>OX459219.1:9991538-12475288 GCA_949775195.1 Diarsia dahlii | reverse complement strand
CGGCATCGAGGCGCGCGTCCGTACGCCGCGGAATGACGATGAATCTCTCCGTTCGTTCATTCGAGTTTCGCAGGTTTACCCCTGAACGGTTTCACGTACTCTTGAACTCTCTCTTCAAAGTTCTTTTCAACTTTCCCTCACGGTACTTGTTCGCTATCGGTCTCGCGGTAATATTTAGCCTTAGATGGAGTTTACCACCCACTTAGGGCTGCACTCTCAAGCAACCCGACTCTAAGGAGAGTCCCTCTCGCCGCGATCCTCCGTCGCTACGGGCCTGGCACCCTCTACGGGAAAACGGCCCCGTTCAAGACGAACTTGGACAGGAGTGATCGCGACGAGAAAGCGGAACCTCCCGAACACCACATCTCCCGCCGCCTGAACGACGGCGGGATTCAGTGCTGGGCTTCGTTCCTGTTCGCTCGCCGCTACTAAGGAAATCCTGGTTAGTTTCTTTTCCTCCGCTTACTAATATGCTTAAATTCGGCGGGTGATCCTCCCTGATCTGAGGCCAACGATAAAAAAATGAGGCAGACGCGATATCCGTCAGCGTTACGACGACGCAATCGAACTCGAGTTAACGAGAACGACGACGGCGTCGATGCGCTCTTCGGACGTCGAGTCCGCCTACTTAGCGTAGCATGTTCATACAAAAGGCATCGTATTATAGCCGAACGACGTCGCGCGCGCCCCTTGGCGACGAGTGAACGTTTAACGAAACACACTACAATCGCGCGTTGTGCACGCGCAGCGGACTAGAAACGCAGCGACAGGACGCATCGCAACCCTCACTGGTACACTGGTAATGTTATCACCGACCGAAGAGTCGCGAGCGCGCGTGTTTTCACACGTCCGCCGCGTTCCTTTTGTACGTCCGCACGCGTACACGCGCAATGTGTATACTTCACGTAACTCATCGAGCGCGACACGAGTCGTTCGACAAATGTCTTTCATACAACCGTGTATGATACAAAACGTTATATTTGAACGGACAACGCGAAACGTCCCTGCGCGCATACGCACGCATCAAACATTCCTCGCAGAACCGTCAAATGCGTGAGATAAAACAACACGCAATGTGGCATTTGTATTTTATACAGCCGGCCCTCAGACAGGAGTGGTCCTGGATGTGTCTCCACGGACCGCAATGTGCGTTCGAAATGTCGATGTTCAAATGTGTCCTGCAGTTCACACTATGACGCGCAGTTAACTGCGTTCTTCATCGACCCGCGAGCCAAGTGATCCACCGTCCAGGGTAATAGTTTTAGTACTACCACATGGATACATGTATACACATGACATATACTAGAATTGTTACAGAAAGGATATAATAGGTTTGTTTTATGGTTACAGAAATAAATAAAAAATTTGATCCCACCGCAGTATGAGGGACGATCGTGTTAACGAACGCGTCCTACGGTACTCGTGGTGCGGGTTTTTAAGCCAGTCTGCATACCGTGTGAGGACGCGACGCGAGGACGACGCGAGCTTCGCTTCGAACCGGCGCCATGTCCAGGTTCGTCGATGCGCGCGTGTCAATCCTCTGTCATGTTTCGATGTAAACGACAATTTCAACAGACGCACCGTACCTACGTTTAAGTACGGTTCGTCGTCGTCGTAGTGCGTTTTGCATCATATTGTGTTTTAGGATTGTTTATCATGTTTACGCTTAGCGTTCCACGTTAATGATCCTTCCGCAGGTTCCCCTACGGAAACCTTGTTACGACTTTTACTTCCTCTAAATGATCAAGTTTGGTCAACTTCCCAGCAACGCCGACGGCCGTGAAGCCACCGCGTGTCGGTCCGAAGACCTCACTAAATCATTCAATCGGTAGTAGCGACGGGCGGTGTGTACAAAGGGCAGGGACGTAATCAACGCGAGCTTATGACTCGCGCTTACTAGGAATTCCTCGTTTATGGGGGATAATTGCAAACCCCAATCCCCAGCACGAAGGAGTTTCAGCGGGTTGCCCGGGCCTCTAGGCCAGGGAGAACATGCTGATTCCTTCAGTGTAGCGCGCGTGCGGCCCAGGACATCTAAGGGCATCACAGACCTGTTATTGCTCAATCTCGTGCGGCTCGAAGCCGCCGGTCCCTCTAAGAAGAATTTTAATACGTCGCCAGTGAGTTGCGTGACACGAGGCCACGCACACCTAAATGACGACGCCTATTTAGCAGGCTAGAGTCTCGTTCGTTACCGGAATTAACCAGACAAATCGCTCCACCAACTAAGAACGGCCATGCACCACCACCCACCGAATCAAGAAAGAGCTGTTAATCTGTCAATCCTTCCGGTGTCCGGGCCTGGTGAGATTTCCCGTGTTGAGTCAAATTAAGCCGCAGGCTCCACTCCTGGTGGTGCCCTTCCGTCAATTCCTTTAAGTTTCAGCTTTGCAACCATACTCCCCCCGGAGTCCAAAATCTTTGGTTTCCCGGAAGCTGCCCGCCGAGCCATTGTAGTAACGTCGGCGGATCGCTAGATGACATATTTACGGTTAGAACTAGGGCGGTATCTAATCGCCTTCGAACCTCTAACTTTCGTTCTTGATTGATGAAAACACCTTTGGCAAATGCTTTCGCTGATGTTCGTCTTGCGACGATCCAAGAATTTCACCTCTAACGTCGCAATACGAATGCCCCCAGTTATCCCTATTAATCATTACCTCGGAGTTCTGAAAACCAACAAAATAGAACCGAGATCATATTCTATTATTCCATGCACGAAATATTCAAGCAGCATTTTGAGCCCGCTTTGAGCACTCTAATTTGTTCAAAGTAAAATTGTCGGCCCACCTCGACACTCATTGAAGAGCACCGCGATAGGATTTTGATATTGAACCGACGTTTGACCGACGGCTCACCGACGATATGCTCCGCAGACGTGTCAGTATCACCGCGGATGCGGTGCACCGACAGCGCGGCGCACAAATGCAACTACGAGCTTTTTAACCGCAACAATTTTAGTATACGCTATTGGAGCTGGAATTACCGCGGCTGCTGGCACCAGACTTGCCCTCCAATTGTTCCTCGTTAAAATATTTAAAGTGTACTCATTCCGATTACGAGGCCTCGTAAGAGTCCCGTATCGTTATTTTTCGTCACTACCTCCCCGTGCCGGGAGTGGGTAATTTGCGCGCCTGCTGCCTTCCTTGGATGTGGTAGCCGTTTCTCAGGCTCCCTCTCCGGAATCGAACCCTGATTCCCCGTTACCCGTGACAACCATGGTAGTCGCAGAAACTACCATCGAAAGTTGATAAGGCAGACATTTGAAAGATGCGTCGCCGGTACTGGACCATGCGATCGGCAAAAGTTATCCAGATTCATCAAAATTAACGACTTCGGACGCGAGGCCCTCCGTCGATTGGTTTTGATCTAATAAAAGCACTCATCCCATCACTGGTCAGAGTTCTGATTGCATGTATTAGCTCTAGAATTACCACAGTTATCCAAGTAACTGAGTAAGATCTAAGGAACCAAAACTGATATATTGAGCCATTCGCGGTATCGCCTTAATACGGCTTGCACTGAGACATGCATGGCTTAATCTTTGAGACAAGCATATAACTACTGGCAGGATCAACCAGGGAGCTTCGATATAAGAGAGATCGAACGCACGCGCCCCGGTTTAGAGGCGCGCGCGCACAGATATCCTCATTCCCGTGCGTTCGCGATCGTATAGACGCGAACGCTGAACGGGCGAGCTCGAAACATCGTGTGTGTGTGTAAATGCGCGTGCGCGCACGCCTGCAAGAGTATATCTCAACCCGTACAGACGCGCTGCGCATGCTTGTTAAGGGCGTTGTCGTCCATACGAAGTTAATCATAATGAACAGTAAAGCCCCCATTGGGAACGTTCGTATCGAGACGAGTTCACGTGTGTAAATTTCGTTAACACATTCGCTGAGATCATATACGATTTCGCCCGGAATCTATAGAGCGCCTCACATTAAAAATGTCCATTCATAGGAGCATATACTCATCGGACGTGACGCACGCTGAACGCGTCTGTGCGCCGGTAGCGCCACGCCTTTCGAATAATTTCATACAACGACCGCTCATAGCGACACGCATAAAACACGTACCGTCGGTCCACACAGTTCATAAACAACATATATATGCAATATATATCTCGGATATACAACACAACAAAACCGTCGTCCCGTCAACAAGTGAGAGAGAGCATTCTCTTCTTCTTTATTGATATCATATAAAATATATCAACACTACAACACTGCTCTCTCCTCTCTCGCTCGCAAACTCCGGCTTCGTCGTCGTACAAGCGCCATGCGCGCGCGCCGCTCAACACACTGCTGAGACGTCGCGTCGCTTGACGTGTATATGCGGAGCGCAGAAACGATGCTATCGGGCAGCGACGACGAGAGTATTGAAATATCACATGTCCCAGTACATGAGGGATGAGGGGGTGAGTGCGTATAATAATTATTATTATTATTATTAGTACGGTGTGTGTAAACAAAACAGAACAAGAGTTTAAAAAAAAGGGGTGAAGGGGGGGGTTACTAAAGCATTGCCCCTTTTAATGGATCTGAAAAAAAAAAAGGTTCCAAGTCTCTTAACGTAAACCGGGGGGGGTTTTGGTTGTGCTGGACAACAGTTTAAAAAAAGGGGCGAAGGGGGGGGGGGGGGGGGGGTTACTAACGCATTGCCCCCCTTTTAATGGATCTGAAAAAAAAAATGTTCCAAGTCTCTTAACGTAAAGGGGGGGTCCGCGTAAAGGGGTGAAGGGGGGGTTACTAACGCATTGCCCCTTTTAATGGATCTGAAAAAAAAATGTTCCAGGGGGGGGGTCCGCGTAAAGGGGGGGGGTCTGTGAACGAGGTGTAATGTTGCTTGTTATTTTGTTTTATGGGAAGAACGTTAGCGTCTTAGAAATGCAACTTGCCACTATTCAAAACGACCAGTAATATTCAGTCCAACAAAACCTTTTCGTAGAATTCTGAGAGCGTGTTAATTAATTTATATAAATGTAAGTTATAAAATACAATATTTGAGCTAACATATTGCTAATAAAAAGAATTTAAATTACATAAATCAAAAGTAACCTTCATAGACTAAGCTAGTAAGAAACTATGACAGAAAAAATATTTTTAAAAGAAAAAGGCGTATTGACAGTTTGACAGCCTGACGTAAGTGTCATAGATAACATTGAAAAATATGAAAATTATTTATTTATTTCAGATATTCTAAAAGAAAACGAAACAAAGTGAAGAGAACCGCTCGCTCGCTGCGCGTTGCGTCTGCTCCGTTCGTGGCGTGTATTAAATGTGGCAAACGACACAATAAAGAAAAGTGCCGGTCGACTGGAAACGTGTGGTTGGTGGGTCGGTTGGTGGTGGGTGGTAAAATCTGAAAAGGAAAAACGTAATATTATTTCGAAGTGTCTAGTCGTCCGATTAGCCAAAATTATAATACGACCGTCTCGCGGCAGTATGACTTTATGGGCGGCATGGGCACCGGGCCGTAGGCCGACGAAGGAGGCCGGCGGAGGCCCGGCACTTCGGGGACAGAAGATATTAGTGTTATATATATATGCGAGCGAAGCGAGCGCGCGTCATGGAGTACATATATGCGTTGCATGTACGAGTGAGTGACAGAGCGGTGTTGTTGTCAGTTCGAACGTGACTTAGCGTACGACTAGCAGAGCAATTTCAAAATGAAGTGTACCCTGCTGTAAAATTCGATTTAATTTTTTAGGTGTTTTTTTTATTTTATTTAATATCGTTTATCATGCAGAAAAATAAAAAGAAACGCGGAATTCGAGGCATTTTCCCGATAATATCGAAACAAAACAGACTTTGTGGCGGAATTGGTTAAAAACGCGGGTACAATTTTTTTTTGAAATTGCTCAGCAGCAGCCATATTATTTATTATTAGTACTGTGTATTGTGTGTGTGTGTGTGTGTGTGTGTGTGTGTGTGTGTGTGTGTGTGGTGGTCGTTCGCGTACCTCATAAGGTAAATTAAGTAAAGAGTGAGCCAGTTGAAGGCGGGGCGGGCATACATAAAATCATCCAAAAATTTGTTTAGTCAACGAATCGTGGCTATGTGTGTGTGTGTGTGTGTGTTTTCAGCTTGTTGCAGCAGCCAACGAACGACAACTTCAAACACAGACCATACTGTTGTTTCTTAGACGGTTTCTCAAAAATGGTGTTTGCGTATGCTGTTCTGTGGTGCTCGTTCGTGTATTAAATAGTAAGGTTCGTTCGCGCCGCGCGAGCGGCGGCCGGGGACCGAGAGAAAATTTCCAAGTTGAGATATCGCAATCCTTCCGCTGCGTGCCCGTTCGTGTATTAATCGATACTAATAACGGTCTATTTAACATCACCCGTTACACATCACTACAACGCCGCTATCGTCAACATGCATGATAAACTACTAGCTAGATAGTTTATAATGCGACGAAAAGCGACGCTACGGTGACATAACGAGCGCGCTGGTTACACCACGTATAGTAAGTGTATAATAGCAACACATCAATCATCGTCCTCGGACGAATCACCTGGCGTAGGGCTGAGTCTCAACAGATCGCAGCACGACGCTGCTCTACCGAGCACAACACCCCGCCAGGAACGGAAGTCGTCTACAGACTATTCCGAGCCCCGACATCGAACTGAGGTAAATTCGGACCTTCGGAGCCGTGATGCACGCGTTAAACGGACAGCATCGATCTCCGCGATCCAAATGGGCTTCGACGTCGCACCTCACGAGGTGAAGCGCGACTAGTAAAGTCACATTGTTTAGAGCCTCCCGACTCTCGGGGCTCCACAGTGAGCATATCCTTGCCGGATTCGGCTAGGCTGGCTTCGGCCTTAGAGGCGTTCAGGCATAATCCCGCGGATGGTAGCTTCGCACCACCGGCCGCTCGGCCGAGTGCATGAACCAAATGTCCGAAACTGCGGTTCCTCTCGTACTGAGCAGTATTACTATCGCAACGACAAGCCATCAGTAGGGTAAAACTAACCTGTCTCACGACGGTCTAAACCCAGCTCACGTTCCCTTTTGATGGGTGAACAATCCAACGCTTGGCGAATTTTGCTTCGCAATGATAGGAAGAGCCGACATCGAAGGATCAAAAAGCAACGTCGCTATGAACGCTTGGCTGCCACAAGCCAGTTACCCCTGTGGTAACTTTTCTGGCACCTCTTGCTAAAAACTCTTTATACTAAAGGATCGATAGGCCGTGCTTTCGCAGTCCCTATGCGTACTGAACATCTGGATCAAGCCAGCTTTTGCCCTTTTGCTCCACGCGAGGTTTCTGTCCTCGCTGAGCTGGCCTTAGGACACCTGCGTTATTCTTTGACAGATGTACCGCCCCAGTCAAACTACCCGCCTGGCAGTGTCCTCGAACCGGATCACGCGGGAGTTGTACGGCGACGAGCGTTGCCGCCACGTCGCCACTCTGCACGCTTGGAACGAAACACCGTGCGCCCGCCGATATTATCGACCGCGCACCGCTTCCGCCCAACCGAGTAAGTAATGAAACAATGAAAGTAGTGGTTTTTCAGCGACGATCGCGCGAAACGATCTCCCACTTATGCTACACCTCTCATGTCTCCTTACAATGCCAGACTAGAGTCAAGCTCAACAGGGTCTTCTTTCCCCGCTGATTCTCCCAAGCCCGTTCCCTTGGCTGTGGTTTCGCTAGATAATAATAATAATGCGCGTCACTAATTAGATGACGAGGCATTTGGCTATTTTAGCCCAAACATTTGCCTTCGTCTCTAGTGATCACTGATTATAATCATTATAGACTGTTGTGACAGGACTCCCACGTCCCTCTACTGTCACCAAACGTTTGAAATTTCGCCGGTGGGATCTTGGGGCGAGGACGAAGATATTGGTACAAAAAGAATATAATAAGTAGCCATTGGTGGGAGCTTCGACCTCTGGGCCCGGCGGCGGCCCGCGACACAGGAATCCGACTCCTCGCTCCCCGACTCATTCGAGACGAGTTGTTAGGCGGTTGAACCGTGTCCAGTTTGTGTGGGATCCCCGCAACACAAAAGACGGGATGCCGGCCAGCACTTCCTCATCCAGCCCGACTAGCCTCTTCAGCTCCAAATAAGAAGCGAGGCTCCAAACACCTCTCCAAGAAATAGTGCAGGAGGTCGAGCGGACGCTCTCTTTACCCTTTTTACCCGCGCTTGCTTGAATTTCTTCACGTTGACATTCAGAGCACTGGGCAGAAATCACATTGCGTCAACACCCGCGAGGGCCATCGCAATGCTTTGTTTTAATTAGACAGTCGGATTCCCCTTGTCCGTGCCAGTTCAATCGTGTATGATATAACGTTATATTTGAACGGACAACGCAAAACGTCCCTGCGCGCATACGCACGCATCGAAACATTCCTCGCAGAACCGTCAAATGCGTGAGATAAAACAACACGCAATTTGGCATTTGTATTTTATACAGCCGGCCCTCAGACAGGAGTGGTCCTGGATGTGTCTCCACGGACCGCAATGTGCGTTCGAAATGTCGATGTTCAAATGTGTCCTGCAGTTCACACTATGACGCGCAGTTAACTGCGTTCTTCATCGACCCGCGAGCCAAGTGATCCACCCACCGTCCAGGGTAATAGTTTTAGTACTACCACATGGATACATGTATACACATGACATATACTAGAATTGTTACAGAAAGGATATAATAGGTTTGTTTTATGGTTACAGAAATAAATAAAAAAAATTGATCCCACCGCAGTATGAGGGACGATTGTGTTAACGAACGCGTCCTACGGTACTCGTGGTGCGGGTTTTTAGGCCAGTCTGCATACCGTGTGAGGACGCGACGCGAGGACGACGCGAGCTTCGCTTCGAACCGGCGCTATGTCCAGGTTCGTCGATGCGCGCGGTCAATCCTCTGTCATGTTTCGATGTAAACGACAATTTCAACAGACACGTAAACCGTACCTACGTTTAAGTACGGTTCGTCGGTCGTCGTCGTCGTGCGTTTTGCATCGTTTTGTTGCGTTGCGTTGCTGTGCGTTGCGTTGCTGTGCGTTGCGTTGCTGTGCGTTGCGTTGCTGTGCGTTGCGTTGCTGTGCGTTGCGTTGCTGTGCGTTGCGTTGCTGTGCGTTGCGTTGCTGTGCGTTGCGTTGCTGTGCGTTGCTGTGCGTTGCGTTGCGTTGCTGTGCGTTGCTGTGCGTTGCGTTGCTGTGCGTTGCGTTGCTGTGCGTTGAGTTGCTGTGCGTTGCGTTGCGTTGCGTTGCGTTGCGTTGCGTTGATTTGCGTTGCGTTGAACGGCGGAGCTGACCGTTGAACGGCGGTCGTACAAAACTTCGACGCGAGGCCCTCCGTCGATTGGTTTTGATCTAATATAAAAGCACTCATCCCATCACTGGTCAGAGTTCTGATTGCATGTATTAGCTCTAGAATTACCACAGTTATCCAAGTAACTGAGTAAGATCTAAGGAACCAAAGCTGATATATTGAGCCATTCGCGATATCGCCTTAATACGGCTTGCACCGAGAATGCATGGCTTAAACTTTGAGACAAGCATATAACTACTGGCAGGATCAACCAGGGAGTGTTTTGTAATGCACTGATTGTGTGTGTAATGCACGCGCGCATGTCTGCAAGAGTATATCTCAACCCGTACAGACGCGCTGCGCATGCTTATTAAGGGCGTTGTCGTCCATACGAAGTTAATCATAATGAACAGTAAAGCCCCTATTTGGGAACGTTCGTATCGAGACGAGTTCACGTGTGTAAATTTTGTTAACACATTCGCTCAGAGATCATATACGATTTCGCCCGGAATCTATAGAGCGCCTCACATTAAAAACGCGTCTGTGCGCCGGTAGCGCCACGCCTTTCGAATAATTTCATACAACGACCGCTCATAGCGACACGCTTAAAACACGTACCGTCGGTCCACACAGTTCATAAAACACTATTTCAATATATCACACTTATTTATAATACAACATACACCACACATAATACACACGAACGTAGACGAAATCGAAAACGTAAGTACCATACTACATGCAATATACACAATATGCAATAATATATCTTCTATATATATAAAAGGAGAACTGACTGGGTGACATATCAACGTACAGCCGAAACTACTGGGGCTAGGAATGTGAAATTTTGCACACGGCTTCCTATTATAATGTAGGGGAGCACTAAGAAGGGGTTTTTGGAAATTTAACCTTTAAGGGGGTGAAAAGGGGGATGAAAGTTTGTATGGAAAATCTTATTACTTGTGTTTAGGAATGTGAAATTTTGCACACGGCTTCCTATTATAATGTAGGGAAGCACTAAGAAGGGGTTTTTGGAAATTTAACCTTTAAGGGGGTGAAAAGGGGGATGAAAGTTTGTATGGAAAATCTTATTACTTGTGTTTAGGAATGTGAAATTTTGCACACGGCTTCCTATTATAATGTAGGGGAGTACTAAGAAGGGGTTTTTGGAAATTTAACCTTTATGGGGGTGAAAAGGGGGATGAAAGTTTGTATGGAAAATCTTATTACTTGTGTTTAGGAATGTGAAATTTTGCACACGGCTTCCTATTATAATGTAGGGGAGCACTAAGAAGGGGTTTTTGGAAATTTAACCTTTAAGGGGGTGAAAAGGGGGATGAAAGTTTGTATGGAAAATCGTCACTTATGTAGTTGAACCGACATACACGCGGGCGAAGCCGTGGGCAAAGTGCTAGTCGGATATACAACAAAAACGTCGTCCACAAGTTAGAGAGAGCATCCCACTTTATCCTTACATAGTATAAAACAAAGTCGCTATTTTTGTCTGTTTCTTTGTTTGTATGCTTAAATCTTTAAAACTACGCAACGGATTTTGATGCGGTTTTTTTTAATAGATAGAGTGATTCAAGAGGAAGGTTTTAGTATATAATTTGAACCGACATTCACGCGGGTGAAGCCGCGGGCATCAGCTAGTTATTGATATAATCTATCTATACTTATAATAAATCTGTAGAGAGGTCAATTCTGTACATGATATATATTTTCAAAATAACTATCAGGGGGTAATTAGTGATCGATACTGATGCCGAAAATGCAATCAGTAAAATTTTTGTCTGTCTGTCTGTCTGTCTGTCTGTCTGTCTGTCTGTATGTTCCTTATAGAAACAAAAACTACTCGACGGATTTTAACGAAACTTGGTACAATTATTCTTCATACTCCTGGGGAGGTTATAGTATACTTTTCATCACGCTACAATCAATAGGAGCAGAGCAGTGAAGGGAAATGTTGGGAAAACGGGAGAAGTTGCTCCATTTTTTAAGCTTCCGTCGCGTGTGTAGCCTTAATGGTTAAAGCTACATAGAAATCATTTATGACGGAAATGTTCTACATAAAATTATCTAAAAAATATCCCACAACAGCATATGTCTATCTTTTATGATTGACTCACAATAACACGTGTAACTCCCGATAGCTTAGCAGTTCGGAGCTTTCTGAATATACTTATAATAAATCTGTAGAGAGGTCAATTCTGTACATGATATATATTTTCAAAATAACTATCAGGGGGTAATTAGTGATCGATACTGATGCCGAAAATGCAATCAGTAAAATTTTTGTCTGTCTGTCTGTCTGTATGTTCCTTATAGAAACAAAAACTACTCGACGGATTTTAACGAAACTTGGTACAATTATTCTTCATACTCCTGGGGAGGTTATAGTATACTTTTCATCACGCTACAATCAATAGGAGCAGAGCAGTGAAGGGAAATGTTGGGAAAACGGGAGAAGTTGCTCCATTTTTTAAGCTTCCGTCGCGTGTGTAGCCTTAATGGTTAAAGCTACATATAAATCATTTATGACGGAAATGTTCTACATAAAATTATCTAAAAAATATCCCACAACAGCATATGTCTATCTTTTATGATTGACTCACAATAACACGTGTAACTCCCGATAGCTTAGCAGTTCGGAGCTTTCTGATTATATTTGTTTACTCTTACGTTTATAATACTCTCGCTCATCCCTAATTATAAGAAGTTAATATTATTACCTATTCAATAAAAAAAGAATAGTAATCGGTACAGAAACATCAAACTGAACCAAATATGAAATACGCTAATAAGCTGCGCGTGAATACTGAATCATGCCATAAGGATTATTTTTGTGTAACGGGAGCGAGCTTCATTCAATATTTGGCTGTTGATGCGTTCAGCGTTCGACCTTATTGACAGACAATAATTGATATTAACAAACCGTGCTTATCAGCGCGACTTTTAAGTTTAAATATAGTTTATTTGAATTTCTTTTGTTGTTATATTTTATAAAATAGGTTTAAGTAGTTATTTTGGTAGTGTTTAAATATTCGTTCAAATTACAAATTATTAATAGTTCGCATTTTATTTCTTTTTAGGGGAAGTAGTACGCATAGATTTTTAGATACCGATAGGTAAGTTTTGGCTAATTTATGATCAATTTTATTTTTGTATTAAGTAGGTAAAAGCGTAGATACTTTTAATAATTATAGTAGTTAGGTATTTATTTTAAGTGACTACTAAATTAATAAGGCTCAAGGGCAGAATTTTCGTGTTGCTGGAGTAGATCTCGGTGTCAGTTGTTTCTCGCATGGTCAGTTATAATTATGTCGCTCTTTCCCGGGTTAGCAGTTCTAGAAATCTTTATGTTCACGTGCCGGACGGGTCAACTTTCAACATAGTTTACCCGGAAGCTTTGGGCTGAAGTTTTACCTATAGAACGCTATAGGTACCTACTTAAGCCTCATGTGAAAGTGATCTAAACAATATTACCAATACAGGAGTTACACGCTGACGGAGTCGCGGGCACAGCTATTAATAATAATTCAAATAATAATAATAATATTCTGCGGTTCCTTTTTGCGATATTTTTCAACAGTATTGTGGATTGACATATTGTATTTCCCTACTAAAATACGAAAGTTAATCTGTCTGTTACATCAAAACCACTGAACCGTGAGGAAGGACATAATGGTACTTTTTTACGAAAAACGACAGAAACGCGGACGAAGTCGCGGGCAAAAGCTAGTATAAAATATATCAACACTTCCACCAAACACTCTGCTCTTTCTCGCTCGCAAATTCCGGCTTCGTCGTCGTTCAACACACTGCTGAGACGTCGCCTCGCTTGACATATATGCGGAGCGCAGAAACGATGGTATCGGGGCAGTACGAGACCGTACCGCGAGACTTGAAATATTATGTCCCAGTAAATGAGGGATGAGGGGGTGAGTGCGTATCCGTATATTTTTAACCGACTTCAAAAAAAGGAGGAGGTTATCAATTCGACAGTATTTTTTTTTTTTTTTTTTTTTTTTTTATGTTTGTTCGCTCATAACTTGCGACTGGGTGAACTGATTTTCATGATTCTTTTTTCATTTGAAAGCTGGTGCTTCCCGTGTGGTCCCATTGTCACCATTTCAATATCTGATGATGGGATCTTGTAGAAATCGGGGGAACTCTTCAATAAATAACAGCAGATTAACCGCGATTGTTGCTATAGCATATCTAAGCATTGTTTACGCCATCACACAGCATAATATCACGCCTGTACTCACTACAAAGGTTGGTGAACATATTCTGATGAAGTACTTCGGAGATAGACAACGGAACTCCTCAATAAATGATAGCAAATGGACTGGGATTGCTGAAATCTCATGTCTGTCTATTGTTTACACCAGTTCATAACATAACATCACGCCGGTACGTTGTGAAGGGGTAAGCACATGTGAACCACTAAAAAGTGAAAAATAAAAACTTTTTTACAAAAAATAAAACCGACTTCGACAAAAATAAAACACAAAAAAGTGAAAAATAAAAATCAGCTTCAGAAGTCGGTGGCAAAAACATGAAATCAAACAAACAAAAGTCACCGACTTCAGAAGCTGATTTTTATTTTTCACTTTTTTGTGTTTTATTTTTGTCGAAGTCGGTTTTATTTTTTGTAAAAAAGTTTTTTACACGCCACATCTGTGCGGATTAAACTACCGAAGGCACGTTATCTCCATAACTCCTTACTTCTGTCCCGACAGTCCTACTTAAAAGTTCCGCAATGAAAGAATGCTCTCACGGAGAAATCTCGCGAATGGATCGCCATTATACTTCGTATCTCTCCCGAAGATGATTACAGTTTACATGCAGCAGTACGAGAGTTCATGCTGTCCTTATCACACTTTTTAGAGAATTTATTTTTAAATAAATTAAAAAAATAGGATAAAAAGTAGTGTATTGACTATTTCCCCCCACTGTAGTGCAAGCCGCCATTGCGCTGCAACGACAATCCTTGACTCATTACGTGATTTCGTGTTGTCCGACTCACACAAAACTTTGTTTCGTCCGGAAATAACTGTAATTTCGTTACACGATGGGAAAAATAAAGCGATCTTGTCGGGACGATAGTGACAGTGTCGAAAATTTACTAACAAAAGTGAAAAAACGAAGAAGAATATCCTCATCGTCATCGGAAAGTGAACCAGCGGTATCTCCTTCGCATTCTCTGTCGGAGGATTTAACTATTTAGTGATCTAGAACCACAACGTAAGTAAATGGAGAAATACCCACAAATGTTGATTTAATTTCCCGCCTTTAAGATTGTTCTCAAAAAATAAATTCATTGTGTTATGCCGACGTTTATCGTGTGTGCATTGTATGTATGACCATTATGTGTCTAACTACCCACCAATTTTAATATCCCGACGTATTTATATCGTGTGTGGATGCCTAATGCCAAGTTGCAAGTACCATAAAATGATTTTATTCTTTGTGTTACGCCGACGTCTATCGTGTGTGGATACTATGGCCGCCGAATGTGTTGATACCTGGTCTGCACCCACCAACTTATATATCCCGACGTATATCGTGTGTGGATGCATGCCAAAGTTACAAATGCCATAAAATGATTTTATTCATTGTGATATCCCGACGTTTATCGTGTGTGGATACTATGGCCGCCGAATGTGTTGATACCTGCACCCACCAACTTATATATCCCGACGTGTATCGTGTGTGGATACTATGGCCGCCGAATGTGTTGATACCGGCACCCACCAACTTATAATCCCGACGTATATCGTGTGTGGATGCATACCAAAGTTACAAATGCCATAAAATGATTTTATTCATTGTGATATCCCGACGTTTATCGTGTGTGGATACTATGGCCGCCGAATGTGTTGATACCTGCACCCACCAACTTATATATCCCGACGTATATCGTGTGTGGATACTATGGCCGCCGAATGTGTTGATACCTGCACCCACCAACTTATATATCCCGACGCAAAGCGTGTGTGGATAAAGTCAAGTACCTACCTACCTACCTATTTATGGCGGGTGACTTATGATTATATTTTACTCCTTGGTAGGTGAGATCCCAAATAATGAGGCACCATAAGAAGGAAAATAAACGGTTGGTGAAAATCCTGATGAACTAGACCCGGATATTTTACAATTGTTGGGCTCAGACCCTACACTAAATAAAGCGCGGTGGAAACACATCTTAATTAACGGTCTGACTAAAAAATCCGTTCAGTAGTTTAGGCGCTACGGTGGAACATACATACATACATAAATACATACATACATAGACTGCCAAAATCATTACCCTTCCTTTTGGCTTCGCCGTAGTCGGGTAAAAAGGAAAACGTTGTTATCCTAAAACAATATCTGGCTGCTGAAAATTGTATTCACATGAAAGCACCCATGCTAAGCACACAGTGAGTAAAAACAAAATCAAATGGCCAGCTGTTTCTCAGCAATCTGCAAAGCACAGCTTTAACTCTAATCGTAAACATACCACAAGACATTATTAAGACACTCGTTGATAATGCAGGGCGACTAACGCGCAACGCAAACCACAGAGAATCTCTGTCTAGAAGATTCACTGTTACAATCCGAGTAAACGAAAAAGGGATGTAGTAAAAAACGCTACAAAAGACGATTATCTATTCGGTTCTAATTTGCCTGATCATCTAAAATCTACCCAGGCTATAAAACGACTACCTACCTCAGAATTTTATTAAGATTCACCGCAAATAATGCGAGATTCAATCAGCAGCGCAATCAGTCGAGTACTACGTATCGTCTAAACGGTCCTTTAAACGCATGGGGGGTGCCGCGTGCGGGCACCAGCCGCCGAGTCGCGAGCCGCCTCCGCCGCCGCGGGATTACCGCCACCGCCGCACCGCGCACAGACGGCCACGCGTGCACGGGTGGCCAACCACGCAGCCTGACGCCTCTAATCACCTCGGCACAGGTAGACAACAATATTCCAATAGCTGACTGGTTACAGCATTACTTTAATGAATACATACTCATTACAAAGGATAAAACTAAAACCCGACTACGACAAAAAAACTACGTTGAAAAAGTATGAAACAAGATTTTCAGGATAGAACAAAAAGAAAAGCCGTAGTCACACGGTATTAAAGTGTTTAGGTTGGTACCTATAACGTGTGACTACGGCTTTTCTTTTTGTTCTATCCTGAAAATCTTGTTTCATACTTTTTCAACGTCGTTTTTTTGTCGTAGTCGGGTTTTAGTTTTTTACTTTTTTTATTTAAACAATTTTGGTGTTAAATATTTTTTTTACTTTTGACTTTTTGTCCGCTAGAGGGCGTGATTTTAAAAGTGAGCAATATTTTGGAAATGTACAAGTCAGGCCCTTTCAAATGATACCAAACACGGCGTATTTATCTCCATTTTTATTTTTTAAGCCTTACTTTTTGTCCGCTAGAGGGCGCCAAATCGCTTTTTGTGACACGTCACCTAGCCTATGTTCAGCGGAAAATTAAGACGGTTCTAACGATACCTCATATGTCGAGTTCCGATAAGTAGATTAGAACCTATGAGGGAACAGATGAAGATACACACATACATACATACAAACATACATACATACATACATACATACATAGCCAGTCAAAATCATAACCCTCCTTTGGCTTTGCCGTAGTCGGGTAAAAACTATCCTTTCTTGAATTAAAGGATATAAAATACCTTTTATTTGTGAACCACATCAGCCTGACATACCAAAAAGGTTATTCATGGTCAAAGAAAATAACATTGATAATTGTTATTCTGAGCTATAATCAGGTTTTATTTCTCAATGACTAGCTGTTGCCAGCGGCTTCGCCACCTACAACTCAAAAATTATCCCACGGGAAGATAAAATCGGGATTAAAACTATCTTATGTGTTAATTCAGGTTATAAACTGTCTGTGTACCAAATTTTATCGAAATGCGTTCAGTAGTTTTTGCGTGAGGAACTAACAAACATACACACTTACAAACTTTCGCCTTTATAATATGAGAAATAATTAATCGAGCCACAGTTTTTTTAATTGGCCACAGGATCAAACTTCTAATTTTATAACTCAGCCACGGGAAAATTATATAGCCTCTAATATACTAATTCGTCTTCTTTACAACGCCCACTAAATATTCTATAGAAAGCATCAAGTGACGATCAACATTTATATGAACTTGTCCTTGTTATTTATACATAGGCACCTAATTTACTAACTCAGCCACGGAATTTATATCTCACTACCATTTTACATTTTACAGCTTCAACACAAGGCCCTCAAAAAAATATAAATGAAGCGACCGTAGTCAACATCATTTATTATAACTTCGCATGTAAAATAATACATCACATTCTTTTATCGTGAAAATAGCAACAGAAAGATTTGGCGCGAGACGACAGCGACCGGCCATTTGCACCAATCAGAGAGCGCCAACGTATATTATATATGAAATGTCAACTTTTGATATACTTTAGATTATTATATTTACGTTAAAAATACCTATTAGTTACAGAAATGTTTTTACCATTGTCTAATTGACTAGTCACAGGCAGACTGTATGATTCGTTATTGTAAACTGAGGGAAATAGGTTAGGTTAGGTTAAAACTGTGACCAAACGCGCGCGAGCCGAGCGAGCGAAGCGAGCGGTGCCGCGGCAGCGGCCGGCGAGCGCTACTTCCGAGTTGCTTGCAGAAATGTTTTCACAATTTATTGTCTAGTTTTCCGATAAAAATGAAGTTCTGGAGCGATTCTGTCGATAATTTTTGTAGCACAACATGTAAATAAAATCGATCTTTAGGACATTCGATACTCTGAACTTCAATATTTAGGTCATTAAGTAATCTGATCTTCTGTAATTAAGCCTTTCGATGACACGACAGGAGTTTATACATACTATTAGTGGCTATAATATAATATTTGATGACAATTTTAATTAAATTTTGATGCTCAGTTAATGTGGCATGAGTTATAATTTAAACGTACTGAGTTAATAAATTAGAAGCTAATTGAATATTTTTTTGATGCCATATAATAATATTTTAGAAGTTTACTGTTTGAATTCATGTTACAAATTTAGATGCTAAAAAATAATCACGATGCTGAGTTGTATTTAGAGTGGCTTTAAAAAAGATAACTTGTGGCTAAGATAGTATTATTTAGATGCTCGTTAATTGTGGCTGACTTAGTAATTTAGAAGGCAAGTTAGATTTTTAGATGCAAATAATGCTATTAAAAAGAAGCCGGTTTAATTAGCACCCTTATAATATTAGTGTGATGTATTTCACCTTCACCTTTGTTTACAGTACCTAAGCCTAACGGGAAACATTTCCTTAATTTAAAAGGATTAACTAAATCCGTTCATGTTGACCACTTTAAAATGAAAGACTACCGCACAGTTATAAATCAAAATTGTTTTATGGCAAATATAGACTTAAAAGACGCGTATATTTTTGGTTGCAGTTGCCCAAAGCGAGATTATTTAGGTACCTAAGTCTTACTTGGAACTTAAAAAGATTTACCTACTAATCAATTATTTGAGCTTAACGTTTTGCCGCTTGGACTCTGTACCGCACCCGTACCCTACGAAGTATTATAATATCTGTGCCTACGTATTCACTAAATTAACAAAACCTGTACTGAATTATTTACGTTCACTGGGGTATTTATCAGTAAACTATAATATGATTTTTTATGCATCGGTTAACCTGTCGTATTAACGTCGAAGCGACAAAAGAATTATTATAAAGATAAGGATTTTTAATCAACACTGACAAAAGTAAAATTTACCCAAGTAAAAAGTGCCTGTTCTGTGCAAGCAACATGCCCAAAACATTACCGTAAAGGGAACCTGATAGACTTATAGGTCTGTTAACATCAGCATGCTCCGCCATTCAATACGGCTGGGTATACACAAAGGTTCTAGGAAGAGCAAAATCTCTGGCACTAAACTATTCTAATAATTACAATAAACACATATAAATATCATAAATACTTTTGAGTTACTGGCAACTTTTTATGGTCTAAAAATCTTTACTTCACACAATGGTGTGAAGATACTTAGAATAGACAATACTATAGCAATTGCTAATATAGATACAGAATCGGAATAGCAGATTACGCATTTAATAAAGTAACACTTTCACTCGGTATTCCACAGTTCGACTTATTTGCAAATAGCCAGAATCATAAATGTTACAGATGTACTTCCTGGAAATTGGATCCAAATTCCAAAATTATTGTTATTATTTATTGTTGTTGCGCGTTGTTGTTGGGCGGTCTGTGGATGGGTGACCGCCCGACATACCGAGTTTCCTCCGTGCCTCGGTGCGCACGTTAAGCTGTTGGTCCCGGCTGCCATATATATAGATCTTTGGCAGTCGTTACAGGTAGTCAGTGACCTGAAATTCTGACATCCAGTCTTACCAAAGGGTATCGTATTACCTAGTATTAACTGGGTTGTGGAGGTCAGATAGGCAGTCGCTCCATGTAAAATACTGGTATTCAGCTGCATCCGGTTAGACTGGAATCCGACCCCAATATAGTTGGGAAAAGGCTAGGCAGATGATATTTATTGTTGATTAGTATATTTTTTATGCTTTTACTCCTTTTAGTCTTATCTCAAAAGTTTTCATAAAATTAAAAAAACCGGCCAAGTGCGAGTCGGACTCGCGCACCGAGGGTTCCGTACAAACAAAGTTTAAAATTACTTAGAATATTTTTATTATGTGATGTAACTAAAAATTTATGGTTTTCGTAATTTTTCCTTTATCTATGCTATAAGACGTTGCTTCGTACCAAATTTCAAGATTCTGAGTTCACGGGAAGCACCCTGTAGGTTTTGATTCCCTTGCAAGTGTCGAAAATTTGCGGCATAAACGGCTGTATCTTTTGATTGCGTTGGCTTAGAAGTTTGATTTTTTCACAGCTTCAAGGGACAGTAGACTTGAGTAATTGATATAAATTTCAGCTTCATACCTCCACGCGTTCCTGAGAAAAAGGGTCTTGACAGACGGACGGACGGACAGACGGACAACAAAGTGATCCTATAAGGGTTCCGTTTTTTCCTTTTGAGGTACGGAACCCTAAAAATGACAAGCAGAAGGGATTATAGTACTACCATATTGACCAATACGGCCTTGGCACCCAGTGCGGTTAAAATTACTTATTTCGAAAGTACTTTATTTTAATCCTGACAAAAATCTACTGTGTTTTACTTTCAAGGGGGAGTATCCTCTCCACTCGGATCTTACTCTGATGGCAGGGAATTTATCCGGCAGTCACTATTAATGCGCGGAACCCAAAGCATCTCTCAATATATTGATGACCTCTCTCTTCATAAACGCGCTGAAGCAATATAATACTGCGCTAAACTCATATAGTGGCTATATTGTAATGGTAAAGGTTTAGATTACTGTGATTCCCACACTATTCAATTAATAGAATTCTTGACTTAGCTAGTTAATTCGGGTGTTACAGCACACTTAAGGACGCTAAAACATTTTTCTACAAATAACAGTGGTTTTCAGGTACCATTTTAACGTATAAGCAATCACAAATGTGAAGATATCATGGTCTTAATTTAAAGATAATTTATTCGTCTCCAGATTGGCATCAGAAAAATTGTATAACGTCATACAAAAAAATCGCACAAATACGTTTTTTCCATCACAATAATCGCAGAAAATGTAAAAAAGTAGGGTCCGAATAGGTACCATTATAGGTAAATTTACAGCATATTATATCTCCAAAATTATTATAAATTGCGGTACATATAGTCCTTTAGATGTTGAGATATATTTTTTTTGTTTATATAATTTTTTTTATTTAATTATTAGCTATAATAAAAACATTTGCCAATTTCTTCATACATTTTTCGCTCCCGGTTCATCATTCCGCGCTCAGCAGCGCTAGTGGAAGGACGGGTGTATCGCTCTCTCGCAAAAAATACGTACGATAAACGTGATAAGAAAAAGATTTTAGTGTACGGTTACCACGGCAACCGACGACCGACGACGACCGGTAGGAGTTGATACTTTTTAGGACTGAGATAAAAGTAAGTACGAGTTTCATACTTTTATTATTAGAATGTGATTTAGAAATTATGTTGGGTACGACCGGGATTTGGATGGGTGGGGTTAAGCAGTTTGTTGACAAGGTTCAGAAATGGATGGGTCAGGTCAAGCTGTCGACGGTGAGGTTTGGAAGTGGATGGGTAAGGTCAAGCTGTCGGGGGTGAGGTTTGGAAATGGATGGGTAAGGTCAAGCTGTCGGCGGTGAGGTTTGGAAATGGATGGGTCAGGTCAAGCTGTCGACGGTGAGGTTTGGAAGTGGATGGGAAAGGTCAAGCTGTCGGCGGTGAGGTTTGGAAATGGATGGGTAAGGTCAAGCTGTCGGCGGTGAGGTTTGGAAATGGATGGGTCAGGTCAAGCTGTCGACGGTGAGGTTCGGAAGTGGATGGGAAAGGTCAAGCTGTCGGCGGTGTGGTTTGGAAATGGATGGGTAAGGTCAAGCTGTCGGCGATGAGGTTTGGAAATGGATGGGTCAGGTCAAGCTGTCGACGGTGAGGTTCGGAAGTGGATGGGTAAGGTCAAGCTGTCGGCGGTGAGGTTTGGAAATGGATGGGTCAGGTCAAGCTGTCGACGGTGAGGTTCGGAAGTGGATGGGAAAGGTCAAGCTGTCGGCGGTGTGGTTTGGAAATGGATGGGTAAGGTCAAGCTGTCGGCGATGAGGTTTGGAAATGGATGGGTAAGGTCAAGCTGTCGGCGATGAGGTTTGAAAATGGATGGGTCAGGTCAAGCTGTCGGCGGTGAGGTTTGGAAATGGATGGGTAAGGTCAAGCTGTCGGCGGTGAGGTTTGGAAATGGATGGGTCAGGTCAAGCTTTCGACGGAGAGGTTTGGAATTGAAATTCCTATTTCATTTTAAGTACCTACTTATTTCACATGGTTATTTCACGTAGGTAGCGTATTTTTCTTTTCGGAAGTCGCTGTCGGTACCGGTTGTTCTTTTTCATTAAGTTTGGTTGGTAGGTACCCCATATTGGGTGTACATCTGTTTGCCCCTTAAACCCGAACAAGCGTGATATTATATTATGAAATGGCGAAAACACTACATAAACATACGATCACAGCTATCGTGAGTCATTTGCTGTCTATATTATTGAAGAGTTCCATCTTCTACTTCGGAAGATCTCCAATCCTGGTGACCTGTAATACAGGTTTTTTTGAAACCTACTTCAGGCACCAGCTCTTACAATGTGAATATTATAGTCTTCGATCAATAATGTACTAGATTCCCGATAAGCGCTTCAAAAACGGCCCGAAATATAAGACCACAAACGTATTTGTGGTCTTATTTCAAATCAGTATGGACCAATCATAGCCAACATTAAGACGTTAAAATACCGCAGTATGCGTTCAAAAACTGCGTAAATAACCACCGTAACACCAAGGTTTTGGAAGGAATATCTTTTTTTCGGTAATTTAATATCATTATGTGCTTTTTCATAATATTTAAACATAATTAAACTGTAAATATAATTAAATCAGCGAATATTATAATTGTTTGGCCAATGTTTGCTACAACGCACCAACTATTGTATCATGTTCTTGAACAGAGAACGCTAGTTCCGCAATAGAATAAGCACGACATTGTACGCAAAATGCTTTTAACCGTATTGCTTAGAATTTAAGTTTCATTTTAGAATGAATATTTTTGTACTGATGACTTTTTACTTTGGAGCGACATTTAAAATGTTTTGCTTCTAATCTTTCTCCGATGAAAGGGCTTAAATAAATATACTTTACAATGATAATTAAACGTTATGTTTACGTGTTAAGGTTTATAATCATCTGAAGTTGTTAATAATATTGAACTTTTTTCTAAGATGCTATGTAGATGTTTACGTGTGTGCAAACGTGGCCACTTGAGCGACTTAGTTTTGTTCCTGATGCTTAATCTAGTACTATTATTGATCGAAGATTATAGTGTTCAAAACGTGCTACAAAACCATTGTGAGAGAAATAAATAAACTTATTATTATTATTATATTATAATCATATTTTACAGTAAAACCTTCCTTAAAAACACAATATGCATTTATCAACGAAAATCCGATTGATATCGGATCAGTAGCTTTTGGGAAAATCGCGGATACATACAAATACAGCACCTTCTTTTTTTTCGACTCGGTTGAAAATACTAACCTACTTATCATGACGACGATACTAATAATTAACAATTACCAAATGCGTTTTCAAAGTTCCAAGTAATCTACCAAATTCTATTTCAATACAATTAAAAAATAATATCAAAGATCAAGATTATTTATAGGAGGTATAAAACCGAGCGCTATTGTGAGACCTTGCTTTGAGCGACTTTAGTTACCTAAACATGAGTTGATCGAAAATGTAACAGCGTCCTTAAACATACCTGAAACAATGTAATTTTATTTGTAACTAGCTTTTGCCCGCGACTTCGTCCGCGTTTCTGTCGTTTTTCGGAAAAAAGTACCATTATGTCCGTCCTCACGGTTCAGTGGTTTTGATGTAACAGACAGATTAACTTTCGTATTTTAGTAGGGAAATACGATATGTCAATCCACAATACTGTTGAAAAATATCGCAAAAAGGAACCGCAGAATATTATTATTATTATTTGAATTATTATTAATAGCTGTGCCCGCGACTCCGTCAGCGTGTAACTCCTGTATTGGTAATATTGTTTAGATCACTTTCACATGAGGCTTAAGTAGGTACCTATAGCGTTCTATAGGTAAAACTTCAGCCCAAAGCTTCCGGGTAAACTATGTTGAAAGTTGACCCGTCCGGCACGTGAACATAAAGATTTCTAGAACTGCTAACCCGGGAAAGAGCGACATAATTATAACTGACCATGCGAGAAACAACTGACACCGAGATCTACTCCAGCAACACGAAAATTCTGCCCTTGAGCCTTATTAATTTAGTAGTCACTTAAAATAAATACCTAACTACTATAATTATTAAAAGTATCTACGCTTTTACCTACTTAATACAAAAATAAAATTGATCATAAATTAGCCAAAACTTACCTATCGGTATCTAAAAATCTATGCGTACTACTTCCCCTAAAAAGAAATAAAATGCGAACTATTAATAATTTGTAATTTGAACGAATATTTAAACACTACCAAAATAACTACTTAAACCTATTTTATAAAATATAACAACAAAAGAAATTCAAATAAACTATATTTAAACTTAAAAGTCGCGCTGATAAGCACGGTTTGTTAATATCAATTATTGTCTGTCAATAAGGTCGAACGCTGAACGCATCAACAGCCAAATATTGAATGAAGCTCGCTCCCGTTACACAAAAATAATCCTTATGGCATGATTCAGTATTCACGCGCAGCTTATTAGCGTATTTCATATTTGGTTCAGTTTGATGTTTCTGTACCGATTACTATTCTTTTTTTATTGAATAGGTAATAATATTAACTTCTTATAATTAGGGATGAGCGAGAGTATTATAAACGTAAGAGTAAACAAATATAATCAGAAAGCTCCGAACTGCTAAGCTATCGGGAGTTACACGTGTTATTGTGAGTCAATCATAAAAGATAGACATATGCTGTTGTGGGATATTTTTTAGATAATTTTATGTAGAACATTTCCGTCATAAATGATTTCTATGTAGCTTTAACCATTAAGGCTACACACGCGACGGAAGCTTAAAAAATGGAGCAACTTCTCCCGTTTTCCCAACATTTCCCTTCACTGCTCTGCTCCTATTAATTGTAGCGTGATGAAAAGTATACTATAACCTCCCCAGGAGTATGAAGAATAATTGTACCAAGTTTCGTTAAAATCCGTCGAGTAGTTTTTGTTTCTATAAGGAACATACAGACAGACAGACAGACAGACAGACAGACAGACAAAAATTTTACTGATTGCATTTTCGGCATCAGTATCGATCACTAATTACCCCCTGATAGTTATTTTGAAAATATATATCATGTACAGAATTGACCTCTCTACAGATTTATTATAAGTATATTCAGAAAGCTCCGAACTGCTAAGCTATCGGGAGTTACACGTGTTATTGTGAGTCAATCATAAAAGATAGACATATGCTGTTTTGGGATATTTTTTAGATAATTTTATGTAGAACATTTCCGTCATAAATGATTTCTATGTAGCTTTAACCATTAAGGCTACACACGCGACGGAAGCTTAAAAAATGGAGCAACTTCTCCCGTTTTCCCAACATTTCCCTTCACTGCTCTGCTCCTATTGATTGTAGCGTGATGAAAAGTATACTATAACCTCCCCAGGAGTATGAAGAATAATTGTACCAAGTTTCGTTAAAATCCGTCGAGTAGTTTTTGTTTCTATAAGGAACATACAGACAGACAGACAGACAGACAAAAATTTTACTGATTGCATTTTCGGCATCAGTATCGATCACTAATTACCCCCTGATAGTTATTTTGAAAATATATATCATGTACAGAATTGACCTCTCTACAGATTTATTATAAGTATAGATATAGATAGATAGATAGATAGATAGATAGAAGATAGATATAGATAAGCATAGCAAAATAATTAAATCAGCGCCATCTGTGAAATTTTGCCAGAACTAGCAAAAGCCAAGCAAGTTATTTCAACCAGGGTAAGAAATTGTAGGAAATACAAAATATGAAACTTAAACTTACTTTTAATCCGAGAAAAGTATCATCTGAGGCATCGTTTAAAAATTTCTCAACTTGATTTGCCGTAAAAACTTTTGATTTCTTGCTTTTGAACCCAGAAGACTGTATTTTATTTAATTTAAGAAATGAAATCAGCTTATGATATTCTTTTTAACCGACTGCGGCGAAGCCCAAAAGGAGGGTTATGTGTTTGACGTGTATGTATGTATGTAAGTATGTTTGTATGTATGTATGTCTGTTTCTTTGTTCCCTCATAACTCCTAAACGGAAGAAGGGATTTGAATGAAACATACGTCGTTAGATTTGTCTTGATGGCGCGAGTGTTATAGGCTACATTAAAATAAAAAACAAGGAAAAATTGCGGATTTTGGGGGCAATATCACGGAGTTCAAAAAAAATATTTTTTCCTATACCATCGAGTAGGGTATCAAAATAAAGGGTTTTAAAAGGAGATTACAAAAATATATATCACATAAATGTTTAAAAGAAATTCAAAGTGAAAAATCCTATAAACAAGCACAAAAGTTAAATAAATCATCTGCAAAGAATTTTACGCGACCAACGAAAGAACAAACACAAAAGAACTAAAGAGTTCCCAAAAAACAAGTAAAAGTTGTGAAAACCCAATTCTGGGTTAAGCTCATGTTATGTTTCGTTACCAATACTAATTTTATCATAGAAAGTATTTGCGTGGCTGCGCGAGCTGCGCGCAGCTCGCGGGTCGTGAAGAGGGGGAGAGGGGGAGCTTTCAAAAATGATTTCGACTAACGCATTGCCCCTTTCAATGAAGCTTAAAAAAATGTTCCAAGTCTCTTAACTTCCAAGATCCGCCTAAAGGGGGGGACCTACCTACTACTACCTACCTAAACCTACCTACTACCTATCTACACCTACCTACTACCTGCCACCTACCTACTACCTACCTACACCTACCTACTACCGACCTAATACCGACCTACTACCGACCTACTACCTACCTACTACCTACCTATCACCTACCCACCACCTACCTACTACCTCCTACTACCACTAAAAAAACATTACCCTAAAGTTTGCTTGTCGTCGCCCCTGAGTTACGCTTCACCCATTCAACCTTCGTTACGCTAAGGAGGTCGCCGGCTCGCTTCGCTCGCCACCTCCCCCCTTCGCTCCACTCGGTCTCGCAGGTTCGCTCCAATCATTACCTACCTGCCACCGGAAAGCTATCATGACATTATCCCTACGCCACGGGGGTCGCCGGCTCGCTTAGCTCGCCCGCTCCCCCCTTCGCTTTACCGCTGTACCAGCACCGGACATGTTTCGACGCCTACTATAATATTTGTTCAAACACCTAATGGCTATCTCTAACCGTTATGAAGTTACAGCCCTTTTAATTTTAGGGGAGGTTGGGGAGGGGAGGGTATACAAATTTCAACGCCCCTCAAATAGATTTAGGTAAGAATCAAAAATTTTTTAAGGAGTAAAAAAAGAGGGGAAGAGGGGGGGTGAAGGGGGGAGAGGGGGGAGTTTCTAAAAATGATTTCGACTAACGCAATGCCCCTCTATATGAATCTGAAAAAAAAATCGTTCCAAGTCTCTGAACTTTCGAGATCCGCCTAAAGGGGGGGAGAAGGGGGAAAAGGGGGGCCACTTTGAAAAATGATTTTTACTTAACCGAGCCCCCTCTATACGAATCCCTAAAAAAAAACACGTAAAATTTCTTTACTTCCGAGATCCGCCTAAAGGGGGGGAGAAGGGGGAAAAGGGGGGCCACTTGGAAAAACGATTTTTACTTTACCGAGCCCCCTCTATACGAATCCCTAAAACAAACAAGTAAAGTCTCTTTGTTTCCGAGATACGATAGGAAGGGGGGAGAAGGGGGAGGAAAAGGGGGGGTTTGGGACTTTTCCCATACTCACGAGAGTTAGTTGTTTACGAATCTGTCAAAATATACCCACCTCCCCATCCACCATCTGGGAGAACAATTCTGTCAGTGAGTCAGTCAGTGAGTGGTAATTTAGCTTTATATAGTATAACTAGTATTTGCGTGGCTGCGCGAGCTGCGCGCAGCTCGCGGGTCGTGAAGTGGGGGAGAGGGGGAGCTTTGAAAAATGATTTCGACTTTCGCATTGCCCCTTTCAATGAATCTGAAAAAAAAATGTTACAAGTCCCTTTAACTTTCGAGATCCGCCTAAAGGAAAGGGGACAAATGGGGCAACTTTGAAAAAGGTAGGAGGGGAAAATGGGGCAAAAAGGGGAGGTTTTGCACTTTTTAGCTGCTCATGAGAGTTAATTATACGCTTCACCCACACAACCTTCGTTAGGCTACGGAGGTTCGCTCCACTCAAGACCTGCCTACCACCGAGGAAAAGCTAGCGTGACCTTATCCCTACGCTACGGTGGTCACCGGCTCGCTTCGCTCGCCACCTCCCTTATGTTGCCAGCTAATCAAAGTCTTTATTCTAAAAGTCTTTACTTCTACTTTCATGTTTTTGGGCAAAATCTGGGAAAATACCCTTAAAATGGGGATTCCGTTTGCAACAGGCAACATAAATACACAACCGGGACAACACAATCCGGTCAGAAGGTGCCGGCTGTCCCATTTATCGTGTCGAAAATTGGGATTTTTCATCATTTTTCCAAGATGGCCACCACACTGTCCGCCATCTTGTTTTTCTGGAAAGTCACAATTTTTCTGAAATATTGAGGATACAAGCTACCGACTGGTGTACTTGGTGTTGCCAAGTTTTAAGTTTGGTAAAACAAAAGAATTCGCCAAAGTCGGTTCTGATCCGAAAATTCAAGCCCCAATGACTCTCGGGGTTGCCAGCTGAAAAGAATGAAAATGGTCAAATGTCATTTGAGGCACCCCATTCTTGGTGTTTATGTAAGAAAATTCCATTCAAAGTGTTGTTATTTCCACTATTCATGTTTTTGGGAAAAATCTGGGAAAATGCCCAAAAAATGGGGAAATTTTTTGCGAAAGGTAACACTCCACAACAAAGTACACAATCGCTTCATACAACACAATCCGGTCGGGGGATGCCGGCTGTCCCATATAACGTGTCGAAAATTGGGATTTTTCATCATTTTTACAAGATGGCCGCCACACTGTCCGCCATTTTTTTTTCTGAAAAGTCATAATTTTCCTGGAATTTCAGGGATATAGGCCACCAAGCGGTGTACTTGGTGTTGCCAACTTTTGAGATTAGTAGAACAAACTAATTCGCCGAAGTCGGGTCTGACACAATAATTCAAACGCCAATGGCGCTCGGGGTTGCCAGCTGAAAGTAATGAAAATGGTCAAATGTTATTTGCGGGACCCCGTTCTTAGTGTTTATGTACAATTTTCATTCAAAATGTCGTTATTTCTACTTTTCATGTTTTCGGGGAAAATCTGGGAAATTTCCCTAAAAATGGGGATTTTTTTTAAACCAGGCCACACTCCTTGACGAATCACATAACCGGTCCATACAACACAATCCGGTCGGGGGATGCCAGCTGTCCCAATTATCGTGTCAAAAATTGGGATTTTTCGTCTTTTTTACAAGATGGCCGCCATGGAATCCGCCATCTTGTTTTTCTGAAAAGTCATAATTTTCCTGAAATGTCAAGAATATAGGCCACCGATTGGTGTACTTGGTGTTGCCAACTTTCGAGTTTGGTAGAACAAACTAATTCGCCAAAGTCAAAAAGTCCCAAAAATTAAAAAGTTCAATATTTTTTGGGGTTGCCAATTAAAACGAACCAAAATGGTCAAATGCCATTTGCGGGACCCCAATGTTGCCGGCTAGTCAAAGTCTCTATTTAAAATGTCATTATTTCTACTTTTCATGTTTTTGGGGAAAATCTGGGAAAATACCCTAAAATTGGGGATTTTTTTTGCACCAGGCAACACTCGTCAACAAAACACACAACCGCTCGGTACAACTCGAACCCGTCTGATGTTGCCAACTACCCGAAAAATGGATTTGAAAAAAATCAAAAAATCCAACATTTTACAAAATGGCCGCCGCAGCGTCCTCCATCTTGGATTTTCACAATGTCATAATTTTTCCCAATTGCCATTATAATTACCAACAAATTGGCAAACTCTTTGTTGGCGGTTCTAGAATTTGGTAGAAGAAAACAATTCGTCAAAGTCGAGTGAAAAAAGTCGACAATTTCAAAACGTCCTGGCGCGGCCGCCATCTTGTTTTTTTTTTTTTTTTACTTTTTTTTTTTAATTGTTTTAGATTTTGTATAGGACCTCTGAGTCGAAATTCATCCAAGTCTTTCCCCCACCGAAACCGGAAATGGACTCGCCCACCATCTCGGATTTGAACTTTCCCTATAATTTTTCTCTACTCGATTGGTCAGATTACACATTTTTGCAAAACATACCCATAACCCATCTCTCACCCATTCCGAGAAACGACATGTCAATCAGTGAGTCAGTGGCTTTGTAGTTTTATATAACTATAACTAGTTTTTGCGTGGCTGCGCGAGCTGCGCGCAGCTCGCGGGTCGTGGAGAGGGGCAGAGGGGGAGCTTAAAAAATGATTTCGACTAACGCATTGCCCCTTTCAATGAAGCTTAAAAAAAAAATGTTCAGAGTCTCTTAACTTCCGAGATCCGACTAAAGGGGGGGAAAAGGGGGGCAAGGGGGTCAAATGTTACAAGTCTCTTAACTTTCGAGATCCGCCTAAAGGGGGGAGAAAGGGGCAAATGGGGCAACTTTGAAAAAGGTAGGAGGGGAAAATGGGGCAAAAAAGGGAGGTTTTGCACTTTTTAGCTACTCATGAGAGTTACTTGTACGCTTCACCCACTCAACCTTCGTTACGCTACGGAGGTCGCCGGCTCGCTTCGCTCGACACCTCCCCTCTTCGCTCCACTCAAGACCTGCCTACCACCGAGGAAAAGCTATCGTGACCTTATCCCTACGCTACGGGGGTCGCCGGCTCGCTTCGCTCGCCACCTCCCCCCTTCGCTTTACCGGTAGCACCACAGGATAGGTTTCGACGCGTACTATAATACGCTACGGAGGTCGCCGGCTTGCTTTGCTCGCCACCTCCCCTATGTTGCCAGCCAGTCAAAGTCTTTATTCTAAAAGTCTTTACTTCTACTTTCATGTTTTTGGGGAAAATACCCTAAAAATGCGGATTTTTTTTTTTGCAACAGGCAACATTACTTAACGAAATACACAACCGGGACAACACAATCGGGTCAGAAGGTGCCGGCTGTCCCATTTATCGTGACGAAAATTGGAATTTTTCATCATTTTTCCAAAATGGCCACCACACTGTCCGCCATCTTGTTTTTCTGAAAAGTCTTAATTTTCTGAAATATCGAGGATACAAGCTACCTAGGTAGCTAGGTAGAACAAACTAATTCGCCAAAGACGGGTCTGACCAAAAAATTCAAACGCTAATGGCTCTCGGGGTTGCCAGCTGAAAGTGATGAAAATGATCAAATGTCATTTGGGGGACCCCAATGTTGCCGGCTAGTCAAAGTCTCTATTTAAAATGTCATTATTTCTACTTTTCATGTTTTCGGGGAAAATCTGGGAAAATACCCTAAAAATGAGGATTTTTTTTGCAGCAGGCAACACTCTTTAACAAAACACACAACCACCTGGTACAAAACAATCCAGTCGGGAGATGCCAGCTGTCCCAATTATCGTGTCGAAAATTGGGATTTTTCGGCCTTTTTACAAGATGGCCGCCATGGAATCCGCCATCTTATTTTTCTAAAAAGTCTTAATTTTCTGAAATATCGAGGATACAAGCTACCGACTGGTGTACTTGTTGTTGCCAAGATTTAAGTTTGGTAGAACAAAAGAATTCGCCAAAGTCGGTTATGATCCGAAAATTCAAGCCCCAATGACTCTCGGGGTTGCCAGCTGAAAAGAATGAAAATGGTCAAATGTCACTTAAGGCACCGCATTCTTGGTGTTTATCTAAAATATCTATACAAAATGTCGTTATTTCCACTATTCATGTTTTTTTTTTTTAATCTGGGAAAATACCCTAAAAATGGGGAAAAATTTAGCGTAAGGTAACACTCCACAACAAAGTACAAAATCGCTTCATACAACACAATCCGGTCGGGGGATGCCGGCTGTCCCATTAATCGTGTCGAAAATTTGGATTTTTCATCATTTTTACAAGATGGCCGCCACACAGTCCGCCATCTTTTTTTTCTGAAAAGTCATAATTTTCCTAAAATCTCAGGGATATAGGCCACCAACTGGTGTACTTCGTGTTGCCAACTTTTGAGTTTAGTAAAACAAACTAATTCGCCAAAGTCGGGTCTGACCCAAAAATTCAAGCACCAATGGCTCTCGGGGTTGCCAGCTGAAAGTGATGAAAATGGTCAAATGTCATTTGGGGAACCCCATTCTTGGTGTTTATGTAAAATTTTCATTCAAAATGTCGTTATTTCTACTTTTCATGTTTTCGGGGAAAATCTGGGAAATTTCCCTAAAAATGGGGAAATTTTTTGCACCAGGCCACACTCCTTGAAGAATTACATAACCGGTCCATACAACACAATCCGGTCGGGGGATGCCAGCTGTCCCAATTATCGTGTCGAAAATTGGGATTTTTCGGCCTTTTTACAAGATGGCCGCCATGGAATCCGCCATCTTGTTTTTCTAAAAAGTCATAATTTTCCTGAAATGTCAAGAATATAGGCCACCGATTGGTGTACTTGGTGTTGCCAACTTTCGAGTTTGGTAGAACAAACTAATTCGCCAAAGTCAAAAAGTCCCAAAAATTAAAAAGTTCAATATTTTTTGGGGTTGCCAATTAAAACGAACCAAAATGGTCAAATGTCATTTGGGGGACCCCAATGTTGCCGGCTAGTCAAAGTCTCTATTTAAAATGTCATTATTTCTACTTTTCATGTTTTCGGGGAAAATCTGGGAAAATACCCTAAAAATGGGGAAATTTTTTGCACCGGGCAACACTCGTCAGCAAAACACACAACCGCTCGGTACAACTCGAACCCGTCCGATGTTGCCAACTACCCGAAAAATGGATTTAAAAAAAATCGAAATATCCAACTTTTTACAAAATGGCCGCCGCAGCGTCCTCCATCTTGGATTTTCACAATGTCATAATTTTTCTTAATTGCCATTGAAATTACCAACAAATTGGCAGACTTTTCATTGGCGGTTTTAGAATTTGGTAGAAAAAAACAATTTGTCAAAGTCGAGTGAAAAAAGGCGACAATTTCAAAACGTCATAGCGCGGCCGCCATCTTGTTTTTTTTTTTTTTTTTACTTTTTTTTTAAATGCTTTTAGATTCCGTATAGGACCTCTGAGTCGAAATTCATCCAAGTCTTTCCCCCACCGAAATCGGAAATGGACTCGCCCACCATCTTGGATTTGAACTTTCCCTATAATTTTCCTCTACTCGATTGGTTAGATGACACATTTTTGCAAAACATACCCCTAACCCATCTCTCACCCATTCCGAGAAACGACATGTCAATGAGTGAGTGAGTCAGTGGCTTTGTAGTTTTATATAACTATAACTAGTATTTGCGTGGCTGCGCGAGCTGCGCGCAGCTCGCGGGGCGTGAAGGGGGGAGAGGGGGCGCTTTGAAAAATGATTTCGACTAACGCATTGCCCCTTTCAATAAAGCTTAAAAAAAAATGGAAAAGGGGAGCAAGTGGATCAATTTTGAAAAATGGTTTTAATTTCCCGAGCCTCCTTTAAATGAATCCGTAAACAAAACAGAACACTAATTTAAAAAAGGGGTGGTTTTAAGTTTGGTAGAACAAAAGAATTCGCCAAAGTCGGTTATGATCCCAAAATTCAAGCCCCAATGACTCTCAGGGTTGCCAGCTGAAAAGAATGAAAGAAGTCAAATGTCATTTGAGGCACCCCATTCTTGGTGTTAATGTGAAATTTCCATTCAAAATGTCGTTATTTCCACTATTCATGTTTTTGGGAAAAATCCGGGAAAATACCCCAAAAATGGGAAAAAAAAATTCGTAAGGTAACACTCGACAACAAAGTACACAATCGCTTCATACAACACAATCCGGTCGGGGGATGCCGGCTGTCCCATTAATCGTGTCGAAAATTAGGATTTTTCATCATTTTTACAAGATGGCCGCCACTCTGTCCGCCATCTTTTTTTTCTGAAAAATCATAATTTTCCTGAAATGTCTGGGATATAGGCCACCAACTGGCATACTTGGTGTTGCCAACTTTTGAGTTTAGTAAAACAAACTAATTCGCCGAAGTCGGGTCTGACCCAAAAATTTAAGCGCCAATGGCTCTCGGAGTTGCCAGCTGAAAGTAATGAAAATAGTCAAATGTCATTTGAGGGACCCCATTCTTGGTGCCTGTGTAAAATTTCCATTCAAAATGTCGTTATTTCTACTTTTCGTGTTTTCGGGGAAAATCTGGAAAATTTCCCTAAAAACGGGGAATTTTTTTAAACCAGGCCACACTCCTTGACGAATCACATAACCGGTCCATACAACACAATCCAGTCGGGGGATGCCAGCTGTCCCAATTATCGTGTCGAAAATTGGGATTTTTCGGCCTTTTTACAAGATGGCCGCCATGGAATCCGCCATCTTGTTTTTCTGAAAAGTCATAATTTTCCTGAAATGTCAAGAATATAGGCCACCGATTGGTGTACTTGGTGTTGCCAACTTTTAAGTTTAGTAAAACAAACTAATTCGCCAAAGTCGGGTCTGACCCAAAAATTTTAGCGCCAATGGCTCTCGGGGTTGCCAGCTGAAAGTGATGAAAATGGTCAAATGTCATTTGAAGGACCCCAATGTTGCCGGCTAGACAAAGTCTCTATTTAAAATGTCATTATTTCTACTTTTCATGTTTTCGGGGAAAATCTGGGAAATTTCCCTAAAAATGGGGAAAATTTTTGCACCAGGCCACACTTCTTGACAAATTACATAACCGGTCCATACAACACAATCCGGTCGGGGGATGCCAGCTGTCCCAATTATCGTGTCGAAAATTGGGATTTTTCGGCCTTTTTACAAGATGGCCGCCATGGAATCCGCCATCTTGTTTTTCTGAAAAGTCATAATTTTCCTGAAATTTCAAAAATATAGGCCACCGATTGGTGTACTTGGTGTTGCCAACTTTCGAGTTTGGTAAAACAAACTAATTCGCCAAAGTCAAAAAGTCCCAAAAATTAAAAAGTTCAATATTTTTTGGGGTTGCCAATTAAAACGAACGAAAATGGTCAAATGTCATTTGTGGGACCCCAATGTTGCCGGCTAGTCAAAGTCTCTGTTTAAAATGTCATTATTTCTACTTTTCATGTTTTCGGGGAAAATCTGGGAAAATACCCTAAAAATGGGGAAAATTTTTGCACCAGGCAACACTCGTCAACAAAACACACAACCGCTCCCTACAATTCGAACCTGTCCGATGTTGCCAACTACCCGAAAAATGGATTCGAAAAAAAACGAAATTTCCAACTTTTTACAAAATGGCCGCCGCAGCGTCCTCCATCTTGGATTTTCACAATGTCATAATTTTTCCCAATTGCCATTGAAATTACCAACAAATTGGCAGACTTTTCGTTGGCGGTTTTAGAATTTGGTAGAAGAAAACAATTTGTCAAAGTCGAGTGAAAAAAGTCGACAATTTCAAAACGTCATAGCGCGTCCGCCATCTTGTTTTTTTTTTTTTTTTTACTTTTTTTTTAAATGCTTTTAGATTTCGTATAGGACCTCTGAGTCGAAATTCATCCAAGTCTTTCCCCCACCGAAATCGGAAATGGACTCGCCCACCATCTTGGATTTGAACTTTCCCTATAATTTTCCTCTACTCGATTGGTTAGATGACACATTTTTGCAAAACATACCCCTAACCCATCTCTCACCCATTCCGAGAAACGACATGTCAATGAGTGAGTGAGTCAGTGGCTTTGTAGTTTTATATAACTATAACTAGTATTTGCGTGGCTGCGCGAGCTGCGCGCAGCTCGCGGGTCGTGAAGAGGGGGAGAGGGGGAGCTTTGAAAAATGATTTCGACTAACGCATTGCCCCTTTCAATGAATCTGAAAAAAAAATTTTACAAGTCTCTTAACTTTCGGGATCCGCCTAAAGGGGGGGGGGAGGGGGGAGAAAGGGGGCATATGGGGCAACTTTGAAAAAGGTAGGAGAGGAAAATGGGGCAAAAAGGGGAGGTTTTGCACTTTTTAGCTACTCATGAGAGTTACATATACGCTTCACCCACTCAACCTTCGCTTTACCGGTACCACCACTGGATAGATTTCGACGTGTACTATAATACGCTACGGAGGTCGCCGGCTCGCTTTGCTCGCCACCTCCCTTAAGTTGCCAGCTAGTCAAAGTCTTCATTCTAAAAGTCTTTAGTTTTACTTTCATGTTTTTGGGCAAAATCTGGGAAAATACCCTAAAAATGGGGATTTCTTATTTAACAAAATACAAAACCGGGACAACACAATCTGGTCAGAAGGTGGCTGTCCCATTTATCGTGAATAAAATTGGGATTTTTCATCATTTTTCCAAGATGGCCACCACACTGTCCGACATCTTGTTTTTCTGAAAAGTCTTAATTTTTCTGAAATATCGAGGATACAAGCTACCAACTGGTATACTTGGTGTTGCCAAGTTTTAAGTTTGGTAGAACAAAAGAATTCGCCAAAGTCGGTTATGATCCGAAAATTCAAGCCCCAATGACTCTCGGGGTTGCCAGCTGAAAAGAATGAAAATGGTCGAATGTTATTTGAGACACCTAATTCTTGGTGTTTATGTAAAACCATTCAAAATGTCGTTATTTCCACTATTCATGTTTTTGGAAAAAATCTGGGAAAATACCCTACAAATGAGGAACAATTTTGCGTAAGGTAACACTCGACAAAAAAGTACACAAACGCTTCATACAACACAATCCGGTCGGGGTATGCTGTCCCATTTATCGTGTCGAAAATTAGGATTTCTCATCATTTTTACAAGATGGCCGCCACACTGTCCGCCATCTTTTTTTCTGAAAAGTCATAATTTTCCTGAAATTTCAGGGATATAGGCCAGAACTGGTGTACTTGGTGTTGCCAACTTTTGAGTTTAGTAGAACAAACTAATTCGCCAAATTCGGGTCAGACCCAAAAATTCAAACGCCAGTGGCTCTCGGGGTTGCCAGTTGAAAGTGATACAAATGGTCAAATGTCATTCGGGGAACCCCAATGTTGTCAGCTAGTTAAAGTTTTCTTTCGAATTGTTGTTATTTCTACATTTCATGTTTTCGGGGAAAAACTGGGAAATTTCCCTAAAAATGGGGATTTTTTTTAACTCAGGCCACACTCCTTGACGAATGACATAATCGGTCCATATAACACAATCCAGTCGGGGAATGCCGGCTGTCCCATTTATCGTGTCGAAAATTTGGATTTCTCATCATTCTTACAAGATGGCCGCCACACTGTCCGCCATCTTTTTTTTCTAAAAAGTCATAATTTTCCTCAAATGTCAAGAATATAGGCCACCGATCGGTGTACTTGGTGTTGCCAACTTTTGAGTTGGGTAGAACAAACTAATTCGCCAAAGTCGGGTCTGACCAAAAAATTCAAATACCAGTGGCTCTCGGGGTTGCCAGCTGAAAGTGATGAAAATGGTCAAATGTCATTCTGGGGACCCCATTCTTGGTGTTTATGTAAAATTTCTATTTAAAATGTCGTTATTTCTACTTTTCATGTTTACGGGGAAAATCTGGGAAATTTCCCTAAAAATGGGGAAAATTTTTGCACCAGGCCACACTCCTTGACGAATTACATAACCGGTCTATACAACACAATCCGGTCGGGGGATGCCAGATGTCCCAATTATCGTGTCGAAAATTGGGATTTTTCGGCCTTTTTACAAGATGGCCGCCATGGAATCCGCCATCTTGTTTTTCTGAAAAGTCATAATTTTTCTGAAATTTCAAGAATATAGGCCACCGATTGGTATACTTGGTGTTGCCAACTTTTGAGTTTGGTAGAACAAACTAATTCGCCAAAGTCAAAAAGTCCCAAAAATTAAAAAGTTTAATATTTTTTGGGGTTGCCAATTAAAACGAACCAAAATGGTCAAATGTCATTTGGGGGACCCCAATGTTGCCGGCTAGTCAAAGTCTCTATTTAAAATGTCATTATTTCTACTTTTCATGTTTTTGGGGAAAATCTGGGAAAATACCCTAAAAATGGGGAAAATTTTTGCACCAGGCAACACTCGTCAACAAAAAAGACAACCGCTTGGTACAACTTGAACCAGTCTGATGTTGCCAACTACCCGAAAAATGGATTTGAAAAAAATCGAAATTTCCAACTTTTTACAAAATGGCCGCCGCAGCGTCCTCCATCTTGGATTTTCACAATGTCATAATTTTTCCCAATTGCCATTGAAATTACCAACAAATAGGCAGACTTTTCGTTGGCGGTTTTAGAATTTGGTAGAAGAAAACAATTCGTCAAAGTCGAGTGAAAAAAGTCGACAATTTCAAAACGTCCTGGCGCGGCCGCCATCTTGTTTTTTTTTTTTTTTTACTTTTTTTTTTAAATGGTTTTAGATTTGGTATAGGACCTCTGAGTCGAAATCCATCCAAGTCTTTCCCCCACCGAAACCGGAAATGGACTCGCCCACCATCTTGGATTTGAACTTTCCCTATAATTTTCCTCTACTCGATTGGTCAGATTACACATTTTTGCAAAACATACCCCTAACCCATCTCTCACCCATTCCGAGAAACGACATGTCAATGAGTGAGTGAGTGAGTCAGTGGCTTTGTAGTTTTATATAACTATAATAACTAGTATTTGCGTGGCTGCGCGAGCTGCGCGCAGCTCGCGGGTCGTGAAGAGGGGCAGCTTTTAAAAATACCTACACCTACCTACTACCTACCTACACCTACCTACACCTACCTACACCTACCTACACCTACCTACACTCGGTCTCGCAGGTTAGCTCGCGGGGTGTGAAGTGGGGGAGAGGGGGAGCTTTGAAAAATGATTTCGACTAACGCATTGCCCCTTTCAATGAATCTGAAAAAAAAATGTTTCAAGTCTCTTAACATCCGAGATCCGCCTAAAGGGGGGGGGGGAGAAGGGGGGCTAGGGGGTCAATTTTGAAAAATGGTTTTTACTTTCCCGAGCCTCCTATACGAATCCGTAAACAAAACAGAACACCAGTTTAATAAAAGGGGTGAAGAGGGGAGGGGGGAGCTTTAAAAACTGATTTCGACTAACGCATTGCCCCTTTCAATGAATCTGAAAAATAAATGTTCCAAGTCTCTTAACTTCCGAGTTCCCCCTAAAGGGGGGGAGAAGGGGGCAAATGGGGCAACTTTGAAAAAGGTAGGAAGGAAAAAAGAGGCAAAAAGGGTAGGTTTTGCACTTTTTAGCTACTCATGAGAGTTACTTATACGCTTCCCCACTCAACCTTCGTTACGCTACGGAGGTCGCCGGCTCGCTTCGCTCGCCACCTCCCCTCTTCGCTCCTCTCAAGACCTGCCTACCACCGAGGAAAAGCTATCGTGACCTTATCCCTACGCTACGGGATACTTCGCTTTACCGGTACCACGACACGATAGATTTCGACGCCTACTATAACACGCTACGGAGGTCGCCGGCTCGCTTCGCTCGCCACCTCCCCTTTCGCTCCACTCAAGATCTGCCTACCACCGAGGAAAAGCTATCGTGATGTCATTCAACGAACCCAAATGTTGCCAGCTAGTCAAAGTCTTCATTCTAAAAGTCTTTACTTCTACTTTCATGTTTTTGGCAAAATCTGGTAAAATACCCTAAAAATGGGATTTTTTTTTTGCACCAGGCACCATAACTTAACGAAATACACAACCGGGACAACACAATCCGGTCAGAAGGTGCAGGTGGCTGTCCCATTTATCGTGTCGAAAATTGGGATTTTTCATCATTTTTCCTGGCCTGTCCGCCACACTGTCCGCCATCTTTTTTTTTTGAAAAGTCATAATTTTCCTGAAATCTAAAGAATATAGGCCACCAACTGGTGTACTTGGTGTTGCCAACTTTTGACTTTAGTAGAACAAACTAATTCGCCAAAGTCGGGTCTGACCCAAAAATTCTAGCGCCAATGGCTCTCGGGGTTGCCAGCTGAAAATGATGAAAATGGTCAAATGTCATTTGAGGGACCCCATTCTTGGTGTTTATGTAAAATTTTCATTCAAAATGTCGTTATTTCTACTTTTCATGTTTTCGGGGAAAATCTGGGAAATTTACTTAAAAATGGGGAAAAAATTTGCACCAGGCCACACTCCTTGACGAATTACATAACCGGTCCATACAACACAATCCGGTCGGGGGATGCCAGCTGTCCCAATTATCGTGTCGAAAATTGGGATTTTTCGGCCTTTTCACAAGATGGCCGCCATGGAATCCGCTATCTTGTTTTTCTGAAAAGTCATAATTTTTCTGAAATGTCAAGAATATAGGCCACCGATTGGTGTACTTGGTGTTGCCAACTTTCGAGTTTGGTAGAACAAACTAATTCGCCAAAGTCAAAAAGTCCCAAAAATTAAAAAGTTCAATATTTTTTGGGGTTGCCAATTAAAACGAACCGAAATGGTCAAATGTCATTTGGGGGTCCCCAATGTTGCCGGCTAGTCAAAGTCTTTATTTAAAATGTCATTATTTCTACTTTTCATGTTTTTGGGGAAAATCTGGGAAAATACCCTAAAAATGGGGAATTTTTTTGCACCAGGCAACACTCGTCAACAAAACACACAACCGCTCCCTACAACTCGAACCCGTCCGATGTTGCCAACTACCCGAAAAATGGATTTGAAAAAAATCGAAATATCCAACTTTTTACAAAATGGCCGCCGCAGCGTCCTCCATCTTGTATTTTCACAATGTCATAATTTTTTCCAATTGCCATTACAATTACCAACAAATTGGCATACTCTTTGTTGGCGGTTCTAGAATTTGGTAGAAGAAAACATTTCGCCAAAGTCGAGTGAAAAAAGTCGACAATTTCAAAACGTCATAGCGCGGCCGCCATCTTGTTTTTTTTTTTTTTTTACTTTTTTTTTAAATGCTTTTAGATTTCGTATAGGACCTCTGAGTCGAAATTCATCCAAGTCTTTCCCCCACCGAATCCGGAAATGGACTCGCCCACCATCTTGGATTTGAACTTTCCCTATAATTTTCCTCTACTCGATTGGTCAGATGACACATTTTTGCAAAACATACCCCTAACCCATCTCTCACCCATTCCGAGAAACGACATGTCAATGAGTGAGTGGCTTTGTAGTTTTATATAACTATAACTAGTATTTGCGTGGCTGCGCGAGCTGCGCGCAGCTCGCGGGTCGTGAACAGGGGGAGAGGGGGAGCTTTGAAAAATGATTTCGACTAACACATTGCCCCTTTTAATGAATCTGAAAAAAAAAATGTTCCAAGTCTCTTAACTTCCGAAATCCGCCTAAAGGGGGGAAAAAGGGGGGCAAGGGGGTCAATTTTGAAAATTGGTTTTTACTTTCCCTAGCCTCCTCTACACGAATCCGTAAACAAAACACGAATTTAAAAAAAAGGGCTGAAGACGGGGAGAGGATGAAGGGGCGGAGAGGGGGGGAGCTTTGAAAAATGATTTCGACTAACGCATTGCCCCTTTTAATTAATCTGAAAAAAAAAATGTTCCAAGTCTCTTAACTTCCGAGATCCGCCTAAAGGGGGGGAGAAAGGGGGCAAGGGGGTCAAATTTGAAAAATAGATTTTACTTCCCCGAGCCTCCTCTATACGAATCCGTAAACAAAACAACACGATTTTACGAATGAAGGGGGACGTAGGGGGAGAGGGGGGGAGCTTTGAAAAATGATTTCGACTAACGCATTGCCCCTTTCAATGAATCTGAAAAAAAAATGTTCCAAGTCTCTTAACTTTCAAGATCCACCTAAAGGGGGCAAATGGGGCAACTTTGAAAGAGGTAGGAGAGGAAAATGGGGCAAAAAGGGGAGGTTTCGCACTTTTTAGCTACTCATGACAGTTATACGCTTCACCCACTCAACCTTCGTTACGCTACGGAGGTCGCAGGCTCGCTTCGCTCGCCACCGCCCCTCTTCGTTCCACTCAAGACCTGCTTACCACCGAGGAAAAGCTATCGTGACCTTATCCCTACGCTACGGGGGTCGCCGGCTCGCTTTGCTCGCCACCTCCCCTATGTCGCCAGCTAGTCAAAGTCTTTATTCTAAAAGTCTTTACTTCTACTTTCATGTTTTTGGGCAAAATCTGGAAAAATACCCTAAAAATGGAGATTTTTTTGCAACAGGCCACATTACTTAACGAAATACAACCAGTACAACACAATCCGGTCAGAAGGTGTCTGTCGGCTGTCCCATTTATTGTGTCGAAAATCAAGATTTTTCATCATTTTTCCAAGATGGCCACCACACTGTCCGCCATCCTGAATAGTCTTAATTTTTCTGAAATATCGAGGATACAAGCTACCGACTGGTGTACTTGGTGTTGCCAAGTTTTAAGTTTGGTAGAACAAAAGAATTTGCCAAAGTCGGTTCTGATACGAAAATTCACACCCCAATGACTCTCGGGGTTGCCAGCTGAAAAGAATGAACATGGTCAAATGTCATTTAAGGCACCTCATTCTTGGTGTTTATGTAAAATTTCTATACAAAATGTAGTTATTACCACAATTCATGTTTTTGGGAAAAAATCTGGGAAAATGCCTTAAAAATGGGGCAAAATTTAACGTACACAACTCCACAACAAAGTACACAATCGCTTCATACAACACAATCCGGTCGGCGGATGCCGGCTGTCTCATTTATCGTGTCGAAAATTATGATTTTTCATCATTCTTACAAGATGGCCACACTGTCCGCCATCTTTTTTTTCTGAAAAGTCATAATTTTCCTGAAATTTCAGGGATATAGGCCACCAACTGGTGTACTTGGTGTTGCCAACTTTTGAGTTTAGTAAAACAAACTAATTCGCCAAAGTCGGGTCTGACCCAAAAATTCTAGCGCCAATGGCTCTCGGGGTTGCCAGCTGAAAATGATGAAAATGGTCAAATGTCATTTGAGGGACCCGATTCTTGGTGTTTATGTAAAATTTCCATTCAACATGTCGTTATTTCTACTTTTCATGTTTTCGGGGAAAATCTGGGAAATTTACTTAAAAATGGGGAAAAAATTTGCACCAGGCAACACTCCTTGACAAATCACATGGTCGATACAACACAATCTAGTCGGGAGATGCCAGCTGTCCCAATTATCGTGTCGAAAATTGGGATTTGACATCATTCTTACAAGATGGCCGCCACACTGTCCGCCATCTTTTTTTTTTGAAAAGTCATAATTTTCCTGAAATTTCAAGGATATAGGCCACCAACTGGTGTACTTGGTGTTGCCAACTTTTGACTTTAGTAGAACAAACTAATTCGCCAAAGTCGGGTCTGACCCAAAAATTCTAGCGCCAATGGCTCTCGGGGTTGCCAGCTAAAAGTGATGAAAATGGTCAAATGTCATTTGAGGGACCCCATTCTTGGTGTTTATGTAAAATTTCCATTCAAAATGTCGTTATTTCTACTTTTCATGTTTTCGGGGAAAATCTGGGAAATTTCCCTAAAAATGGGGAAAAAAATTACACCAGGCAACACTCCTTGACGAATTACATAACCGGTCCATAGAACACAATCCGGTCGGGGGATGCCAGCTGTCGCAATTATCGTGTCGAAAATTGGGATTTTTCGGCCTTTTTACAAGATGGCCGCCATGGAATCCGCCATCTTGTTTTTCTGAAAAGTCATAATTTTCCTGAAATGTCAAGAATATAGGCCACCGATTAGTGTACTTGGTGTTGCCAACTTTCGAGTTTGGTAGAACAAACTAATTCGCCAAAGTCAAAAAGTCACAAAAATTAAAAAGTTCAATATTTTTTGGGGTTGCCAATTAAAACGAACCAAAATGGTCAAAAGTCATTTGGGGGACCCCAGTGTTGCCGGCTAGTCAAAGTCTCTATTTAAAATGTCATTATTTCTACTTTTCATGTTTTTGGGGAAAATCTGGGAAATTTTTGCACCAGGCAACACTCGTCAATAAAACACAACCGCTCGGTACATTTTGAACCCGTCCGATGTTGCCAACTACCCAAAAAATGGATTTGAAAAAAATCGAAATTTCCAACTTTTTACAAAATGGCCGCCGCAGCGTCCTCCATCTTGGATTTTCACAATGTCATAATTTTTCCCAATTGCCATTAAAATTACCAACAAATTGGCAGACTTTTCGTTGGCGGTTTTAGAATTTGGTAGAAGAAAACAATTCGTCAAAGTCGAGTGAAAAAAGTCGACAATTTCAAAACGTCGAGGCGCGGCCGCCATCTTGTTTTTTTTTTTTTTTTTACTTTTTTTTTAAATGCTTTTAGATTTTGTATAGGACCTCTGAGTCGAAATCCATCCAAGTCTTTCCCCCACCGAAATCAAAAATGGACTCGCCCGCCATCTTGGATTTGAACTTTCCCTATAATTTTCCTCTACTCGATTGGTCTGATGACACATTTTTGCAAAACATACCCCTAACCCATCTCTCACCCATTCCGAGAAACGACATGTCAATGAGTCAGTGAGTCAGTGGTCTTGTAGTTTTATATAACTATAACTAGTATTTGCGTGGCTGCGCGAGCTGCGCGCAGCTCGCGGGGCGTGAAGGGGGGAGAGGGGGCGCTTTGAAAAATGATTTCGACTAACGCATTGCCCCTTTCAATAAAGCTTAAAAAAAAATGGAAAAGGGGAGCAAGTGGATCAATTTTGAAAAATGGTTTTAATTTCCCGAGCCTCCTTTAAATGAATCCGTAAACAAAACAGAACACTAATTTAAAAAAGGGGTGGTTTTAAGTTTGGTAGAACAAAAGAATTCGCCAAAGTCGGTTATGATCCCAAAATTCAAGCCCCAATGACTCTCAGGGTTGCCAGCTGAAAAGAATGAAAGAAGTCAAATGTCATTTGAGGCACCCCATTCTTGGTGTTAATGTGAAATTTCCATTCAAAATGTCGTTATTTCCACTATTCATGTTTTTGGGAAAAATCCGGGAAAATACCCCAAAAATGGGAAAAAAAAATTCGTAAGGTAACACTCGACAACAAAGTACACAATCGCTTCATACAACACAATCCGGTCGGGGGATGCCGGCTGTCCCATTAATCGTGTCGAAAATTAGGATTTTTCATCATTTTTACAAGATGGCCGCCACTCTGTCCGCCATCTTTTTTTTCTGAAAAATCATAATTTTCCTGAAATGTCTGGGATATAGGCCACCAACTGGCATACTTGGTGTTGCCAACTTTTGAGTTTAGTAAAACAAACTAATTCGCCGAAGTCGGGTCTGACCCAAAAATTTAAGCGCCAATGGCTCTCGGAGTTGCCAGCTGAAAGTAATGAAAATAGTCAAATGTCATTTGAGGGACCCCATTCTTGGTGCCTGTGTAAAATTTCCATTCAAAATGTCGTTATTTCTACTTTTCGTGTTTTCGGGGAAAATCTGGAAAATTTCCCTAAAAACGGGGAATTTTTTTAAACCAGGCCACACTCCTTGACGAATCACATAACCGGTCCATACAACACAATCCAGTCGGGGGATGCCAGCTGTCCCAATTATCGTGTCGAAAATTGGGATTTTTCGGCCTTTTTACAAGATGGCCGCCATGGAATCCGCCATCTTGTTTTTCTGAAAAGTCATAATTTTCCTGAAATGTCAAGAATATAGGCCACCGATTGGTGTACTTGGTGTTGCCAACTTTTAAGTTTAGTAAAACAAACTAATTCGCCAAAGTCGGGTCTGACCCAAAAATTTTAGCGCCAATGGCTCTCGGGGTTGCCAGCTGAAAGTGATGAAAATGGTCAAATGTCATTTGAAGGACCCCAATGTTGCCGGCTAGACAAAGTCTCTATTTAAAATGTCATTATTTCTACTTTTCATGTTTTCGGGGAAAATCTGGGAAATTTCCCTAAAAATGGGGAAAATTTTTGCACCAGGCCACACTTCTTGACAAATTACATAACCGGTCCATACAACACAATCCGGTCGGGGGATGCCAGCTGTCCCAATTATCGTGTCGAAAATTGGGATTTTTCGGCCTTTTTACAAGATGGCCGCCATGGAATCCGCCATCTTGTTTTTCTGAAAAGTCATAATTTTCCTGAAATTTCAAAAATATAGGCCACCGATTGGTGTACTTGGTGTTGCCAACTTTCGAGTTTGGTAAAACAAACTAATTCGCCAAAGTCAAAAAGTCCCAAAAATTAAAAAGTTCAATATTTTTTGGGGTTGCCAATTAAAACGAACGAAAATGGTCAAATGTCATTTGTGGGACCCCAATGTTGCCGGCTAGTCAAAGTCTCTGTTTAAAATGTCATTATTTCTACTTTTCATGTTTTCGGGGAAAATCTGGGAAAATACCCTAAAAATGGGGAAAATTTTTGCACCAGGCAACACTCGTCAACAAAACACACAACCGCTCCCTACAATTCGAACCTGTCCGATGTTGCCAACTACCCGAAAAATGGATTCGAAAAAAAACGAAATTTCCAACTTTTTACAAAATGGCCGCCGCAGCGTCCTCCATCTTGGATTTTCACAATGTCATAATTTTTCCCAATTGCCATTGAAATTACCAACAAATTGGCAGACTTTTCGTTGGCGGTTTTAGAATTTGGTAGAAGAAAACAATTTGTCAAAGTCGAGTGAAAAAAGTCGACAATTTCAAAACGTCATAGCGCGTCCGCCATCTTGTTTTTTTTTTTTTTTTACTTTTTTTTTAAATGCTTTTAGATTTCGTATAGGACCTCTCAGTCGAAATTCATCCAAGTCTTTCCCCCACCGAAATCGGAAATGGACTCGCCCACCATCTTGGATTTGAACTTTCCCTATAATTTTCCTCTACTCGATTGGTCAGATGACACATTTTTGCAAAACAAACCCCTAACCCATCTCTCACCCATTCCGAGAAACGACATGTCAATCAGTGAGTGAGTCAGTGGCTTTGTAGTTTTATATAACTATAACTAGTATTTGCGTGGCTGCGCGAGCTGCGCGCAGCTCGCGGGGCGTGAAGGGGGGAGAGGGGGAGCTTTAAAAAATGATTTCGACTAACGCATTGCCCCTTTCAATGAATCTGAAAAAAAAAAATGTTCCAAGTCTCGTAAGTTCCGAGATCCGCCTAAAGGGGGGAAAAAGGGGGGCAAGGGGGTCAATTTTGAAAAATGGTTTCTACTTTCCCGAGCCTCCTCTATACCAATCCGTAAACAAAACAGAACACGAATTTTAAAAAAAAGGGGTGAAGACGGGGGGAGGATGAAGAGGGGGAGAGGGGGGAGCTTTGAAAAATGATTTCGGCTAACGCATTGCCCCTTTCAATGAATCTGAAAAAACAATGTTACAAGTCTCTTAACTTTCGAGATTCGCCTGAAGGGGGGAGAAAGGGGGCAAATGGGGCAACTAAGAAAAAGGTAGGAGGGGAAAATGGGGCAAAAAGGGTGGAGGTTTTGCACTTTTTAGCTACTCGTGAGAGTTACTTATACGCTTCACCCACTCAACCTTTGTTACGCTACGGAGGTCGCCGGCTCGCTTCACTCGCCACCTCCCCTCTTCGCTCCACTCAAGACCTGCCTACCACCGAGGAAAAGCTATCGTGACCTTATCGCTACGCTACGGGGATCGCCGGCTCGCTTCGCTCGCCACCTCCCCTATGTTGCCGGCTAGTCAAAGTCTTTACTTCCACTATTCATGTTTTTGGGCAAAATCTGGGAAAATACCCTAAAAATAGGGTTTTTTTTTTGCAACAGGCATCATTACTTAACGAAATATACAACCGTTACAACACAATCCGTTCAGAAGGTGCCGGCTGTCCCATTTATCGTGTCGAAAATTGGGATTTTTCATCATTTTTCCAAGATGGCCACCACACTGTCCGCCATCTTGTTTTTCTGAAGTCATAATTTTTTTCAAATATCGAGGATGCAGGCTACCGACTGGTGTACTTGGTATTGCCAAGTTTTAAGTTTGGTAGAACAAAAGAATTCGCCAAAGTCTGTTCTGATCCGAAAATTCAAGACCCAATGACTCTCGGGGTTGCCAGCTGAAAAGAATGAAAATGGTCAAATGTCATTTGAAGCACCCCATTTTTGGTGTTTATGTAAAATTTCCATTCGAAATGTCGTTATTTCCACTATTCATCTTTTTGGGAAAAATCTGGGAAAATACCCTAAAAATGGGGAAAAAATTTGCGTAAGGTAACACTCCACAACAAAGTACACAATTGCTTCATACAACACAATCCGGACGGGGGATGCCGGCTGTCCCATTTATCGTGTTGAAAATTAGGATTTTTCATCATTTTTACAAGATGGCCGCCACACTGTCCGCCATTTTTTTTTTCTAAAAAGTCATAATTTTCCTGAAATGTTAGGGATATAAGCCACTAACTGGTGTACTTGGTTTTGCCAACTTTTGAGTTTAGTAGAACAAACTAATTCGCCAAAGTCGGGTCTCACCAAAAAATTCAAGCGCCAATGGCTCTCGGGGTTGCCAGCTGAAAGTGATGAAAATGGTCAAATGTCATTCGGGAGACCCCATTCTTGGTGTTTATGTAAAATTTCCATTCAAAATGTCGTTATTTCTACTTTTCATGTTTTCGGGGAAAATCTGGAAAATTTCCTTAAAAATGGGGAAAATTTTTGCACCAGGCCACACTCCTTGACGAATTACATAACCGGTCAATACAACACAATCCGGTCGGGGGATGCCAGCTGTCCCAATTATCGTGTCGAAAATTGGGATTTTTCGGCCTTTTTACAAGATGGCCGCCATGGAATCCGCCATCTTGTTTTTCTGAAAAGTCATAATTTTCCTGAAATGTCAAGAATATAGGCCACCGATTGGTGTACTTGGTGCTGCCAACTTTTGAGTTTGGTAGAACAAACTAATTCGCCAAAGTCAAAAAGTCCCAAAAATTAAAAAGTTCAATATTTTTTGGGGTTGCCAATTAAAACGAACCAAAATGGTCAAATGTCATTTGGGAGACCCCAATGTTGCCGGCTAGTCAAAGTCTCTATTTAAAATGTCATTATTTCTACTTTTCATGTTTTCGGGGAAAATCTGGGAAAATACCCTAAAAATGGAGAAAATTTTTCACCAGGCAACACTCGTCAACATAACACACAACCGCTCCCTACAACTCGAACCCGTCCGATGTTGCCAACTACCCGAAAAATGGATTTGAAAAAAATCGAAATTTCCAACTTTTTACAAAATGGCCGCCGCAGCGTCCTCCATCTTGGATTTTCACAATGTCATAATTTTTCCCAATTGCCATTGAAATTACCAACAAATTGGCAGACTTTTCGTTGGCGGTTTTAGAATTTGGTAGAAGAAAACAATTCGTCAAAGTCGAGTGAAAAAAGTCGACAATTTCAAAACGTCATAGCGCGGCCGCCATCTTGTTTTTTTTTTTTTTTTACTTTTTTTTAAATGCTTTTAGATTTCGTATAGGACCTCTATGTCGAAATTCATTCAAGTCTTTCCCCCACCGAAATCGGAAATGGACTCGCCCACCATCTTGGATTTGAACTTTCCCTATAATTTTCCTCTACTCGATTGGTCAGATTACACATTTTTGCAAAACATACCCCTAACCCATCTCTCACCCATTCCGAGAAACGACATGTCAATCAGTCAGTCAGTGGCTTTGTAGTTTTATATAACTATAACTAGTATTTGCGTGGCTGCGCGAGCTGCGCGCAGCTCGCGGGGTGTGAAGAGGGGGAGAGGGGGCGCTTTGAAAAATGATTTCGACTAACGCATTGCCCCTTTCAATGACTCTTAAAAAAAAAATGTTCCAAGTCTCTTAACTTCCGAGATCCGCCTAAAGGAAGGGGGGGTGAAGGGGGGCAAGGGGGTCAAATTTAAAAAATGGATTTTACTTCCCCGAGCCTCCTCTATACGAATCCGTAAACAAAACAGAACACGAGTTTAAAAAAAAGGGGTGAAGAGGGAGGGGGGGCAGTGAAGGGGGGGAGAGGGGTAGCTTTGAAAAATGATTTCGACTAACGCATTGCCCTTTTCAATGAATCTGAAAAAAAAAATGTTCCAAGTCTCTTAACTTCCGAGATCCGCCTAAAGGGGGGGGGGTGAAGGGAGGCAAGGGGTTCAAATTTGAAAAACGGATTTTACTTCCCCGAGCCTCCTCTATATGAATCTCACGTATGACACCACCTACCTACACCTACCTACCACCTACCTACCACCTACCTACCACCTACCTACTACCTACCTACTACCTACCTATCACCTACCTACTACCTACCTACTACCTCCTACTACCACTAAAAAAACATTACCCTAAAGTTTGCTTGGAGTTACGCTTCACCCACTCAACCTTCGTTACGCTAAGGAGGTCGCCGGCTCGCTTCGCTCGCCACCTCCCCCCTTCGCTCCACTCGGTCTCGCAGGTTCGCTCCACTAAGGACCTACCTACCACCGCAAAGCTATCATGATATTATCCCTACGCTACGCGGGTCGCCGGCTCGCTTCGCTCGCCCGCTCCCCCCTTCGCTTTACCGCTGTACCACCACCGGACAGGTTTCGACGCCTACTATAATATTTGTTCAAACACCTAATGGCTATCTCTAACCGTAACGAAGTTACAGCCCTTTTAATTTTAGGGGAGGTTGGGAGGGGAGGGGAGGGTATACAAATTTCAACGCCCCTCTATAGTTTTAAGTAAGAATCAAAAATTTTTTCAGTAGTAAAAATAGGGGTGAAGAGGGGGGGCGTTGAAGGGGGGAGAGGGGGGGGGGTGAAGGGAGGGAGAGTGGGGAGCTTTGAAAAATGATTTCGACTAACGCATTGCCCCTTTTAATGAATCTAAACAAAAAATGTTCCAAGTCTCTTAACTTCCGAGATCCGAAGGGGGGGGGGGGTGAAGGGGGGCAAGGGGGTCAAATTTGAAAAATTGTTTACACTTCCCCAAGCCTCCTCTATACGAATCCCTAAAAAAAACACGTAAATTCTCTTTATTTCCGAGATCCGCCCAAAGGGGGGGGTGAAGGGGGGCAAGGGGGTCAAATTTGAAAAATGGTTTTTACCTCCCTGAGCCTACTCTATTCGAATCCTTAAAAAAAAACACGTAAAATCTCTTTATTTCCGAGATCCGCCTAAAGGGGGGGAGAAGGGGGAAAAGGGGGGCCACTTTGAAAAATGATTTCTACTTTACCGAGTCCCCTCTATACGAATCCCTAAAAAAAAACACGTAAAGTTTCTTTGTTTCCGAGATACGATAGGGAGGGGGGAGAAGGGGGGGGAAAAGGGGGGGGTTTGGGACTTTTCCCATACTCACGAGAGTTGCCTGTTTACGAATCTGTCAAAATATACCCACCTCCCCATCCACCATCTGGGAGAACAATTCTGTCAATAAGTCAGTCAGTGGTAATTTAGCTTTATATAGTATAACTAGTATTTGCGTGGCTGCGCGAGCTGCGCGCAGCTCGCGGGGCGTGAAGAGGGGGAGGGGGGAGCTTTGAAAAATGATTGCGACTAACGCATTGCACCTCTCAATGAATCTGATATACCTACCTATATACACCTACCTACTACCAACCTACTACCTACCCACACCTACCTACTACCTACCTACACCTACCTACTACCAACCTACTACCTACCTACTACCTACCTACACCTACCTACCTACACCTACCTACCTACACCTACCTACCTACACCTACCTACCTACACCTACCTACTACCTACCTACACCTACCTACTACCTACCTACACCTACCTACTACCAACCTACCTACTACCTACCTACACCTACCTACCTACACCTACCTACACCTACCTACACCTACCTACACCTACCTACACCTACATACACCTACCTACACCTACCTACACCTACTTTCTACCTACCTACACCTACCTACCTACACCTACCTACACCTACCTACTACCTACCTACACCTACCTACTACCTACCTACTACCTACCTACACCTACCTACTACCTACCTACCAACTACCTCCTACTACCACTAAAACAACATTAACATAAAGTTTGCTTGTCGTCGCCCCTGAGTTACGCTTCACCCACTCAACCTTCGTTACGCTAAGGAGGTCGCCGGCTCGCTTCGCTCGCCACCTCCCCCCTTCGCTCCACTCAGTACCTACCTACCACCGGAAAGCTATCATGACATTATCCCTACGCTACGGGGGTCGCCGGCTCGCTTCGCTCGCCCGTTCCCCCCGTTTTTTTTTTTTTTTTTTTTTTTTTGGTGGGTGGAAAATCATCGAATAACCCCCCCCGCTCTTGGGCAGAGCGAAGGGGAGTGTCAGACTTCTACTGACTAAAAACCAAACCCATGTTCCTTCTTCTTCGCCCTTGTGTCGGAGCCGCGGTAACCTTTCGATATCCACAGCCCCGACGGGCGTCGGCCCTTGCGGGCCCCTCCTTGCTGACATCTCTTTGAGGCGCGCGTGGAACACGTACGCGCCGCCGACACGGTCTGTTGCCGTCATGACGACGGCCGGACGGCGAGCTAGCCCGTTACTCACCGTCCACAGGCCCGCGTCTACGGTGGCCGGAGGTCATCGCGTGACTCCCGACGCCCGGAGCGCCTTCCGCGGCGGCTGGGACGTTGAGAGGTTCTCTCCCTCTCTCGTTCCGCCACCTCCTTCGCTAGCATCACTGCTTCGCAGAAGGAGGCGACGGCGTCCCATTCCTCCTCGCCCCGGACCATGGCTTGCACCAGGGCCGGGCGCGAGAGGTCGCTGCCGCCGATCGCCGCTACGAGAACACGGCGGGGCTCCGCCCAAGCAGGGCACGCCTCCACAGTGTGCTCCACCGTGTCCTCCGGTCGATCCTCGCAGTGGAAGCATCCGGGCGTTTCCTCCCGCCTGATTCGGTACAGGTACCTCCCGAAACACCCGTGTCCGGTGAGGACCTGCGTCAGACGGTAGGTGAGGGCACCGTGGCGCCTCTCCAGCCACTCCTCAAAGAGGGGACTTACCGCCACTATCGTGGCGTGCCCTGCGCTGGGTTGCGACAGTCGCTGTCTCCATGCCGCCATGAGATCGCACCGGAGGTCTGTCCGCCGCGCAGCAATGTGCCGCGGCAGCAGAGTGACACCCCGGTGAAGCGCCTCCGCGCGCCACTCACGTAGTCGCGCGAGGACTATCGCCTCCAGATCCCACGGCGGCAATCCGGCAAGGAGAATCGCCGCCTCGCGGGAGATCGTGCGGTACCCGCGGACAAGCCTTACGGCCATGACCTTTTGGGGCGCGTTCAGGTAGTGGACGGCCCGCTTTTTCACGGCACGCGCCCACACCGGGGCCCCGTAAAGGGCCATGGACCGCACGATCCCCGCATACAGCCTACGGCAGGAGGCGTTTGGCCCCCCCAGATTGGGCAAGAGCCACCTAAAGGCAGCCGCGGCCCGCTCCAGTCTGGGAGCCAAACGTCGGAAGTGCTCCACGAAGTTCCACCGGCTGTCGAGGACGAGTCCGAGGTACTTTAAAGTACACTCGACGCCGATGGAAACCCCTCCCACCGATAGCTGGGATCCCGACGGTGGCACGTTCCCACGCCCATAGAAACACATGGCCTCGGACTTGTGAAGTGCCACCTCGAGACCCAGCTGCCGGATCCTCTCAACGACTATCGCAACCCCGCGTGTCATGTTCGCGGCCGCCGCCTCGTGCGACTCCCCCCGTGCCAGCACCAGCGTGTCGTCCGCGTAGCAAACGACGCTGACGCCGTCAGGGAGGTCGGCACGCAGCACCCAGTCGTAACCGATGTTCCACAGGGGCGGCCCCAGAACCGAACCCTGCGGAACACCGCACGACATCTCTCGCCGGTTCCATTGTCCGTCTTGACCAGGGTAGATGACAGCCCTGTCTGTCAGATAGTCCCCGACTACACGACGAAGGTAGGCCGGCACCCGGTGATACCGGAGTGCCTCCTTGATGCAGCTCCAGGGCATGGTGTTGAAGGCGTTGGCGATGTCGAGAGACACCGCCAAGACCACACCGCCCCGAGAGACCGCATCCCCCGTCGTGAGGGCTCTCACGCGCATGATGGCGTCCACCGTCGAGCGCCTCTTGCGGAAACCGAACTGGTGTTCCGCAAGATCCGGACCCATTCCCTCAAGGTGCTCGGCGAGGCGGTTTGCAATTACTCTCTCAAAGAGCTTGCTTCTGAATGAGGACCAGCTTCCCCGTCTTCCAACGACGCGGGAACTGGCCTCTCTCCATGCACGCGCTGAAGAACCCCTCCAGTCGGGGCCCAAGAGCCTCTGAGGCCAGGGCCCAGGCTTTGCCAGGCAAGCCATCGGGCCCCGGGGCGGTATTTTTGGCCTTAAGCCTCCATACCGCCACTCTCAGGTCTACCCCAGTCACCTCCGGAATGTCGTCATCAGATCCTGATTGGTCCGCTTCCGGCACCGCAGGTGGCGGAGCCATTGGCGGGGGACGATGCTCCCCTCGCGAAGGGAACAGAACGCTCACCACGTCCTCCACGAGCTCAGGCCGGAGACTCTGCGTCAGCGGGGGGCCCCGGGTGCGGAGTTGATTCCGCACCGCCTTATAAGGGCGCCCCCACGGATCTCTGTTGAGAGTCTCCAGCATCTCCTCGCGGGCCTGATCCTTGGCCCGCCGACGAGCCTCGGAGAGGGCGGTCTTCGCCGCTCTGTACCCTTCATATAGCTCCGCCTCCACGGCTTCAGCATTCGGAGGACGAATGCGGCGCCTGCGATGCCTGGTGTACCGGCGCCGCGCCACCACACACTGCTGACGCAGGTGCGACAGCTCTTGCGACCACCTGTACACATGACGCCGGGCGCTTCCTGGCCGGACTCGGGGCATTGCCATGTCGCATATCTCGGACATGGCCTCCTGGAACCAAGCCGCCTCGGTGTTGACGTCGGCGGGCCTGGCTGGGGATGACCCCCAGGACCACACGATCGCGGCCTCCAGGAGGAGCTCCCGGTCCAGCTGCTTCAGCGCCCAACGCGGACCACTCGGGGTCTGCGGGACCGGCGCGCTTGAGGACTGGGCAGAGACCTCAAACCGGATATACCGGTGGTCGGAGTAGGTCTCCACCTCCTCCATGACGCGCCAGTCAGCGACACGCTGCGACAGAGCGGGGCTGGCGAACGAGATGTCCACCACCGACTCGCCCCGCATCCGCACACACGTGGCCACAGAACCCCGGTTCAGGATGTCCAGGCCTGTTACGTGTCAGGCGTGTTAAGTTACGGCTATTTTAATTTTAGGGGAGGTTGGGGAGGGGAGGGTATACAAATTTCAACGCCCCTCAAATAGATTTAGGTAAGAATCAAAAATTTTTTCAGGAGTAAAAAAAGAGGTGAAGAGTGGGGGGGGTGAAGGGGGGGAGAGGGGGGAGTTTCTAAAAATGATTTCGACTAACGCAATACCCCCTCTATATGAATCTGAAAAAAAATTCGTTCCAAGTCTCTTAACTTTCGAGATCCGCCTGAAAGGGGGGAGAAGGGGGGTAAGGGGGTCAAATTTGAAAAATGGTTTTTACTTCCCCGAGCCTCCTCTATACAAATCCCTAAAAAAACACACGTAATGTCTCTTTATTTCCGAGATCCGCCTAAAGGGGGGGTGAAGGGGGGCAAGGGGGTCAAATTTGAAAAATGGTTTTTACTTTCCCGAGCCTCCTATATACGAATTTCTAAAAAAAACACTCTTAATGTCTTTTTATTTCCGAGATCCGCCTAAACGGGGGGTGAAGGGGGGCAAGGGGGTCAAATTTGAAAAATGGTTTTTACTTCCCCAAGCCTCTTCTATATGAATCCCTAAAAAAACACTCGTAATGTCTCTTTATTTCCGAGATCCGCCTAAAGGGGGGGAGAAGGGGGAAAAGGGGGGCCACTTTGAAAAATGATTTTTACTTTACCGAGCCCCCTCTATACGAATCCCAAAAAAAAAACACGTAAAGTCTCTTTGTTTCCGAGATACGATAGGGAGGGGGGAGAAGTGGGGGGTAAAGGGGGGGTTTGGGACTTTTCCCATACTCACGAGAGTTGTTTGTTTACGAATCTGTCAAAATATACCCACCTCCCCATCCACCATCTGGGAGAACAATTCTGTCAGTGAGTGAGTGGTAATTTAGCTTTATATAGTATAACTAGTATTTGCGTGGCTGCGCGAGCTGCGCGCAGCTCGCGGGGCGTGAAGAGGGGAGAGGGAGCACTTTGAAAAATGATTTCGACTAACGCATTGCCCCTTTCAATGAATCTGATATACCTACCTATATACACCTACCTACTACCAACCTACACCTACCTACTACCTACCTACACCTACCTACTACCAACCTACTACCTACCTACTACCTACCTACTACCTATCTACACCTACCTACCTACACCTACCTACTACCTACTTACACCTACCTACTACCAACCTACTACCTACCTACACCTACCTACCTACACCTACCTACACCTACCTACTACCTACCTACACCTACCTACTACCTACCTACACCTACCTACACCTACCTACACCTACCTACACCTACCTACTACCTACCTACACCTACCTACCTACACCTACCTACTACCTACCTACCTACACCTACCTACTACCTACCTACCAACTACCTCCTACTACCACTAAAAAAACATTACCCTAAAGTTTGCTTGTCGTCGCCCCTGAGTTACGCTTCACCCACTCAACCTTCGTTACACTAAGGCGGTCGCCGGCTCGCTTCGCTCGCCACCTCCCCCCTTCGCTCCACTCGGCCTCGCAGGTTCGCTCCACTCAGTACCTACCTACCACCGGAAAGCTATCATGACATTATCCCTACGCTACGGGGGTCGCCGGCTCGCTTCGCTCGCCCGCTCCCCCCTTCGCTTTGCCGCTGTACCACCACCGGACAGGTTTCGACGCCTATTATAATATTTGTTCAAACACCTAATGGCTATCTCTAACCGTTATGAAGTTACAGCCCTTTTAATTTTAGGGGAGGTTGGGGAGGGGAGGGTATACAAATTTCAACGCCCCTCAAATAGATTTAGGTAAGAATCAAAAATTTTTTTAGTAGTAAAAAAGAGGTGAAGAGTGGGGGGGGGGTGAAGGGGGGCAAGGGGGTCAAATTTGAAAAATGGTTTTTACTTCCCCGAGCCTCCTCTATACAAATCCCTAAAAAAACACACGTAATGTCTCTTTATTTCCGAGATCCGCCTAAAGGGGGGGTGTAGGGGGGCAAGGGGGTCAAATTTGAAAAATGGTTTATCTTTCCCCATGCCTCTTCTATACGAATCCCTAAAAAAAACACGCAAAATCTCTTTATTTCCGAGATCCGCCTAAAGGGGGGGTAAAGGGGGGCAAGGGGATCAAATTTGTAAAATGGTTTATACTTCCCCATGCCTCTTCTATACGAATCCCTAAAAAAAAACACGTAAAATCTCTTTATTTCCGAGATCCGCCTAAAATGGGGGAGAAGGGGGGCAAGGGGGGCCACTTTGAAAAATGATTTTTACTTTACCGAGCCTCCTCTATACGAATCCTTAAAAAAAAACAAGTAAAGTCTCTTTGTTTCCGAGATACGATAGGGAGGGGGGAGAATGGGGGGGAAAATGGGGGGTTTGGGACTTTTCCCATACTCACGAGAGTTAGTTGTTTACGAATCTGTCAAAATATACCCACCTCCCCATCCACCATCTGGGAGAACAATTCTGTCAGTGAGTCAGTGGTAATTAAGCTTTATATAGTATAACTAGTATTTGCGTGGCTGCGCGAGCTGCGCGCAGCTCGCGGGTCGTGAAGAGGGGGAGTGGGGGGAGCTTTGAAAAATGATTTCGACTAACGCATTGCCCCTTTCATTGAAGCTTAAAAAAAAATGTTCCACACTGTCCGCCATCTTGTTTTTCTGAAAAGTCATAATTTTCCTGAAATCTCAGGGATAGAGGCCACCAACTGGTCTACTTGGTGTTGCCAAGTTTTAAGTTTGGTAGAACAAAAGAATTCGCCAAAGTCGGTTCTGATCCGATAATTCAAGCCCCAATGACTCTCGGTGTTGCCAGCTGAAAACAATGAAAATGGTCAAATGTTATTTGAGGCACCTCATTCTTGGTGTAATTTCTATACAAATGTCGTTATTTCTACTTTTCATGTTTTCGGGGAAAATCGGGGAAATTTCCCGAAAAATGGGGAAAATGTTTAAACCAGGCCACACTCCTTGACGAATCACTTAACCGGTCCATACAACACAATCCGGTCGGGGGATGCCAGCTGTCCCAATTATCGTGTCGAAAATTGGGATTTTTCGGCCTTTTTACAAGATGGCCGCCATAGCATCCGCCATCTTGTTTTTCTGAAAAGTCATAATTTTCCTCAAATGTCAAGAATATAGGCCACCAACTGGTGTACTTGGTGTTGCCAATTTTTGAGTTTAGTAGAACAAACTAATTCGCCAAAGTCGGTTCTGATCCGAAAATTCAAGCCTCAATGACTCTCGGGGTTGCCAGCTGAAAAGAATGAAAATGGTCAAATGTCATTTGAAGCACCCCATTCTTGGTGTTTATGTAAGAAAATTCCATTCAAAATGTCGTTATTTCCACTATTCATGTTTTTGGGAAAAATCTGGGAAAATGCCCTAAAAATGGGGAAATTTTTTGCGAAAGGTAACACTCCACAACAAAGTACACAATCGCTTCATACAACACAATCCGGTCGGGGGATGCCGGCTGTCCCATTTATCGTGTCGAAAAATAGGATTTTTCATCATTTTTACAAGATGGCCGCCACACTGTCCGCCATCTTTTTTTTCTAAAAAGTCATAATTTTCCTGAAATCTCAGGGATATAGGCCACCAACTGGTGTACTTGGTGTTGCCAACTTTTGAGTTTAGTAGAACAAACTAATTCGCCAAAGTCGGGTCTGACCCAAAAATTCAAGCACCAATGGCTCTCGGGGTTGCCAGCTGAAAGTGATGAAAATGGTCAAATGTCATTTGGGGAACCCCATTCTTGGTGTTTATGTAAAATTTCCATTCAAAATGTCGTTATTTCTACTTTTCATGTTTTCGGGGAAAATCTGGGAAATTTCCCTAAAAATGGGGATTTTTTTTGCACCAGGCCACACTCCTTGACGAATTACATAACCGGTCCATACAACACAATCCGGTCGGGGGATGCCAGCTGTCCCAATTATCGTGTCGAAAATTGGGATTTGACATCATTCTTACAAGATGGCCGCCACACTGTCCGCCATCTTTTTTTTTTGAAAAGTCATAATTTTCCTGAAATTTCAACGATATAGGCCACCAACTGGTGTACTTGGTGTTGCCAACTTTTGACTTTAGTAGAACAAACTAATTCGCCAAAGTCGGGTCTAACCCAAAAATTCTAGCGCCAATGGCTCTCGGGGTTGCCAGCTGAAAGTGATGAAAATGGTCAAATGTCATTTGAGGGACCCCATTCTTGGTGTTTATGTAAAATTTCCATTCAAAATGTCGTTATTTCTACTTTTCATGTTTTCGGGGAAAATCTGGGAAATTTCCCTAAAAAAGGGGGAAAAATTTACACCAGGCAACACTCCTTGACGAATTACATAACCGGTCCATAGAACACAATCCGGTCGGGGGATGCCAGCTGTCGCAATTATCGTGTCGAAAATTGGGATTTTTCGGCCTTTTTACAAGATGGCCGCCATGGAATCCGCCATCTTGTTTTTCTGAAAAGTCATAATTTTCCTGAAATGTCAAGAATATAGGCCACCGATTGGTGTACTTGGTGTTGCCAACTTTCGAGTTTGGTAGAACAAACTAATTCGCCAAAGTCAAAAAGTCCCAAAAATTAAAAAGTTCAATATTTTTTGGGGTTGCCAATTAAAACGAACCAAAATGGTCAAAAGTCATTTGGGGGACCCCAATGTTGCCGGCTAGTCAAAGTCTCTATTTAAAATGTCATTATTTCTACTTTTCATGTTTTTGGGGAAAATCTGGGAAAATACCCTAAAAATGGGGAAATTGTTTGCACCAGGCAACACTCGTTAACAAAACACACAACCGTTCGGTACAACTCGAACCCGTCCGATGTTGCCAAGTACCCGAAAAATGGATTTGAAAAAAATCGAAAAATCCAACTTTTTACAAAATGGCCGCCGCAGCGTCCTCCATCTTGGATTTTCACAATGTCATAATTTTTCCCAATTGCCATTACAATTACCAACAAAAAAAATGTTCCAAGTCTCTTAACTTCCGAGATCCGCCTAAAGGGGGGGAGAAAGGGGGCAAGGGGGTCAAATTTGAAAAATAGATTTTACTTCCCCGAGCTTCCTTTATACGAATCCGTAAACAAAACAGAACACGAGTTTAAAAAAAAGGGGTGAAGAGGGAGGGGGGATGAAGGGGGGGACAGGGGGAACTTTGAAAAATGATTTCGACTAACTCATTACCCCTTTCAATGAATCTGAAGAAAAAAATGTTCCAAGTCTCTTAACTTCCGAGATCCGCCTAAAGGGTGAGAAAGGGGTCAAATGAAAAAGGTAGGAGGGGTAAAGGGGGCCAAAAAGAGGAGGTTTTGCACTTTTTAGCTACTCATGAGAGTTACTTAAACGCTTCACCCACTCAAGACCTGCCTACCACCGAAGAAAAGCTATCGTGACCTTATGCCTACGCTACGGGGGTCGCCGGCTCGCTTCGCTCGCCACCTCCCTTCGCTTTACCGGTCCCAACACAGGATAGGTTTCGACGCGTACTATAATACGCTAAGGAAGTCGCCGGCTCGCTTTGCTCGCCACCTCCCCTATATTGCCAGCTAGTCAAAGTCTTCATTCTAAAAGTCTACACTTCTACTTTCATGTTTTTGGGGAAAATCTGGGAAAATACCCTAAAAATAGGTTTTTTTTTTGCTACAGGCCACATTACTTAACGAAATACACAACCGGGACAACACAATCCGGTCAGAAGGTCCCATTAGCTGTCCCATTTATCGTGTCGAAAATTGGGATTTTTCTTCATTTTTCCAAGATGGCCACCACACTGTCCGCCATCTTGTTTTTCTGAAATATCGAGGATACAAGCTACCGACTGGTGTACTTGTTGTTGCCAAGTTTTAAGTTTGGTAGAACAAAAGAATTCGCCAAATTCGGTTTTGATCCGAAAATTCAACCCCCAATGACTCTCGGGGATGCCAGCTGAAAGTGATGAAAATGGTCAAATGTCATTTAAGGCACCTCATTCTTGGTGTTTATGGAAAAAAAATCCATTCAAAATGTCGTTATTTTCACTATTCATGTTTTTGGGAAAAATCTGGGAAAATACCCTAAAAATGGGGAAAAAATTTAAGTAAGGTAATACTGCACAACAAAGTACACAATCGCTTCATACAACACTATCCGGTCGGGGGATGCCGGCTGTCCCATTTATCGTGTCGAAAACGGGATTTTTCATCATTTTTACAAGATGGCCGCCACACTGTCTGCCATTTTTTTTTTCTGAATAGTCATAATTTTCCAGAAATCTCAGGGATATAGGCCACCAACTGGTGTACTTGGTGTTGCCAACTTTTGAGTTTAGTAGAACAAACTAATTCGCCAAAGTCGGGTCTGACCCAAAAATTCAAGAGCCAATGGCTCTCGAAGTTGCCAGCTGAAAGTGATGAAAATGTTCAAATGTGATTTGGGGGACCCCATTCTTGGTGTTTATGTAAAATTTTCATTCAAAATGTCGTTATTTCTACTTTTCATGTTTTCTGGGAAAATCTGGGAAATTTCCTTAAAAATGGGGAATTTTTTTAAACCAGGCCACACTCCTTGACGAATCACATAACCGGTCTATACAACACAATCCGGTCGGGGGATGCCAGCTGTCCCATTTATCGTGTCAAAAATTGGGATTTTTCATCGTTTTTCCAAGATGGCCACCACACTGTCCACCATCTTGTTTTTCTAAAAAGTCACAATTTTTCTAAAATATCGAGGATGCAGGCTACCGACTGGTGTACTTGGTGTTGCCAAGTTTTAAGTTTGGTAGAACAAAAGAATTCGCCAAAGTCTGTTCTGATCCGAAAATTCAAGACCCAATGACTCTCGGGGTTGCCAGCTGAAAAGAATGAAAAATGGTCAAATGTCATTTAAAGCACCCCATTTTTGGTGTTTATGTAAAATTTCCATTCGAAATGTCGTTATTTCCACTATTCATGTTTTTGGGAAAAATCTGGGAAAATACCCTAAAAATGGGGAAATTTTTTGCGTAAAGTAACACTCCACAACAAAGTACATAATCGTTTCATACAACACAATCCGGTCGGGGAATGCCGGCTGTCCCATTAATCGTGTCGAAAATTAGGATTTTTCATCATTCTTACAAGATGGCCACACTGTCCGCCATCTTTTTTTTCTGAAAAGTCATAATTTTCCTGAAATCTCAGGGATAAAGGCCACCAACTGGTGTACTTCGTGTTGCCAACTTTTGAGTTTAGTAGAACAAACTAATTCGCCAAAGTCGGGTCTGACCCAAAAATTCAAGCACCAATTGCTCTCGGGGTTGCCAGCTGAAAGTGATGAAAATGGTCAAATGTCATTCGGACCCCAATGTTGTCAGTTAATCAAAACCTCGATTTAAAATGTCATTATTTCTACTTTTCATGTTTTCGGGGAAAATCTGGGAAATTTCCCTATTGATGGGGAAAATTTTTAAACAAGCCCACACTCCTTGACGAATCACATAACCGGTCCTTACAACACAATCCGGTCGGGGGACGCCGGCTGTCCCATTTATCGTGTCGAAAATTAGGATTTTTCATCATTTTTACAAGATGGCCGCCACACTGTACGCCATCTTTTTTTTCTGAAAAGTCATAATTTTCCTGAAATCTCAGGGATATAGACCACTAACTGGTGTACTTGGTGTTGCCAACTTTTGAGTTTAGTAGAACAAACTAATTCGCCAAAGTCGGGTCTCACTCAAAAATTCAAGCGCCAATGGCTCTCGGGGTTGCCAGTTGAAAGTGATGAAAATGGTCAAATGTCATTTGGGGGACCCCATTCTTGGTGTTTATGTAAAATTTCCATTCAAAATGTCGTTATTTCTACTTTTCATGTTTTCGGGGAAAATCTTGGAAATTTCTCTAAAAATGGGATTTTTTTTTAAACCAGGCCACACTCCTTGACGAATCACATAACCGGTCCATACAACACAATCCGGTCGGGGGATGCCAGCTGTCCCAATTATCGTGTCGAAAATTAGGATTTTTCGGCCTTTTTACAAGATGGCCGCCATGGAATCCGCCATCTTGTTTTTCTGAAAAGTCATAATTTTCCTGAAATGTCAAGAATATAGGCCACCGATTAGTGTACTTGGTGTTGCCAACTTTCGAGTTTGGTAGAACAAACTAATTCGCCAAAGTCAAAAAATCCCAAAAATTAAAAAGTTTAATATTTTTTGGGGTTGCCAATTAAAACGAACCAAAATGGTCAAATGTCATTTGAGGGACCCCAATGTTGCCGGCTAGTCAAAGTTTCTATTTAAAATGTCATTATTTCTACTTTTCATGTTTTTGGGGAAAATCTGGGAAAATACCCTAAAAATGGGGAAATTTTTTGCACCAGGCAACACTCGTCAACAAAACACACAACCGCTCGGTACAACTCGAACCCGTCCGATGTTGCCAAGTACCCGAAAAATGGATTTGAAAAAAATCGAAAAATCCAACTTTTTACAAAATGGCCGCCGCAGCGTCCTCCATCTTGGATTTTCACAATGTCATAATTTTTCCTAGTTGCCAATGAAATTACCAACAAATTGGCGAACTCCACTTTTGCGGTTTTGAAATTTGGTAGAAGAAAACAATTCGTCAAAGTCGAGTGAAAAAAGTCGTCAATTTCAAAACGTCCTGGCGCGGCCGCCATCTTGTTTTTTTTTTTTTTTTTACTTTTTTTTAAATGCTTTTAGATTTCGTATAGGACCTCTGAGTCGAAATTCATCCAAGTCTTTCCCCCACCGAAACCGGAAATGGACTCGCCCACCATCTTGGATTTGAACTTTCCCTATAATTTTCCTCTACTCGATTGGTCAGATTACACATTTTTGCAAAACATACCCCTAACCCATCTCTCACCCATTCCGAGAAACGACATGTCAATGAGTGAGTGAGTGGCTTTGTAGTTTTATATAACTATAACTAGTATTTGCGTGGCTGCGCGAGCTGCGCGCAGCTCGCGGGGCGTGAAGGGGGGAGAGGGGGCGCTTTGAAAAATGATTTCGACTAACGCATTGCCCCTTTCAATAAAGCTTAAAAAAAAATGGAAAAGGGGAGCAAGTGGATCAATTTTGAAAAATGGTTTTAATTTCCCGAGCCTCCTTTAAATGAATCCGTAAACAAAACAGAACACTAATTTAAAAAAGGGGTGGTTTTAAGTTTGGTAGAACAAAAGAATTCGCCAAAGTCGGTTATGATCCCAAAATTCAAGCCCCAATGACTCTCAGGGTTGCCAGCTGAAAAGAATGAAAGAAGTCAAATGTCATTTGAGGCACCCCATTCTTGGTGTTAATGTGAAATTTCCATTCAAAATGTCGTTATTTCCACTATTCATGTTTTTGGGAAAAATCCGGGAAAATACCCCAAAAATGGGAAAAAAAAATTCGTAAGGTAACACTCGACAACAAAGTACACAATCGCTTCATACAACACAATCCGGTCGGGGGATGCCGGCTGTCCCATTAATCGTGTCGAAAATTAGGATTTTTCATCATTTTTACAAGATGGCCGCCACTCTGTCCGCCATCTTTTTTTTCTGAAAAATCATAATTTTCCTGAAATGTCTGGGATATAGGCCACCAACTGGCATACTTGGTGTTGCCAACTTTTGAGTTTAGTAAAACAAACTAATTCGCCGAAGTCGGGTCTGACCCAAAAATTTAAGCGCCAATGGCTCTCGGAGTTGCCAGCTGAAAGTAATGAAAATAGTCAAATGTCATTTGAGGGACCCCATTCTTGGTGCCTGTGTAAAATTTCCATTCAAAATGTCGTTATTTCTACTTTTCGTGTTTTCGGGGAAAATCTGGAAAATTTCCCTAAAAACGGGGAATTTTTTTAAACCAGGCCACACTCCTTGACGAATCACATAACCGGTCCATACAACACAATCCAGTCGGGGGATGCCAGCTGTCCCAATTATCGTGTCGAAAATTGGGATTTTTCGGCCTTTTTACAAGATGGCCGCCATGGAATCCGCCATCTTGTTTTTCTGAAAAGTCATAATTTTCCTGAAATGTCAAGAATATAGGCCACCGATTGGTGTACTTGGTGTTGCCAACTTTTAAGTTTAGTAAAACAAACTAATTCGCCAAAGTCGGGTCTGACCCAAAAATTTTAGCGCCAATGGCTCTCGGGGTTGCCAGCTGAAAGTGATGAAAATGGTCAAATGTCATTTGAAGGACCCCAATGTTGCCGGCTAGACAAAGTCTCTATTTAAAATGTCATTATTTCTACTTTTCATGTTTTCGGGGAAAATCTGGGAAATTTCCCTAAAAATGGGGAAAATTTTTGCACCAGGCCACACTTCTTGACAAATTACATAACCGGTCCATACAACACAATCCGGTCGGGGGATGCCAGCTGTCCCAATTATCGTGTCGAAAATTGGGATTTTTCGGCCTTTTTACAAGATGGCCGCCATGGAATCCGCCATCTTGTTTTTCTGAAAAGTCATAATTTTCCTGAAATTTCAAAAATATAGGCCACCGATTGGTGTACTTGGTGTTGCCAACTTTCGAGTTTGGTAAAACAAACTAATTCGCCAAAGTCAAAAAGTCCCAAAAATTAAAAAGTTCAATATTTTTTGGGGTTGCCAATTAAAACGAACGAAAATGGTCAAATGTCATTTGTGGGACCCCAATGTTGCCGGCTAGTCAAAGTCTCTGTTTAAAATGTCATTATTTCTACTTTTCATGTTTTCGGGGAAAATCTGGGAAAATACCCTAAAAATGGGGAAAATTTTTGCACCAGGCAACACTCGTCAACAAAACACACAACCGCTCCCTACAATTCGAACCTGTCCGATGTTGCCAACTACCCGAAAAATGGATTCGAAAAAAAACGAAATTTCCAACTTTTTACAAAATGGCCGCCGCAGCGTCCTCCATCTTGGATTTTCACAATGTCATAATTTTTCCCAATTGCCATTGAAATTACCAACAAATTGGCAGACTTTTCGTTGGCGGTTTTAGAATTTGGTAGAAGAAAACAATTTGTCAAAGTCGAGTGAAAAAAGTCGACAATTTCAAAACGTCATAGCGCGTCCGCCATCTTGTTTTTTTTTTTTTTTTTACTTTTTTTTTAAATGCTTTTAGATTTCGTATAGGACCTCTGAGTCGAAATTCATCCAAGTCTTTCCCCCACCGAAATCGGAAATGGACTCGCCCACCATCTTGGATTTGAACTTTCCCTATAATTTTCCTCTACTCGATTGGTCAGATGACACATTTTTGCAAAACAAACCCCTAACCCATCTCTCACCCATTCCGAGAAACGACATGTCAATCAGTGAGTGAGTCAGTGGCTTTGTAGTTTTATATAACTATAACTAGTATTTGCGTGGCTGCGCGAGCTGCGCGCAGCTCGCGGGGCGTGAAGGGGGGAGAGGGGGAGCTTTAAAAAATGATTTCGACTAACGCATTGCCCCTTTCAATGAATCTGAAAAAAAAAAATGTTCCAAGTCTCGTAAGTTCCGAGATCCGCCTAAAGGGGGGAAAAAGGGGGGCAAGGGGGTCAATTTTGAAAAATGGTTTCTACTTTCCCGAGCCTCCTCTATACCAATCCGTAAACAAAACAGAACACGAATTTTAAAAAAAAGGGGTGAAGACGGGGGGAGGATGAAGAGGGGGAGAGGGGGGAGCTTTGAAAAATGATTTCGGCTAACGCATTGCCCCTTTCAATGAATCTGAAAAAACAATGTTACAAGTCTCTTAACTTTCGAGATTCGCCTGAAGGGGGGAGAAAGGGGGCAAATGGGGCAACTAAGAAAAAGGTAGGAGGGGAAAATGGGGCAAAAAGGGTGGAGGTTTTGCACTTTTTAGCTACTCGTGAGAGTTACTTATACGCTTCACCCACTCAACCTTTGTTACGCTACGGAGGTCGCCGGCTCGCTTCACTCGCCACCTCCCCTCTTCGCTCCACTCAAGACCTGCCTACCACCGAGGAAAAGCTATCGTGACCTTATCGCTACGCTACGGGGATCGCCGGCTCGCTTCGCTCGCCACCTCCCCTATGTTGCCGGCTAGTCAAAGTCTTTACTTCCACTATTCATGTTTTTGGGCAAAATCTGGGAAAATACCCTAAAAATAGGGTTTTTTTTTTGCAACAGGCATCATTACTTAACGAAATATACAACCGTTACAACACAATCCGTTCAGAAGGTGCCGGCTGTCCCATTTATCGTGTCGAAAATTGGGATTTTTCATCATTTTTCCAAGATGGCCACCACACTGTCCGCCATCTTGTTTTTCTGAAGTCATAATTTTTTTCAAATATCGAGGATGCAGGCTACCGACTGGTGTACTTGGTATTGCCAAGTTTTAAGTTTGGTAGAACAAAAGAATTCGCCAAAGTCTGTTCTGATCCGAAAATTCAAGACCCAATGACTCTCGGGGTTGCCAGCTGAAAAGAATGAAAATGGTCAAATGTCATTTGAAGCACCCCATTTTTGGTGTTTATGTAAAATTTCCATTCGAAATGTCGTTATTTCCACTATTCATCTTTTTGGGAAAAATCTGGGAAAATACCCTAAAAATGGGGAAAAAATTTGCGTAAGGTAACACTCCACAACAAAGTACACAATTGCTTCATACAACACAATCCGGACGGGGGATGCCGGCTGTCCCATTTATCGTGTTGAAAATTAGGATTTTTCATCATTTTTACAAGATGGCCGCCACACTGTCCGCCATTTTTTTTTTCTAAAAAGTCATAATTTTCCTGAAATGTCAGGGATATAAGCCACTAACTGGTGTACTTGGTTTTGCCAACTTTTGAGTTTAGTAGAACAAACTAATTCGCCAAAGTCGGGTCTCACCAAAAAATTCAAGCGCCAATGGCTCTCGGGGTTGCCAGCTGAAAGTGATGAAAATGGTCAAATGTCATTCGGGAGACCCCATTCTTGGTGTTTATGTAAAATTTCCATTCAAAATGTCGTTATTTCTACTTTTCATGTTTTCGGGGAAAATCTGGAAAATTTCCTTAAAAATGGGGAAAATTTTTGCACCAGGCCACACTCCTTGACGAATTACATAACCGGTCAATACAACACAATCCGGTCGGGGGATGCCAGCTGTCCCAATTATCGTGTCGAAAATTGGGATTTTTCGGCCTTTTTACAAGATGGCCGCCATGGAATCCGCCATCTTGTTTTTCTGAAAAGTCATAATTTTCCTGAAATGTCAAGAATATAGGCCACCGATTGGTGTACTTGGTGCTGCCAACTTTTGAGTTTGGTAGAACAAACTAATTCGCCAAAGTCAAAAAGTCCCAAAAATTAAAAAGTTCAATATTTTTTGGGGTTGCCAATTAAAACGAACCAAAATGGTCAAATGTCATTTGGGAGACCCCAATGTTGCCGGCTAGTCAAAGTCTCTATTTAAAATGTCATTATTTCTACTTTTCATGTTTTCGGGGAAAATCTGGGAAAATACCCTAAAAATGGAGAAAATTTTTGCACCAGGCAACACTCGTCAACATAACACACAACCGCTCCCTACAACTCGAACCCGTCCGATGTTGCCAACTACCCGAAAAATGGATTTGAAAAAAATCGAAATTTCCAACTTTTTACAAAATGGCCGCCGCAGCGTCCTCCATCTTGGATTTTCACAATGTCATAATTTTTCCCAATTGCCATTGAAATTACCAACAAATTGGCAGACTTTTCGTTGGCGGTTTAAGAATTTGGTAGAAGAAAACAATTCGTCAAAGTCGAGTGAAAAAAGTCGACAATTTCAAAACGTCATAGCGCGGCCGCCATCTTGTTTTTTTTTTTTTTTTACTTTTTTTTAAATGCTTTTAGATTTCGTATAGGACCTCTATGTCGAAATTCATTCAAGTCTTTCCCCCACCGAAATCGGAAATGGACTCGCCCACCATCTTGGATTTGAACTTTCCCTATAATTTTCCTCTACTCGATTGGTCAGATTACACATTTTTGCAAAACATACCCCTAACCCATCTCTCACCCATTCCGAGAAACGACATGTCAATCAGTCAGTCAGTGGCTTTGTAGTTTTATATAACTATAACTAGTATTTGCGTGGCTGCGCGAGCTGCGCGCAGCTCGCGGGGTGTGAAGAGGGGGAGAGGGGGCGCTTTGAAAAATGATTTCGACTAACGCATTGCCCCTTTCAATGACTCTTAAAAAAAAAATGTTCCAAGTCTCTTAACTTCCGAGATCCGCCTAAAGGAAGGGGGGGTGAAGGGGGGCAAGGGGGTCAAATTTAAAAAATGGATTTTACTTCCCCGAGCCTCCTCTATACGAATCCGTAAACAAAACAGAACACGAGTTTAAAAAAAAGGGGTGAAGAGGGAGGGGGGGCAGTGAAGGGGGGGAGAGGGGTAGCTTTGAAAAATGATTTCGACTAACGCATTGCCCTTTTCAATGAATCTGAAAAAAAAAATGTTCCAAGTCTCTTAACTTCCGAGATCCGCCTAAAGGGGGGGGGGTGAAGGGAGGCAAGGGGTTCAAATTTGAAAAACGGATTTTACTTCCCCGAGCCTCCTCTATATGAATCTCACGTATGACACCACCTACCTACACCTACCTACCACCTACCTACCACCTACCTACCACCTACCTACTACCTACCTACTACCTACCTATCACCTACCTACTACCTACCTACTACCTCCTACTACCACTAAAAAAACATTACCCTAAAGTTTGCTTGGAGTTACGCTTCACCCACTCAACCTTCGTTACGCTAAGGAGGTCGCCGGCTCGCTTCGCTCGCCACCTCCCCCCTTCGCTCCACTCGGTCTCGCAGGTTCGCTCCACTAAGGACCTACCTACCACCGCAAAGCTATCATGATATTATCCCTACGCTACGCGGGTCGCCGGCTCGCTTCGCTCGCCCGCTCCCCCCTTCGCTTTACCGCTGTACCACCACCGGACAGGTTTCGACGCCTACTATAATATTTGTTCAAACACCTAATGGCTATCTCTAACCGTAACGAAGTTACAGCCCTTTTAATTTTAGGGGAGGTTGGGAGGGGAGGGGAGGGTATACAAATTTCAACGCCCCTCTATAGTTTTAAGTAAGAATCAAAAATTTTTTCAGTAGTAAAAATAGGGGTGAAGAGGGGGGGCGTTGAAGGGGGGAGAGGGGGGGGGGTGAAGGGAGGGAGAGTGGGGAGCTTTGAAAAATGATTTCGACTAACGCATTGCCCCTTTTAATGAATCTAAACAAAAAATGTTCCAAGTCTCTTAACTTCCGAGATCCGAAGGGGGGGGGGGGTGAAGGGGGGCAAGGGGGTCAAATTTGAAAAATTGTTTACACTTCCCCAAGCCTCCTCTATACGAATCCCTAAAAAAAACACGTAAATTCTCTTTATTTCCGAGATCCGCCCAAAGGGGGGGGTGAAGGGGGGCAAGGGGGTCAAATTTGAAAAATGGTTTTTACCTCCCTGAGCCTACTCTATTCGAATCCTTAAAAAAAAACACGTAAAATCTCTTTATTTCCGAGATCCGCCTAAAGGGGGGGAGAAGGGGGAAAAGGGGGGCCACTTTGAAAAATGATTTCTACTTTACCGAGTCCCCTCTATACGAATCCCTAAAAAAAAACACGTAAAGTTTCTTTGTTTCCGAGATACGATAGGGAGGGGGGAGAAGGGGGGGGGAAAGGGGGGGTTTGGGACTTTTCCCATACTCACGAGAGTTGCCTGTTTACGAATCTGTCAAAATATACCCACCTCCCCATCCACCATCTGGGAGAACAATTCTGTCAATAAGTCAGTCAGTGGTAATTTAGCTTTATATAGTATAATAACTAGTATTTGCGTGGCTGCGCGAGCTGCGCGCAGCTCGCGGGGCGTGAAGAGGGGGTGAGGGGGAGCTTTGAAAAATGATTTCGACTAACGCATTGCACCTCTCAATGAATATGAAAAAAAAAATGTTCCAGTGCAGCTCGCGGTACTACCTACCTACACCTACCTACTACCAACCTACACCTACCTACTACCTACCTACACCTACCTACTACCTACCTACTACCTACCTACTACCTACCTACACCTACCTACCTACACCTACCTACACCTACCTACACCTACCTACACCTACCTACACCTACCTACACCTACCTACACCTACCTACACCTACCTACACCTACCTACACCTACCTACACCTACCTACACATACCTACTACCTACCACCTACCTACTACCTACCTACTACCTCCTACTACCACTAAAAAAACATTACCCTAAAGTTTGCTTGTCGTCGCCCCTGAGTTACGCTTCACCCATGCCTACCACCTACCTACCACCGGAAAGCTATCATGACATTATCCCTACGCTACGGGGGTCGCCGGCTCGCTTCGCTCGCCCGCTCCCCCCTTCGCTTTACCGCTGTAGCACCACCGGACAGGTTTCGACGCCTACTATAATATTTGTTCAAACACCTAATGGCTATCTCTAACCGTTATGAAGTTACAGTCCTTTTAATTTTAGGGGAGGTTGGGGAGGGGAGGGTATACAAATTTCAACGCCCCTCAAATAGATTTAGGTAAGAATCAAAAATTTTTTCAGGAGTAAAAAAAGAGATGAAGAGGGGGGGGGGTGAAGGGGGGGATAAGGGGGAGTTTCTAAAAATGATTTCGACTAACGCAATGCCCCTCTATATGAATCTGAAAAAAAAATCGTTCCAAGTCTCTTAACTTTTGAGTTCCGCCTAAAGGGGGGGTGAAGGGGGGCAAGGGGGTCAAATTTAAAAAATGGTTTTTACTTCCCCGAGCCTCCTCTATATGAATCTGAAAAAAAAATCGTATCAAGTCTGTTAACTTCCGAGATCCGCCTAAAAGGGGGGAGAAGGGGGGCAAGGGGGGCCACTTTGAAAAATGATTTTTACTTTACCGAGCCTCCTCTATACGAATCCCTAAAAAAAAACAAGCAAAGTCTCTTTGTTTCCGAGATACGATAGGGAGGGGGGAGAAGAGGGGGGAAATGGGGGGGTTTGGGACTTTTCCCATACTCACCAGAGTTGATTGTTTACGAATCTGTCAAAATATACCCACCTCCCCATCCACCATCTGGGAGAACAATTCTGTCAGTCAGTCAGTCAGTGAGTGGTAATTTAGCTTTATATAGTATAATAACTAGTATTTGCGTGGCTGCGCGAGCTGCGCGCAGCTCGCGGGGCGTGAAGAGGGGGTGAGGGGGAGCTTTGAAAAATGATTTCGACTAACGCATTGCACCTCTCAATGAATATGAAAAAAAAAATGTTCCAGTGCAGCTCGCGGTACTACCTACCTACACCTACCTACTACCTACCTACACCTACCTACTACCTACCTACACCTACCTACTACCTACCTACTACCTACCTACTACCTACCTACACCTACCTACCTACACCTACCTACTACCTACCTACACCTACCTACTACCTACCTACACCTACCTACTACCTACCTACACCTACCTACTACCTACCTACACCTACTACCTACCTACACCTACCTACACCTACCTACACATACCTACTACCTACCTACTACCTCCTACTACCACTAAAAAAACATTACCCTAAAGTTTGCTTGTCGTCGCCCCTGAGTAACGCTTCACCCACTCAACCTTCGTTACGCTAAGGAGGTCGCCGGCTCGCTTCGCTCGCCACCTCCCCCCTTCGCTCCACTCGGTCTCGCAGGTTCGCTCCACTCAGGACCTACCTACCACCGGAAAGCTATCATGACATTATCCCTACGCTACGGGGGTCGCTGGCTCGCTTCGCTCGCCCGCTCCCCCCTTCGCTTTACCGCTGTACCACCACCGGACAGGTTTCGAAGCCTACTATAATATTTGTTCAAACACCTAATGGCTATCTTTAACCGTTATGAAGTTACAGTCCTTTTAATTTTAGGGGAGGTTGGGGAGGGGAATACAAATTTCCTCAAATAGATTTAGGTAAGAATCAAAAATTTTTTCAGTAGTAAAAAAAGAGATGAAGAGGGGGGGGATGAAGGGGGGGAGAGGGGGAGTTTCTAAAAATGATTTCGACTAACGCAATGCCCCTCTATATGAATCTGAAAAAAAATTCGTTCCAAGTCTCTTAACTTCCGAGATCCGCCTAAAGGGGGGGTGAAGGGGGGCAAGGGGGTCAAATTTTAAAAATGGTTTTTACTTCCCCGAGCCTCCTCTATATGAATCTGAAAAAAATATCGTTCCAAGTCTCTTAACTTTTGAGATTCGCCTAAAGGGGGGGAGAAGGGGGAAAAGGGGGGCCACTTTGAAAAATGATTTTTAATTTACCGAGCCCCCTCTATACGAATCCCTAAAAAAAAACACGTAAAGTATCTTTGTTTCCGAGATACGATAGGGAGGGGGGAGAAGGGGGGGGGAAAGGGGGGGTTTGGGACTTTTCCCATACTCACGAGAGTTACTTGTTTACGAATCTGTCAAAATATACCTACCTCCCCATCCACCATCTGGGAGAACAATTCTGTCAGTGAGTCAGTCAGTGGTAATTTAGCTTTATATAGTATAATAACTAGTATTTGCGTGGCTGCGCGAGCTGCGCGCAGCTCGCGGGTCGTGAAGAGGGGGAGTGGGGGGAGCTTTGAAAAATGATTTCGACTAACGCATTGCCCCTTTCATTGAAGCTTAAAAAAAAATGTTCCACACTGTCCGCCATCTTGTTTTTCTGAAAAGTCATAATTTTCCTGAAATCTCAGGGATAGAGGCCACCAACTGGTCTACTTGGTGTTGCCAAGTTTTAAGTTTGGTAGAACAAAAGAATTCGCCAAAGTCGGTTCTGATCCGATAATTCAAGCCCCAATGACTCTCGGTGTTGCCAGCTGAAAACAATGAAAATGGTCAAATGTTATTTGAGGCACCTCATTCTTGGTGTAATTTCTATACAAATGTCGTTATTTCTACTTTTCATGTTTTCGGGGAAAATCGGGGAAATTTCCCGAAAAATGGGGAAAATGTTTAAACCAGGCCACACTCCTTGACGAATCACTTAACCGGTCCATACAACACAATCCGGTCGGGGGATGCCAGCTGTCCCAATTATCGTGTCGAAAATTGGGATTTTTCGGCCTTTTTACAAGATGGCCGCCATAGCATCCGCCATCTTGTTTTTCTGAAAAGTCATAATTTTCCTCAAATGTCAAGAATATAGGCCACCAACTGGTGTACTTGGTGTTGCCAATTTTTGAGTTTAGTAGAACAAACTAATTCGCCAAAGTCGGTTCTGATCCGAAAATTCAAGCCTCAATGACTCTCGGGGTTGCCAGCTGAAAAGAATGAAAATGGTCAAATGTCATTTGAAGCACCCCATTCTTGGTGTTTATGTAAGAAAATTCCATTCAAAATGTCGTTATTTCCACTATTCATGTTTTTGGGAAAAATCTGGGAAAATGCCCTAAAAATGGGGAAATTTTTTGCGAAAGGTAACACTCCACAACAAAGTACACAATCGCTTCATACAACACAATCCGGTCGGGGGATGCCGGCTGTCCCATTTATCGTGTCGAAAAATAGGATTTTTCATCATTTTTACAAGATGGCCGCCACACTGTCCGCCATCTTTTTTTTCTAAAAAGTCATAATTTTCCTGAAATCTCAGGGATATAGGCCACCAACTGGTGTACTTGGTGTTGCCAACTTTTGAGTTTAGTAGAACAAACTAATTCGCCAAAGTCGGGTCTGACCCAAAAATTCAAGCACCAATGGCTCTCGGGGTTGCCAGCTGAAAGTGATGAAAATGGTCAAATGTCATTTGGGGAACCCCATTCTTGGTGTTTATGTAAAATTTCCATTCAAAATGTCGTTATTTCTACTTTTCATGTTTTCGGGGAAAATCTGGGAAATTTCCCTAAAAATGGGGATTTTTTTTGCACCAGGCCACACTCCTTGACGAATTACATAACCGGTCCATACAACACAATCCGGTCGGGGGATGCCAGCTGTCCCAATTATCGTGTCGAAAATTGGGATTTGACATCATTCTTACAAGATGGCCGCCACACTGTCCGCCATCTTTTTTTTTTGAAAAGTCATAATTTTCCTGAAATTTCAACGATATAGGCCACCAACTGGTGTACTTGGTGTTGCCAACTTTTGACTTTAGTAGAACAAACTAATTCGCCAAAGTCGGGTCTAACCCAAAAATTCTAGCGCCAATGGCTCTCGGGGTTGCCAGCTGAAAGTGATGAAAATGGTCAAATGTCATTTGAGGGACCCCATTCTTGGTGTTTATGTAAAATTTCCATTCAAAATGTCGTTATTTCTACTTTTCATGTTTTCGGGGAAAATCTGGGAAATTTCCCTAAAAAAGGGGGAAAAATTTACACCAGGCAACACTCCTTGACGAATTACATAACCGGTCCATAGAACACAATCCGGTCGGGGGATGCCAGCTGTCGCAATTATCGTGTCGAAAATTGGGATTTTTCGGCCTTTTTACAAGATGGCCGCCATGGAATCCGCCATCTTGTTTTTCTGAAAAGTCATAATTTTCCTGAAATGTCAAGAATATAGGCCACCGATTGGTGTACTTGGTGTTGCCAACTTTCGAGTTTGGTAGAACAAACTAATTCGCCAAAGTCAAAAAGTCCCAAAAATTAAAAAGTTCAATATTTTTTGGGGTTGCCAATTAAAACGAACCAAAATGGTCAAAAGTCATTTGGGGGACCCCAATGTTGCCGGCTAGTCAAAGTCTCTATTTAAAATGTCATTATTTCTACTTTTCATGTTTTTGGGGAAAATCTGGGAAAATACCCTAAAAATGGGGAAATTGTTTGCACCAGGCAACACTCGTTAACAAAACACACAACCGTTCGGTACAACTCGAACCCGTCCGATGTTGCCAAGTACCCGAAAAATGGATTTGAAAAAAATCGAAAAATCCAACTTTTTACAAAATGGCCGCCGCAGCGTCCTCCATCTTGGATTTTCACAATGTCATAATTTTTCCCAATTGCCATTACAATTACCAACAAAAAAAATGTTCCAAGTCTCTTAACTTCCGAGATCCGCCTAAAGGGGGGGAGAAAGGGGGCAAGGGGGTCAAATTTGAAAAATAGATTTTACTTCCCCGAGCTTCCTTTATACGAATCCGTAAACAAAACAGAACACGAGTTTAAAAAAAAGGGGTGAAGAGGGAGGGGGGATGAAGGGGGGGACAGGGGGAACTTTGAAAAATGATTTCGACTAACTCATTACCCCTTTCAATGAATCTGAAGAAAAAAATGTTCCAAGTCTCTTAACTTCCGAGATCCGCCTAAAGGGTGAGAAAGGGGTCAAATGAAAAAGGTAGGAGGGGTAAAGGGGGCCAAAAAGAGGAGGTTTTGCACTTTTTAGCTACTCATGAGAGTTACTTAAACGCTTCACCCACTCAAGACCTGCCTACCACCGAAGAAAAGCTATCGTGACCTTATGCCTACGCTACGGGGGTCGCCGGCTCGCTTCGCTCGCCACCTCCCTTCGCTTTACCGGTCCCAACACAGGATAGGTTTCGACGCGTACTATAATACGCTAAGGAAGTCGCCGGCTCGCTTTGCTCGCCACCTCCCCTATATTGCCAGCTAGTCAAAGTCTTCATTCTAAAAGTCTACACTTCTACTTTCATGTTTTTGGGGAAAATCTGGGAAAATACCCTAAAAATAGGTTTTTTTTTTGCTACAGGCCACATTACTTAACGAAATACACAACCGGGACAACACAATCCGGTCAGAAGGTCCCATTAGCTGTCCCATTTATCGTGTCGAAAATTGGGATTTTTCTTCATTTTTCCAAGATGGCCACCACACTGTCCGCCATCTTGTTTTTCTGAAATATCGAGGATACAAGCTACCGACTGGTGTACTTGTTGTTGCCAAGTTTTAAGTTTGGTAGAACAAAAGAATTCGCCAAATTCGGTTTTGATCCGAAAATTCAACCCCCAATGACTCTCGGGGATGCCAGCTGAAAGTGATGAAAATGGTCAAATGTCATTTAAGGCACCTCATTCTTGGTGTTTATGGAAAAAAAATCCATTCAAAATGTCGTTATTTTCACTATTCATGTTTTTGGGAAAAATCTGGGAAAATACCCTAAAAATGGGGAAAAAATTTAAGTAAGGTAATACTGCACAACAAAGTACACAATCGCTTCATACAACACTATCCGGTCGGGGGATGCCGGCTGTCCCATTTATCGTGTCGAAAACGGGATTTTTCATCATTTTTACAAGATGGCCGCCACACTGTCTGCCATTTTTTTTTTCTGAATAGTCATAATTTTCCAGAAATCTCAGGGATATAGGCCACCAACTGGTGTACTTGGTGTTGCCAACTTTTGAGTTTAGTAGAACAAACTAATTCGCCAAAGTCGGGTCTGACCCAAAAATTCAAGAGCCAATGGCTCTCGAAGTTGCCAGCTGAAAGTGATGAAAATGTTCAAATGTGATTTGGGGGACCCCATTCTTGGTGTTTATGTAAAATTTTCATTCAAAATGTCGTTATTTCTACTTTTCATGTTTTCTGGGAAAATCTGGGAAATTTCCTTAAAAATGGGGAATTTTTTTAAACCAGGCCACACTCCTTGACGAATCACATAACCGGTCTATACAACACAATCCGGTCGGGGGATGCCAGCTGTCCCATTTATCGTGTCAAAAATTGGGATTTTTCATCGTTTTTCCAAGATGGCCACCACACTGTCCACCATCTTGTTTTTCTAAAAAGTCACAATTTTTCTAAAATATCGAGGATGCAGGCTACCGACTGGTGTACTTGGTGTTGCCAAGTTTTAAGTTTGGTAGAACAAAAGAATTCGCCAAAGTCTGTTCTGATCCGAAAATTCAAGACCCAATGACTCTCGGGGTTGCCAGCTGAAAAGAATGAAAAATGGTCAAATGTCATTTAAAGCACCCCATTTTTGGTGTTTATGTAAAATTTCCATTCGAAATGTCGTTATTTCCACTATTCATGTTTTTGGGAAAAATCTGGGAAAATACCCTAAAAATGGGGAAATTTTTTGCGTAAAGTAACACTCCACAACAAAGTACATAATCGTTTCATACAACACAATCCGGTCGGGGAATGCCGGCTGTCCCATTAATCGTGTCGAAAATTAGGATTTTTCATCATTCTTACAAGATGGCCACACTGTCCGCCATCTTTTTTTTCTGAAAAGTCATAATTTTCCTGAAATCTCAGGGATAAAGGCCACCAACTGGTGTACTTCGTGTTGCCAACTTTTGAGTTTAGTAGAACAAACTAATTCGCCAAAGTCGGGTCTGACCCAAAAATTCAAGCACCAATTGCTCTCGGGGTTGCCAGCTGAAAGTGATGAAAATGGTCAAATGTCATTCGGACCCCAATGTTGTCAGTTAATCAAAACCTCGATTTAAAATGTCATTATTTCTACTTTTCATGTTTTCGGGGAAAATCTGGGAAATTTCCCTATTGATGGGGAAAATTTTTAAACAAGCCCACACTCCTTGACGAATCACATAACCGGTCCTTACAACACAATCCGGTCGGGGGACGCCGGCTGTCCCATTTATCGTGTCGAAAATTAGGATTTTTCATCATTTTTACAAGATGGCCGCCACACTGTACGCCATCTTTTTTTTCTGAAAAGTCATAATTTTCCTGAAATCTCAGGGATATAGACCACTAACTGGTGTACTTGGTGTTGCCAACTTTTGAGTTTAGTAGAACAAACTAATTCGCCAAAGTCGGGTCTCACTCAAAAATTCAAGCGCCAATGGCTCTCGGGGTTGCCAGTTGAAAGTGATGAAAATGGTCAAATGTCATTTGGGGGACCCCATTCTTGGTGTTTATGTAAAATTTCCATTCAAAATGTCGTTATTTCTACTTTTCATGTTTTCGGGGAAAATCTTGGAAATTTCTCTAAAAATGGGATTTTTTTTTAAACCAGGCCACACTCCTTGACGAATCACATAACCGGTCCATACAACACAATCCGGTCGGGGGATGCCAGCTGTCCCAATTATCGTGTCGAAAATTAGGATTTTTCGGCCTTTTTACAAGATGGCCGCCATGGAATCCGCCATCTTGTTTTTCTGAAAAGTCATAATTTTCCTGAAATGTCAAGAATATAGGCCACCGATTAGTGTACTTGGTGTTGCCAACTTTCGAGTTTGGTAGAACAAACTAATTCGCCAAAGTCAAAAAATCCCAAAAATTAAAAAGTTTAATATTTTTTGGGGTTGCCAATTAAAACGAACCAAAATGGTCAAATGTCATTTGAGGGACCCCAATGTTGCCGGCTAGTCAAAGTTTCTATTTAAAATGTCATTATTTCTACTTTTCATGTTTTTGGGGAAAATCTGGGAAAATACCCTAAAAATGGGGAAATTTTTTGCACCAGGCAACACTCGTCAACAAAACACACAACCGCTCGGTACAACTCGAACCCGTCCGATGTTGCCAAGTACCCGAAAAATGGATTTGAAAAAAATCGAAAAATCCAACTTTTTACAAAATGGCCGCCGCAGCGTCCTCCATCTTGGATTTTCACAATGTCATAATTTTTCCTAGTTGCCAATGAAATTACCAACAAATTGGCGAACTCCACTTTTGCGGTTTTGAAATTTGGTAGAAGAAAACAATTCGTCAAAGTCGAGTGAAAAAAGTCGTCAATTTCAAAACGTCCTGGCGCGGCCGCCATCTTGTTTTTTTTTTTTTTTTTACTTTTTTTTAAATGCTTTTAGATTTCGTATAGGACCTCTGAGTCGAAATTCATCCAAGTCTTTCCCCCACCGAAACCGGAAATGGACTCGCCCACCATCTTGGATTTGAACTTTCCCTATAATTTTCCTCTACTCGATTGGTCAGATTACACATTTTTGCAAAACATACCCCTAACCCATCTCTCACCCATTCCGAGAAACGACATGTCAATGAGTGAGTGAGTGGCTTTGTAGTTTTATATAACTATAACTAGTATTTGCGTGGCTGCGCGAGCTGCGCGCAGCTCGCGGGGCGTGAAGGGGGGAGAGGGGGCGCTTTGAAAAATGATTTCGACTAACGCATTGCCCCTTTCAATAAAGCTTAAAAAAAAATGGAAAAGGGGAGCAAGTGGATCAATTTTGAAAAATGGTTTTAATTTCCCGAGCCTCCTTTAAATGAATCCGTAAACAAAACAGAACACTAATTTAAAAAAGGGGTGGTTTTAAGTTTGGTAGAACAAAAGAATTCGCCAAAGTCGGTTATGATCCCAAAATTCAAGCCCCAATGACTCTCAGGGTTGCCAGCTGAAAAGAATGAAAGAAGTCAAATGTCATTTGAGGCACCCCATTCTTGGTGTTAATGTGAAATTTCCATTCAAAATGTCGTTATTTCCACTATTCATGTTTTTGGGAAAAATCCGGGAAAATACCCCAAAAATGGGAAAAAAAAATTCGTAAGGTAACACTCGACAACAAAGTACACAATCGCTTCATACAACACAATCCGGTCGGGGGATGCCGGCTGTCCCATTAATCGTGTCGAAAATTAGGATTTTTCATCATTTTTACAAGATGGCCGCCACTCTGTCCGCCATCTTTTTTTTCTGAAAAATCATAATTTTCCTGAAATGTCTGGGATATAGGCCACCAACTGGCATACTTGGTGTTGCCAACTTTTGAGTTTAGTAAAACAAACTAATTCGCCGAAGTCGGGTCTGACCCAAAAATTTAAGCGCCAATGGCTCTCGGAGTTGCCAGCTGAAAGTAATGAAAATAGTCAAATGTCATTTGAGGGACCCCATTCTTGGTGCCTGTGTAAAATTTCCATTCAAAATGTCGTTATTTCTACTTTTCGTGTTTTCGGGGAAAATCTGGAAAATTTCCCTAAAAACGGGGAATTTTTTTAAACCAGGCCACACTCCTTGACGAATCACATAACCGGTCCATACAACACAATCCAGTCGGGGGATGCCAGCTGTCCCAATTATCGTGTCGAAAATTGGGATTTTTCGGCCTTTTTACAAGATGGCCGCCATGGAATCCGCCATCTTGTTTTTCTGAAAAGTCATAATTTTCCTGAAATGTCAAGAATATAGGCCACCGATTGGTGTACTTGGTGTTGCCAACTTTTAAGTTTAGTAAAACAAACTAATTCGCCAAAGTCGGGTCTGACCCAAAAATTTTAGCGCCAATGGCTCTCGGGGTTGCCAGCTGAAAGTGATGAAAATGGTCAAATGTCATTTGAAGGACCCCAATGTTGCCGGCTAGACAAAGTCTCTATTTAAAATGTCATTATTTCTACTTTTCATGTTTTCGGGGAAAATCTGGGAAATTTCCCTAAAAATGGGGAAAATTTTTGCACCAGGCCACACTTCTTGACAAATTACATAACCGGTCCATACAACACAATCCGGTCGGGGGATGCCAGCTGTCCCAATTATCGTGTCGAAAATTGGGATTTTTCGGCCTTTTTACAAGATGGCCGCCATGGAATCCGCCATCTTGTTTTTCTGAAAAGTCATAATTTTCCTGAAATTTCAAAAATATAGGCCACCGATTGGTGTACTTGGTGTTGCCAACTTTCGAGTTTGGTAAAACAAACTAATTCGCCAAAGTCAAAAAGTCCCAAAAATTAAAAAGTTCAATATTTTTTGGGGTTGCCAATTAAAACGAACGAAAATGGTCAAATGTCATTTGTGGGACCCCAATGTTGCCGGCTAGTCAAAGTCTCTGTTTAAAATGTCATTATTTCTACTTTTCATGTTTTCGGGGAAAATCTGGGAAAATACCCTAAAAATGGGGAAAATTTTTGCACCAGGCAACACTCGTCAACAAAACACACAACCGCTCCCTACAATTCGAACCTGTCCGATGTTGCCAACTACCCGAAAAATGGATTCGAAAAAAAACGAAATTTCCAACTTTTTACAAAATGGCCGCCGCAGCGTCCTCCATCTTGGATTTTCACAATGTCATAATTTTTCCCAATTGCCATTGAAATTACCAACAAATTGGCAGACTTTTCGTTGGCGGTTTTAGAATTTGGTAGAAGAAAACAATTTGTCAAAGTCGAGTGAAAAAAGTCGACAATTTCAAAACGTCATAGCGCGTCCGCCATCTTGTTTTTTTTTTTTTTTTTACTTTTTTTTTAAATGCTTTTAGATTTCGTATAGGACCTCTATGTCGAAATTCATCCAAGTCTTTCCCCCACCGAAATCGGAAATGGACTCGCCCACCATCTTGGATTTGAACTTTCCCTATAATTTTCCTCTACTCGATTGGTCAGATGACACATTTTTGCAAAACAAACCCCTAACCCATCTCTCACCCATTCCGAGAAACGACATGTCAATCAGTGAGTGAGTCAGTGGCTTTGTAGTTTTATATAACTATAACTAGTATTTGCGTGGCTGCGCGAGCTGCGCGCAGCTCGCGGGTCGTGAAGGGGAGCTTTGAAAAATGATTTCGACTAACACATTGCCCCTAGTATTTGCTCGGTGCTGCTTGCAGCTCGCGGTTTTGTCGTGCTTTTGAGGAGTTTTAGTTACCCTTAAATTTTGAGAATCCATAGGAATCCTTAAATGAATTGGAAAATCCATTAGAGTCCAAATGGTCTTTTAAGTAAATCAACTGAACGATTTTTTATTCCTTTATTTGATGTACTTAGTCGGTACAAATAAACTATATAATGTTTGCTCTAATCGTATGCAACATAAATATATAGTATAAATAAACCTTAAACTTGATGTCAAAAAGAACCCTAGTCTTCCACTTTTCGAGGAGCTCGTGGCTTAATAAGAACTGCCACTCAGGACGATCTTTAGGTAAAGCTGTGCTTGCCTAGGTCAGTCTGTGGATGGGTGACCGCCCGACATACCGAGTTTCCTCCGTGCCTCGGAAAGCACGTTAAGCTGTTGGTCCCGGCTGTCATATATAGATATTTGGCAGTCGTTTCAGGTAGTCAGTGACCTGAAATTCTGACATCCAGTCTTACCAAAGGGTACCTATTGTATTACCTAGTAATAACTGGGTTGTGGAGGTCAGATAGGCAGTCGCTCCATGTAAAATACTGGTATTCAGCTGCATCTGGTTAGACTGGAAACCGACCCCAATATAGTTGGGAAAAGGCTAGGCAGGTGGTGTCTTCCACTTTTCAAACTCTAGTGAAATGCCAAATAAAGCCCAGAAGAGACCCGAAAGGTTTCTACTTCATTGAACTCTTAAACGTAGTCCGCCTTATTACAAAACGTAGTTAAACCTGTAACTTAGACTTGGTTTATCTCGCATGACGTCTCACTTCAATAATATTCAAAAGAAAGTGACAGCATGCGAGATAAACCAGGTCTAAGATAAACCAGGTTTAACTACGTTTTGTAATAAGGCGGAGTAAGTCTAGAGAAAGCCATAAGAAAACCTATTATTGTTTGAATGAACTCGTACAATTTTTTTAGCGCCATCTATCGTGGTCTTGGGAATTACTATTTTATTTTGAAAAGAAAATTCGTCATTACTAAGTAATAAATCATTATGATAGGCACTTAACTACCTCTATTACCCAATCGTGGAAAGTTTTCTTACAAAGGTTCACCAAGGTGGACCTCAGGAAGGGGGACTGTGGGTATTTTTTAGTAGTGATGACCAGCTACATGGACCGGACCAGCTATTTGGACCTCTCAAGAGAGCTTAGCAATATTAAATTTATGATGATTCAGTTATCTTATATTTTAACAGTTATGTCAATGGCTGTGCTGTTGATTGAGTAAAATGTATCATGTGAATTTAAGAATAGTATTAAAACCTATGACTAAGTTATTCGAAAAACACATTCGATTCCTAATCGTTTTCAGAGGCGATAGTAAACAAAACTGCTTTATTGATAAATTAAATAAAACTATGTTTTACTTGTTACGATATAAATATAATTTGAAACAGTTCCATGTTATTTTAACATAAAAAAGTATATTTAGAAAACATAAAAAGGCATAAGGCATCTTCTCCGGTACCTACATTTGTACATTAATTTCTTAACTATTGATATAGTCTTTTTCGCCCATGGTCCCGGTCCCTGGAAGGAACCACGAGTATTGTTTTGCCCGTGGTTCCTTCTAGAAATATATACCTACTGCCGAATTAAATTGTACTCCATGACGCGCGCTCGCTTCGCTCGCATATATATATAACACTAATATCTTCTGTCCCCGAAGTGCCGGGCCTCCGCCGGCCTCCTTCGTCGGCCTACGGCCCGGTGCCCATGCCGCCCATAAAGGATACTGTCGCGAGACGGTCGTATTATAGGAACACGAAGAAAAAAAAGGGACCACGGCATTTTCCAGGGACTACGGGCGAAAGAATAAAGTAATTTACAATCAAAACATTTTGATAGATTTTTTACTCTGGATGTCGATTGTCGATGCTGATTGTGACCTACTTATTTTAAAACTATTTATTACATGGTTGTTGTGCCAAATTGTAAGGCAGGCTGTCTTCAACAATATGTCCAATGATGATGTAGTATGTGCGGGCTAACTGCTCTGCCATAAGGTCAGTGTTGAAAGAGGACTCTTGGGCGACACTGTAAGCGGCGGGCCAGGGCTGCTTTGTGAAGATCAACTCCGCAGATTAAACGTGAGAATCAGCTTAGTAGCGTGGACGTGGAGATTAGCTTCGTGATGAGGACGTGTAGATCAGCTCTGACACCGTAGTTCAGTAGTCAAGGTGTTGACGTAGCTCTGTAGTTCAGGCTTCAGCATAAGGTCAGTGTTGAATAAGGACTCTTGGGCGACACTGTAAGCGGCGGGCCAGGGCTGCTTTGTGAAGATCAACTCCGCAGATTAAACGTGAGAATCAGCTTAGTAGCGTGGACGTGGAGATTAGCTTCGTGATGAGGACGTGTAGATCAGCTCCGACACCGTAGTTCAGTAGTCAAGGTGTTGACGTAGCTCTGTAGTTCAGGCTTCAGCATAAGTCCAGTGTTTAAAGAGGACTTTAAAATAATGAAGGGACACGTCAGTGTCAGTATCTTATTGTTTACTATAAGTATGGGCAAACTCGATGGTTTATCATCAGAACCCAGTTGTAGACTGCTGGAATTGCGTCCCGCAACCACCTTTTATAATGAAAATCTTCAATATTTTGCTTCCAAAATCCTTTTATGAAGTTGATGTTGGACTTCATTTTGACATATCATCTGCCAGTCATTAAACCAGCCGGTGTATTCAGCCAAGACGTATTAAAACCTCCACAATCGAATCTGAGAGAGTGCTAATTAATTTTATAAATGTAAGTTAGTAATGTGAGCTAACAAATTGATAAAAATAAAGTCCATAGACCAGGCATCATCAGCTTTGAAACCTTCACTATTAAGGCTTAGACCATAAAACAATGTAGACCATCCATATCCAGCTTAAGCAAAACTACTCGAAATATATTTATTGAAGAAAAGCATTCCGACAACAATATTTCTTTTTAAACACTATCTGTAACAACTGGCAGTGAGTCACCATCAGTGCACTCATTACAAATAAAGTCATCATCTGACTGTAGTGAATTTATTAAAGAAGACAGAAAAATAAAAGCATCAGAGACTATATCACAAACATTAAAGAAAATTGAGAGAAGACCTCGATTATAATATTGGTGTTCCAAGTAGTTGTTACTATTTAATTGATTTAATCAATAACGAAATTAATATTCCCAAACATCATTTGTTACATAATATATTTTATTAAATATCCAGGAAAACAGTTGGGAGCACAGAATCCACGGTTAATACTGTAACCGTATAATTGGAAAGCGTACTGTGGGTTGCTGTGCTCACATCATGACTATTGTTTGGTATATGGGTGGGCTGGACATCAACAAGATATTTCAGTACCTGCCTCCTGCCTAGATCTCTTAGTAAGAGAAAATTATGAAAATGAGGAAATGGAATAAAAGAAAATAAGAATGTTATTGGTTTTATTTCAATTATCCCTAGTAGTTAACTAACTTCCCATTAGCATACACAGGATCGAATTATCAATTCTTTATAATAATATGTTATGTTACTGCCTATAAGCCTTCACAATGAAAACAATAATTGAAGAATCGATAATATTATTATTTCAACTGCCTATCTTGACGATTATATTTTACTATATGACGACAATCAAGTCATGGTGCTATCGTCTGTCGTAAAAGTGTAGTTATTTTCAGGTCCATCATCTTCCTGCCCTTATCCCATTTTACTTGGGGTCGGCGCAGCACGTTTTGTTCTTCCACTCTCCCCTATAGCGAAAGGGTTCATCATTATAATAATATTACTTTCCTTGGGGTTTATTGAATAACGATTTAGTCACTCGAACGTCCCGGTGTCTTTTGACACTCTTCGTTAAGTATGTATGTAGATGGACTGGTAAATGTGGCGACACCTGCGAAGATGTTCATCTGGTGATGTTCTGCTGCGACATCAGTAATAAAAATAATTCTTATTTTGATTTTTAACCTTTGATTTTGACAGATGAAATAGTTTGACAGCTGTCAACGCTGAACGCAGTTAAGATGCGAGGTGGTGCATTTTCATAATCTTATAATTCCCAATATATTGAAAAATTTTAAATACTGCCCATAACACCATTTATTGGAAGGAGCATAGATAGTAATTTGTACCTTAGTACATGATTTGGCCAAAAAAAAACCTCCTTTAAATTCTAATAAAATAACATTTATCCTTTGCAGATAGCTCAACAGTTTCATGTATATTTAGTACATCGTATAAATACTTGTACATATTCATAGAAGCTTTTTAGTAAATAAAGTTATTTGACTACATAAGTACATAATTTCACAATCTCTGAATAATGCTATCTGTCAAGTAATATCTATGATAATGAAGAATTTATTTAAAGTAGAGATGGAAATATTTTTTATCCATCTGATGGAAAGCGACCATGAAATAAGCCCTAAGGCTCCTAGGCTAAGGATTATAGAAGGCTTTATGGGAACCTATCTGCTATTATTATTGTAGCTTTCTATTTCCACTGTCTTCATGTAAAGATACATTTCAAACACAGTTCAGTTTAGATTTAGGTACATATTTCCCCGTTTAGAAAATGCTCTGTGGTACATATTAGGTCTTTACCTATGAAATTGCCGTTCTGCAGTACTGGCCATTTCAAATCAAAATATTTTTTGTTAAAGAAGCTGATGATACACAATCTACGGCTGAATTAGCAGCAGCTTTCGACGTTAGCGTCAAAACAATATTGGTCCATTTGCGTCAAATTGGCAAGGTAAAAAAGCTTGACAAATGGGTGCCCCTCGTCAGCGCGAAGTACGCGTCGAGACGTGCCTTGCACTGCTCAACAGACACACAAATGAAGGAATTTTGAACCGCATTGTTACCTGCGATGAAAAATGGATCCTGTACGATAACCGTAAGCGCTCAGCAAGTTGGTTGGATCCTGGTTCAGCACCTAAACAATGCCCTAAACGAAAACTTACCCCTAGAAAAGTGATGGTCACTGTTTGGTGGTCTAGCGCCGGTGTGATTCATCACAGCTTCTTACCAAACGGGGTGAGCATTACTGCAGATGTGTACTGTGAAGAACTGAACACAATGATGGAGAAGCTGGCACATCTCCAACCAGCATTGGTCAATCGCTCGTCTCCGCTGCTCCTGCACGACAACGCGCGACCTCATACTGCACAGCAGACGGTCTCCAAGTTGCAAGAACTGGGGTTGGAAGCTCTCCGTCATCCGCCCTACTCACCAGACCTTGCGCCTACAGACTACTACTTTTTCCAGAATTTGGATAACTTCTTGGCGGGAAAAAAATTCAATACCCGAGAGGCAGTACAAAATGCCTTTGAAGAATTTGTTGCCTCCCGACCAGCTGATTTCTTTAAGAAGGGCATCAATAAACTGCCACTGCGTTGGCAAAGATGCATTGATTAAATGGGTGATTACTTCGATTAATACAAATAAAAAATACATGAAAAAAAATCGTTTAAATTTTTTCAAACAAAACGGCAATTTCATAGGTAAAGACCTATTATTATGTATATTTCAAATGTGTGTTGGTAAATGTTTTTTGTTTAGCATATGTACAAGTTAGGTATTAGTACGGAGTGTGGATCCCTTGCGGGTAAAAGTCTCCTCCAAGTTTGTCCACGTAGGTAATTCTAATGTGTGGTGATCATCCACAACATACAGCGCAAAAGGCAGGGTTCTTATCAATTGAGCCGTAACGCCTGACTGTAGTACAAGGATGCATTAGCATCAATAATTATTGTTGATATATGATTATTATTGTAAATGTGAATGTAAGTTTGTTTGTTACGTTTTCACGCAATGAACTTTGTACACAGATTCTTGGAGGTATTAGAAGTAAACAAAGCGAGCAAAGCCGCGGGTAAAAGCTAGTGAAATAATAAATTTTATGATTTTTCAGCATTTAATTATGTCCCATGCACATCCAATGCCAATGGCTAGGTACTACCTACATAATTTTGTAAGGTAGGGAGTAGTACCTACCTACTGTTGAAATTGACGGAGGTGGCCTCATTTTAACTTTCCTTTCATCAACAATAGGACAAGTAGGTATGTTACAGCCTCCCCCTGTTGAGATTTCCTCAACATCATCGTGGACAATTTGTGGACCGACTTTATTGTAGTATCCATATTTGGGCAGTAGGTAGGTATAGATAAAACATTACAGATAGGAGACGCATTGGTTTATGACTCGTCTTTAAACATAGATGCTCTGTGCTTATTGTGCTTCAACTATTGGTACTCTCCGGCTGAGCTTTCTCTTGTAATTGTGTACCTACCTACATATTTTATTGAGCGATCATTGTTTTTTTGGTAAGGTATTAAAACTGTTTGCGAGAGCTCGCCTGCGGAAGTATTCACCATGCTTATTTCTATCGTCAAGCAATATCCTGTTTCGGTTTGAAGGGTGTGGGTGCCGGTGGTTACTTCTGGCACGTAAGGCTTAGCATCTATAAGCCTCAAGTTGATGAACGCAGAGCAGTGCATCGTAGGACACATTCTATAGGTACGTGCCTCAACTGCGAAGCAAAGAGTTACCATTTAATACCAATATTGACCATAATTTGCTTGTTCCGTCAGTTTTAGTAGATAAATCTACAAGTAAAGGTAGGCAGAACCAAATAAGTAGATAGGTACGTAGGTATATCTTTGTTGTCCAAGTCTTAATAAGTTAGGTTACATAATTATCTATAATTATTAAGTATTAATTGTGATGCCCTTAAACTTACTTACGTTAGTTGTTATCCCAAGTTTTCACGATGCTCTATTCTAGAAGTAGATTTGTCAATAATTATAATACTTAACCCAGTTTCTCATATAAATAGGTCAGGTAAAGATAACAGTCCTATCTGTATTAGTAGGTTCCTATTAAAAGTACCTGTTTATGTACCTATACCTCAGTCGGATTATTCGTTTGAATGTAAAGGTAGGCAGAACCAAATAAGTAGATAGGTACGTAGGTATATCTTTGTTGTCCAAGTCTTAATAAGTTAGGTTACATAATTATCTATAATTATTAAGTATTAATTGTGATGCCCTTATACTTACTTACGTTAGTTGTTATCCCAAGTTTTCACGATGCTCTATTCTAGAAGTAGATTTGTCAATAATTATAATACTTAACCCAGTTTCTCATATAAATAGGTCAGGTAAAGATAACAGTCCTATCTGTATTAGTAGGTTCCTATTAAAAGTACCTGTTTATGTACCTATACCTCAGTCGGATTATTCGTTTGAATGAGCTCTTACGGTAAATTTTTGGGAAACTTGGGATTTTTCATCATTTTTCCAAGATGGCCACCACACTGTCCGCCATCTTGTTTTTCTAAAAAGTCACAATTTTTCTGAAATATCGAGGATACAGGCTACCGACTGGTGTACTTGGTGTTGCCAAGTTTTAAGTTTGGTAGAACAAAAGAATTCGCCAAAGTCTGTTCTGATCCGAAAATTCAAGACCCAATGACTCTCGGGGTTGCCAGCTGAAAAGAATGAAAATGGTCAAATGTCATTTGAAAAACCCCATTTTTGGTGTTTATGTAAAATTTCCATTCGAAATGTCGTTATTTTCACTATTCATGTTTTTGGGAAAACTCTGGGAAAATACCCTAAAAATGGGGAAAATTTTTGCGTAAAGTAACACTTCACAACAAAGTACACAATCGTTTCATACAACACAATCCGGTCGGGGGATGCCGGCTGTCCCATTAATCGTGTCGAAAATTAGGATTTTTCATCATTTTTACAAGATGGCCGCCACACTGTCCGCCATCTTTTTTTTCTGAAAAGTCATAATTTTCCTGAAATCTCAGGGATATAGGCCACCAACTGGTGTACTTGGTGTTGCCAACTTTTGAGTTTGGTAGAACAAACTAATTCGCCAAAGTCGGGTCTGACCAAAAAATTCAAACGCCAATGGCTCTCGGGGTTGCCAGCTGAAAGTGATAAAAATGGTCAAATGTCATTTGAAGGACCCCAATGTTGCCGGCTAGACAAAGTCTCTATTTAAAATGTCATTATTTCTACTTTTCATGTTTTCGGGAAAAATCTGGGAAATTTCCCTAAAAATGGGGAAAATTATTGCACCAGGCCACACTCCTTGACGAATTACATAACCGGTCCATACAACACAATCCGGTCGGGGGATGCCAGCTGTCCCAATTATCGTGTCGAAAATTGGGATTTTTCGGCCTTTTTACAAGATGGCCGCCATGGAATCCGCCATCTTGTTTTTCTGAAAAGTCATAATTTTCCTGAAATGTCAAGAATATAGGCCACCGATTGGTGTACTTGGTGTTGCCAACTTTCGAGTTTGGTAGAACAAACTAATTCGCCAAAGTCAAAAAGTCCCAAAAATTAAAAAGTTCAATATATTTCGGGGTTGCCAATTAAAACGAACGAAAATGGTCAAATGTCATTTGTGGGACCCCAATGTTGCCGGCTAGTCAAAGTCTCTATTTAAAATGTCATTATTTCTACTTTTCATGTTTTCGGGGAAAATCTGGGAAAGTACCCTAAAAATGGGGAAAATTTTTGCACCAGGCAACACTCGTCAACAAAACACACAACCGCTCGGTACAATTCAAACCCGTCCGATGTTGCCAAGTACCCGAAAAATGGATTTGAAAAAAATCGAAAAATCCAACTTTTTACAAAATGGCTGCCGCAGCGTCCTCCATCTTGGATTTTCACAATGTCATAATTTTTCCCAATTGCCATTACAATTACCAACAAATTGGCAAACTCTTTGGTGGCGGTTCTAGAATTTGGTAGAAGAAAACAATTCGTCAAAGTCGAGTGCAAAAAGTCGTCAATTTCAAAACGTCCTGGCGCGGCCGCCATTTTGTTTTTTTTTTTTTTTTTTACTTTTTTTTAAATGCTTTTACATTTCGTATAGGACCTCTGAGTCGAAATCCATTCAAGTCTTTCCCCCACCGAAATCGGAAATGGACTCGCCCACCATCTTGGATTTGAACTTTCCCTATAATTTTCCTCTACTCGATTGGTCAGATTACACATTTTTGCATAACATACCCCTAACCCAACTCTCACCCATTCCGAGAAACGACATGTCAATGAGTGAGTGAGTCAGTGGCTTTGTAGTTTTATATAACTATAACTAGTATTTGCGTGGCTGCGCGAGCTGCGCGCAGCTCGCGGGGCGTGAAGGGGGGAGAGGGGGAGCTTTAAAAAATGATTTCGACTAACGCATTGCCCCTTTCAATGAATCTGAAAAAAAAAAATGTTCCAAGTCTCGTAAGTTCCGAGATCCGCCTAAAGGGGGGAAAAAGGGGGGCAAGGGGGTCAATTTTGAAAAATGGTTTCTACTTTCCCGAGCCTCCTCTATACCAATCCGTAAACAAAACAGAACACGAATTTTAAAAAAAAGGGGTGAAGACGGGGGGAGGATGAAGAGGGGGAGAGGGGGGAGCTTTGAAAAATGATTTCGGCTAACGCATTGCCCCTTTCAATGAATCTGAAAAAACAATGTTACAAGTCTCTTAACTTTCGAGATTCGCCTGAAGGGGGGAGAAAGGGGGCAAATGGGGCAACTAAGAAAAAGGTAGGAGGGGAAAATGGGGCAAAAAGGGTGGAGGTTTTGCACTTTTTAGCTACTCGTGAGAGTTACTTATACGCTTCACCCACTCAACCTTTGTTACGCTACGGAGGTCGCCGGCTCGCTTCACTCGCCACCTCCCCTCTTCGCTCCACTCAAGACCTGCCTACCACCGAGGAAAAGCTATCGTGACCTTATCGCTACGCTACGGGGATCGCCGGCTCGCTTCGCTCGCCACCTCCCCTATGTTGCCGGCTAGTCAAAGTCTTTACTTCCACTATTCATGTTTTTGGGCAAAATCTGGGAAAATACCCTAAAAATAGGGTTTTTTTTTTGCAACAGGCATCATTACTTAACGAAATATACAACCGTTACAACACAATCCGTTCAGAAGGTGCCGGCTGTCCCATTTATCGTGTCGAAAATTGGGATTTTTCATCATTTTTCCAAGATGGCCACCACACTGTCCGCCATCTTGTTTTTCTGAAGTCATAATTTTTTTCAAATATCGAGGATGCAGGCTACCGACTGGTGTACTTGGTATTGCCAAGTTTTAAGTTTGGTAGAACAAAAGAATTCGCCAAAGTCTGTTCTGATCCGAAAATTCAAGACCCAATGACTCTCGGGGTTGCCAGCTGAAAAGAATGAAAATGGTCAAATGTCATTTGAAGCACCCCATTTTTGGTGTTTATGTAAAATTTCCATTCGAAATGTCGTTATTTCCACTATTCATCTTTTTGGGAAAAATCTGGGAAAATACCCTAAAAATGGGGAAAAAATTTGCGTAAGGTAACACTCCACAACAAAGTACACAATTGCTTCATACAACACAATCCGGACGGGGGATGCCGGCTGTCCCATTTATCGTGTTGAAAATTAGGATTTTTCATCATTTTTACAAGATGGCCGCCACACTGTCCGCCATTTTTTTTTTCTAAAAAGTCATAATTTTCCTGAAATGTCAGGGATATAAGCCACTAACTGGTGTACTTGGTTTTGCCAACTTTTGAGTTTAGTAGAACAAACTAATTCGCCAAAGTCGGGTCTCACCAAAAAATTCAAGCGCCAATGGCTCTCGGGGTTGCCAGCTGAAAGTGATGAAAATGGTCAAATGTCATTCGGGAGACCCCATTCTTGGTGTTTATGTAAAATTTCCATTCAAAATGTCGTTATTTCTACTTTTCATGTTTTCGGGGAAAATCTGGAAAATTTCCTTAAAAATGGGGAAAATTTTTGCACCAGGCCACACTCCTTGACGAATTACATAACCGGTCAATACAACACAATCCGGTCGGGGGATGCCAGCTGTCCCAATTATCGTGTCGAAAATTGGGATTTTTCGGCCTTTTTACAAGATGGCCGCCATGGAATCCGCCATCTTGTTTTTCTGAAAAGTCATAATTTTCCTGAAATGTCAAGAATATAGGCCACCGATTGGTGTACTTGGTGCTGCCAACTTTTGAGTTTGGTAGAACAAACTAATTCGCCAAAGTCAAAAAGTCCCAAAAATTAAAAAGTTCAATATTTTTTGGGGTTGCCAATTAAAACGAACCAAAATGGTCAAATGTCATTTGGGAGACCCCAATGTTGCCGGCTAGTCAAAGTCTCTATTTAAAATGTCATTATTTCTACTTTTCATGTTTTCGGGGAAAATCTGGGAAAATACCCTAAAAATGGAGAAAATTTTTGCACCAGGCAACACTCGTCAACATAACACACAACCGCTCCCTACAACTCGAACCCGTCCGATGTTGCCAACTACCCGAAAAATGGATTTGAAAAAAATCGAAATTTCCAACTTTTTACAAAATGGCCGCCGCAGCGTCCTCCATCTTGGATTTTCACAATGTCATAATTTTTCCCAATTGCCATTGAAATTACCAACAAATTGGCAGACTTTTCGTTGGCGGTTTTAGAATTTGGTAGAAGAAAACAATTCGTCAAAGTCGAGTGAAAAAAGTCGACAATTTCAAAACGTCATAGCGCGGCCGCCATCTTGTTTTTTTTTTTTTTTTACTTTTTTTTAAATGCTTTTAGATTTCGTATAGGACCTCTATGTCGAAATTCATTCAAGTCTTTCCCCCACCGAAATCGGAAATGGACTCGCCCACCATCTTGGATTTGAACTTTCCCTATAATTTTCCTCTACTCGATTGGTCAGATTACACATTTTTGCAAAACATACCCCTAACCCATCTCTCACCCATTCCGAGAAACGACATGTCAATCAGTCAGTCAGTGGCTTTGTAGTTTTATATAACTATAACTAGTATTTGCGTGGCTGCGCGAGCTGCGCGCAGCTCGCGGGGTGTGAAGAGAAAGGTGGCAAATTTGAAAAAGGTAGGAGGGGAAAATGCGGCAAAAAGGGGAGGTTTTGCACATTTTAGCTACTCATGAGAGTTACTTATACGCTTCACCCACTCAACCTTCGTTACGCTGCGAAGGTCGCCGGCTCGCTTCGCTCGCCACCTCCCCTCTTAACTCCACTCAAGACCTGCCTACCACCGAGGAAAACCTATCGTGACCCTACGCTACGCTACGGGGGTCGCCGGCTCGCTTTGCTCGCCACCTCCCCTATGTTGCCAGCTACTCAAAGTCTTCATTCTATAAGTCTTTACTTCCACTATTCATCCTAAAAATGGGGATTTTTTTGCAACAGGCATCATTACTTAACGAAATACACAACCGTTACAACACAATCCGTTCAGAAGGTCCGGCTGTCCCATTTATCGTGTCGAAAATTGGGATTTTTCATCATTTTTCCAAGATGGCCGCCACACTGTCCGCCATCTTGTTTTTCTAAAAAAACCATAATTTTCCTGAAATATCGAGGATACAGGCTACCGACTGGTGTACTTGGTGTTGCCACGTTTTAAGTTTGGTAGAACAAAACAATTCGCCAAAGTCGGTTCTGATCCGAAAATTCAAGCCCCAATGACTCTCGGGGTTGCCAGCTGAAAAGAATGAAAATGGTCAAATGTCATTTGAGGCACCCCATTCTTAGTGTTCCTGTAAAAAAATTCCTTTCAAAATGTCGTTCTATTCCATTAATCATGGTTTTGGGAAAAAATCTGGGAAAATACCCTAAAAATGGGGAAAATTTTTGCGTAAGGTAACACTCCATAACAAAGTACACAATCGCTTCATACAACACAATCCGGTCGGGGGATGCCGGCTGTCCCATTTATCAAGTCGAAAAATAGGATTTTTCATCATTTTTACAAGATGGCCGCCACACTGTCCGCCATCTTTTTTTTCTGAAAAGTCATAATTTTCCTGAAATCTCAGGGATATAAGCCAGCAACTGGTGTACTTGGTGTTGCCAACTTTTGAGTTTAGTAGAACAAACTAATTCGCCAAAGACGGGTCTGACCAAAAAATTCAAACGCCAATTGCTCTCGGGGTTGCCAGCTGAAAGTGATGAAAATGGTCAAATGTCATTTGGGGGACCCCAATGTTGCCGGCTAGTCAAAGTCTCTATTTAAAATGTCATTATTTCTACTTTTCATGTTTTCGGGGAAAATCTCGGAAATTTCCCTAAAAATGGGGGAAATTTTTGCACCAGGCCACACTCCTTGACGAATTACATAACCGGTCCATACAACACAATCCGGTCGGGGGATGCCAGCTGTCCCAATTATCGTGTCGAAAATTGGGATTTTTCGGCCTTTTTACAAGATGGCCGCCATGGAATCCGCCATCTTGTTTTTCTGAAAAGTCATAATTTTCCTTAAATGTCAAAAATATAGGCCACCGACCGGTGTACTTGATGTTGCCAACTTTCGAGTTTGGTAGAACAAACTAATTCGCCAAAGTCAAAAAGTCCCAAAAATGAAAAAGTTCAATATTTTTTGGGGTTGCCAATTAAAACGAACCAAAATGGTCAAATGTCATTTGGGGGACCCCAATGTTGCCGGCTAGTCAAAGTCTCTATTTAAAATGTCATTATTTCTACTTTTCATGTTTTCGGGGAAAATCTGGGAAAATACCCTAAAAATGGGGAAAATTTTTGCACCAGGCAACACTCGTCAACAAAACACACAACCGCTCCCTACAACTCGAACCCGTCCGATGTTGCCAACTACCCGAAAAATGGATTTGAAAAAAATCGAAATTTCCAACTTTTTACAAAATGGCCGCCGCAGCGTCCTCCATCTTGGATTTTCACAATGTAATAATTTTTCCCAATTGCCATTGAAATTATCAACAAATTGGCAGACGTTTCGTTGGCGGTTTTAGAGTTTGGTAAAAGAAAACAATTTGTCAAAGTCGAGCGAAAAAAGTCGACAATTTCAAAACGTCATAGGGCGGCCGCCATCTTGTTTTTTTTTTTTTTTTTACTTTTTTTTTAAATGCTTTTAGATTTCGTATAGGACCTCTGAGTCGAAATTCATCCAAGTCTTTCCCCCACCGAAACCGGAAATGGACTCGCCCTCCATCTTGGATTTGAACTTTCCCTATAATTTTCCTCTACTCGATTGGTCAGATTGCACATTTTTGCAAAACATACCCCTAACCCAACTCTCACCCATTCCGAGAAACGACATGTCAATGAGTGAGTCAGTCAGTGGCTTTGTAGTTTTATATAACTATAACTAGTATTTGCGTGGCTGCGCGAGCTGCGCGCAGCTCGCGGGGCGTGAAGTGGGGGAGAGGGGGAGCTTTGAAAAATGATTTCGACTAACGCATTGCACCTCTCAATGAATCTGAAAAAAAAAATGTTCCAATGCAGCTCGCGGTACTACCTACCTACACCTACCTACTACCTACCTACACCTACCTACTACCTACCTACACCTATCTACTACCTACCTACACCTACCTACACCTACCTACTACCTACCTACACCTACCTACACCTACCTACTACCTACCTACACCTACCTACACCTACCTACACCTACCTACACCTACCTACACCTACCTACACCTACCTACTACCTACCTACCTACACCTACCTACTACCTACCTCCTACCTACTAAATCCTACTACCACTAAAAAAACATTACCCTAAAGTTTGCTTGTCGTCGCCCCTGAGTTACGCTTCACCCACTCAACCTTCGTTACGCTACGGAGGTCGCCGGCTCGCTTCGCTCGCCACCTCCCCTCTTCGCTCCACTCAAGACCTGCCTACCACCGAGGAAAAGCTATCGTGACCTTATCCCTACGCTACGGGTTACTTCGCTTTACCGGTACCACAACACGATAGATTTCAACGCCTACTATAACACGCTACGGGGGTCGCCGGCTCGCTTCGCTCGCCTCAAGCCCCAATGACTCGGGGTTCCCAGCTGAAATTGATGAAAATGGTCAAATGTCATTTGAGGCACCTCATTCTTCGTGTTTATGTATAATTTGTATTCGAAATGTCGTTATTTCCACTATTCATGTTTTTGGGAAAAATCTGGGAAAATACCCTAAAAATAGGGAAAATTTTTGCGTAAGGTAACACTCCATAACAAAGTACACAATCGCTTCATACAACACAATCCGATCGGGGGATGCCGGCTGTCCCATTTATCGTGTCGAAAATTGGGAATTTTTCATCATTTTTACAAGATGGCCGCCACACAGTCCGCCATCTTTTTTTTCTGAAAAGTTATAATTTTCTTGAAATCTCAGGGATATAGGCCACCAACTGGTGTACTTGGTGTTGCCAAGTTTTAAGTTTGGTAGAACAAAAGAATTCGCCAAAGTCTGTTCTGATCCGAAAATTCAAGACCCAATGACTCTTGGGGTTGCCAGCTGAAAAGAATGAAAATGGTCAAATGTCATTTGAAGTACCCCATTTTTAGTGTTTATGTAAAATTTCCATTCGAAATGTCGTTATTTTCACTATTCATGTTTTTGGGAAAAATCTGGGAAAATACCCTAAAAATGGGGAAAATTTTTGCGTAAAGTAACACTCCACAACAAAGTACACAATCGTTTCATACAACACAATCCGGTCGGGGGATGACGGCTGTCCCATTAATCGTGTCGAAAATTAGGATATTTCATCATTTTTACAAGATGGCCGCCACACTGTCCGCCATCTTTTTTTTCTGAAAAGTCATAATTTTCCTGAAATTTCAGGGATATAGGCCCCCAACTGGTGTACTTGGTGTTGCCAACTTTTGAGTTTAGTAGAACAAACTAATTCGCCAAAGTCGGGTCTGACCCAAAAATTCAAACGCCAATGGCTCTCGGGGTTGCCAGCTGACAGTGATGAAAATGGTCAAATGTCATTTGGGGGACCCCATTCTTGGTTTTTATGTAAAATTTCCATTCAAAATGTCGTTATTTCTACTTTTCATGTTTTCGGGGAAAATCTGGGAAATTTCCCTAAAAATGGGGATTTTTTTTAACCCAGGCCACACTCCTTGACGAATCACATAACCGGTCCATACAACACAATCCAGTCGGGAGATGCCAGCTGTCCCAATTATCGTGTCGAAAATTGGGATTTTTCATCATTTTTACAAGATGGCCGCCACACTGTCCGCCATTTTTTTTTTCTGAAAAGTCATAATTTTCCTGAAATTTCAGGGATATAGGCCACCAACTGGTGTACTTGGTGTTGCTAACTTTTGAGTTTAGTAGAACAAACTAATTCGCCAAAGTCGGGTCTGACCCAAAAATTCAAACGCCGATGGCTCGCGGGGTTGCCAACTGAAAGTGATGAAAATGGTCAAATGTCATTGGAAGGACCCCATTCTTGGTGTTTATGTAAAATTTCTATTCAAAATGTCGTTATTTCTACTTTTCATGTTTTCGGGGAAAATCTGGGAAATTTCTCTAAAAATGGGGAAATTTTTTGCACCAGGCTACACTCCTTGACGAACTACATAACCGGTCCATACATCACAATCCGGTCGGGGGATGCCAGCTGTCCCAATTATCGTGTCGAAAATTGGGATTTTTCGGCCTTTTTACAAGATGGCCGCCATGGAATCCGCCATCTTGTTTTTCTGAAAAGTCATAATTTTCCTGAAATGTCATGAATATAGGCCACCGATTGGTGTACTTGGTGTTGCCAACTTTCGAGTTTGGTAGAACAAACTAATTCGCCAAAGTCAAAAAGTCCCAAAAATTAAAAAGTTCAATATTTTTTGGGGTTGCCAATTAAAACGAACCAAAATGGTCAAATGTCATTTGGGGGACCCCAATGTTGCCGGCTAGTCAAAGTCTCTATTTAAAATGTCATTATTTCTACTTTTCATGTTTTCGGGGAAAATCTGGGAAAATACCCTAAAAATGGGGAATTTTTTTGCACCAGGCAACACTCGTCAACAAAACACACAACCGCTCGGTACAATTTGAACCCGTCCGATGTTGCCAAGTACCCGAAAAATGGATTTGAAAAAAATCTAAATTTCCAACTTTTTACAAAATGGCCGCCGCAGCGTCCTCCATCTTGGATTTTCACAATGTCATAATTTTTCCCAATTGCCATTGAAATTACCAACAAATTGGCAGACTTTTCGTTGGCAGTTTTAGAATTTGGTAGAAGAAAACAATTTGTCAAAGTCGAGTGAAAAAAGTCGACAATTTCAAAACGTCATAGCGCGGCCGCCATCTTGTTTTTTTTTTTTTTTTTACTTTTTTTTAAAATGGTTTTAGATTTTGTATAGGACCTCTGAGTCGAAATCCATCCAAGTCTTTCCCCCACCGAAACCGGAAATGGACTCGCCCTCCATCTTGGATTTGAACTTTCCCTATAATTTTCCTCTACTCGATTGGTCAGATTACACATTTTTGCAAAACATACCCCTAACCCATCTCTCACCCATTCCGAGAAACGACATGTCAATGAGTCAGTGAGTGAGTGGTCTTGTAGTTTTATATAACTATAATAACTAGTATTTGCGTGGCTGCGCGAGCTGCGCGCAGCTCGCGGGTCGTGAAGGGGGGGAGAGGGGTTGCTTTGAAAAATACCTACACCTACCTACACCTACCTACTACCTACCTACACCTACCTACACCTACCTACACCTACCTACACCTACCTACTACCTACCTACACCTACCTACTACCTACCTACACCTACCTACACCTACCTACACCTACCTACACCTACCTACACCTACCTACACCTACCTACACCTACCTACACCTACCTACACCTACCTACACCTACCTACACCTACGTACACCTACCTACACCTATTTACTACCTACCTACACCTACCTACCTACTACCTACCTACCTACTACCTACCTACCTACTACCTACCACCTACCTACCTACACCTACACCTACCTACCTACTACCTACCTATCACCTACCTACCACCTACCTACCACCTACCTATTACCTACCTACTACCTCCTACTACCACTAAAAAAACATTACCATAAAGTTTGCTTGTCGTCGCCCCTGAGTTACGCTTCACCCACTCAACCTTCGTTACGCTAAGGAGGTCGCCGACTCGCTTCGCTCACCACCTCCCCCCTTCGCTACACTCAGGACCTACCTACCACCGGAAAGCTATCATGACATTATCCCTACGCTACGGGGGTCGCCGGCTCGCTTCGCTCGCCCGCTTCCCCCTTCGCTTTACCGCTGTACCACCACCGGACAGGTTTCGACGCCTACTATAATATTTGTTCAAACACCTAATGGCTATCTCCAACCGTTATGAAGTTACAGCCCTTTTAATTTTAGGGGAGGTTGGGGAGGGGAGGGGAGGGGAGGGTATACAAATTTCAACGCCCCTCAATAGTTTAAGGTAAGAATAAAAAAAAATTCAGTAGTAAAAAAAGGGGGTGAAGGGGGGGGGGGCGTTGAAGGGGGGAGAGGGGGGAGCTTTGAAAAACGATTTCGACTCACGCATTGCCCCTTTTAATGAATCTGAAAAAAAAAATGTGCCAAGTCTCTTTACTTCCGAGATCCGCCTAAAGGGGGGGTGAAGGGGGTCAAGGGGGTCAATATTGAAAAATGGTTTTTACTTCCCCGAGCCTCCTCTATACGAATCCCTAAAAAAAAACCAGTAAAATCTCTTTATTTCCGAGATCCGCCTAAAGAGGGGGTGAAGGGGGGCAGGGGGGTCAACATTGAAAAATAGTTTTTACTTCCCCGAGCCTCCTCTATACGAATCCCAAAAAAAAAAACGTAAAATCTCTTTATTTCCGAGATCAGCCTACGGTGAAGGGGGGCAAGGGGGTCAAATTTAAAAAATGGTTTTTACTTCCTAGAGCCTCCTCTATATGAATCTGAAAAAAAAATCGTTCCATGTTTTTTAACTTTCGAGATCCACCTAAAAGGGGGGAGAAGGGGGGCAAGGGGGGTCACTTTGAAAAATGATTTTTACTTTACCGAGCCTCCTCTATACGAATCAGTAAAATAAAAAAAATACGGGTCTCTTAGTTTCCGAGATACGATAGGGAGGGGGAGGAGGGGGGGGAAAAAGAGGGGGTTTGGCACTTTTCCCATACTCACCAGAGTTACTTGTTTACGAATCTGTCAAAATATACCCACCTCCCCATCCACCATCTGGGAGAACAATTCTTCGTTACGCTAAGGAGGTCGCCGGCTCGCTTCGCTCGCCACCTCCCCCCTTCGCTTCACTCGGTCTCGCAGGTTCGCTCCACTCAGGACCTACCTACCACTGGAAAGCTATCATGACATTATCCCTACGCTGCGGGGGTCGCCGGCTCGCTTCGCTCGCCCGCTCCCCCCTTCGCTTTACCGGTAGCACCATTTTAGTCCCCCGAGCCTCCTCTATACGAATCCGTAAACAAAACAGAAAAAAGGGGTGAAGAGGGGGGTGAAAGGGGTGAAGAGGGGTGTGAAAGGGGTGAAGAGGGGGGGGGGTGAAGGGAGGGAGAGGGGGGAGCTTTGAAAAATGATTTCGACTAACGCATTGCCCCTTTTAATGAATCTGAAAAAAAAAATGTTCCAAGTCTCTTAAATTCCGAGATCCGAAAGGGGGGGGGGTGCAGGGGGGCAAGGGGGTCAAATTTGAAAAATTGTATACACTTCCCCAAGCCTCCTCTATACGAATCTCTAAAAAAAAAAACTCGTAAATTCTCTTTATTTCCGAGATCCGCCTAAAGGGGGTTGAAGGGGGGCAAGGAGGTCAAATTTTATAAATGGTTTTTACTTCCCCGAGCCTACTCTATACGAATCCCTAAAAAAAAACACGTAAAATTTCTTTATTTCCGAGATCCGCCTAAAGGGGGGGAGAAGGGGGAAAAGGGGGCCACTTTGAAAAATGATTTTTACTTTACCGAGCCTCCTCTATACGAATGCCAAAAAAAAAACACGTAAAGTCTCTTTGTTTCCGAGATACGATAGGGAGGGGGGAGAAGGGGGGGGAAAAGGGGGGTTTTGGGACTTTTCCCATACTCACGAGAATGACTTGTATACGAATCTGTCAAAATATACCCACCTCCCCATCCACCATCTGGGAGAACAATTCTGTCAGTGAGTGAGTCAGTGGTAATTTAGCTTTATATAATATAACTAGTATTTGCGTGGCTGCGCGAGCTGCGCGCAGCTCGCGGGGCGTGAAGGGGGTGGAGAGGGGGAGCTTTGAAAAATGATTTCGACTAACGCATTGCACCTCTCAATGAATCTGAAAAAAAAAATGTTCCAATGCAGCTCGCAGTACTACCTACCTACATCTACCTACTACCTACCTACACCTACCTACTACCTACCTACACCTACCTACTACCTACCTACTACCTACCTACTACCTACCTACTACCTACCTACTACCTACCTACTACCTACCTACTACCTACCTACTACCTACCTACTACCTACCTACTACCTACCTACTACCTACCTACTACCTACCTACTACCTACCTACACCTACTCACACCTACCTACACATACCTACTACCTACCAACTACCTACTACCTACCTACTACCCCCTACTACCACTAAAAAAACATTACCCTAAAGTTTGCTTGTCGTCGCCCCTGAGTTACGCTTCACCCACTCAACCTTCGTTACGCTAAGGAGGTCGCCGGCTCGCTTCGCTCGCCACCTCCCCCCTTCGCTCCACTCGGTCTCGCAGGTTCGCTCCACTCAGGACCTACCTACCACCGGAAAGCTATCATGACATTATCCCTACGCTACGGGAGTCGCCGGCTCGCTTCGCTCGCCCGCTCCCCCCTTCGCTTTACCGCTGTACCACCACCGGACAGGTTTCGACGCCTACTATAATATTTGTTCAAACACCTAATGGCTATCTCTAACCGTTATGAAGTTACAGCCCTTTTAATTTTAGGGGAGGTTGGGGATGGGAGGGTATACAAATTTCAACGCCCCTCAAATAGATTTGGGTAAGAATCAAAAATTTTTTCAGGAGTAAAAAAGAGGTGAAGAGGGGGGGGTGAAGGGGGGGGAGAGGGGGGAGTTTCTAAAAATGATTTCGACTAACGCAATGCCCCTCTATATGAATCTGAAAAAAAATTCGTTCCATGTCTCTTAACTTTCGAGATCCGCCTAAAAGGGGGGAGAAGGGGGGCAAGGGGGTCAAATTTGAAAAATGGTTTATACTTCCCTAAGCCTCTTCTATACGAATCCTTAAAAAAAAACACGTAAAATCTCTTTATTTCCGAGATCCGCCTAAAGGGGGGGTGAAGAGGGGCAAGGGGGTCAAATTTGAAAAATGGTTTTTACTTCTCTGAGCCTACTCTATACGAATCCCTAAAAAAAATCACATAAATTCTCTTTAATTCCGAGATCCGCCTAAAAGGGGGGAGAAGGGGGGCAAGGGGGGCCACTTTGAAAAATGATTTTTACTTTACCTTGCCCCCTCTATACGAATCCCTAAAAAAAAACAAGTAAAATCTCTTTGTTTCCGAGATACGATAGGGTGGGGGGAGAAGAGGGGGGAAAAGGGGGGGTTTGGGACTTTTCCCATACTCACGAGAGTTAGTTGTTTACGAATCTGTCAAAATATACCCACCTCCCCATCCACCATCTGGGAGAACAATTCTGTCAGTGAGTCAGTGGTAATTTAGCTTTATATAGTATAATAACTAGTATTTGCGTGGCTGCGCGAGCTGCGCGCAGCTCGCGGGGCGTGAAGTGGGGGAGAGGGGGTGCTTTGAAAAATGATTTCGACTAACGCATTGCACCTCTCAATGAATCTGAAAAAAAAAATGTTCCAATGCAGCTCGCGGTACTACCTACCTACACCTACCTACACCTACCTACACCTACCTACACCTACCTACACCTACCTCACCTACCTACACCTACCTACACCTACCTACACCTACCTACACCTACCTACACCTACCTACACCTACCTACACCTACCTACACCTACCTACACCTACCTACTACCTACCTACACCTACCTACACCTACCTACACCTACCTACACCTACCTACACCTACCTACACCTACCTACACCTACCAACACCTACCAACACCTACCTACACCTACCTACACCTACCTACCTACACCTACCTACTACCTACCTACACCTACCTACTACCTACCTACACCTACCTACTACCTACCTACACCTACCTACCACCTACCTACACCTACACCTACCTACACATACCTACACATACCTACTACCTACCTACCTACTACCTACCTACTACCTACCTACTACCTACCTATTACTTCCTACTACCACTAAAAAAACATTACCCTAAAGTTTGCTTGTCGTCGCCGCTGAGTTACGCTTCACCCACTCAGGACCTATCTACCACCGGAAAGCTATCATGACATTATCCCTACGCTACGGGGGTCGCCGGCTCGCTTCGCTCGCCCGCTCCCCCCTTCGCTTTACCGCTGTGCCACCACCGGACAGGTTTCGACGCCTTCTATAACATTTGTTCAAACACCTAATGGCTATCTCTAACTGTTATGAAGTTACAGCCCTTTTAATTTTAGGGGAGGTTGGGGAGGGGAGGGTATACAAATTTCAACGCCCCTCAAATAGATTTAGGTAAGAGTCAAAATTTTTTTCAGGAGTAAAAAAAGAGGTGTAGAGGGGGGGGGGTGAAGGGGGGGAGAGGGGGGAGTTTCTAAACAAGATTTCGACTAACGCATTGCCCCTCTATATGAATCTGAAAAAAAAATCGTTCCAAGTCTCTTTATTTCCGAGATCCGCCTAAAGGGGGGATGAAGGGGGGCAAGGGGGTCAAATTTGAAAAATGGTTTTTACTATACCAAGCCTCCTCTATACGAATCCGTAAAAAAAAAAAAATACGGGTCTATTAGTTTCGGAGATACGATAGGGAGGGGGAGGAGGGGGGGTAAAAAGGGGGGGTTTGGCACTTTTCCCATACTCACGAGAGTTACTTGTTTACGAATCTGTCAAAATATACCCACCTCCCCATCCACCATCTGGGAGAACAATTCTGTCAGTGAGTCAGTGAGTGAGTGAGTGGTAATTTAGCTTTATATAGTATAATAACTAGTATTTGCGTGGCTGCGCGAGCTGCGCGCAGCTCGCGGGGCGTGAAGAGGGGGAGAGGGGGCGCTTTGAAAAATGATTTCGACTAACGCATTGCCCCTTTCAATGACTCTTAAAAAAAAAATGTTCCAAGTCTCTTAACTTCCGAGATCCGCCTAAAGGGGTGGGGGGGGGGTGAAGTGGGGCAAGGGGGTCAAATTTAAAAAATGGATTTTACTTCCCCGAGCCTCCTCTATACGAATCCGTAAACAAAACAGAACACGAGTTTAAAAAAAAGGGGTGAAGAGGGAGGGGGGGGCAGTGAAGGGGGGGAGAGGGGTAGCTTTGAAAAATGATTTCGACTAACGCATTGCCCTTTTCAATGAATCTGAAAAAAAAAATGTTTCAAGTCTCTTAACTTCCGAGATCCGCCTAAAGGGGGGGGGGGGGGGGGTGAAGGGAGGCAAGGGATTCAAATTTGAAAAACGGATTTTACTTCCCCGAGCCTCCTCTATATGAATCTCACGTATGACACCACCTACCTACACCTACCTACCACCTACCTACCACCTACCTACCACCTACCTACCACCTACCTACCACCTACCTACCTACTACCTACCTACTACCTACCTATCACCTACCTACTACCTACCTACTACCTCCTACTACCACTAAAAAAACATTACCCTAAAGTTTGCTTGGAGTTACGCTTCACCCACTCAACCTTCGTTACGCATTTGATACCCATGTTGATGGGATTGATAAAACCTAAGTTATCCGCCATTTTGTAGAGGCCGCCATCTTGGATTTTAATTTTATATAGTACATTGTATTATACTGGTTGAGCACTTTCATTTGATACCCATATTGATGGGATCGATAAAACCTACGTTATTCGCCATTTTGTAGCGGCCGCCATCTTGTATTTCATTTTTTTATAGTATATTGTATTCTGCTTGTTGAGCCCTTTCATTTGATACCCATATTGATGGGATTAATAAAACATAAATTATCCGCCATTTTGTAGCGGCGGCCATCTTGAATTTATAATGATAATGAATAAACATAATTGTATTGTCACCAAAATCCAAAGTGTATACAAAATTTCAGATTAATCGGTTGACAGGAAAAGGGTGAAATTTGAATTACTTTTGACCCAAGAATAATAAATAAAACAAACGGGGTGAGCTAAATAAAACCGTTTAAAAAAACGGGGTGAGCTAAAAAAAACAAGCAAGGTTAGTTTCTGAACGGGATCATTACTTTCCTCACTGTTCAAACAGTGAGGAAAAACCAACTTTCCTCACTGTTTTCGTAGAGAAAAGACACTCCTTTCGTGCGGGAGTGGTGAAAAAAGTATTTTTCTTGCACCGGCAACATTTGAATTTGATAATAAGTAAAACGTTCTTTTTTTAAATTCAACTACTGACAACATTTTATTTTTATACGTCCATATACGTCAATGTCAAAGTGAGCCAGTCGGCAGTTTGGTAAAATAATAAGATAAATAATGAAATAATAATAAAATTTGAAATTGTTGTGACGTTCCTCAAACATTTTTAGTTTTGTTCAACAAAAAATCTGGTAAGTGTTTTTAGGGTTCCGTAGTCAACTAGGAACCCTTATAGTTTCGCCGTGTCTGTCTGTCCGTCCGTCCGTCCGTCCTCGCTTAATCTCTGTGACCGTTAGCACTAGAAAGCTGAAATTTGGTACCAATATGTATGTATCAATCACGCCGACAAAGTGGTAAAATAAAAATTGGAATAAAATGTTTTATTAGGGTAGCCCCCCTATATGTAAAGTGGGAAGTGATTTTTTTAATCTATTGCATAGATTCTATCGCGGGCCTTGAGTTGAGTTGAGCGTGGAGAGCGAATCCAGAGATTTCCTAACAAAAATATTCAGGATTCAAGATTCAACCAGGTTGCTATGGTTACGGAAAATAACAAGGTTGTCAACTGAGGTTGTCAAATTAAATAATTGTTTGTCTCTCTGCTTTCTCCTTCTAAAATATTCTTACTCGTATAATTTGTGTACAAAGTGTTTTCAATATGAATAAACAAAGTGCATTTAATAATGAAGAAAGTCACGAAAAAATAGTGAAAGAAAATGAGTGAGTACTCTATATACATTCATTTTATTATTAGTACGCATATCATAAGTTTTATTGGTTTTTGCATTACTATTCTGCGAATCGGTCTAGAACGATTCGTTTTCTTATAAAATATCTAAAATAAAATAAATAATCTTCATATTTTTCAATGTTATGACTAGTGGTGGTTAATATAACGAATAACACCAAAACATAACATGTTATTGATTCATAACGAATAACGTTTGTTATACCGACGCTGCCTACGTGTTATCATTATAATGTCTAACTCAACAACACGCTCAACGAATAACGTAGCAAGCGGTGGCGGCGGTCCTACGATGCACCGTTTCCGAGTTATGGGCGTTCAAAGTTTCTGTTAAAAAAAAAAAGAAATTGAAATATCTCGAAAACGGAGCGTCCTATGCAAAAAAGGACCAACATTTTGACCCCCATCTGCCACCCCCGTGATATGTAAGTGAGATTCACATAACACGAAAAAACATACACTGATGCAACTTTACTTAATCATAACATTTAATAATATTTTATTAGTCCTAAAACTGCGCAGAATGAAGGAAAGTTCATTGATAATTTAAAACCATAATTATGATACATTTATATTCGTTTTTAATATTAATAATAACGATATTATTATAATCGTTCGTATACCTACAGTCCACTAGAATATAACATTAACTGCGCATCAATAATCATTGCGCACGTTTAGCGTGTTGCCGAATAAAACGATAACGTCTCCGCGTTCAGATTACTGCCGCGTTTTGTTACAACTCGTTATTATGATAACGTATAAAATAACATGTTATAAAAATATATTCAATAGTCTATAACATGATAATGATTTATAGCAGAATTGCACACCACTAGTTATGACACTTACGTCAGGCTGTCAATACTTTTTCTTTTAAATTTTCTGTCATAGAGTTTCTTACTAGCTTAGTCTATGAAGGTTAGTTTTGATTTATTTAATGTACATCGCGCGAAATTTGAAGATCAAACTCTTAATATCGTTATTTTTGTTCAAATTTTTTGAATGAATAATTATTTTGGTGTGTAATTACACTATTAATACCTAATCATTTATACCTATTATTGCATAAGTTGATAAAAAATGCTATGCAATAGATTTACCGCGGCAGTCTCCGAGTGCCACACGTTTTTTTTTTTTAATTTCAACCCTAACGTGTGATATATTGTTGGAAAGGTATTTAAAAATGAATAGGGGTTTACTTAAAACATTTTTTGATAATGTCATTAATTTCGGAAATAATCGCTCCAAAAGTAAAACACAATGTGTCCCCCCCCTCTAACTTTTGAACCATAAGTTTAGAAAATATGAAAAAAATCTGAAAAGTAGAACTTTATAAGGACTTTCTAGGAAAATCATTTTGAACTTGGATGGAGACAGTTTTTGGACAAAAAAGACAAAAAGTTGTACAAAATAATTTCTGGACTAAGTTTGTAGTATAATCGTATATGCAAGCATTTTTTTTAACTTCGTTTACATATTTTATTATCCTGAACGTATCTTTTTTCAAACAATTCAAACAACAACAAGAATTATTACTACGGAACCCTACACTGAGCGTAGCCCTACACGCTCTTGGCCGGTTTTTTGATCGTGTGAAGTTATGGGTAATAGTGGTAAATTATATGCCATTGTGCATTCGTGCCTAACTGTAAATTGGATTTACTAATATATTTAAGTGACTCTGTGTGCAAGTCATGTTTCAGGCTTTTTCACACTGCGGAGCTGGAGGAAGCTCAAGGAGAATAAATACATATCTACTTTTTAACCGACTTCAAAAAAAGGAGGAGGTTATCAATTCGACTGTATTTTTTTTTTTTTTTTTTTTTTTTTTTTTTTATGTTTGTTCGCGCATAACTTGCGACTGGGTGAACTGATTTTCATGATTCTTTTTTCATTTGAAAGCTGGTGCTTCCCGTGTGGTCCCATTGTCACCATTTCAATATCTGATGATGGGATCTTGTAGAAATCGGGGGAACTCTTCAATAAATAACAGCAGATTAACCGCGATTGTTGCTATAGCATATCTAAGCATTGTTTACGCCATCACACAACATAATATCACGCCTGTACTCACTACAAAGGTTGGTGAACATATTCTGATGAAGTACTTCGGAGATAGACAACGGAACTCCTCAATAAATGATAGCAAATGGACTGGGATTGCTGAAATCTCATGTCTGTCTATTGTTTACACCAGTTCATAACATAACATCACGCCGGTACGTTGTGAAGGGGTAAGCACATGTGAACCACTAAAAAGTGAAAAATAAAAACTTTTTTACAAAAAATAAAACCGACTTCGACAAAAATAAAACACAAAAAAGTGAAAAATAAAAATCAGCTTCAGAAGTCGGTGGCAAAAACATGAAATCAAACAAACAAAAGTCACCGACTTCAGAAGCTGATTTTTATTTTTCACTTTTTTGTGTTTTTTATCTATCTATATACATATAATAAAACAGTAAAAAAACTGTGTCTGTACATTGAATATATTTAAAAAATAATTATTGGGGGGGGCAGTATTAGAAGCAGTAAAAGAAAACAAATCCAAAAAAAAAAAAAATGTCTGTTTGTCTGTTTGTTTGTACACGCTAATCTTCGGAACTACTTGACGGATTTGAATAATTATTTTTTAGTTGAATAGGTATTCAGTCTGGGCAACATATAGGCTATAATTTATCTTGGAAACTTGAACACCTGATGCAGAACTGCAACAGACCAGCTTAACTATAAGAGATACAAAAATGGTACCATAGCAAAAATTATTCCACGTGATGAGCATTTTCTGCTTAGAGAATAAATTTGAAGATCTGGAACACCTGATGTGGAACTCCAAGAGCCCAGCTACACTATCCTACTTTCACGCCAGAACGGCTCAACGGATCTGAATGAAATTTGGCACAGAGATTGATTATAGTCTGGAATTACACATGGGCTATATAATATCGCTATAATTACTTAGAGGGGTGAGCAATATTGCATTATGTCCATATGCCCCAGCGGTTTGACAGCAGATATCTGTCATACTATTTATATCAATAGAACGGCTATTTGGAACTTTTTATCACCGATGTCGGTAGCGTAACGGTTTGGCGACCTCCCCGTAAAAAAATGTACGTAAGTTCAAATCAGAGCCAGTCTTCTTTTTGTTTTTTTTTATAATGTTGTGAGATTTCCAAAAATATTCAACATGTTCGCCAGTTCGATCCCCAGCTCGGTTTTCACTTTTCTTTTTTTCTTTTTACTTTTTTAGTAGTTACGGCACCAATAGGTACTCTTAATTTGTCTAAATGACGCTACTTGGCTATAGTGTGTGTTCACTTTCCATGCATTTTTTTTTTTCCTACTATTTATTTTTATTTTGATGCTTTATGATTTTCAAATCTCTATAATTTTTTGAAGTGAAAACTTCTTTAGCGGCGCTGAGCACTTTTTTTTGTATGGGTAAAAACTTAAGTAAGATTTTTCGATCAGCATCACGTGACCCTGACGCGAGTTTGAAAGTTAATATTGAAGTTTTCACTTCTGCCGGCACTCCCGGAGTGCTATTTTTTTTTTTAATCAACGTTGCATAGGGGGTCCATAGTAGACGCCCTAGAAAGACATACACTGAATTTATTGCTGATTTTGTACTATACTTAAAGATGTTTTTAACTATTCAAAATAGAGTTAGGTGATTATAAATCTAATCTATTGTTTTCATTTGTCCATGTTAGTTTGTATGGATTATGAAGCCAAATGTGATTAGGGTTTTAGTTTTTGTTTCATTGTAATCCGATACTGATATCCGATAGATATAATTATATGAATTTGAAGAACTTATAATCATTACGAAAGATACATGCAACGACATCTATTGCATCAAGACGGTATTAATAAATAAATGTGTTCAGATAACTTTTAAATAGACCTTTACGGCACCAATAGATACTCTTAATTTGTCTAAATGACGCTACTTGGCTATAGTGTGTGTTCACTTTCCATGCATTAATTTTTTGCTGTTTAACTTCATCTTTGATAGATGGCGTTGTTCATAATTGGACACCATTTCCTGAATCACGGTGTGAATATTTTCCGTGAATAAATAACAAAAAAATTACCAATGTACACAGCACAGTAAGAAAAAATCTCAAGTTCATAGAAAAATGAAATTAAAATTACATTTCTTTGAACTGTGCGGGAATCGAAAACGGGATCAGCGCCACAATCAATCGCCCAGCTGTGCAGCTATTGCGCCAACCGTGCCTTCATATAGCTGTTACTGTGGCTTTCTCGGGTCTTTTTTTGTTTTTGGGGGGTGGGAAATCATCAAATGACTCCTCCCGCTCTGGGCAGAGTGGTAGGGAGTGTCAGACTTCTACTGACTAAAAACCACCCATGTTCCTTCTTAGCCCTTTGTGTCGGGCAGTTGGGCACGGTATCTCTTTCGAAAAACCCGCAGCGTTGGCGACCCCTGATGCTGACATCTCTTTGAGGGATGTCGTCGTCATAAGATGGACGGACGGGGAGCTAGCCCGCTACTCACCATCCACAGGCCCGCACCTACGGTGGCCGGAAGCCATCACATAGCCCCCGACGCCCGAAGCGTCTCCCGCGGCGGCTGGGACGAGGTTCTCTCCCTCTCATGTTCCGCAACCTCCTTCGCTAGCATCACTGCTTCGCAGAAGGAGGCGACGGCGTCCCATTCCCTCTCGCCCCGGACCATGGCTTGCACCAGGGTCGGGAGAGAGGAGCGAGAGGTCGCCGCCGCCGATCGCCGCAACAAGGTACCGGCGGGGCTCCGCCCAAATGAACTCCACGGTTTGCTCCACCGTGTCATCTGGGCGTCTTCTCCCACCTGATTCGGTGCAGGTACCTCCCAAAACTTTGCTTTACTATGGCCAGACTGCACATTCCGTTTATAAGTTGCCGCCGAATCTTGGCCCAACCGGCTCCGGTTACAGTTTTTGGTGATGTTGCATCACCGGTGAGTCCTTTTGTAGCAGTGCAAGTTAAGTATGGGACGAGAGCGCAATATCGCACAAGCATGCATTAAAGGCGTTGAACCGCAGTCTGCAGGACATCCACGGCGACCAAACGCTGATGGGCAGTGTTGTCGTGATGTTCGCAGGTGACAGACATTGCCAGTTATTTAGGGGTACACCGGTGGATGAAATAAACGCATGTGTCTAGGCGTCGCCATCACTGTGGTCCATGGTCGAGAAGCTCCATCTTACGTGCAACATCCGCGTCCAACTGTATAACGACCACGAAGCAAGTGTCTTTGTAAATAAGCTGCTTCTAATGGGAAAAATATATTTTCAGAAGAATCCATCCAGTGCCAACAGATAATGAACTTAATATGCACGTTTTTCCAAATTTTGGCTATTGCTATTAAACGGGCACAAAACCAGACTCTGCGGCCTCTACTGAGAAAACCTTTTGCCCTTCTCGGTAATCAAACCCCAGACCACATGCTCAGTTGCGCTTAGGACCACTCGATAACGGACATCATAATTTCCACGTGAACGAAGTCGCGGGCATCAGCTAGTAATTAATAAAACTTTCTTTTTATTATGAACATGAGTATATTTTATTTACCAAATAGACATTACATTCATATCTACATACATTCGAAAAAATGTTAATATCTATTTTTTTTTTGTATTACTTAAATTACACAAGAAAATCCAGGGAAAACAACTAGTATAGAAATTCGTTTAAATCGTATTGGATAATGGTAACTATTTTACCACCACAAAAAAAACCCCCTTTCCCTCCCCTTTTTAGGGTTCCGTAGTCAACTAGGAACCCTTATAGTTTCGCCATGTCTGTCTGTCCGTCCGTCCGTCCTCGCTTAATCTCTGTGACCGTTAGCACTAGAAAGCTGAAATTTGATACCAATATGTGTATCAATCACGCCGACAAAGTGGTAAAATAAAAATTGGAAAAAAATGTTTTATTAGGGTAGCCCCCCTATATGTAAAGTGGGAAGTGATTTTTTTTTTTATTTCAACCCAAACGTGTGATATATTGTTGGAAAGGTATTTAAAAATGAATAGGGGTTTACTAAAATAATTTTTTGATAATGTCAATAATTTCGGAAATAATCGCTCCAAAAGTAAAAAACAATGCGTCCCCCCCCCTCTAACTTTTGAACCATAAGTTTAGAAAATATGAAAAAAATCTGAAAAGTAGAACTTTATAAGGACTTTCTAGGAAAATTATTTTGAACTTGGATGGAAACAACAGATGGAAACAGCAGTTAACCAATATAATTTGGTCCCTGAATCGTATGAGCGCCTATACAATCCAGAGGTCAAGTTTCATTGGTCCTTTGAAGAAATTGTATAAATTATAGCATACCGTTTTGGTACGGAACCCTTCATGTGCGAGTCCGACTTGCACTTGGCCAGTTTTTAGTTTTTTTTTTCCATCAAAAATGAAATCAGCAGCCCCTAATTACCTAGAAACAAACCTCGTTTTATCCTAAATATCCACAGGGGCTCGTGTTTGTTTAAGGGTTAAACTAAGCCATTTTTTTATTAATTTTATTACTTTTTTCACACCTCGTGTTATTTAAAGTCGACAAAATCAAAACAAATAGCGCAATAATGTCTATTCATTTTTTATCTACATCTCTTTCAAACAACCCGCAGTCGCGGCAGGCGTCGGCTGTTTAAAAAAAAAATAAACCTAAAAAAGTTAGTTAATTAACAATCATTTGCGTAGAGCTGGGTGGAGGTCTTGAATACACCATTACGTCTCAATGTAAAAAGTTTCCACCAATCCCGTGTGTGCTATAAAAATTATTCAAAAATGTTTTTTTTTGCATTATTCACGTTAACGGTAAGTTATCGCAAAAATAGCTCAGACCAAAATTGGACTTATTCCACTTTTCATGAAAATATATTGTTTGGCATTTGTCTACAAAAATGGTTTTTCACGTTTTAGGGTTCCGTAGCCGAATGGCAAAAAAGGAACCACGCGGACGAAGTCGTGGGCGAAGTGCTAGTAAATAAATAAAGAAAGAAAGAAATGTATTTATTTTCAAGAGGACTACCCGGTTATTACCACGTCGGAAACAAAAACGCTGTTAAACAACTCGCCGAAACGAACACGTTGGCAACCATAAGTGGGAAAACAAAGCGTTCGCCCTTACGTATTACAAGTGTAAAGCATTTGCATCAAACTCATAAGACATGTGTCTTCCGGGGCTGCGGGTTGTTCGAAAGAGATACCCCGACCCCGGACACAAAGGGCTAAGAAGGAGCATGGGTGATTTTTAGTCAGTAGAAGTCTGATACTCCTTTCCGTTCCGCCCAGAGAGGGATGAGTCATTTGATGAATTCCCAACTTGCCTAAAAAAAAAAAAAACATGTCACTTGGTACGTAGGGCGGCGACTGGGAACAAACGTGGCCTGAAAACGTAAGAAACGTAAGCGCTGGAAACGTAGCGATGGAACCGTAAGACGTTTGTAACTAACTTGGGTAACTCCTTTTGTGCTGATGTCAGCCACCATTTTATTAAAAAAAACCCGGTTTCTTGTTATTAAAAAAACTGGTCAAGTGCGAGTCGAACTCGCACAAGGGTTCCGTACGTAGTAGGACGTAGTTGTTGTAGCGGCAACAGAAATATTATACCGAAACTAAGCCTAGTTGATGCGATAACTACCTACGCTCCATTGAAGCCATAGGGTAAAGTAAAGTACTGTTTAGTAGTAAAGTACTAACTTTACTACTAAACAGTCAACTGTCATGTCAAGTAGACAAATTAATTTCAAAAATATTTCAATTTATTATTATTTACTTTGGATCGTTTTATTTATCAACAAAATTACCGTGAAAATATTATTTTATTGTAAATTATTATTGTATTTCTATCACAGTGTTTCATAACAAAATTCTCAAGTGCAAACCACACATATTTGTTCCCACATGTCACAGCCCGATATTGAATGCCCTTTGTGTCCCAGGAGATTCAAGAAAAATGGGCTCCAACGGCACATGAAAGCAGCGCACACATATGTGCTAAATCAATCTATACCCACAACGATTACAACAACCACCAACCAGTCATTTAGTTCACCGTTGGAAGAAGCTTTCGAGTCCTCCTTCTTCAATGCTGTTGGGCCCAAGTCTGGCATCTGGCAACATCGATGGGACAACGTGTGCAACCTTCACGGTAAGATGTATGACCTACCATGCGGCACCTCCAGCAGAAAATTCGTACACACCTTGGCTGATGAAGTTGAATATTTAACAAAATCAATGTACCCCTCTGAACGTCTATTAATCTTTGTCGCAGTCATATTGCAAAGAGACAAAAAAGTTAAAAAAGCAAAAGATGTGCTCAGACTACTTGATCGGCGCCTGAAACTGTGGGCTGACGACAGTTTTGAGGAACTCATCACAGAATCTATCAAAGCGGACAAATACATATGGAACGTAAGCAATAGAAAACATGACTACGATGACCAAGAAACGAAAAAATTCACACGACTGATACTACGTGGAAAAACACGGGAAGCCCTCAACTGGCTCCTTACAAAAGATACAAGCAAAGTTTTAAACCCTGACGCCGAAATTGACTCCTCTGGAAATACTGTCAGTGATATTCTGATACAAAAGCACCCCTCACCAACCATACCAGATCCTACTTTACTCACTCTCCCCAGGAACCTCACAGAACTCCCACCACTCCTTGAAGTCGACATAACACGTGATCATGTCGAAACAGTCGCGAGAAAACTACATGGTGGTGGCGGCCCTACTGGATCCACAGCTGAAAATTGGAGAGATTTCCTCCTCCGATTTGGTCAAGCAAGCACCCACTTAAGGGAAGCCGTTGCACATCTCACAATGAAACTAAGCAATGAAACTGTACCCTGGATCCAAATACAAGCTCTAATGTCTAGCCGCCTCGTAGCTTTAGACAAATGCCCAGGCGTGAGACCCATCGGTATTGGCGAATGCCTACGGAGAATACTATCTAAATGCATGATCGAAGCCACAGGTTCCGAAGTTACCGAAGCATGTGGCCAGTCACAACTCTGCAGTGGAATTAGCAATGGTATCGAGTGCGCCATCCACTCCATGAACGACGCTTTTAAAAAAAAATGCCAACCTGATTCAAATTGGGGAATGCTCCTTGTTGACGCAAACAATGCATTCAACTCCGTAAATAGACAACTAGCCCTCTGGCAGGCAAGAATATACTGGCCACATTGTGCCCGCTTTCTCTACAACACTTACAATGGTCATGCCGAACTAGTATTTCGTGATTCTGAAATAAGATTATACAGCAGAGAAGGAGTTACCCAAGGAGACCCACTTGCCATGCCACTATACGCGCTCGCGACAATACCACTAATTAATAAACTTAAAACTGAAAACACAGTAACACAATGCTGGTACGCTGATGATTCCTCTGCGCAAGGCACCTTCCAGAGCTTACGAGACTGGTGGGACAACTTAAATAAAATAGGGCCAGCATACGTACTTCCCACAAGGCAAAAAATCATTTCTAATAGTGTCAGAATCCGACAAGCTCACCGCTGAAAAAATGTTCTCCGGTACCAATCTCGACATCGTAACCGGTTCCCGCTTTCTAGGAGGATACATAGGCACAGGAAGTGAAGTTTTCATAAAAAAGAATGTCACCAATTGGTTATCCACTGTCGAGAAATTAACTTTAATTTGTAAAGACTCACCTCAAGCTGCATACACTGCCCTTACCAAAGCAGCCCAGTTTAAGTGGTCCTATCTACTACGAGTTTTAAATAATGCAGAAGAACATTTTGAATCTTTAACTAACACATTGCAAGAAAAATTCTTACCAACGCTAATTGGAGGCGAAATAACAAAACTGGAAGCCCAGCTATTTACCCCTCCAGTCCACAAAGGTGGGCTTGCCATTTCAGACCCTTTTAACACACCAAATCATGCATACCAAATCTCAAAAAAGGGTTCAGCAATACTTTCAACAGCTCTCACCAACTCAAAGGACATAAGCCTAGCCGAACATCACAAATCTCTATGCGACGCAAGAAAGGAGGGAAAAAAGGAAAAAGAAACATACGACAATGAAAAACTTGAAAATATTCTCACTAAATTACCACCCAAAAAAAAAAGAGCAATAGAAAGATCAATATTAACAAAAATGAAAACAAAAACCTCTACCTGGCTCTCAGTAATACCCACAAGAAAAGACAACTTCGATCTTTCACCCCACGAATTCAGGGACGCGCTAGCTATAAGATATCACCGCACTCCAGTCTCCATGCCTGCGTCGTGCAACGGTTGCGGCAGCGACTAATTTAGCGTGGACCATGCCTTATGCTGCAAGACGGTCGGCCTCATCACACGCAGACACAACGAGATAAGAGACCTTTTCTGTGAACTGTGCCAGCAAACCTGGGGCAACGTCACGAAGGAGCCAGTCATCTCTGAAGGCGACTCAGGACTGCGTGGAGACTTCGCCTGCCGCGGAGTGTGGATTGCCCAGAGGGAGGCGTTATTTGATGTCCGTGTCGTTGACACCGACGCTCCCTCCTACGCATCACGCCCAGTAGCAGCTGTCCTCCGCTCTGCCGAAGAAGAAAGAAAAGGAAGTACTGCGGCCCATGCGAGACGCGTCATGCCACTTTCACCCCCCTGGTGACTTCTGTTGACGGAGTTTTTGCTCCACAAATGACTTCATTCATAGCACACCTTGCCGAAGCACTAGCGGACCGCTGGAGCAGGCCCCTTTCTACAATTACAGGCTGGTTACGTGCGAGAATACAAACAGCCATCATCAGAGCAAGTAGTATGTGCATTCGCGGCACACGTCATAAATGGCAACGGATAAACATCTATGAAGATGGTGCTGCTCTTCCCCACGTCTTGTCATAAACCTTTCCATTAACCGGTCACTTCACCTATTATTAGTTTGTTTTTTATTTTATGTATGTTATTTTTAAGTTAGTTGCTTGATTATAAAGTTATAGTTATACTTGAAGCCATAGGGTTGTCCTTGTCCCTTTTAATGTTGATGATATTGTTTTTTTTCTTAAATATTTTTATTCTGTTGTGATCAATGAATCGAATTGAAATAACAAGCAACTGGTGATGTGCAATTCTGCTATAAATAATTAACATACTTATTATTAATACTAGCTGATGCCCGCGACTTCGTTCACGTAAAAATTTTGATGTCTGTTATCGAGTGGTCCTAAGCGCAACTACTGAGCATGTGGTCTGGGGTTTGATTACCGAGACAGGCAAAAGGTTTTCTCAGTAGACGCCACGGAGTCTGGTTTTGTGCCCGTTTGATAGCAACAGCCCATAATACATCTACAAACGTCAAGTGCCCTCTATTACATGGCGCTTCAACATTACTTAGCCACACTTTCTTTGGTGACAGCACTGCCATAATGAATGAAAAGTGTTTATTAGTGAAAAAACACTTTTCATTTTTTATATTAACCCCAAAATTAGGAAAAACGGGCATATTGAGTTCATTATATCTGTTGGCACTGGATGGGGACATTCATCATCATCATCATCATCATTCTCCTGCCCTTATCCCAATTCATTTGGGGTCGGCGCAACATGTCTTCTTCTTCCATACTTCCCTATTTCTCGTCATTCGTTTTCGGGACATTCTTCTGAAAATATATTTTTCCCATTAGAAGCAGCTTATTTGCAAAGACACCTGCATCGTGGTCGTTATACAGTTGGACGCGGATGTTGCACGTAAGATGGAGCTTCTCGACCATGGACCAGTGATGGCGACGCCTAGAGACATGCGTTTATTTCATCCACTGTACCCCCTAAATAACTGGCAGTGTCTGTCACCTGCGTACATCACGACAACACTGCCCATCAGCGTTTGGTCGCCGCGGATGTCCTGCAGACTGCGGTTCAACGCCTTTAATGCATGCTCGTGCGATATTGCGCTCACGTCCCATACTAATAAACATGCACTGCCACTGCTACAAAAGGACTCTTCGGTCACAGTATTTGGTGATGTTGCGTGTTTGGCCAAGATTCAGCGGCAATTTATAAACGTAATGTGCAGTCTGGCCATAGTAAAGCAAAGTTTTGGGAAGTACCTGCACCGAATCAGCGTGAGGAAACGCCCGGATGCGAACACGGTGGAGCACACTGTGGAGGTCGCTTGGGCAGAGCCCCGCCGTGTTTTTGTAGCAGCGATCGGCGGCGGCGACCTCTCGCGTCCGACCCTGGTGCAAGCCATGGTCCGGGCGAGAAGGAATGGGACGCCGTCACCTCCCACTGCTTTTGCGAAGCAGTGATGCTAGCAAAGGAGCTTTCAGAACGTGAGGGCCTCAAACAGATGCCTCAAACAGATGTCAGCAACATGGGCCGCCAACGACGCCCGTCGGGGCTGCGGGTTGTTCGAAAGAGATACCGCGGCCCGACACAAAAGGCTAAGAAGGAACATGGGTGGTTTTAGTCAGTAGAAATCTGACACTCCCTACCACTCTGCCCAGAACGGGAGGAGTTATTTGATGATTTACCACCCCACAAAAACCGTAATTTAGTAAAAAGGTCTATTTAAAAGTTATCTGAAAACATTTATTAATTAGTACCGTTTTGATGCAATAGATGTCGTTGCATGTATCTTTCGTAATGATTATAAGTTCTTTATATTCATAGATCTGTTGATAGAGAGCACGGTTTACAATTAAACAAAAACTAATACCCTAATCACATTTTGTCAGCAGATTTATTATACTTATTTAGATTTATAATCATCATCATCATCATCATCAACAGCCTATTAATTGTTCCCACTGCAGGGACTCAGGCCTCCTCTCTTTTTGAGAGGGAATGGACTATAATCTACCACGCGGGCCCGGTGCGGATTGGTAGATGTCACATGTCTTAGAATTTTTTGGTTCTAAGACATGCTTTTTTCCTCACGATGTTTCCTTCACCGTTTTGAAAGCAGCGATGATGAAATAAATTACACAAAGTAACGTGCCTGCCTGGGTTCGAACCCACGACCTACTGTTCGTAAGTCGGGGCCGCCACCACTGGGCTACCGCTGCTCCTCTGCTGTGATTTATAATCACCTAACTCTATTTTGAATAGTTAAAAGCATCTATAAGTATAGTAGGAAATCACCAATAAATAATTCAGCGTACTATGTCTTTCTAGTGCGTCTACTATGGACCCCTCATCATCATCATCATCATCAGCCTTAATGTTCCCACTGCAGGGACTCAGGCCTCCTCTCTAGGAGAAGGATGGGCTATAATCTACCACGCGGGCCCAGTGCGGATTGGTAGATGTCACATGTCTTCGAATTTTTTGGTTCTAAGACATGCCGGTTTCCTCACGATGTTTTCCTTCACCGTTTTGAGAGCAGTGGTGATGAAATAAATTACACAAAGTAATGCGCCTGATGGGGTTCGAACCCACGACTCACTGTTCGTAAGTCGGGGCCGCCACCACTGGGCCACCACTGCTCTATGGACCCCTACGCAAAGTTAATTCCAATTTTTTTTATAAAGATTTTAATCATAAAGCATCAAAATAAAAATAAATAGTAACTCACAAAAAGTGAAAACCGAGTGGGGATCGAACTCGCGAACATTTTTGGAAATCTCACAACATTAAAAAAAAATACAAAAAGAAGACGCTGGCTGGGATTTGAACTTGCGTACATTTGTTTACAGGGAGGTCGCCAAACCGTTACGCTACTGACGTAGGTGATAAACAGCTCGAAATAGCCGTTGTAATGATATAAATAGTATGACAGATATCAGCTGTCAAACAGTTGGGGCATATGGACATAATGCAATATTGCTCACCCCCCTAAGTAATTATAGCGATATTATAAAAAGTAAGGCTTAAAAAATAAAAATGGAAATAAATACGCCGTGTTTGGTATCAATTGAAAGGGCCTCACATGTACATTTCCAAAATATTGTTCAAATTTAAAATAACGCCCTCTAGCGGACAAAAAGTCAAAAGTAAAAAAAAAACGACGCTGAAAAAGTATGAAACAAGATTTTCAGGATAGAACAAAAAGAAAAGCCGTAGTCACACGGTATTAAAGTGTTTAGGTTGGTAATTACCTATAACGTGTGACTACGGCTTTTCTTTTTGTTCTATCCTGAAAATCTTGTTTCATACTTTTTCAGCGTCGTTTTTTTGTCGTAGTCGGGTTTTAGTTTTTTACTTTTTTTTTATTTAAACAATTTTGGTGTTAAATATTTTTTTTACTTTTGACTTTTTGTCGTGGTAGGGCGTGATTTTAAATCTGAGCAATATTTTGGAAATGTACAAGTCAGGCCCTTTCAAATGATCCCAAACACGGCGTATTTATCTCTATTTTTTTTTAAGCCTTGATTTTTGTCCGCTAGAGGGCGCCAAATCGCTTTTTGTGACACGTCACCTAGCCTATGTTCAGGGGAAAATTAAGACGGTTCTAACGATACCTCATATGTCGAGTTCCGATAAGTAGATTAGAAGCTATGAGGGAACAGATGAAGATACACACATAAATACATACATACATACATAGCCAGTCAAAATCATAACCCTCCTTTGGCTTTGCCGTAGTCGGGTAAAAAAAAACGACGCTGAAAAAGTATGAAACAAGATTTTCAGGATAGAACAAAAAAGTAACACCTAATAAAAAACGATGTTTTATTTTAAACTGTTTTAAACACTGTTTAAAACTCGTGTTTTAAACAACTTGTTTTAAACATGCCAACCCTGGTCTAGACGTTGATGCCAAATAGATATCTTTTTGACATTCCTACCACGTTGAAGACGAACTCAGATGACGTTGACTCTACGTCGCGTCGACTATAAAAGATGATGTGGCTAGAAAGGGGCTGACTAGTGAGATGACGACACATGGAAACGTATGGAGATAGTTGGGATATGACCTGCAGAATGATGATAAAGAAAGAAATAAAAACACTTATTAGTCTCGCACTGGACAGAACAAATAAACATCAAAAATGTATTAGCAGTAAACATAAGAAAAAAAAAAACGGAATCTCAGCATGGTGCTGCTGCTAACATTAAAAAAAAGTCACAGCGCTGGTATTCAGCTAGATAATGATTAGATGATAAAGCCCTTTGTCGAGTGATAACCTACCTCCCTGCTTAGCTATCCGGTCCTAAAGTGAGGATAAGTAAGTGGTGACGTTGAGACGCGTCTTCTCGTCCGGGCCTGAGATGCACGGCGTCGTAACAGTAAATCTCGGTCGTGCGCCTGTGCCGCCTCTAGCATACTAATGCAGATTTTGCGTGCGTTTGCAATGTGGGTCACGGTACGATAACTGTTCCGATCATGACTGAAGTTCTGGTTAACTACCCAGTTGCTGCATGTTAGAGGTCACAAAGGCAGTCGATTCACGTTAGACTGCAAGCCTAACACAGTGGGCCCCGTCTACTATGGGTGTGGTAGGACGACGGGCCATCCAACGCTCAGCGTCCACAGGTCCGCGCCGGGAATCACCCTGTGACTCCCGACGCCCTGAGCGTCTTCTGCTGCGGCGGCTGGGACGTGAGGTTTTCCTCTCTCTATTACGCGTTCGGATTCCTCCTTCGCTAGCATTTACTGATTCACAGAAGGAGATGACCGCTTCCCCGCTTCCCGCTCCGGACCATGATTTGAAGCAGGGCCGGACCCGAGAGGTTCCGCCGCAGATCGCATCGACGAGGGCACCCGCCCAAGCAGGGTAGACCTACACCGTATGCTCCACCGTGTTTTCGCAGTGTTGATTCCCGGGCGTGTCCTCCCGCCGAATCCGAAACAGGTACCTTCCGAAACAACCGTGTCCACTGAGTACCGTCAGGCGGAAGGGGAGAACGTTGTGGCACCATTCTAGCCACTGCTCAAAGAGAGGACTTACCGCCGTAATTGTGGCGTGAGATGATAAAACGGCTGCCGGGGATGCGGGTTGTTTGAAAGAGATACCGCGGCCCCGGAACACAAAGGGAGGATGGGTGGTTTTTAGTTAGTAGAAGTCTGACACTCCCTTCTGTTTCACCCAGAGCGGGAGGTGTCATTAAAATTTAATGATTTACTCGGGTCCTCGAATTCTCGACACGTTAGACTTTGGGAATTTATTAAGGAATTTTACTAACAGTGGAAACACACAATCATCTAGACAAAGTTGAGACATACGAGTTTGTGTATTAATAAAAATGATTGTGGAAACCTTATAAAATGCCGTGGAGTTGCGAAACTGCCATAACTACGAACATACAGCCTACATGATTTAGTTGAGAGGCTGCAATTTTTGTACAAGATCTCTGAGCCTAATGTATGCGGTGATTCATAGAGTTCTGTGTTCTTTTTTAACCGACTTCAAAAAAAGGAGGAGGTTATCAATTCGACTGTATTTTTTTTTTTTTTTTTTATGTTTGTTCACTCATAATTTGCGACTGGGTGAACTGATTTTCATGATTCTTTTTTCGTTTGAAAGCTGGTGCTTCCCGTGTGGTCCCATTGTCACCATTTTAATATCTCATGATGGGATCTTGTAGAAATCGGGGGAACTCTTCAATAAATAACAGCAGATTAACCGCGATTGTTGCTATAGCATATCTAAGCATTGTTTACGCCATCACACAACATAATATCACGCCTGTACTTACTACAAAGGTTATAAAAACTATTTGGTGAACATCTGATGAAGAACTTCGGAGATAGACAACGGAACTCCTCATTATATGATAGCAAATGGACTGGGATTGCTGAAATCTCATGTCTGTCTATTGTTTACACCAGTTCATAACATAACATCACGCCGGTACGTTGTGAAGGGGACTCAGGGTTGGCATGTTTAAAACAAGTTGTTTAAAACATGTGTTTTAAACAGTGTTTAAAACAGTTTCAAATAAAACATTGTTTTTATTAGGTGTTTGAAAACATTGTTTAATTGCAAAAATAAATGAATACTAAGTAGTTATTTTTTTCCTTATTTCCTTTATTTAATCAACTTTAAACAATTTTTATAAAATAATTAAAGTGGCTTTTTAACTTGACATTTAAACAGTTTTTAATATTTAAAATCCCTAATCAAGAAATAGTTAACAATTTTTATTATAAAACGACCACGTACAATCATATTTGTTCGTTAGCAGATTAGACAACATTTATTATTTTTTATTTAGGTATTTAAAAACTGTGACAAGTTTTGCAGCTTTCTCGTTACCAAGTTTGATTCGTACATCGGTTTGAATAAATCCAAAGTTTTTTGTGTTATTGTGAAATGAAAAATCAGAAAGAAAGTCCGCTCTATTCTCCATCGGTAAAGTCCCCCGGGGAATTCCCAGAACTTCCGTAATTCGTGAACGTGATTATTTAAAATATGTTTTGGGTATTCCCCTTATTTTAAGAAAAATTTAGGAGATTTCCCTACTAAAAATGAACGTAGGAACACACAGAATGTATTGAATTATGATAAATTTTTGTCATGCAGTTTTTAAAATAGTATATAAGTGAAATATATCAGGCTTAATCAATTAAAAATGGATGATAACTAACTTAGGAAAAAAAACAAAAAAAACACCTGTTTAAAACATTTTAAACTGTTTGTTTTATAAAATGTAAAAAAAACTGTTTTTTTTCCAACCCTGGAAGGGGTAAGCACATGTGAACCACTAAAAAGTGAAAAATAAAAACTTTTTTACAAAAAATAAAACCGACTTCGACAAAAATAAAACACAAAAAAGTGAAAAATAAAAATCAGCTTCTGAAGTCGGTGGCAAAAACATGAAATCAAACAAACAAAAGTCACCGACTTCAGAAGCTGATTTTTATTTTTCACTTTTTTGTGTTTTATTTTTGTCGAAGTCGGTTTTTTTGAAGTTATGCAGCATAATGTTTTCTAGACGCGTGTGACTTTTTTACCCGACTGCGGCGAAGCCCAAAAGGAGGGTTATGTGTTTGACGTGTATGTATGTATGTATGTATGTATGTCCGTTTCTTTGTTCCCTCATAACTCCTAAACGGATGAAGGGATTTGAATGAAATATACATCGTTTGATTCGTCTTGATGGCGCGAGTGTTATAGGCTACATTAAAATAAAAAACAAAAAAAAATTGCGGATTTTGGGGGCCAAATCGCGGAGTTCAAAAAACTTTTTTTTTTCAATACCTTCGAGTAGGGTATCAAAATGAAGGGTTTTAAAAGGAGATTACAAAAATATAAAACACTTATATGTTTAAAAGAAATTCAAAGTGACAAATCCTATAAACAAGCACAAAAGTTAAATCATTTGCGAAGAAGTTAACGCGACCAACGAAAGATCAAACACAAAAGAACTAAAAAGTTGGAAATAAAAAAAAGTAGTTAAAAAACTAAAAAACCCGACTGAAAAAACTGAAAAGCAAAAAACAAGCACATTTTAAATTAAACAAAACTTGGAACCAGGCGGGGTTCGTTTGAATATTAAATTATGAAATGAGAAACATAGAACTAAATAAAATAGAACCCCGCCTGGTTCCAAGTTTTGTTTAATTTAAAATGTGCTTGTTTTTTGCTTTTCAGTTTTTTCAGTCGGGTTTTTTAGTTTTTTAACTACTTTTTTTTTTTCTTGGTGAACTTTGTCTGTGGTTGTTGTGTTAAGTATTATATGCTTAATACGTAGCCTTCACGAATAAGTCAGTAGATAATAGCTTTGTATAGGTACTTACTAAGTGAAGCGAAACCTTTTCATTAATGGAATACAACAGAATAGATTCATTGTAATATAGAGTTTCTCAATATAGCCTTTCCTGTAGATTCGTCATAATTATCATCATTCACAGTCTAACTTCACCGTCACCTACAGCTTGGTACTGCTTCTGCTAAGCAAAAGGAGACCTTTTGTTCGGTGTTTTCACCGAACACCTTAGCTTGCACTCTCGGCGCGACGCGTTCACCTAATTTCATTACTTAGTATTTTATATGTATAGATATTTTAGTGCACTTTTGTCTACCGCGTTAGCCGGGTGTATTCAACAACATTTAATTAGCCATTTAAGAACATTTTAAGTAACATTATCATCTCATCTAACATTTTAACATTAAGAACAGTTTGAGTGTGAGACGCGAATAAATAGTGTTCAACATAAACATTCGTTTCTACTCAACAACACCCGACACCTCGCTACGTACCCCGACATAATTTTTGGTCCTTCGAACCGGACCACGCGTCGCGTAATTTCGGTAAATCGGAATTTTGGTGTGCGAGGTCTGAACTATCGTAACAGTGTGTGCGTCGTGGAGCTGTCGGAGCGAACATTGGAGCAGAACAGTGAAGTAGCAGCAGAGGCTGAGTACAACAACAGCGGGAATACAAGTAATAAATTTCCTTAATTTTTAGTCAGTAGCATCCTACTACAACCCTACAACAATGGCGGAACTCATTGAAACGCAATCAATGATCTATGATAGCATCATTAAACTTGCTATCAACTTGAAGAAGGATAGTGCTGATAGGAAAACAGTAGATTACTTCAAGCGGAGGCTTACAACTTTGGAGGATTATTGGAAGGATTACCAGGTTAATCATGAGCGAATTGAGGCGGAGGTAAGTAAAACTGATGCTTACTTTACCAACCGCGAGTATGAGAAAACAAGTACGGTGTATGAGTCAACCAAGGCGTTGATCAACCAGCAGTATCAGCTGCGGTTCGTGCAAACAGGAAGTCTGTCAACAGGTGAGCATAAAACAGCTCGAGACATATCACCCTCTGCAACGAGTTCGCGTGCAGAAGGTAGAACAGGTGACGAGGCACTGAGCTTCCCTAGGCAGCTGAGCGACCGAACAGCTTAGAAGCCTAACATGGAGCCAAACAGTAAGGTAGATGAGTTATTGAAAAAGCAGTATGCTAATTTTAAAGCATTTGTGCGTACAACCGTAACCATAGATGTGGACTCTATCTCCGATAAGTGGGAATTTGAGGATGTATTGAGGTCACTACAGGCTAGATGGTCAGCTATCGACAAACTACATTGGGACATCGAGATCGAAATGGAGGGAGAAAACGAACAATACAACAACATGTACGATAAGTATGAAACCAAATTTAACAACCTGAAAAGAGCTATTAACACAAAAATGTGGTCGGTAGCACACAGGGAGAAATCAACACCGCAACTGGAGATACCGAACTTCAACGGGAATTACCACCAATGGGTGTCGTTCAGAGACCTATTTACGGAAGTAATTCACAACAACCCCTCGTTGTCAAACGGCCAAAAGATGCAGTATTTAAAGGGTAAGGTTCGTGGAGAAGCTGAAAAGCTAATTCAACATCTGTCGATAAGTACCGATAACTATTTGGTGTGCTGGAATATTCTCACCCATCGGTATGACAACAAAAAACTTATATTCTCGTCCCATATGAACATTTTGCTAGGCCTGCCGAACATACAACAGCAATCTTTACAACAGATCAAGCGAATGCATGACACCACGCTAGAATGCCTTAATGCCATCAAAAACTTAGGAGTCGACACAACATCGTGGGACCCTATGATTGTACACGTTCTGGGTCAAAAGCTCGACACAGAAACGTACACGGACTACATCGAGTCCCTGAAGAATTCAAAAGAACTGCCAGTTCAGGCAGAGTTCTTAGAATTTCTAGATACAAAATTTACATCTCTGGAAACAGTTCGTCGTAAAGATAGTGTGCATGCGAAGTCTTCTCATCAAAACAATTATTTTAATCAAACATCGAACAATAAGAAAAATAATTACAACAATTCAAACAATCAAGCAAAAAACAACGAAAGCAACGGAAATAGAACAGTTGCGAAATCGATGCACGTTTCAAACAAAAAATGTCCTCTTTGCAATAACCAACACGGCATTTATAATTGCAAAACATATTTAAAAATGAGTGACGAGCAAAGGCTAAAAACAGCAAACAAATTGGAACTATGCACAAATTGTTTATTTAGCCATTTCGGAAATCAATGCACCTCCAACTTAACATGTCGAAAATGCAAAAATCAACATAACACCATTTTACATGACGCATTTGCAAAATTAGCGAACGCATCAACTCCGTCGTCAAGCGGCAACAACGGTGCGAAACAAAACACTAAAGGCAATGAACCCGTGTCGGGCACCGTCAATGCTTCCCAAAATGAAAAGGGAGAGATATTGCTAGCGACGGCCCTGGTGAAGGTCAAAGGTGTGGATGGAACTTACCAAACCTTGCGCGCCTTGATCGACCAAGGGTCCCAGATATCCTTAATAACTGAGCAATCGGCTCAGATGTTAGGTATCCAGAGACGAAGGTGTAAGGGAGTCATCTTCGGAGTGGGACAAAAGGAAAACAGTTGTAAGGGGATGATAAAAATAAACTGTTCTTCGACATACAACAATTTTGAATTCGAATCTGAGGTTCTCATCATGAACGAACTTGTTAAGAGTCTACCAAACCAAACATTCGAGAAGCCAAATTGGTCATATATCAAAAACATTAATTTAGCTGACCCGGAATTCTACAAAAGTCGGCCAGTTGACTTGCTTTTCGGGGCAGATATTTATGCAAACATTATTATTATTATTATTATTTATTCAGTATCGGACAACAATACAATCCATTTTGTTAGTAAACAGTGCCTTATAACTAATGTTAGTAATACACAACAAAACACAATCAACACCAGCAACACATCAGGATTTATCTGTCTGAGGCAAGTTGCCCAGAGAGTAATCAAGCAGAAGACGAGCTATCTAAGCTATCTAGTTGACCACCCTCTCCACAAAATGTCTCAGAACAGGGGAGTAAGGACACTCCGCCAGTACTCTCAGGATACTATTGCCACTGACCCGCGTTCGATGCACCAGTGAAGCAACCTTTTTTCGTAATACTGCGTGAAAACCGTCAGTTCGACTTTGCGAAAACATCTCTGATGCACTACAAAAACGGGGCAGTCCCAACAGCATCCTGAAAATATTATTATATTGGACGCGTAAGGCATCCAGCGACCTTTTGGTGTAGCTGACCCATAGACCCCCTGCATACATTCCTTGACAGAAAGCCTTGAACAGGGTGATCTTGACCTGGTCACTACATTGGGAAAATCTACGGGCCAACATATTACCTCGGACCGCTAGTGCCCTACGTTCCCTCTCAATGTCTACATTATCCTTAAGGTCGTCGGTAAGCATGTGCCCCAAATACTTAAACTGGTCTACTTTATTAATGCTCATGCCATTTAGGGTGAAATTAGGTGTATGGTTAGGGCACTTACCGGCGGCCTTAAAGACCATGTATTCACATTTCCTGACATTATACACCAGGCCGTGCGCACCAGCGTACTTCTCGCAGACCTTCAGCATATCTCTGATAGATCCCTCAGTCGGGCCCAGCAGTACCATGTCGTCCGCGTAGCTAATGTTGTTAATACTAACACCACCAACACGACAGCCGACACGCATACTGCTGAGCTCGTCTATGAGATCATTTACATATAGGTTGAAGAGCCTTGGAGACGTCAAACCGCCCTGCCTCACACCACACTCCAACCCATACGACTCAGAGAAAGTTCCGGACCATTTTACCAGATTAGTCTGGTTTGCATACCAGAACCGCAGGATATTTAGAACTTCCGCCGGTACATTCCTGTCCCCTAGCTTTCTCCACAGCACATCATATGACACAAGGTCGAAGGCTCTGGAGAAATCCAGGAAACAGGCATACACCGGCGTTTTACGGTCTGTATAATACTGGACAGTATTCTTTAAGCTCAATATAGCGCTTTCTGTTGATAACTCTGGTTGGAATCCAAACTGTGCATCGTGCAAACACAGATATTATGCTAGGCGGAATCATAAAAGGAGATGAAGCCCAACAGCCGATGGCTCAGCAAACTCAGCTGGGGTGGTTACTATGTGGTAACGTTAAAACATACCACTGTAATGTGGTACTAAACAACGTAGATGAGATTCAAAAATTTTGGGAAGTAGACGAGATTTCAGAACCTTCGAACCTATCGGTAGAAGATCAGGAATGTATGGACTTCTACACAAAAACAACAAGAAGAAACAGTGAAGGTCGGTATGAAGTTAGAATACCCCTGAAAGAAGATTTAAAACAGCAGTTAGGTGCTTCCAAACCTGTAGCTATTGCTCAGCTAAAAAATTTGGAACGTCGCCTACAAAAACAACCAACATTGAGCGAGAAATACACGGATTTCATGAAGGAATACATTGTGTTGAACCACATGAAACTGGAACAGAAGAACAATGACGTAACACTCGAATGCTTCCTGCCTCACCACGGCGTGCAGCGAGAAGAATCTTCAACAACTAAGCTGCGTGTGGTATTTAACGCATCCGCCAAAACATCCACAAAATACAGCTTAAATGACGTCATGCAGAAAGGGCCTAATTTACAAAAGGATCTACAGGCGTTACTACTGCAATGGAGACAATATCCCTTTGCCTTCACTGCAGACATTGAGAAGATGTACCGTCAAATCTTAGTTAACCCGGTAGATCAACACTTACAAAAAATTGTTTGGCGTGAGTCATCAACACAGCCGATACAAGTATATCAATTAAACACTGTAACATATGGGACAAAGGCCGCACCGTTTTTGGCAATTATGACATTAAAACAGTTGGCAGTAGATGAGAGATCAAAGTTTCCACAAGCGGCGACTGTCCTGGAAAACAGCTTTTACATGGATGACCTGTTACAAGGATGCTACAACATTGAACAGGGTAAACAATCAATAGATGATTTAATTCAGCTATTGAAATCAGGCGGCTTCAATCTTCGAAAGTGGTCGTCAAACAGTCAGGAATTATTGAAGAACATATCAACAAGTCAAGAAGAGTTTGTTTACAGCTTCAAGAATGACGACATGTTGAAAACCCTAGGGTTATGCTGGAATCCAAAAGGGGATGAATTTACATTCCGTTGCAACTTTTCCCAAACAACATCAAAACCAACTAAAAGGAGCTTACTATCGGAAATATCGAAGTTATATGACCCTCTTGGTTGGCTGACATCCCTATCCACGAAACTAAAATTATTATTTCAAAGGTTATGGAAACAGGATCTACAGTGGGATGATAAAGTGTCAGATGACATACATAAGGAATGGGTCAAGGTGATGACGGAGATTGAACACATCAAACAGTGTAAGATTCCTCGATGGATATTGTGCAACGAGAATGATGTCATCGAGCTGCATGGCTACTGCGACGCGTCCGTCGAAGCCTATGCCTGCGTAGTGTACGCACGAACTAAAAATCAACTACAAACAGTAATCGTCGCAGCAAAGTCGAAACTTGTACCAAGTAAAAAGACTGTAACATTGCCACGAATGGAGCTTTGTGGTGCCCATCTGCTATCTAAGCTCATCAACAAAATCAAACAGAGTCTGAGGTGCCAGTTAGAAATCTATGGATGGTGTGATTCAATGGCAGTTATAGGCTGGCTACAGGGCGATTCAGCGCGTTGGAAACCTTTCGTTTCTAATAGAGTTAAAGCTATAAAACAGATAATGCCAGCAAACTGCTGGCGATATGTGAAATCGGGTGACAATCCGGCCGATTGTGCTAGCCGAGGCCTAACAGCGCCCCAACTACTGCAACATCCGTTATGGTGGAAGGGACCAGCATGGCTAGCGTCATACGACGTGGAAAAGGAAGAAAAACAGCCTATATACCAAACAGAGGAAGAGATGAAACAGATGAAACAAGTTAACATTGTGCAAGACATAGGTAGTAATAGCATAATAGATAATCTATTATTTCAACATAATTCGTTTATAAAAATAACACATGTCTTAGCATGGGTACTGAGGGCATTGACGCCAAAGTCGCAACGTAAACATTTACCGAAGTACCTAACATTACTGGAATTGCGAAAAGCTAAATCAGCTATTATAAAACGAGTGCAAAGTACAGAATTTCCGTCAGACATTGAAATCTATCTATATCTATCTTCTTCTATATACTTATAATAAATCTGTAGAGAGGTCAATTCTGTACATGATATATATTTTCAAAATAACTACCAGGGGGTAATTAGTGATCGATACTGATGCCAAAAATGCAATCAGTAAAATTTTTGTCTGTCTGTCTGTCTGTCTGTCTGTCTGTATGTTCCTTATAGAAACAAAAACTACTCGACGGATTTTAACGAAACTTGGTACGATTATTCTTCATACTCCTGGGGAGGTTATAGTATACTTTTCATCACGCTACAATCAATAGGAGCAGAGCAGTGAAGGGAAATGTTGGGAAAACGGGAGAAGTTGCTCGATTTTTTAAGCTTCCGTCGCGTGTGCAGCCTTAATGGTTAAAGCTACATAGAAATCATTTATGACGAAAATGTTCTACATAAAATTATCTAAAAAAATATCCAACTACAGCATATGTCTATCTTTTATGGTTGACTCACAATAACACGTGTAACTCCCGATAGCTTAGCAGTTCAGAGCTTTCTGATTATATTTGTTTACTCTTACGTTTATAATACTCTCACTCATCCCTAATTAAAAGAAGTTAATATTATTACCTATTCAATAAAAAAATAATCATAGTAATCGGTATAGAAACACCAAACCTAAACATGAAATACGCTAATAAGCCACCGCGTCGCGCGTGAGTACTGAATCATGCCATAAGGATTATTTTTGTGTAACGGTTGCCGTGCTCGACGCGGGTCGTGGCTGTTGATGCGTTCAGAGCGTTCGACCTTATTGACAGACAATAATTGATTTTAACAAACAATGCTTATCAGTGCGACTTTTAGTCTTTAAATAGTTTATTTGAATTTCTTTTGTTGTTATTTTATAAAATAGGTATTAGTTGTTATGGTAGTGTTTAAATATTCGTTCAAATTACAAATTATTAATAGTTTTTATTAATTATTTTATTTCCTTTTAGGTGACGTAGTAGTACGCATAGTTTTTTAATACCGATAGGTAAGTTTTGGCTAATTTATGTTCAATTTTATAGTAGTTATAGGTATTTATTTGTAAGTGAAGTAGGTATAGGTAGATGTATTGCACAGGCGTTTCAGCTTTATTTTCATTTCTTTTTTTGTTGTAAGTTGTACATATTTCTGGGTATACTTCATTCTATTAGAATATTTTTGTTTAAATAGGCACTTAGATTTTAACTGTAAGGTAGCTATAGTTAGGACCTCTATCATAGGTTATTTTGTTACATAAGTAACTGACAGCCTTTCCGTTACCGTCAATTAAAAATAAAATACACAATGCCACCTAAAAAACGCCACTGAACCGTGAGGAAGGACATATGGTACTTTTTTACGAAAAACGACGGAAACGCGGACGAAGTCGCGGGCAAAAACTAGTGCTAAATAAAAATGAAAATGTCGCAACAAACAGCAAATTGTTGAATTTAAAACCTTACATAGATGAGGAGGGATTTCTCCGAGTGGGAGGACGTTTAAGAAACGCGAATATAAGCGACGAAATGAAACATCCTAAAATAATCCCAAACAAAAGCCGATTGGCGGAGTTACTCATAGAAGAGGCTCATCAATTAACATTTCATGGGGGTCCTCGACTTACCTTAGCTACTCTCAGACAACAATACTGGATAACAAGCGGGTACAGTACGACGAAAAAACAGTTAAGAAATTGTGTAACTTGCCGGAAGTATGAAGCAAAGAAACAAGTTCAATTGATGGGTGACCTTCCCGCAGCTAGAACCAACCCCGCTCCTCCATTCTACCATACGGGAGTGGACTACACCGGTTTTGTAAACATAAAGGCAAACAAGGGGAGAGGGATCAAAACACTGAAAGGCTACGTGGCTGTATTCATATGCATGGTCACGAAAGCAGTTCATTTGGAATTGGTGTCTGACCTCACCAGTTCAGCATTCTTAGCTGCACTCAAGAGAATGGCGGCCCGGAGAGGAACACCGCATAACATGTATAGTGACCAAGGAACCAATTTTATCGGGGCTAATAGGTTACTGCAAGAGGAGTACAATCAAATACAACAAGTTTTCGGTGATAGTTGCCAGGCAGAAATCGCCGAAATGAACATACAATGGCATTTCAATGCTCCATCTTGGCCGAGCGCTGGTGGGCTGTGGGAAAGAGCCGTCCGCAGTCTGAAGTTCCACCTGAAAAGAGTGGTTGGCGAACAAAGACTAACGTTCGAAGAGTTCACCACAATACTAACACAGCTGGAAGCGTGCTTGAACTCGAGACCGCTATGTTCACTAACAGAAAACATTGAGGATCTGGATTATTTATCACCAGCCCACTTTTTAACAGGACGATGCGACTTAACAGTGATTGAGACGAAGGAGGATGCAAGAACAAGATGGCATTTAACAACAAACATTTTTAAACAGATTTGGCAAAAATGGAAGAATGAATATTTAAGCCAACTAACAGCGAGAGAAAAGTGGTGTAAACCACAAGAAAACTTAAAAATAGGCAACATGGTGGTAGTGCATGAGGATAACATTCCAGCTGGACGGTGGATTATGGGACGCGTCGTAGACCTGCATCCCGGTAATGATGGCTATGTCAGGGTGGTGTCATTGAAGACGAAAAATGGCATCATAAAGCGACCAGTAGTAAAACTCTCCTTAATACCAGTAGAAACCGAAACCAATAACAATCAAAACAGTTTAACAGAAACAGACAAGTCAGCTGGATAGGGTGTTGACACCCGGAAAAACATTAAGCGAAAAAGAAAAACGACACCATCAGGCACGTTAGCATATGTCGCCATGGCGTTAACCTTCTTTATGTCACTCTGCAGCGTTGCAAATTGCAGTTACAACATAAGTTCGCTAAACAACAACCAATCGTTCTACTTTGACCCAATAGCCAAAATCAATCTTGTAAAAGATAGCTGGGTACTAGTAGTTTACTATAACATGTCTCCGTATTGGGACGGGATACAGGCGTTTGAAAAAGTTACGACATATCTCGATAAAACATGCAAAACAACAGGCAGAGAACAGTGTAACATGATAGTCGCTCAGCTGATTCACGAGTGTCGTGAACTCAAATACTATAATGAACTGCTGATGACGCAACACGTAAATGGACACTCCAGACGGCGGCGGGGACTTATCAATGCAGTGGGAAACATTGCAAATTCCCTATTCGGCGTATTAGACCAACAATTCGCGGAAAAGTACAGCCGAGATATCAACCTGATTCAACAAAACGAAAAACATTTAGCCGGCTTATGGAAGAATCAGACGTCGATTGTCGAATCAGAATACAATTTGTTAAAAAGAACAGAAGAAATCATGGCTAAACAACAAAAAATTATTAACAACCATTTAAATACGTTGGACAATATCTCAAACAACTTACAACGTGAGATAAACAACATATCCCTACTTTAAGAGTTTACCATGACAGCTCTAACAGCTAGTAATTTACTGCAGAACTTAAAAGGAACTCAGGATATTTTACTAGACATCCTAACCAATGTACACCATGGACAGTTTAACATTCACCTGCTTACCCCAGAACAACTCCAAAAGGAACTCAACATTATCTCTGGGCATTTATCCGAAGATCTAACATTGCCTGTTGAACCGCACAATATTCGCAAGCTTTACTCTATGATAGGCATTAAAGCTCGAATAACAGAAGAATACTTCCTCTTCCAAATAACATTTCCACTTATCAGTAGAGACCGATATAAGTTGTACAAGATACATCCCATACCGCACCAGACGAACAACAATATGGTAGAATTCATCCCGTCTTCAGAATACGTCGCTACGGACCTCAAAAGAGATTCGTACCTAACAATTACGTCAGATGAACTATCATTGTGCCAACAAGAAGATGATATGTTTATGTGCCATTGGAAAAAGCCAGTATAACATCTCAATAGTGAGCACAACTTCTGTGATCTTGACAAGGACACAGATAAGTGCAAGGTCCGGAGAACCAGATGTGCAAACCAATGGACACCACTAAAAAACCCATCATTATTCTTGTACCATTGCTGCAACATTTATGACGTGAAAATCATCTGCGGGGAACAGATCAACAAGGCTCAATTGAGCCAAGCTGGTGTCATCTACTTAGCTCCAGGTTGCCTGCTGAAAGGGAAGGACTTTACTCTAAACATTCAGAGTCAAAACCAGAACAGTTTGGATATGAGCACGAGGATTTTGATACCAGAGATGGATCAACTAAATTTCCTAATTAACAGCACTATGCCTTCTAAAGACTTAGAAGAAATAGCAGACTCAGGCGAAATGAAAAACGCTTTACTAAGCCTACATAAACGCATTGACGACATGAAGAACAGTCAAGTGGAATTAGGGGAAACACTATCCACTCACGACATCCATCAGTATGCAGTGAGCTACCTGGCCGCCGCGGTAGCGCTGGCGGCGGGAGCGCTGCTGTACAGGTGGTTGCGCAGGCGTGCGCGCCGCGCCCACATCACGTCTGACATGGAGCTTCAGCCAACCAGAAGTGTTAGTGATGTGAATGTCAATAGTGTTAGTGTCAGTGCGCGGCAAAACATTAGTGAACGTGAACCTAGTGCGTCACATACTTATAGTGAAATAAACAAAACAATGGTGAATAGGGCGTGTCCTCGCGTGCCTAGAATAGAAACAATTAGCTCTTAAGTTAATTCAAAATCAATTGTACTCTTGTTTACTAACATTTTAGTCTTAAGTTGAATTGTTTTTCACCTTGTAAACATTTCCATCATGTTCATTATTTAACTAACATAACATTGTTTCCTCACAGCATCTCCTGCCTTTCGTGGCCCGGAATATGTTCGGTGTTTTCACCGAACACCTTAGCTTGCACTCTCGGCGCGACGCGTTCACCTAATTTCATTACTTAGTATTTTATATGTATAGATATTTTAGTGCACTTTTGTCTACCGCGTTAGCCGGGTGTATTCAACAACATTTAATTAGCCATTTAAGAACATTTTAAGTAACATTATCATCTCATCTAACATTTTAACATTAAGAACAGTTTGAGTGTGAGACGCGAATAAATAGTGTTCAACATAAACATTCGTTTCTACTCAACAACACCCGACAACTCGCTACGTACCCCGACACCTTTCTTAGCATAAGCAGAAGGGGCAGGAGAGATTTCTTGTGCCAGCCTCATCCAGGATATTCCCGCAACGGCAACAATGTAGTCTGCCCATCTCGCCGCCGGACTACCAACACTTCTTTTCCAGTCCTTGGACACACAGTCACAGCTTTTCTCCCCCTGCCATCACCACTCTTTGTCCTACCCAAATCCATTTGAGTTCTGTAACTCGATTTCCAATATCGAAGACCTACGTACGTTTTCAGAATCATCATCTGCCTAGCCTTTTCTCAAATATGTTGGGGTCCGCTTCCGACTGGAAGTGGTTAGACTTGACCGGATGCAGCTGAGTACCAGTATTTTTCATGGAGCGACTGCCTATCTGACCTCCAAAACCCAGTTAATACTGGGATACCCTTTGGTAAGACTGGTTGTCAGAATTTCAGGTCACTGACTACCTGTAACGACTGCCAAAGATCTATATATGGTATCCGGGACCAACAGCTTAATGTGCTTTCCGAGGCACGTACGTTTTCCGAATAGGAGGTCAAATAGCAGAACCTCATCCTAAGTTTTCAGTGCCGAGATATGTGCCAAGGAACTACTCTCATTTGTATGGGAGATGCTAAAATGGGTAATGTTTACGTGTTACGGAATTCATCGAATTTTGTGTGACAAAATAAAACCGACTTCGACAAAAATAAAACACAAAAAAGTGAAAAATAAAAATCAGCTTCTGAAGTCGGTGACTTTGTTTGCTTGATTTCATGTTTTTGTCACCGACTTCAGTACACCAGTTCATAACATAACATCACGCCGGTACGTTGTGAAGGGGTAAGCACATGTGAACCACTAAAAAGTGAAAAATAAAAACTTTTTACAAAAAATAAAACCGACTTCGACAAAAATAAAACACAAAAAAGTGAAAAATAAAAATCAGCTTCTGAAGTCGGTGACTTTTGTTTGTTTGATTTCATGTTTTTGCCACCGACTTCAGAAGCTGATTTTTATTTTTCACTTTTTTGTGTTTTATTTTTGTCGAAGTCGGTTTTATTTTTTGTAAAAAAGTTTTTATTTTTCACTTTTTAGTGGTTCACATGTGCTTACCCCTTCACAACGTACCGGCGTGATGTTATGTTATGAACTGGTGTAAACAATAGACAGACATGAGATTTCAGCAATCCCAGTCCATTTGCTATCATATAATGAGGAGTTCCGTTGTCTATCTCCGAAGTTCTTCATCAGATGTTCACCAAATAGTTTTTATAACCTTTGTAGTGAGTACAGGCGTGATATTATGTTGTGTGATGGCGTAAACAATGCTTAAATATGCTATAGCAACAATCGCGGTTAATCTGATGTTATTTATTGAAGAGTTCCCCCGATTTCTACAAGATCCCATCATCAGATATTGAAATGGTGACAATGGGACCACACGGGAAGCACCAGCTTTCAAATGAAAAAAGAATCATGAAAATCAGTTCACCCAGTCGCAAGTTATGAGTGAACAAACATAAAAAAAAAATAAAAAAAAAAAATACAGTCGAATTGATAACCTCCTCCTTTTTTTGAAGTCGGTTAAAAATGAATAGGGGTTTACTAAAATCATTTTTTGATAATGTCATTAATTTCGGAAATAATCGCTCCAAAAGTAAAAAACAATGCGTCCCCCCTAACTTTTGAACCATACGTTTAGAAAATATGAAAAAAATCTGAAAAGTAGAACTTTATAAGGACTTTCTAGGAAAATTATTTTGAACTTGGATGGAAACAACAGATGGAAACAGCAGTTAACCAATATAATTTGGTCCCTGAATCGTATGAGCGCCTATACAATCCAGAGGTCAAGTTTCATAGGTCCTTTGAAGAAATTGTATAAATTATAGCATACCGTTTTGGTACGGAACCCTTCATGTGCGAGTCCGACTTGCACTTGGCCAGTTTTATTTTCTAGTTTTTAGTTTTTATTTCGCATTCTGTTTAATTCATTTAATTCATTACCTTTCATTTGATACCCATTTTGATGGGATTGATAAAACCTAAGTTATCCGCCATTTTGTAGAGGCCGCCATCTTTGATTTTAATTTTATATACATAGTACATTGTATTATACTGGTTGAGCACTTTCATTTGATACCCATATTGATGGGATCGATAAAACCTACGTTATCCGCCATTTTGTAGCGGCCGCCATCTTGTATTTCAATTTTTTATAGTATATTGTATTCTGCTTGTTGAGCCCTTTCATTTGATACCCATATTGATGGGATTGATAAAACCTACGTTATCCGCCATTTTGTAGCGGCCGCCATCTTGGATTTCAATTTTTTATAGTATATTGTATTCTGCTTGTTGAGCCCTTTCATTTGATACCCAAATTGATGGGATTAATAAAACATAAATTATCCGCCATTTTGTAGCGGCGGCCATCTTAAATTTATAATGATAATGAATAAACATAATTGTATTGTCACCAAAATCCAAAGTGTATACAAAATTTCAGATTAATCGGTTGACAGGAAGAGGGTGAAATTTGAATTACTAAATTTGACCCAAGAATAAAACAAACGGGGTGAGCTAAATAAAACCGTTTAATAATGAACAATTATTTCGCTGTATGAATACATTTTATATGTTTATTCAGGTTCGAATTGTTTGAGAACGTCTGAAACAAAATTAAAACAACTTTTAATTAATTATACTATCACAGGTAGGCTGGCCTCATCATCAGCCATAAGACGTCCACTGCTGAACAAAGGCAACAAAAGCCTCCATAGAACGCCATAACGAACGGCAACCTGCCGTTTGCATCCACCGGTTGCCCGCGACTCTCACGATATACTAGGCTACTAGGTTGGCATGATAGGCTGGCCTATTGCATAACTGGCGAAATGTGGGTGTACTAATAGGTACACCTCTGCCTAACCCTTCGGGGATTACAGGCGTGATGTTATGTTATACTATCACAGTCTAGGGATCGGCTTCCAGTCAAGCCCAGCCATTTCCCAACTATTTTGGGGTCGCGATCGGCTTAAAGTCTAACCAAATGAAAGTTATAGAATCAGGTGTTACTTTCCGGAAATCCATGTCTTAGTGCTTATGCTTAGCCACACTGGCAGCGCGGTGCGGGGAGCGGCGCGGGTGCGGAAACGCGCGCGATTTTGCCTGTCCGCAGTTATCTGCGGCCTCCGAATGTTGTCGTGTCCAGTGTTTGTCAAAATATAATTTGGACAGGTCGCTTGTCGCCCGCGCACTCGCTGCGGCCACTTGTAAACGAGCTATGGCAAGAGTTGCCCGCGCACTCCCCGCGGCAAGTAGCCCGCGCCGCTTCCCGCACCCGCGTGCCCACTAGCTCAAATGAAGTTCATATGTTTGAGTACGTCGCGCCGCGCCCGCGTTTGCAGTCTGGCCTCACACTCAAAGTGTTAGGTATGCAAAACTGCCACTCGGGTCTTTAGGTTAAACCGACCTACCGTACAATAGTGTTTATGAGGCTACAGACCCTAACAGTGCCTACAATTCATTCCATGACATATTCAGCTTGGTCTATGACTTATGCTTTCCTATAAAGAAAATTCGTATTAATAATATTTCGAGACCTAAATGGCTATCAAAAGGAATAAAAAAACTTTTTTACAAAAAATTAAACCGACTTCGACAAAAAAAACACTCAAAAGTGAAAAATAAACTTGAGAAGAAAAATCAGTTTCTGAAGTCGGTGACTTTTGTTTCTTTGATTTCATTTTTTTGTCACCGACTTCAGAAACTGATTTTTCTTCTCAAGTTTATTTTTCACTTTTGAGTGTTTTTTTTGTCGAAGTCGGTTTAATTTTTTGTAAAAAAGTTTTTATTTTTCACTTTTTAGTGTTTCACATGTGCTTACCCCTTCACAACGTACCGGCGTGATGTTATGTTAGGAACTGGTGTAAACAATAGACAGACAATATGAGATTTCAGCAATCCCAGTCCATTTGCTATCATTTATTGAGGAGTTCCGTTGCCTATCTCCGAAGTTCTTCATCAGATCTTCACAAAATAGTTTTTATAACCTTTGTAGTGAGTACAGGCGTGATATTATGTTGTGTGATGGCGTAAACAATGCTTAGATATGCTATAGCAACAATCGCGGTTAATCTGCTGTTATTTATTGAAGAGTTCCCCCGATTTCTACAAGATCCCATCATCAGATATTGAAATGGTGAAAATGGGACCACACGGGAAGCACCAGCTTTCAAATGAAAAAAGAATCATGAAAATCAGTTCACCCAGTCGCAAGTTATGAGTGAACAAACCTCCTCCTTTTTTTGGAAGTCGGTTAAAAAAAAACGACGCTGAAAAAGTATGAAACAAGATTTTCAGGATAGAACAAAAAGAAACGCCGTAGTCACACGGTATTAAATTGTTTAGGTTGGTACCTATAACGTGTGACTACGGCTTTTCTTTTTAACCGACTTCAAAAAAAGGAGGAGGTTATCAATTCGACTGTATTTTTTTTTTTTTTTTTTTTTTTATGTTTGTTCACTCATAACTTGCGACTGGGTGAACTGATTTTCATGATTCTTTTTTCATTTGAAAGCTGGTGCTTCCCGTGTGGTCCCATTGTCACCATTTCAATATCTGATGATGGGATCTTGTAGAAATCGGGGGAACTCTTCAATAAATAACATCAGATTAACCGCGATTGTTGCTATAGCATATTTAAGCATTGTTTACGCCATCACACAACATAATATCACGCCTGTACTCACTACAAAGGTTATAAAAACTATTTGGTGAACATCTGATGAAGAACTTCGGAGATAGACAACGGAACTCCTCATTATATGATAGCAAATGGACTGGGATTGCTGAAATCTCATGTCTGTCTATTGTTTACACCAGTTCATAACATAACATCACGCCGGTACGTTGTGAAGGGGTAAGCACATGTGAACCACTAAAAAGTGAAAAATAAAAACTTTTTTACAAAAAATAAAACCGACTTCGACAAAAATAAAACACAAAAAAGTGAAAAATAAAAATCAGCTTCTGAAGTCGGTGGCAAAAACATGAAATCAAACAAACAAAAGTCACCGACTTCAGAAGCTGATTTTTATTTTTCACTTTTTTGTGTTTTATTTTTGTCGAAGTCGGTTTTATTTTTTGTAAAAAGTTTTTGTTCTATCCTGAAAATCTTGTTTCATACTTTTTCAGCGTCGTTTTTTTTTGTCGTAGTCGGGTTTCAGTTTTTTTTTTTTTTGTACTCTACCACAGTGCTGTCTTATTTGACACTAAGGTTGACTGGTAGAGAATGCCTTGTGGCATTAAGTCCGCCTATGTGCCACTATTGTACATGAAGTTTAAATAAATAAATAAATAAGGGATATGGTGGAATAAGCTCGTGGAGCTCTTGCGCACACTCTCCGAAGTACAGTCTGTAGAAGACCGACAGACATGCAACTTTGCGACGGTGGGCCAGGCTATGTAGCTTGATAACCAGCTTAGCGGTTAGGTACCTTGTGAATGTGACTATAGCTCCGCCTTCTTAATTTGTCTGACATTCAAGAGTGCCTGTAACGGTCAGTGTGGCAGAAATTAACTCAGCAAGAGAACCAATGTTACCGACGTAGTCCAAAGAATTGGCCTGAGCAGGGCACATTGCTCGTAGAACAAATAGGGCCGAAAAATTCTGGAGTGGCAACCGCGAACTGGAAGACGTTGAGTTGCGCGGCCTCCCACTAGAATACTAGATGGATCGATGACTTGGTGAAAGTTGCGGTGATCCGTTGGATGCGAGACGCACGGGACCTGTCAATGTCACGACACCGGGGCGTGGCCTATTTCCAGCAGTGGACGTCTTTCGCCTGAAATGATGATGATGATGATGAAATAAAAGAGGGTAGAAGATACAAACCTTGTCACATTGAGAACAGCGGTGTTCCGTACCATGTCTCGTACGAATGTGATAGCTCAAAGACTTCTCGGTGGAAAACTGCTTGCTACACTCTTTACATGAATACCTGAAAGTAAACATTACTTTTAATATCTCTCGTTTTTAAAAAAATATACGGCATTAATCACGGATTAATATACACTTGCACTGCCTTTAAAATTGCTGCGGCGGCGGTGGCCATTAGGCCCATAGCACACGGCGTATGTTGAACGCGCCGACGAAGCGCGTTTCAGGAACGTCTGAAGCGCGTTCGAAACTCGTTTGAAGCGCGTACAAAGGGTCGGCATGGGATCGCCCCGTGCGCTTAGGTTACAAGGTTGCGTTCAAATCTCGTTTGAAGTGCGTATACGCGCGTCATCAGCGCGTCTTCGACGCCGTAGAAAATACGCAGTGCGCTATGGGCCTTAGAAAACCATTTACTTAATTTTTTTAAAGACATAAACTTTGCCCCTCACTAGGAATTAATTTCTCCTGTATCGTGTGTACGTTTACAAACATTTAGACTCAGATACTCAACCTCCAAGACCCGGAGCAATTGTCTATAGGGTATACAAATATATATTCCATGCGGGGATCGAACCCGTGACACGCATCGCAGCAGTCTATTGCTCAGCCACTGCTTCCGCGCCAACCGAGCCGTCACTTAAAAAATGACATTAAAAAGCCTGAAAAATGACACCAAAATGGTCAATTTAGGCACTCGCCACATACATCATCATCATCAACAGCCTATTAATGTTCCCACAGCAGGGACTCAGGCCTCCTCTCTAGGAGAGGGATGAGCCACCACGCGGGCCCAGTGCGGGTTGATAGATGTCACATGTCTTCGAATTTTTTGGTTCTTTAGACGTGTTTCCTCGCAATGTTTCCCTTCACCGTTTTGAGAGCAGTGGTGATGAAATAAATTACACAAAGTAATGCGCCTGTCTGGGTTCGGAACTTCGAACCCACGACTTACTGTTCGTAAGTCGGGGCCGCCAACACTGGGGCTACTGGGCCACCATAATTCCATTTATTTTACTGGCTGTACTAAGTGGCTACTTACATATCACTATTTAACCCCACATGCTTAGCGGACTCCTTAAAATGCCGCTTAAGACTCTTCTCCGTCTTATAATAAGTGTGACATTCAACACAATAGAACTGGCTAGTGGTGTCATGCACTGCAGAATGCGCGCGTAAGTTTGAGCGCGTCGCAAATGCGCGCGAACACACTGAACACGAAAACGGCTTTAAACCCGAGTGGGATCTATAACAGAGAGAGCGACATTGTTGGGGTCAATCTGGATGGGGGTCATGCAAGTATGGGGTCACTAAAATTGTAGGATGCCGTTTTAGTCGAAATCACATTTGGCGAAATTCACGTCATACTCATGACAGGGGTCATTCTGGCCTAGGTTATATTTATGGGGGTCATTCAGGTCAGGATCTTTTAAGAAAAATGTAGCTTTTCGCACGGGTCATTCTAGTGGGGGTCACTTTAATAGAGGGCATATTTGACAGGGCTTTTTCTGTTTCAGGTCACTTTTATCTGGTTCAACCCAGCTCGGACCAATTTGAGAGCGTTCACTCTGGCTAGGATCACTCATGGGCAGCCTTTTTATTGAAGGCTCTGGGGTTTAAGGATTAGCTGTCAGGGTTACTATACTACGTGTGACACTACGCAGTAGAACTGGCTCTTGGGGTCATACACCGCAACGTGCTTGCGTAAATTTCAGCGCGTCGCAAAAGCGTGCGAGCACACCAATTAAGACAACGGCTTAATATCAGAGTGGGATCTATAACAGAGAAATAAACATTTTAGAGTTCACCTATGGAGGGGGTCATTCGGGCAGGGGGTCATTTTTAGTAGGGAAAATTTAGCACAGTCCCTTTTGGCGGGGGCCATTCTAGTTGGGGGGCACTTTTTGAGGGGATCACTATGGGTTGAGATTTGCTCGGTTAGGGTCACTTTTTGGGGGGGTCATTCTGGTTGGGGACATTTTAAATTACAAATAGGTACTTCAATTTGATTATTTGGACAGATATGATTGATGATTACCGAAAAGTTCTGGAGTGGCGACCTCGAACCGGAGGGCGTTGCGTTGGAAGGCAACTCCACTAGGTCTTTCGGCTGAAATGATGATTGATGATGCCCTTACCTCATATGCACCGTTAATCGTTGCTTGCTGCCAAATCTTTTGTCGCATTGGTCACAAGAGTACTTCTTCTCAGTCTTATGAACTTTCATGTGGATCTTCAAGGAATATTCGTTACTGAAATTAACAATATATAATGTCGTTACTCTGATGCTCTGATTTCCATTTTATTTGTTCCGGTGTGGAAAGTCCTCATGAATGTCCTCCGTCCTGGGGTGAGCGATAGGGTCTGTCAGGGTCTTACAGAGTAAAAACCACCCCAGTGTTCCATCATCATCATCCATCATGGGAACAATATAGTGTGTATTTATAAGGCTATCAGCGTAAAACTGGTGTAAACCCAGAGTACTTGATAATGAGGAATTAAAAGGTAAAATTGATTTTTAATTTTATTTATTTTGTAAACGTTATTTTAATTGTTTTGTGAGGTGGTTTACGCCACTATTGTATTGAAAGATCATAATGTAACGAATAAATTTTACACCAAAATCGTACCCGATAAAATTTGTGAACAAGCGAGTGTTGAAAGTGTCTGTCTGTCTAGCGACTTATCTAAACAGCTTAGCACAGTGGGCGCAAGCTGTCGGTGTAACAACTGCGCCGCACTTGTAGCTGTGTGCGACTCAGTGCATCCATCTAGTGAACACACGCACATATTGAGCAGCAGTAGTGTCTGTCTGTCTGTCTGTCTAGCGACTTACCTAAACAGCTTAGCACAGTGGGCGCAAGCTGTCGGTGTAACAACTGCGCCGCACTTGTAGCTGTGTGCGACACAGTGCATCCATCTAGTGAACACACGCACATATTGAGCAGCAGTAGTGTCTGTCTGTCTGTCTAGCGACTTACCTAAACAGCTTAGCACAGTGGGCGCAAGCTGTCGGTGTAACAACTGCGCCGCACTTGTAGCTGTGTGCGACACAGTGCATCCATCTAGTGAACACACGCACATATTGAGCAGCAGTAGTGTCTGTCTGTCTGTCTAGCGACTTACCTAAACAGCTTAGCACAGTGGGCGCAAGCTGTCGGTGTAACAACTGCGCCGCACTTGTAGCTGTGTGCGACACAGTGCATCCATCTAGTGAACACACGCACATATTGAGCAGCAGTAGTGTCTGTCTGTCTGTCTAGCGACTTACCTAAACAGCTTAGCACAGTGGGCGCAAGCTGTCGGTGTAACAACTGCGCCGCACTTGTAGCTGTGTGCGACTCAGTGCATCCATCTAGTGAACACACGCACATATTGAGCAGCAGTAGTGTCTGTCTGTCTGTCTAGCGACTTACCTAAACAGCTTAGCACAGTGGGCGCAAGCTGTCGGTGTAACAACTGCGCCGCACTTGTAGCTGTGTGCGACACAGTGCATCCATCTAGTGAACACACGCACATATTGAGCAGCAGTAGTGTCTGTCTGTCTGTCTAGCGACTTACCTAAACAGCTTAGCACAGTGGGCGCAAGCTGTCGGTGTAACAACTGCGCCGCACTTGTAGCTGTGTGCGACACAGTGCATCCATCTAGTGAACACACGCACATATTGAGCAGCAGTAGTGTCTGTCTGTCTGTCTAGCGACTTACCTAAACAGCTTAGCACAGTGGGCGCAAGCTGTCGGTGTAACAACTGCGCCGCACTTGTAGCTGTGTGCGACACAGTGCATCCATCTAGTGAACACACGCACATATTGAGCAGCAGTAGTGTCTGTCTGTCTGTCTAGCGACTTACCTAAACAGCTTAGCACAGTGGGCGCAAGCTGTCGGTGTAACAACTGCGCCGCACTTGTAGCTGTGTGCGACACAGTGCATCCATCTAGTGAACACACGCACATATTGAGCAGCAGTAGTGTCTGTCTGTCTGTCTAGCGACTTACCTAAACAGCTTAGCACAGTGGGCGCAAGCTGTCGGTGTAACAACTGCGCCGCACTTGTAGCTGTGTGCGACACAGTGCATCCATCTAGTGAACACACGCACATATTGAGCAGCAGTAGTGTCTGTCTGTCTGTCTAGCGACTTACCTAAACAGCTTAGCACAGTGGGCGCAAGCTGTCGGTGTAACAACTGCGCCGCACTTGTAGCTGTGTGCGACACAGTGCATCCATCTAGTGAACACACGCACATATTGAGCAGCAGTAGTGTCTGTCTGTCTAGCGACTTACCTAAACAGCTTAGCACAGTGGGCGTAAGCTGTCGGTGTAACAACTGCGCCGCACTTGTAGCTGTGTGCGACACAGTGCATCCATCTAGTGAACACACGCACATATTGAGCAGCAGTAGTGTCTGTCTGTCTGTCTAGCGACTTACCTAAACAGCTTAGCACAGTGGGCGCAAGCTGTCGGTGTAACAACTGCGCCGCACTTGTAGCTGTGTGCGACACAGTGCGCCCATCTAGTGAACACACGCACACACAGTGAACAATGATACCGGCGTCTATGTGCTAGTAAATGTTGAGACAGAACGTCGCGGGATTTGAAGTGGAGACCGCATATGACGCACTTGTAGTCGCCTGATAGCTGAAAATTAGGAATATTTTTAGCAACCTGATGAGATGAAATTGTTAGCAGAAAATCAAGTGGGTCCCTTTTGAGGTACGGAACCCTTTTTTTTTGCGGCGGGTGGAAAATCATCATAATATAACCCCCGTCCCGCTCTTGGGCAGAGCGAAAGGGAATGTCAGACATCTACTGACTGAAAACCACCCATGTTCCTTCTTAGCCCTTTATGTCGAGGCCGCAGAATCTCTTATGAACCTAAAATGAAATGTTGTAGGTAAATGCGAAACTTTGTGAGTATATCTGGATGTTTGTTACTCTTTCACGCAAAAACTACTGAACGGATTGAGATAAAATTTAGCACACAGATAATTTATAACCTTGATTAACACCTAGGATACTTTCTATCCAGGTAGTACAATCCCGTGGGACAATTTGAGAACTCAAGCTTAAGGTAGGTACTAACAACATTTTTATTATTTACCTTTGAATGTCTAACTTGATGTTCTTCAAATATATCACTAGTAAGGAACCCCATACCACATTCAACACATTGAAACTTAAAATATTTAAATTTCAACTTTTTCAATTCAAGTTCTTGCAACTGTTCTTCAAAATTCAAATACTTTACTTCAAACTTCAATTCATTGGATTCAACATCTCTTTTCTTTCTTTTCTTAGTTGAAATTTCATTCTCTAAGTCTTGTTCTATATTTGAAATTGATTCTTCGTTTAGAATATCAGTCGATTTTATAGTATTTTCTATTTCATTTTCAAAATTATCTTGGTCTATGTTCGAAATTAAATCTTGATTAACACTAGTGGATTTCATTGGCTTTTTATTTCTTTCTTTAGTTGAAATTCTATTTTCAAAATGATCATAATTTATTGAAATTACTACTTCATTTAAAACATCAGTCGATTTCATGGTTTTGTTATTTGCTTTTAAAGATATTTCATCATTATCTTCTATTTCTAGTAAAGGATTAATCATTTCCTCCGTTTCTTGAGTAATATTCTCAGTTTTATAATCTTGGTATTCTATTAAAAGAGGTGGTATGTCTATGTGCGAATTATGTATAACCTTCATTGTGTGTAATCTTTTAGGTCTGACAGTTGAACTCTGAAAAACAAAAGAATTATTGCATTCATGTTTCTGGTAAGAGAAAGAGAGGCCGGGCTTTAAATGGTATATATCTATTACTGTCCATGTCCCTGTCCATGAGAGGAGCTCGTGGCTTAATAAGAACTGCCACTCGCTCGGGTCGATCTTTAGGTAAAGCTGTGCTTGCCTAGGTCGGTCTGTGGATGGGTGACCGCCCGACATACCGAGTTTCCTCCGTGCCTCGGAAAGGACGTTAAGCTGATGGTCCCGGCTGTCATATATATAGATCTTTGGCAGTCGTTACAGGTAGTCAGTGACCTGAAATTCTGACATCCAGTCTAACCAAAGGGTATCGTATTAACTGGGTTGTGGAGGTCAGATAGGCAGTCGCTCCATGTAAATTACTGGTATTCAGCTGCATCCGGTTAGACTGGAAGCCGACCCCAACATAGTTGGGAAAAGGCTAGGCAGATGATGATCTATTACTGTCCATTCAATTTTTAATTGATAGATTTTAATAAATTGATCTCAAGGTTTTGCATAACACAAGGCCCTGAGGGTATGAGATCCTGTGTTAAGCAACCTCATATTTGGGTTTTCGATCAGAAATTTCTCAGTAGCAGCCAGGGAGTCTGGATTTGTGCTCAGTTGATGGCAATAGGCTCGCCCCCTAGATGGCGAAATGTGGGTGTTGGTACCAATGATGTAATACGTCATTGGTTGGTACACCCACATTTCATAGGGTGTTATAAGTACTCTTATGAGCTCATACGCCTTAATAATATAGACACAATTAAAAAGCCATGGTTATAAATCTCCTGGAGATTTATTAGCGGACGGGAGGTTAAGTGGTAGACAGCAGTGATGGTTATTTAGGTACCTACTAAAATAAAAAAATAGGTACCTACCTACCTTATTTAGTTTATTTTTTTCGGATTCACATGCCAATTTAAACACAGCCATTGCTCGTCTCATCGCAGCCTTACACCACACGCAAAGCATCAACTTTAGGTTGAATTTCTGGAAAATTATAAAGAAATTAAATTAATATGTTTCAGGATAAGTATAATACAAGTTACTCCAGGATTGCTTCACTCACAGTATCTTATTAAATCAAATAATTTATTTGCATAATATGGGTAAAATAGATGGTACATAATGCATTACATAATACAAAAAAAACGAGTTTGTAACCATTTCTGGTATGCAAAAACTTAATACATAAGATAAAAGTTTATGAAAACAAGTTTAAAAATCTAACCTTTGATTAGTCATGTACCAAGGTGAGTCAGTGATAATTTTTAAGAGTTTCGACTGAAATCTTTGCAATATTTCTAGATTAGAATTAGCTGCAGTGCCCCACAACTGAATTCCATACGTCCAAGTCGGCTTCATAACACACTTATATATGAGTAATTTATTGTTAAGTGAAAGCTTGGAATTTCTATTTAGTATCCAGTAATATTTTCTGAGCTGTGTACCAAGGGCTTTACGCTTAGTAAATACTAGCTTTTGCCCGCGACTTCGTCCGCGTTTCCGTCGTTTTTCGTAAAAAAAAGTACCATATGTCCTTTCTCACGGTTCAGTGGCGTTTTTTAGGTGCCATTGGGTATTTTATTTTTAATCGACGGTAACGGAAAGGCTGTCAGTTACCTAGGTAACAAAATAACCTACGATAGAGGTCCTAACTATAGCTACCTTACACTTAAAATATAAGTGCCAATTTAAACTAAAATATTCTAATAGAATTATACCCAGAAATATGTACAACTTACAACAAAAAAAGAAATGAAAATAAAGCTAAAACGCCTGTGCAATACCATCTACCTATACCTACTTCACTTACAAATAAATACCTATAACTACTATAATTAATAAAAGTATCTACGCTTTTACCTACATAATACAAAACTAAAATTGAACATAAATTAGCCAAAACTTACCTATCGGTATCTAAAAAACTATGCGTACTACTTCTACTTCTACTACCTTCACCTAAAAGGAAATAAAATGCAAACTATTAATAATTTGTAATTTGAACGAATATTTAAACACTACCAAAACAACTAATACCTATTTTAGAAAATAACAACAAAAGAAATTCAAATAAACTATTTAAAGACTAAAAGTCGCGCTAAAAAGCATTGTTTGTTAAAATCAATTATTGTCCGTCAATAAGGTCGAACGCTCTGAACGCATCAACAGCCATGACCCGTGTCGAGCGCGGCAACCGTTACACAAAAATAATCCTTATGGCATGATTCAGTATTCACGCGCGACGGCTTATTAGCGTATTTCATGTATAAGTTTGGTGTTTCTATACCGATTACTATGATTATTTTTTTATTGAATAGGTAATAATATTAACTTCTTTTAATTAGGGATGAGTGAGAGTATTATAAACGTAAGAGTAAACAAATATAATCAGAAAGCTCCGAACTGCTAAGCTATCGGGAGTTACACGTGTTATTGTGAGTAGATAAAAGATAGACATATGCTGTTGTGGGACATTTTTTAGATAATTTTATGTAAAACATTTCCGTCATAAATGATTTCTATGTAGCTTTGAACATTAAGGCTGCACACGCGACGGAAGCTTAAAAAATGGAGCAACTTCTCCCGTTTTCCCAATATTTCCCTTCACTGCTCTGCTCCTATTGATTGTAGCGTGATGAAAAGTATACTATAACCTCCCCAGGAGTATGAAGAATAATTGTACCAAGTTTCGTTAAAATCCGTCGAGTAGTTTTTGTTTCTATAAGGAACATACAGACAGACAGACAGACAGACAAAAAATTTACTGATTGCATTTTTGGCATCAGTATCGATCACTAATTACCCCCTGATAGTTATTTTGAAAATATATATCATGTACAGAATTGACCTCTCTACAGATTTATTATAAGTTTAGTAGAAAATAACAACAAAAGAAATTCAAATAAACTATTTAAAGACTAAAAGTCGCGCTAAAAAGCATTGTTTGTTAAAATCAATTATTGTCCGTCAATAAGGTCGAACGCTCTGAACGCATCAACAGCCATGACCCGTGTCGAGCGCGGCAACCGTTACACAAAAATAATCCTTATGGCATGATTCAGTATTCACGCGCGACGGCTTATTAGCGTATTTCATGTATAAGTTTGGTGTTTCTATACCGATTACTATGATTATTTTTTTATTTAATAGGTAATAATATTAACTTCTTTTAATTAGGGATGAGTGAGAGTATTATAAACGTAAGAGTAAACAAATATAATCAGAAAGCTCCGAACTGCTAAGCTATCGGGAGTTACACGTGTTATTGTGAGTAGATAAAAGATAGACATATGCTGTTGTGGGACATTTTTTAGATAATTTTATGTAAAACATTTCCGTCATAAATGATTTCTATGTAGCTTTGAACATTAAGGCTGCACACGCGACGGAAGCTTAAAAAATGGAGCAACTTCTCCCGTTTTCCCAATATTTCCCTTCACTGCTCTGCTCCTATTGATTGTAGCGTGATGAAAAGTATACTATAACCTCCCCAGGAGTATGAAGAATAATTGTACCAAGTTTCGTTAAAATCCGTCGAGTAGTTTTTGTTTCTATAAGGAACATACAGACAGACAGACAGACAGACAGACAGACAGACAAAAAATTTACTGATTGCATTTTTGGCATCAGTATCGATCACTAATTACCCCCTGATAGTTATTTTGAAAATATATATCATGTACAGAATTGACCTCTCTACAGATTTATTATAAGTATAGAAGATGAGCTTTTTTCACGTAAGTCGTCTATCTAAATACAGTCCAAGATATTTCGCTTCATCGGCCTGAGGTATAACAACATTATTCAATGTGACAGTTGGGCAAGTCTCTTTCCTAAGTGTGTAGGTGACATGCACTGACTTAGTTTCGTTGGCTTTAATACGCCATTTCTTAAGCCAAGACGAGATATTATCTAGGCTCTCTTGGAGCTGATAGGATGCTTTGGCAGCCACTTTGTCCACAGCAAGAATAGCTGTATCATCAGCAAAGGTACCGACTTTTGCACCTTCAGTCACTGGTAAATCTGATGTGAACAATAAGTACAATGTTGGGCCCAAGACGCTACCCTGGGGAACACCAGCATAGATCTCCTGGAGATCTGAAGTATCTTCACCATGTTTTACAAAGAAACGGCGTTCGTTTAAGTAAGATTTTAGGAACAAATAGTAGTTAATTGGGAGCATTTCTTTCACTTTATAAAGAAGGCCCTCATGCCATACTCGGTCGAATGCCTGAGATATATCTAGAAATGCCGCAGAGCAGTACTCCTTTTTTTCAAAGCAATTGTATATACTATCCACCAGTCTATGAACCTGTTCTATTGTACCATGACCATTTCTGAATCCGAATTGATGGTTTGGAATGAGTTTCCTTTCCTTAAGTATGGGATTCATTCTACTTAAGAACAGAGTCTCCAGCACTTTTGATGTTATCGGCAGAAGGCTTATTGGGCGATAAGATTTTGGCTCTTCAGCACTTTTCCCTGGCTTTAGTATCATGATAATTTGGGCGATCTTCCACTGCGGTGGGACGTAGTTTCTACACAATATTGCGTTGTATATCTGCGTCAGTACGACAATACCCTCTACGGGTAATTCTCTTAAGACTTTCGCCGTTATTAGATCGTAGCCGGGTGCTTTGTGTTGATCTAGTTTTAATATGGCGTCACGCACCTCAGTTTTGGTAATCAAAGGTTGCACCACGATTTAGGAATTCCAACAATTAAGGAAGAAATAACGAAAGTGATGCCAAAATACAGGGACCGTATACTAAACCATTCCAACGAGCTTGCTGCAGAGCTGATGAAGCCGAGAATCATATTCTCAAGACTCCAAAGGAAAACACCTTTAGATTTGTGTCATTAACACAGCAGATAAGATTAGGACATTGTAAGCTCAACTGTCCCCTACATTGAAGTGGCTATGTCGCTGGACTTAGACCACAAAGAGTTGCAATAATAATCAACATATTGCTGAATGTCCATGAGGAGACAGATTGCAGTAATTACATTAAATAAAAAAAATAAAAAAAAAAAAAAAAAAATCTAAAACCCGACTACGAATAAAATATTGGTTTTTGCTCGCCAAGACCTTTCATTTGATACCAAACATGTTATGATTATCTCAATTTAATATTTTTGAGGTAAGTTTTTGACATTTAAATTCCGTCATAAAAAGAATTTATAAAATTTATATAGCATAAGTCACCCGGGCTATTCTTACGAATCTATTGACATCTCATTTATTAAAATCCGTTCAGTATTTTAGGTGCTACGGTGGAACATACATACATACATACATAGACTGCCAAAATCATTACCCTTCCTTTTGGCTTCGCCGTAGTCGGGTAAAAATGAATTGGGCACCTACATAGGTACATACTTATAGGTTTTTGGAATTACATACTAACTTAAACTAGATAAATTGCACTGATAGGAACATACATATTATTAAGGCGCTACACTAATTTTCTATTCTTTTACCTAAGGTATTCCTGGGTCGTGTAGAAACATTTATTGACTAACCAGGCGTATATTTTTTTTCGGAATAAAGGTATTGATCTTCGTCTTTTAGTTCAGTGGGTAATTAGTTAAAAAGTTTAATTGACAAGAAGATACCTGTACCGTACACTTAGGCCCGGTATCCACCAAAGCGGAGATGTGCCAAGCGGAGAGGAGATTGCCAAATTCGACCAATCACAGGAAGGGCGAAAGACCAGATGTAACTGTGATTGTCGAATTTGGCACATCTCCTCTCCGCTTGGCCCCGTGGATACCGGGCCCTACGATAGTGCCTCTAGTTCTTGCTAGGCAAAAACTCGGTATTTATAAACAAATAAAGAATCACAATAATAATAATAATAACCCCCTGTCTCATTTGCTGCACCGCTGTGGGGCCGGATACTATTTAAAACACTCCACAGGTGAAACAACAATGTCGCATCTTATATACATGGACGACATCAAAATGTATGCAAAATCAGAAAAGGACATGAAGAAATTAGTAGATATTACGGCAGAGTTTAGTAAGGATATTAATATGCAATTTGGATTAGAGAAATGTAAAACACTTCACATTGTTAGAGGCAAGGTCCGACCTGGCGACTATGCTGTGAATGAGTCAGATACTATAACCGCATTGGAACCGACTGACATGTATAAATATTTAGGGTACACACAACTAAAAGGTCTTGACCACGTTAAAATTAAAGATACACTAACTACAGAGTACAAGAAGAGAGTCACCGCTGTCTGTAAAACCCAACTCTCGGGTAAAAATCTTATTAAAGCCCTAAACACCTTTGCTATTCCCATACTAACGTACTCATTTGGAGTTATAAAATGGACTAAAACAGATACTGAACAATTACAACGAACTACAAGAACAACACTTACAAAACATAACAATCTTCACCCTAAATCCGCCATAGAGAGACTAACTATTAAACGAGAACATGGAGGGAGAGGCCTTATAGATATCCAGCACTTATGGCGGAAACAAGTTAGTCGGCTAAAATCATTCTTCCACACAAAATCCCGCACAAGTTCTATACATAAAGCCATAGTAACAAACGATATTAACTACACTCCACTTAACCTAAGCGATCACATAGAAACCCAAAACATAACCAATGTTGACCCGCAGACACAACAAATTGAAGATTGGAAGAGAAAAGTACTTCATGGTCGGCACCCTCATGACCTAGAGCAATCCCACATAAACACGCTAGCGTCAAATAAGTGGTTAAAGATAGGTAACTTATTTCCAGAAACCGAAGGATTTATAATAGCAATTCAAGACCAGATAATCAACACAAAAAACTACAGAAAATACATAATTAAAGATCCTACATTAACTAATGATAAATGTCGCAAATGTCACATCCACCCAGAAACCATTCAGCACATAACAGGAGCATGCACAACTCTCACGCAAACCGACTACACACACAGGCACAATCAAGTGGCCAATATCATTCACCAAAAACTAGCACTCAAACATACACTCATCCAAAATACCAACACTCCTTACTATAATTATAAACCAATACCTACCTTAGAAAACGAAACACATAAGCTCTTCTACGATCGCGGTATTCTCTCTGATAGGACGACCCATCACAACAGGCCGGATATAATCCTACAGGACAAAATAAACAAGATTACTTACCTGATAGATATTGCCGTCCCCAACACGCACAACATACAGAAAACAATCACTGAAAAAATAAGTAAATACGCAGAATTGAAAGAAGAAGTTACAAGATTATGGCAACAAGAAAAAGTGTATGTAGTCCCAATAGTCCTTTCCACAACAGGGGTAATCCCAAATCATCTCCTCCATAGCTTAAAATTATTAGACCTTAAAGAAACTCTCTACATTACACTACAAAAAGCTGCGATTTTAAATACATGCAGAATAGTTAGGAAGTTTATGCAAATAGACGAGAATGAAATAGGACCACCTCACAACACATAAAAAAAAACTCACACGCATCACACACACACACACACACACACACACACACACCACACGCTACATTTGCTTTGGTTTCGACCCGTAAATGTGGTAAAAATCCAGTCTAAGCTGAGAAGAAAAAACACATTCCGAAAATAATAATAATAAATTTTATTCAAAGTTAAGTTTGGTAAAATACAACATAAATCTTAAAAATAATCTTAGGTATAACAAAGTTCGATGCCTGTACTAGGATAAACCTGTATCACAGGCGATATGGCTACTAATAGGTACTATTTAAACTATTTGGACAACAGATTTCTAAGCCGTATGGAACATTTTTAATACTAAAATAATTTATAATGATAATATTATATCTAATTTAAACTCTATTATTTATTAGATTAGAACTAAAACAAGAATGTCTTAAACACGTAGGTAAATTTTATGTCAATTACGCAAAACAAAATTAAATCGGTCAATAACAAATTGTAAAATAACTTTGTCACAACATTTTTGCAGCGGACACAAATATGCTTAGCTAAACACAACGATGGATAGTAGGGCCGCACAGTGGACACGTTGAGTCAGCAAAATAGATAAATGTAAAAAGTGTGGTATTGAATGACGCACTAGGCGCCCTCATAATCAATTGAGTTAATATTTCTGTGTTCTGCTATTTTCCTAGCAGGACATTCAGCCTCTCCAGTTTTATGGGCATTAGGTTTTTTGAACCGTGAACACGTCGCACATTTTGGAGTCTCAGTTTTCTTCGGACATTCGGACATTGTATGACCTTCTTGACCACAGTGACCACACGTAGAATTAATTTCTCTGCAAGATTTTGCAGCATGGCCGTACTGTTGGCATTTTTAGCACCTTGTTACCAATGTGAACTCCCTGACAGGACAGGACGACCAATTTATAAAAATCATTGATAGAGGGATTAGCGTTTTACGTAAATGGGCCGAAACTTCAATCACGTAATTGCAGGTCGCAGCATCTCTCTTCCCAGATTTGTGGCTCAATTTTACGGCGGTCAAGAAGGATTCCAAGGTCATCTCTGGTAACTTCTCGGCTACATTTTGTTCAAAGATGCACTTGAAAACCTCGTTTTCAGCCAAGGAAGTCGGCACACCTATAATCACGATTCGGGGTTTCCGCTTGTTGGGCTCGTTGGCAGTAAGTCCAGATGTAGAGACCTGGACTGCGTTCTTCAGTTTGTCGGCGTCCTGTTTTGTCTCAGTACTTATTATGACGTCACCATTTTTTGTTTTTCGTACACCCCGTACCTACTTGCAGCTTCATCTGTTCGGGCCGTATGATTTTCTGCACTAGTTCTTTGGTTTCGTCACTCGTTTGCAATTTATCACTGGGATAAATGGCGACTGAGCTTAAGTTATTAGGACGAACGAAACGGTCAGATCCCCTTTTCACCATGTCGGCAAATGAAGTGCTTCCCGCAGAACTAGAGTCTCGTATTGTCTCCTTGAGTTCCAAAATATGCTCTGTCACGTCGCGCTGTTGCTTCAGGGTGTCGATCACATGATTCGCCTGAATAGTTTTTTGTTTCAGCGACTGATATAAGACTGCCATTTGCGACGTACAGGATTCTACTTTACGACAAAGATTAGTAATCTTCATCTTCTGCTCGGTGTTAAGTTTTCCATCAGCGGCAGTAGAACAAACTTCGTTCAGGTAGGTACTGCTGGATGGTGGTCATCCATCCTTGGATTTCTGGCGTTGAAGCGATAACAGCCGTGGCAGACTTCGATGGTGAGGCGGAGGGTTGCGCTGGGCCCCTTGGATTGCAGGGGCTGCTCTCCATTTTGTTACTTGTAATAAAACTTCACTGATTCGTGTCCATTATTCACAAAAACTATAGACTAAGCAAGATTACTAATACATAGCATTACGACTGTAACACACTAAAGTAGGTCACTATTATTAAAGTATTAATTAAATATTGCTAATGAGCACGTCTTTACGCTACGAGTGCACGATACTCGATTCGTTGAAGACTATTGGTGGTGACAATGATATCACAAAAAGGTTAACTTACTTTCAAACACATAACTTGCATGAAAAAGTCAGCATAACACGACGAATCAGTGATATTACTTTCTATGTCACTTGTTAAACAAATGCAACACTTTGTCGTGTGATTTTCTGCCATTTTTAACGAATAATCAATAAACAAAAATAACAAGTCTCTCGTTAATGTTTACTAAAATCAGCTGTTGCCTGTTGTCAAATGTCAATATCGTGTTCACAGATAATATCTTGTAGTTACGTCAATCATCACCGACATACAGCCTGAACGGTTTTTGGAAGACTGAAAGAAAAGGTGTCCTTCTACCCAGCCTTTTCTAAAACTATCCTAGGTTCCAATGTAATCAGACGCAGCTTCAGTACCAGTATTCTATAACGAGTGCCTATCTGACCTCCTCAACCCAGTTAGCACCAATTAACGGTTTGTGAAAGTCCAAAAGCCCACGTATCATTTTGAGTTATATCTGTCAAAACAAACGAATCACGAAAAAAAAAACATATTATTCTAATGATTCTGGATTCTGTTTTCTTCGCAATGTTTTAAAACCAACAAATTAATGTGCAATATAAAATAATCTAAAAAACACTAACTTAACAATAAATTAAAAAATTGCGTCAAAAAACTCGTCCTCAACGCTGTTAACCTTAATCCCCAGGAGACGGCGGCGGTGTTATTTTATTTGATCGTAAACAATAAATAATAATGGAAGAACCTATCAACATATGCCTAACATGTCTTAGCACTGATCGCAGCTTAGTTCCTCTGCACAAAATAACAACTTTACTGCAAGAAATACTTTTCGAAGAGGTAAGTGAGTTTGGTACTTAAATCAAAATGTTTTTCTTTTATTTTGGTTGTGAATGGTTATAGCAATCATTTTAAAAGAGTAACCGTGGAGTTTCTTGTCTGTTCTTCCCCATAGGAAACAATCAATGCAGACCCAGTACTAACTGGGTTGTGGAGGTCAGAAAGGCGGTCCCTTCATGTAGAATAGAATTCAGCAGGTATCCGATTATACTGAAATCTGAACCCAACTTAGTTGGGAGAAGGCTAGGCAGATAATGAAGTCTTGTAATAAATATAAATAAATTGGTTTATATTTTTTCAGTTAGAACAGTCTCGTGGTGGTGTATGTTGGGAATGCTGGAGTATACTGGCAAAGTTCTATAAGTTTAAGAAAAAAGCAAAAATAGCAAAGGACACCTTGTCAAAAGCTACAGAGGTATTAAAACTTATATTTTCTTATTATATTTAAGTATTATCATCCTGTTATATTCCCACTGCTGGGATATAAGCCTCTTCTTGGGAATGGTCAATAATTCACCATGCCGGCCCTGCACCAATAGGTATATGTTAATTCTTGGAGCTTTTTGTTCTAGTACACACGGCTACACATCAAGCTATACAAAACCAGTATAATCTGATCGTTAATTGTGCGAAAAGATCTAGTAAAGTGAGGCCAAGATTAACTGGTTTTGTATAGCTTGATGTGTAGCCGTGTGTACATCCCAGTTTTCTCACAATGTTTTTCTTCACCTGTTTTAAAAGCAGTAGTGATGCAATAATGTGCCTGCCTGGGTTCGAACCCACAAATTACTGTTCATTAGTCGTGGCTACCACACTGCTATACAATCATTTTAAAAGTTAAAAACCTGTCCTGTCTGAGAGAGTGGATAAAAAGTAAAATACTGGCCAACTGCAAGTCGGACTTGCACATGATTTATTCTGTAGCATTGTAGTAGATACTAAGAGATTTTCAATGTTATTTTAGCAACATAGATTTCTTATAGGTTTTCCTGTAATCTATAAGTGTTGAACTAATTTCTGTATTCTTTTCAAAATTGTGGGCTCAGTAGTTTAGGAGATAAAGTCGGACAGACAGACACACACACACAAGTGATCAGTATCCGTTTTTTGCTTTTGAGGTACGGAACTCTAAAAAAATACAATGTACCTACTTTTTTAATGTTGTCATCATCATCAACAGCCTATTAATGTTCCCACTGCTGGGACACAGGCCTCCTCTCTTTGAGAGGGAATGCCGGAATGGGCTATAATCTACCACGCGGGCCCGGTGCGGATTGGTAGATGTCACATGTCTTCGAATTTTTGTTTCTAGGACATGCCGGTTTCCTTACGATGTTTTCCTTCACCGTTTTGAGAGCAGCGGTGATGAAATAAATTACACAAAGTAATGTGCCTGCCTGGGTTCGAAGTTCGAACCCACGACCTACTGTTCGTAAGTCGGGGCTGCCACCACTGGGCCACTGCTGCTCTTTAATGTTGTCATTAAAGTAAGATTTTTTTCCAGCAACGCAATATTAAATCATTATCAACATTGACCTCAAAAACAAATATTTTCTACAACTATGAATACACCTATAGCTTAGACCCATTAACCAGTAATACTGAACTAAAAACGGAACCAGAAAAAATTAAACAAGAAACCATAGACGTATGTGAAGACAACATAGACAATAACTCAGATTTTGATGAAAAAAAAACAGATATTGATGAAGAAATGGAAAATATCTATGATAACAGTATTTTTTTGGGAAAGGAAGAAATTCTAGTACAAAGTGATAGTGTAATATACAATGGTCCTCATATGAAAGAAAAAACAACAGATTTTAATGAAAAAATATCGCACATTCCGGAGAAAATTGTAAATGTCTATGTAAATGAAACTAAACACAGATTAGCAAAGCAAAAGCAAAAATATACAAAATGTGTTACTGGAACTAAAATAAATTTTCCCCCAGTTATATTTAATGAAAAACATAGCAAAGAAATTACTGAAAAAGTCTATGTAGAAGCTATAGAGAAAATAACTAATAAAAATACAATAAAGAAAAAATCTAAAACAGATTTAGAAAAAATTGAGGAAGATATTAAAGAGAAGTTCACTCAAGTTGTCCTAAGTGAAGAAGAAATGCTCAAAGCAAGAGAAGAGAAGAGAAATCATTATAATTTTAAGAAGATTCCTTATAAATGTGATAGCTGTGTGCTCGGGTTTACTAGAAAGGATACTTTTAGTTTACATATGAGGAAGAAACATGAAGAGGTATGTATTTTAAATAAATATTTAAGAAATTTTTGCTGAGTGAGGTCCTGGGTTCAATTCTCAGGTTGGAGATGAATGTTATTGGGTGTTCCATCAAGATTTTTAAGCTATTGCATAGCTTCTATCGCGGGCCTTGAGCGTGGAGAGCGAATCCAGAGATTCCCTAACAAAAATATTCAGGATTCAGTATTCAACCAGGTTGCTATGGTTACGGAAAATAACAAGGTTGTCAACTGAGGTTGTCAAATTAAATAATTAATTATTTGCTGTTGATAAAAAATGCTATGCAATAGCTTTACCGCGGCAGTCTCCGAGTGCCACATTTAGTTTTTTCAGTAGCAGCCGTTAGATTACTAACCGTTTGATGGTAATAGGCTCGCTCTTATTACATTAGGACTTGAATATAACAGGTGAAATATATATAAAAACCGGCCAAGAGCGTTTCGGGTCACGCTCAGTGTAGGGTTCCGTAGTTTCCCGTCCGTCACAATAAGTGTTCCCATCCATTATATTTTTTTTATATATACTTATCTTTTTAATTTTTTTTTTTTTCACTTTCGTAATGATTTTCCTAGAAAGTCCATATAAAGTTCTATTTTTTATATTTTTAAACTTATGGTTCAAAAGTTAGAGGGGGGGAAACATTATTTTTTACTTTTGAAATTATTTAAGTAAACTCCTATTCATTTTTAAATACCTTTCCAACAATATATCACAGGCTAGGGTTGAAATTAAAAAAAAAATCACTTCTCACTTTACTTTATAGGCTACCCTAATAAAACATTTTTTTCCAATTTTTATTTTACCACTTTGTCGGCGTGATTGATACACATATTTGTACCTTTCAGCTTTCTAGTGCTAACGGTCACAGAGATTAAGCGAGGACGGACGGACGGACAGACAGACATGGCGAAACTATAAGGGTTCCTAGTTGACTACGGAACCCTAAAAACCACTTGTGTTCCTTCTTAGCCCTTTGTATTCCGGCGCCGCAGTATCTCTTTCGAACAACCCGCAGCCTCAGCGGGGTGCTCATTACTACTGCTGCCTGAATCAATCCAACCATATGAACATTTTTATGAAATAGTTACGAAACGTCAGAAGTCCGCACTTGGGGTCTGCCAACGAGCTATGGAGCGAAGTATACTGGGTGTCAAACTTAGGGACCGCATCAGAAACACTATAATTCGCTCTAAAACACAAATAGCTGATGTTGGTCTTACAGCTGCGAGTTTAAAATGGAACTGGGCTGGTCACATCTGCCGCATGTCGGAGGAGCAATGGGCAAAAATTACCACTCAGTGGACACCAACCAGCAGGAAACGACAACGCGGCAGGCCCAGAAGGAGATGGCGGGATGAGCTGGACTCTTTCTCAAGGGATTGGTCTAAGGGATCGCGAAAAGTGGAAAGAGGGAAGGGAGGCTTTTGCCCTGCAGTGGGACAACATAGGATCATAATAAAAAAAGTTAAATGGAATTCAAATATTTTCTAGAGCATCGGCGACCAAATCTGCGACGTCTGCCACATCCGTTTCCGCCACAAACTGGCGCTAAACAATCACAAAAGCAAACACTACATTATATACAGATGTCGTCTATGTAAACATGAGGCACATGAATACGTGTATATGTTCAACCATTGTAAGACTAAGCACGAAGATGATGAGCCGAATAGAATACATTGTTCACAATGTGATGTTGTTGTTAAGTAAGTATTATCATCATCATCATCATTATCATCATCACCACCACCATCATCTAAAACAATAACACCATCATCATCAAAAACAACAACAATATCATCATCATCAACAACTCCATCATCACCACCACCATCATCATCAACAACTCCATCATCACCACCACCATCATCATCAACAACTCCATCATCACCACCACCATCATCATCAACAACTCCATCATCACCACCACCATCATCACCAACAACTCCATCATCACCACCACCATCATCATCAACAACTCCATCATCACCACCACCATCATCATCAACAACTCCATCATCACCACCACCATCATCATCAACAACTCCATCATCACCACCACCATCATCATCAACAACTCCATCATCACCACCACCATCATCATCAACAACTCCATTATCACCACCACCATCATCATCAACAACTCCATCATCACCACCACCATCATCATCAACAACTCCATCATCATCACCACCATCATCATCAACAACTCCATTATCACCACCACCATCATCATCAACAACTCCATCATCACCACCACCATCATCATCAACAACTCCATCATCATCACCACCACCATCATCATCATCGACCTTTAACAGTCGTAACAAACAAGTAGTCAGTGACCCGAAAGTGTAGCTAAAACTATAAAAAAAAATGAGTTTAAACTACACACGGGTGATGGTTGTTAGGGTTCCGTACAAAAATTCATCCATTTCAGTGCATTTTAAGCTTTATAACGCAATTCATATTATGCACTGCTAAAGTGGCTATTTTAGACCTCCAGCCCTAAGACTATGAGCAAATCTGTTTTGTGGCTTCCCATTGGAAGCAAACGTTTTCCAAGTTAATTAAAGAATATGACATAACATGTGTAACGCGGGTTTTTGCATGGTTAGTGTAAGTACTGTGATGTTGTTACGCGATCTCGCTGCCATACCGGTCTCGCCCCCTCCTTCGCCGCCCACGCACCTCCCCCGCAGTGCACAGGGAACGCTGCGCGGGCGACGTAGTGGAGTATCCCAACCGCCAACGGGAACAGACGTACGAAGCGATCCTCCGCGACCCAAGTCGCGACGTTATATTGTATTTTTAATGTCTACTAAGTTGTGCATATATAATACCACTAATGTAAAGTGTGAATAAATATATTGCTATTTGCTTCAACCAGTACGTTAAACATGTTATGTTGTTTTCAGAACCCCAGAAGATTTAGAAACACACATGCACACGGAACACAGGCTTTTCTGTGATTGTGGTACGAAATTTAAAGACAAACACACTTTAAGGCAACATATAAAGTAAGTATCATCTCGCCCGTCGGGGCTGCGGGTTGTTCGACAGAGATACCGCGGCCTCGACACAAAGGGCTAAGAAGGAACATGGGTGGTTTTTAGTCAGTAGAAGTCTGATACTCCCTACCGGTCTGCTCAGAGCGGGAGGACTCATTTGATGATATCCTATCCCAAAAACAAGGCTTTTCTCAACTATGTCAGGGTCGGCTTCCAGTCTAACCGGATGCAGCTGAATACCAGTATTCTACATGGAGCGACTGCCTGTCTGACCTCCACAAGCCAGTTACCTACCCCTTGGCAAGCTTGACGTCAATTTTGAGAATAATTATGCAAAATATTGTATCATTTTAACCACACCGACCGACTCGGAGAGTAGAGCGGAGTTTTATCACGTTTAAAACAGAGTTTTTAATCGTAAAGAGTGTTTAATACAATAAGATTTATTTTTACTCTAGCTTTTGCCCGCGACTTCGTCCGCGTTATACTAAAAATGTTATCTTTGGTAAGTAGATCTATCATTAATTTTAAATGAAAAACTTGCAATAATATCATGGCGGTCATGCGGTGCTTGACCCTCAAGAAGCTCCCGAGTGATTTCATCCCACTTAGGCTTGGTAGTTACAGAAATAAATAAGTCGGGACGTCCATATTTTCTTACGTAACAAAAAGCGTCTTGAGTACGTAAATTTTACTCAAAGGAAACATTCCTTTATTTTTGAATAGAAAGCAAACTGCATTCAAAAAATTTCGAAAATTCTCTTCTCCCACACCCGGGAATCGAACCTGCTAAAATCTGGAAAAAATAAACCCTGTACTTTTATTGCATCGATCGTTAGGGTCAATTATAAGAATGAAATTTCTCTAACAAACATGATAAATTAAATGAAAAGAAAACCAGGAAATCTTAAATTAATTAATTATTTACAAAAAATGGTAAACCAACTAATTAGTTGCTCGAAATGGGCTCCATTCTCTTGGATACACAAATTTTTATTCTTTTAACGAATTCATTTCTAGTAACCTTTAATAAAGTGTTGTGGTGAATATTATAAATCGTATTCTGAACTTCAACTCTCAACTCGTTGTCATTCGCTTATGATTTCATGTAAATTTGATTTTTAACCGACTTCAAAAAAAGGAGGAGGTTATCAATTCGACTGTATTTTTTTTTTTTTTTTTTTTTTTTTTTTTTTTTTATGTTTGTTCGCTCATAACTTGCGACTGGGTGAACTGATTTTCATGATTCTTTTTTCATTTGAAAGCTGGTGCTTCCCGTGTGGTCCCATTGTCACCATTTCAATATCTGATGATGGGATCTTGTAGAAATCGGGGGAACTCTTCAATAAATAACAGCAGATTAACCGCGATTGTTGCTATAGCATATCTAAGCATTGTTTACGCCATCACACAACATAATATCACGCCTGTACTCCTCTTTGGTGAAGATCTGATGAAGAACTTCGGAGATAGGCAACGGAACTCCTCAATTAATGATAGCAAATGGACTGGGATTGCTGAAATCTCATGACTGTCTATTGTTTACACCAGTTCATAACATAACATCACGCCGGTACGCTGTGAAGGGGTAAGCACATGTGAACCACTAAAAAGTGAAAAATAAAAACTTTTTTACAAAAAATAAAACCGACTTCGACAAAAATAAAACACAAAAAAGTGAAAAATAAAAAATCAGCTTCAGAAGTCGGTGGCAAAAACATGAAATCAAACAAACAAAAGTCACCGACTTCAGAAGCTGATTTTTTATTTTTCACTTTTTTGTGTTTTATTTTTGTCGAAGTCGGTTTTATTTTTTGTAAAAAAGTTTTTTTGTAAAAAAGTTTTTTTACATAAGTATCCCCACAAAAAAAATCTAATGGGGTGAGATCTGGCGATCTCGCAGGTAGGTTTTCCTCTCATTTAATTTATCATGTTTGTTAGAGAGATTTCATCCTTATAATTGACCCTAACGATCGATGCAATAAAAGTACAGGGTATAATTTTTTCAGATTTTAGGCGGTTCGATTCCCGGGTGTGGGAGAAGAGAATTTTCGAAAATCTTTGAATGCAGTTTGCTTTCTATTCAAAAATAAAGGAATGTTTCCTTTGAGTAAAATTTTCTATCTGCAGTATTAAGAGTACTTTCCCTCCAGGTGGCATTACAAAATTCCACCCTGTATAATCAGAAAGCTCCGAACTGCTAAGCTATCGGAAGTTACACGTGTTATTGTGAGTCAACCATACAAGATAGACAGATGCTGTTGTGAGATATTTTTTAGATAATTTTATGTAGAACATTTCCGTCATAAATGATTTCTATGTAGCTTTAACCATTAAGGCTGCACACACGACGGAAGCTTAAAAAATGGAGCAACTTCTCCCGTTTTCCCAACATTTCCCTTCACTGCTCTGCTCCTATTGATTGTAGCGTGATGAAAAGTATACTATAACCTCCCCAGGAGTATGAAGAATAATTGTACCAAGTTTCGTTAAAATCCGTCGAGTAGTTTTTGTTTCTATAAGGAACATACAGACAGACAGACAAAAATTTTACTGATTGCATTTTTGGCATCAGTATCGATCACTAATTACCCCCTGATAGTTATTTTGAAAATATATATCATGTACAGAATTGACCTCTCTACAGATTTATTATAAGTATAGATAGAAGATAGATAGATATAGATAGAAGATGTCACTTCTTTTGTTCTTGAGCGTAGTGTCAAACACTGTTTTACACATGATAAAAAAATCTGCTCTCTCCGAGCCGGTCGGTGGTACCCTTTTAAACTTACCACAAAATGAGTATTTCTGTTGCCGTTATAACAACAAATAATACAAATTAAAGGTAGCATCCTTCTACGACGGTACCGAACCCTTCATGTGCAAGTTCGACTTGCACTTGACCAGTTTTTTATTAAATAAATAATCATCTTTGATATTTTACGAGCAATAGCATACAGCTCTGTTCCAACCAGGAGTACTTACACCTCTATTTTTAACCGAGTTCCCAAAACGGAGGAGGTTCTCACTTCGATTGGTATTTTTTTCTTATGTAGCTGGGATTTATGATCCGATTTACGTGATTCTTTTTTAGTTCGATGCGCGGAATATTTGCCATTTGGTCCCATAAAAATTTAACATAGTTTGGCCCAGTACTTTTAAGTTTATGAACATTTTTTTTGTCCACAGCCGCGCACACTCAATCACACGCACCTTCATTTGTGATATTTGTAAAAGAACCTTCAATACTGCAACACGCTTAGAAACACACCTGGCCACTCATAGCAACTTCTCCAAGAAGCTAGCATACTGCCAGCAGTGTGATATACAGTATAAGAATATTAGAGTGTATAGGGAACATTTGCAGACTAGTTCACGACATCATTCTCAGGGGTAAGTGGTGTATTTTCAAAATTAAAATAATTATTACACACTAGCTTTTGCCAGCGGCTTCGCCCGCGTGAAAATGACGATTTTCCATACAAACTTTCATCCCCATGAATTTCGAAAAATCCTTCCTTCTACATTATAAAGGGAACCTCTGTGCAAAATTTCAGCTTTCTAGGTCCAAGGGTTTGGGCTGGGCGTTGATGAGTCAGTCAGTCAGGACTTCTCTTTTTATTTATATAGATAACATCACGCCTGTAATCCCCGAAGGGTTAGGCAGATGTGTACATAATAGTACACCCACATTTCGACAGTTATGTTTAAGTCCCATGTAATAGGGGGCGAGCCTATTGCCATCAACCGCGCACAAATCCAGGCTCCGTCACTGCTACTGATAAATTCTTGATGGAAAAAACCAATAACTCTTTGCCCGACCCGGGAATCGAACCCTGGACCTCATGATCAGTCAGTCACGCTTGCAACTACTAGATATACGAGACAGTCAAAATAAAAATTAGGCTGATATTAATCAGCACTTCTTGAACTTCTAGCTTTACAAGAGACAGTCTCCCTACCGTGGGCCTGTGGACGGTGAGGAATGGGTTGGCTCACCGTTCGTCTGTCATAAGTCGACGGCGCGTTCGTGTTCCACGCGTGCCTTAAAGTGATGTCAGCAACATTGCAGGGGCCGACTGCTGCGGGTTGTTCGAAAGAGATCCCGTGGCCCCGGACACAAAGCGTTAAAAAGGAACATGGGTAATTTTTAGTCAATAGAAGTGTGACACTCCCTTCCGCTTCGCCCAAAGAGCGGTCCCGAGTCATTTGATGATTTCCCACCTAAATTGCGTGAAAACTGGGTTTAATTTAGTAAACAAGTTTGTCCTCTAAAATATGGCCAAAATTGCCTCACGTAATGAATGGACGCCCCCTTACAAAATCTTATAAATTTGCAGATACCCGTGTTCAGAGTGCAAAAAGAAATTCAGGTCAAAAGGGTATTTGAGGCAGCATTACAATTTCTATCATTTGAGAAAATCTCAGTTCAAATGCGAAGCATGCAATAAGGTAAGTTTATTTTCTTCTGTCATCATCATCATCTGCCTACAACTACAAACTAAAAACTCAAAAAAAAAAACTACATTGTCCATTTGAACCACTAAAAAGTGAAAAATAAAAACTTTTTAACAAAAAAAAAAAATTGGTTGCCTGTAAAGTCGGTATACGGGCGAAAGTTTTACGTGACAACGACTTTGAGTGGTAAAATAATTTTAATGTGAATATTCATTCGTATAGTAGGAAGAAGGATGCAATAATAGTAACAATTTAAAACATTTATTTATACAAAGAATTATATTTAAAACATTAATTTATACAAAGAATCTCGCACTGAATTTCATATTAACAAAATTACGCGTGCCTTTCACTTTTTATGTCTGTCTCTCTCGCTCTTAGGCGGGCTAACCATGCCCGAGTGGAAGGGACGCGTGCCTCTCACTCGCTCTCATTGTGAGCGCATAACGTGAGCGGAGCGTAACGCAGTTTCTTGAAGTGTCACCCGGCAAACCAATTTATAAGACGTTGTCACGTCAAAAAATAAACAAATTAAAAAAAAAGTGAAAAATAAACTTAGAAGAAAAATCTGTTTCTGAAGTCGGTGGCAAAAAAATGAAATCAAACAAACAAAAGTCACCGACTTCAGAAACAGATTTTTCTTTAGTTTATTTTTCGCTTTTTTGTGTTATTTTTTGAATATTTTTTTTTTGTTAAAAAGTTTTTATTTTTGATTCGAATTTTGTTACCAATTTCAAAGATATTTTTTTGCACGGAGGCCTAAAAATTTTTCTAAAATAAAATTAGCCTCAGTTAGACCTTATAACATCAGCTATCTGCCAGTGAAAATTCCGTCAAAATCAGATTCCGTTTCGGAGATTAGCAGGGACAAATAGACAGACATACAAAATAATTGTAATATCAAAAAATCACGCATTCCTTTTGTTCTAGATCTTCATATCAAATTGGCGGCTACATAATCACAAACAACAATACCACGGTTTGAGCAGACCTAGGAATCATTCTTGTAACACATGCGCCAAGAAATTCTTTGTAAGTATTACTTGAACGTTACATTATACTAGCTTTTGCCAGCGGCTTCGCCCGCGTGGATGTCGGGAATATCAAACTTTCATCCCCTGTTTCCTTTTCCCTTGGGGGTTGAATTTTGAAAATTCCTTTCTTAATGGATGCCTACATTGTAAGAGGAATATGTGTGCGAAATTTTAAGTTTCTAGTCCTAAGGGAAAAAGCTGATCGAGTGGTTTATTTGAGGAGGTTCTCAATATATGTTGTATGTTTGTTACCTCATAACTTCGTCATTTATAAACCGACTAGCGGACGTCCCGCGGTTTCACCCGCGTAGATCCCGTTCCCGTGGGAATACAGGGATAAAAAGTAGCCTTTGACACTCAGCAATGTGGCTTTCTATTGGTGAAAGAATTATTAAAATCGGTTATGTAGATCCCGAGATTACCCCTTACAATTTAGCAAACACACAAACTTTACTTCTTTATAATGTTAGTATAGATTTGAAAAAATATTTTTTTTATATGAAAGAATCATCATCAGCCTATAATGTTCAAAGTAGTTAGCAGGGACTCAGGCCTCCTCTCTACGAGAGGGATGGGCTATAATCCACCACGCAGCCCCGTGCGGGTTAGTAGATGTCACATGTCTTTGAATTTTTTGGTTCTAAGACATGCCGGTTTCCTCACGATGTTTTCCTTCACCATTTTGTTCGTAAGTCAGGGCCGCCACCATAGATAACAGAAACAACAGGAGATATGCCCTTTAGCCGAAAATGTATAGGAACCTGTGTCGTCAGTTCACACACGTAGAGCAGTAAAAACAACAGATATACGCTCTCGCGCACACACCCGCATTTCTTAAAACATCACGAACTACACAATCAATTATATAGCTCTTCGATCAATAATGTACTAGATTCCCGATAAGCGCTTCAAAAACGGCCCGAAATATAAGACCACAAACGTATTTGTGGTCTTATTTCAAATCAGTATGGTCCAATCATAGCCAACATTAAGACGTCAAAATACCGCAGTCTGCGTTCAAAAACTGCGTAAATAACCACCGTAACACCAAGGTTTTGGAAGGAATATCTTTTTTTCGGTAATTTAATATCACTATGTGCTTTTTCATAATATTTAAACATAATTAAACTGTAAATATAATTAAATCAGCGAATATTATAATTGTTTGGCCAATGTTTGCTACAACGAACCAACTATTGTATCATGTTCTTGAACAGGGAACGCTAGTTCCGCAATAGAATAAGCACGACATTGTACACAAAATGCTTTTAACCGTATTGCTTAGAGTTTAAGTTTCATTTTAGAATGAATATTTTTGTACTGATGACTTTTTACTTTGGAGCGACATTTAAAATGTTTTGCTTCTAATCTTTCTCCGATGAAAGGGCTTAAATAAATATACTTTACAATGATAATTAAACGTTATGTTTACGTGTTAAGGTTTATAATCATCTGAAGTTGTTAATAATATTGAACTTTTTTCCAAGATGCTATGTAGATGTTTACGTGTGTGCAAACGTGGCCACTTGAGCGACTTATTTTTGTTCCTGATGCTTAATCTAGTACTAGTAGTGATCGAAGATATAGCTTATCCCTTCACACACAGCGTGTATTTACCATGCAACATAGTACATTTTGTTTTACTAAGACACTAGTGTGTTTTGTTTTACAAAACGTAATCAAGTCAACCTCAAATACAAGGGCCTCTACTGGCTCCTGGGTAGAAACTCAAAACTGTCACTGGACAACAAGCTCCTAATCTACAAGGCTGTCATAAAACCAGTCTGGACCTACGGAATTCAGTTGTGGGGAGCCTGCTGTAATTCCAATATAAATATCATCCAAAGAGTTCAGAACTACATCCTGAAGCAAATCAGCAATGCACCCTGGTTCATTAGAAACAGTGAAGTACACAAATACTTGAACATGCCAACAGTGAAGGAAGAGATAAAGACCTTAGCAGGCAAATATAAAACAAGACTGGACAACCATCCTAACCAGCTCGCTGTCCAGCTCACATTACCTGACTGTCTAAATCGCCTGAAAAGGCGCAGAACCTTAGATCTCGGCGGCGGCGACGTTGATTAAGCCAATATATTAATATGGAGGATGTTCCTAGTGGGGTACATCTCCTCAAGAATAATATCCATATAACACATCTGCTCATAGTCAGAAGGACTGATTGCAAGATTGAAGAAAAAAAAAAAAAAAAAAAAAAAATACACTAGTGATTGACTAAATCGAAAAGTTATCGATTCTTCTATTTATTATTCTACTAAAGCTTTTATCTATGGCGGCCACCATTGATGTGGTTCTGGTTGGCTGGACATTTCTTCAAAACTGCTCGCATTTAAGTAGGTCAATAGGGCACTTTATGTGACGGCTAAACACCCTTATTTCAGAATAGGTGACGCTACAGAATCTTAGATAATCGATCGAAAGCGTGTCCAGCCAGCTTGAAAAACCACTTTTCGCTGGTCTCTCAATCTCCGTAACGGAAGTGATTTTGACGACTTTTTGCATATCAACGGGCGTCACATAAATATGTGACAGGCATCAAGCTAAAAGTTTTGTGATACGTACAGTGGTTTAGTAGAAAAATGCAAAAAACTGTGTCCAGCCATCTTGAATTTACGTAGAAAACTTTTGGCTGGCACTTCCGAATCCCACATAACGGGAGCGTTTTCGAATATGGTTCCTTTACTAATACTTGGTGACGCAATGTGTGACAGTAATAACGTTTGATTTATGCCGTCACATGCAAGGGTTTACGAGATATCAATGAAAACTTAATGTATACTTGTGTCCAGCCATCTTGAACTCAGGCTGGCTGGACACCTGTATCTCCGCTGCCTGATGATCTACGACCTTCAGAATGGTATCAAAATGTTGTGACGGGGACGATAATGGTAACCTGAATTTGTGACGGAGAAACTTTGCGTAGTTTCAAAGATATTGATCTATTAAATTTTCCCATACAAACACTGTAGTAGGGTTACCAATATTGTAGGTTTTATGTAGGACTAAGTATTTAAGGTGTTTTCTTTAATGGACGAAAATTCGCGTATTGGTGATACTAATACGAACAACTGTAGATATTTTAATCAATAGAAGACAAAAGTGTAGAAGTGAGGAAGGGGGGGGGGAGATTTTTTTTAATGTTATTGATTATTTACGTGCAGATACCTATCTACTCTTTTTAGTAGATAATTATTGGTGTTTTTATGGTAAGTACATAGGTAGATATTGTGTCAGGATAACAGACTAATGCTCTAAGGTATTTAAATGAAAAAATAATGTATGTAAATAAAATCACATTTATTTATTTGCGCTAGAGCGTTTCAATGACGAAAATGACGACGATCAACTCCATTTGCACTTCAATAACCCCCGCCTTGTACCAAAGCGTTGTTTTTACCGCCGCCCTAAGTGTTTGAAGCGCAAATGAAGCCGGTGGTCGTCATTTTAATCATATAAATAGCTGAATAAACTAACCCCTTACTGCGTGGATTTTTTGATTGGGACGACAAAAATATATGAAGTAGTATGACCCCAAGACACCCCACATAAAATATTTTAAAAAATCTATGCCAAGTATTTTTGAAAATATTTACCAAAAACTTTCAATGCCAAATATGGCATTATATGCAGTTCAAGGTTTATTTTAAAGTTTGCCAAATATGTCATTGTATGCAGAATTAGCTGGCAAAATAAAAATTTAAGATCAAAATGAGAATTTAGGTACAGGTAATATCAGATAAAGGAAGGATTCTGGTATAAGCTGGTGATAGATTGCATATGCGTAGGGAAAGAAAGAATTAAATGAAAAAAACGCGTATATTTACTTATGTTTTATTTTATTTAATGAAAGTATTAGGAAACCTTTTATTTCATTTGTGAGGCTAATATCTCCTAGAAAGGTGTAATTGTCTTCGCTATACTGCCGCTGACCAGTTTCCCATTTATAATAATATGTCTTCTTAGAAGTTCCCTTTGTTACCCCCCCCCCCCCCCTTGTCGACTTGTTGAAGGCTGGTCGCTTTGATCTTCAAATTCAATATCTGACTGTGAATCTACGTCACTATCTTCATCGGACTCAGACAAATATAACGGGTCCGATCCACGATTACCTCTCCATTCCGTATCTTCATCAGAAAGCTCTTCGTCTTCACTCACATCTGGAATGTTGAGTACATGCACTTGTTTCTGTCTTGGCATTGTTGTTCATAAACTGTTGGGGAAAAAAGCGTAAGGTGCAAAATAAACAAGTGAGCAAGCCTAATCAAACCAAGGAAACACAAAAAAATATTGTATTATAATATTTCCTATAATTGGCAGAATTGCATGCTATCCCATATATGGTTTTCTCATTTCTGTTGACATTCTGCATACAATCCCATATCTGCCAAACAGTTTTTCCTGCGACTGCATACTATCCCATATATGGGTACTAACTTTAGCAACAAAAATATTTGCAATCATTCATGCGAATCTAGTTCTTTTTTGCCTATTGTCTTTCAATAAATGCCTATTGTATGCAAAATAATTGTCGTAGCCGTATATCGTGAAAATCCCTGCAAAAATACCCCAAAAGCTGAGTCCACTTACCTCTTGTCGACCGTTGGGAAACAAACTGCCAAATTCTTCTATTGCACTAGTGCTGGACACCATTTTTTTTACAAACGTCAAATAATATTACCGGTTTTTGATTTAAGAGTTGCAAGAAGGAAAAAAAATGTGCCAAATTTAAATGACGTGACAAAAACCCTCGATGCCAGATATGTCATGATATGCAGTAAGGGGCTAAAATATTCTTCAATACCTATTTATGGAAAAGAATAAAATTATTACACAAAATAAATCACAGCATCAGTTTTCATTTGGTTTTATTACGTACTACCATTATTACGCTGTCACACTCACAGCCTGTGTACAATCTCAGTGTCAGTGCATCAGTGCTGCCAACAAGACCGATATAGAATCTGCTAAAATGGTGTTAAAATTATGCCAATTGCTTTAGAGAAATGCTAAAAAATCTGCTAACATTTTTCAGTGTCAAATGAAACGTAAAATAGTTTTAACTTTTTTATTATTTAACAAAATATACATACTGTTTTAATCGACTATGATCTCAAATACTCTTTCCATTATGTTGGCACCAGAAGCGCCAACAATATAGTAAAGGGATTTTTTTTCTAAATGGAAATAATTGCGTACGCATTAATGTATTTTATTTTATAATTATTTTATATGCTAAAAATATGCTAAACAACTAATAAGTTTGCTAAACAACATGAAAAAATGCTAAATTGGCATCACTGAGTGCAATGCACTTTGTTCTTTTTTGTTAGTGTTTTTAATTATTATTTTGAATTAACACATACTTACGCTTTTTACTGCAGGAAAACCTTTTATTCCCACGGAGAAATCAAATACAAAGCAGGCGTGGCTGCTACCGGCCGATTAGTCGATTAAAAAGAAATCCTTTATTTATGTAAAAATTATGGTCACCTCACAATATTAACGGATGTTTGTATGGGAAAATTTAAATGATCAATATCTTTGAAACTACGCAAAGTTTCTCCGTCATAAATTCAGGTTATCATTATCGTCCCCGTCACAACATTTTGATACCATTTTGAAGGTCGTAGATCATCAGGCAGCGGAGATACAGGTGTCCAGCCAGCCTGAGTTCAAGATGGCTGGACACAAGTATACATTAAGTTTTCATTGATATCTCGTAAACCCTTGCATGTGACGGCATAAATCAAACGTTATTACTGTCACACATTGCGTCACCAAGTATTAGTAAAGGAACCATATTCGAAAACGCTCCCGTTATGTGGGATTCGGAAGTGCCAGCCAAAAGTTTTCTACGTAAATTCAAGATGGCTGGACACAGTTTTTTGCATTTTTCTACTAAACCACTGTACGTATCACAAAACTTTTAGCTTGATGCCTGTCACATATTTATGTGACGCCCGTTGATATGCAAAAAGTCGTCAAAATCACTTCCGTTACGGAGATTGAGAGACCAGCGAAAAGTGGTTTTTCAAGCTGGCTGGACACGCTTTCGATCGATTATCTAAGATTCTGTAGCGTCACCTATTCTGAAATAAGGGTGTTTAGCCGTCACATAAAGTGCCCTATTGACCTACTTAAATGCGAGCAGTTTTGAAGAAATGTCCAGCCAACCAGAGCCACATCACCATTGGGCTATACCGCCGCTCCTATATGAAAGAATATGGTTTCCGATTGGTCCCATAGTATAATATTTAGAGATTTTTCTTTTGTTCACAGACGATGGCAACGCTCCGCAGTCACCAGTTGACTCACTCCTCGCAGCGCTCGTTCATGTGCGCACATTGCGGCGACACGTTCAAACAAAGCGCCGCGTTGTACACACACACACGGCTGAGGCACAAACATGGGGGGGCACGGAAGGATGACAGCTAGGTTTTATGTTTACCTTCATTGTCATTATAAATGTGATAATTTATTTATTTAATAAAAAAAAGTTGAGTTGAATTTCTTTTTTTTAATGAACCTAATGGTACGCCCATTTCACCAGGTATAACTTTTTCTAATAATTTTACAAAAAAATGACAGACCATTTTTATAAAAGTTACAAAAGTTGTTGATCTTATTTGCAATCAAAAAAAGTTAGCAATTTTTTTTGTGAGATGTTGTTCGTCAGATAACCCATGAAAACATACGTAGTACATAATATTGTGATGAAAACCATTTGAACCACCCCTTTTTCCAAGATGGCAGCCGTGGGACTAACTGGCATACACTTTGTATAATAAGAAAAAGAGGTCAACATTTTAGTAAATAAAACACCATTTAATAAGTTAATATTTTTAATTACAGGTCAGATCTATTTATACATCTGGTCATACACACACACCGGTTGCATACAGCCAGAAATCTTTATAATTCTAGTACACTGAAAATATTGATTGCAATTTTGTTTTATAAAGCGTTTCGATGTAAGATGCTTTGTCGTTTGACATCAGTCTCTGAATGTATCTGTATAATCATCAAAGTAAATGCAAGTTAGCTGGCTGTATACATATAAGCTTGTTCGAATGTACTACTGGGTTTTCCAAACCGGAACAAATCAAGTGTAGATCTTGGGAGATGGTGAGACGAGAAGCTTCATCTGTGTGCCACCAGTGTGATTGCAGTGAGGACAGGGCCCATCATTAGCTCGGATAAATGACTACTCCCGCTCTTGGCAGAGCGGTAGGGAGTGTCAGACTTCTACTGACTAATAACCATCCATGTTCTTAGCCTTTTGTGTCGAGGCCGCGGTATTTCTTTCGAACAACCCGCAGCGCCCAGCATACAAGCAATGTTCCGCTTGGGAGGAGCAGTCTCGTGTTTTCGCGGCAATATTTGATGGAGACTTATCGTCGCTCCTGAATACGGCTCGTATTGTTAGGAGGCTCCTCTCTCTGGAGCCCTTATGTGTTTCCTACTCCTCCGCTATTTTTTTCCGACTAATTTCATTGCGGGATCCAAGACAGTTAAATCGCTTCTCTGGGACTTCGTCGAGCTTCATTGTCTCGGCGCTTTTCTTGTGGTCGCCACTGTTGATTCTGGCTAACAGGAGTTACAGTGGTTTGGGAATAGTGTGGCGGGATTGTCTCTCTGGAGCCCTAACCTGTAGCTTGGACCCAACAGGGTCCACCCCCGATACCGGTCATCGGGAACACCCGATACCGGTGGGTGATAAACGATTCTATTATGAACTCTGTCGCTTTTTTCTCCGCCAACCCTTATGCTTGAGTCGCGTATGTGTAAATAAAGACCCTTTTTGCTTGAACGTGTCCCCGCAAACCTCGCACATGAATTTACGTTCATCTGTATGTGTTAGTTGGTGGTTACGGAGCACTTGAGAGTCCTGAAAAGAAAATAATTGAAGTTAATTACAATATAATAACTTAAAGTCACGCCTGTAACCCCGAAGGGTTCGGCAGAGGTGTACCTAATAGTGGACCCAAAGGGGATAGAACCGATGTGGCATATCAACCTGGCCGCCATTTTGATTTTTTTTCGAAATCGCGGCCCACAATGAAAGTGGTATGTATGGATAGAGGACATATAGACGAACAAAAAATGTCCAGTAACATGGTACGTAAAGTGTCACGTTATCGAGATATTTGTAGGTAAAGATCGACAATTGAGTACAACGGCAATTACTAAAAATAGACTTATTACGTTTTTAGGCGTTAAATTCTATCCAAATAATAGTTCCCCAGATTATTACTATACGCACCAGAAAATCGTTTCACATCGCAATTAAACGATTTTCTTCTTCTTATCGTGAGGGCAGTAAGGTCTAACGATCCTACACACCCTAATTGAACGATATGTTATGTCAAAGAATAGTTTTCTCGTGCTCCTAGTAGTATGTAATGTGTGTACTATCTTTCAATAAACTGTAATAATAATAATCAACCCATAGACACGTAAAAGGTCTACTTTTCATGTGGTCATTGTACTCATATGTCGATCTTTACCTACAAATATCTCGATAACGTGACACTTTGGGTACCATGTTCCATGACATTTTTTGATCCATACATACCACTTTCATCGTGGGCTGCGATTTCGAAAAAAAAAACATAATGGCGGTGGGTCGATAATAGTCGATATGCCAGCTCCCATACAAAAAAGTTCAAACCCCGTTCGTCAGTTATGTTTATGTTCCGTGTAATAGGGGACGAGCCTTTTGCCATCGACCGAGCGCAAGCTGCGTGGCTGCTACTGAGATATTCCTGATAGAAAAACTTTTAACAAAAAATAAAACCGACTTCAAAAAAAGACACAAAATAGTGAAAAATAAACTTTAGAAGAAAAACCAGTTTCTGAAGTCGGTGACTTGTTTCATTTCAATTTTTTGCCACCGATTTTATTTTTTGTTAAAAAGTTTTTCTTTTTCACTTTTTAGTGGTTCATATGTAAGTTCACATGTTCATGGGTCATAATGTGGACAATGTAGTTTTCTTTTTTGAGTTTTGTTGATTTTTCAAAAACCGCTTGTCCAATTTAGATAAAAAAAATATGGGACCATTTGGGAAGGATATCGGATACCATAGGGGATACCCTTTCTAACAAAAAAATAATTTTTCAAAATTAAAAAAATAATAATAATAATAATCTGTGGCCCGGTTGTCAATGTGACGCAACATTTTTTCTGCTTTCCAATAATTTTAAATCTTTTTTGACGAATTTTAATACAGAAAACATGTTCAATAAAATATTTTGGAAATATAAACCACCAGAAAAAAAAGGACAATAAATCACAATCACCATTTACGTTAAATCCTACGAAAAATAAAAATCATGCAGAACGAAGCAATTGATAGACGTCACCTATGTTAACAAGAAGCCGGGCTAAGCGACTCCAGGCACACCCACCATCTCCGGACTCGTCACTAAACTCCGCCTCGCAGCCGCCGGGACGCACCACACGCGTGAGCGCCGTGTCACCGGTAGCTGTAGCTGCGTCGAGTTCCAGTGATGAGTTTTTCTCCCCGTCGCCGTCGATACAATCAACATCACCGCCGCCATCACCATCACCACCGCGGCGCGGACGACGAGGAAGAGGACGGCCACCAGCGGGCCTGGGACCTCGAGGCCAACCGGCCCCGAACATGGTCCCCGCTGCCGGTGGAAATGTGTCGCGCATGAGATGGACTCAGTCCATAAATGAGAACGTCATGCGCGCATATTATGGGGCTACAGAGGGAGGAGACAACCTGACCGCGTACCGTGTTCGGATGCTCTCTCTGTTTCAGGTGCTTGAGCCAGCTGTCAACGTGTCGGCGCAACGATTGTCGGATCAGGTACGGGTCATCCAGCGTAATCGTATGTTGGATGACACTGTGCTTGATCGCCTGCGAACTGAAATGCAGGGTAGCCATGTCATTACACCGTCTCACGCTACACCCTCGCAGGCTGTGGTACCTCCACAGCCTGTGGCTACAACAACCACAACATCTAACCACGAAAACGACGTGAGTAATGACATGGTTACTGATGTAAGTACCCGGTGCAATGAGGAGATAAGGAGTACTTTGGAGGGTGCGGTTCGGGAGTATCGCTTCATGAATCCCGAACTTAGACCGCGTTTACCTCGTTTGCCCATGCACAACAAAAATAGGGCGCTGGTGGCTGTTCTGGATTCGCAGTTGTCAAGCTATTTTGACAATTGCGAAAACCTTACTGATGCTCATTCAATCCTGTATTGTGCGGCTGTAACGGCGTGTCGTGTAGCTCATGTCAAGTTTCCAGATGACATAGCTACACGACCGAAAGTTGCTGTACCAGCATGGCAGTGCAGGATTGAACGACGCATTACTAGGGCCAGGGCATTTATCGGCAAACTAACCTGCTTCCGGGAGGGCAACATTCGCCCTCGAGTGATGCGTTTTGTGAGGCGGGCGTTCGCGGGGACTGATATCAGTCCTCGAGACTACATGTCCCGTATCACAGAACGCATCGACTTCTGGAAGCAGAAAGTGTATGCATGGGCGAACCGTATTCGTAGGTATAAGCGACGGGTGGAGCGGTACACTCAGAATCGCACATTCCAAAGGGATGAAAGGTGGGTATACAGGGCTTGGGAGCGACCGGACCAAGGTGTGGCTGACGGGCTCCTACCGGATGATGATGCCATGAGCTCGTTCTGGCGAAGCATCTGGTCGGTGCCTGTCAGCCATACTGAGGGTGAATGGATTCGAGGAGTCGAGCGAGCGTGCGATCCAGTATCAGAAATGGGGGCGGTAACTATCAGCCCCCAAGACGTTGCTCGTGCAGTCCGCCCGTTGCCTAACTGGAAATCTCCAGGGCCGGACGGGCTGCACAATTTCTGGATCAAATGGATCACAAGGTCGCACGCTCGCCTGGCGACTCTTTTCCAGACAGCCTTACAGTCAGGGTCGCTGCCCGAATTCCTGACAACAGGTATAACCCACCTGCTCTATAAATCAGGTAGTACCGCGGAGCCCAAAAATTATAGACCGATTACTTGTCTTCCGACAGTCTATAAAGTTCTTACATCCATTTTGAGAACCAAAATTAACAAACACATTGATGACAATTCTATCATGTCCACTTCTCAAAATGGATGTAGGAACGGGTCCCGTGGTACTAAAGAGCTACTCCTTATCGATATGGCCATTAGCCAACAGGTTCGCCGTTCCCGAAAGGATCTGTCGACATGTTGGATAGACTATAAGAAGGCCTATGACTCGGTGCCACATACATGGCTCATGAGGGTGCTAGAGTTGTATAAAATTGATGCAACCCTACGCACCTTCCTGATGTCGTGTATGGGGCAATGGAGGACAGTCCTTCGCTATCCAGGATGTCGACAGATCCAGAGGAATAGCGAGCCGATAAGGATAGAGCGGGGTATATTTCAGGGCGACAGTTTGAGTCCACTTTGGTTCTGCTTAGCCTTGAATCCTCTTAGCACGCTGCTGGAGGATTCAAGTCTGGGCTATCGGTTGAAGAGAGGCGGTCAGGTTATATCTCACCTCCTTTACATGGATGACCTCAAACTCTTTGCCCCCAACGATTTGCAACTGATGGAGCTACTGAAGGTCACTGAAACTTTCAGTAGCGCCATCAGGATGGAATTCGGGGTGGACAAGTGTGCGGTCATGCATGTAAAGCGAGGGGGGATTGTGGAATCTGTGGGAACCCAGCTCACGGATACCATAAATCTTAGATCCCTCTCAGCAACCGAAACCTACAAGTATTTGGGTATGTCGGAAGCACTGGGCATCAACGTTGCCGACATGAAGCAATCGTTGAGGAAGCGCTTCTTTGGCCGCCTGAGAAACTTTTGACTGGCCTGTTGGTCTAGTGGTTAGTGACCCTAACTGCTATGCCGGAGGTCGTGGGTTCGATTCCCACCCAGGACAAATGTTTGTGTGATGAGCACGATCATTTGTTCTGTGTCTGGGTGTAATTTATCTATAATATGTATGTATTTAGAAATATATAAGTATGTTTATCAGTTGTCTAGTACCCATAACACAAGCTCTGCTTAGCTTGGGACTAGATGGCGTTGTGTGATAGTTGTGGAATATTATTATTATTATTTTTTTTTATTATAGAAAAGTTTTTAGTCTTTTGTCGGGCGGAAATAAGGTGCGTGCCTTCAACGGTTGGGTCATGCCGGTTTTGATGTACTCTTTCGGCGTACTCAAATGGACTCAGACAGAGTTAGACGCCCTGGATAGGCGGGTCCGTACATTGTTGACGGCATATCGAATGCATCACCCACGTTCTTCGGTTATGAGACTGTATATCCCACGGAAGTGTGGAGGTCGAGGCTTTTTAAATGCTAAGACTCTCCACAATCGTGAGATATGCAGTCTCAGGGAATACTTTCTGGAAGCCGACGTGGGGATGCATCGAGATGTTGTCGCGGTGGACAGGGGCCTTACCCCGCTCTCCTTGGCTAAAGAGAACTGGAGCAAACCTGTAGTGCTTGACACTAACGACCGCATGGAGGTATGGCAGAGTAAGGAGCTTCACGGACGCTTTTTTCGGGCCCTACACGGGCCCGACATAGACTTCCTAGCGTCCGTAGCCTGGCTACGATCCGGGGAACTCTTCGGAGAAACCGAAGGTTTTGTCTGTGCAATTATGGATGAAGTTATAATGACAAATAACTACCGGAGATTTATTGTGAAGGACGGCACGGTTGACATATGTCGGGCATGCCACCGTCCGGGCGAATCAATCCGTCACATTATCTCTGGGTGTTCTCGTCTGGCTAACGGAGAGTACTTGCATAGACACAACCTTGTAGCCAGGATTATCCATCAGCAACTTGCTCTGAAATACAGCCTTGTGGAATCGGAAGTGCCGTACTACAGATATGTGCCCGACCCAGTTCTCGAAAATGGCAGTATCACATTGTACTGGGATCAATCCATCATCACTGACAGGACTATTGTAGCCAATAAACCTGATATAGTGGTGGTGGATCGATCAGAGAGGCGCGCAATGATTGTTGACATAACGGTCCCGCATGACGAGAACCTCGTGAAAGCTGAGAAAGATAAGCAAATTAAATATCTTGACTTGGCTCGCGAGGTTGTCGACATGTGGGGTGTGAACTCAGCAATCATTGTGCCGATAGTCGTTTCAGCCAATGGCATAATTGCCAAGAGCCTCGACCAACATCTGAGGAGGCTCTCATTGGGCGGCTGGATCAAGGGCTTGATACAGAGAGCGGTACTCCTGGACACGGCTCGTATTGTTAGGAGGTTCCTTTCTCTGGAGCCCTGACTACCGGTAGCTTGGACCCTGTTCCCGATACCGGTGGGCTACTATTTTTTATATTTTTAAATGTTTTTTTATATTACTTTGTATAGGAATATTTAAAAATATAATTTATATGTATAAAGTTAAATAAAGGAAATAATAATTAATAATAATTTATTTGTTTATTTAATTTTTTCATTTTTTTTTTTCATTTTAGTTTTTTGGTGTTTTTTTTTTGGATATCCCCTACGGCTCTTTTTGCATTTTTCTAGTTATATACAGTTATGTACTGATTATATCTAAAATACGCATAAAAAATGCACAATATGCCGAATATAGGTACCTAAATAGTAGATTATTAACCAAGGGGATAAAGCAGTGTCTTCTGTCGCGGGTGAAGATTTAAATCGCGAGCGTAACGAAGGACTCGAGGTTTACTCCCGAGCGTAGCGAGGGTGTTTAAAACTTAAATCACGAGCGAAGCGAGGGATTTAAGACGAGTCCTGAGTGTAGCGAGGGATTTAAGTTCACCCAAGACTAAGACAGCTTTATCACCGAGGAAAATACTCTACTTTTCGTACCATTTGCGAAAAACTTAACACAATAATAATATGAGATAAGCATTATTTTATTAAAAATAATGACAATTAAAAGTAAAAGTTAACATTCGAAATATTGGTCCAATATTGATAGAGAGAGTTACATTTTTGTTTGGTACATTTATTGTTGATGAGTTGATTTGAGTATTTCTCTGTTCTTGCATCTGAGGAACTTGCGTTTAAAAGCAAAGGCATCAAGCTCATGCGGCCTCGTCGGTTTTCGTAATTTTATTTAATAATCATAACTGCATAATAAATGCGTATTATTTTTTCAAAAAGATGTACCTATAATGCTTATACAAACTCAATGGTGTAAACACAGATGTAGTTCAGTATAAATTTCGGTAAGTACCTATTCCAAATTTAAATCACATTCTCTCCCTAGGGGATGAATGAAATTCAGTACAATTTTTCCCTGTTTTTAACAGATTAAAAATGACTATTGTTATGTTCGCTTTTTGTGGCATAGAATGTCACTTTTTTGAGCAAGTGGTACGAAAATACGTATATTATTCAAATTACAGCCATAATATACAAATGCATATCTAAAATCAGTCTCGAATCTCTAGATGTTGATCTAAACTCATACTCACAAAGAATTTCTTAGAACAAATGTTGCAGGAATATTTTCTCGGTCTGTCTTTACCCATATGTCCAGCGTTGTGTATATTTAAAGCTGATTTGGACATGAAAATCTGGAACAAAGACAATGAATACTGAAGAATTACTGTCATACTAAAAAACGAGTTTCGCTTCAAGCTTCCAAGCTAGAGTTATTGTATTTTGAACTCTATTTCGACAATTTGACGGCAAAAATTAGACGTCATAGCCCTGTCCATAATAATATGTTTGACACCATACAATGTGCTCAGTACAGGGGCCAGAAAGAACAAGAACAACCAGTATTACCAAAGGTTATCGTATTGCCCAGTAGGTATTAACTGGGTTGTGGAGGTCAGATAGGCAGTCGCTCCATGTAGAATACTGGTATTCAGCTGCATCCGGCTAGACTGGAAGCCGACCCCAATATAGTTGGGAAAAGGCAACGCAGATGATGATGATGATAGTTTTTCATTTCTGTCACAGATGGCGCTGTAGTACTTTTTGTATATTTTAAAGGAGGAATAAACAAAGTTATTATAAGTTAGTTTATAAACATACCCTATTGCATAGTTCACACTTATACCGCGTTCCATGTAAGTGATGAAAGTCATAATGTTGCTTCAAATAACTCTTTCCTTTGAATTTCTTATCGCAATCCGGACATGGGTATCTGAAAATTAGGATTAGGTGTTATCTATACATATAATATTGTGTAATAAAATCTGTTTACCGAAGTGTTTGAGGCTTATTTCATTCCTTATTTGTATCTTAAAGCTTTTGCCGAAACGAATGTTGAAAATATCAAAATGACGATTTTCCATGCAAACTTTACCACCCTTGGGGCCTGGGGGTTGAATTTTGAAAAGTCTTTCTTTAGTGGATGCTTACGCCATAAGGGGAATAATATGTGTGCGAAATTTTAAGTGTAAAGCCACTAACCGCCTTATTACAAAAAGTAGTTAAACCTGGTTTAACTTAGACTTGGTTTATTTTGCATGACGTCCCACTTCAAAAATATTCAAAAGAAAGTGTCGGCATGCGAGTTAAACCAAGTCTAAGTTAAACCAGGTTTAACTACCTTTTGTTCTAGGCGGTAAGGGTTTGGCCTGTGCGTTGATCCTTTTATTATTTTTGAGGGGGTGGGTACCTAATCATCAAATAACCCCTCCTGCTCTGGGCAGAGCGGTAGGGAGTATCAGACTTCTACTGAGTAAAAACCACCCATGTTCCTTCTTAGCCCTTTATGTCGAGGCCGCGGTTTCTCTTGTAAGTTGTGATCAACCCGCAGTCCCGACGAGATGTAAATTGCCCCTTACTTTTCAAAGATTTATAATCAGTACTCACCCTTCCGAATGATGACCATTATTCTTCAAATGAGATCTATACGAGACTATAGTCTTATACTGAATATTGCACTCCTCACAATACGATAATTTCTTCGCAATGCTGTCGTTATGTCTCGCCATGTGTGATTCCAGTGTACCTTTCGTTTTAAACCCCTTTTTGCAAATTTCGCATTTGAAGGCGCGTATTGACGCATGCGTTCGCCTGAAAGAAAGTAAAATAGTTTTAACATCAGAGGCCCTGCTATGACGTCTTAAAACAATTCTTATTCCAGTGTGGAAACGTGACAGAACTATACAGGGTGTCTAGCGCCATCTCTTTTTCTCAATGGCCTGTAATCCGAATTGAATGAGGCAAGAGTGTACAGTCACCTGCAAAAATGCATGGACATTTCAGAACTAAAATCGTGTGAAGCGAGAAATGACGCCACCTAACGTATTTTATAAACTAGTTATCGACTATAAACGTTCACAGGAAAATACACACTTAATTATCCATGCAATTTTGCGGGTGACTGTACAATCAGTAGCAACAATATGTATAAAGATACCCTTTTTTTTTTGGTGGGTGGAAAATCATCGAATAACCCCCCCCCCCCCCGCTCTTGGGCAGAGCGAAGGGCAGTGTCCTTCTTCGCCAAAAAATAATAATTTTCAAAATTTTATTTTACCACTATGTCGGTGTAACTCATCTGTATTTTCATACCAAATTACAGCTTTCTTGTACTCAGTCTTTGAGATATAGTGTGGACGGACAGAATTAGACGGACATGGCGAAACTATGAGGGTTCCATGTTGACTACGGAACCCTAAAAACGATGGATACCGTGTGAAGGATAATACGGCTAGAAAGGAAGTGTCTAAAGAGAGATGAAGAGTAAAATATATATCGAGCATTCGTTGTTGCGGTTTGCGTCGCTGGGTGCTTTCGTGCTCGCAGTGTTCGTTGTTGCGGGCATTCGGTGGCGTGTGGTTCGGCGTGGTGGCTTTCGGAATGGCGCATTGCACTCGTAGTTTCGTTCTTCTTCCGTCCTTCTGACATTCAAAAGTGCCTGTAATGGCTTAATTGAAATAAACGATTTGAGTTTGAGTTTGAGTTTATCTATTACATATAATAAATCTGTAGACAAAATATTTTTGTACATTGAAAATATTTAAAAAAAAATAGTCAGGGTGTTATAGTATAACCAACAGAACTCATTTCCAGCATTTTTGGAATTTTTGTCTGTTTATCTGTTTCGATGACTAAGCATCACATGAAATTTACGAAACTAATGTAGGTAACTTTTATACATAAATATTGTGCGTAACTTGGGGTATTACTTAGTCTTTGTTTCATCTTAATCGGTGCTCTCTATTAAAAGATATTTGAATTTATAGTTTTCAAGAAGAACTTTATCATTATGATCAAGAATGAGACATGTAACGACATCTATTAAACGCATATGGTACTTATTAATAAATGCCTTCAAAAGATAACTTATGATAACTATAGGTACTCTGTAGATAGGTAGTCTAAATGACACTGCTTTCAAAGTCTACATATCCTAAACCCTATAGTGTGATTGATCGCTTTCCATGCATTCAATTTTAGCAGTTTATCTTCGTCTTCGATAGATGGCGTTGTTCATTTACCGCGGTCACAGATAATATAATATAATACTAGCGTAGTACTAGGAAGCTGTAAGTTAGCATGAATATACAGATGAGTTACGCCGTAAAATAAAATCCCGCAAAAAATAGTTTTTAGGGTGCTTTGGTTTGTCGAAAGGTTAACGCGGCTCCGACACAAGGGCGAAGAAGGAACATGGGTTTGGTTTTTAGTCAGTAGAAGTCTGACACTCCCCTTCGCTCTGCCCAAGAGCGGGGGGGGTTATTCGATGATTTTCCACCCACCAAAAAAAAAAAAAAGGCACACTTAAAAGAGGGAATGTTTTTTTTGCGAAGTTCATAGTGTGGGGTGTCGTTAGATAGGTCTTTGAAAAAGATTGCGAGTTTGCTCAAACACTTCGGATCAAGGGATTCGTTTGTGAAATATTAAGCTATAAAGTGCAAATTTTGTTAGACTCAAGTCAGGTTACCTAAACCAACCGTGGATTTTAGTACTAGATGACGTGGCCTCGGCACAAGGGCACAGAAGGAACATGGGTTCGGTTTTTAGTCAGTAGAAGTCTGACACTCCCCTTCGCTCTGCCCAAGAGCGGGGGGGGTCATTCGATGATTTTCCACCCACCAAAAAAAAAAAAAAAAAAAAGGGCTTCGGGTCCCGTCGGGACTACGGGTTGTTCGAAAGAGATACCGCGCCCTCGGCACAAGGGCTTTGAAGGAACATTGGTGGTTTTTAGTCAGTAGAACCCTTCCGGCTCTGGGCAGAGCGGAAAGGAGTGTCAGTCTTCTACTCTGTTTCAAATTTCATCAAGATCCGTTCGGCCGTTCTGGCGGGGTTGATTAACAAACATCCATACATCTAACTTTAATTTTAGACATAGTCAGTGCTTTACATTACACTATTCTTATTTCCTAAAGCGTCAGTAAGTTAACGCAGGGCAATGATTTAATGTACTTTTGTCTAAGCGACGCATTTTAGTTTTCGACAACCACGCGAACGAAGTCGCGGGCACAGCTAGTATATATATAATTGTCCTAATTTTAAGTGTTTCTCATGTTTACTTTGTTAACTTTTAATTTTTGTCAATGTGTTTGTCCTGTTGTGAAACCAATAAATACTTTTTCTTTCTTTCTTTCTTTTTTAAAGAAAAGTATGGAAGAAGGTGGAGAGGGCTACGCTCGGAGTTTCCTTGCCTGATCGAATCAGAAATGAAGACATGAGAACCAAGGGGACCGACGTAGCAGAAGAATTGCCAGACTTAAGTGGCAATGGGCAGGGCAGATTGCTACCAGAATGGACAAAAGTTCTGGAGTGGCGACCGCGAATCGGAAGACGTTGCGTTGGAAAGCCTCCCACTAGGTGGACCGTGCACCTGGTGAAGGTTGCGGGGATCCGTTGGATGCGATACGCACGGGACCGGTCAATGTGGCGAAACTTGGGGGAGGTTTATGTCCAGCAGTGGATGTCTTTCGGCTGAAATGATGATGATGATGATGGAAGAAGGTGCTATGCTGAGAGAATGATGACAGTCTTTCTTTCTTTCTTTTCTTTTTAAAAAACATTGCCCCACACTAGGAATTTCTCCTGTATCGTGGGTGCGCTTACAAACATTTAAATTCACATACACCCACCACCGGAACAACCCAGACCCGGAACAACTACCTGTAGGTCGTACAAATATTTGTTCCGTGCGGGGATCGAACCCGCGACATGCAGCGCAGCAGTCCAATCGCTCAGCCACTGCGCCAACCGTGCCGTGCCGTCGTAGTAGGAGAAAATGACTTCTAATTTGTTGGTACTCACGCCAAATGTGTCCTAATATTCTTCTTTAAACTGAATTTTTCTCCACACTCGTTACACCAAAACCGATGTTCCGTTTCCGAGTGTCTTTCTAAATCTTGTGAGTTTCTGTGAATAAAAGGTCATTATTATTTCGCTTATTAATTTTTTTACATCTGACTTCACTACATAGTATAAAACAAAGTCGCTTTCTCTGTCCCTATGTCCCTTTGTATGCTTAAATCTTTACAACTACGCAACGGATTTTGATGCGGTTTTTTTTAATAGATAGAGTGATTCAAGAGGAAGGTGTATATTATAAACGTGAAAGTTTGTAAGTATGGATGGATGTTTGTTAGTCTTTCACGCAAAAACTTCTGAACGGATGTGGATGAAATTTAGCACACAGTTAGTTTATACAATACATACATGAACTCACGCCCTCACAGAACGGCAGATATTTTATAACCTGGATTAAGACATTGGACACTTTTTATCCCGGTAGTATGATCCCGTGGGAATATAAACTCAAAGCTACAAAGGCGAAATCGCAAGCACAAGCTAATGTACAGTCACCTGCAAAAACCTGTTGTTTTTGTTTCAAGCGTTAATACTGAAAACCAGCGCTGTGCTGCGGGTCCCCATAGCACAGCACCATGCTGAGTGGTAACCTATTTGTCGCACTTGTTTTTATCTTTTATTTTATGTAAACTCAAACTTTTGTTTTTTCTTTTTGTACCTATTTTTATTTTAGTTGTAAGTTGTGTGTTTACTGCTTTTTAAATATTTTTTCTTTCTTTCTTTCTTTCAAAATTGCATGGATATTTTTAGTGTCTATTTTCCTGTGAACGTTTATAGTCGACAACTCGTTTACGTGAGGTCGCGTCGTTTCTCGCTTCACACGGTTTTATTTCTGAATTGTCCATGCATTTTTGCAGGCTGATTGTACTATTATGACATACATACTTGGCTACAAATTTACACTGGGAACAGTGTATGCTATCAGGCTTATCGGCTGCATGCTTGATCTTGCAATGTGTGACCGCTGACCTTAAGTTATTGCCCTGATATCGGCATAGTTTACACCTGTATACAACATAGTGCTTTCTTCTGTGTTTGCTTAAAGCTAGGTTATTGGTGAATCTGACTGCACAAATATTGCAGGTCAGGTTGCCTATGAGCTGAAAAAAAACAATGTTAAACTATACAAATAAGTAATTGATGAGCCTTCAATACTTCTATATAAATAAAAAGAGAAGTCCTGACTGACTGACTGATTGACTGACTGACTCATCAACGCCCAGCCCAAACCCTTGGACCTAGAAAGCTGAAATTTTGCACAGAGGTTCCCTATATAATGTAGACATGGAATAAGGAAGGATTTTTCGAAATTCAACCCCTAAGGGATTTAAATAGGGGATGAAAGTTTGTATGGAAAATCGTCATTTTCACGCGGGCGAAGCCGCTGGCAAAAGCTAGTATTTTGATATTAGTACAGACACTTCTGTATTTCTGCCATAAAAAAAATACAAACAGAGCACCGCACCTCTAATCTCCAGAACGGCTGGACAGATTTAGATGGTACTTTAACTGGCTGATAGCTGATGTTATATGTCCTAACTTGGGCTACTTTCATTTTAAAGAAAACATAGGCTAGTCGTACCATGCAAAAATGCCGTAAATAAAACATACGTACCTCGTCGTGTTTTTTCGTCATGTGATTTCTATATTTGAACTCTTTTCTGAAACCGAGTAAACAGCCATTGCATATAAAAGGTAGAGTCCTGAAAGACGGATGACTACTTCTCTTTTCTCTGTTTCTTAGCATCTCTTTGTCAGTTAAAACAACTTGTACAAATTTCTCTCCAAATTCTTTATCATCCGTGTCTTTTATTGCTATTTCGGATATAGTTTTGACTGTTTCAAAATCATTTATCTGGCTTTTGACTGTAGTTTGTATAGTTTCTGATTCTTCTGTATGCTTAAGTTGATCTGTCTCGTTAAATATGACTGGTTCGTCATCGTTACATTTTTCTAGTTTTACTAATATATTAATGTTGTGTTTATTTTCTATTAAATCTGTCTCAGAATGTTGATTTTCGTTTTTTTCTGGTTTTGCTCTTGGATTTTCATCAATTTCTAAAGCTTCATCATTATGGTCTATATCATCATCAATTTGGTCCAGAGTTTCTTCTTTTATAGGATTGACTTCTAGGTTTATTTCATAATTACAATTGTACGAGTAATCAAAATCAGAGAAGCTGATATTGGTTTTGGAAAGCGTTGTTAGTGATTTTATGTTGACATTCTGAAAAATAATTTAAACATTTTAAATAAATTAATAGCAAGCCTCAAGTGTGGATCCCATAACTCTAGGGGTCATATTCTGTAAGTAAAATAATACAAAAAGTCCTAGAATATGTGGTCCAAAAATGCATAGTTCCGAAGAAATCATCAAGACTGGATGTGTGTAGGTATCAAAGTGTCATTTATCAATATGAATAAATTCATTTTCATTTAAACAGATCAGTCATTTTTAAACTAAGAAAATGTTTTTTAATAACAATTGTGAGTTTGTCGAATTATCATCACTATCACTACATAGTATAAAACAAAGTCGCTTCCCGCTGTCTGTCCCTATGTATGCTTAGATCTTTAAAACTACGCAGCGGATTTTGATGCGGGTTTTTTTAATAGATAGAGTGGAAGGTTTATAAGCACATTTCACCCGTGCGAAGCGGGGGCGGGTCGCTAGTTTTTTTTACATAAAAAAAGATAATTTGTATGCCATAAACACCAACGTATACATACCTAGGAAAACAAGTGACATTCAGCAAAACAAATAACGAAGAGGAAATACAAACGAGAGTAAACATCACATGGCAAAAATATTGGTCACTAAAAGAAATCCTAAAAGGCCACTACTCCTTGAATCTCAAGAGAGTAGTAATGGACACTTGTATACTACCCTGCCTATTATACGGCTGCCAAACATGGGTTCACACCGACAGAACCAAGAAAAAAATTACAACCACCCAGAGGGCAATGGAGAGGAGCATGCTAGGAATTAGAAAGATTCACAATCACAAAAATTAGGGCAAAGACTATGCTGACAGATGCTCTAACACAAGCACTAGCACTAAAGTGGCGGTGGGCAGGACAAATCGCAAGGCTCACTGACGACAGATGGACAATACGAGCCACTAACTGGAAAGGACCGCCAGGGAAAAGAAAGGTTGGAAGACCATACAAACGATGGGCAGACGACATAGCCCAGACTGCTGGCACAAGCTGGCGAACCCTTGCCAAAGATCGGGAGAATTGGAAGCGGATGGAGGAGGCCTTTACCCGATATGGGACTACATCTCCAAAAGATACCCAAACAAATAATACTACTAACTAGAATAAGACAAACACTAACACAACTAACACTTATTGCATTTAAAATTTAAATATTGTGAGATTAGAAATAAAAGGCTTATTATGTATTATTATGTAAACACCATGTAATACAAAAATATAAATATGGTCTGTATGTATAAAATTTAATTAGGTACCTCCATAGTTTGTGACAAGGTCTCATGTGCTATTTTCGCTCTATTCTTAAACTTATAGAACTTCACCAGGATACTCTGGCACTCCCAACACAATTCACCTGAGGAATCTTTCAACTGAAAACATATATTTTAAAATTAAATGAAAGCAATCAATTTAAAAAAATCTGTTAGTCTTTTCTACACATTAGTGTCTACATTTCTAATCAAACTTTCCTCTCGCAGGTCTGCTGGAAGAAATTTCTTTTGAAATAAGCAGTACCTTTGTGCTTTTCTATTTGTTATGTTTTAATCCTTTTTTTTTGTATTTTGTGTGTGCATATATAAATAAAATAAAATAAATAAATAAAATCCATTTATTTCAGGTTTCCCCATATTCAATTTACACGATATAAACGTCCATAAAACAGTTAAAATTTGAAAATAAAAATGAAATAAACAATAGTGAAAATAAAAATTAAATAATAATAAATACAATGTCTACAAATGAAAATGTGAGAAGTGCTAGTAAGAACTGGAGAAAGGAATTATAAAAAATATTTAAGATATTTTACAGCCTGTCGTTTTCCAACCTCATCCTTTGAGAACATTATATTGTTACCAAGCAGCGGTGGCACAGTGGTGGCAGTCCTGACTGCCGAGCCGTAAGTTGTGGGTTCAAACCCAGGCGGTATCATTATATTGAATTTAATAGGTATTTATTCTTAATAAATGCTGCTGTTGGTGTACCAAATAAATATTTATAAATACGTCATTAATTATTAACGACCCACTGACCAAACCGGGGTATAGAAATACAGTGGCGCCATGCATACGCCAGAATTTGAACAAGACTAAAGATAGAGTTGAACTTACTTACCTCTTCGAAATTTATTTCTTGTAATAATGCTGATATATTACGCACAGGGACAAGACGACGGTCCGTACTTAGACAAGTCACGCATATTTTTATTGATTCTTCCATTTGCTTTTCTACACATACAACCCGTACGAAATAACTGTGCACCTCGCTGGAATTCGACTCGTCTCCCGCTTCACCGCGCGGCGCCACGCGTTCTCCATCTTTGTTACCATTCGCTAACAGTACCGATAATAGAGTGATATCACAGCGCCAGGTTCACAGTTAATTCGGACGGGTTTTAATTAATATTCAAGTAAATAAGTAAATGACTATTAAAATGCAAAGCAAAACCACCCTTGAGCAAGTTAAGGTAAGTTTTTTTTAATCAAATGTCAAACCAACCCCTGGTTTGACATTTATATTTCATTTGATACCCTGTCTTTTAGCCATAACCGGTTTTTTACGGTCATACATCAAATTAATTAATTATGCTATAATCTTTGGTATATTGATTCCATTTTATTTTATTGTCTCATATTATTCCGAAACCATTACAGTTTATAATAAGATTGAAGATTCAGAAACATGATATCTACTATATCTGTTTTTATGTTTTGATGCAAAATATTATTTTTTCTATATTATTTTCTACTACTTCAATTGAAATGTCTCTTTGAATTAATTTTATATAAATTGCACAAATTATTTCAAACTATTGTATGCCTAACATGGTAGAGCAGTGCAACCGCACATAAAAAATAAACACAAAACAACCCTGTAACCACTGTCTCACAATAAAGATCTTTGACTTTGACTTTTTCTACTTTTCCGATTTAAATAATTGCGGGATTCAAGACAGCTAAATTATTTATGACTTTCAGTTGAGTTACAGTGGTGTGAGAATATTGTGGCAGGTTTGTCCCATGAATCTTGTTGGTCTACCAACACCTATTGTCTTCATAACATAACATCCCGCCTGTAATACCCGAAAGGTTAAGCAGAGGTGTTTAGTACAGCTTGTTTAGAAAGTCATGAAATTAATGTTTGAGGAACTAACATTATTCAAAAGCAATTTCAAAAGTAAGGCAACACTAAATCATGGTACATCAAATGTCATCGGCTGTCATCAACTTGTTATTTATCTTGATATCTTTTGCATTTTTTAATGTTTTTCAAATCTACGTCGACAAAACTTCGAAAAAACGTGTTAAATATGAGGAAAACAAATAGGAGTGGAGCTCGGGAAATTATTTCAAAGTATATCAGCGATGTTTGTTAGAACACCAAGCTGACCAAATTTTATCAAATTTGGATGATATTTATACTCGAACAGCAGCTATAACAGGTATGTAATCGTGTTATTGTTTGTTTTTTATCTACCAGAAGTCACAAATTTACTAAATATTCGATTTTAAGACTAAAATAAGCATTGTTTACATTGCGCATTTATAGGTTAGATTGCAAATGTAAGTAGCTCATATTGTAGTGCGACGTTAACTTTTGATACTTTTGGGTAATCAAATTTACCGGTGATTTTAAATATGAATAAGTTTTAACATGTTTGAAATAAAAACAGTGCTATGTATTTTCTGTTAGATATTACATCTTTTTTTTAATCTTTCTTTCAGGAAAATCTGAGAGTACAGTGAGGCGTATTGCAGATGAAGGCAAACACAGATCAGGCCGTCCTAAGAAAGAAATGGATGACTTCAACATAAAATTTCGCTAAAACAGATCTGGATTTTAAATGTAGCATAAAAGTCCTGCGTAAAATTTTGAAATCGATTGGATTTTCTTACAAGAAGATCAAAATAACAGAAAGGCTCTAATCAAACAACATATTGCAGCAAAACGGGCAAGAGAAAATGGGCATACAGTGGTACAAAAGTTAAAATATAACATTAATAAAAAATATGTACGAACATTTTTCTTTTATTTACTCATTTTTATTTCAATGAAGGTCGGAAGGAAAACATCGTGCGGAAATCTGGACTTATAATTATTATAAGTCTGAAATCGCCAACCCGTCTTGAGCATGCGTCTCAATCAGTGCTCGTGCCGTCTCTGTTGAGAAGAGGCCTTTGCCCAGCAGTGGGACAGTAATAGGCTGGTCCTATTATCATTTATAATGAAGGTCGCATCTTTGTTTATGGTTTCTGTATTTTTTTTAAATAAGATAACAGATTTTAATTAAAACCAGGTTTGCTTCCAGTACAAAATAATGTGCTAGTATCAAAACCATTTTAGTCACACTATACAGGGTTGCTATGTGCACGAGTCTTCACGACCGCAGCGCCCTCATTTATTTTCATGACTTTATAGACAGGCTGTACACCTCAGATCACAGAAACAACAGGAGATATGGCAAGGAGGCGTGGTACATGCGAACTCATGTGGCCACGACGGGGCCTTATGCCACTTTCAATAATAAGTCGAATGTCAACTTGCGACGTCTTCACTGCTCGTGATTTTTTACAAAATGCCGCGTTGTTCAGTGAATGTTTGTAAAAATAATAGCTGTATTGTGAATTACACGAAAGATGGTATCTCATTTCACACGTAAGTACTACAAAAATAATGTTTTTCATATTAAATTCATTAAAACATTACTTCGTGGTACGAGAAACATGATGAAAAACCAAATCAATTGTTTTCATTAGGAACAAAAACCATTGCTTGTTTAGTACAAATCGACCAGTGAATCGGCTGATCTAATAGCGCAATGGATAGGTGTTTTACTGATGCTCTCACTCACACAATATTTTCGAAAAGCTGCTGCTGTCAGTCTTTGTGAGCCAGAGATGTCTAATTGTGATGTTTGTAGTTGTCGATATTTTATACGATGATTCTGCGTATACGTACGAATGGTTATACATATTATGCATTATACAATTAATTACTCTACACAATTGTTACTGCAGTATAAGGCGTATTTTATGGCGTTACTGAGCGTTGCCGTAAATGGAGATAAGAAAAACCAATATTCTGTACTATGTATTTACTAATAAAATATAAATTTATTTTTAGTTTAAACAACAAATTATAAATATAGGTAGGTAAAAAAAAAACAAACAAACACTTTCGAACGTAATACAATATTAAAATAAAAATTAATTGCAGTATCATACAGTATTGCAAAATTATTTGCATTTAACATTAATAAAATATAATTAATATAACTGAAACTAACAAATCCCGAGTGATCAAGTGCATACAAGTTTTCAGTATTCAGTTTTTTTTTTTTTCAGTTTTTAGATTTATTTTACAGAAGGTAGGTAGGTAAACCTTAAAAAAAGGGGTTGTAGGTTTGATTCCCATCCGAGACAAATATATGTGATGAATATAACCTATGTGATGATGTCAAATATTAATTATTGTTTCCCTCAAATTAAAAACATTTTTCGTTGTGATTGTTCTTTGTGTAATATTTTGAGAATATAATAATTCGAGAATATAATATTTTGCGAATATAATATTTTGCGAATGTAATAATATGAGAACAAAGGCTAATAACAACGTTTATATTATCACGCTTTCTTATTTTTGCAAGCAATACTGAAAATAGAAAGTGCTTTTTATTGCTTAATATTGACTGAATAAATAGTATTCATTGGTTGCTCGAGTTATCTATCTATCTATCTATTTAGATACTTAAATAAAAAGAGAAGTCCTGACTGACTCTCTGACTGACTGACTCATCAACGCCCAGCCCAAACCCTTGGACCTAGAAAGCTGAAATTTTGCACAGAGGTTCCCTTTATAATGTAGACAAGAAATAAAGAAGGATTTATTTTTTGAAATTCAACCCCTAGGGGACTTAAATAGGGAATGAAAGTTTGTATGGAAAATCGTCATTTTTGTAGTTAAACCGACATCCACGCGGGCGAAGCCGTGGGCAAAAGCTAGTCTTTTATTAAATCAATAGCTAATGGGAATGCATGTAACTGGGAACTTCAGAATTCGGGCATTAAATAGCCGATGAAATGTAAAACAGTATTGTGTAAAAAAAATTAAGCGAATACTTAAAGACATTGGATTGTCTTTATTGGCGACTCACACACGGTTACACATCAAGCTACACATTTCTAGTATATGCTGATCTCGCATTGTATAGGATTTTCGTCGTACAGTGCGTGGTCACTGTAAACTGAAAATGTTCCCATAGCTTGATGTGTAGCCGTGTGTACTCGTGCATGATTCTTCTTTCATTGCATCTTGCTTTTATTATTAACTAGCTGATGCCCGCGGCTTCACCCGCGTGGATGCCGTTCAAATTATATACTAAAACCTTCCTCTTGAATCACTCTATCTATTAAAAAAAACCGCATCAAAATCTGTTGCAACACGTCATCTGTGGTGTAAGTTAATATTACGATTTACTACAGACACAAATCAATATATATTTTTTTTTTAATCAACCTGTTTTGAATAAATGACTTTTTTTTATTTTGAATGATTTCTGGACATATTGTTTTTTATTTATAATATATTATTTTCAGGACCCCAAAAGAACTTTATTACAATATATTAATAAATAGAACGAATCGATAACTTTTCGATTTAGTCAATCACTAGCGTCGAAGTAAAACAAAATGTATTAAGTAAATTGTGCGGTGCATGGTAAATACACGCTGTGACTGAAGGGATAAGGTTTATAATTGATTGTGTAGTACGTAATGTTTTAAGAAATGCGGATGTGTTTGCGAATGCGTATATCTATTGTTTTTACTGCTCTGCGTGTGTGAACTGACGACACAGGTCCCCATACATTTTCGGCTAAAGGGCATATCTCCTGTTGTTTCTGTGATCTGAGCTGTACACCCACATTTCACCACTTGTGTTTAAGTCCCATGTAATAGCGAGCGAGCCTATTGTCATCCACCAGGCCCAAATCCAGACTCCGTGGCTGTTACTGAGAAATTCCTGACGGAAAACCGGCAAAATGTTATTGCTTTGCCTTGCCCGACAGTTTGCTCAGTAGTCGCACTTGTAATAACTATACCAACGCCTAGATCTATCGCCTTCGTATCTCTCTAATCATTCAGTGTGGGCCCTCTCCACCTGCCACCACCACCACGTCTGGCCAAGTGTGCTTCCACCTAACTGCTGTTACCCGCAATCTGTCGTCTTGGACTTGAGTCTTAGGCCTCAACCTCGAATTTTGCGGGCAGCGGGGCGGCGGCGGCGGCGGCGCGGCTTGTATGAAGTGCACCGCTCATTGCCCGCCCCGCGCCGCTGTTTTCGAGAACCGGTCCATTATTTTGATTGTACGCATAAGATCCTGCCGCTCCCGCAGCCCGCAAAATTCGAGGCAGAGGCCTTACGGTGGATTTCTGAGGTATCAGTTAAGAATTTATACTACACCAATTGTCCGTCCGTGTATAACTTACGCCTGTCCTGTTTGGAGTGGCATGTGTCTTTCCAACCATCACCTACTCCAAATAATCTATCTATCTATCTATATCTATACTTATAATAAATCTGTAGAGAGGTCAATTCTGTACATGGTATATATTTTCAAAATAACTATCAGGGGGTAATTAGTGATCGATACTGATGCCAAAAATGCAATCAGTAAAATTTTTGTCTGTCTGTCTGTCTGTCTGTCTGTCTGTCTGTATGTTCCTTATAGAAACAAAAACTACTCGACGGATTTTAACGAAACTTGGTACAATTATTCTTCTTACTCCTGGGGAGATTATAGTATACTTTTCATCACGCTACAATCAATAGGAGCAGAGCAGTGAAGGGAAATATTGGGAAAACGGGAGAAGTTGCTCCATTTTTTAAGCTTCCGTCGCGTGTGCAGCCTTAATGGTTAAAGCTACATAGAAATCATTTATGACGGAAATGTTCTACATAAAATTATCTAAAAAATATCCTACAACAGCATGTCTATCTTTTATGGTTGACTCACAATAACACGTGTAACTCCCGATAGCTTAGCAGTTCTGAGCTTTCTGATTATATTTGTTTACTCTTACGTGTAGAATACTCTCACTCATCCCTAATTAAAAGAAGTTAATATTATTACCTATTCAATAAAAAAATAATCATAGTAATCGGTATAGAAACACCAAACTTATACATGAAATACGCTAATAAGCCGTCGCGCGTGAATACTGAATCATGCCATAAGGATTATTTTTGTGTAACGGTTGCCGCGCTCGACGCGGGTCGTGGCTGTTGATGCGTTCAGAGCGTTCGACCTTATTGACGGACAATAATTGATTTTAACAAACAATGCTTATCAGCGCAACTTTTAGTCTTTAAATAGTTTATTTGAATTTCTTTTGTTGTTATTTTATAAAATAGGTATTAGTTGTTTTGGTAGTGTTTAAATATTCGTTCAAATTACAAATTATTAATAGTTTGCATTTTATTTCCTTTTAGGTGAAGGTAGTAGAAGTAGTACGCATAGTTTTTTAGATACCGATACTTACCGATAGGTAAGTTTTGGCTAATTTATGTTCAACTAGCTTTTGCCCGCGACTTTGTCCGCGTTTCCGTCGTTTTTCGTAAAAAAGTACCAGTCCTTCCTCACGGTTCAGTGGCGTTTTTAGGTGGCATTGTGTATTTTATTTTTAATTGACGGTAACGGAAAGGCTGTCAGTTACCTAGGTAACAAAATAACCTACGATAGACGTCCTAACTATAGCTTCCACATAAAATCTAAGTGCCTATTTAAACTAAAATATTCTAATAGAATTAAGTATACCCAGAAATATGTACAACTTACAACAAAAAAAGAAATGAAAATAAAGCTGAAACGCCTGTGCAATACATCTACCTATACCTACTTCACTTACAAATAAATACCTATAACTACTATAATTAATAAAAGTATCTACGCTTTTACCTACATAATACAAAAATAAAGTTGAACAGAAATTAGCCAAAACTTACCTATATCGGTATCTAAAAAACTATGCGTACTACTTCTACTACTACGTCACCTAAAAGGAAATAAAATGCAAACTATTAATAATTTGTAATTTGAATGAATATTAAATTAAACACTACCAAAACAACTAAGTAATACCTATTTTATAAAATAACAACAAAAGAAATTCAAATAAACTATTTAAAGACTAAAAGTCGCGCTGATAAGCATTGTTTGTTAAAATCAATTATTGTCTGTCAATAAGGTCGAACGCTCTGAACGCATCAACAGCCACGACCCGCGTCGAGCGCGGCAACCGTTACACAAAAATAATCCTTATGGCATGATTCAGTACTCACGCGCGACGCGGTGGCTTATTAGCGTATTTCATGTATAAGTTTGGTGTTTCTATACCGATTACTATGATTATTTTTTTATTGAATAGGTAATAATATTAACTTCTTTTAATTAGGGATGAGTGAGAGTATTATAAACGTAAGAGTAAACAAATATAATCAGAAATCTCCGAGCTGCTAAGCTATCCGGATTTACACGTGTTATTGTGAGTCAACCATAAAAGATAGACATATGCTGTAGTGGGATATTTTTTAGATAATTTTATGTAGAACATTTCCGTCATAAATGATTTCTATGTAGCTTTAACCATTAAGGCTGCACACGCGACGGAAGCTTAAAAAATCGAGCAACTTCTCCCGTTTTCCCAACATTTCCCTTCACTGCTCTGCTCCTATTGATCGTAGCGTGATGAAAAGTATACTATAATCTCCCCAGGAGTATGAAGAATAATCGTACCAAGTTTCGTTAAAATCCGTCGAGTAATTTTTGTTTCTATAAGGAACATACAGACAGACAGACAGACCGACAGACAGACAGACAGACAGACAGACAAAAATTTTACTGATTGCATTTTTGGCATCAGTATCGATCACTAATTACCCCCTGATAGTTATTTTGAAAATATATATCATGTACAGAATTGACCTCTCTACAGATTTATTATAAGTATAGATAGAAGATATTTTAGTTTTGTATTATGTAGGTAAAAGCGTAGATACTTTTATTAATTATAGTAGTTATAGGTATTTATTTGTAAGTGAAGTAGGTATAGGTGTAGGTATGGTATTGCACAGGCGTTTCAGCTTTATTTTCATTTCTTTTTTTGTTGTAAGTTGTTCTGGGTATAATTCTATTAGAATATTTTAGTTTAAATTGGCACTTAGATTTTAAGTGTAAGGTAGCTATAGTTAGGACCTCTATCGTAGGTTATTTTGTTACCTAGGTAACTGACAGCCTTTCCGTTACCGTCGATTAAAAATAAAATACCCAATGCCACCTAAAAAACGCCACTGAACCGTGAGAAAGGACATATGGTGCTTTTTTTTACGAAAAACGACGGAAACGCGGACGAAGTCGCGGGCAAAAGCTAGTACAAAATAAAGCTATAAAAATATCGTTTCTAACCAAATTTAAAACAAATCTTCGTAAATTCCATTAGTGCCTGGAGCATTCAAAACCGTAAAACCTCGGATTAGAGTTATAGTGAATGAATTAATATGATCAATGTGGGATATTGTTTTTTAAACTATAAACATTGAGGTATAATGTACTATGACTATAAATTGCAATGTTTACCCAAAAATTTTTTGTGCACTCCATTGTTTAAAAATTATTATGAAAAATTAATGTTTGACCATATATTTTCACTCTAAACAGTATTTTATTTTTAATATGTTAAATCTTACCTGAGTAGACATATAGAAACATTTTTCAAAGATACCTGTGTATAAAAATAGCAGTAGGGATCTCGAACAGGTAGAAAAACGTGGAGGGGAGAGCGGAGCGACAGCTGCTATGTACCTACAATGGAATTTCTCGGCCAGTTTAATTATAAATGAAACGTACTCTATTGTGTACATTTAAAAAAATAAGGTAATTAATTACGACGAATGAAAAAAAAAATATATTAGTAGGTACAAAATCTGTTTATTTAAATATATTACATTGTTGTCGAAAAGGCTTCAGTACCGTAGACCACATACATACGCTGCGGCAAGTTATACAGAAGACCGAAGAGTATAACCTGCCTCTCTGTTTAGCGTTTGTGGACTACGAGAAAGCCTTCGATTCGATCGAGACTTGGGCTGTACTGCAGTCTCTCCAACGGTGCCAAATCGACTACCGGTACATCGAGGTGTTGAAGTGTTTGTACAAAAACGCCACCATGTCAGTCCGACTTCAGGACCAGACCACGGAACCTATCCTTCTGCAGCGCGGTGTGAGACAGGGAGACGTCATATCTCCGAAACTGTTCACCGCTGCATTGGAGGATGTCTTCAAGGTTCTGGATTGGAAAGGACTTGGCATCAATGTCAACGGCGAGTACATCACTCACCTTCGGTTTGCCGACGATATAGTGGTCATGGCTGAGACCATGGAAGACCTCAGTAAAATGCTCGATGACCTCAGTAGAGCTTCCGAAAGAGTGGGTCTTAAAATGAACATGGACAAAACCAAGGTTATGTCGAATGTTCATGTAACACCCACTCCTATCAAGATCGGAGACTCTACACTCGAAGTTGTGGACGATTATGTCTACCTGGGACAAACGGTCCAGTTGGGTAGATGTAACTTCGAGAAAGAGGTCAATCGTCGAATCCGACTCGGCTGGGCAGCGTTCGGGAAGCTGCGCAGTATCTTCTCGTCCAACTTACCCCAGTGTTTCAAGACGAAAGTCTATGACCAGTGTGTGTTGCCAATGATTACATACGGGACCGAAACGTGGTCGCTCACAATGGGCCTTATCAGAAAGCTCAAAGTCACCCAAAGGGCAATGGAGAGGGCTATGCTCGGAGTTTCCTTGCGTGATCGAATCAGAAATGAGGACATCCGCATGAGAACCAAGGTTACCGACGTAGCCCGAAGAATCGCCAGACTTAAGTGGCAATGGGCAGGGCACATTGCTCGCAGAACGGATGGCCGATGGGGCCGAAAAGTTCTGGAATGGCGACCGCGAACCGGAAGACGTTGCGTTGGAAGGCCTCCCACTAGGTGGACCGATGACCTGGTCAAGGTTGCAGGAACCCGCTGGATGAGACACGCACGGGACCGGTCAATGTGGCGACGCCTGGGGGAGGCCTATGTCCAGCAGTGGACGTCTGCCGGCTGAAATGATGATGATGACATTGTTGTCTACATCAAATATTATCAAAAATTGACTGGTAGAGAATGCCTTGTGGCATTAAGTCCGCCTATGTATCACTATTGTGCATGAAGTTTAAATAAATAAATAAAATATTTTCTTCTACTTCACCTATTATACATACCTATATAGTGCAGCGCGGAGCTCCACATCCCTTTTTGCAATTACAAAATAACATTTGCAATCAATTCTTTTGTTGAAAGACATGTCACAAAAATGTTCTATAGCTTCAATAATATCTTTACTGTAAATAACTCCTCTGATCCATTTATACACAAGACTTTCAGTGACACCACGTTTAAAAGGACCTCCTTCGACACTCATTCCTTTCATCAAAGTTTGCTCAATAGTCTGATCACTTGCAATTTTTTTTTTTTTTTTAATTTATTATGGGCTTACTCTTGACCTCAATGATCTTGCCCTAAGGGCAGAGATGAGGTCGACGATGGAACGAGCTTACCCAGAGGAAGCCTATTTACTCGTGACTTAAATAGATTGGGGTTATATGAACTCGGGAAAACCGACGCAGGCAGGGTGTTCCACTCCTTGGCTGTACGAATAATGAAAGTCTTAGCAAAACGCTTCGTACGAATGTGTGGAACATCGACAAGGTATGGGTGATAACCTGCAGTACGCCTAGTCTCTCGATGGAAGAAGGGAGATGGTGGAATAAGCTCGTGGAGCTCTTGCGCACACTCTCCGAAGTACAGTCTGTAGAAGACCGACAGACATGCAACTTTGCGGGCGGTGGGCCAGGCTATGTAGCTTGGCAACCAGCTTGGCGTCACCAATCAGCCTGTGGCGACTAGCGACATCTATCGCAACACCTGCGTACTAACAAACGATCGACAGAAGTTCCTACATCGCGCTATCAACATTATCCGCGACATAAGCCTATTTAGGAGTTCCCGACTTACAACTGTCGGGCAGTTAGCCCGCCGGACACAACACCCGTCCGGTCAGAGGATCCTCCCTTTTCAACGGGGGATGAGGAACTTTACACCCTGTTCCTCATCCTCCCCCAAACTGGTGACCCCGAGCATGAACGTCAGCGCAGCCTTCGTGCACTTACTTCAGACGTCGTCATCCTCACTTCCCCTTCGCCTTCGAGCAGCGAGTCATACCGTCAGCCAGCAGCCACGGCTTCATGAGGTATCCTGTCCTCCAGCATGCAGCGGAAGCGCATTCCTGGACATCACCCCCAGCCTCATCAGCGACTTTGGCACAGTACACTGCACTTCGGCCGGTCAGCAAGCAGAGACGCACTTCTCTACTGGTCGACGCAGCAGCCAGCCACTACGCAGCACTGCACACTCCGACTCACTGGAGCATACGCAGCATCACCCCGACTCACTGGGGCATCTACGGCAAGCACTGCATCACTCCGACTCACTGGAGCTAATATGCAGCATCACCCCGACTCACTGGGGCATCACCGCAGACAGTTCCGACTCACCGTGAACTATGCGGCATCCGGTTCCGACTCACTGGAACCTTCCACTGGCTGACAAGCGCCAAGACTTAACCTGCTTTCGACCTCCGGTCTCGGAGGGGAGTGATGTGGCGACTAGCGACATCTATCGCAACACCTGCGTACTAACAAACGATCGACAGAAGTTCCTACATCGCGCTATCAACATTATCCGCGACATAAGCCTTTATAGGAGTTCCCGACTTACAACTGTTGGGCAGTTAGCCCGCCGGACACAACTCCCGTCCGGTCGGAGGATCCTCCCTTTTCAACGGGGGATGAGGAACTTTACACCCTGTTCCTCATTCCCTCAAGCCAGAAAAATAATTATCCGAACGCCTAGTTGTGAAATATCCTTCCGAAAAATTTTGAAACTCCGTCGGGTCCATTTTATGCTGTAATTCTTTCATATCTTGTGAAGCCTTCGCATAGGGAAAATGCCCTGATGCATGAAATAATGGAATCATTAGCTCAATACCATACAAATGTAAATTCCAATCTCCCATACGGTCCGCAGCAATGAAGTCCTTCAATATTGTAACCATTCGAAAATAAGTAATCCATAGTTTTGAAGTTTTATTGTTATTTTCAAAATTTAGTAAGCGTTTGAAATCCGTGGTTTTCAGTTATTTCAGTGTAGTTGAACATTTCAAAAATCATAGAGTTATCTTCATCATTCAGTACATTTGCAAAACCTGTGTTCCATAAGATTTTCAAAAATCAATTGTGATAACGCTTGCTGTTATAAAGTATGAGCACGTACAGCTCTAGCATGCGCATATCCAGATGCTATGTGATCAATTGTATTTTCAGCATATATGGTAGAAAGAGCTTCTTTTATCCCACTTCCAGCCATAATATAACCAATGGATCCCATGTAAGACATAAGAGTATGAAAAGAGCCTAGAAAGAATGAAAGAATCAATTACCTGCTCCGGATAATTTATTGCAAATGTTATTTTGTAATTGCAAAAAGGGATGTGGAGCTGCGTGTGGATGCCGAAAAAGTGGTTTAAACTGCAGTGTAGCATGTTTACAGTGCAGCGGAAATAGTTGTTCCAATACTTCACCTACTATACAGATAGATGAAGTAGAAGAAAATATTTGATGTAGACAACAATGTAATTTATTATATTTTTCAACACACTTGCTCGTAAAGTGAGCCTTATTACATCGTTCTTAGGGCCATAAACCGAACTATAACTCACACGTGCATAATAATATTATACACTAGTGCATAATAGAATTATCACTACAAAGTTAAGTTAGTACCATAGTGCAAATTATATGCGAGTAAACAGGCATTTTCAATTTAACCGGGTAATACCGTTTTTTTTTTGTAACAACAAAGAGGTTTTATGTCTCTGAAAATCCTTTTACATTTTTGGAATAAATAAATGTGCCCATAGTTAAGAAAGACATTTATTATTATCAAATTATTTATTATAAATAATTAAATTATTTATTTCAATAAACCGTTATAAAATATTTGCATTTTGTCGCCCTACTTAAATTTTGAAGTAGGCTGTATCGCTCTATATGTAACCTTATAATTGGCGCGTGCAAAAAAAAAAAAACTTGCGCGCCATTTCCCATAATTTTCAAATTTTGTTTGTATCGCATTTGTTGCTGTGTGGTAAATAATTGTAGTAAAAATGTCAAGTTTTAGTACAGAAGATGAACAATTGGTAGATTTAACCCCGCCAGAAATACTAAATGCAGCACAAAATGCAAACGAAAGCCTAATACCTGCAAAATCTAGAGAAAAGTACTTAGCTGCTTACGATAGTTTCCTACATTGGAAGAACAACAAAAAAACCCAGTCATTTTCTGAAAATGTGTTTTTGGCGTATTTCGCTGAACTCGCCAATACTTACAAACCCAGCTCCCTGTGGTGCATCTATTCCATGCTAAGAAGCATGCTTAAGCTCAAACATGGTGTTGATATCAAAACGTACTGTAACCTGATGGCATTTTAGAAGAGACGCTCGGATGGATATACTGGTCGGAAATCTAAAGTATTGTCACCAGCTGGCGTTGAAAAGTTTTTGAATGAGGCTCCGGATAGTCAGTATCTAGCAACAAAGGTACGTTTAATATTTTTAATCGTAACATTTATCTACAATATATAAGTGCGTAACCCTAACATAACTTCTTAGAACTAATTAATTGATTTCTTTGCAGGTTGCCTTAATATTCGGTGTTACTGGTGCTTGTAGACGACAAGAGCTGTATAATATTCCAACAAAAGATGTAGAAACCCACGGAGATATGCTTCTTGTCAAAATTACCCAGACTAAAACCAAGATTCCACGATCTTTTACAATTCAAGGAACGTTTCGTGAAATAGTGAAAAAATACCAAGATCTCCGTTCAACAAAAATAAAGAATGATCGCTTTTTCCAAAACTTTCAGAAAGGAAAATGTACTGCACAAACAATAGGTATTAATTAACAAATTTGGTAATATGCCAAGAGAAATAGCGAAGTATTTAAAATTGCCTGAGGCCGATTTTTACACTGGACATAGTTTCAGAAGAACGTCGGCTACAATGTTGGCTGATTCGGGGGCTGATATACTAACTTTGAAGCGACATGGTGGATGGCGTTCTGACGCAGTCGCTGAATCGTACATAGAAAACTCAATACATAACAAAGCGAAAATTTGTGACAAAATAACGCAAGCCATTAATTTGGAACCAAGGGCGATTTTAGTACTAGATGACGTGGCCTCGGCACAAGGGCAAAGAAGGAACATGGGTTCGGTTTTTAGTCAGTAGAAGTCTGACACTCCCCTTCGCTCTGCCCAAGAGCGGGGGGGGGGTCATTCGATGATTTTCCACATACCAAAAAAAAAAAAAAAAAAAAAAAAAAAAAGTTTTGCCCCGAACCACAACCATGTACATCTCGTAGCATGAGTTATTTGGTGCCTTCTCCTTCCAGTCATTTGTTTGATTTACCTTTGTCGCCGACATTTACACAAGAAGTAAATGAAAGTACTAAAGAAGTGGCAAGTACCAATGTAACACAAACTGTGAAATTGCCATCAAAAACAATCCAATATCATTTTGAAAATTGTACGTTCACCAATTGTTTTAATAATTAAACGATTTATGCATTATGCTCGTATGTTTATTTTTCCTCGCAAGTGTGTTGAAAAAGTCCGTATGAAACTCGTGAGCATCTTGCTCACTAGACACTCGGCTGATTTACGCCCTCGCCTGCGGCTCGGGCTGCAACCCACAGCCTCGTGTATAATGAGCAACTTAGCTCACTTGTATCATAATCTACACTAATATTATAAAGAGGAAAGATTTGTACCTATTTTTGTATGTTTGTAATGAATAGGCTCAAAAAGTACTGGGCCGATTTCAAAAATTCTTTCACCCTTGGAAAGCTACATTCACCCTGAGTAACATAGGCTACTTTTTATCCCTGTATTCCCACGGGAACGGGATCTACGCGGGTGAAACCGCGGGACGTCCGCTAGTATACTATAAATAAACAGATTTTGTACTAATATTTTTTTTTCTTTTCATTAGTCGTAATTAATTACCTTTTTTTTAAATGTACACAATAGAGTACGTTTCATTTATAATTAAACTGGCCGAGAAATTCCATTGTAGGTACATAGCAGCTGTCGCTCCGCTCTCCCCTCCACGTTTTTCTACCTGTTCGAGATCCCTACTGCTATTTTTATACACAGGTATCTTTGAAATATGTTCCTATAAGTCTATTTTTTTTTTTTTTGGTCGGTGGAAAATCATCAAATAATCCCCCCCCCCCCCGCTCTTGGGCAGAGCGAAGGGGAGTGTCAGACTTCTACTGACTAAAAACCAAACCCATGTTCCTTCTTCGCCCTTGTGTCGGAGCCGTGATAAAATCATTAAACTTCCCTTGCTATTCAATTATATCATCAAAGTTTCATTAAAATTCTCATATTGATGTGGCTCTGGTTGGCTGGACAAAACTTCAAAACGGCTCGCATTTACAATAGGGCAATAGGGCACTTTATGTGACGGCTAAACACCCTTATTTCAGAATAGGTGACGCTACAGAATCTTAGATAATCGATCGAAAGCGTGTCCAGCCAGCTTGAAAAACCACTTTTCGCTGGTCTCTCAATCTCGGTAACGGAAGTGATTTTGACGAATTTTTGCATATCAACGGGCGTCACATAAATATGTGACAGGCATCAAGCTAAAAGTTTTGTGATACGTACATTGGTTTAGTAGAAAAATGCAAAAAACTGTGTCCAGCCATCTTGAATTTACGTAAAAAACTTTTGGCTGGCACTTCCGAATCCCACATAACGGGAGCGTTTTCGAATATGGTTCCTTTACTAATACTTGGTGACGCAATGTGTGACAGTAATAACGTTTGATTTATGGCGTCACATGTAAGGGTTTACGAGATATCAATGAAAACTTAATGTATACTTGTGTCCAGCCATCTTGAACTCAGGCTGGCTGGACACGTGTATCTCCGCTGCCTGATGATCTACGACCTTCAAAATGTTATCAAAATGTTGTGACGGGGACGATAATGATAACCTGAATTAGTGACGGAGAAACTTTGGGTAGTTTCAAAGATATTGATCATTTAAATTTTCCCATACAAACATCCATTAATATTGTGAGGTGACCATATTTTTTACATAATTATAGGATTTCTTTTTAATCGACTAATCGGCCGGTAGCAGCCAAGCCACGCCAGCTTTGTATTTGATGTCTCCGTGGGAATAAAAGGTTTTCCTGCAGATAAAGGGGAAGTATGTGTTTCTAAATAATAAAAAAAAACACTAACAAAAAAAACAAAGTGCACAAAAAAAACAAAGTGCATTGCACTCAGTGATGCCAATTTAGCATAAGTAAGCTTTATTATTGTAATTTGTGTTTATATTTGTTATTTTATGTGTGCAATAAAGAATAAGAATAATAAGAATAGCATTTTTTCATGTTGTTTAGCAAACTTATTAGTTGTTTAGCATGAAGCATATTTTTTAGCATTTAAAATTATTTTAAAATAAAATACATTAATGCTTAAGCAATTATTTCCATTTAGAAAAAAAAATCCCTTTACTAAGTATATTGTTGGCGCTCCTGATGCTAATGCTGATGATAATGGAAAGAGTATTTGAGATCATAGTCGATTAAAACAGTACTTATGTATATTTTGTTAAATAATAAAAAAAGTTAAAACTATGTTACGTTTCATTTGACACTGAAAAATGTTAGCAGATTTTTTAGCATTTCTATAAAGCAATTGGCATAATTTTAGCAGATTCTATATCGGTCTTGTTGGCAACACTGATGCACTGATACTGAGTTTGTTTTGTACACAGAGGCTGTGAGTGCTGTGACAGCGTAAACCGTTTTCGTTTTTAATCGTTTAGAGTAAAGTATACATAATGGTATTTAGAGCCTTCCGTCGATTTGTAAGGAATACGTGCAATATTTGCTAAGTGCGTTTTCATTTAACGAGGTCCTTGGTAAGTAACGTGAATTACATTATTTTTTCATTAAATACCTCAGAGCATTAGTCTGTTATCCTGACACAATATCTACATACGTACTTATCATAAAAAACACCAATACTTATCTAAAAAGAGTAGATAGGTATCTGCACGTAAATAATCAATAACATTAACCCCCCTCCCTCTACACTTTTGTCTTCTATTGATTTAAATATCTACAGTTGTTCGTATTAGTATCACCAATACGCGGATTTTCGTCCATTAAAGAAAACACCTTAAAATATACTTTGTCCTACATAAAACCTACAAAATTGGTAACCCTACTACAGTGTTTGTATGGGAAAATTTAAATGATCAATATCTTTGAAACTACCCAAAGTTTCTCCGTCACTAATTCAGGTTATCATTATCGTCCCCGTCACAACATTTTGATAACATTTTGAAGGTCATAGATCATCAGGCAGCGGAGATACATGTGTCCAGCCAGCCTGAGTTCAAGATGGCTGGACACAAGTATACATTAAGTTTTCATTGATATCTCGTAAACCCTTACATGTGACGCCATAAATCAAACGTTATTACTGTCACACATTGCGTCACCAAGTATTAGTAAAGGAACCAAGGAGGTCTAAGGGCTCTCGCCAGTTTGTATGAAAGTCCTTCATTTTTTGAGCTACAAACTTGATTTTTGAGACGGACGTAGTTTATAGTTAGTAGATGTCTGGTAAGAACAGATTTTGTGGCAGGGCCGGATTAGGGAGGTTTATGGGCGCTCGCAAGTTTGTTTAAAAGTCCATCATTTTGTGTGCTACTAACTTGAATTTTGGCAGGGACGTAGTAGGTGAGTAGAAGTTTGCTAAGAACCGATTTTGCGACAGGGCTGGACTAGGGAGGTCTAAGGGCTCACGCGAGTTTGTATGACAGTCCTTCCTTTTTTTGTGCTACAATTTTGGCAGGAAGGTACTTTATAGTTAGTAGACGTTGACTAAGAACAGATTTAGCGAGTTTAGCAACATGGCCAGAATAAGGAGGTCTGAGGGCTTTCACATGTTTGTAAAAATGTACTGTTTTTTTTGTACTAACAACCTGAAATTTAACAAGTCTAGAGTTTAAGAGTAGGAGATCTAAGCTAAGAAATTTGTAAGGAAGACCTGGACTAAGGGCTCCCGTAAGTCCATATGAAATCCTTGGCTTTTTGTACCTGAAAATTGGCAGAGAGATAGAATATAGTTAAGACATTTCAGGTAGGAATAAATTTTACGACAGGGCTGGTTTAAGGGAATATAATCGCTTCGATTGGCATTTGGCATTCGATTTGATATAGTAACATCCACAGGCAGTCCAGACAAGAGAGTCAAAATTTCTACGCGAACGAAGTCGCGGGCGACTACTAGTCCTACTATACCGGATAAAGCGTTATTAAATATTATGTGATAAACATTCATATGTACCTACCTAGGGAGCGTTCAAGTGTTACGTATCGTATTTTTTGAGATTTTTTGACCCTCCCCCCCCATGTAACATGCCGTAACGTTTTCTGCAACCACCAAGTGACCATTTTTACAATATAAGATTTGAACATTTTAGAAAAAGATACTTTAAAATATGCGTGAAAGAATCTCTCTAAGCGACCGTTCTGAAGGGTTAAAAAACGATGTTACGTAACGCGCAGTTCAAACCAGGGGGGTTTGAACTGCGCGTCCCCCTGTAACGCATCGTAACGTTTTACAAGTAGTACTTGAATGCTTCCCCTACGTATAATAATAATCTGTCACATTTCTTGATGTAGTGAAAACATAGTAAGTAAGAAGAAAGTTTTCCGGGTAAGGTGTTGATTTTACGCTCGGCGACTCATCAAGCTAAACATGTCCTGTATAATATTAAGGCCTTGCTTTGTCAGATTTCCCGTAGCATGAGAAATCCAGTTTCACAGTTAAATTGTTTCTCTGGGACTTCGTCGAGCTTCATTGCCTCGGCGCTGCACTGGTGGTTGCCACTGTTGATTCTCATTCCGCGTTGATTCCGCGTACCGGCGCGAGCCCTGTTCGCACGCACGCGTAGTTACGTTATCCCCACCAAGTTAGTTACTCACCATCACATCACTAGTGATGCCTCGTTACTTATCGATAATTACGTCACTTACTCAGACATTACTAAAAATAATATTAATAAGATGCTTGCTTGCCATTTGATTGAAAGTTGTGTAAGTAAAGCTTGAGTTTTGAGTGACGTTCTGTAATTCAGGACTACGTGAAGGTTATCTAGATTTTTATGATCTGATAAGGTTTGTAAAAGAATGTTGTGTACCTACGTGCATGTAATGTGGTGTGTAATATTTTATAACCAATCCGTAAAACTAAATAAAATACCATGTTTTACAAAAAAAAAAAAATAATTAAAATGTTTCAATCATCATTTTACATGACTGCTATAATAATAAAACATTCATTTTAAAAAGAAATATATTTTAAGACATTACTCCTTTTAAGAAATTGTGGTTGCTCAAATAATTACAAATAGAAAATAATAGCACACCTACTTTGGACATAAAAGATTTAAAATTATTTAATTTAGGTTGACTAATTTATGCTTTCGAGTCATACAATTTGTTTACGAGATATTTCTGAAATAACGTAAAAGAATTTGCTCATATCGATAAAAAAAATCTGGCATGTCAGTCTGTTTGCGAAGTAGTAGCTCCTAATAACGTTGTACTTTTGGATGAATGTTAGTTTTCAAATAAACAGAACCTATGTTGGCAGTTGGCACATGCGACGACAGTGTTTGTTCATACGTTTGTTTTGGGATAATCGCCAAGAGAATTATGGGATATTGCTTTATTTTATATCATTTTGCGTTATTGCAATGATACATTGTTTTTATAATAAGAGAAACTAAACATTTTTTTTATATACAGGCGGCATACTGTCTAAAGGTGCGTGCAGATCATGTTATAATAACATGTAGCGAATGATATATAACTTATGCGTACACATGTACTCGAGAGAAACAACAATCTAACATACCGAATGTTATAATTATAACGGGTATCATCTGGTGCCAATGGCATTGAGTGGCTTGTCATAAGCACAAATCAAGACTTTCTGTTTGGGTACCATCTATCTGGCAGAAACTTGATGCTCCGAAATTTATTTGGCATAACACACTTGGCATATTCTTCTTTGAACGAATGTGTTTATGGCAGAACAATTATTTAATAGACTATTCATTTCGCAGAATGTTTAAATAGCCGAATTTTCAATGGCATACTTTTAAGATGGCAGAATTTTATTTGGTAGATTTTTATAAGGTATAACGACCGTCTCGCGAAAGTATCCTTTATGGGCGGCATGGGCACCGGGCCGTAGGGCGACGAAGGAGGCCGGCGGAGGCCCGGCAATTCGGGGACAGAAGATATTAGTGTTATTTAATATGCGAGCGAAGCGATCGCGCGTCATGGAGTACATGCGTTGCATGTATAAGTGACGTCATTATTATTATTATTATTAATAATAATAATTATTATTATCATTTTTGACATACCAACATTTAATGTTCTCAGCTAGAAATTTTAGCCGGGGTGAGCTGATAATAATAATTAATAATAATAATTATTATTATTATTATTGCATGTTACACGTATGTATGAAATGAAATGCGTGCCAAAAGACGATTCTGATTATGAATTTTCGGCGAAATGATGGTTCTGGGAATGGAAGTTTATGCTCAAAGATGATTCTGACTTACAAAATTATGCGTTTTGAATTTATGGTAAATGAGTGTATGCCAAATGATTTTCTGCGAAATGAAGTTTCTGCCATCCACTGTTATGCAAAACAAAATTCGGGTATAAAAAAATCTGCTAAAAAAGGTAAACCCTTTCTGTTTATCTGTGGTAATATAACTCGTTAGAAATTTATTTTAGCAATGTGAAGTTTTGAAGACATATAAATATTGCAAGTTTACGTTGAGATTTGAAACTTCGGTTGCAGCGTCGTTATTAGGCAGAAAAATGGCACATGACACTATATTTAAATAAAACTTTTCTATAAGTACGAAATACTGGCCGTAGTTTTTGATATGAAAGCAGAAATTATTTTCTTGATTTTAGGAAAGTTGGCAGACCTAAACACAACATCAGTACTTTCTTTTGCTTGCTTGATCAATGAACCAAAACAGGCGTGTAGTCTAATGTTTTATGTAGCCAAAGAATAAGAATGGTATGGTTTCATTTATGCATAGGTATGCCATCATAAATATTATGGGTCTACCTTTTTAGTAGAATTTTTTATTTCCGAATTTTGTTTTGCATAGCAGTGGATGGCAGAAACTTCATTTTGCAGAAAATCATTTGGCGTACACTCATTTACCATAAATTCAAAACGCATAATTTTGTAAGTTAGAATCATCTTTGAGCATAAACTTCATTTCCAGAACCATCATTTCGCAGAAAATTCATAATCAGAATCGTCTTTTGGCACGCATTTCATTTCATACATACGTGTAACATGCAGCACCTGCATGTTTTCTGTCACGGCTCCGGCGCTGCGGTGCTCCGGCGGTCCCACGCAAGCTTATCGTCGCAGATGGTTTTAACACACACCGCTGCAGCTTCGGCTTGCTGCAGCCTCAGCCGCGGTGGCGCGCGTTTAAGCCACCAGGTCCTCAGCTTGCTGGCCGCCTCGCCCCTCCGCGCCTACGCGGGCTTAGATTACACTCTCGGGGTAGGGCAGAAGAGACTACGTGGAATCGGTTTTGCAGCGATTCGTTTCTGTCACTAACTTTAGTAGCAAAAGGTATTGACTTTTATTTTAAATTAGTTCAAAAATATTGTAATAGAATTGACATTATGCCACACCTCGGACACTCCATACAACGCCCGCAAAATAATAGGGTATTTCACCCAAAAAATCTAATTAGTCCGTCTGTTAGATTATCGAAAAATATTAGATACGTGTTTTTTGGTTTTTAAAATAAATAAAAATTGACGGAAATAAAACGTGTCAAAGATCATGAGTGGGGGCTTTTGACATCACTTTGTGAGTAAAAAAGTACTAACCTTGTGACGTCACACGACTTGACACGACTTTTCGAAGCACTGTATCGTCTTCATCTTTTGTTTACGTGAAAAAAGAAAAAATACGTGTCCTTTATTTTTTGAAAATCCATCTGACGGACTAATTAGATTTTTTTGGTGAAATACCCTATTACCTATTACTACTACATAAACAAATAACGTTTGTGCACGACGTGCACGTGCAAATGTGTGCGTAAACTCTAGTAGGGTTTATCGGAGCCTAAAAAATGGCGCGGAAAGTGCAACGGTCTGCGTCGCGAAAACCGAACGACGACTAATACGAGCGCGAGCCATTGCTCAAGTGTCGACGACGAATACCTCGAAGTGCGGGGTGAGGTGCGGTATTTAATATGAGCGCGGGGAAGGGAGTGTCCCTTCTGTACGTAGTACTATTATGTATTCTGTGATTATGCCTTATAAAAATCTACCAAATAAAATTCTGCCATCTTAAAAGTATGCCATTGAAAATTCGGCCATTTAAACATTATAATATATCGCACATCCTCTAAAAAACTGTCGTAACACGCCAAAACCAAGTTTTGAGAAAAAGGCGGTTTTAATTATTTTCCAATAAACTAATGTTAATGTGACTTTCAGGTTACAGATTTATAGCTTTTTACTGTTTTAATCAACAGAGGATTTAACAAGCTCTTTGCAGAATATAAAAATATATTTTTGAAATGAATGGAATTTTTTAAATTAAAAAAAAACTGAAAAAATACCCAAAATGTGACACTTTTTCACATTATATTGTAAAATATTTTATGAAATGAAACACATTGTAACTCAAATAATATAGTTTATTAATATTTTTTTTGGGATTAACTGTTTTCTTGTGATTTCCGCTTCTTTAAAATCAATATCTTTTAAAGAATATTTTCTTAAATTCACCCTGAATCACTATTAAACCTTTTATTTTTCAGAAGTTTTAAAAGTGATTCAGGATTGCAGATTTGCAGGCACCAGGCGGGCGATCAGTCCTTTCGTTGTGGATTATTTCGCCCAGTTCCCCATTTTGGTGGATCCCCTTCATGGGTTACTGGTAGTCGGCATCGCGAATCTTCCTGTTGCCTTGCAGAAGCTCACCAGTTGTTCGGTAGAGATTTCAGCAAGCCTGTTTTTGTAAACATTCGTCAGATTTTTTTTGCAAAAATAATGTGGAAAAGTGCCACAACACAGATTACAATGATTGAAATAGTGTTATAACCTATGATATGACACTTTTTTACAGTTTAAAAATATCATCTTTTCAAATTAGGATCGAAAAAACAGTATCATATTGTAATACTATAGTTTTCACTACTAAATTAGCAAGTAATGCGAAGAAACTTACCTAAAATATTGTCACAAGACAGTTTATGGCGATTTTTTAGAGCACTGGCACACGTTCACACGACACAAGCTCTGATACGTCACTTTTATGGAGGAGGGAGCGCGCGTTCTCGCTCCGTAAAAAACTGACACTAGCTCCATCTAGTAGCTTGTTTTCACACTACAATTATGGCGGTTTTTATGATTGGTAGAAAATGAAAAACGTATTATGACTGTGTTTTTATCTGTGTTTATCATTTTGTTTGTGTTATGACAGTTTTTTAGAGGATGTGCGATATTTAAACATGATAATTCTATTAAATAATTGTTTTGCCATAAACACATTCGTTCAAAGAAGAATATGCCTAGTGTGTTATGCCAAATAAATTTCGGAGCATCAAGTTTCTGCCAGATAGATGGTACTCATGGTACTTACCCAAATATTATAACGGTTTATCACAGATTAAATTAATATCCGATACACTTTATACTTTTAGGTTGTCTTAACAAGACAATAGGGGATCGGACAGGGTCAAAATAATATGATTCTGTTTAGTCCGTAAGTTAGATTATCGAAAAATATTGAATACGTGTTTTTTGTTTTATCAAATCAATAAAAAATGACGAAGATAAAACGTGTCAAAGATCTTGGAGTGGGGCTTGAAACGTCACTTGTGTCGTCAAAATGTACTATCATATGACGTCACACGAGTTTTCGAAGCACTGTATCGTCTTCATTTTAAGTTTACGTGAAAAAAGAAAAAATACGTGTCCAATAATTTTTGGAAATCTATCTGACGGACTAATTAGTTTTTTTTTGTCCGATCCCCTATTATTAGAGATTAGCTGAAATCAACATCTTACGACTAATAACCAAATTGAGAAAGAAAATGTGAAGTTGTGTTCATAATTATGCAACCTAATACCTATAATTTAGAAATAAAAATACACAATGGGTATACTGTACAGTACGTAGGTATACGTAGGTATATTAATTCGCATGAGACCAAGAGAGAGACATGACAATCACCTTGTTTGCGCTTCCGAGAAAGGTACGGAATGCACACACACGCCTGACCAGCAGTGGTATCCCGAAACGAAACCGTCGTCATTTGCATTCATTATGAAAATAAATAGTAACAATGTCTCTTTCTTGCTCTGAGTTTGCTATCCGAATAACCAGATCTATGCCTACGGTAAATTTGAGATTGTCCATACTAAATGAGATGTTTGGCACTACAAAATATCGCCGCATGGACCATGGTACAACATTCAGCACGAACATAATGAGACTATAATAATAATAATATTTTTCGTACCACTTGCTCAAAAAAGTGACATTCTATGCCACAAAAAGCGAACATAACAATAGTCATTTTTAATCTGTTAAAAACAGGGAAAGAAAATTGTACTGAATTTCATTCATCCCCTAGGGGAAGAATGTGATTTAAATTTGGAATAGGTACCTACCGAAATTTATACTGAACTACATCTGTGTTTACACCATTGAGTTTGTATATAAAGCATTATAGGTACATCTTTTTGAAAAAAGAATACGCATTTATTATGCAGTTATGATTATTAATAGTACATTATGGTACAAGTATGTAACGTTGGTGATTACCGCTGAGGCGCCATTGAGACCCGAGCCGTCAGGTGAGGGTCTTAAGAAAGCCGAGGACGGTAATCATCAATACACACGTGTATCATACGACGTTTTTCAACACATTTGTGAATAAAATAATACTAAAAAGTCATCTTCAACAGTTAAAACGAGTTCTGATTTTTTTCACAATGGCGGAAAAATTTGTCGGTTTTCCTATGCGCGCGCATCTACAGTTCGACCAACTTATCTGTGCATGCGGGAAAACACGGAACTAAAATAAATGTACTAAGTTTGACGTAGCGATGCATTTTTTCTTGACCAGTGGCGCCACCATGAAATTCACACTTAAAATGGTCATACTAAGAATGACGATCGGCCATAGACTAAATGAATGAGCGCGATAGAGTTTTAGCCACGTATAAAATGAGGAAAAGTTTTCTTTATTACAGAGAAAATAAAAGTTATATTATTTTCAACACACTTGCTCATAAAGTGGCTATAATTTCACCACAATTAGGCACGTAATGACACCTATAATCAAACTGTGACTTTTTCATTGCTATTATTCACTAGTGAGTTATAGGGTTTTTTTTTAATTTTATTGGTTGAGTTGCTATGTTCTTAAAAAAGTTTCGATACAAAAAAGATCGTGTTCAATAGTAAAAATAAATTAATGTACCATCGCCTGCAATAATGCATGGGGAGTTCAGAAAAAATACCGTGTGAAGCAAGAAATGACGCCACCTGGCGTAAATAAGTACTCGATTAGCAACATTGATTATATTGTTGATGCTACACTAACTAGAGGGCGCTCACGTTGTATAAAATGTTTATGTAGTTTCTTTTTTCTGTTTAAACATTCAAATAATTCATAATGAATTATTTCTATTATATAAATTTATTCCTAACTACCTACTATGTTTGTTTAAATTGAATATTATTATCATTCTAAAACTATCTGATTTTAATTATCTGTTTTAGTTTTCAAACTTGAGGGTAGGTCGAATATGAATTCATAAATAAATTAGTAGGTAGTAGAAATAATTAGATTGAAGATTTATGAGTTATGACTAAGCTCAATTGATTGTTCGATAAGTTTGTTTCGATTACCTCATTTTTAGCTGAGTTTTATTTAAGGTGAATTAACTTATTTCATCAAAATGAGTACGCGTTGTAACATTGTTTTCGTTACAAGAGCTCAAATAACTGATTTGCAAAATCAAGGCAAAAACTCGAAACTTGTCGACTTTTATTATTAACGTAAGTAGTTTTGATTTCAAAATTTTTACAAGAAAAAAAAATGTTTTAGTTACGACTACTAACTATTTAATAAATAATCATTATTGCGTATTATATATTTCTGTTATATTGTTGCAGAGAAAAACAGTTGTTCTATTGGTATACGACGATTTTAAGACGAGGGTTCTTTGCAACACCATTCTTAACTAGTAGACCACGGCTCATAAACACATCACAGCGTCAAATCGTGTTATGAGAGTATGAAGAAAATGGATTCCTGCCGATGACCGACTATGCTGCTTTATATGACTCAAGTGTTGACAATGCCCGTCGTACTCTTAAAAGTGAAGAGCTGCATTATAGGAGGCATGTTGTGAAACCCTGGCCCACAGAAAACCATAAAAGGGCAAGATTACAGTTCGCTTTGGATCATGTTAACTTTGATTTGAGTAATGTTTGTGGTGCCGAAGTAATACGTGTTAAACAAGTGGTTATGTAGTGTCCAATATGCTGGTCATATTTCAGTGAACGTGTGGGGGGGGATAGATAAGTGTTGCCGATCCAGGATTTATATTTCATAATACTTAAAAACAATATTACTTAACTTTAGTACTTATTATTTATATTAACTGGAGGCCGGGTTATTATAACCTATTACATGACTTACGTATTTTTAATAACTAAAAAAAGTCAAACACAACAATTTTTTTTTTTACATTACAAGAACCTTATCGTATGTTTTTGTGCAATTGTATAGCTATTATCCTACCTATTTAATTCATTTAACTTTTCACTTTTGTGATGAAATAATCCGGTCTCCTGTTTGTCTTTGTTGAGGTTATAAAAGCTTCAATCCTCTTTCCGATTTTGGAAACGAATACTTAAGCTATGGCCTCAATAAGAAGTTTTATATAATATAATAATGTTGAACGATAATAAATGTCTGTTTTTGAATAATAAAGTGTAAGAAATAAACCTCTAAAAGTGTGATAGTGTCTTTTTGTTTGTCTCCGTTAATCCCTGTTGCTAACTGACTACTAACTCGAATATTATATTTTTGAATGCTATGCGCACTTATTAGCTTAATAAAAACATTCCTTATGGTTTCTTTTTTTTTTATCATTTAACTTCTCACTTAATCCAACCTAATACGTGTTTCCTAACTTCTTACTTACCTAACCTATTCCCAAGTCAAAGTCTATTTTTTTCTATATCTCAACAGAATAGATTACATTTAGTTAGGACTAAGTTATAAAAATCTACCTCCTTTTTATTTCACCTACAGGTGACACCGGGTAATCCGGATATTGTCATTGCGGAAAGTAAAAACTTTAAAGGTTTAATTTCTTATTATTATTTAGGTAGGAATTACAAATAAAATTGCTGTCAGGTAGAAACAGAAATAAAACTTATGCCACCTACAAGTGACACTGGGGATTGAAGAGTTTATTATCACAGTTGTGCAGAAACCAAACGCCATCTATTAGTTATTTTCGAAAATTTGATTTCTACCTTCACAGAAAAATAGGCCCTAAGGTATCCATGCACTTGTGTGGGCGACTGTACAGTACGATCAAATTATCTTGGCAGGTCTGAACGGCTCTGCGAACTTTTACGCATGTAAACTTGTGAAGAAAACTGTTATTGCCAGATAAACCAATACCTATACGATCAGAAAATATCTAATTTAAACAGTGAGAAATACAAATAAAATAAATATCATAACACTTTTATACATTAGTTGTAACAAAATAACCTGCACGAAGTTTGGACCTGCCAAGATAATTTGATTGCACTGTACCTAGTGCTTCCCCATTTCACGCAACTTTGAATTTAAATAGATAATTTCAACTTATACGTTTTTAATAAATGAATCTTTCACTCAAATAATATAACTTTTGTTTTCTCTGTAATAAAGAAAAAAAAAAACCCATTTTGTCCGTGGCTAAAACTCTATCCGCGAAAAGTCAAAAATAAAGAGACCACATTCTTTTAGTTAGTCTATGGCAGATCGCCATTGTTACAGTATTGGCGCCACTGGTCAAGAAAGAATGCATCGCAACGTCAAAATAGCCTGTACTGTCCCACTGCTGAGCAAAGGCCTCCCCCAACTCCTTCCAAGTGCTCTTTTCCTGAGCCACCTCGAACCAGCCCTTAAAAAAAACGTCAAACTTAGTATATTTATTTTAGTTCCGTGTTTTCCCGCCTGCACAGATAACTTGGTCGAACTGTAGATGCGCGCGCATTAATTTTTCCCGCTATTGTGAAAAAAAACAGAACTTGTTTTAACTGTTGAAGATGACTTTTTAGTATTATTTTATTCACAAGTGTGTTGAAAAACGTCGTATGATACACGTGTGTATTGATGAATACCGTCCTCGGCTCTCTTATGACCCTCACCTGACGGCTCGGGTCTCAATGGCGCCTCAGCGGTAATTACCAACGTTACACACTTGTACCATAGTGTACTATTAAGTGAAAGTTTCATTTAATAAAAACGTACAAGTTGAAATTATCTATTTAAATTCAAATTTGCATGAAATGAGCAAGCACTAAGTACATTAATTTATTTTTACTATTGAACACGATCTTTTTTGTATCGAAACTTTTTTATGAACGTAGCAACTCAACCAATAAAATTAAAAAAAAAACCCTATAACTCACTAGTGAATAATAGCAATGAAAAAGTCACAGTTTGATTATAGGTGTCATTATGTGCCTAATTGCGGTGAAATTATAGCCACTTTATGAGCAAGTGTGTTGAAAATAAAATTACGAAAGCCGACGAGGCCGCATGAGCTTGATGCCTTTGCTTTTAAACGCAAGTTCCTCAAATGCAAGAACAGAGAAATACTCAAATCAACTCATCAGCAATAAATGTACCAAACAAAAATGTAACTCTCTCTATCAATATTGGACCAATGTTTCGAATGTTAACTTTTACTTTTAATGTCATTATTTTTAATAAATGCTTATCTCATATTATTATTGTGTTATTTTTTTCGCAAATGGTACGAAAAGTAAGAGTATTTTCCTCGGTGATAAAGCTGTCTTAGTCTTGGGTGAACTTAAATCCCTCGCTACTCAGGACTAGTCTTAAATCCCTCGCTTCGCTCGTGATTTAAGTTTTAAACACCCTCGCTACGCTCGGGAGTAAACCTCGAGTCCTTCGTTACGCTCGCGATTTAAATCGTCACCCGCGACAGAAGACACTGCTTTATCCCCTTGGTTAATAATCTACTATTATTTTACAGGCATTAAATCCCAATTTAAAGAAAAAATTCAAAATTACATCAAATTACATTACAATAAATTCATTACATCAGTTCATTAATAACATCATTCAATTAATTAAAAACAGGTAGATATCATACAATCATTAAAATAAAAATAAAAAAGGTAGCACTCCGGGAGTGCCGGCAGAAGTGAAAACTTCAATATTAACTTTCAAACTCGCGTCAGGGTCACGTGATGCTGATCGAAAAATCGTAAGATTTTTCGATCAGCATCACGTGACCCTGACGCGAGTTTGAAAGTTTTTACCCATACAAAAAAAAGTGCTCAGCGCCGCTAAAGAAGTTTTCACTTCAAAAATACTACTACTATCTTTACTAGGTTACTATGTAACCTTAGTAAAGCTTGTATCCGTTAAAAGTAGGTAAAATGACAAATAGTTGTACTATTTTAACGACATTGTTTTGCAAAATGAGTGGATGGCGATACGATAACGGGGAGTTAAGTATTTAGCTCGGTGTCCGTGCTGCGGAGGTATCGCGACACCGCTACACGAAGGGACGTAGTACGCGTCGGGACTCGGGACGGCCCTCCACTAGCTCCCCTCCTCTAGAACCACTATCACTTCCGGCTGCTAAACATCAAATGTTCTACTCAAAAATCTGGAAAAGTTCGTTACTATTAAGACTAGAACCTTCTTGGAAGAAGGTACCTAAGTTACCAACAGTTCACGAAGTTTCATGCAGTAACGTTCGGACATGCTGTATGATCACTGTATATAACAAAAGTATGTGCTGTATATTCTTTTATTCGATGTTGAGATAATCTAGCTTGTTTATATGATAAGTACAAAATTGTTAATCTATACTAATATTATAGTTATATAAAACTACAAAGCCACTCACTGATTGACATGTCGTTTCTCGGAATGGGTGAGAGATGGGTTAGGGGTATGTTTTGCAAAAATGTGTAATCTGACCAATCGAGTAGAGAAAAATTATAGGGAAAGTTCAAATCCAAGATGGTGGGCGAGTCCATTTCCGATTTCGGTGGGGGAAACACTTGGATGGATTTCGACTCAGAGGTCCTATACGAAATGTAAAAGCATTTAAAAAAAAAGTAAAAAAAAAAAAAAAACAAGATGGCGGCCGCGCTATGACGTTTTGAAATTGTCGACTTTTTTCACTCGACTTTGACAAATTGTTTTCTTCTACCAAATTCTAAAACCGCCAACGAAAAGTCTACCAATTTGTTGGTAATTTCAATGGCAATTGGGAAAAATTATGACATTGTGAAAATCCAAGATGGAGGACGCTGCGGCGGCCATTTTGTAAAAAGTAGGAAATTTCGATTTTTTTCAAATCCATTTTTCAGGTAGTTGGCAACATCGGACGGGTTCGAGTTGTAGGGAGCGGTTGTGTGTTTTGTTGACGAGTGTTGCCTGGTGCAAAATTTTTCCCCATTTTTAGGGTATTTTCCCAGATTTTCCCCGAAAACATGAAAAGTAGAAATAATGACATTTTAAATAGAGACTTTGACTAGCCGGCAACATTGGGGTCCCCCAAATGACATTTGACCATTTTCGTTTGTTTTAATTGGCAACCCCAAAAAATATTCAACTTTTTCATTTTTGGAACTTTTTGACTTTGGCGAATTAGTTTGTTCTACCAAACTCAAAAGTTGGCAACACCAAGTACACCAATCGGTGGCCTATATTCTTGACATTTCAGGAAAATTATGACTTTTCAGAAAAACAAAATGGCGGATTCCATGGCGGCCATCTTGTAAAAAGGCTGAAAAATCCCAATTTTCGACACGATAATTGGGACAGCTGGCATCCCCCGACCGGATTGTGTTCTATGGACCGGTTATGTAATTCGTCAAGGAGTGTGGCCTGGTGCAAAATTTTTCCCCATTTCTAGGGTATTTTCCCAGATTTTCCCCGAAAACATGAAAAGTAGAAATAATGACATTTTAAATAAAGACTTTGACTAGCCGGCAACATTGGGGTCCTCCGAATGACATTTGACCATTTTCATCACTTTCAGCTGGCAACCCCGAGAGCCATTGGCGCTTGAATTTTTGGGTCAGACCCGACTTTGGCGAATTAGTTTGTTCTACTAAACTCAAAAGTTGGCAACACCAAGTACACCAGTTGGTGGCCCATATCCCTGAGATTTCAGGAAAATTATGACTTTTCAGAAAAAAAAATGGCGGACAGTGTGGCGGCCATCTTGCAAAAATGGTGAAAAATCCTAACTTTCGACACGATAAATGGGACAGCCGGCATCCCCCGATCGGATTGTGTTGTATGAAGCGATTGTGTATTTTGTTGTCGAGTGTTACCTTACGCAAAATTTTTACCCATTTTTAGGGTATTTTCCCAGATTTTTCCCAAAAACATGAAAAGTAGAAATAACGACATTTTAAATGAAAATTTTACAATAAACACCAAGAATGGGGTCCCCCAAATGACATTTGACCATTTTCATCACTTTCAGCTGGCAACCCCGAGAGCCATTGGCGCTTGAATTTTTGGGTGAGACCCGACTTTGGCGAATTAGTTTGTTCTACTAAACTCAAAAGTTGGCAACACCAAGTACACCAGTTGGTGGCCCATATCCCTGAGATTTCAGGAAAATTATGACTTTTCAGAAAAAAAAATGGCGGACAGTGTGGCGGCCATCTTGCAAAAATGATGAAAAATCCTAACTTTCGACACGATAAATGGGACAGCCGGCATCCCCCGATCGGATTGTGTTGTATGAAGCGATTGTGTATTTTGTTGTCGAGTGTTACCTTACGCAAAATTTTTACCCATTTTTAGGGTATTTTCCCAGATTTTTCCCAAAAACATGAAAAGTAGAAATAACGACATTTTAAATGAAAATTTTACAATAAACACCAAGAATGGGGTCCCCCAAATGACATTTGACCATTTTCATCACTTTCAGCTGGCAACCCCGAGAGCCATTGGCGCTTGAATTTTTGGGTGAGACCCGACTTTGGCGAATTAGTTTGTTCTACTAAACTCAAAAGTTGGCAACACCAAGTACACCAGTTGGTGGCCTATATCCCTGAAATTACAGGAAATTTATGACTTTTCAGAAAAAAAGATGGCGGACTGTGGCGGCCATCTTGTAAAAATGATGAAAAATCCTAATTTTCGACACGATTAATGGGACAGCCGGCATCCCCCGACCGGATTGTGTTGTATGAAACGATTGTGTACTTTGTTGTGGAGTGTTACCTTACGCAAAAAATTTCCCCATTTTTAGGGTATTTTCCCAGATTTTTCCCAAAAACATGAATAGTGAAAATAACGACATTTCGAATGGAAATTTTACATAAACACCAAAAATGGGGTGCTTCAAATGAAATTTGACCATTTTCATTCTTTTCAGCTGGCAACCCCGAGAGTCATTGGGTCTTGAATTTTCGGATCAGAACAGACTTTGGCGAATTCTTTTGTTCTACCAAACTTAAAACTTGGCAACACCAAGTACACCAGTTGGTGGTCTATATCCTCGATATTTCAGAAAAATTGTGACTTTTCAGAAAAACAAGATGGCGGACAGTGTGGTGGCCATCTTGGAAAAATGATGAAAAATCCCAATTTTCGACACGATAAATGGGACAGCCGGCGCACCTTCTGACCGGATTGTGTTGTCCCGGTTGTGTATTTCGTTAAGTAATGTTGCCTGGTGCAAAAAAAAAATCCCATTTTTAGGGTATTTTCCCAGATTTTGCCAAAAACATGAAAGTAGAAGTAGAGACTTTTAGAATGAAGACTTTGACTAGCTGGCAACATTTGGGTCCGTTGAATGACATCACGATAGCTTTTCCTCGGTGGTAGGCAGATCTTGAGTGGAGCGAAAGGGGAGGTGGCGAGCGAAGCGAGCCGGCGACCCCCGTAGCGTGTTATAGTAGGCGTCGAAATCTATCGTGTGGTGGTACCGGTAAAGCGAAGTAACCCGTAGCGTAGGGATAAGGTCACGATAGCTTTTCCTTGGTGGTAGGCAGGTCTTGAGTGGAGCGAAGAGGGGAGGTGGCGAGCGAAGCGAGCCGGCGACCTCCGTAGCGTAACGAAGGTTGAGTGGGGAAGCGTATAAGTAACTTTCATGAGTAGCTAAAAAGTGCAAAACCTACCCTTTTTGCCTCTTTTTCCCTTCCTACCTTTTTCAACTTTGCTCCATTTGCCCCCTTCTCCCCTTTAGGCAGAACTCGGAAGTTAAGAGACTTGGAACATTTTTTTTTTCAGATTCATTGAAAGGGGCAATGCGTTAGTCGAAATCAGTTTTTAAAGCTGGCCCCCTCCCCTCTTCACCCCTATTATTAAACTCGTGTTCTGTTTTGTTTACGGATTCGTATAGAGGAGGCTCGGGAAAGTAAAAACCATTTTTCAAAATTGACCCCCTAGCCCCCCTTCTCCCCCCCGGGCCCCCTTTAGGCGGGTCTCGGAAGTTAAGAGACTTGAAACATTTTTTTTTCAGATTCATTAAAAGGGGCAATGCATTAGTCGAAATCATTTTTTAAAGCTCCCCCTCTCCCCCTCTTCACGACCCGCGAGCTGCGCGCAGCTCGCGCAGCCACGCAAATACTAGTTATAGTTATATAAAACTACAAAGCCACTCACTGACTCACTGATTGACATGTCGTTTCTCGGAATGGGTGAGAGATGGGTTAGGGGTATGTTTTGCAAAAATGTGTAATCTGACCAATCAAGTAGAGGAAAATTATAGGGAAAGTTCAAATCCAAGATGGAGGGCGAGTCCATTTCAGGTTTCGGTGGGGGAAAGACTTGGATGGATTTCGACTCAGAGGTCCTATACCAAATCTAAAACCATTTAAAAAAAAAAGTAAAAAAAAAAAAAAAAACAAGATGGCGGCCGCGCCAGGACGTTTTGAAATTGTCGACTTTTTTCACTCGACTTTGACGAATTGTTTTCTTCTACCAAATTCTAGAACCGCCAATAAAAAGTTTTCCAATTTGTTGGTGTTTTTAATGGCAATTGGGAAAAATTATGACATTGCGAAAATCCAAGATGGAGGACGCTGCGGCGGCCATTTTGTAAAAAGTTGCATATTTCGATTTTTTTCAAATCCATTTTTCGGGTAGTTGGCAACATCGGACGGGTTCAAGTTGTACCGAGCGGTCGTGTGTTTTGTTGAGGAGTGTTGCCTGGTGCAAAATTTTTCCCCATTTTTAGGGTATTTTCCCAGATTTTTCCCAAAAACATGAAAAGTAGAAATAATGACATTTTAAATAGAGACTTTGACTAGCCGGCAACATTGGGGTCCCCCAAATGACATTTGACCATTTTGGTTCTTTTTAATTGGCAACCCCAAAAAATATTGAACTTTTTAATTTTTGGGACTTTTTGACTTTGGCGAATTAGTTTGTTCTACCAAACTCGAAAGTTGGCAACACCAAGTACACCAATCGGTGGCCTATATTCTTGACATTTAAGGAAAATTATGACTTTTCAGAAAAACAAGATGGCGGATTCCATGGCGGCCATCTTGTAAATAGGCCGAAAAATCCCAATTTTCGACACGATAATTGGGACAGCTGGCATCCCCCGACCGGATTGTGTTGTATGGACCGGTTATGTAATTCGTCAAGGAGTGTGGCCTGGTGCAAAAATTTTCCCCATTTTTAGGGAAATTTCCAAGATTTTCCCCGAAAACATGAAAAGTAGAAATAACGACATTTTGAATGGAAATTTTACATAAACACCAAGAATGGGGTTCCCCGAATGACATTTGACCATTTTCATCACTTTCAGCTGGCAACCCCGAGAGCCATTGGCGTTTGAATTTTTTGGTCAGACCTGACTTTGGCGAATTAGTTTGTTCTACTAAACTCAAAAGTTGGCAACACCAAGTACACCAGTTTGTGGCCTATATCCTTGAGATTTCAGGAAAATTATGACTTTTTAGAAAAAAAATGGCGGACAGTGTGGCGGCCATCTTGTAAAAATGATGAAAAATCCTAATTTTCGACACGATTAATGGGACAGCCGGCATCCCCCGACCGGATTGTGTTGTATGAAGCGATTGTGTACTTTGTTGTGGAGTGTTACCTAACGTAAAAAAAATCCCCGTTTTTAGGGAAATTTCCCAGATTTTCCCCGAAAACATGAAAAGTAGAAATAACAACAATTCGAAAGAAAACTTTGACTAGCTGACAACATTGAAGTCTCCCGAATGACATTTGACCATTTTCATCACTTTCAGCTGGCAACCCTGAGAGCCATTGGCGCTTGAATTTTTGGGTCAGACCCGACTTTGGCGAATTAGTTTGTTCTACTAAACTCAAAAGTTATCAACACCAAGTACACCAATTGGTGGCCTATATCCCTGAGATTTCAGGAAAATTATGACTTTTCAGAAAAAAAAGATGGCGGACAGTGTGGCGGCCATTTTGTAAAAATGATGAAAAATTCTAATTTTCGACACGATAAATGGGACAGCCGGTATCCCCCGACCGGATTGTGTTGTATGAAGCGATTGTGTACTTTGTTGTGGAGTGTTACCGGCGAACCCCGTAGTGTAGGGGAGGAATAAAGTCACGATAGCTTTTCCTCGGTGGTAGGCAGGTCTTGAGTGGAGCGAAGAGGGGAGGTGGCGAGCGAAGCGAGCCGGCGACCTCCGTAGCGTAACGAAGGTTGAGGAGGTGAAGCGTATAAGTAACTCTCATGAGTAGCTTAAAAGTGCAAAACCTCCCGTTTTTGCCCCCTTGTCCCCTCCTACCTTTTTCAATGTAGACCCATTTGCCCCCCTTCACCCCCCCTTTAGGCGGATCTCGGAAGTTAAGAGACTTGGAACATTTTTTTTTTCAGATTCATTGAAAGGGGCAATGAGTTAGTTGACCTGACCTATTTTTATGAGAAACTGGGTTATTATAATTATTGACAAATCTACTTCAAGAATAGAGCATCGTGAAAACTTAGAATAACAACTAACGTAGGTAAGTAAGGTAGGTAAGGGCATCACAATTAATACTTAATAATTACACATATAGGTATGTAACCTAACTTATTAAGACTTGGACAACAAAGATACCTACGTACCTATCTACATAATTGGTTCTGCCTACCTTTACTTGTAGATATAACTACTTAAACTGATGGAACAAGCAAATTATGGTCAACTTGATGTTAAATGGTAACTCTTTGCTTCGCAGTTCAGGCACGTATAGAATGTGTCCAATGTGTGAATTAACCAAGGGTATAAAGCAGTGTTTTCTGTCGCGGGTGACGATTTAAATCGCGAGCGTTTAGGTTTACTCCCGAGCGTAGCGAGGGTGTTAAAAACTTAAATCACGAGCTAAGCGAGGGATTTAAGACGAGTCCTGAGTGTAGCGAGGGATTTAAGTTCACCCAAGACTAAGACAGCTTTATCACCGAGGAAAATACTCTACTTTTCGTACCATTTGCGAAAAAATTAACACAATAATAATATGAGATAATTTATTAAAAATAATGACAACTAAAAGTAAAAGTTAACATTCAAAACATTGGTCCAATTATTGATAGAAATCACATTCTCCCCATAAAGGATGAATGAAATTCAGTACAATTTCCTTTTTCCTTTAAATCACATTCTCCCCCTAGAGGATGAATGAAATTCAGTACAATTTTCTTTCCCTGTTTTTAACAGATTAAAAATGACTATTGTTATGTTCGCTTTTTGTGGCACATCACTTTTTTGAGCAAATGGTACGAAAAAATAATATTTCCATCTCTACTTTAAATTCTTCATTAACATAGATTTTACTTGACAGATAGCATTATTCAGAGATTGTGAAATTATGTACATAGTCAAATAACTTTATTTACTAAAAAGCTTCTATGAATATGTACAAGTATTTATACCATAAATAGTTGAGCTATCTGCAAAGGATAAATGTTATAAATTTTGTTTCAAACAACTTGAAATTTAATTGCTGGTCGTTATTTAAAAAAATACCATACATTTACACATATATTTTATTTATTATAATATAAAGGAGGTGTTTTTTTTTGGCCAAACCATGTACCAAGGTACAAATTATTATTTAATCTGTTGCCTGTTGCAAAAAAAATCCCCATTTTTAGGGTATTTTCCCAGATTTTACGTTTTACGTTTTGAATGCGTTAGTCGAAATCAATTTTCAAAGCTCCCCCTCTCCCCCTCTTCACGCCCCGCGAGCTGCGCGCAGCTCGCGCAGCCACGCAAATACTAGTTATAGTTATATAAAACTACAAGACCACTGACTGACTGACTCATTGACATGTCGTTTCTCGGAATGGGTGAGAGATGGGTTAGGGGTATGTTTTGCAAAAATGTGCTATCTGACCAATCGAGTAGAGGAAAATTATAGGGAAAGTTCAAATCCAAGATGGTGGGCGAGTCCATTTCCGGTTTCGGTGGGGGAAAGATTTGGATAGATTTCGACTCAGAGGTCCTATACGAAATCTAAAAGCATTTAAAAAAAAAGTAAAAAAGAAAAAAAAAACAAGATGGCGGCCGCGCTATGACGGTTTGAAATTGTCGACTTTTTTCACTCGACTTTGACAAATTGTTTTCTTCTACCAAATTCTAAAACCGCCTACGAAAAGTCTGCCAATTTGTTGGTAATTTCAATGACAATTGGGAAAAATTATGACATTGCGAAAATCCAAGATGGAGGACGCTGCGGCGGCCATTTAGTAAAAAGTTGGTAATTTCGATTTTTTTCAAATCCATTTTTCGGGTAGTTGGCAACATCGGACGGGTTCGAGTTGTACCAAGCGGTTGTGTGTTTTGTTGACGAGTGTTGCCTGGTGCAAAAATTTTCCGCATTTTTAGGGTATTTTCCCAGATTTTCCCCAAAAACATGAAAAGTAGAAATAATGACATTTTAAATAGAGACTTTGACTAGCCGGCAACATTGGGGTCCCCCAAATGACATTTGACCATTTTGGTTCGTTTTAATTGGCAACCCCAAAAAATATTGAAATTTTTAATTTTTGGGACTTTTTGACTTTGGCGAATTAGTTTGTTCTACCAAACTCGAAAGTAGGCAACACCAAGTACACCAATCGGTGGCCTATATTCTTGACATTTCAGGAAAATTATGACTTTTCAGAAAAACAAGATGGCGGATTCCATGGCGGCCATCTTGTAAAAAGGCCGAAAAATCCCAATTTTCGACACGATAATTGGGACAGCTGGCATCTCCCGACTGGATTGCTTTGTACCAAGCGGTTGTGTGTTTTGTTAAAGAGTGTTGCCAGCTGCAAAAATTTTTACCATTTTTAGGGAAATTTCCCAGATTTTCCCCGAAAACATGAAAAGTAGAAATAACGACATTTTGAATGGAAATTTTACATAAACACCAAGAATGGGGTTCCCCGAATGACATTTGACCATTTTCATCACTTTCAGCTAGCAACCCCGAGAGCCATTGGTGCTTGAATTTTTGGGTCAGACCCGACTTTGGCGAATTAGTTTGTTCTACTAAACTCAAAAGTTGGCAACACCAAGTACACCAGTTGGTGACCTATATCCCTGAGATTTCAGGAAAATTATGACTTTTCAGAAAAAAAAGATGGCGGACAGTGTGGCGGCCATCTTGTAAAAATGATGAAAAATCCTAATTTTCGACACGATTAATGGGACAGCCGGCATCCCCCGACCGGATTGTGTTGTATGAAACGATTGTGTACTTTGTTGTGGAGTGTTACTTTACGCAAAAATTTTCCCCATTTTTAGGGTATTTTCCCAGATTTTTCCCAAAAACATGAATAGTGAAAATAACGACATTTCGAATGGAAATTTTACATAAACACCAAAAATGGGGTGCTTCAAATGACATTTGACCATTTTCATTCTTTTCATCTGGCAACCCCGAGAGTCATTGGGTCTTGAATTTTCGGATCAGAACAGACTTTGGCGAATTCTTTTGTTTTACCAAACTTAAAACTTGGCAACACCAAGTACACCAGTCGGTAGCCTGCATCCTCGATATTTCAGAAAAATTATGACTTTTCTGAAAAAAAAGATGGCGGACAGTGTGGCGGCCATCTTGTAAAAACGATGAAAAATCCTAATTTTCGACACGATTAATGGGACAGCAGGCATCCCCCGACCGGATTGTGTTGTATGAACCCATTGTGTACTTTGTTGTCGAGTGTTACCTTACGCAATTTGCCTTCCCCATTTTTAGGGTATTTTCCCAGATTTTTCCAAAAAACATGAATAGTGGAAATAACGACATTTTGAATAGAATTTTTTTACAGGAACACTAAGAATGGGGTGCCTCAAACGATATTTGACCATTTTTATTATATTCAGCTAGCAACCCCGAGAGTCATTGGGGCTTGAATTTTCGGATCAGAACCGATTTTGGCGAATTCTTTTGTTCTACCAAACTTAAAACTTGGCAACACCAAGTTCACCAGTCGGTAGCCTGTATCCTCGATATTTCAGAAAAATTGCGACTTTTCAGAAAAACAAGATGGCGGACAAAGTGGTGGCCATCTTGGAAAAATGATGAAAAATCCTAATTTTCGACACGATAAATGGGACAGCAGCGGCACCTTCTGACCGGATGGTGTTGTCCCGGTCATTGTGTATTTCGTTAAGTAATATTGCCGGTTAGAGATAGCCATTAGGTGTTTAAACAAATATTATAGTAGGCGTCGAAACCTGTCCGGTGGTGGTACAGCGGTAAAGCGAAGGGGGGAGCGGGCGAGCGAAGCGAGCCGGCGACCCCCGTAGCGTAGGGATAATGTCATGATAGCATTCCGGTGGTAGGTAGGTTGAGTGCGTGAGGCGTAACTCAGGGGCGACGACAAGCAAACTTTAGGGTAATGTTTTTTAGTGGTAGTAGGAGGTAGTAGGTAGGTAGTAGATAGGTGGTAGGTTAGGTTAGGTTAGGTTAAACATGAAAAGTAGAAATAACGACATTTTGAATGGAAATTTTACATAAACACCAAGAATGGGGATCCCCGAATACTCCCTACCTTACAAAATTATGTAGGTAGGTACCTAGCCATTGGCATTGAATGTGCATGGGACATAATTATATGCTGAAAAATTATAAAATTTATTATTTCACTAGCTTTTACCCGCGGCTTTGCTCGCTTTGTTTACTTCTAATACCTCCAAGAATCTGTGTACAAAGTTCATTGCGTGAAAACGTAACAAACAAACTTACATTCACATTTACAATAATAATCATATATCTACAATAATTATTGATGCTAATGCATCCTTGCTTTGTACTACAGTCAGGCGTTACGGCTCAATTGATAAGAACCCTGCCTTTTGCGCTGTATGTTGTGGATGATCACCACACATTAGAATTACCTACGTGGACAAACTTGGAGGAGACTTTTACCCGCAAGGGATCCACACTCCGTACTAATACCTAACTTGTACATATGCTAAACAAAAAACATTTACCAACACACATTTGAAATATACATAATAATAGGTGAAATTGCCGTTTTGTTTGAAAAAATTTAAACGATTTTTTTTCATGTATTTTTTATTTGTATTAATCGAAGTAATCACCCATTTAATCAATGCATCTTTGCCAACGCAGTGGCAGTTTATTGATGCCCTTCTTAAAGAAATCAGCTGGTCGGGAGGCAACAAATTCTTCAAAGGCATTTTGTACTGCCTCTCGGGTATTGAATTTTTTTCCCGCCAAGAAGTTATCCAAATTCCGGAAAAAGTAGTAGTCTGTAGGCGCAAGGTCTGGTGAGTAGGGCGGATGACGGAGATCTTCCAACCCCAGTTCTTGCAACTTGGAGACCGTCTGCTGTGCAGTATGAGGTCGCGCGTTGTCGTGCAGGAGCAGCGGAGACGAGCGATTGACCAATGCTGGTTGGAGATGTGCCAGATGGAGGACGCTGCGGCGGCCATTTTGTAAAAAGTTGGATTTTTCGATTTTTTTCAAATCCATTTTTCGGGTAGTTGGCAACATCAGACGGGTTCGAGTTGTAGGGAGCGGTTGTGTGTTTTGTTGACGAGTGTTGCCTGGTGCAAAAATTTTCCCCATTTTTAGGGTATTTTCCCAGATTTTCCCCGAAAACATGAAAAGTAAAAATAATGACATTTTAAATAGAGACTTTGACTAGCCGGCAACATTGGGGTCCCCCAAATGACATTTGACCATTTTGGTTCGTTTTAATTGGCAACCCCAAAAAATATTGAACTTTTTAATTTTTGGGACTTTTTGACTTTGGCGAATTAGTTTGTTCTACCAAACTCGAAAGTTGGCAACACCAAGTACACCAATCGGTGGCCTATATTCTTGACATTTCAGGAAAATTATGACTTTTCAGAAAAACAAGATGGCGGATTCCATGGCGGCCATCTTGTAAAAAGACCGAAAAATCCCAATTTTCGACACGATAATTGGGACAGCTGGCATCCCCCGATCGGATTGTGTTGTATGGACCGGTTATGTAATTTGTCAAGGAGTGTGGCCTGGTGCAAAAATTTTCCACATTTTTAGGGAAATTTCCCAGATTTTCCCCGAAAACATGAAAAGTAGAAATAACGACATTTTCAATGGAAATTTTACATAAACACCAAGAATGGAGTTCCCCAAATGACATTTGACCATTTTTATCACTTTCAGCTGGCAACCCCGAGAGCCATTGACGCTTGAATTTTTGGGTCAGACCCGACTTTGGCGAATTAGTTTGTTCTACCAAACTCGAAAGTTGGCAACACCAAGTACACCAATCGGTGGCCTATATTCTTGACATTTCAGGAAAATTATGACTTTTCAGAAAAACAAGATGGCGGATTCCATGGCGGCCATCATGTAAAAAGGCCGAAAAATCCTAATTTTGGACACGATTAATGGGACAGCCGCCATCCCCCGACCGGATTGTGTTGTATGGACCGGTTATGTCATTCGTCAAGGAGTGTGGCCTGGCTTAAAAAAAATCCCCATTTTTCGGGAAATTTCCCAGATTTTCCCCGAAAACATGAAATGTAGAAATAACAATAATTCGAAAGAAAACTTTGACTAGCTGACAACATTGGAGTCCCCCGAATGACATTTGACCAATTGTATCACTTTCAGCTGGCAACCCCGAGAGCCATTGGCGTTTGAATTTTTGGGTCTGACCCGACTTTGGCGAATTAGTTTGTTTTACTAAACTCAAAAGTTGGCAACACTAAGTACACCAGTTGGTGGCCTATATCCCTGAGATTTCAGGAAAATTATGACTTTTCAGAAAAAAAGATGGCGGACAGTGTGGCGGCCATCTTGTAAGAATGATGAAAAATCCTAATTTTCGACACGATTAATGGGACAGCCGGCATACCCCAACCGGATTGTCTTATAAGAAGCGTTTGTGTACTATTTTGTCGAGTGTTACCTTACGCAAAAATTTTCCTTATTTTTAGGATATTTTCCCAGATTTTTTCCAAAAACATGAATAGTGGAAATAACGACATTTTGAATGGAAATTTTACATAAACACTAAGAATTAGGTGTCTCAAATAACATTTGACCATTTTCATTCTTTTCAGCTGGCAACCCCGAGAGTCATTGGGGCTTGAATTTTCGGATCATAACCGACTTTGGCGAATTCTTTTGTTCTACCAAACTTAAAACTTGGCAACACTAAGTACACCAGTCGGTAGCTTGTATCCTCGATATAATTAAGATTTTTCAGAAAAACAAGATGGCGGACAGTGTGGTGGCCATCTTGGAAAAATGATGAAAAATCCCAATTTTCTTCACGATAAATGGGACAGCCGGCACCTTCTGACCGGATTGTGTTGTCCCGGTTGTGTATTTTGTTAAGTAAGAAATCCCCATTTTTAGGGAAATTTCCCAGATTTTCCCCGAAAACATGAAAAGTAGAAATAACGACATTTTGAATGGAAATTTTACATAAACACCAAGAATGCGGTTCCCCGATTGACATTTGACCATTTTCATCACTTTCAGCTGGCAACCCCGAGAGCCATTGGTGCTTGAATTTTTAGGCCAGACCCGACTTTGGCGAATTAGTTTGTTCTACTAAACTCAAAAGATGGCAACACCAACTACACCAGTTGGTGGCCTATATCCCTGAAATTTTAGGAAAATTATGACTTTTCAGAAAAAAAGATGGCGGACAGGGTGGCGGCCATCTTGTAAAAATGACGAAAAATCCTTATTTGCGACACGATGAATGGGACAGCCGGCATCCCCCGACCAGATTGTGTTGTATGAAGTGATTGTGTACTTTGTTGTGGACCTTACGCAAAATTTTTCCCCATTTTTAAGGTGTTTTCCCAGATTTTTTCCCAAAAACATGAATAGTGGAAATAACGACATTTTGTATAGAAATTTTACATAAACACCAAGAATGCGGTGCCTTCAGTGACATTTGACCATTTTCATTCTTTTCAGCTGGCAACCCCGAGAGTCATTGGGTCTTGAATTTTCGGATCAGAGCCGACTTTGGCGAATTAGTTTGTTCTACTAAACTCAAAACTTGGCAACACCAAGTACACCAATCGGTAGCCTGCATCCTCGATATTTCATAAAAATTGTGACTTTTCAGAAAAACAAGATGGCGGACAGTGTGGTGGCCATCTTGGAAAAATGATGAAAAATCAATGGTGAATACTTCCGCAGGCGAGCTCTCGTAAACAGCTATAATACCTATCTACCTACTAAAAAACAATAATCGCTCCCGAGCAAATACTAGGGGCAATGCGTTAGTCGAAAAAGCTCCCCTTCACGACCCGCGAGCTGCGCGCAGCTCGCGCAGCCACACAAATACTAGTTATATTATATAAAGCTTAATTACCACTCACTGACTGACTGACAGAATTGTTCTCCCAGATGGTGGATGGGGAGGTGGGTATATTTTGACAGATTCGTAAAGAAGTCACTCTCGTGAGTATGGGAAAAGTCCCAAACCCCCCCTTTTCCCCCCCCTTCTCCCCCCTCCCTATCGTATCTCGGAAACAAAGAGACTTTACGTGTTTTATTTTAGGGAATCGTATAGAGGGGGCAAGGCAAAGTAAAAATCATTTTTTAAAGTGGCCCCCCTTGCCCCCCTTCTCCCCCCTTTTAGGCGGATCTCGGAAATAAAGAGAACTTACGTGATTTTTTTTAGGGATTCGTATAGAGGAGGCTTGGGGAAGTAAAAACCATTTTTAAAATTTGACCCCCTTGCCTCCCTTCACCCCCCCTTTCGGATCTCGGAAGTTAAGAGACTTGGAACATTTTTTTTTTCAGATTCATTGATTGAAAGGGGCAATGAGTTAATCGAAATCATTTTTCAAAGCTCCCCTCTCCCCCCCTTCACCCCCCCCCCCCTCTTCACCCCTTTTTTCAGTTTTGTTTACGGATTCGTATAGAGGAGGCTCGGGAAAGTAAAATCCATTCTTAAAATTTGACCCCCTTGCCCCCCTTCACCCCCCCTTTGGGAGATCTCCGAAGTTAAGAGACTTGGAAGATTTTTTTTTTCAGATTCATCGAATGGAGCCTATCCTGTGGTGGTACCGGTAAAGCGAAGGGGGGAGCGGGCGAGCGAAGCGAGCCGGCGACCCCCGTAGCGTAGGGATAATGTCATGATAGTTTTCCGGTGGTAGGTAGGTCCTGAGTGGAGCGAACCTGCGAGACCGAGTGGAGCGAAGGGGGGAGGTGGCGAGCGAAGCGAGCCGGCGACCTCCTTAGCGTAACGAAGGTTGAGTGGGTGAACTGTAACTCAGGGGCGACGACAAGCAAACTTTAGGGTAATGTTTTTTTAGTGGTAGTAGGAGGTAGTAGTTAGGTAGTAGGTAGGTGGTAGGTAGTAGGTATGTGTAGGTAGGTGTAGGTAGGTAGTAGATAGGTGTAGGTAGGTAGTAGGAAGGTGTAGGTAGGTGTAGGTAGGTGTAGGAAGGTGTAGGTAGGTGTAGGTAGGTGTTAGTAGGTGTAGGTATTTTTCAAAGCTCCCCCTCTGCCCCCTTCCACGACCCGCGAGCTGCGCGCAGCTCGCGCAGCCACGCAAATACTAGTTATAGTTATATAAAACTACAAGACCACTCACTCACTGACTGACTGATTGACATGTCGTTTCTCGGAATGGGTGAGAGATGGGTTAGGGGTATGTTTTGCAAAAATGTGTAATCTGACCAATCGAGTAGAGGAAAATTATAGGGAAAGTTCAAATCCAAGATGGTGGGCGAGTCCATTTCCGGTTTCGGTGGGGGAAAGACTTGGATGAATTTCGACTCAGAGGTCCTATACGAAATGTAAAAGCATTTAAAAAAAAAGTAAAAAAAAAAAAAAAAACAAGATGGCGGCCGCGCCAGGACGCTTTGAAATTGTCGACTTTTTTCACTCGACTTTGACGAATTGTTTTCTTCTACCAAATTCTAGAACCGCCAACAAAGAGTTTGCCAATTTGTTGGTAATTGTAATGGCAATTGGGAAAAATTATGACATTGTGAAAATCCAAGATGGAGGACGCTGCGGCGGCCATTTTGTAAAAAGTTGGACTTTTCGATTTTTTTCAAATCCATTTTTCGGGTACTTGGCAACATCGGACGGGTTCAAATTGTACCGAGCGGTTGTGTGTTCTGTTGACAAGTGTTGCCTGGTGTAAAAAAAATCCCCATTTTTAGGGTATTTTCCCAGATTTTCCCCAAAAACATGAAAAGTAGAAATAATGACATTTTAAATAGAGACTTTGACTAGCCGGCAACATTGGGGTCTTTCAAATGACATTTGACCATTTTGGTTCGTTTTAATTGGCAACCCCAAAAAATATTGAACTTTTTAATTTTTGGGACTTTTTGACTTTGGCGAATTAGTTTGTTCTACCAAACTCAAAAGTTGGCAACACCAAGTACATCAATCGGTGGCCTATATTTTTGACATTTCAGGAAAATTATGACTTTTCAGAAAAACAAGATGGCGAATTCCATGGCGGCCATCTTGTAAAAAGGTCGAAAAATCCCAATTTTCGACACGATAATTGGGACAGCTGGCATCCCCCGACCGGATTGTGTTGTATGGACCGGTTATGTAATTTGTCAAGGAGTGTGGCCTGGTGCAAAAATTTCCCCCATTTTTAGGGAAATTTCCCAGATTTTCTCCGAAAACATGAAAAGTAGAAATAATGACATTTTAAATAGAGACCTTGACTAGCCGGCAACATTGGGGTCCCCCAAATGACATTTGACCATTTTCATCACTTTCAGCTGGCAACCCCGAGAGCCATTGGCGCTTAAATTTTTGGGTCAGACCCGACTTTGGCGAATTAGTTTGTTCTACTAAACTCAAAAGTTGGCAACACCAAGACTACCAGTTGGTGGCCTATATCCCTGACATTTAAGGAAAATTATGACTTTTCAGAAAAACAAGATGGCGGACAGTGTGGCGGCCATCTTGTAAAAATGATGAAAAATCCTAATTTTCGACACGATTAATGGGACAGCCGGCATCCCTCGACCGGATTGTATTGTACCGAGCGGTTGTGTTTTGTTGAGGAGTGTGGCCTGGTTAAAAAAATTCACCATTTTTAGGGTATTTTCCCAGATTTTCCCCGAAAACATGAAAAGTAGAAAATAACGACATTTTAAATTGAAATTTTACATAAACACCAAGAATGGGGTCCCCCGAATGACATTTGACCATTTTCATCACTTTCAGCTGGCAACCCCAAAAGCCATTGGTGCTTGAATTTTCGGGTCAGACCCGATTTTGGCGAATTAGTTTGTTCTACTAAACTCAAAAGTTGGCAACACCAAGTACACCTTTTGGTGGCCTATATCCCTGAAATTTCAGGAAAATTATGACTTTAGAAAAAAAAGATGGCGGACAGTGTGGTGGCCATCTTGGAAAAATGATGAAAAATCCCAATTTTCGACACGTTATATGGGACAGCCGGCATCCCCTGACCGGATTGTGTTGTATGAAGCGATTGTGTACTTTATTGTGGAGTGTTACCTTTCGCAATTTTTTTTCCCATTTTTAGGTCATTTTCCCAGATTTTTCCCAAAAACATGAATAGTGGAAATAACGACATTTTGAATGGAATTTTCTTACATAAACACCAAGAATGGGGTGCCTCAAATGACATTTGACCATTTTCATTCTTTTCAGCTGGCAACCCCGAGAGTCATTGGGGCTTGAATTTTCGGATCAGAACCGACTTTGGCGAATTCTTTTGTTTTACCAAACTTAAAACTTGGCAACACCAAGTACACCAGTCGGTAGCTTGTATCCTCAATATTTCAGAAAAATTGTGACTTTCCAGAAAAAACAAGATGGCGGACAGTGTGGTGGCCATCTTGGAAAAATGATGAAAAATCCCAATTTTCGACACGATAAATGGGACAGCCGGCACCTTCTGACCGGATTGTGTTGTCCCGGTTGTGTATATATGTTGTCTGGTATTTTCCCAGATTTTGCCCAAAAACATGAAAGTAGAAGTAAAGACTTTTAGAATGAAGACTTTGATTAGCTGGCAACATAGGGAGGTGGCGAGTGAAGCGAGCCGGTGACCACCGTAGCGTAGGGATAAGGTCACGCTAGCTTTTCCTCGGTGGTAGGCAGGTCTTGAGTGGAGCGAACCTCCGTAGCGTAACGAAGGTTGAGTGGGTGAAGCGTATAATTAACTCTCATGAGCAGCTAAAAAGTGCAAAACCTCCTCTTTTTGCCCCCTTTTCCCCTCCTACCTTTTTCATAGTTGCCCCATTTGCCTCCTTTCTCCCCCCTCTAGGCGGATCTCGTAAGTTAAGATACTGGGAACATTTTTTTTTCAGATTCATTGAAAGGGGAATGTGTTAGTCGAAATCATTTTTCAAAGCTCCCCCTCTACCGTCTTCACGACCCGCGAGCTGCGCGCAGCTCGCGCAGCCACGCAAATACTAGTAGTTATATAAAACTACAAGACCACTGACTCACTGACTGACTCATTGACATGTCGTTTCTCGGAATGGGTGAGAGATGGGTTAGGGGTATGTTTTGCAAAAATGTGCTATCTGACCAATCGAGTAGAGGAAAATTATAGGGAAAGTTCAAATCCAAGATGGTGGGCGAGTCCATTTCCGGTTTCGGTGGGGGAAAGACTTGGATGAATTTCGACTCAGAGGTCCTATACGAAATCTAAAAACATTTAAAAAAAAAGTAAAAAAAAAAAAAAAAACAAGATGGCGGCCGCGCTATGACGTTTTGAAATTGTCGACTTTTTTTACTCGACTTTGACAAATTGTTTTCTTCTACCAAATTCTAAAACCGCCAACGAAAAGTCTGCCAATTTGTTGGTAATTTCAATGCCAATTGGGAAAAATTATGACATTGTAAAAATCCAAGATGGAGTCGTCCTGCGGCGGCCATTTTGTAAAAAGTTGGAAATTTAGATTTTTTTCAAATCCATTTTTCGGGTAGTTGGCAACATCGGACGGGTTCGAGTTGTAGGGAGCGGTTGTGTGTTTTGTTGACGAGTGTTGCCTGGTGCAAAAAATTTCCCCATTTTTAGGGTATTTTCCCAGATTTTCCCCGAAAACATGAAAAGTAGAAATAATGACATTTTAAATAGAGACTTTGACTAGCCGGCAACATTGGGGTCCCCCAAATGACATTTGACCATTTTGGTTCGTTTTAATTGGCAACCCCAAAAAATATTCAACTTTTTCATTTTTGGGACTTTTTGACTTTGGCGAATTAGTTTGTTCTACCAAACTCGAAAATTGGCAACACCAAGTACACCAATCGGTGGCCTATATTCTTGACATTTCAGGAAAATTATGACTTTTCAGAAAAACAAGATGGCGGATTCCATGGCGGCCATCTTGTAAAAAGGCCGAAAAATCCCAATTTTCGACACGATAATTGGGACAGCTGGCATCCCCCGACCGGATTGTGTTGTATGGACCGGTTATGTAATTCGTCAAGGAGTGTGGCCTGGTGCAAAAATTTTCCCCATTTTTAGGGAAATTTCCCAGATTTTCCCCGAAAACTTGAAAAGTAGAAATAACGACATTTTGAATGGAAATTTTACATAACCACCAAGAATGGAGTCCCGCGAATGACATTTGACAATTTTCATCACTTTCAGCTGGCAACCCCGAGAGCCATTGGCGTTTGAATTTTTTGGTCAGACCTGACTTTGGCGAATTAGTTTGTTCTACCAAACTCAAAAGTTGGCAACACCAAGTACATTGATCGGTGGCCTATATTCTTGAAATTTAAGGAAAATTATGACTTTTCAGAAAAAAAATGGCGGACTGTGCGGCGGCCATCTTGTAAAAATAATGAAAAATTTCAATTTTCGACACGATAATTGGGACAGCTGGCATTCCCCGACCGGATTGTGTTGTATGAAGCGATTGCGTACTTTGTTGTCGAGTGTTACCTTATGCAAAAAATTTCCCCATATTTAGGGTATTTTTCCAGATTTTTCCCAAAAACATGAATAGTGGAAATAACGACATTATGAATGGAAATTTTACATAAACACCAAGAATGAGGTTCTCCGAATAACATTTGACCATTTTCATCACTTTCAGCTGGCAACCCCGAGAGCCATTGGGGCTTGAATTTTCGGATCAGAACCGACTTTAGCGAATTCTTTTTTTCTACCAAACTTAAAACTTGGCAACACCAAGTACATCAGTCGGTACCTTGTATCCTCTATATTACAAAAAAATTAAGACTTTTCAGAAAAACAAGATGGGGGACAGTGTGGTGGCCATCTTGGAAAAATGATGAAAAATCCCAAATTTCGACACGATAAATGGGACAGCCGTTTGGCACCTTCTGAAGTTCTGACCGGATTGTGTTGTCCCGGTTGTGTATTTCGTTAAGTAATGTTGCCTGTTGCAAAAAAAATCCCAATTTTTTGGGTTTTTTCCCAGATTTTTCCCAAAAACGTGAATAGTGGAAATAACGACATTTTGTATAGAAATTTGCCCAAAAACATGAAAGTAGAAGTAAAGACTTTTAGAATGAAGACTGACTAGCTTTCGACATAAGGGAGGTGGCGAGCAAAGCGAGCCGGCGACCCCCTTAGCGTAGGGTCACGATAGCTTTTCCTCGGTGGTAGGCAGGTCTTGAGTGGAGCGAAGAGGGGAGGTGGCGAGCGAAGCGAGCCGGCGACCTCCGTAGCGTAACGAAGGTTGAGTGGGTGAAGCGTATAAGTAACTCTCATGAGTAGCTAGAACTAGGACTTTATTAAAGTTGCCTCCTTTAAGCGGATCTCGAAAGTTAAGAGACCTGTAACGTTTTTTTTTCAGATTCATTGGAAGGGGCAATACGTTAGTTGAAATCATTTTTCAAAGCTTCCTCTCCCCCCCCCCCTTCATCATCCCTCCGTCTTCACCCCTTTTTTCGTGTTCTGTTTTGTTTACCGATTCGTATATAGGAGGCTCGGGAAAGTAAAAACCATTTTCAAAATTGACCCCCTTGCCCCCCTTTTCCGCCCCTTTAGGTGGATCTCGGAAGTTAAGAGACTTGGAACATTTCTTTTAAGCTTCATTGAAAGGGGCAATCCGTTAGTCGAAATCATTTTTGAAAGCTCCCCCTCTCCCCCTCTTCACGACCCGCGAGCTGCGCGCAGCTCGCGCAGCCACGCAAATACTTTATAGTTATATAAAACTACAAGACCACTGACTGACTGACTCACTCATTGACATGTCGTTTCTCGGAATGGGTGAGAGATGGGTTAGGGGTATGTTTTGCAAAAATGTGCTATCTGACCAATCGAGTAGAGGAAAATTATAGGGAAAGTTCAAATCCAAGATGGAGGGCGAGTCCATTTCCGGTTTCGGTGGGGGAAAGACTTGGATGGATTTCGACTCAGAGGTCCTATACCAAATCTAAAACCATTTAAAAAAAAAAGTAAAAAAAAAAAAAAAACAAGATGGCGGCCGTGCCAGGACGTTTTGAAATTGTCGACTTTTTTCACTCGACTTTGACGAATTGTTTTCTTCTACCAAATTCTAGAACCGCCAACATAGAGTTTGCCAATTTGTTGGTAATTTCAATGGCAAGTAGGAAAAATTATGACATTGTGAAAATCCAAGATGGAGGACGCTGCGGCGGCCATTTTGTAAAAAGTTGGAAATTTCGATTATTTTCAAATCCATTATTCGGGTAGTTGGCAACATCGGACGGGTTCGAGTTGTACCGAGCGGTTGTGTGTTTTGTTGACGAGTGTTGCCTGGTGCAAAAATTTTCCCCATTTTTAGGGTATTTTCCCAGATTTTCCCCAAAAACATGAAAAGTAGAAATAATGACATTTTAAATAGAGACTTTGACTAGCCGGCAACATTTGGGTCCCCCAAATGACATTTGACCATTTTGGTTCGTTTTAATTGGCAACCCCAAAAAATATTGAACTTTTTAATTTTTGGGACTTTTTGACTTTGGCGAATTAGTTTGTTCTACCAAACTCGAAAGTTGGCAACACCAAGTACACCAATCGGTGGCCTATATTCTTGACATTTCAGGAAAATTATGACTTTTCAGAAAAACAAGATGGCGGTTTCTCTGGCGGCCATCTTGTAAAAAGGCCGAAAAATCCCGATTTTCGACACGATAATTGGGACAGCTGGCATGTCCCGACCGGATTGTGTTGTATAGACCGGTTATGTGATTCGTCAAGGAGTGTGGCCTGGTGCAAAAATTTTCCCCATTTTGAGGGAAATTTCCCAGATTTTCCCCGAAAACATAAAAAGTAGAAATAACGACATTTTGAATGGAAATTTTACATAAACACCAAGATTGGGGTGCCTCAAATGACATTTGACCATTTTCATCACTTTCAGCTGGCAACCCCGAGAGCCATTGGCGTTTGAATTTTTTGGTCAGACCTGACTTTGGCGAATTAGTTTGTTCTACCAAACTCAAAAGTTGGCAACACCAAGTACACTGATCGGTGGCCTATATTCTTGACATTTCAGAAAAATTATGACTTTTCAGAAAAACAAGATGGCGGATTCCATGGCGGCCATCTTGTAAAAAGGCCGAAAAATCCCAATTTTCGACACGATAATTGGGACAGCTGGCATCCCCCGACCGGATTGTGTTGTATGGACCGGTTATGTACTTCGTCAAGGAGTGTAGCCTGGTGCAAAAATTTTCCCCATTTTTAGGGAAATTTCCCAGATTTTCCCCGAAAACATGAAAAGTAGAAATAACGACATTTTGAATAGAAATTTTACATAAACACCAAGAATGTGGTGCCTCAAATGACATTTGACCATTTTTATCACTTTCAGCTGGCAACCCCGAGAGCCATTGGCGTTTGAATTTTTTGGTCAGACCCGACTTTGGCGAATTAGTTTGTTCTACTAAAATCAAAAGTTGGCAACACCAAGTACACCAGTTGGTGGCCTATATCCCTGAAATTTTAGGAAAATTATGACTTTTCAGAAAAAAAGATGGCGGACAGTGTGGACATCTTGTAAAAATGATGAAAAATCCTAATTTTCGACACGATTAATGGGACAGCCGGCATCCCCCGACCGGATTGTGTTGTATGAAACGATTGTGTACTTTGTTATGGAGTGTTACTTTACGCAAAAAATTTCCCCATTCTTAGGGTATTTTCCCAGATTTTTCCCAAAAACATGAATAGTGAAAATAACGACATTTCGAATGGAAATTTTACATAAACACCAAAAATGGGGTGCCTCAAATGACATTTGACCATTTTCATTCTTTTCAGCTGGCAACCCCGAGAGTCATTGGGTCTTGAATTTTCGGATCAGAACAGACTTTGGCGAATTCTTTTGTTCTACCAAACTTAAAACTTGGCAACACCAAGTACACCAGTCGGTAGCCTGCATCCTCGATATTTCAGAAAAATTATGACTTTTCAGAAAAACAAGATGGCGTACAGTGTGGTGGCCATCTTGGAAAAATGATGAAAAATCCCAAGTTTCCTAAAAATTTACCATAAGCGGTCATTCAAACGAATAATCCGACTGAGGTATAGGTACATAAACAGGTACTTTTTATAGGAACCTACTAATACAGATAGGACTGTTATCTTTACCTGACCTATTTATATGAGAAACTGGGTTAAGTATTATAATTATTGACAAATCTACTTCTAGAATAGAGCATCGTGAAAACTTGGGATAACAACTAACGTAAGTAAGTATAAGGGCATCACAATTAATACTTAATAATTATAGATAATTATGTAACCTAACTTATTAAGACTTGGACAACAAAGATATACCTACGTACCTATCTACTTATTTGGTTCTGCCTACCTTTACTTGTAGATTTATCTACTAAAACTGACGGAACAAGCAAATTATGGTCAATATTGGTATTAAATGGTAACTCTTTGCTTCGCAGTTGAGGCACGTACCTATAGAATGTGTCCTACGATGCACTGCTCTGCGTTCATCAACTTGAGGCTTATAGATTCTAAGCCTTACGTGTCAGAAGTAACCACCGGCACCCACACCCTTCAAACCGAAACAGGATATTGCTTGACGATAGAAATAAGCATGGTGAATACTTCCGCAGGCGAGCTCTCGCAAACAGCTTTAATACCTATCTACCTACTAAAAAACAATGATCGCTCAATAAAATATGTAGGTAGGTACACAATTACAAGAGAAAGCTCAGCCGGAGAGTACCAATAGTTGAAGCACAATAAGCACAGAGCATCTATGTTTAAAGACGAGTCATAAACTAATGCGTCTCCTATCTGTAATGTTTTATCTATACCTACCTACTGCCCAAATATGGACACTACAATAAAGTCGGTCCACAAATTGTCCACGATGATGTTGAGGAAATCTCAACAGGGGGAGGCTGTAACATACCTACTTGTATTATTGTTGATGAAAGGAAAGTTAAAATGAGGCCAACTCCGTCAATTTCAACAATAGGTAGGTACTACTCCCTACCTTACAAAATTATGTAGGTAGGTACCTAGCAATTGGCATTGGATGTGCATGGGACATAATTATATGCTGAAAAATCATAAAATTTATTATTTCACTAGCTTTTACCCGCGGCTTTGCTCGCTTTGTTTACTTCTAATACCTCCAAGAATCTGTGTACAAAGTTCATTGCGTGAAAACGTAACAAACAAACTTACATTCACATTTACAATAATAATCATATATCTACAATAATTATTGATGCTAATGCATCCTTGCTTTGTACTACAGTCAGGCGTTACGGCTCAATTGATAAGAACCCTGCCTTTTGCGCTGTATGTTGTGGATGATCACCACACATTAGAATTACCTACGTGGACAAACTTGGAGGAGACTTTTACCCGCAAGGGATCCACACTCCGTACTAATACCTAACTTGTACATAATTATGCTAAACAAAAAACATTTACCAACACACATTTGAAATATACATAATAATAGGTCTTTACCTATGAAATTGCCGTTTTGTTTGAAAAAATTTAAACGATTTTTTTTCATGTATTTTTTATTTGTATTAATCGAAGTAATCACCCATTTAATCAATGCATCTTTGCCAACGCAGTGGCAGTTTATTGATGCCCTTCTTAAAGAAATCAGCTGGTCGGGAGGCAACAAATTCTTCAAAGGCATTTTGTACTGCCTCTCGGGTATTGAATTTTTTTACCGCCAAGAAGTTATCCAAATTCTGGAAAAAGTAGTAGTCTGTAGGCGCATGGTCTGGTGAGTAGGGCGGATGACGGAGAGCTTCCAACCCCAGTTCTTGCAACTTGGAGACCGTCTGCTGTGCAGTATGAGGTCGCGCGTTGTCGTGCAGGAGCAGCGGAGACGAGCGATTGACCAATGCTGGTTGGAGATGTGCCAGCTTCTCCATCATTGTGTTCAGTTCTTCACAGTACACATCTGCAGTAATGCTCACCCCGTTTGGTAAGAAGCTGTGATGAATCACACCGGCGCTAGACCACCAAACAGTGACCATCACTTTTCTAGGGGTAAGTTTTCGTTTAGGGCATTGTTTAGGTGCTGAACCAGGATCCAACCAACTTGCTGAGCGCTTACGGTTATCGTACAGGATCCATTTTTCATCGCAGGTAACAATGCGGTTCAAAATTCCTTCATTTGTGCGTCTGTTGAGCAGTGCAAGGCACGTCTCGACGTGTACTTCGCGCTGGCGATCATTGAGTTCGTGGGGCACCCATTTGTTAAGCTTTTTTACCTTGCCAATTTGACGCAAATGGACCAATATTGTTTTGACGCTAACGTCGAAAGCTGCTGCTAATTCAGCCGTAGATTGTGTATCATCAGCTTCTTTAACAAAAATTATTTTGATTTGAAATGGCCAGTACTGCAGAACGGCAATTTCATATGTAAAGACCTAATATGTACCACAGAGCATTTTCTAAACGGGGAAATATGTACCTAAATCTAAACTGAACTGTGTTTGAAATGTATCTTTACATGAAGACAGTGGAAATAGAAAGCTACAATAATAATAGCAGATAGGTTCCCATAAAGCCTTCTATAATCCTTAGCCTAGGAGCCTTAGGGCTTATTTCATGGTCGCTATCCATCAGATGGATTAAAAATATTTCTTGTTAAAATAACATGGATCTGTTTCAAATTATATTTATATCGTAACAAGTAAAACATAGTTTTATTTAATTTATCAATAAAGCAGTTTTGTTTACTATCGCCTGTGAAAACGATGAGGAATCGAAATTGTTTTTCGAATAACTTAGTCATAGGTTTTAATACTATTCTTAAATTCACATGATACATTTTACTCAATCAACAGCACAGCCATTGACTTAACTGTTAAGATATAAGATAACTGAATCATCATAAATTTAATATTGCTAAGCTTTCTTGAGAGGTCCAAATAGCTGGTGCGGTCCATGTAGCTGGTCATCACTACTAAAAATACCCACAGTGCCCCTCCCTGAGGTCCACCTTGGTGAACCGTTGTAAGAAAACCTTCCACGATTCACACAGGTGGGCGGCATTTGAGATAGGTGCCTATCATAATGATTTATTACTTAGTAATGACGATTTTTCTATTCAAAATAAAATAATAGTTCCCAAGACCACGATAGATGGCGCTAAAAAAATTGTACGAGTTCATTCAAACAGTAGTAGGTTTTCTTATGGCTTTCTCTAGACTTACTACGTTTAAGAGTTCAATGAAGAAGAAACCTTTCGGGTCTCTTCTGGGCTTTATTTGGCATTTCACTAGAGTTTGAAAAGTGGAAGACTCACCACCTGCCTAGCCTTTTCCCAACTATATTGGGGTCGGCTTCCAGTCTAACCGGATGCAGCTGAATACCAGTATTTTACATGGAGCGACTGCCTATCTGACCTCCACAACCCAGTTAATACTAGGTAATAAATACAATAGGTACCCTTTGGTAAGACTGGATGTGATGATTTGGTATGACTACCTGAAACGACTGCCAAATATCTATATATGGCAGCCGGGCCCAACAGCTTAACGTGCTTTCCGAGGCACGGAGGAAACTCGGTATGTCGGGCGGTCACCCATCCACAGACCGACCTAGGCAAGCACAGCTTTACCTAAAGATCGTCCTGAGTGGCAGTTCTTATTAAGCCACGAGCTCCTCGAAAAGTGGAAGACTAGGGTTCTTTTTGACATCATGTTTAAGGTTTATTTATACTATAATTATGTTGCATACGATTAGAGCAAACATTATAAATAGTTTATTTGTACCGACTAAGTACATCAACTAAAGGAATAAAAAATCGTTCAGTTGATTTACTTAAAAGACCATTTGGACTCTAATGGATTTTCCAATTCATTTAAGGATTCCTATGGATTCTCAAAATTTAAGGGTAACTAAAACCTCAAAAGCACGACAAAACCGCGAGCTGCAAGCAGCACCGAGCAAATACTAGGGGAAATGCGTTAGTCGAAATCATTTTTCAAAGCTCCCCTTCACGACCCGCGAGCTGCGCGCAGCTCGCGCAGCCACGCAAATACTAGTTATAGTTATATAAAACTACAAAGCCACTGACTGACTGACTGATTGACATGTCGTTTCTCGGAATGGGTGAGAGATGGGTTAGGGGTATGTTTTGCAAAAATGTGTAATCTGACCAAGTAAGTAGAGGAAAATTATAGGGAAAGTTCAAATCCAAGATGGAGGGCGAGTCCATTTCCGATTTCGGTGGGGGAAAGACTTGGATGGATTTCGACTCAGAGGTCCTATACGAAATGTAAAAGCATTTAAAAAAAAAGTAAAAAAAAAAAAAAAAACAAGATGGCGGCCGCGCCAGCACGTTTTGAAAATGTCGACTTTTTTCACTCGACTTTGACGATGTGTTTTCTTCTACCAAATTCTAGAACCGCCAACAAAGAGTTTGCCAATTTGTTGGTAATTGTAATAGCAATTGGGAAAAATTATGACATTTTGAAAATCCAAGATGGAGGACGCTGCCGCGGCCATTTTGTAAAAAGTTGGATATTTTGATTTTTTTCAAATCCATTTTTCGGGTAGTTGGCAACATCAGACGGGTTCGAGTTGTACCGAGCGATTGTGTGTTTTGTTGACGAGTGTTGCCTGGTGCAAAAAAAATCCCCATTTTTTGGGTATTTTCCCAGATTTTCCCCGAAAACATGAAAAGTAGAAATAATGACATTTTAAATAGAGACTTTGACTAGCCGGCAAAATTGGGGTCCCCCAAATGACATTTGACCATTTTGGATCGTTTTAATTGGCAACCCCAAAAAATATTGAACTTTTTCATTTTTGGGACTTTTTGACTTTGGCGAATTAGTTTGTTCTACCAAACTCGAAAGTTGGCAACACCAAGTACACCAATCGGTGGCCTATATTCTTGACATTTCAGGAAAATTATGACTTTTCAGAAAAACAAGATGGCGGATTCCATGGCGGCCATCTTGTAAAAAGGCCGAAAAATCCCAATTTTCGACACGATAATTGGGACAGCTGGCATCTCCCGACTGGATTGCTTTGTACCAAGCGGTTGTGTGTTTTGTTAAAGAGTGTTGCCAGCTGCAAAATTTTTTCCCATTTTTAGGGTATTTTCCCAGATTTTCCCCGAAAACATGAAAAGTAGAAATAATGACATTTTAAATAGAAACTTTGACTAGCCGGCAACATTGGGGTCCCCCAAATGACTTTTGACCATTTTCATCACTTTCAGCTGGCAACCCCGAGAGCCATTGGCGCTTAAATTTTTGGGTCAGACCCGACTTTGGCGAATTAGTTTGTTCTACTAAACTCAAAAGTTGGCAACACCAAGTACACCAGTTGGTGGCCTCTATCCCTGAGATTTCAGGAAAATTATGACTTTTCAGAAAAAAAAGATGGCGGACAGTGTGGCGGCCATCTTGTAAAACTGATGAAAAATCCTAATTTTCGACACGATAAATGGGACAGCCGGCATCCCCCGACCGGATTGTGTTGTATGGAACGGTTATGTGATTCGTCAAGGAGTGTGGCCTGGTTTAAAAATTGTCCCCATTTTTAGGGAAATTTCCCAGATTTTCCCCGAAAACACTAAAAGTAGAAATAACGACATTTTGAATGGAAATTTTACACAGACACCAAGAATGGGGTCCCCCAAATGACATTTGACCATTTTCATCACTTTTAGCTGGCAACCCCGAGAGCCATTGGCGCTTGAATTTTTGGGTGAGACCCAACTTTGGCGAATTAGTTTGTTTTACTAAACTCAAAAGTTGGCAACACCAAGTACACCACTTGGTGGCTTATATCCCTGAGATTTCAGAAAAATTATGACTTTTTAGAAAAATAAGATGGCGGACAGTGTGGCGGCCATCTTGTAAAAATGATGGAAAATCTTAATTTTCGACACGATAAATGGGACTGCCGGCATCCCCCGACCGGATTGTGTTGTATGAAGCGATGTGTACTTTGTTGTCGAGTGTTACCTTACGCAAAAATTTTCCCCATTTTTAGGGTATTTTCCCAGATTTTTTCCAAAAACATGAATAGTGGATATAACGACATTTTGAATGGATTTTTTTTACATAAACACCAAAAATGGGGGCTTCAAATGGCATTTGGCCATTTTCATTCTTTTCAGCTGGCAACCCCAAGAGTCATTGGTGCTTGAATTTTCGGATCAGACCCGACTTTGGCGAATTAGTTTGTTCTACTAAACTCAAAAGTTGGCAACACCAAGTACACCAGTTGGTGGCTTATATCCCTGAGATTTCAGGAAAATTATGACTTTTCAGAAAAAAAAGATGGCGGACAGTGTGGCGGCCATCTTGTAAAAATGATGTAAAATCCTAATTTTCGACACGATTAATGGGACAGCAGGCATCCCCCGACCGGATTGTGTTGTGTGAAACGATTGTGTACTTTGTTGTGGAGTGTTACTTTACGCAAAAATTTTCCCCATTTTTAGGGTATTTTCCCAGATTTTTCCCAAAAACATGAATAGTGGAAATAACGACATTTCGAATGGAAATTTTACATAAACACCAGAAATGGGGTCCCCCGAATGACATTTGACCATTTTCATCACTTTCAGCTGGCAACCCCGAGAGCCATTGGCGCTTCAATTTTTGGGTTAGACCCGACTTTGGCGAATTAGTTTGTTCTACAAAACTCAAAAGTTGGCAACACCAAGTACACCAGTTGGTGGCCTATATCCCTGAAATTTCAGGAAAATTATGACTTTTCAGAAAAACAAGATGGCGCACAGTGTGGTGGCCATCTTGGAAAAATTGATGAAAAATACCAATTGTTGACAAGATAAATGGGACAGCCGGCACCTTCTGACCGGATTGTGTTGTCCCGGTTGTGTATTACGTTAAGTAATGTTGCCTGTTGCAAAAAAAATCCCCATTTTTAGGGTATCTTCCCAGATTTTGCGTTTTGCGTTTTGAATGCGTTAGTCGAAATAATTTTTCAAAGCTACCCCTATCCGGGCTTCACGACCCGCGAGCTGCGCGCAGCTCGCGCAGCCACGCAAATACTAGTTATAGTTATATAAAACTACAAAGCCACTGACTCACTCATTGACATGTCGTTTCTCGGAATGGGTGAGAGATGGGTTAGGGGTATGTTTTGCAAAAATGTGTAATCTGACCAATCGAGTAGAGGAAAATTATAGGGAAAGTTCAAATCCAAGATGGTGGGCGAGTCCATTTCCGATTTCGGTGGGGGAATGACTTGGATGAATTTCGACTCAGAGGTCCTATACGAAATCTAAAAGCATTTAAAAAAAAAGTAAAAAAAAAAAAAAAAACAAGATGGCGGCCGCGCCAGGACGTTTTGAAATTGTCGAGTTTTTTCACTCGACTTTGACAAATTGTTTTCTTCTACCGAATTCTAGAACCGCCAACAAAGAGTTTGCTTATTTGTTGGTAATTGTAATGGCAATTGGAAAAAATTATCACATTGTGAAAATCCAAGATGGAGGACGCTGCGGCGGCCATTTTGTAAAAAGTTGGATTTTTCGATTTTTTTCAAATCCATTTTTCGGGTAGTTGTCAACATCGGACGGGTTCGAGTTGTAGGGAGCGGTTGTGTGTTTTGTTGACGAGTGTTGCCTGGTGCAAAAATTTTCCCCATTTTTAGGGTATTTTCCCAGATTTTCCCCGAAAACATGAAAAGTAGAAATAATGACATTTTAAATAGAGACTTTGACTATCCGGCAACATTGGGGTCCCCCAAATGACATTTGACCATTTTGGTTCGTTTTAATTGGCAACCCCAAAAAATATTGAACTTTTTAATTTTTGGGACTTTTTGACTTTGGCGAATTAGTTTGTTCTACCAAACTCGAAAGTTGGCATTACCAAGTACACCAATCGGTGGCCTATATTCTTGAGATTTCAGGAAAATTATGACTTTTCAGAAAAACAAGATGGCGGATTCCATGGCGGCCATCTTGTAGAAAGGCCGAAAAATCCCAATTTTCGACACGATAATTGGGACAGATGGCATCCCCCGACCGGATTGTGTTGTATGGACCGGTTATGTAATTCGTCAAGGAGTGTGGCCTGGTGCAAAAATTTTCCCCATTTTTAGGGAAACTTCCCAGATTTTCCCCGAAAACATGAAAAGTAGAAATAATGACATTTTAAATAGAGACTTTGTCTAGCCGGCAACATTGGGGTCCCCCAAATGACATTTGACCATTTTCATCACTTTCAGCTGGCAACCCCGAGAGCCATTGGCGCTTAAATTTTTGGGTCAGACCCGACTTTGGCGAATTAGTTTGTTCTACTAAACTCAAAAGTTGGCAACACCAAGTACACCAATTGGTGGCCTATATCCCTGAAATTCCAAGAAAATTATGACTTTTCAGAAAAACAAGATGGCGGATGTTATGGCGGCCATCTTGTAAAAATGATGAAAAATCCTAATTTTCGACACGTTATATGGGACAGCCAGCAACCCCCGACCGGATTGTGTTGTATGGACCGGTTATGTAATTCGTCAAGGAGTGTGGCCTGGTGCAAAAATTTTCCCCATTTTTAGGGAAATTTCCCAGATTTTCCCCGTAAACATGAAAAGTAGAAATAACGACATTTTGAATGGAAAATTTACATAAACACCAAGAACGGGGTCTCCCAAATGATATTTAACCATTTTCATTACTTTCAGCTGGCAACCCCGAGAGCCATTGGCGTTTGAATTTTTGGGTCAGACCCGACTTTGGCGAATTAGTTTGTTCTACTAAACTCAAAAGTTGGCAACACCAAGTACACCGGTTGGTGGCCTATATCCTTGAGATTTCAGGAAAATTATGACTTTTCAGAAAAACAAGATGGCGGATGTTATGGCGGCCATCTTGTAAAAATGATGAAAAATCCTAATTTTCGACACGTTATATGGGACAGCCAGCAACCCCCGACCGGATTGTGTTGTATGAAGCGATTGTGTACTTTGTTGTGGAGTGTTACCTTACGCAAAAATTTTCCCATTTTTAGGGAAATTTCCCAGATTTTCCCCAAAAACATGAATAGTGGAAATAACGACATTTTGAATGGATTTTTTTTACAGGAACACTAAGAATGGGGTGCCTCAAATTACATTTGACCATTTTCATTCTTTTCAGTTGGCAACCCCGAGAGTCATTGGGGCTTTAATTTTCGGATCAGAACCGACTTTGGCGAATTCTTTTGTTCTACCAAACTTAAAACTTGGCAACAACAAGTACACCAGTCGGTAGCTTGTATCCTCGATATTTCAGAAAAATTGTTATTTCTCAGAAAAGAAGATAACGGACAGTGTGGTGGCCATCTTGGAAAAATGATGAAAAACCCCAAGTTTCCCAAAAATTTACCGTAAGAGGTCATTCAAACGAATAATCCGACTGAGGTATAGGTACATAAACAGGTACTTTTAATAGGAACCTACTAATACAGATAGGACTGTTATCTTTACCTGACCTATTTATATAAGAAACTGGGTTAAGTATTATAGGTAATTATTGACAAATCTACTTCTAGAATAGAGCATCGTGAAAACTTGGGATAACAACTAACGTAAGTAAGTATAAGGGCACCACAATTAATACTTAATAATTATAGATAATTATGTAACCTAACTTATTAAGACTTGGACAACAAAGATATACCTACGTACCTATCTACTTATTTGGTTCTGCCTACCATTACTTGTAGATTTATCTACTAAAACTGACGGAACAAGCAAATTATGGTCAATATTGGCATTAAATGGTAACTCTTTGCTTCGCAGTTGAGGCACGTACCTATAGAATGTGTCCTACGATGCACTGCTCTGCGTTCATCAACTTGAGGCTTATAGATTCTAAGCCTTACGTGCCAGAAGTAACCACCGGCACCCACACCCTTCAAACCGAAACAGGATATTGCTTGACGATAGAAATAAGCATGGTGAATACTTCCGCAGGCGAGCTCTCGCAAACAGCTTTAATACCTATCTACCTACTAAAAAACAATGATCGCTCAATAAAATATGTAGGTAGGTACACAATTACAAGAGAAAGCTCAGCCGGAGAGTACCAATAGTTGAAGCACAATAAGCACAGAGCATCTATGTTTAAAGACGAGTCATAAACCAATGCGTCTCCTATCTGTAATGTTTTATCTATACCTACCTACTGCCCAAATATGGACACTACAATAAAGTCGGTCCACAAATTGTCCACGATGATGTTGAGGAAATCTCAACAGGGGGAGGCTGTAACATACCTACTTGTCCTATTGTTGATGAAAGGAAAGTTAAAATGAGGCCACCTCCGTCAATTTCAACAGTAGGTAGGTACTACTCCCTACCTTACAAAATTATGTAGGTAGGTACCTAGCCATTGGCATTGGATGTGCATGGGACATAATTATATGCTGAAAAATCATAAAATTTATTATTTCACTAGCTTTTACCCGCGGCTTTGCTCGCTTTGTTTACTTCTAATACCTCCAAGAATCTGTGTACAAAGTTCATTGCGTGAAAACGTAACAAACAAACTTACATTCACATTTACAATAATAATCATTTAACTACAATAATTATTGATGCTAATGCATCCTTGCTTTGTACTACAGTCAGGCGTTACGGCTCAATTGATAAGAACCCTGCCTTTTGCGCTGTATGTTGTGGATGATCACCACAAATTAGAATTACCTACGTGGACAAACTTGGAGGAGACTTTTACCCGCAAGGGATCCACACTCCGTACTAATACCTAACTTGTACATATGCTAAACAAAAAACATTGCAAACGTGCAGGAGCAGCGGAGACGAGCGATTGACCAATGCTGGTTGGAGATGTGCCAGCTTCTCCATCATTGTGTTCAGTTCTTCACAGTACACATCTGCAGTAATGCTCACCCCGTTTGGTAAGAAGCTGTGATGAATCACACCGGCGCTAGACCACCAAACAGTGACCATCACTTTTCTAGGGGTAAGTTTTCGTTTAGGGCATTGTTTAGGTGCTGAACCAGGATCCAACCAACTTGCTGAGCGCTTACGGTTATCGTACAGGATCCATTTTTCATCGCAGGTAACAATGCGGTTCAAAATTCCTTCATTTGTGTGTCTGTTGAGCAGTGCAAGGCACGTCTCGACGCGTACTTCGCGCTGGCGATCATTGAGTTCGTGGGGCACCCATTTGTCAAGCTTTTTTACCTTGCCAATTTGACGCAAATGGAACAATATTGTTTTGACGCTAACGTCGAAAGCTGCTGCTAATTCAGCCGTAGATTGTGTATCATCAGCTTCTTTAACAAAAATTATTTTGATTTGAAATGGCCAGTACTGCAGAACGGCAATTTCATAGGTAAAGACCTAATATGTACCACAGAGCATTTTCTAAACGGGGAAATATGTACCTAAATCTAAACTGAACTGTGTTTGAAATGTATCTTTACATGAAGAAAGTGGAAATAGAAAGCTACAATAATAATAGCAGATAGGTTCCCATAAAGCCTTCTATAATCCTTAGCCTAGGAGCCTTAGGGCTTATTTCATGGTCGCTATCCATCAGATGGATAAAAAATATTTCCATCTCTACTTTAAATAAATTCTTCAATAACATAGATTTTACTTGACAGATAGCATTATTCAGAGATTGTGAAATTATGTACTTATGTAGTCAAATAACTTTATTTACTAAAAAGCTTCTATGAATATGTACAAGTATTTATACGATGTACTAAATATACATGAAACTGTTGAGCTATCTGCAAAGGATAAATGTTATTTTATTAGAATTTAAAGGAGGTTTTTTTTTGGCCAAATCATGTACTAAGGTACAAATTACTATCTATGCTCCTTCCAATAAATGGTGTTGTGCAATATAGTTTATATTGGGAATTATAAGATTATGAAATACAATACGCGTCATGGAGTACAATTTAATTCGGCAGTAGGTATATATTTCTAGAAGGAACCACGGGCAAAACAATACTCGTGGTCCCTTCCAGGGACCGGGACCATGGGCGAAAAAGACTATATCAATAATTAAGAAATTAATGTACAAATGTAGGTACCGGAGAAGATGCCTTATATGCCTTTTTATGTTTTCTAAATATACTTTTTTATGTTAAAATAACATGGAACTGTTTCAAATTATATTTATATCGTAACAAGTAAAACATAGTTTTATTTAATTTATCAATAAAGCAGTTTTGTTTACTATCGCCTCTGAAAACGATTAGGAATCGAATGTGTTTTTCGAATAACTTAGTCATAGGTTTTAATACTATTCTTAAATTCACATGATACATTTTACTCAATCAACAGCACAGCCATTGACATAACTGTTAAAATATAAGATAACTGAATCATCATAAATTTAATATTGCTAAGCTCTCTTGAGATGTCCAAATAGCTGGTCCGGTCCATGTAGCTGGTCATCACTACTAAAAAATACACACAGTCCCCCTTCCTGAGGTCCACCTTGGTGAACCTTTGTAAGAAAACTTTCCACGATTGGGTAATAGAGGTTTTGTAATAAGGCGGACTACGTTTAAGAGTTCAATGAAGTAGAAACCTTTCGGGTCTCTTCTAGGCTTTATTTGGCATTTCACTAGAGTTTGAAAAGTGGAAGACTCACCACCTGCCTAGCCTTTTCCCAACTATATTGGGGTCGGCTTCCAGTCCAACCGGATGCAGCTGAATACCAGTATTTTACATGGAGCGACTGCCTATCTGACCTCCACAACCCAGTTAATACTAGGTAATACAATAGGTACCCTTTGGTAAGACTGGATGTCAGAATTTCAGGTCACTGACTACCTGTAACGACTGCCAAATATCTATATATGGCAGCCGGGACCAACAGCTTAACGTGCTTTCCTAGGCACGGAGGAAACTCGGTATGTCGGGCGGTCACCCATCCACAGACCGACCTAGGCAAGCACAGCTTTACCTAAAGATCGTCCTGAGTGGCAGTTCTTATTAAGCCACGAGCTCCTCGAAAAGTGGAAGACTAGGGTTCTTTTTGACATAATGTTTAAGGTTTATTTATACTATAATTATGTTGCATACGATTAGAGCAAACATTATATAGTTTATTTGTACCGACTAAGTACATCAACTAAAGGAATAAAAGTTCAGTTGATTTACTTAAAAGACCATTTGGACTCTAATGGATTTTCCAATTCATTTAAGGATTCCTATGGATTCTCAAAATTTAAGGGTAACTAAAAAACTCCTCAAAAGCACGACAAAACCGCGAGCTGCAAGCAGCACCGAGCAAATACTAGGGGCAATGTGTTAGTCGAAATCATTTTTCAAAGCTCCCCTTCACGACCCGCGAGCTGCGCGCAGCTCGCGCAGCCACGCAAATACTTTATACTATATAAAGCTAAATTACCACTCACTCACTCACTGACTCACTGACAGAATTGTTCTCCCAGATGGTGGATGGGGAGGTGGGTATATTTTGACAGATTCGTAAACAAGTAACTCTCGTGAGTATGGGAAAAGTGCCAAACCCCCCATTTTTGCCCCCCCTCCTCCCCCTCCCTATCGTATCTCGGAAAGTAAGAGACCCGTATTTTTTTTTTTTTACGGATTCGTATAGAGGAGGCTTGGGGAAGTAAAAACCATTATTCAAATTTGACCCCCTTGCCCCCCCTTCACCCCCCCTTTCGGATCTCGGTAGCTAAGAGACTTGGAACATTTTTTTTTCAGATTCATATAGAGGGGCATTGCGTTAGTCGAAATCATTTTTAGAAACTCCCCCCTCTCCCCCCCTTCACCCCCCCCCCCTCTTCATCTCTTTTTTTACTCCAGAAAATTTTTTTGATTCTTACCTAAATCTATTTGAGGGGCGTTGAAATTTGTATACCCGCCCCTCCCCAACCTCCCCTAAAATTAAAAGGGCTGTAACTTCATAACGGTTAGAGATAGCCATTAGGTGTTTGAACAAATATTATAGTAGGCGTCGAAACCTGTCCGGTGGTGGTAAAGCGAAGGGCGGAGCGGGCGAGCGAAGCGAGCCGGCGACCCCCGTAGCGTATGAATAATGTCATGATAGCTCTCCGGTGGTAGGTAGGTCCTTAGTGGAGCGAACCTGCGAGACCGAGTGGAGCGAAGGGGGGAGGTGGCGAGCGAAGCGAGCCGGCGACCTCCTTAGCGTAACGAAGGTTGAGTGGGTGAAGCGTAACTCAGGGGCGACGACAAGCAAACTTTAGGGTAATGTTTTTTTAGTGGTAGTAGGAGGTAGTAGGTAGGTAGTAGGTAGGTGATAGGTAGGTAGTAGGTAGGTGTAGGTAGGTGTAGGTAGGTGTAGGTAGGTGTAGGTAGGTGTAGGTAGGTGTAGGTAGGTGTAGGTAGGTGTAGGTAGGTGTAGGTAGGTGTAGGTAGGTGTAGGTAGGTGTAGGTAGGTGTAGGTAGGTGTAGGTAGGTGTAGGTAGGTGTAGGTAGGTGTAGGTAGGTGTAGGTAGGTGTAGGTAGGTGTAGGTAGGTGTAGGTAGGTGTAGGTAGGTGTAGGTAGGTGTAGGTAGGTGTAGGTAGGTGTAGGTAGGTGTAGGTAGGTGTAGGTAGGTGTAGGTAGGTGTAGGTAGGTGTAGGTAGGTGTAGGTAGGTGTAGGTAGGTGTAGGTAGGTGTAGGTAGGTGTAGGTAGGTGTAGGTAGGTGTAGGTAGGTGTAGGTAGGTGTAGGTAGGTGTAGGTAGGTGTAGGTAGGTGTAGGTAGGTGTAGGTAGGTGTAGGTAGGTGTAGGTAGGTGTAGGTAGGTGTAGGTAGGTGTAGGTAGGTGTAGGTAGGTGTAGGTAGGTGTAGGTAGGTGCAGGTAGGTAGGTGTAGGTAGGTAGTAGGTAGGTGTAGGTAGGTCGTGGCATACGTGAGATTCATATAGAGGGAGGAGGCTCGGGGAAGTAAAATCCGTTTTTCAAATTTGAACCCCTTGCCCCCCTTCACCCCCCCCTTTAGGCGGATCTCGGAAGTTAAGAGACTTGGAACATTTTTTTTTTCAGATACATTGAAAAGGGCAATGCGTTAGTCGAAATCATTTTTCAAAGCTCCCCCTCTCCCCCCTTCACGCCCCGCGAGCTGCGCGCAGCTCGCGCAGCCACGCAAATACTAGTTATAGTTATATAAAACTACAAAGCCACTGACTGACTGATTGACATGTCGTTTCTCGGAATGGGTGAGAGATGGGTTAGGGGTATGTTTTGCAAAAATGTGTAATCTGACCAAGTAAGTAGAGGAAAATTATAGGGAAAGTTCAAATCCAAGATGGTGGGCGAGTCCATTTCCGGTTTCGGTGGGGGAAAGACTTGGATCAATTTCGACTCAGAGGTCCTATACGAAATGTAAAAGCATTTTAAAAAAAAGTAAAAAAAAACAAAAAAACAAGATGGCGGCCGCGCTAGGACGTTTTGAAATTGTCGACTTTTTTCACTCGACTTTGACAAATTGTTTTCTTCTACCAAATTCTAAAACCGCCAACGAAAAGTCTGCCAATTTGTTGGTAATTTTAATGGCAATTGGGAAAAATTATGACATTGTGAAAATCAAAGATGGAGGACACTGCGGCGGCCATTTTGTAAAAAGTTGGATATTTTAATTATTTTCAAATCCATTTTTCGGGTAGTTGGCAACATCAGACGGGTTCGAGTTGTACCGAGCGGTTGTGTGTTTTGTTGACGAGTGTTGCCTGGTGTAAAAAATTTCCCCATTTTTAGGGTATTTTCCCAGATTTTCCCCAAAAACATGAAAACTAGAAATAATGACATTTTAAATAGAGACTTTGACTAGCCGGCAACATTGGGATCCCCCAAATGACATTTGACCGTTTTGGTTCGTTTTAATTGGCAACCCAAAAAAATATTGAACTTTTTAATTTTTGGGACTTTTTGACTTTGGCGAATTAGTTTGTTCTACCAAACTCGAAAGTTGGCAACACCAAGTACACCAATCGGTGGCCTATATTCTTGACATTTCAGGAAAATTATGACTTTTCAGAAAAACACGATGGCGGATTCCATGGCGGCCATCTTGTAAAAAGGCCGAAAAATCGCAATTTTCGACACGATAATTGCGACAGCTGGCATCCCCCGACCGGATTGTGTTCTATGGACCGGTTATGTAATTCGTCAAGGAGTGTTGCCTGGTGCAAAATTTTTCCCCATTTTAAGGGAAATTTCCCAGATTTTTCCCGAAAACATGAAAAGTAGAAATAACGACATTTTGAATGGAAATTTTACATAAACACCAAGAATGGGGTGCCCTGAATGACATTTGACCATTTTCATCACTTTCAGCTGGCAACCCCGAGAGCCATTGGCGTTTAAATTTTTGGGTCAGACCCGACTTTGGCGAATTAGTTTGTTTTACTAAACTCAAAAGTTGGCAACACCAAGTACACCGGTTGGTGGCCTATATCCCTGAGATTGCAGGAAAATTATGACTTTTCAGAAAAACAAGATGGCGGATGTTATGGCGGCCATCTTGTAAAAAAGCCGAAAAATCCCAATTTTCGACACGATAATTGGGACAGCTGGCATCCCCCGACCGGATTGTGTTGTATGAACCGGTTATGTAATTCGTCAAGGAGTGTCGCCTGGTGCAAAAATTTTCCCCATTTTTAGGGAAATTTCCCAGATTTTCCCCGAAAACATGAAAAGTAGAAATAATGACATTTTAAATAGAGACTTTGTCTAGCCGGCAACATTGGGGTCCCCCAAATGACATTTAACCATTTTCATCACTTTCAGCTAGCAACCCCGAGAGCCATTGGCGCTTAAATTTTTGGGTCAGACCCGACTTTGGCGAATTAGTTTGTTCTACTAAACTCAAAAGTTGGCAACACTAAGTACACCATTCGGTGGCCTATATTCTTGACATTTAAGGAAAATTATGACTTTTCAGAAAAACAAGATGGCGGATTCTATGGCGGCCATCTTGTAAAAAGGCCGAAAAATCCCAATTTTCGACACGATAATTGGGACAGCTGGCATGTCCCGACCGGATTGTGTTGTATAAAACGATTGTGCACTTTGATGTGGGGTGTTACTTTACGCAAAAAATTTCCCCATTTTTAGGGTATTTTCGCAGATTTTTCCCAAAAACATGAATAGTGGAAATAACGACATTTCGAATGGAAATTTTACATAAACACCAAAAATGGGGTGCTTCAAATGACATTTGACCATTTTCATTCATTTCAGCTGGCAACCCCGAGAGTCATTGGGTCTTGAATTTTCGGATCAGAACAGACTTTGGCGAATTCTTTTGTTCTACCAAACTTAAAACTTGGCAACACCAAGTACACCAGTCGGTAGCCTGCATCCTCGATATTTCAGAAAAAATATGACTTTTCAGAAAAACAAGATGGCGGACAGTGTGGTGGCCATCTTGGAAAAATGATGAAAAATCCCAAGTTTCCCAAAAATTTACCGTAAGAGGTCATTCAAACGAATAATCCGACTGAGGTATAGGTACATAAACAGGTATTTTTAATAGGAACCTACTAATACAGATAGGACTGTTATCTTTACCTGACCTATTTATATGACAAACTGGGTTAAGTATTATAATTATTGACATCTACATCATCAATCATCGACTATCTACTTCTAGAATAGAGCATCGTGAAAACTTGGGATAACAACTAACGTAAGTAAGTATAAGGGCATTTAATACTTAATAATTATAGATAATTATGTAACCTAACTTATTAAGACTTGGACAACAAAGATATACCTACGTACCTATCTACTTATTTGGTTCTGCCTACCTTTACTTGTAGATTTATCTACTAAAACTGACGGAACAAGCAAATTATGGTCAATATTGGTATTAAATGGTAACTCTTTGCTTCGCAGTTGAGGCACGTACCTATAGAATGTGTCCTACGATGCACTGCTCTGCGTTCATCAACTTGAGGCATATAGATGCTAAGCCTTATGTGCCAGAAGTAACCACCGGCACCCACACCCTTCAAACCGAAACAGGATATTGCTTGACGATAGAAATAAGCATGGTGAATACTTCCGCAGGCGAGCTCTCGCAAACAGCTTTAATACCTATCTACCTACTAAAAAACAATGATCGCTCAATAAAATATGTAGGTAGGTACACAATTACAAGAGAAAGCTCAGCCGGAGAGTACCAATAGTTGAAGCACAATAAGCACAGAGCATGTATGTTTAAAGACGAGTCATAAACCAATGCGTCTCCTATCTGTAATGTTTTATCTATACCTACCTACTGCCCAAATATGGATACTACAATAAAGTCGGTCCACAAATTGTCCACGATGATGTTGAGGAAATCTCAACAGGAGGAGGCTGTAACATACCTACTTGTCCTATTGTTGATGAAAGGAAAGTTAAAATGAGGCCACCTCCGTCAATTTCAACAGTAGGTAGGTACTACTCCCTACCTTACAAAATTATGTAGGTAGGTACCTAGCCATTGGCATTGGATGTGCATGGGACATAATTATATGCTGAAAAATCATAAAATTTATTATTTCACTAGCTTTTACCCGCGGCTTTGCTCGCTTTGTTTACTTCTAATACCTCCAAGAATCTGTGTACAAAGTTCATTGCGTGAAAACGTAACAAACAAACTTACATTCACATTTACAATAATAATCATTTAGCTACAATAATTATTGATGCTAATGCATCCTTGCTTTGTACTACAGTCAGGCGTTACGGCTCAATTGATAAGAACCCTGCCTTTTGCGCTGTATGTTGTGGATGATCACCACACATTAGAATTACCTACGTGGACAAACTTGGAGGAGACTTTTACCCGCAACACACATTTGAAATATACATAATAATAGGTCTTTACCTATGAAATTGCGTTTTGTTTGAAAAAATTTAAACGATTTTTTTTCATGTATTTTTTATTTGTATTAATCGAAGTAATCACCCATTTAATCAATGCATCTTTGCCAACGCAGTGGCAGTTTATTGATGCCCTTCTTAAAGAAATCAGCTGGTCGGGAGGCAACAAATTCTTCAAAGGCATTTTGTACTGCCTCTCGGGTATTGAATTTTTTTCCCGCCAAGAAGTTATCCAAATTCTGGAAAAAGTAGTAGTCTGTAGGCGCAAGGTCTGGTGAGTAGGGCGGATGACGGAGAGCTTCCAACCCCAGTTCTTGCAACTTGGAGACCGTCTGCTGTGCAGTATGAGGTCGCGCGTTGTCGTGCAGGAGCAGCGGAGACGAGCGATTGACCAATGCTGGTTGGAGATGTGCCAGCTTCTCCATCATTGTGTTCAGTTCTTCACAGTACACATCTGCAGTAACGCTCACCCCGTTTGGTAAGAAGCTGTGATGAATCACACCGGCGCTAGACCACCAAACAGTGACCATCACTTTTCTAGGGGTAAGTTTTCGTTTAGGGCATTGTTTAGGTGCTGAACCAGGATCCAACCAACTTGCTGAGCGCTTACGGTTATCGTACAGGATCCATTTTTCATCGCAGGTAACAATGCGGTTCAAAATTCCTTCATTTGTGTGTCTGTTGATTGCAGATTAGAGATTCTGCTGTTGCAGTGCAAGGCACGTCTCGACGCGTACTTCGCGCTGGCGATCATTGAGTTCGTGGAGCACCCATTTGTCAAGCTTTTTTACCTTGCCAATTTGACGCAAATGGACCAATATTGTTTTCACGCTAACGTCGAAAGCTGCTGCTAATTCAGCCGTAGATTGTGTATCATCAGCTTCTTTAACAAAAATTATTTTGATTTGAAATGGCCAGTACTGCAGAACGGCAATTTCATAGGTAAAGACCTAATTATGTACCACAGAGCATTTTCTAAACGGGGAAATATGTACCTAAATCTAAACTGAACTGTGTTTGAAATGTATCTTTACATGAAGACAGTGGAAATAGAAAGCTACAATAATAATAGCAGATAGGTTCCCATCAAGCCTTCTATAATCCTTAGCCTAGGAGCCTTAGGGCTTATTTCATGGTCGCTATCCATCAGATTGATAAAAAATATTTCCATCTCTACTTTAAATAAATTCTTCATTATCATAGATTTTACTTGACAGATAGCATTGTTCAGAGATTGTGAAATTATGTACTTATGTAGTCAAATAACTTTATTTACTAAAAAGCTTCTATGAATATGTACAAGTATTTATACGATGTACTAAATATACATGAAACTGTTGAGCTATCTGCAAAGGATAAATGTTATTTTATTAGAATTTAAAGGAGGTTTTTTTTGGCCAAATCATGTACTAAGGTACAAATTACTATCTATGCTTCTTCCAATAAATGGTGTTATGGGCAGTATTTAAAAATTTTCAAATAGTATATATTGGGAATTATAAGATTATGAAAATGCACCACCTCGCATCTTAACTGCGTTCAAAGAAACGTCCATGACAGCGTTGACAGCTGTCAAACTATTTCATCTGTCAAAATCAAAGGTTAAAAATCAAAATAAGAATTATTTTTATTACTGATGTCGCAGCAGAACATCACCAGATGAACATCTTCGCAGGTGTCGCCACATTTACCAGTCCATCTACATACATACTTAACGAAGAGTGTCAAAAGACACCGGGACGTTCGAGTGACTAAATCGTTATTCAATAAACCCCAAGGAAAGTAATATAATTATAATGATGAACCCTTTCGATTTATGGGAGAGTGAAAGAAGAAAACGTGTTGCGCCGACCCCAAGTAAAATGGGATAAGGGCAGGAAGATGATGGACCTGAAAATAACTACACTTTTACGACAGACGATAGCACCATGACTTGATTGTCGTCATATAGTAAAATATAATCGTCAAGATAGGCAGTTGAAATAATAATATTATCGATTCTTCAATTATTGTTTTAATTGTGAAGGCTTATAGCCTTACAATTTGGCACAACAACCATGTAATAAATAGTTTTAAAATAAGTAGGTCACAATCAGCATCGACAATCGACATCCAGAGTAAAAAATCTATCAAAATGTTTTGATTGTAAATTACTTTATTCTTTCGCCCGTAGTCCCTGGAACATGCCGTGGTCCCTTTTTTTTCTTCGTGTTCCTATAATACGACCGTCTCGCGACAGTATCCTTTATGGGCGGCATGGGCACCGGGCCGTAGGCCGACGAAGGAGGCCGGCGGAGGCCCGGCACTTTGGGGACAGAAGATATTAGTGTTATATATATATGCGAGCGAAGCGAGCGCGCGTCATGGAGTACAATTTAATTCGGCAGTAGGTATATATTTCTAGAAGGAACCACGGGCAAAACAATACTCGTGGTCCCTTCCAGGGACCGGGACCACGGGCGAAAAAGACTATATCAATAATTAAGAAATTAATGTATAAATGTAGGTACCGGAGAAGATGCCTTATATGCCTTTTTATGTTTTCTAAATATACTTTTTTGTGTTAAAATAACATGGAACTGTTTCAAATTATATTTATATCGTAACAAGTAAAACATAGTTTTATTTAATTTATCAATAAAGCAGTTTTGTTTACTATCGCCTGTGAAAACGATGAGGAATCGAATGTGTTTTTCGAATAACTTAGTCATAGGTTTTAATACTATTCTTAAATTCACATGATACATTTTACTCAATCAACAGCACAGCCATTGACTTAACTGTTAAAATATAAGATAACTGAATCATCATAAATTTAATATTGCTAAGCTCTCTTGAGAGGTCCAAATAGCTGGTCCGGTCCATGTAGCTGGTCATCACTACTAAAAAATACACACAGTCCCCCTTCCTGAGGTCCACCTTGGTGAACCTTTGTAAGAAAACTTTCCACGATTGGGTAATAGAGGCAGTTAAGTGCCTATCATAATGATTTATTACTTAGTAATGACGAATTTTCTTTTCAAAATAAAATAGTAATTCCCAAGACCACGATAGATGGCGCTAAAAAATTGCACGAGTTCATTCAAACAATAATAGGTTTTCTTATGGCTTTCTCTAGACTTACTACGTTTAAGAGTTCAATGAAGTAGAAACCTTTCGGGTCTCTTCTGGGCTTTATTTGGCATTTCACTAGAGTTTGAAAAGTGGAAGACTCACCACCTGCCTAGCCTTTTCCCAACTATATTGGGGTCGGCTTCCAGTCTAACCGGATGCAGCTGAAAACCAGTATTTTACATGGAGCGACTGCCTATCTGACCTCCACAACCCAGTTAATACTAGGTAATACAATAGGTACCCTTTGATAAGACTGGATGTCAGAATTTCAGGTCACTGACTACCTGTAACGACTGCCAAATATCTATATATGGCAGCCGGGACCAACAGCTTAACGTGCTTTCCTAGGCACGGAGGAAACTCGGTATGTGGGGCGGTCACCCATCCACAGACCGACCTAGGCAAGCACAGCTTTACTTAAAGATCGTCCTGAGTGGCAGTTCTTATTAAGCCACGAGCTCCTCGAAAAGTGGAAGACTAGGGTTCTTTTTGACATCACGTTTAAGGTTTATTTATACTACCTATATGTTGCATACGATTAGAGCAAACATTATATAGTTTATTTGTACCGACTTATAAAAAATCGTTCAGTTGATTTACTTAAAAGACCATTTGGAATTTTGGACTCATACTGGATTTTCCAATTCATTTAAATTTTACAAGGGTAACTAAAACTCCTCTTAGGCAAGACAAAACCGCGAGCTGCAAGCAGCACCGAGCAAATACTAGGGGCAATGCGTTAGTCGAAATCATTTTTCAAAGCTCCCCTTCACGCCCCGCGAGCTGCGCGCAGCTCGCGCAGCCACGCAAATACTTTATACTATATAAAGCTAAATTACCACTGACTGACTGACTGATCTATTGACAGAATTGTTCTCCCAGATGGTGGATGGGGAGGTGGGTATATTTTGACAGATTCGTAAACAAGTAACTCTCGTGAGTATGAGAAAAGTGCCAAACCCCCCCTTTTCTCCCCCCTTCTTCCCCTCTCCATCGTATCTCAGAAACTAAGAGACCGGTATTTTTTTGTTTTTACAGATTCGTATAGAGGAGGCTCGGGAAAGTAAAAACCATTTTTTTAATTTGACCCCCTTGCCCCCCTTCACCCCCCCTTTAGGCGGATTTCGAAAATAAAGAGATTTAACGCGTTTTTTTTAGGGATTCGTATAGAAGAGGCTTGGGGAAGTAAAAACCATTTTTAAAATTTGACCATCTTGCCCCCCTTCACCCCCCCCCTTTCGGATCTCGGAAGTTAAGAGGCTTGGAACGAATTTTTTTTCAGATTCATATAGAGGGGCATTGCGTTAGTCGAAATCATTTTTAGAAACTCCCCCCTCTCCCCCCCTTCACCCCCCCCCTCTTCACCTCTTTTTTACTCCTGAAAAAATTTTTGATTCTTACCTAAATCTATTTGAGGGGCGTTGAAATTTGTAAACCCTTCCCTCCCCTCCCCAACCTCCCCTAAAATTAAAAGGGCTGTAACTTCATAACGGTTAGAGTTAGCCATTAGGTGTTTAAACAAATATTATACTAGGCGTCGAAACCTGTCCGGTGGTGGTACAGCGGTAAAGCGAAGGGGGGAACGGGCGAGCGAAGCGAGCCGGCGACCCCCGTAGCGTAGGGATAATGTTATGATAGCTTTCCGGTGGTAGGTAGATCCTGAGAGGAGCGAACCTGCAAAACCGAGTGGAGCGAAGGGGGGCGGTGGCGAGCGAAGCGAGCCGGCGACCTCCTTAGCGTAACGAAGGTTGAGTGGGTGAAGCGTAACTCAGGGGCGACGACAAGCAAACTTTAAGGTAATGTTTTTTTAGTGGTAGTAGGAGGTAGTAGGTAGGTGGTAGGTAGTAGGTATGTGTAGGTAGGTGTAGGTAGGTGGTAGGTAGGTGTAGGTAAGTAGTAGGTAGGTGTAGGTAGGTGTAGGTAGGTGTAGGTAGGTGTAGGTAGGTGTAGGTAGGTAGTGGGTAGGTGTAGGTAGGTAGTAGGTAGGTAGTAGGTAGGTGTAGGTAGGTAGTAGTAGGTAGGTAGGTAATAGGTAGGTGTAGGTAGGTGAAGGTAGGTGAAGGTAGGTGTAGGTAGGTGTAGGTAGGTAGTAGGTAGGTGTAGGTAGGTGTAGGTAGGTGTAGGTAGGTTTAGGTAGGTGTAGGTAGGTGTAGGTAGGTGTAGGTAGGTGTAGGTAGGTGTAGGTAGGTGTAGGTAGGTGTAGGTAGGTGTAGGTAGGTGTAGGTAGGTGTAGGTAGGTGTAGGTAGGTGTAGGTAGGTGTAGGTAGGTGTAGGTAGGTGTAGGTAGGTGTAGGTAGGTGTAGGTAGGTGTAGGTATGTGTTGGTAGGTGTAGGTAGGTGTAGGTAGGTATCAGGTAGGTGTAGGTAGGTGGTGGCATACGTGAGATTCATTTAGAAGAGGCTCGGGGAAGTAAAATCCGTTTTTCAAATTTGAACCCCTTGCCTCCTTTCACCCCCCCTTTACGCGGATCTCGGAAGTTAAGAGACTTGGAACATTTTTTTTTTCAGATTCATTGAAAGGGGCAATGCGTTAGTCGAAATCATTTTTTAAAACTCCCCCTCTCCCCCTCTTCACGCCCCGCGAGCTGCGCGCAGCTCGCGCAGCCACGCAAATACTAGTTATAGTTATATAAAACTACAAGACCACTGACTGACTGACTCATTGACATGTCGTTTCTCCGAATGGGTGAGAGATGGGTTAGGGGTATGTTTTGCAAAAATGTGTAATCTGACCAATCGAGTAGAGGAAAATTATAGGGAAAGTTCAAATCCAAGATGGCGGGCGGGTCCATTTCCGGTTTCGGTGGGGGAAAGACTTGGATGGATTTCGACTCAGAGGTCCTATACAAAATCTAAAACTATTTAAAAAAAAAAGTAAAAAAAAAAAAAAAACAAGATGGCGGCCGCGCCAGGACGTTTTGAAATTGTCGACTTTTTTCACTCGACTTTGACGAATTGTTTTCTTCTACCAAATTCTAAAACCACCAACGAAAAGTCTGCCAATTTGTTGGTAATTTCAATGACAATTGGGAAAAATTATGACATTGTGAAAATCCAAGATGGAGGACGCTGCGGCGGCCATTTTGTAAAAAGTTGGAAATTTCGATTTTTTTCAAATCCATTTTTCGGGTAGTTGGCAACATCGGACGGGTTCGAGTTGTAGGGAGCGGTTGTGTGTTTTGTTGACGAGTGTTGCCTGGTGCAAAAATTTTTCACATTTTTAGGGTATTTTCCCAGATTTTCCCCGAAAACATGAAAAGTAGAAATAATGACATTTTAAATAGAGACTTTGACTAGCCGGCAACATTGGGGTCCCACAAATGACATTTGACCATTTTCGTTCGTTTTAGTTGGCAACCCCAAAAAATATTGAACTTTTAAATTTTTGGGACTTTTTGACTTTGGCGAATTAGTTTGTTCTACCAAACTCGAAAGTTGGCAACACCAAGTACACCAATCGGTGGCCTATATTTTTGACATTTCAGGAAAATTATGACTTTTCAGAAAAACAAGATGGCGGATTCCATGGCGGCCATCTTGTAAAAAGGCCGAAAAATCCCAATTTTCGACACGATAATTGGGACAGCTGGCATCCCCCGACCGGATTGTGTTGTATGGACCGGTTATGTGATTCGTCAAGGAGTGTGGCCTGGGTTAAAAAAAATCCCCATTTTTAGGGAAATTTCCCAGATTTTCCCCGAAAACATGAAAAGTAGAAATAACGACATTTTGAATGGAAATTTTACATAAACACCAAGAATGGGGTTTCCCAAATGACATTTGAGCATTTTCATCACTTTCAGCTGGCAACCCCGAGAGCCACTGGCGTTTGAATTTTTTGGTCAGACCTGACTTTGGCGAATTAGTTTGTTTTACCAAACTCAAAAGTTGGCAACACCAAGTACACTGATCGGTGGCCTATATTCTTGACATTTCAGGAAAATTATGACTTTTCAGAAAAAAAAGATGGCGGACAGTGTGGCGGCCATCTTGTAAAAATGATGAAAAATCCTAATTTTCGACACGATTAATGGGACAGCCGGCATCCCCCGACCGGATTGTGTTGTATGAAACGATTGTGTACTTTGTTGTGGAGTGTTACTTTACACAAAAATTTTCCCCATTTTTAGGGTATTTTCCCAGATTTTTCCCAAAAACATGAATAGTGGAAATAATGACATTTTAAATAGAGACTTTGACTAGCCGGCAACATTGGGGTCCCACAAATGACATTTGACCATTTTCGTTCGTTTTAGTTGGCAACCCCAAAAAATATTGAACTTTTAAATTTTTGGGACTTTTTGACTTTGGCGAATTAGTTTGTTCTACCAAACTCGAAAGTTGGCAACACCAAGTACACCAATCGGTGGCCTATATTTTTGACATTTCAGGAAAATTATGACTTTTCAGAAAAACAAGATGGCGGATTCCATGGCGGCCATCTTGTAAAAAGGCCGAAAAATCCCAATTTTCGACACGATATTTGGGACAGCTGGCATCCCCGGACCGGATTGTGTTGTATGGACCGGTTATGTAGTTCGTCAAGGAGTGTAGCCTGGTGCAAAAAATTTCCTCATTTTTAGGGAAATTTCCCAGATTTTGTCCGAAAACATGAAAAGTAGAAATATCGACATTTTGAATGGAAATTTTGCATAAACACCAAGAATGGGGTTCCCCAAATGACATTTGACCATTTTCATCACTTTCAGCTGGCAACCCCGAGAGCCATTGGTGCTTGAATTTTTGGGTCAGACCCGACTTTGGCGAATTAGTTTGTTCTACTAAACTCAAAAGTTGGCAACACCAAGTACACCAGTTGGTGGCCTATATCCCTGAGATTTCAGGAAAATTATGACTTTTCAGAAAAAAAAGATGGCGGACAGTGTGGCGGCCATCTTGTAAAAATGATGAAAAATCCTAATTTTCGACACGTTATATGGGACAGCCAGCAACCCCCGACCGGATTGTGTTGTATGAAACGATTGTGTACTTTGTTGTGGAGTGTTACTTTACGCAAAAATTTTCCCCTTTTTTAGGGTTTTTTCCCAGATTTTTCCCAAAAACATGAATAGTGGAAATAACGACATTTCGAATGGAAATTTTACATAAACACCAAAAATGGGGTGCTTCAAATGACATTTGACCATTTTCATTCTTTTCAGCTGGCAACCCCGAGAGTCATTGGGGCTTAAATTTTCGGATCAGAACCGACTTTGGCGAATTCTTTTGTTCTACCAAACTTAAAACTTGGCAACACCAAGTACACCAGTCGGTAGCCTGTATCCTCGATATTTCAGAAAAATTAAGACTTTTCAGAAAAACAAGACGGCGGGCAGTGTGGTGGCCATCTTGGAAAAATGATGAAAAATCCCAATTTTCGACACGATAAATGGGACAGCGCCCAACTTCTGACCGGATTGTGTTGTCCCGGTTGTCTATTTTGTTAAGTTAAAAATCCCAAATGCCAAATCTACTTCAAGAAATAGAGCATCGTGAAAACTTAGAATAACAACTAACGAAGGTAAGTATAAGGGCATCACAATTAATACTTAATAATTATAGATATGTAACCTAACTTATTAGGACTTGAATAACAAAGATACCGATAATTTATTCATTTAAAGAAATAACATTTACAAAATATTTTACCTATGTACCTATCTACTTAATTGGTTCTGCCTACCTTTACTTGTACATAACTACTACAACTGATAGAACAAGCAAATTGTGGTCAACTTGATGTTAAATGGTAACTCGAAATCATTTTTCAAAGCTCCCCCCTCTCCCCCCCTTCATCCTCCCCCCGTCTTCATCCCTTTTTTTTTAATTCGTGTTCTGTTTTGTTTACGGATTCGTATAGAGGAGGCTCGGGGAAGTAAAATTCATTTTTCAAAATTGACCCCCTTGCCCCCCTTTTCCCCCCCTTTAGGCGGATCTCGGAAGTTAAGAGACTTGGAACATTTTTTTTTTTCAGATTCATTGAAAGGGGCATAGAGTTAGTCGAAATCATTTTTCAAAGCTCCCCCGTCATCCCCTCTTCACGACCCGCGAGCTGCGCGCAGCTCGCGCAGCCACGCAAATACTAGTTATAGTTATATAAAACTACAAGACCACTCACTCACTGACTGACTGACTCATTGACATGTCGTTTCTCGGAATGGGTGAGAGATGGGTTAGGGGTATGTTTTGCAAAAATGTGCTATCTGACCAATCGAGTAGAGGAAAATTATAGGGAAAGTTCAAATCCGAGATGGTGGGCGAGTCCATTTCCGGTTTCGGTGGGGGAAAGACTTGGATGAATTTCGACTCAGAGGTCCTATACGAAATGTAAAAGCATTTAAAAAAAAAGTAAAAAAAAAAAAAAAAACAAGATGGCGGCCGCGCCAGGACGTTTTGAAATTGTCGACTTTTTTCACACGACTTTGACAAATTGTTTTCTTCTACCAAATTCTAGAACCGCCAACTTTGAGTTTGCCAATTTGTTGGTGATTTTAATGGCAATTGGGAAAAATTATGACATTGTGAAAATCCAAGATGGAGGACGCTGCGGCGGCCATTTTGTAAAAAGTTGGATTTTTAGATTTTTTTAAAATCCATTTTTCGGGTACTTGGCAACATCGGACGGGTTCAAGTTGTACCGAACGGTTGTGTGTTTTGTTGACGAGTGTTGCCTGGTGCAAAAAAATTCCCCATTTTTAGGGTATTTTCCCAGATTTTCCCCAAAAACATGAAAAGTAGAAATAATGACATTTTAAATAGAGACTTTGACTAGCCGGCAACATTGGGGTCCCCCAAATGACATTTGACCATTTTGGTTCGTTTTAATTGGCAACCCCAAAAAATATTGAACTTTTTAATTTTTAGGACTTTTTGACTTTGGCGAATTAGTTTGTTCTACCAAACTCGAAAGTTGGCAACACCAAGTACACCAATCGGTGGCCTGTATTCTTGACATTTCAGGAAAATTATGACTTTTCAGAAAAACAAGATGGCGGATTCCATGGCGGCCATCTTGTAAAAAGGCCGAAAAATCCCAATTTTCGACACGATAATTGGGACAGCTGGCATCTCCCGACTGGATTGTTTTGTACCAGGCGGTTGTGTGTTTTGTTAAAGAGTGTTGCCTGCTGCAAAAATTTTCCCCATTTTTAGGGAAATTTCCCAGATTTTCCCCGAAAACATGAAAAGTAGAAATAACGACATTTTGAATGGAAATTTTACATAAACACCAAGAATGCGGTTCCCCGAATGACATTTGACCATTTTCATCACTTTCAGCTGGCAACCCCGAGAGCCATTGGTGCTTGAATTTTTAGGCCAGACCCGACTTTGGCGAATTAGTTTGTTCTACTAAACTCAAAAGATGGCAACACCAAGTACACCAGTTGGTGGCCTATATCCCTGAGATTTTAGGAAAATTATGACTTTTCAGAAAAAAAGATGGCGGACAGGGTGGCGGCCATCTTGTAAAAATGACGAAAAATCCTTATTTTCGACACGATGAATGGGACAGCCGGCATCCCCCGACCAGATTGTGTTGTATGAAGTGATTGTGTACTTTGTTGTGGAGTGTTACCTTACGCAAAATTTTTCCCCATTTTTAAGGTGTTTTCCCAGATTTTTTCCCAAAAACATGAATAGTGGAAATAACGACATTTTGTATAGAAATTTTACATAAACACTAAGAATGCGGTGCCTTCAGTGACATTTGACCATTTTCATTCTTTTCAGCTGGCAACCCCGAGAGTCATTGGGTCTTGAATTTTCGGATCAGAGCCGACTTTGGCGAATTAGTTTGTTCTACTAAACTCAAAACTTGGCAACACCAAGTACACCAATCGGTAGCCTGCATCCTCGATATTTCGTAAAAATTGTGACTTTTCAGAAAAACAAGATGGCGGACAGTGTGGTGGCCATCTTGGAAAAATGATGAAAAATCAATGGTGAATACTTCCGCAGGCGAGCTCTCGTAAACAGCTATAATACCTATCTACCTACTAAAAAACAATGATCGCTCCCGAGCAAATACTAGGGGCAATGCGTTAGTCGAAAAAGCTCCCCTTCACGACCCGCGAGCTGCGCGCAGCTCGCGCAGCCACGCAAATACTAGTTATAGTTATATAAAACTACAAGACCACTCACTCACTGACTGACTGACTCATTGACATGTCGTTTCTCGGAATGGGTGAGAGATGGGTTAGGGGTATGTTTTGCAAAAATGTGCTATCTGACCAATCGAGTAGAGGAAAATTATAGGGAAAGTTCAAATCCAAGATGGCGGGCGAGTCCATTTCCGGTTTCGGTGGGGGAAAGACTTGGATGGATTTCGACTCAGAGGTCCTATACGAAATCTAAAAGCATTTAAAAAAAAAGTAAAAAAAAAAAAAAAAACAAAATGGCGGCCGCGCTATGACGTTTTGAAATTGTCGACTTTTTTCACTCGACTTTGACGAATTGTTTTCTTCTACCAAATTCTAGAACCGCCAACTAAGAGTTTGCCAATTTGTTGGTAATTTCAATGGCAACTAGGAAAAATTATGACATTGTGAAAATCCAAGATGGAGGACGCTGCGGCGGCCATTTTGTAAAAAGTTGGATTTTTCGATTTTTTTCAAATCCATTTTTCGGGTACTTGGCAACATCGGACGGGTTCGAGTTGTACCGAACGGTTGTGTATTTTGTTGACGAGTGTTGCCTGGTGCAAAAAATTTCCCCATTTTTAGGGTATTTTCCCAGATTTTCCCCAAAAACATGAAAAGTAGAAATAATGACATTTTAAATAGAGACTTTGACTAGCCGGCAACATTGGGGTCCCCCAAATGACATTTGACCATTTTGGTTCGTTTTAATTGGCAACCCCAAAAAATATTGAACTTTTTAATTTTTGGGACTTTTTGACTTTGGCGAATTAGTTTGTTCTACCAAACTCGAAAGTTGGCAACACCAAGTACACCAATCGGTGGCCTATATGCCTGAGATTTCAGGAAAATTATGACTTTTCAGAAAAAAAAAATGGCGGACAGTGTGGCGGCCATCTTGTAAGAATGATGAAAAATCCTAATTTTCGACACGATAAATGGGACAGCCGGCATCCCCCCGACCGGATTGTGTTGTATGAAGCGATTGCGTACTTTGTTGTCGAGTGTTACCTTATGCAAAAAAGGACATCATCCATTTTGGTCCAAATGTCAAAGTCGGCGGCCAATAAAAAAAAGTGCTTTATTCTGAAAGAACTCGTTCGCCTTAGCATTTTTTTATATGACACCAAAGCTGTGGCACCAATATACTTGGTGGTATTCATGTTAAAAAAACCTGATTTTTCATACATTTTTCCTTTCAATAAATCTGAAAAAAAATATGTTCCAAGTCTCTTAACTTCCGAGATCCGCCAAAAGGGGGGGAGAAGGGGGGCAAGGGGGTCAACATTGAAAAATGGTTTTTACTTCCCCAAGCTTCCTCTATACGAATCCCTAAAAAAAAAACTCGTAAAGTCTCTTTGTTACCGAGATACGATAGGGAGGGGGGAGAAAGGGGGGGAAAAGGGGGGGTTTGGCACTTTTCCCATACTTACGAGAGTGTTTACGTCAAAATATACCCACCTCCCCATCCACCATCTGGGAGAACAAGTCTGTCAATCAGTTAGTCAGTGGTAATTGAGCTTTATAATTATAGTACTAGTATTTGCGTGGCTGCGCGAGCTGCGCGCAGCTCGCGGGGCGTGAAGTGGGGGAGAGGGGGAGCTTTGAAAAATGATTTCGACTAACGCATTGCACCTTTCAATGAAACTGAAAAAAAAAATGTTCCAATGCAGCTCGCGGTACACCTACCTACTACCTACACATACCTACTACCTACCACCTACCTACTACCTACCTACTACCTCCTACTACCACTAAAAAAACATTACCCTAAAGTTTGCTTGTCGTCGCCCCTGAGTTACGCTTCACCCACTCAACCTTCGTTACGCTAAGGAGACCTACCTACCACCGGAAAGCTATCATGACATTATCCATACGCTACGGGGGTCGCCGGCTCGCTTCGCTCGCCCGCTCCCCCCTTCGCTTTACCGCTGTACCACCACCGGACAGGTTTCGACGCCTACTATAATATTTGTTCAAACACCTAATGGCTATCTCTAACCGTTATGAAGTTACAGCCCTTTTAATTTTAGGGGAGGTTGGGGAGGGGAGGGTATACAAATTTCAACGCCCCTCAAATAGATTTAGGTAAGAATCAAAAAAAAATTCAGGAGTAAAAAAAGAGGGGAAGAGGGGGGGGGGGGGTGAAGGGGGGGTGAAGGGGGGAGAGGGGGGAGTTTCTAAAAATGATTTCGACTAACGCAATGCCCCTCTATATGAATCTGAAAAAAAATTCGTTCCAAGTCTCTTAACTTTCGAGATCCGCCTAAAGGGGGGATGAAGGGGGGCAAGGGGGTCAAATTTAAAAAACGGTTTTTACTTCCCCAAGCCTCCTCTATTCGAATCCTTAAGAAAACACACTTAATGTCTCTTTATTTCCGAGATCCGCCTAAAGGGGGGGAGAAGGGGGAAAAGGGGGGCCACTTTGAAAAAATATTTTTACTTTACCGAGCCTCCTCTATACGAATCCGTAAAAAAAAAAAAATACGGGTCTCTTTGTTTCCGAGATACGATAGGGAGGGGGGAGAAGGGGGAAAAGGGGGGCCACTTTGAAAAATGATTTTTACTTTACCGAGCCCCCTCTATACGAATCCCTTAAAAAAAACACGTAAAGTCTCTTTGTTTCCGAGATACGATAGGGAGGGGGAAGAAGGGGGGGGAAAAGGGGGGGTTTGGGACTTTTCCCATACTCACGATAGTTGCTTGTTTACGAATCTGTCAAAATATACCCACCTCCCCATCCACCATCTGGGAGAACAATTCTGTCAGTCAGTGAGTGAGTGAGTGGTAATCGAGCTTTATATAATATAACTAGTATTTGCGTGGCTGCGCGAGCTGCGCGCAGCTCGCGGGGCGTGAAGAGGGGAAGAGGGGGAGCTTTGAAAAATGATTTCGACTAACGCATTGCCCCTTTCAATGAATCTGAAAATAAAATGTTCCAAGTCTCTTAACTTCCGAGATCCGCCTAAAGGGGGGGAGAAGGGGGCAAGGGGGTCAATTTTGAAAAATGGTTTTTACTTTCCCGAGCCTCCTCTATACGAATCCGTAAACAAAACAGAACACGAGTTTAAAAAAAAGGGGTGAAGAGGGGGGGGGGGGGGCAGTGAAGGGGGGAGAGGGGTAGCTTTGAAAAATGATTTCGACTAACGCATTGCCCCTTTCAATGAATCTGAAAAAAAAAATGTTCCAGTCTCTTAACTTCCGAGATCCACCTAAAGGGGGGAGTGAAGGGGGGCAAGGGGTTCAAATTTGAAAAACGGATTTTACTTCCCCGAGCCTCCTCTATATGAATCTCACGTATACCACCACCTACCTACACCTACCTACCACCAACCTACACCTACCTACTACCTACCTATCACCTACCTACTACCTACCTACTGCCTCCTACTACCACTAAAAAAACATTACCCTAAAGTTTGCTTGGAGTTACTCTTCACCCACTCAACCTTCGTTACGCTAAGGAGGTCGCCGGCTCGCTTCGCTCGCCACCTCCCCCCTTCGCTCCACTCGGTCTCGCAGGTTCGCTCCACTCATGACCTACCTACCACCGGAAAGCTATCATGACATTATCCCTACGCTACGGGGGTCGTCGGCTCGCTTCGCTCGCCCGCTCCCCCCTTCGCTTTACCGCTGTGCCACCACCGGACAGGTTTCGACGCCTACTATAATATTTGTTCAAACACCTAATGGCTATCTCTAACCGTTATGAGGTTACAGCCCTTTTAATTTTAGGGGAGGTTGGGGAGGGGAGGGTATACAAATTTCAACGCCCCTCAAATAGATTTAGGTAAGAATCAAATTTTTTTTCAGGAGTAAAAAAAGAGTTGAAGAGGGGGGGGGGGTGAAGGGGGGGAGAGGGGGGAGTTTCTAAAAATGATTTCGACTAACGCAATGCCCCTCTATATGAATCTGAAAAAAAATTCGTTTCAAGTCTCTTAACTTTCGAGATCCGCCTAAAGGGGGGGTGAAGGGGGGCAAGGGGGTCAAATTTAAAAAATGGTTTTTTTTCCCCGAGCCTCCTCAATACGAATCCCTAAAAAAACACACGTAAAATCTCTTTATTTCCGAGATCCGCCTAAAGGGGGGAAGAAGGGGGAAAAGGGGGGCCACTTTGAAAAATGATTTTTACTTTACCGAGCCCCCTCTATACGAATCCCTAAAAAAAAACACGTAAAATCTCTTTGTTTCCGAGATACGATAGGGAGGGGGGAGAAGGGGGGGGAAAAGGGGGGGTTTGGGACTTTTCCCATACTCACGAGAGTTACTTGTTTACGAATCTGTCAAAATATACCTACCTCCCCATCCACCATCTGGGAGAACAATTCTGTCAGTGAGTGAGTGAGTCAGTGGTAATTTAGCTTTATATAGTATAACTAGTATTTGCGTGGCTGCGCGAGCTGCGCGCAGCTCGCGGGGCGTGAAGAGGGGAAGAGGGGGAGCTTTGAAAAATGATTTCGACTAACGCATTGCCCCTTTCAATGAATCTGAAAATAAAATGTTCCAAGTCTTTTAACTTCCGAGATCCGCCTAAAGAGGGGGAGAAGGGGGCAAGGGGGTCAATTTTGAAAAATGGTTTTTACTTTCCCGAGCCTCCTCTATACGAATCCGTAAACAAAACAGAACACGAGTTTAAAAAAAAGGGGTGAAGAGGGGGGGGGGGGGGCAGTGAAGGGGGGAGAGGGGTAGCTTTGAAAAATGATTTCGACTAACGCATTGCCCCTTTCAATGAATCTGAAAAAAAAAATGTTCCAAGTCTCTTAACTTCCGAGATCCACCTAAAGGGGGGAGTGAAGGGGGGCAAGGGGTTCAAATTTGAAAAACGGATTTAACTTCCCCGAGCCTCCTCTATATGAATCTCACGTATACCACCACCTACCTACCTACCACCAACCTACACCTACCTACTACCTACCTATCACCTACCTACTACCTACCTACTACCTCCTACTACCACTAAAAAAACATTACCCTAAAGTTTGCTTGGAGTTACGCTTCACCCACTCAACCTTCGTTACGCTAAGGAGGTCGCCGGCTCGCTTCGCTCGCCACCTCCCCCCTTCGCTCCTCTCGGTCTCGCAGGTTCGCTCCACTCAGGACCTACCTACCACCGGAAAGCTATCATGACATTATCCCTACGCTACGGGGGTCGTCGGCTCGCTTCGCTCGCCCGCTCCCCCCTTCGCTTTACCGCTGTGCCACCACCGGACAGGTTTCGACGCCTACTATAATATTTGTTCAAACACCTAATGGCTATCTCTAACCGTTATGAGGTTACAGCCCTTTTAATTTTAGGGGAGGTTGGGGAGGGGAGGGTATACAAATTTCAACGCCCCTCAAATAGATTTAGGTAAAAATCAAAATTTTTTCAGGGGTAAAAAAAGAGTTGAAGAGGGGGGGGGGGTGAAGGGGGGGGAGAGGGGGGAGTTTCTAATAATGATTTCGACTAACGCAATGCCCCTCTATATTAATCTGAAAAAAAATTCGTTCCAAGTCTCTTAACTTTCGAGATCCGCCTAAAGGGGGGGTGAAGGGGGGCAAGGGGGTCAAATTTAAAAAATGGTTTTTTTTTCCCCGAGCTTCCTCTATACGAATCCCTAAAAAAACACACGTAAAATCTCTTTATTTCCGAGATCCGCCTAAAGGGGGGGAGAAGGGGGAAAAGGGGGGCCACTTTGAAAAATGATTTTTACTTTACCGAGCCCCCTCTATACGAATCCCTAAAAAATAACACGTAAAATCTCTTTGTTTCCGAGATACGATAGGGAGGGGGGAGAAGGGGGGGGAAAAGGGGGGGTTTGGGACTTTTCCCATACTCACGAGAGTTACTTGTTTACGAATCTGTCAAAATATACCTACCTCTCCATCCACCATCTGGGAGAACAATTCTGTCAGTGAGTGAGTGAGTCAGTGGTAATTTAGCTTTATATAGTATAACTAGTATTTGCGTGGCTGCGCGAGCTGCGCGCAGCTCGCGGTTCTGGTGTGCTTTTGAGGAGTTTTAGTTACCCTTGTAAAATTTTGAGAATCCCTAGGAATCCTTAAATGAATTGGAAAATCCATTAGAGTCCAAGATTTTGTAAATTGTATAAAATCTTTTAAATATTTTGAGAATCCTAAGTACATAAATGGTCTTTTAAGTACCTAAATCAACTGAACGATTTTTTATTCCTTCAGTTGATGTACTTAAAAGTCGGTACAAATAAACTATAAATATAATGTTCCAAATGTCTCAGTTACTTTTAACTGTAGATTTCTGTTATATTCCGAAGACCAAAATTTCAAATGATTTCAGTCTAACCACTTGGGAGATCTCTGATGCCTTACAGCTGTTGAAATAAACATGTTATAATGTCAGTAAGTCAACAAAGTTCTTTGAGGACCTGTACATTTGCTAAAATTTTATAAGGATTTATGTTATATCCCGAAAACAAAAATTTCAAATGATGTCAGTCTAACCACTTAGATCTCTGATGCCTTACTGTTAAAATAAACGTGTTATAATGACAGTAAATCAACAGTAAAGCTGCAATGGCTCTCAGGGTTGCCAGCTGAAAGTGATGAAAACGATCAAATGTCATTCAACGAACCCAAATGTTGCCAGCTAGTCAAAGTCTTCATTCTAAAAGTCTTTACTTCTATTTTCATGTTTTCGGGCAAAATCTGGGAAAAAACCAAAAAATGGGGAAAAATTTTGCGTAAGGTAACACTCCACAACAAAATACACAATCGCTTCATATAACACAATCCGGTCGGGGGATGCTGGCTGTCCCATTTGTCGACTCGAAAATTAGGATTTTTCATTATTCTTACAAGATGGCCGCCACACTGTCCGCCATCTTTTTTTCTGAAAAGTCATAATTTTCCTGAAATCTCAGGGATATAGGCCACCAACTGGTGTACTTGGTGGTGCCAAGTTTTAAGTTTAGTAGAACAAAAGAATTCGCCAAAGTCTGTTCTGATCCGAAAATTCAAGACCCAATGACTCTCGGGGTTGCCAGCTGAAAAGAATGAAAATGGTCAAATGTCATTTGAATTACCCCATTTTTGGTGTTTATGTAAAATTTCCATTCGAAATGTCGTTATTTCCACTATTTATGTTTTTGGGAAAAATCTGGGAAAATACCCTAAAAATGGGGAAATTTTTTGCATAAAGTAACACTCGACAACAAAGTACACAATCGTTTCATACAACACAATCCGGTCGGGGGATGCCTGCTGTCCCATTAATCGTGTCGAAAATTAGGATTTTACATCATTTTTACAAGATGGCCGCCACACTGTCCGCCATCTTTTTTTTCTGAAAAGTCATAATTTTCCTGAAATCTCAGGGATATAAGCCACCAACTGGTGTACTTGGTGTTGCCAACTTTTGAGTTTAGTAGAACAAACTAATTCGCCAAAGTCGGGTCTGATCCGAAAATTCAAGCCCCAATGACTCTTGGGGTTGCCAGCTAAAAAGAATGAAAATGGCCAAATGTCATTTGGGGGACCCCATTCTTGGTGTCTGTGTAAAATTTCCATTCAAAATGTCGTTATTTCTACTTTTAGTGTTTTCGGGGAAAATCTGGGAAATTTCCCTAAAAATGGGGACAATTTTTAAACCAGGCCACACTCCTTGACGAATCACATAACCGTTCCATACAACACAATCCGGTCGGGGGATGCCGGCTGTCCCATTTATCGTGTCGAAAATTAGGATTTTTCATCAGTTTTACAAGATGGCCGCCACACTGTCCGCCATCTTTTTTTTCTGAAAAGTCATAATTTTCCTGAAATCTCAGGGATAGAGGCCACCAACTGGTGTACTTTGTGTTGCCAACTTTTGAGTTTAGTAAAACAAACTAATTCGCCAAAGTCGGGTCTGACCCAAAAATTCAAACGCCAATGGCTCTCGGGGTTGCCAGCTGAAAGTGATTAAAATGATCAAATGTCATTTGGGGGACCCCAATGTTGTCAGCTAGTCAAAGTTTTCTTTTGAATTGTTGTTATTTCTACTTTTCATGTTTTCGGGTAAAATCTGGGAAATTTCCCTAAAAATGGGGAAATTTTTTAAACCAGGCCACACTCCTCGACGAATCACATAACCGGTCTATACAACACAATCCGGTCGGGGGATGCCAGCTGTCCCAATTATCGTGTCGAAAATTGGGATTTTTCAGCCTTTTTACAAGATGGCCGCCATAGCATCCGCCATTTTTTTTTTTCTGAAAAGTCATAATTTTTCTTAAATGTCAAGAATATATGCCACCGACCGGTGTACTTGGTGTTGCCAACTTTTGAGTTTGGTAAAACAAACTAATTCGCCAAAGTCAAAAAGTTTCAAAAATGAAAAAGTTGAATATTTTTTGGGGTTGCCAATTAAAACGAACCAAAATGGTCAAATGTCATTCGATGGACCCCAATGTTGCCGGCTAGTCAAAGTCTTTATTTAAAATTTCATTATTTCTACTTTTCATGTTTTCGGGGAAAATCTGGGAAAATACTTCAAAAATGGGGAAATTTTTTGCAGCAGGCAACACTCTTCAACAAAACACACAACTGCCTGGTACAAAACAATCCAGTCGGGAGATGCCAGCTGTCCCAATTATCGTGTCGAAAATTGGGATTTTTCGGCCTTTTTACAAGATGGCCGCCATGGAATCCGCCATCTTGTTTTTCTGGAAAGTCATAATTTTCCTGAAATATCAAGAATATAGGCCACCGATTGGTGTACTTGGTGTTGCCAACTTTCGAGTTTGGTAGAACAAACTAATTCGCCAAAGTCAAAAAGTCCCAAAAATTAAAAAGTTCAATATTTTTTGGGGTTGCCAATTAAAACGAATCAAAATAGTCAAATGTCATTTGGGGGACCCCAATGTTGCCGGCTACTCAAAGTCTCTATTTAAAATGTCATTATTTCTACTTTTCATGTTTTCGGGGAAAATCTGGAAAAATACCCTAAAAATGGGGAATTTTTTTGCACCAGGCAACACTCCTCAACAAAACACACAACCGCTCGGTAGAACCCGAACCCGTCCGATGTTGCCAACTACCCGAAAAATGGATTTGAAAAAAATCGAAATTTCCAACTTTTTACAAAATGGCCGCCGCCGCGTCCTCCATCTTGGATTTTCACAATGTCATAATTTTTCCCAATTGCCATTACAATTACCAACAAATTGGCAAACTATTTGTTGGCGGTTCTAGAATTTGGTAGAAGAAAACAATTTGTCAAAGTCGAGTGAAAAAAGTCGACAATTTCAAAACGTCATAGCGCGGCCGCCATCTTGTTTTTTTTTTTTTTTTTACTTTTTTTTTAAATGTTTTTAGATTTCGTATAGGACCTTTGAGTCAAAATTCATCCAAGTCTTTCCCCCACCGAAATCGGAAATGGACTCGCCCACCATCTTGGATTTGAACTTTCCCTATAATTTTCCTCTACTCGATTGGTCAGATTACACATTTTTGCAAAACATACCCCTAACCCATCTCTCACCCATTCCGAGAAACGACATGTCAATGAGTGAGTCAGTCAGTGGCTTTGTAGTTTTATATAACTATAACTAGTATTTGCGTGGCTGCGCGAGCTGCGCGCAGCTCGCGGGTCGTGAAAAGGGGGAGAGGGGGAGCGTTGATAAATGATTTCGACTAACGCATTGCCCCTTTCAATAAAGCTTAAAAAAAATGTTCCAAGTCTCTTAACTTCCGAGATCCGCCTATAGGGGGGGAGAAAGGGGGCAAGGGGGACAAATTTGAAAAATAGATTTTACTTCACCGAGCCTCCTCTATACGAATCCGTAAACAAAACAGAACACGAGTTTAAAAAAAAAGGGGAGAAGAGGGAGGGGGGTAGAAGGGGGGGACAGGGGGAACTTTGAAAAATGATTTCGACTAACTCATTACCCCTTTCAATGAATCAGAAGAAAAAAATGTTCCAAGTCACTTAACTTCCGAGATCCGCCTAAAGGGGGCGAAAGGGGTCAAATGAAAAAGGTAGGAAGGGGTAAAGGGAGCCAAAAAGGGGAGGTTTTGCATTTTTTAGCTACTCATGAGAGTTACTTATACGCTTCACCAACTCAAGACCTGCCAACCACCGAAGAAAAGCTATCGTGACCTTATCCCTACGCTACAGGGGTCGCCGGCTCGCTTCGCTCGCCACCTCACCCCTTCGCTTTACCGGTCCCACCACAGGATAGGTTTCGACGCGTACTATAATACGCTACGGAAGTCGCCGGCTCGCTCTGCTCGCCACCTTCCCTATATTGCCAGCTAGTCAAAGTCTTCATTCTAAAAGTCTACACTTCTACTTTCATGTTTTTGGGGAAAATCTGGGAAAATACCCAAAAAATAGGTTTTTTTTTTGCTACATGCCACATTACTTAACGAAATACACAACCGGGACAACACAATCCGGTCAGAAGGTGCCGGCTGTCCCATTTATCGTGTCAAAAATTGGGACTTTTCTTCATTTTTCCAAGATGGCCACCACACTGTCCGCCATCTTGTTTTTCAGAAAAGTCTCAATTTTTCTGAAATATCGAGGATACAAGCTACCGACTGGTGTGCTTGTTGTTGCCAAATTTTAAGTTTGGTAGAACAAAAGAATTCGCCAAATTCGGTTCTGATCCGAAAATTCAACCCCCAATGACTCTCGGGGTTGCCAGCTGAAAGTGATGAAAATGGTCAAATGTCATTTAAGGCACCTCATTCTTGGTGTTTATGTAAAAAAATTCCATTCAAAATATCGTTATTTTCACTATTCATGTTTTTGGGAAAAATCTGGGAAAATACCCTAAAAATGGGGAAAAATTTTAAGTAAGGTAACACTGCACAACAAAGTACACAATCGCTTCATACAAGACAATCCGGTCGGGGGATGCCGGCTGTCCCAATTATCGTGTCGAAAACGGGATTTTTCATCATTTTTACAAGATGGCTGCCACACTGTCCGCCATTTTTTTTTTCTGAAAAGTCATAATTTTCCTAAAATTTCAGGGATATAGGCCACCAACTGGTGTACTTGGTGTTGCCAACTTTTGAGTTTAGTAGAACAAACTAATTCGCCAAAGTCGGGTCTGACCCAAAAATTCAAGAGCCAATGGCTCTCGGGGTTGCCAGCTGAAAGTGATAAAAATGGTTAAATGTCATTCGGGGAACCCCATTCTTGGTGTTTATGTAAAATTTCCATTCAAAATGTCGTTATTTCTACTTTTCATGTTTTCGGGGAAAATCTGAGAAATTTTCCTAAAAACGGGGAAATTTTTTGCACCAAGCCACACTCCTTGACGAATTACATAACCGGTCTATACAACACAATCCGGTCGGGGGATGCCAGCTGTCCCAATTATCGTGTCGAAAATTGGGATTTTTCGGCCTTTTTACAAGATGGCCGCCATGGAATCCGCCATCTTGTTTTTCTGAAAAGTCATAATTTTCCTGAAATGTCAAGAATATAGGCCACCGATTGGTGTACTTAGTGTTGCCAACTTTTGAGTTTAGTAGAACAAACTAATTCGCCAAAGTCGGGTCTGACCCAAAAATTTAAGCGCCAATGGCTCTCGGGGTTGCCAGCTGAAAGTAATGAAAATGGTCAAATGTCATTTGGGGGACCCCAATGTTGCCGGCTAGACAAAGTCTCTATTTAAAATGTCATTATTTCTACTTTTCATGTTTTCGGGGAAAATCTGGGAAATTTCCCTAAAAATGGGGAAAATTTTTGCACCAGGCCACACTCCTTGACGAATTACATAACCGGTCCATACAACACAATCCGGTCGGGGGATGCCATCTGTCCCAATTATCGTGTCGAAAATTGGGATTTTTCGGCCTTTTTACAAGATGGCCGCCATGGAATCCGCCATCTTGTTTTTCTAAAAAGTCATAATTTTCCTGAAATGTCAAAAATATAGGCCACCGATTGGTGTACTTGGTGTTGCCAACTTTCGAGTTTGGTAGAACAAACTAATTCGCCAAAGTCAAAAAGTCCCAAAAATTAAAAAGTTCAATATTTTTTGGGGTTGCCAATTAAAACGAACGAAAATGGTCAAATGTCATTTGTGGGACCCCAATGTTGCCGGCTAGTCAAAGTCTCTATTTAAAATGTCATTATTTCTACTTTTCATGTTTTCGGGGAAAATCTGGGAAAATACCCTAAAAATGGGGAAATTTTTTGCACCAGGCAACACTCGTCAACAAAAAAGACAACCGCTTGGTACAACTTGAACCAGTCTGATGTTGCCAACTACCCGAAAAATGGATTTGAAAAAAATCGAAATTTCCAACTTTTTACAAAATGGCCGCCGCAGCGTCCTCCATCTTGGATTTTCGCAATGTCATAATTTTTCCCAATTGCCATTGAAATTACCAACAAATTGGCAGACTTTTCGTTGGCGGTTTTAGAATTTGGTAGAAGAAAACAATTTGTCAAAGTCGAGTGAAAAAAGTCGACAATTTCAAAACGTCCTGGCGCGGCCGCCATCTTGTTTTTTTTTTTTTTTTTACTTTTTTTTTTAATGGTTTTAGATTTGGTATAAGACCTCTGAGTCGAAATCCATACAAGTGTTTCCCCCACCGAAACCGGAAATGGACTCGCCCACCATCTTGGATTTGAACTTTCCCTATAATTTTCCTCTACTCGATTGGTCAGATAGCACATTTTTGCAAAACATACCCCTAACCCATCTCTCACCCATTCCGAGAAACGACATGTCAATGAGTCAGTGAGTGGCTTTGTAGTTTTATATAACTATAACTAGTATTTGCGTGGCTGCGCGAGCTGCGCGCAGCTCGCGGGTCGTAAAGAGGGGGTGAAGGGGAGCTTTGAAAAATGATTTCGACTAACGCATTGCCCCTTTCAATGAAGCTTAAAAAAAATGTTCCAAGTCTCGTAACTTCCGAGATCCCCTCCTTCAGGCGGATCTCGGAAGTTAAGAGACTTGGAACATTTTTTAAACAAAACAGAACACGAGTTTAAAAAAGAAGGGGTGAAGAAGGGGGGGGGGTGGTGAAGGGGGGGAGAGGGGGAGCTTTGAAAAATGATTTCGACTAACGCATTGCCCCTTTCAATGAATCTGAAAAAAAAATGTTACAAGTCTCTTAACTTTCGAGATCCGCCTAAAGGGGAGAGAAAGGGGGCAAATGGGGCAACTTTGAAAAAGGTAGGAGGGGAAAATGGGGCAAAAAGGGGAGGTTTTGCACTTTTTAGCTACTCATGAGAGTTACTTATACGCTTCACCCACTCAACCTTCGTTACGCTACGGAGGTCGCCGGCTCGCTTCGCTCGCCACCTCCCCTCTTCGCTCCACTCAAGACCTGCCTACCACCGAGGAAAAGCTATCGTGAACTTATCCCTGCGCTACGGGGGTCGCCGGCTCGCTTCGCTCGCCACCTCCCCTCTTCGCTCCACTCAAGACCTGCCTACCACCGAGGAAAACCTATCGTGACCTTATCCCTACGCTACGGGGGTCGCCGGCTCCAATCTGGGAAAATACCCTAAAAATGGGTTTTATTTTTTGCAACAGGCAACATTACTTAACAAAATACACAACCGTTACAACACAATCCGTTCAGAAGGTGCCACATTTATCGTGTCGAAAATTGTGATTTTTCATCATTTTTCCAAGATGGCCACCACACTGTCCGCCATCTTGTTTTTCTGAAAAGTATTATTTTTTCTGAAATATCGAGGACACAAGCTACCGACTGGTGTACTTGGTGTTGCCAAGTTTTATGTTTGGTAGAACAAAAGAATTCGCCAAAGTCGGTTCTGATCCGAAAATTCAAGCACCAATGACTCTCGGGGTTGCCAGCTGAAAAGAATGAAAATGGTCAAATGTTATTTGAGGCACCTCATTCTTGGTGTTTATGTAAAATTTCTATACAAAATGTCGTTATTTCCACTATTCATGTTTTTGGGAAAAATCTGGGAAAATACCCTAAAAATGGGGATTTTTTTGCGTAAGGTTACACTCCACAACAAAGCACACAATCGCTTCTTAAAACACAATCCGGTCGGGGGATGTCGGCTGTCCCATTTATCGTGTCGAAAATTAGGATTTTTCATCATTCTTACAAGATGGCCGCCACACTGTCCGCCATCTTTTTTTTTCAAAAAGTCATAATTTTCCTGAAATCTCAAGGATATAGGCCACCAACTGGTGTTGGAATTGAATTTTTGGGTGAGAAACGACTTTGGCGAATTAGTTTGTTCTACCAAACTCAAAAATTGGCAACACCAAGTTGCCAATTTTTGAGATAGGTTTTTTTTTTGCTACATGCCACATTACTTAACGAAATACACAACCGGGACAACACAATCCGGTCAGAAGGTGCCGGCTGTCCCATTTATCGTGTCAAAAATTGGGACTTTTCTTCATTTTTCCAAGATGGCCACCACACTGTCCGCCATCTTGTTTTTCAGAAAAGTCTCAATTTTTCTGAAATATCGAGGATACAAGCTACCGACTGGTGTGCTTGTTGTTGCCAAATTTTAAGTTTGGTAGAACAAAAGAATTCGCCAAAGTCGGTTCTGATAATAAAATTCAAGCCCCAATGACTCTCGGGGTTGCCAGCTGAAAAGAATGAAAATGGTCAAATGTCATTTGAGGCACCCCATTCTTAGTGTTCCTGTAAAAAAAATCCATTCAAAATGTCGTTATTTCCACTATTCATGTTTTTGGGAAAAATCTGTGAAAATACCCTAAAAATGGGGAAAATTTTTGCGTAAGGTTACACTCCACAACAAAGTACACAATCGCTTTTTACAACACAATCCGGTCAGGAGATGTCGGCTGTCCCATTTATCGTGTCGAAAATTAGGATTTTTCATCATTCTTACAAGATGGCCGCCACACTGTCCGCCATCTTTTTTTTTTGAAAAGTCATAATTTTCCTGAAATCTCAAGGATTTAGGCCACCAACTGGTGTACTTGGTGTTGCCAACTTTTGACTTTAGTAGAACAAACTAATTCGCCAAAGTCGGGTCTGACTCAAAAATTCTAGCGCCAATGGCTCTCGGGGTTGCCAGCTGAAAGTGATGAAAATGGTCAAATGTCATTTAAGGGACCCCATTCTTGGTGTTTATGTAAAATTTCCATTCAAAATGTCGTTATTTCTACATTTCATGTTTTCGGGGAAAATCTGGGAAATTTCCTTAAAAATGGGGAAAAAATTTGCACCAGGCAACACTCCTTGACGAATTACATAACCGGTCCATAGAACACAATCCGGTCGGGGGATGCCAGCTGTCGCAATTATCGTGTCGAAAATTGGGATTTTTCGGCCTTTTTACAAGATGGCCGCCATGGAATCCGCCATCTTGTTTTTCTGAAAAGTCATAATTTTCCTGAAATGTCAAGAATATAGGCCACCGATTGGTGTACTTGGTGTTGCCAACTTTCGAGTTTGGTAGAACAAACTAATTCGCCAAAGTCAAAAAGTCCCAAAAATTAAAAAGTTCAATATTTTTTGGGGTTGCCAATTAAAACAAACCAAAATGGTCAAATGTCATTTGGGGGACCCCAATGTTGCCGGCTAGTCAAAGTCTCTATTTAAAATGTCATTATTTCTACTTTTCATGTTTTCGGGGAAAATGCGGGAAAATACCCTAAAAATAGGGAAAATTTTTGCACCGGGCAACACTCGTCAACAAAACACACAACCGCTCGGTACAACTCGAACCCGTCCGATGTTGCCAACTACCCGAAAAATGGATTTGAAAAAAATCGAAATATCCAACTTTTTACAAAATGGCCGCCGCAGCGTCCTCCATCTTGAATTTTCACAATGTCATAATTTTTCCCAATTGCCATTGAAATTACCAACAAATTGGCAGACTTTTCGTTGGCGGTTTTAGAATTTGGTAGAAGAAAACAATTTGTCAAAGTCGAGTGAAAAAAGTCGACAATTTCAAAACGTCATAGCGCGGCCGCCATCTTGTTTTTTTTTTTTTTTTTACTTTTTTTTTAAATGATTTTAGATTTCGTATAGGACCTCTGAGTCGAAATTCATCCACGTCTTTCCCCCACCGAAACCGGAAATGGACTCGCCCACCATCTTGGATTTGAGCTTTCCCTATAATTTTCCTCTACTCGATTCGTCAGATTACACATTTTTGCAAAACATACCCCTAACCCAACTCTCACCCATTCCGAGAAACGACATGTCAATGAGTGAGTGAGTCAGTGGCTTTGTAGTTTTATATAACTATAACTAGTATTTGCGTGGCTGCGCGAGCTGCGCGCAGCTCGCGGGTCGTGAAGGGGCGCTTTGAAAAATGATTTCGACTAACGCATTGCCCCTAGTATTTGCTCGGTGCTGCTTGCAGCTCGCGGTTTTGTCGTGCTTTTGAGGAGTTTTAGTTACCCTTGTAAAATTTAAATGAATTGGAAAATCCATTATGAGTCCAAAATTCCAAATGGTCTTTTAAGTAAATCAACTGAACGATTTTTTATTCCTTTAGTTGATGTACTTAAAATTCGGTACAAATAAACTATATAATGTTTGCTCTAATCGTATGCAACATATAGGTAGTATAAATAAACCTTAAACGTGATGTCAAAAAGAACCCTGGTCTTCCACTTTTCGAGGAGCTCGTGGCTTAATAAGAACTGCCACTCAGGACGATCTTTAGGTAAAGTTGTGCTTGCCTAGGTCGGTCTGTGGATGGGTGACCGCCCGACATACCGAGTTTCCTCCGTGCCTAGGAAAGCACGTTAAGCTGTTGGTCCCGGCTGCCATATATAGATATTTGGCAGTCGTTACAGGTAGTCAGTGACCTGAAATTCTGACATCCAGTCTTATCAAAGGGTACCTATTGTATTACCTAGTATTAACTGGGTTGTGGAGGTCAGATAGGCAGTCGCTCCATGTAAAATACTGGTATTCAGCTGCATCCGGTTAGACTGGAAGCCGACCCCAATATAGTTGGGAAAAGGCTAGGCAGGTGGTGAGTCTTCCACTTTTCAAACTCTAGTGAAATGCCAAATAAAGCCCAGAAGAGACCCAAAAGGTTTCTACTTCATTGAACTCTTAAACGTAGTAAGTCTAGAGAAAGCCATAAGAAAACCTATTATTGTTTGAATGAACTCGTACAATTTTTTTAGCGCCATCTATCGTGGTCTTGGGAATTACTATTTTATTTTGAAAAGAAAATTCGTCATTACTAAGTAATAAATCATTATGATAGGCACTTAACTACCTCTATTACCCAATCGTGGAAAGTTTTCTTACAAAGGTTCACCAAGGTGGACCTCAGGAAGGGGGACTGTGTGTATTTTTTAGTAGTGATGACCAGCTACATGGACCGGACCAGCTATTTGGACCTCTCAAGAGAGCTTAGCAATATTAAATTTATGATGATTCAGTTATCTTATATTTTAACAGTTAAGTCAATGGCTGTGCTGTTGATTGAGTAAAATGTATCATGTGAATTTAAGAATAGTATTAAAACCTATGACTAAGTTATTCGAAAAACATTCGATTCCTCATCGTTTTCACAGGCGATAGTAAACAAAACTGCTTTATTGATAAATTAAATAAAACTATGTTTTACTTGTTACGATATAAATATAATTTGAAACAGTTCCATGTTATTTTAACATAAAAAAGTATATTTAGAAAACATAAAAAGGCATATAAGGCATCTTCTCCGGTACCTACATTTGTACATTAATTTCTTAAATATTGATATAGTCTTTTTCGCCCGTGGTCCCGGTCCCTGGAAGGGACCACGAGTATTGTTTTGCCCGTGGTTCCTTCTAGAAATATATACCTACTGCCGAATTAAATTGTACTCCATGACGCGCGCTCGCTTCGCTCGCATATATATATAACACTAATATCTTCTGTCCCCAAAGTGCCGGGCCTCCGCCGGCCTCCTTCGTCGGCCTACGGCCCGGTGCCCATGCCGCCCATAAAGGATACTGTCGCGAGACGGTCGTATTATAGGAACACGAAGAAAAAAAAGGGACCACGGCATTTTCCAGGGACTACGGGCGAAAGAATAAAGTAATTTACAATCAAAACATTTTGATAGATTTTTTACTCTGGATGTCGATTGTCGATGCTGATTGTGACCTACTTATTTTAAAACTATTTATTACATATTAAAATCAATAATTATTGTAGATATATGATTATTATTGTAAATGTGAATGTAAGTTTGTTTGTTACGTTTTCACGCAATGAACTTTGTACACAGATTCTTGGAGGTATTAGAAGTAAACAAAGCGATTAAAGCCGCGGGTAAAAGCTAGTGAAATAATAAATTTTATGATTTTTCAGCATATAATTACATCCAATGCCAATGGCTAGGTACCTACCTACATAATTTTGTAAGGTAGGGAGTAGTACCTACCTACTATTGAAATTGACGGAGGTGGCCTCATTTTAACTTTCCTTTCATCAACAATAGGACAAGTAGGTATGTTACAGCCTCCCCCTGTTGAGATTTCCTCAACATCATCGTGGACAATTTGTGGACCGACTTTATTGATGTGGCTCTGGTCCGCTGGACAAAACTTCAAAACTGCTCGCATTTACAATAGGGCAATAGGGCACTTTATGTGACGGCTAAACACCCTTATTTCAGAATAGGTGACGCTACAGAATCTTAGATAATCGATCGAAAGCGTGTCCAGCCAGCTTGAAAAACCACTTTTCGCTGGTCTCTCAATCTCGGTAACGGAAGTGATTTTGACGACTTTTTGCATATCAACGGGCGTCACATAAATATGTGACAGGCATCAAGCTAAAAGTTTTGTGATACGTACAGTAGTTTAGTAGAAAAATGCAAAAAACTGTGTCCAGCCATCTTGAATTTACGTAAAAAACTTTTGGCTGGCACTTCCGAATCCCACATAACGGGAGCGTTTTCGAATATGGTTCCTTTACTAATACTTGGTGACGCAATGTGTGACAGTAATAACGTTTGATTTATGGCGTCACATGTAAGGGTTTACGAGATATCAATGAAAACTTAATGTATACTTGTGTCCAGCCATCTTGAACTCAGGCTGGCTGGACACATGTATCTCCGCTGCCTGATGATCTACGACCTTCAAAATGTTATCAAAATGTTGTGACGGGGACGATAATGATAACCTGAATTTGTGACGGAGAAACTTTGGGAAGTTTCAAAGATATTGATCATTTAAATTTTCCCATACAAACACTGTAGTAGGGTTACCAATATTGTAGGTTTTATGTAGGACAAAGTATATTTTAAGGTGTTTTCTTTAATGGACGAAAATCCGCGTATCGGTGATACTAATACGAACAACTGTAGATATTTAAATCAATAGAAGACAAAAGTGTAGAAGGGGGGGGGCTTTAATGTTATTGATTATTTACGTGCAGATACCTATCTACTCTTTTTAGTAGATAATTATTGGTGTTTTTTATGATAAGTACGTATGTAGATATTGTGCCAGGATAACAGACTAATGCTCTAAGGTATTTAAATGAAAAAATAATGTAATTCACGTTACTTACCAAGGACCTCGTTAAATGACAACGCGCTTAGCAAATATTGCACGTATTCCTTGCAAATCGACGGAAGGCTCTAAATACCATTATGTATACTTTACTCTAAACGATTAAACGAAAACGGTTTACGCTGTCACAGCACTCACAGCCTCTGTGTACAAAACGAACTCAGTATCAGTGCATCAGTGTTGCCAACAAGACCGATATAGAATCTGCTAAAATTATGCCAATTGCTTTATAGAAATGCTAAAAAATCTGCTAACATTTTTCAGTGTCAAATGAAACGTAACATAGTTTTAACTTTTTTTATTATTTAACAAAATATACATACTGTTTTAATCGACTAAGTTCTCAAATACTCTTTCCATTATCATCAGCATTAGCATCAGGAGCGCCAACAATATTATACTTAGTAAAGGGTTTTTTTTTCTAAATGGAAATAATTGCTTACGCATTAATGTATTTTATTTTAAAATAATTGTATATGCTATATGCTAAACAACTAATAAGTTTGCTAAACAACATGAAAAATGCTATTCTTATTATTCTTATTCTTTATTGCACACATAAAATAACAAATATAAACACAAATTACAATAATAAAGTTTATGCTAAATTGGCATCACTGAGTGCAATGCACTTTGTTTTTTTTGTTAGTGTTTTTAATTATTATTTAGAATTAACACATACTTACCCTTTTTCTGCAGGAAAACCTTTTATTCCCACGGAGAAATCAAATACAAAGCTGGCGTGGCTTGGCTGCTACCGGCCGATTAGTCGATTCAAAAGAAATCCTATAATTATGTAAAAAATATGGTCACCTCACAATATTAATGGATGTTTGTATGGGAAAATTTAAATGATCAATATCTTTGAAACTACCCAAAGTTTCTCCGTCACTAATTCAGGTTATCATTATCGTCCCCGTCACAACATTTTGATAACATTTTGAAGGTCGTAGATCATCAGGCATCGGAGATACACGTGTCCAGCCAGCCTGAGTTCAAGATGTCTGGACACAAGTATACATTAAGTTTTCATTGATATCTCGTAAACCCTTACATGTGACGCCATAAATCAAACGTTATTACTGTCACACATTGCGTCACCAAGTATTAGTAAAGGAACCATAATCGAAAACGCTCCCGTTATGTGGGATTCGGAAGTGCCAGCCAAAAGTTTTTTACGTAAATTCAAGATGGCTGGACACAGTTTTTTGCATTTTTCTACTAAACCACTGTACGTATCACAAAACTTTTAGCTTGATGCCTGTCACATATTTATGTGACGCCCGTTGATATGCAAAAAGTCGTCAAAATCACTTCCATTACCGAGATTGAGAGACCAGCGAAAAGTGGTTTTTCAAGCTGGCTGGACACGCTTTCGATCGATTATCTATGATTCTGTAGCGTCACCTATTCTGAAATAAGGGTGTTTAGCCGTCACATAAAGTGCCCTATTGCCCTATTGTAAATGCGAGCAGTTTTGAAGTTTTGTCCAGCGGACCAGAGCCACATCTTTATTGTAGTGTCCATATTTGGGCAGTAGGTAGGTATAGATAAAACATTACAGATAGGAGACGCATTGGTTTATGACTCGTCTTTAAAAATAGATGCTCTGAGCTTATTGTGCTTCAACTATTGGTACTCTCCGGCTGAGCTTTCTCTTGTAATTGTGTACCTACCTACATATTTTATTGAGCGATCATTGTTTTTTAGTAGGTAGATAGGTATTAAAGCTGTTTGCGAGAGCTCGCCTGCGGAAGTATTCACCATGCTTATTTCTATCGTCAAGCAATATCCTGTTTCGGTTTGAAGGGTGTGGGTGCCGGTGGTTACTTCTGGCACGTAAGGCTTAGCATCTATAAGCCTCAAGTTGATGAACGCAGAGCAGTGCATCGTAGGACACATTCTATAGGTACGTGCCTCAACTGCGAAGCAAAGAGTTACCATTTAATACCAATATTGACCATAATTTGCTTGTTCCGTCAGTTTTAGTAGATAAATCTACAAGTAAAGGTAGGCAGAACCAAATAAGTAGATAGGTACGTAGCCTACGTAGGTATATCTTTGTTGTCCAAGTCTTAATAAGTTAGGTTACATAATTATCTATAATTATTAAGTATTCATTGTGATGCCCTTATACTTACTTACTTACGTTAGTTGTTATCCCAAGTTTTCACGATGCTCTATTCTAGAAGTAGATTTGTCAATAATTATAATACTTAACCCAGTTTCTCATATAAATAGGTCAGGTAAAGATAACAGTCCTATCTGTATTAGTAGGTTCCTATTAAAAGTACCTGTTTATGTACCTATACCTCAGTCGGATTATTCGTTTGAATGACCTCTTACGGTAAATTTTTGGGAAACTTGGGATTTTTCATCATTTTTCCAAGGTGGCCACCACACTGTCCGCCATCTTGTTTTTCTGAAAAGTCATAATTTTTCTGAAATATCGAGGATGCAGGCTACCGACTGGTGTACTTGGTGTTGCCAAGTTTTAAGTTTGGTAGAACAAAAGAATTCGCCAAAGTCTGTTCTGATCCGAAAATTCAAGACCCAATGACTCTCGGGGTTGCCAGCTGAAAAGAATGAAAATGGTCAAATGTCATTTGAATCACCCCATTTTTGGTGTTTATGTAAAATTTCCATTCGAAATGTCGTTATTTCCACTATTCATGTTTTTGGGAAAAATCTGGGAAAATACCCTAAAAATGGGGAAATTTTTTGCGTAAAGTAACACTCCACAACAAAGTACATAATCGTTTCATATAACACAATCCGGTCGGGGGATGCCTGCTGTCCCATTAATCGTGTCGAAAATTAGGATTTTACATCATTTTTACAAGATGGCCGCCACACTGTCCGCCATCTTTTTTTCCTAAAAAGTCATAATTTTCCTAAAATTTCAGGGATATAGGCCACCAACTGGTGTACTTGGTGTTGCCAACTTTTGAGTTTAGTAGAACAAACTAATTCGCCAAAGTCGGGTCTAACCCAAAAATTCAAGCACCAATGGCTCTCGGGGTTGCCAGCTGAAAGTGATGAAAATGATCAAATGTCATTCGGGGAACCCCAATCTTGGTGTTTATGTAAAATTTCCATTCAAAATGTCGTTATTTCTACTTTTCATGTTTTCGGGGAAAATCTGGGAAATTTCCCTCAAAATGGGAAAAAATTTTGCACCAGGCCACACTCCTTGACGAATCACATAACCGGTCTATACAACACAATCCGGTCGGGACATGCCAGCTGTCCCAATTATCGTGTCGAAAATCGGGATTTTTCGGCCTTTTTACAAGATGGCCGCCAGAGAAACCGCCATCTTGTTTTTCTGAAAAGTCATAATTTTCCTGAAATGTCAAGAATATAGGCCACCGATTGGTGTACTTGGTGTTGCCAACTTTCGAGTTTGGTAGAACAAACTAATTCGCCAAAGTCAAAAAGTCCCAAAAATTAAAAAGTTCAATATTTTTTGGGGTTGCCAATTAAAACGAACCAAAATGGTCAAATGTCATTTGGGGGACCCAAATGTTGCCGGCTAGTCAAAGTCTCTATTTAAAATGTCATTATTTCTACTTTTCATGTTTTTGGGGAAAATCTGGGAAAATACCCTAAAAATGGGGAAATTTTTTGCACCAGGCAACACTCGTCAACAAAACACACAACCGCTCGGTACAACTCGAACCCGTCCGATGTTGCCAACTACCCGAAAAATGGATTTGAAAATAATCGAAATTTCCAACTTTTTACAAAATGGCCGCCGCAGCGTCCTCCATCTTGGATTTTCACAATGTCATAATTTTTCCTACTTGCCATTGAAATTACCAACAAATTGGCAAACTCTATGTTGGCGGTTCTAGAATTTGGTAGAAGAAAACAATTCGTCAAAGTCAAGTGAAAAAAGTCGACAATTTCAAAACGTCCTGGCACGGCCGCCATCTTGTTTTTTTTTTTTTTTTACTTTTTTTTTTAAATGGTTTTAGATTTGGTATAGGACCTCTGAGTCGAAATCCATCCAAGTCTTTCCCCCACCGAAACCGGAAATGGACTCGCCCTCCATCTTGGATTTGAACTTTCCCTATAATTTTCCTCTACTCGATTGGTCAGATAGCACATTTTTGCAAAACATACCCCTAACCCATCTCTCACCCATTCCGAGAAACGACATGTCAATGAGTGAGTCAGTCAGTGGCTTTGTAGTTTTATATAACTATAACTAGTATTTGCGTGGCTGCGCGAGCTGCGCGCAGCTCGCGGGGCGTGAAGAGGGAAGAGGGAGCGCTTTGAAAAATGATTTCGACTAACGCATTGCCCCTTTCAATGAATCTGATATACCTACCTAAATACACCTACCTACTACCAACCTACTACCTACCTATTCCTACCTACTACCTACCTACTACCTACCTACTACCTACCTACTACCTACCTACTACCTACCTACACCTACCTACACCTACTTACATCTACCAACACCTACCTACTACCTACCTACACCTACCTACCTACTACCTACCTACACCTACCTACTACCTACCTACACCTACCTACTACCTACCTACACCTACCTACTACCTACCTATACCTACCTACCTACCTACACCTACACCTACCTACACCTACCTACACTTACCTACACATACCTACCACCTACCTACCTACTACCTCCTACTACCACTAAAAAAACATTACCCTAAAGTTTGCTTGTCGTCGCCCCTGAGTTACGCTTCACCCACTCAACCTTCGTTACGCTAAGGAGCTCGCCGGCTCGCTTCGCTCGCCACCTCCCCCCTTCGCTCCACTTGGTCTCGCAGGTTCGCTCCACTCAGGACCTACCTACCACCGGAAAGCTATCATGACATTATCCCTACGCTACGGGGGTCGCCGGCTCGCTTCGCTCGCCCGCTCCCCCCTTCGCTTTGGTTTCGACGCCTACTATAATATTTGTTCAAACACCTAACGGCTATCTCTAACCGTTATGAAGTTACAGCCCTTTTAATTTTAGGGGAGGTTGGGGAGGGGAGGGTATACAAATTTCAACGTCCCTCAAATAGATTTAGGTAAGAATCAATTTTTTTTTCAGGAGTAAAAAAGAGGTGAAGAGGGGGGGGGGTGAAGGGGGTAGGAGGGGGGAGTTTTTAAAAATGATTTCGACTAACGCAATGCCCCTCTATATGAATCTGAAAAAAAAATCGTTCCATATCTCTTAACTTTCGAGATCCGCCTAAAAGGGGGGAGAAGGGGGGCAAGGGGGTCAAATTTGAAAAATGGTTTATACTTCCCCAAGCCTCTTCTATACGAATCCTTAAAAAAAAACACGTAAAATCTCTTTATTTCCGAGATCCGCCTAAAGGGGGGGGTGAAGGGGGGCAAGGGGGTCAAATTTGAAAAATGGTTTTTACTTCCCCGAGCCTCCTCTATATGAATCTGAAAAAAAAATCGTTCCAAGTCTCTTAACTTTCGAGATTCGCCTAAAAGGGGGGAAAAGGGGGGCAAGGGGGGCCACTTTGAAAAATGATTTTTACTTTACCGAGCCCCCTCTATACAAATCTCTAAAAAAAAACACGTAAAGTCTCTTTGTTTCCGAGATAGGATAGGGAGGGGGGAGAAGGGGGGGGAAAAGGGGGGGTTTCGGACTTTTCCCATACTCACGAGAGTTAGTTGTTTACGAATCTGTCAAAATATACCCACCTCCCCATCCACCATCTGGGAGATCAATTCTGTCAGTGAGTCAGTCAGTGGTAATTTAGCTTTATATAGTATAACTAGTATTTGCGTGGCTGCGCGAGCTGCGCGCAGCTCGCGGGTCGTGAAGGGGAGCTTTGAAAAATGATTTCGACTAACGCATTTCCCCTAGTATTTGCTCGGTGCTGCTTGCAGCTCGCGGTTTTGTCGTGCTTTTGAGGTTTTAGTTACCCTTAAATTTTGAGAATCCATAGGAATCCTTAAATGAATTGGAAAATCCATTAGAGTCCAAATGGTCTTTTAAGTAAATCAACTGAACGATTTTTTATTCCTTTAGTTGATGTACTTAGTCGGTACAAATAAACTATTTATAATGTTTGCTCTAATCGTATGCAACATAATTATAGTATAAATAAACCTTAAACATGATGTCAAAAAGAACCCTAGTCTTCCACTTTTCGAGGAGCTCGTGGCTTAATAAGAACTGCCACTCAGGACGATCTTTAGGTAAAGCTGTGCTTGCCTAGGTCGGTCTGTGGATGGGTGACCGCCCGACATACCGAGTTTCCTCCGTGCCTCGGAAAGCACGTTAAGCTGTTGGGCCCGGCTGCCATATATAGATATTTGGCAGTCGTTTCAGGTAGTCATACCAAATCATCACATCCAGTCTTACCAAAGGGTACCTATTGTATTTATTACCTAGTATTAACTGGGTTGTGGAGGTCAGATAGGCAGTCGCTCCATGTAAAATACTGGTATTCAGCTGCATCCGGTTAGACTGGAAGCCGACCCCAATATAGTTGGGAAAAGGCTAGGCAGGTGGTGAGTCTTCCACTTTTCAAACTCTAGTGAAATGCCAAATAAAGCCCAGAAGAGACCCGAAAGGTTTCTTCTTCATTGAACTCTTAAACGTAGTAAGTCTAGAGAAAGCCATAAGAAAACCTACTACTGTTTGAATGAACTCGTACAATTTTTTTAGCGCCATCTATCGTGGTCTTGGGAACTATTATTTTATTTTGAATAGAAAAATCGTCATTACTAAGTAATAAATCATTATGATAGGCACCTATCTCAAATGCCGCCCACCTGTGTGAATCGTGGAAGGTTTTCTTACAACGGTTCACCAAGGTGGACCTCAGGGAGGGGCACTGTGGGTATTTTTAGTAGTGATGACCAGCTACATGGACCGCACCAGCTATTTGGACCTCTCAAGAAAGCTTAGCAATATTAAATTTATGATGATTCAGTTATCTTATATCTTAACAGTTAAGTCAATGGCTGTGCTGTTGATTGAGTAAAATGTATCATGTGAATTTAAGAATAGTATTAAAACCTATGACTAAGTTATTCGAAAAACAATTTCGATTCCTCATCGTTTTCACAGGCGATAGTAAACAAAACTGCTTTATTGATAAATTAAATAAAACTATGTTTTACTTGTTACGATATAAATATAATTTGAAACAGATCCATGTTATTTTAACAAGAAATATTTTTAATCCATCTGATGGATAGCGACCATGAAATAAGCCCTAAGGCTCCTAGGCTAAGGATTATAGAAGGCTTTATGGGAACCTATCTGCTATTATTATTGTAGCTTTCTATTTCCACTGTCTTCATGTAAAGATACATTTCAAACACAGTTCAGTTTAGATTTAGGTACATATTTCCCCGTTTAGAAAATGCTCTGTGGTACATATTAGGTCTTTACATATGAAATTGCCGTTCTGCAGTACTGGCCATTTCAAATCAAAATAATTTTTGTTAAAGAAGCTGATGATACACAATCTACGGCTGAATTAGCAGCAGCTTTCGACGTTAGCGTCAAAACAATATTGGTCCATTTGCGTCAAATTGGCAAGGTAAAAAAGCTTAACAAATGGGTGCCCCACGAACTCAATGATCGCCAGCGCGAAGTACACGTCGAGACGTGCCTTGCACTGCTCAACAGACGCACAAATGAAGGAATTTTGAACCGCATTGTTACCTGCGATGAAAAATGGATCCTGTACGATAACCGTAAGCGCTCAGCAAGTTGGTTGGATCCTGGTTCAGCACCTAAACAATGCCCTAAACGAAAACTTACCCCTAGAAAAGTGATGGTCACTGTTTGGTGGTCTAGCGCCGGTGTGATTCATCACAGCTTCTTACCAAACGGGGTGAGCATTACTGCAGATGTGTACTGTGAAGAACTGAACACAATGATGGAGAAGCTGGCACATCTCCAACCAGCATTGGTCAATCGCTCGTCTCCGCTGCTCCTGCACGACAACGCGCGACCTCATACTGCACAGCAGACGGTCTCCAAGTTGCAAGAACTGGGGTTGGAAGCTCTCCGTCATCCGCCCTACTCACCAGACCATGCGCCTACAGACTACTACTTTTTCCAGAATTTGGATAACTTCTTGGCGGTAAAAAAATTCAATACCCGAGAGGCAGTACAAAATGCCTTTGAAGAATTTGTTGCCTCCCGACCAGCTGATTTCTTTAAGAAGGGCATCAATAAACTGCCACTGCGTTGGCAAAGATGCATTGATTAAATGGGTGATTACTTCGATTAATACAAATAAAAAATACATGAAAAAAAATCGTTTAAATTTTTTCAAACAAAACGGCAATTTCATAGGTAAAGACCTATTATTATGTATATTTCAAATGTGTGTTGGTAAATGTTTTTTGTTTAGCATAATTATGTACAAGTTAGGTATTAGTACGGAGTGTGGATCCCTTGCGGGTAAAAGTCTCCTCCAAGTTTGTCCACGTAGGTAATTCTAATGTGTGGTGATCATCCACAACATACAGCGCAAAAGGCAGGGTTCTTATCAATTGAGCCGTAACGCCTGACTGTAGTACAAAGCAAGGATGCATTAGCATCAATAATTATTGTAGATATATGATTATTATTGTAAATGTGAATGTAAGTTTGTTTGTTACGTTTTCACGCAATGAACTTTGTACACAGATTCTTGGAGGTATTAGAAGTAAACAAAGCGAGCAAAGCCGCGGGTAAAAGCTAGTGAAATAATAAATTTTATGATTTTTCAGCATATAATTATGTCCCATGCACATCCAATGCCAATTGCTAGGTACCTACCTACATAATTTTGTAAGGTAGGGAGTAGTACCTACCTATTGTTGAAATTGACGGAGTTGGCCTCATTTTAACTTTCCTTTCATCAACAATAATACAAGTAGGTATGTTACAGCCTCCCCCTGTTGAGATTTCCTCAACATCATCGTGGACAATTTGTGGACCGACTTTATTGTAGTGTCCATATTTGGGCAGTAGGTAGGTATAGATAAAACATTACAGATAGGAGACGCATTAGTTTATGACTCGTCTTTAAACATAGATGCTCTGTGCTTATTGTGCTTCAACTATTGGTACTCTCCGGCTGAGCTTTCTCTTGTAATTGTGTACCTACCTACATATTTTATTGAGCGATCATTGTTTTTTAGTAGGTAGATAGGTATTAAAGCTGTTTGCGAGAGCTCGCCTGCGGAAGTATTCACCATGCTTATTTCTATCGTCAAGCAATATCCTGTTTCGGTTTGAAGGGTGTGGGTGCCGGTGGTTACTTCTGACACGTAAGGCTTAGAATCTATAAGCCTCAAGTTGATGAACGCAGAGCAGTGCATCGTAGGACACATTCTATAGGTACGTGCCTCAACTGCGAAGCAAAGAGTTACCATTTAATACCAATATTGACCATAATTTGCTTGTTCCGTCAGTTTTAGTAGATAAATCTACAAGTAAAGGTAGGCAGAACCAAATAAGTAGATAGGTACGTAGGTATATCTTTGTTGTCCAAGTCTTAATAAGTTAGGTTACATAATTATCTATAATTATTAAGTATTAATTGTGATGCCCTTATACTTACTTACGTTAGTTGTTATCCCAAGTTTTCACGATGCTCTATTCTAGAAGTAGATTTGTCAATAATTATAATACTTAACCCAGTTTCTCATATAAATAGGTCAGGTAAAGATAACAGTCCTATCTGTATTAGTAGGTTCCTATAAAAAGTACCTGTTTATGTACCTATACCTCAGTCGGATTATTCGTTTGAATGACCGCTTATGGTAAATTTTTAGGAAACTTGGGATTTTTCATCATTTTTCCAAGATGGCCACCACACTGTACGCCATCTTGTTTTTCTGAAAAGTCATAATTTTTCTGAAATATCGAGGATGCAGGCTACCGACTGGTGTACTTGGTGTTGCCAAGTTTTAAGTTTGGTAGAACAAAAGAATTCGCCAAAGTCTGTTCTGATCCGAAAATTCAAGACCCAATGACTCTCGGGGTTGCCAGCTGAAAAGAATGAAAATGGTCAAATGTCATTTGAGGCACCCCATTTTTGGTGTTTATGTAAAATTTCCATTCGAAATGTCGTTATTTTCACTATTCATGTTTTTGGGAAAAATCTGGGAAAATACCCTAAGAATGGGGAAATTTTTTGCGTAAAGTAACACTCCATAACAAAGTACACAATCGTTTCATACAACACAATCCGGTCGGGGGATGCCGGCTGTCCCATTAATCGTGTCGAAAATTAGGATTTTTCATCATTTTTACAAGATGTCCACACTGTCCGCCATCTTTTTTTCTGAAAAGTCATAATTTTCCTAAAATTTCAGGGATATAGGCCACCAACTGGTGTACTTGGTGTTGCCAACTTTTGATTTTAGTAGAACAAACTAATTCGCCAAAGTCGGGTCTGACCAAAAAATTCAAACGCCAATGGCTCTCGGGGTTGCCAGCTGAAAGTGATAAAAATGGTCAAATGTCATTTGAGGCACCACATTCTTGGTGTTTATGTAAAATTTCTATTCAAAATGTCGTTATTTCTACTTTTCATGTTTTCGGGGAAAATCTGGGAAATTTCCCTAAAAATGGGGAAAATTTTTGCACCAGGCTACACTCCTTGACGAAGTACATAACCGGTCCATACAACACAATCCGGTCGGGGGATGCCAGCTGTCCCAATTATCGTGTCGAAAATTGGGATTTTTCGGCCTTTTTACAAGATGGCCGCCATGGAATCCGCCATCTTGTTTTTCTGAAAAGTCATAATTTTTCTGAAATGTCAAGAATATAGGCCACCGATCAGTGTACTTGGTGTTGCCAACTTTTGAGTTTGGTAGAACAAACTAATTCGCCAAAGTCAGGTCTGACCAAAAAATTCAAACGCCAATGGCTCTCGGGGTTGCCAGCTGAAAGTGATGAAAATGGTCAAATGTCATTTGAGGCACCCCAATCTTGGTGTTTATGTAAAATTTCCATTCAAAATGTCGTTATTTCTACTTTTTATGTTTTCGGGGAAAATCTGGGAAATTTCCCTCAAAATGGGGAAAATTTTTGCACCAGGCCACACTCCTTGACGAATCACATAACCGGTCTATACAACACAATCCGGTCGGGACATGCCAGCTGTCCCAATTATCGTGTCGAAAATCGGGATTTTTCGGCCTTTTTACAAGATGGCCGCCAGAGAAACCGCCATCTTGTTTTTCTGAAAAGTCATAATTTTCCTGAAATGTCAAGAATATAGGCCACCGATTGGTGTACTTGGTGTTGCCAACTTTCGAGTTTGGTAGAACAAACTAATTCGCCAAAGTCAAAAAGTCCCAAAAATTAAAAAGTTCAATATTTTTTGGGGTTGCCAATTAAAACGAACCAAAATGGTCAAATGTCATTTGGGGGACCCAAATGTTGCCGGCTAGTCAAAGTCTCTATTTAAAATGTCATTATTTCTACTTTTCATGTTTTTGGGGAAAATCTGGGAAAATACCCTAAAAATGGGGAAAATTTTTGCACCAGGCAACACTCGTCAACAAAACACACAACCGCTCGGTACAACTCGAACCCGTCCGATGTTGCCAACTACCCGAATAATGGATTTGAAAATAATCGAAATTTCCAACTTTTTACAAAATGGCCGCCGCAGCGTCCTCCATCTTGGATTTTCACAATGTCATAATTTTTCCTACTTGCCATTGAAATTACCAACAAATTGGCAAACTCTATGTTGGCGGTTCTAGAATTTGGTAGAAGAAAACAATTCGTCAAAGTCGAGTGAAAAAAGTCGACAATTTCAAAACGTCCTGGCACGGCCGCCATCTTGTTTTTTTTTTTTTTTTACTTTTTTTTTTAAATGGTTTTAGATTTGGTATAGGACCTCTGAGTCGAAATCCATCCAAGTCTTTCCCCCACCGAAACCGGAAATGGACTCGCCCTCCATCTTGGATTTGAACTTTCCCTATAATTTTCCTCTACTCGATTGGTCAGATAGCACATTTTTGCAAAACATACCCCTAACCCATCTCTCACCCATTCCGAGAAACGACATGTCAATGAGTGAGTCAGTCAGTCAGTGGTCTTGTAGTTTTATATAACTATAAAGTATTTGCGTGGCTGCGCGAGCTGCGCGCAGCTCGCGGGTCGTGAAGAGGGGGAGAGGGGGAGCTTTCAAAAATGATTTCGACTAACGGATTGCCCCTTTCAATGAAGCTTAAAAGAAATGTTCCAAGTCTCTTAACTTCCGAGATCCACCTAAAGGGGCGGAAAAGGGGGGCAAGGGGGTCAATTTTGAAAATGGTTTTTACTTTCCCGAGCCTCCTATATACGAATCGGTAAACAAAACAGAACACGAAAAAAGGGGTGAAGACGGAGGGATGATGAAGGGGGGGGGGGAGAGGAAGCTTTGAAAAATGATTTCAACTAACGTATTGCCCCTTCCAATGAATCTGAAAAAAAAACGTTACAGGTCTCTTAACTTTCGAGATCCGCTTAAAGGAGGCAACTTTAAAAAAGTCCTAGTTCTAGCTACTCATGAGAGTTACTTATACGCTTCACCCACTCAACCTTCGTTACGCTACGGAGGTCGCCGGCTCGCTTCGCTCGCCACCTCCCCTCTTCGCTCCACTCAAGACCTGCCTACCACCGAGGAAAAGCTATCGTGACCCTACGCTAAGGGGGTCGCCGGCTCGCTTTGCTCGCCACCTCCCTTATGTCGAAAGCTAGTCAGTCTTCATTCTAAAAGTCTTTACTTCTACTTTCATGTTTTTGGGCAAATTTCTATACAAAATGTCGTTATTTCCACTATTCACGTTTTTGGGAAAAATCTGGGAAAAAACCCAAAAAATTGGGATTTTTTTTGCAACAGGCAACATTACTTAACGAAATACACAACCGGGACAACACAATCCGGTCAGAACTTCAGAAGGTGCCAAACGGCTGTCCCATTTATCGTGTCGAAATTTGGGATTTTTCATCATTTTTCCAAGATGGCCACCACACTGTCCCCCATCTTGTTTTTCTGAAAAGTCTTAATTTTTTTGTAATATAGAGGATACAAGGTACCGACTGATGTACTTGGTGTTGCCAAGTTTTAAGTTTGGTAGAAAAAAAGAATTCGCTAAAGTCGGTTCTGATCCGAAAATTCAAGCCCCAATGGCTCTCGGGGTTGCCAGCTGAAAGTGATGAAAATGGTCAAATGTTATTCGGAGAACCTCATTCTTGGTGTTTATGTAAAATTTCCATTCATAATGTCGTTATTTCCACTATTCATGTTTTTGGGAAAAATCTGGAAAAATACCCTAAATATGGGGAAATTTTTTGCATAAGGTAACACTCGACAACAAAGTACGCAATCGCTTCATACAACACAATCCGGTCGGGGAATGCCAGCTGTCCCAATTATCGTGTCGAAAATTGGAATTTTTCATTATTTTTACAAGATGGCCGCCGCACAGTCCGCCATTTTTTTTCTGAAAAGTCATAATTTTCCTTAAATTTCAAGAATATAGGCCACCGATCAATGTACTTGGTGTTGCCAACTTTTGAGTTTGGTAGAACAAACTAATTCGCCAAAGTCAGGTCTGACCAAAAAATTCAAACGCCAATGGCTCTCGGGGTTGCCAGCTGAAAGTGATGAAAATTGTCAAATGTCATTCGCGGGACTCCATTCTTGGTGGTTATGTAAAATTTCCATTCAAAATGTCGTTATTTCTACTTTTCAAGTTTTCGGGGAAAATCTGGGAAATTTCCCTAAAAATGGGGAAAATTTTTGCACCAGGCCACACTCCTTGACGAATTACATAACCGGTCCATACAACACAATCCGGTCGGGGGATGCCAGCTGTCCCAATTATCGTGTCGAAAATTGGGATTTTTCGGCCTTTTTACAAGATGGCCGCCATGGAATCCGCCATCTTGTTTTTCTGAAAAGTCATAATTTTCCTGAAATGTCAAGAATATAGGCCACCGATTGGTGTACTTGGTGTTGCCAATTTTCGAGTTTGGTAGAACAAACTAATTCGCCAAAGTCAAAAAGTCCCAAAAATGAAAAAGTTGAATATTTTTTGGGGTTGCCAATTAAAACGAACCAAAATGGTCAAATGTCATTTGGGGGACCCCAATGTTGCCGGCTAGTCAAAGTCTCTATTTAAAATGTCATTATTTCTACTTTTCATGTTTTCGGGGAAAATCTGGGAAAATACCCTAAAAATGGGGAAATTTTTTGCACCAGGCAACACTCGTCAACAAAACACACAACCGCTCCCTACAACTCGAACCCGTCCGATGTTGCCAACTACCCGAAAAATGGATTTGAAAAAAATCTAAATTTCCAACTTTTTACAAAATGGCCGCCGCAGGACGACTCCATCTTGGATTTTTACAATGTCATAATTTTTCCCAATTGGCATTGAAATTACCAACAAATTGGCAGACTTTTCGTTGGCGGTTTTAGAATTTGGTAGAAGAAAACAATTTGTCAAAGTCGAGTAAAAAAAGTCGACAATTTCAAAACGTCATAGCGCGGCCGCCATCTTGTTTTTTTTTTTTTTTTTACTTTTTTTTTAAATGTTTTTAGATTTCGTATAGGACCTCTGAGTCGAAATTCATCCAAGTCTTTCCCCCACCGAAACCGGAAATGGACTCGCCCACCATCTTGGATTTGAACTTTCCCTATAATTTTCCTCTACTCGATTGGTCAGATAGCACATTTTTGCAAAACATACCCCTAACCCATCTCTCACCCATTCCGAGAAACGACATGTCAATGAGTCAGTCAGTGAGTCAGTGGTCTTGTAGTTTTATATAACTACTAGTATTTGCGTGGCTGCGCGAGCTGCGCGCAGCTCGCGGGTCGTGAAGACGGTAGAGGGGGAGCTTTGAAAAATGATTTCGACTAACACATTCCCCTTTCAATGAATCTGAAAAAAAAATGTTCCCAGTATCTTAACTTACGAGATCCGCCTAGAGGGGGGAGAAAGGAGGCAAATGGGGCAACTATGAAAAAGGTAGGAGGGGAAAAGGGGGCAAAAAGAGGAGGTTTTGCACTTTTTAGCTGCTCATGAGAGTTAATTATACGCTTCACCCACTCAACCTTCGTTACGCTACGGAGGTTCGCTCCACTCAAGACCTGCCTACCACCGAGGAAAAGCTAGCGTGACCTTATCCCTACGCTACGGTGGTCACCGGCTCGCTTCACTCGCCACCTCCCTATGTTGCCAGCTAATCAAAGTCTTCATTCTAAAAGTCTTTACTTCTACTTTCATGTTTTTGGGCAAAATCTGGGAAAATACCAGACAACATATATACACAACCGGGACAACACAATCCGGTCAGAAGGTGCCGGCTGTCCCATTTATCGTGTCGAAAATTGGGATTTTTCATCATTTTTCCAAGATGGCCACCACACTGTCCGCCATCTTGTTTTTTCTGGAAAGTCACAATTTTTCTGAAATATTGAGGATACAAGCTACCGACTGGTGTACTTGGTGTTGCCAAGTTTTAAGTTTGGTAAAACAAAAGAATTCGCCAAAGTCGGTTCTGATCCGAAAATTCAAGCCCCAATGACTCTCGGGGTTGCCAGCTGAAAAGAATGAAAATGGTCAAATGTCATTTGAGGCACCCCATTCTTGGTGTTTATGTAAGAAAATTCCATTCAAAATGTCGTTATTTCCACTATTCATGTTTTTGGGAAAAATCTGGGAAAATGACCTAAAAATGGGAAAAAAAATTGCGAAAGGTAACACTCCACAATAAAGTACACAATCGCTTCATACAACACAATCCGGTCAGGGGATGCCGGCTGTCCCATATAACGTGTCGAAAATTGGGATTTTTCATCATTTTTCCAAGATGGCCACCACACTGTCCGCCATCTTTTTTTTCTAAAGTCATAATTTTCCTGAAATTTCAGGGATATAGGCCACCAAAAGGTGTACTTGGTGTTGCCAACTTTTGAGTTTAGTAGAACAAACTAATTCGCCAAAATCGGGTCTGACCCGAAAATTCAAGCACCAATGGCTTTTGGGGTTGCCAGCTGAAAGTGATGAAAATGGTCAAATGTCATTCGGGGGACCCCATTCTTGGTGTTTATGTAAAATTTCAATTTAAAATGTCGTTATTTTCTACTTTTCATGTTTTCGGGGAAAATCTGGGAAAATACCCTAAAAATGGTGAATTTTTTTAACCAGGCCACACTCCTCAACAAAACACAACCGCTCGGTACAATACAATCCGGTCGAGGGATGCCGGCTGTCCCATTAATCGTGTCGAAAATTAGGATTTTTCATCATTTTTACAAGATGGCCGCCACACTGTCCGCCATCTTGTTTTTCTGAAAAGTCATAATTTTCCTTAAATGTCAGGGATATAGGCCACCAACTGGTAGTCTTGGTGTTGCCAACTTTTGAGTTTAGTAGAACAAACTAATTCGCCAAAGTCGGGTCTGACCCAAAAATTTAAGCGCCAATGGCTCTCGGGGTTGCCAGCTGAAAGTGATGAAAATGGTCAAATGTCATTTGGGGGACCCCAATGTTGCCGGCTAGTCAAGGTCTCTATTTAAAATGTCATTATTTCTACTTTTCATGTTTTCGGAGAAAATCTGGGAAATTTCCCTAAAAATGGGGGAAATTTTTGCACCAGGCCACACTCCTTGACAAATTACATAACCGGTCCATACAACACAATCCGGTCGGGGGATGCCAGCTGTCCCAATTATCGTGTCGAAAATTGGGATTTTTCGACCTTTTTACAAGATGGCCGCCATGGAATTCGCCATCTTGTTTTTCTGAAAAGTCATAATTTTCCTGAAATGTCAAAAATATAGGCCACCGATTGATGTACTTGGTGTTGCCAACTTTTGAGTTTGGTAGAACAAACTAATTCGCCAAAGTCAAAAAGTCCCAAAAATTAAAAAGTTCAATATTTTTTGGGGTTGCCAATTAAAACGAACCAAAATGGTCAAATGTCATTTGAAAGACCCCAATGTTGCCGGCTAGTCAAAGTCTCTATTTAAAATGTCATTATTTCTACTTTTCATGTTTTTGGGGAAAATCTGGGAAAATACCCTAAAAATGGGGATTTTTTTTACACCAGGCAACACTTGTCAACAGAACACACAACCGCTCGGTACAATTTGAACCCGTCCGATGTTGCCAAGTACCCGAAAAATGGATTTGAAAAAAATCGAAAAGTCCAACTTTTTACAAAATGGCCGCCGCAGCGTCCTCCATCTTGGATTTTCACAATGTCATAATTTTTCCCAATTGCCATTACAATTACCAACAAATTGGCAAACTCTTTGTTGGCGGTTCTAGAATTTGGTAGAAGAAAACAATTCGTCAAAGTCGAGTGAAAAAAGTCGACAATTTCAAAGCGTCCTGGCGCGGCCGCCATCTTGTTTTTTTTTTTTTTTTTACTTTTTTTTTAAATGCTTTTACATTTCGTATAGGACCTCTGAGTCGAAATTCATCCAAGTCTTTCCCCCACCGAAACCGGAAATGGACTCGCCCACCATCTTGGATTTGAACTTTCCCTATAATTTTCCTCTACTCGATTGGTCAGATTACACATTTTTGCAAAACATACCCCTAACCCATCTCTCACCCATTCCGAGAAACGACATGTCAATCAGTCAGTCAGTGAGTGAGTGGTCTTGTAGTTTTATATAACTATAATAATAATTTTTAGAACTCAAATAATACCAAGTATAGCGATGCTACAGCTTTGGTGTCATTTAAAGAAATTCTAAGGCGGACGAGTTCTATCAGAATAAAACACTTTTTTTATTTGGCACTTTTACTTTTGGACCAAAACTGTATGAAATGTGGATGATGTCCTTTCCCCATATTTAGGGTATTTTCCCAGATTTTTCCCAAAAACATGAATAGTGGAAATAACGACATTTTGAATGGAAATTTTACATAAACACCAAGAATGGGGTGCCTCAAATGACATCTGACCATTTTCATTCTTTTCAGCTGGCAACCCCGAGAGTCATTGGGGCTTGAATTTTCGGATCAGACCCGAGTTTGGCGAATTCTTTTGTTCTACCAAACTTAAAACTTGGCAACACCAAGTACAACAGTTGGTAGCCTGTATCCTCGATATTTCAGAAAAATTGTGCCTTTTCGGAAAAACAAGATGGCGGACAGTGTGGTGGCCATCTTGGAAAAATGATGAAAAATCCCAATTTTCGACACGATAAATGGGACAGCCGGCCGACCTTCCGCCGACCTTCAATCTGACTGGATTGTGTTGTTCCGGTTGTGTATTTCGTTAAGATATGTTGCCTGTTCCAAAAAAATCCCCATTTTTATGGTATTTTCCCAGATTTTGCCCAAATACATAAAAGTAGAAGCGAAGACTTTTAGAATGAAGACTTTGACTAGCTGGCAACATAAGGGAGGTGGCGAGCAAAGCGAGCCGGCGACCTCCGTAGCGTATTATAGTACGCATCGAAACCTATCCTGTGGTGGTACCGGTAAAGCGAAGGGGGGAAGTGGCGAGCGAAGCGAGCCGGCGACCCCCGTAGCGTAGGGATAAGGTCAGGATAGCTTTTCCTCGGTGGTAGGCAGGTCTTGAGGGAAGCGAAGAGGGGAAGTGGCGAGCGAAGCGAGCCGGCGACCTCCGTAGCGTAACGAAGGTTGAGTGGGTGAAGCGTTTAGGTAACTCTCATGAGTAGCAAAAAAGTGCAAAACCTCCCCTTTTTGCCCCCTTTTCCCCTCCTACCTGTTTGAAAGTTGCCCCATTTGCCCCCTTTCTCCCCTCTTTAGGCGGATCTCGGAAGTTAAAAGATTTGGAACATTTTTTTTTAAGCTTCATTGAAAGGGGCAATGCGTTAGTCGAAATCATTTTTCAAAGCTCCCCATCTCCCTCCCTTCACGACCCGCGAGCTGCGCGCAGCTCGCGCAGCCACGCAAATACTAGTTATTATATTATATAAAGCTTAATTACCACTCACTCACTGACTGACAGAATTGTTCTCCCAGATGGTGGATGGGGAGGTGGGTATATTTTGACAGATTCGTAAACAAGCAACTCTCGTGAGTATGGGAAAAGTCCCAAACCCCCCCTTTTCCCCCCCCTTCTCCCCCCTCCCTATCGTATCTCGGAAACGAAGAGACTTTACGTGTTTTTTTTTAGGGATTCGTATAGAGGGGGCTCGGTAAAGTAAAAATCATTTTTCAAAGTGGCCCCCTTTTCCCCCTTCTCCCCCCCTTAAGGCGGATCTCGGAAATAAAGAGAATTTACGATATTTTTTTTAGGGATTCGTATAGAGGAGGCTTGGGGAAGTAAAAACCATTTTAAAAATTTGACCCCCTTGCCCCCCTTCACCCCCCCCCTTTCGGATCTCGGAAGTTAAGTGACTTGAAACATTTTTTTTTTCAGATTCATTGATTGAAAGGGGCAATGAGTTAATCGAAATCATTTTTCAAAGCTCCCCTCCCCCCCCCCCTTCACCCCCACCCCCCCTCTTCACCCCTTTTTTCAGTTTTTTTTACGGATTCGTATAGAGGAGGCTCGGGAAAGTAAAATCTATTCTTAAAATTTGACCCCCTTGCCCCCCTTCACCCCCCCTTTGGCAGATCTCGGAAGTTAAGAGACTTGGAAGATTTTTTTTTTCAGATTCATCGAAAGGAGCCTATCATGTGGTGGTACCGGTAAAACGAAGGGGGGAGCGGGCGAGCGAAGCGAGCCGGCGACCCCCGTAGCGTAGGGATAATGTCATGATAGTTTTCCGGTGGTAGGTAGGTCCTGAGTGGAGCGAACCTGCGAGACCGAGTGGAGCGAAGGGGGGAGGTGGCGAGCGAAGCGAGCCGGCGACCTCCTTAGCGTAACGAAGGTTGAGTGGGTGAAGCGTAACTCAGGGGTGACGACAAGCAAACTTTAGGGTAATGTTTTTTTAGTGGTAGTAGGAGGTAGTAGGTAGTTAGTAGGTAGGTGGTAGGTAGTAGGTATGTGTAGGTAGGTGTAGGTGTAGGTAGGTAGGTATAAGTAGGTAGTAGGTAGGTGTAGGTAGGTAGTAGGTAGGTAGTAGGTAGGTGTAGGTAGGTAGTAGGTAGGTAGTAGGTAGGTAGTAGGTAGGTGTAGGTAGGTAGGTGTAGGTAGGTAGGTGTAGGTAGGTAGGTGTAGGTAGGTAGGTGTAGGTAGGTAGGTGTATGTAGGTAGTAGGTAGGTAGTAGGTAGGTAGTAGGTAGGTAGTAGGTAGGTAGTAGGTAGGTAGTAGGTAGGTAGTAGGTAGGTAGTAGGTAGGTAGTAGGTAGGTAGTAGGTAGGTAGTAGGTAGGTAGTAGGTAGGTAGTAGGTAGGTAGTAGGTAGGTAGTAGGTAGGTAGTAGGTAGGTAGTAGGTAGGTAGTAGGTAGGTAGTAGGTAGGTAGTAGGTAGGTAGTAGGTAGGTAGTAGGTAGGTAGTAGGTAGGTAGTAGGTAGGTAGTAGGTAGGTAGTAGGTAGGTAGTAGGTAGGTAGTAGGTAGGTAGTAGGTAGGTAGTAGGTAGGTAGTAGGTAGGTAGTAGGTAGGTAGTAGGTAGGTAGTAGGTAGGTAGTAGGTAGGTAGTAGGTAGGTAGTAGGTAGGTAGTAGGTAGGTAGTAGGTAGGTAGTAGGTAGGTAGTAGGTAGGTAGTAGGTAGGTAGTAGGTAGGTAGTAGGTAGGTAGTAGGTAGGTAGTAGGTAGGTAGTAGGTAGGTAGTAGGTAGGTAGTAGGTAGGTAGTAGGTAGGTAGTAGGTAGGTAGTAGGTAGGTAGTAGGTAGGTAGTAGGTAGGTAGTAGGTAGGTAGTAGGTAGGTAGTAGGTAGGTAGTAGGTAGGTGTAGGTAGGTAGGTGTAGGTAGGTAGGTGTAGGTAGGTAGGTGTAGATAGGTAGGTGTAGGTAGGTAGTAGGTAGGTGTAGGTAGGTAGTAGGTAGGTGTAGGTAGGTAGTACCGCGAGCTGCATTGGAACATTTTTTTTTCAGATTCATTGAGAGGTGCAATGCGTTAGTCGAAATCACTTTTCAAAGCTCCCCCTCTCCCCCTCTTCACGCCCCGCGAGCTGCGCGCAGCTCGCGCAGCCACGCAAATACTAGTAGTTATATAAAACTACAAAGCCACTGACTGACTCACTCATTGACATGTCGTTTCTCGGAATGGGTGAGATATGGGTTAGGGGTATGTTTTGCAAAAATGTGCCATCTGACCGAGTGAGTAGAGGAAAATTATAGGGAAAGTTCAAATCCAAGATGGAGGGCGAGTCCATTTCCGGTTTCGGTGGGGGAAAGACTTGGATGGATTTCGACTCAGAGGTCCTATACGAAATGTAAAAGAATTTAAAAAAAAAGTAAAAAAAAAAAAAAAAACAAGATGGCGGCCGCGCTATGACGTTTTGAAATTGTCGACTTTTTTCACTCGACTTTGACAAATTGTTTTCTTCTACCAAATTCTAAAACTGCCAACGAAAAGTCTGCCAATTTGTTGGTAATTTCAATGGCAATTGGGAAAAATTATGAAATTGTGAAAATCCAAGATGGAGGACGCTGCGGCGGCCATTTTGTAAAAAGTTGGAAATTTCGATTTTTTTCAAATCCATTTTTCGGGTAGTTGGCAACATCGGACGAGTTCGAGTTGTACCAAGCGGTTGTGTGTTTTATTGACGAGTGTTGCCTGGTGCAAAAATTTTCCCCATTTTTAGGGTATTTTCCCAGATTTTCCCCAAAAACATGAAAAGTAGAAATAATGACATTTTAAATAGAGACTTTGACTAACCGGCAACATTGGGGTCCCCCAAATGACATTTGACCATTTTGGTTCGTTTTAATTGGCAACCCCAAAAAATATTGAACTTTTTAATTTTTGGGACTTTTTGACTTTGGCGAATTAGTTTGTTCTACCAAACTCGAAAGTTGGCAACACCAAGTACACCAATCGGTGGCCTATATTCTTGACATTTTAGGAAAATTATGACTTTTCAGAAAAACAAGATGGCGGATTCCATGGCGGCCATCTTGTAAGAAGGCCGAAATATCCCAATTTTCGTCACGATAATTGGGACAGCTGGTATCCCCCGACCGGATTGTGTTGTATGGACCGGTTATGTAATTCGCCAAGGAGTGTGGCCTGGTGCAAAAATTTTCCCCATTTTTAGGGAAACTTCCCAGATTTTCCCCGAAAACATGAAAAGTAGAAATAACGACATTTTGAATGAAAATTTTACATAATCACCAAGAATGGGGTCCCCCAAATGACATTTGACCATTTTCATCACTTTCAGCTGGCAACCCCGAGAGCCATTGGTGCTTGAATTTTTGGGTCAGACCCGACTTTGGCGAATTAGTTTGTTCTACTAAACTCAAAAGTTGGCAACAGCAAGTACACCAGTTGGTGGCCTATATCCCTGAAATTTCAGGAAAATTATGACTTTTCAGAAAAAAAAGATGGCGGACAGTGTGGCGGCCATCTTGCAAAAATGATGAAAAATCCTAACTTTCGACACGATAAATGGGACAGCCGGCATCCCCCGATCGGATTGTGTTGTATGAAGCGATTGTGTATTTTGTTGTCGAGTGTTATCTTACGCAAAATTTTTACCCATTTTTAGGGTATTTTCCCAGATTTTCCCCAAAAACATGAAAAGTAGAAATAACGACATTTTAAATGGAAATTTTACAATAAACACCAAGAAAGGGGGTCCCCCAAATTACATTTGACCATTTTCATCACTTTCAGCTGGCAACCCCGAGAGCCATTGGCGCTTGAATTTTTGGGTGAGACCCGACTTTGGCGAATTAGTTTGTTCTACTAAACTCAAAAGTTGGCAACACCAAGTACACCAGTTGGTGGCCTATATCCCTGAAATTTCAGGAAAATTATGACTTTTCAGAAAAAAAGATGGCAGACAGTGTGGCGGCCATCTTGTAAAAATGATGAAAAATCCTAATTTTCGACACGATTAATGGGACAGCCGGCATCCCCCGACCGGATTGTGTTGTATGAAACGATTGTGTACTTTGTTGTGGAGTGTTACTTTACGCAAAAAAATTCCCCATTTTTAGGGTATTTTCCCAGATTTTTCCCAAAAACATGAATAGTGAAAATAACGACATTTCGAATGGAAATTTTACATAAACACCAAAAATGGGGTGCCTCAAATGACATTTGACCATTTTCATTCTTTTCAGCTGGCAACCCCGAGAGTCATTGGGTCTTGAATTTTCGGATCAGAACAGACTTTGGCGAATTCTTTTGTTCTACCAAACTTAAAACTTGGCAACACCAAGTACACCAGTCGGTAGCCTGCATCCTCGATATTTCAGTAAAATTATGACTTTTCAGAAAAACAAGATGGCGTACAGTGTGGTGGCCATCTTGGAAAAATGATGAAAAATCCCAAGTTTCCCAAAAATTTACCATAAGCGGTCATTCAAACGAATAATCCGACTGAGGTATAGGTACATAAACAGGTACTTTTAATAGGAACCTACTAATACAGATAGGACTGTTATCTTTACCTGACCTATTTATATGAGAAACTGGGTTAAGTATTATAATTATTGACAAATCTACTTCTAGAATAGAGCATCGTGAAAACTTGGGATAACAACTAACGTAAGTAAGTATAAGGGCATCACAATTAATACTTAATAATTATAGATAATTATGTAACCTAACTTATTAAGACTTGGACAACAAAGATATACCTACGTACCTATCTACTTATTTGGTTCTGCCTACCTTTACTTGTAGATTTATCTACTAAAACTGACGGAACAAGCAAATTATGGTCAATATTGGTATTAAATGGTAACTCTTTGCTTCGCAGTTGAGGCACGTACCTATAGAATGTGTCCTACGATGCACTGCTCTGCGTTCATCAACTTGAGGCTTATAGATGCTAAGCCTTACGTGTCAGAAGTAACCACCGGCACCCACACCCTTCAAACCGAAACAGGATATTGCTTGACGATAGAAATAAGCATGGTGAATACTTCCGCAGGCGAGCTCTCGCAAACAGCTTTAATACCTATCTACCTACTAAAAAACAATGATCGCTCAATAAAATATGTAGGTAGGTACACAATTACAAGAGAAAGCTCAGCCGGAGAGTACCAATAGTTGAAGCACAATAAGCACAGAGCATCTATGTTTAAAGACGAGTCATAAACCAATGCGTCTCCTATCTGTAATGTTTTATCTATACCTACCTACTGCCCAAATATGGACACTACAATAAAGTCGGTCCACAAATTGTCCACGATGATGTTGAGGAAATCTCAACAGGGGGAGGCTGTAACATACCTACTTGTCCTATTGTTGATGAAAGGAAAGTTAAAATGAGGCCAACTCCGTCAATTTCAACAATAGGTAGGTACTACTCCCTACCTTACAAAATTATGTAGGTAGGTACCTAGCAATTGTCATTGGGTGTGCATGGGACATAATTATATGCTGAAAAATCATAAAATTTATTATTTCACTAGCTTTTACCCGCGGCTTTGCTCGCTTTGTTTACTTCTAATACCTCCAAGAATCTGTGTACAAAGTTCATTGCGTGAAAACGTAACAAACAAACTTACATTCACATTTACAATAATAATCATATATCTACAATAATTATTGATGCTAATGCATCCTTGCTTTGTACTACAGTCAGGCGTTACGGCTCAATTGATAAGAACCCTGCCTTTTGCGCTGTATGTTGTGGATGATCACCACACATTAGAATTACCTACGTGGACAAACTTGGAGGAGACTTTTACCCGCAAGGGATCCACACTCCGTACTAATACCTAACTTGTACATAATTATGCTAAACAAAAAACATTTACCAACACACATTTGAAATATACATAATAATAGGTCTTTACCTATGAAATTGCCGTTTTGTTTGAAAAAATTTAAACGATTTTTTTTCATGTATTTTTTATTTGTATTAATCGAAGTAATCACCCATTTAATCAATGCATCTTTGCCAACGCAGTGGCAGTTTATTGATGCCCTTCTTAAAGAAATCAGCTGGTCGGGAGGCAACAAATTCTTCAAAGGCATTTTGTACTGCCTCTCGGGTATTGAATTTTTTTACCGCCAAGAAGTTATCCAAATTCTGGAAAAAGTAGTAGTCTGTAGGCGCAAGGTCTGGTGAGTAGGGCGGATGACGGAGAGCTTCCAACCCCAGTTCTTGCAACTTGGAGACCGTCTGCTGTGCAGTATGAGGTCGCGCGTTGTCGTGCAGGAGCAGCGGAGACGAGCGATTGACCAATGCTGGTTGGAGATGTGCCAGCTTCTCCATCATTGTGTTCAGTTCTTCACAGTACACATCTGCAGTAATGCTCACCCCGTTTGGTAAGAAGCTGTGATGAATCACACCGGCGCTAGACCACCAAACAGTGACCATCACTTTTCTAGGGGTAAGTTTTCGTTTAGGGCATTGTTTAGGTGCTGAACCAGGATCCAACCAACTTGCTGAGCGCTTACTGTTATCGTACAGGATCCATTTTTCATCGCAGGTAACAATGCGGTTCAAAATTCCTTCATTTGTGTGTCTGTTGAGCAGTGCAAGGCACGTCTCGACGTGTACTTCGCGCTGGCGATCATTGAGTTCGTGGGGCACCCATTTGTCAAGCTTTTTTACCTTGCCAATTTGACGCAAATGGACCAATATTGTTTTGACGCTAACGTCGAAAGCTGCTGCTAATTCAGCCGTAGATTGTGTATCATCAGCTTCTTTAACAAAAATTATTTTGATTTGAAATGGCCAGTACTGCAGAACGGCAATTTCATATGTAAAGACCTAATATGTACCACAGAGCATTTTCTAAACGGGGAAATATGTACCTAAATCTAAACTGAACTGTGTTTGAAATGTATCTTTACATGAAGACAGTGGAAATAGAAAGCTACAATAATAATAGCAGATAGGTTCCCATAAAGCCTTCTATAATCCTTAGCCTAGGAGCCTTAGGGCTTATTTCATGGTCGCTATCCATCAGATGGATTAAAAATATTTCTTGTTAAAATAACATGGATCTGTTTCAAATTATATTTATATCGTAACAAGTAAAACATAGTTTTATTTAATTTATCAATAAAGCAATTACTATCGCCTGTGAAAACGATGAGGAATCGAAATTGTTTTTCGAATAACTTAGTCATAGGTTTTAATACTATTCTTAAATTCACATGATACATTTTACTCAATCAACAGCACAGCCATTGACTTAACTGTTAAGATATAAGATAACTGAATCATCATAAATTTAATATTGCTAAGCTTTCTTGAGAGGTCCAAATAGCTGGTGCGGTCCATGTAGCTGGTCATCACTACTAAAAATACCCACAGTGCCCCTCCCTGAGGTCCACCTTGGTGAACCGTTGTAAGAAAACCTTCCACGATTCACACAGGTGGGCGGCATTTGAGATAGGTGCCTATCATAATGATTTATTACTTAGTAATGACGATTTTTCTTTTAAAAATTAAATAATAGTTCCCAAGACCACGATAGATGGCGCTAAAAAAATTGTACGAGTTCATTCAAACAGTAGTAGGTTTTCTTATGGCTTTCTCTAGACTTACTACGTTTAAGAGTTCAATGAAGAAGAAACCTTTCGGGTCTCTTCTGGGCTTTATTTGGCATTTCACTAGAGTTTGAAAAGTGGAAGACTCACCACCTGCCTAGCCTTTTCCCAACTATATTGGGGTCGGCTTCCAGTCTAACCGGATGCAGCTGAATACCAGTATTTTACATGGAGCGACTGCCTATCTGACCTCCACAACCCAGTTAATACTAGGTAATAAATACAATAGGTACCCTTTGGTAAGACTGGATGTGATGATTTGGTATGACTACCTGAAACGACTGCCAAATATCTATATATGGCAGCCGGGCCCAACAGCTTAACGTGCTTTCCGAGGCACGGAGGAAACTCGGTATGTCGGGCGGTCACCCATCCACAGACCGACCTAGGCAAGCACAGCTTTACCTAAAGATCGTCCTGAGTGGCAGTTCTTATTAAGCCACGAGCTCCTCGAAAAGTGGAAGACTAGGGTTCTTTTTGACATCATGTTTAAGGTTTATTTATACTATATTTATGTTGCATACGATTAGAGCAAACATTATAAATAGTTTATTTGTACCGACTAAGTACATCAACTAAAGGAATAAAAAATCGTTCAGTTGATTTACTTAAAAGACCATTTGGACTCTAATGGATTTTCCAATTCATTTAAGGATTCCTATGGATTCTCAAAATTTAAGGGTAACTAAAACCTCAAAAGCACGACAAAACCGCGAGCTGCAAGCAGCACCGAGCAAATACTAGGGGAAATGCGTTAGTCGAAATCATTTTTCAAAGCTCGGACTTCACGACCCGCGAGCTGCGCGCAGCTCGCGCAGCCACGCAAATACTAGTTATAGTTATATAAAACTACAAGACCACTCACTCACTCACTCATTGACATGTCGTTTCTCGGAATGGGTGAGAGATGGGTTAGGGGTATGTTTTGCAAAAATGTGCTATCTGACCAATGGAGTAGAGGAAAATTATAGGGAAAGTTCAAATCCAAGATGGAGGGCGAGTCCATTTCCAGTTTCGGTGGGGGAAAGACTTGGATGGATTTCGACTCAGAGGTCCTATACAAAATTTAAAACCATTTAAAAAAAAAGTAAAAAAAAAAAAAAAAAACAAGATGTCGGCCGCGCCAGGACGTTTTGAAATTGTCGACTTTTTTCACTCGACTTTGACGAATTGTTTTCTTCTACCAAATTCTAGAACCGCCAACAAAGAGTTTGCCAATTTGTTGGTGATTTTAATGGCAATTGGGAAAAATTATGACATTGTGAAAATCCAAGATGGAGGATGCTGCGGCGGCCATTTTGTATAAAGTTGGATTTTTCGATTTTTTTCAAATCCATTTTTCGGGTACTTGGCAACATCGGACGGGTTCAAATTGTACCGAGCGGTTGTGTGTTTTGTTGACAAGTGTTGCCTGGTGTAAAAAAAATCCCCATTTTTAGGGTATTTTCCCAGATTTTCCCCAAAAACATGAAAAGTAGAAATAATGACATTTTAAATAGAGACTTTGACTAGCCGGCAACATTGGGGTCCCCCAAATGACATTTGACCATTTTGGTTTGTTTTAATTGGCAACCCCAAAAAATATTGAACTTTTTAATTTTTGGGACTTTTTGACTTTGGCGAATTAGTTTGTTTTACCAAACTCGAAAGTTGGCAACACCAAGTACACCAATCGGTGACCTATATTCTTGACATTTCAGGAAAATTATGACTTTTCAGAAAAACAAGATGGCGAATTCCATGGCGGCCATCTTGTAAAAAGGCCGAAAAATCCCAATTTTCGACACGATAATTGGGACAGCTGGCATCCCCCGACCGGATTGTGTTGTATGGACCGGTTATGTAATTCGTCAAGGAGTGTGGCCTGGTGCAAAAATTTCCCCCATTTTTAGGGAAATTTTCGAGATTTTCCCCGAAAACATGAAAAGTAGAAATAACGACATTTTGAATGGAAATTTTACATAAGCACCAAGAATGGGGTCCCCCAAATGACATTTGACCATTTTCATCACTTTCAGCTGGCAACCCCGAGAGCCATTGGTGCTTGAATTTTTGGGTCAGACCCGACTTTGGCGAATTAGTTTGTTCTACTAAACTCAAAAGTTGGCAACACCAAGTACACCAGTTGGTGGCCTATATCCCTGAGATTTCAGGAAAATTATGATTTTTCAGAAAAAAAAGATGGCGGACAGTGTGGCGGCCATCTTGTAAAAATTATGAAAAATCCTATTTTTCGACACGATAAATGGGACAGCCGGCATCCCCCGACCGGATTGTGTTGTATGAAGCGATTGTGTACTTTGTTGTGGAGTGTTACCTTACGCAAAAATTTTCCCCATTTTTAGGGTGTTTTCCCAGATTTTTTCCCAAAAACATGATTAATGGAATAGAACGACATTTTGAATGAAAATTTTAAATAAACACCAAGAATCGGGTGCTTCAAATGATATTTGACCATTTTCATTCTTTTCAGCTGGCAACCCCGAGAGTCATTGGTGCTTGAATTTTCGGATCAGAACCGACTTTGGCGAATTCTTTTGTTCTACCAAACATAAAACTTGGCAATACTAAGTACACCAGTCGGTAGCTTGTATCCTCGATATTTCAGAAAAAATAATACTTTTTAGAAAAACAAGATGGCGGACAGTGTGGTGGCCATCTTGGAAAAATGATGAAAAATCCCAATTTTCGACACGATAAATGGGACAGCGGCACCTTCTGACCGGATTGTGTTGTCCCGGTTGTGTATTTCGCTACGAAATGTTGCCTGTTGCAAAAAAAACCCCATTTTTAGGGTATTTTCCTAGATTTTTGCCCAAAAACATAAAAGTAGAAGTAAAGACTTTTAGAATGAAGACTTTGACTAGCTGGCAACGTAGGGGAGGTGGCGAGCAAAGCGAGCCGGCGACCTCCGTAGAGTATTATAGTACGCGTCGAAACCTATCCCGTGGTGGTACCGGTAAAGCGAAGGGGGGAGCGGGCGAGCGAAGCGAGCCGGCGACCTCCGTAGCGTAGGGATAAGGTCACGATAGTTTTTCCTCGGTGGTAGGCATTTCTTGAGTGGAGCGAAGAGGGAAGGTGGCGAGCGAAGCGAGCCGGCGACCTCGGTAGCGTAACGAAGGTTGAGTGGGTGAAGCGTATAAGTAACTCTCATGAGTAGCTAAAAAGTGCAAAACCTCCCCTTTTTGCCCCATTTTCCCCTCCTACCATTTTCAAAGTTGCCCCATTTGCCCCCTGTCTCCCCCCTTTAGGCGGATCTCGAAAGTTAAGAGACTTGTTACATTTTTTTTTTCAGATTCATTGAAAGGGGCAATGCGTTAGTCGAAATCATTTTTCAAAGCTCCTTCCTCTCCCTCCTTCATCCCCCACCTCTTCACCCCCTTCTTTTTTAAACTCGTGTTCTGTTTTGTTTAAAAAATGTTCCAAGTCTCTTAACTTAAGTCTCGGAAGTTAAGAGACTTGGAACATTTTTTTAAGCTTCATTGAAAGGGGCAATGCGTTAGTCGAAATAATTTTTCAAAGCTCCCCTCCACCCCTCTTCACGACCCGCGAGCTGCGCGCAGCTCGCGCAGCCACGCAAATACTAGTTATAGTTATATAAAACTACAAAGCCACTGACTCACTCATTGACATGTCGTTTCTTGGAATGGGTGAGAGTTGGGTTAGGGGTATGTTTTGCAAAAATGTGTAATCTGACGAATCGAGTAGAGGAAAATTATAGGGAAAGTTCAAATCCAAGATGGAGGGCGAGTCCATTTCCGGTTTCGGTGGGGGAAAGACTTGGATGAATTTCGACTCAGAGGTCCTATACGAAATCTAAAAGCATTTAAAAAAAAAGTAAAAAAAAAAAAAAAAACAAGATGGCGGCCGTGCTATGACGTTTTGAAATTGTCGACTTTTTTCACTCGACTTTGACAAATTGTTTTCTTCTACCAAATTCTAAAACCGCCAACGAAAAGTCTGCCAATTTGTTGGTAATTTCAATGGCAACTAGGAAAAATTATGACATTGTGAAAATCCAAGATGGAGGACGCTGCGGCGGCCATTTTGTAAAAAGTTGGAAATTTCGATTTTTTTCAAATCCAGTTTTCGGGTAGTTGGCAACATCGGACGGGTTCGAGTTGTAGGGAGCAGTTGTGTGTTTTCTTGACGAGTGTTGCCTGGTGCAAAAAATTTCCCCATTTTTAGGGTATTTTCCCAGATTTTTCCCAAAAACATGAAAAGTAGAAATAATGACATTTTAAATAGAGACTTTGACTAGCCGGCAACATTGGGGTCCCCCAAATGACATTTGACCATTTTGGTTCGTTTTAATTGGCAACCCCAAAAAATATTGAACTTTTTAATTTTTGGAACTTTTTGACTTTGGCGAATTAGTTTGTTCTACCAAACTCGAAAGTTGGCAACACCAAGTACACCAATCGGTGGCCTATATTCTTGACATTTCAGGAAAATTATGACTTTTCAGAAAAACAAAATGGCGGATTCCATGGCGGCCATCTTGTAAAAAGGCCGAAAAATCCCAATTTTCGACACGATAATTGGGACAGCTGGCATCCCCCGACCGTAATGTGTTGTATGGACCGGTTATGTAATTTGTCAAGGAGTGTGGCCTGGTGCAAAAAATTCCCCCATTTTTAGGGAAATTTCCGAGATTTTCCCCGAAAACATGAAAAGTAGAAATAACGACATTTTGAATGGAAATTTTACATAAACACCAAGAATGGGGTTCCCCGAATGACATTTGACCATTTTCATCACTTTCAGCTGGCAACCCCGAGAGCCACTGGTGCTTGAATTTTTGGGTCAGACCCGACTTTGGCGAATTAGTTTGTTCTACTAAACTCAAAAGTTGGCAACACCAAGTACACCAGTTGGTGGCCTATATCCCTGAGATTTCAGGAAAATTATGACTTTTCAGAAAAAAAAGATGGCGGACAGTGTGGCGGCCATCTTGTAAAAATGATGAAAAATCCTAATTTTCGACACGATTAATGGGACAGCCGTCATCCCCCGACCGGATTGTGTTGTATGAAACGATTGTGTACTTTGTTGTGGAGTGTTACTTTACGCAAAAATTTTCCCCATTTTTACGGTATTTTCCCAGATTTTTCCCAAAAACATGAATAGTGGAAATAACGACATTTCGAATAAAATTATACATAAACACCAAAAATGGGGTGCTTCAAATGACATTTGACCATTTTCATTCTTTTCAGCTGGCAACCCCGAGAGTCATTGGGTCTTGAATTTTCGGATCAGAACAGACTTTGGCGAATTCTTTTGATCTACCAAACTTAAAACTTGGCAACACCAAGTACACCAGTCGGTAGCCTACATCCTCGATATTTCAGAAAAATTATGACTTTTCAGAAAAACAAGATGGCGGACAGTGTGGTGGCCATCTTGGAAAAATGATGAAAAATCCCAAGTTTCCCAAAAATTTACCGTAAGAGGTCATTCAAACGAATAATCCGACTGAGGTATAGGTACATAAACAGGTACTTTTAATAGGAACCTACTAATACAGATAGGACTGTTATCTTTACCTGACCTATTTATATGAGAAACTGGGTTAAGTATTATAATTATTGACAAATCTACTTCTAGAATAGAGCATCGTGAAAACTTGGAATAATAACTAACGTAAGTAAGTATAAGGGCATCACAATTAATACTTAATAATTATAGATAATTATGTAACCTAACTTATTAAGACTTGGACAACAAAGATATACCTACGTACCTATCTACTTATTTGGTTCTGCCTACCTTTACTTGTAGATTTATCTACTAAAACTGACGGAACAAGCAAATTATGGTCAATATTGGTATTAAATGGTAACTCTTTGCTTCGCAGTTGAAGCACGTACCTATAGAATGTGTCCTACGATGCACTGCTCTGCGTTCATCAACTTGAAGCTTATAGATGATAAGCCTTACGTGCCAGAAGTAACCACCGGCACCCACACCCTTCAAACCGAAACAGGATATTGCTTGACGATAGAAATAAGCATGGTGAATACTTCCGCAGGCGAGCTCTCGCAAACAGCTTTAATACCTATCTAACTACTAAAAAACAATGATCGCTCAATAAAATATGTAGGTAGGTACACAATTACAAGAGAAAGCTCAGCCGGAGAGTACCAATAGTTGAAGCACAATAAGCACAGAGCATCTATGTTTAAAGACGAGTCATAAACCAATGCGTCTCCTATCTGTAATGTTTTATCTATACCTACATACTGCCCAAATATGGACACTACAATAAAGTCGGTACACAAATTGTCCACGATGATGTTGAGGAAATCTCAACAGGGGGAGGCTGTAACATACCTACTTGTACTATTGTTGATGAAAGGAAAGTTAAAATGAGGCCACCTCCGTCAATTTCAACAGTAGGTAGGTACTACTCCCTACCTTACAAAATTATGTAGGTAGGTACCTAGCCATTGGCATTGGATGTGCATGGGACATAATTATATGCTGAAAAATCATTAAATTTATTATTTCACTTGCTTTTACCCGCGGCTTTGCTCGCTTTGTTTACTTCTAATACCTCCAAGAATCTGTGTACAAAGTTCATTGCGTGAAAACGTAACAAACAAACTTACATTCACATTTACAATAATAATCATATATCTACAATAATTATTGATGCTAATGCATCCTTGCTTTGTACTACAGTCAGGCGTTACGGCTCAATTGATAAGAACACTGCCTTTTGCGCTGTATGTTGTGGATGATCACCACACTACCTACGTGGACAAACTTGGAGGAGACTTTTACCCGCAAGAGATCCACACTCCGTACTAATACCTAACTTGTACATATGCTAAACAAAAAACATTTACCAACACACATTTGAAATATACATAATAATAAGTCTTTACCTATGAAATTGCCGTTTTGTTTGAAAAAATTTAAACGATTTTTTTTCATGTATTTTTTAATTGTATTAATCGAAGTAATCACCCATTTAATCAATGCATCTTTGCCAACGCAGTGGCAGTTTATTGATGCCCTTCTTAAAGAAATCAGCTGGTCGGGAGGCAACAAATTCTTCAAAGGCATTTTGTACTGCCTCTCGGGTATTGAATTTTTTTCCCGCCAAGAAGTTATCCAAATTCTGGAAAAAGTAGTAGTCTGTAGGCGCAAGGTCTGGTGAGTAGGGCGGATGACGGAGAGCTTCCAACCCCAGTTCTTGCAACTTGGAGACCGTCTGCTGTGCAGTATGAGGTCGCGCGTTGTCGTGCAGGAGCAGCGGAGACGAGCGATTGACCAATGCTGGTCGGAGATGTGCCAGGTTTTTTTTTTTTTGCTGTGATGTATCACACCGGCGCTAGACCACCAAACAGTGACCATCACTTTTCTAGGGGTAAGTTTACGTTCAGGGCATTGTTTAGGTACTGAACCAGGATCCAACCAACTTGCTGAGCGCTTGCGGTTATCAAACAGAATCCATTTTTCATCGCAGGTAACAATGCGGTTCAAAATTCCTTCATTTGTGTGTCTGTTGAGCAGTGCAAGGCACGTCTCGACGCGTACTTTGCGCTGGCGATCATTGAGTTCGTGGGGCACCCATTTGTCAAGCTTTTTTACCTTGCCAATTTGACGCAAATGGACCAATATTGTTTTGACGCTAACGTCGAAAGCTGCTGCTAATTCAGCCGTAGATTGTGTATCATCAGCTTCCACAATCGCCTTTAATTCGTAATTGTCGACCAAAGTCTTCGGACGACCGCGAGGTTCATTTTTCAGGTCGAAATTTCCAGAAAGGAAGCGAGCAAACCAATAACTGGTGGTGCGTTGGTTTGTAGTGTTAGCTCCGTAAACGTCGTTGATGTTGCGTGCCGCGTGTGCCGCGTTGCTGCCACGACGGTACTCATATTCCATAATTACTCGAATTTTTAACGTATCCATGATGACGAAAAAGATTGAAATGCGATGAAAATGTAACAAACACTAATCAATTTTTTCATTTAAGGATTCCTAGGGATTCTCAAAATTTTACAAGGGTAACTAAAACTTCTCAAAAGCACGACAGAACCGCGAGCTGCGCGCAGCTCGCGCAGCCACGCAAATACTAGTTATAGTTATATAAAACTACAAAGCCACTCACTGACTGATTGACATGTCGTTTCTCGGAATTGGTGAGAGATGGGTTAGGGGTATGTTTTGCAAAAATGTGTCATCTGACCAATCGAGTAGAGGAAAATTATAGGGAAAGTTCAAATCCAAGATGGAGGGCAAGTCCATTTCCGGTTTCGGTGGGGGAAAGACTTGGTTGGATTTCGACTCAGAGGTCCTATACAAAATCTAAAACAATTAAAAAAAAAAGTAAAAAAAAAAAAAAAAACAAGATGGCGGCCGCGCCAGGACGTTTTGAAATTGTCGACTTTTTTCACTCGACGTTGACGAATTCTTTTCTTCTACCAAATTCTAAAACCGCCAACGAAAAGTCTACCAATTTGTTGGTAATTTCAATGGCAATTGGGAAAAATTATGACATTGTGAAAATCCAAGATGGAGGACGCTGCGGCGGCCATTTTGTAAAAAGTTGGAAATTTCGATTTTTTTCAAATCCATTTTTCGGGTAGTTGGCAACATCGGACGGGTTCGAATTGTACCGAGCGGTTGTGTGTTTTGTTGACGAGTGTTGCCTGGTGCAAAAAATTTCCCCATTTTTAGGGTATTTTCCCAGATTTTCCCAGAAAACATGAAAAGTAGAAATAATGACATTTTAAATAGAGACTTTGACTAGCCGGCAACATTGAGGTCTTACAAATGACATTTGACCATTTTCGTTCGTTTTAATTGGCAACCCCAAAAAATATTGAACTTTTTAATTTTTGGGACTTTTTGACTTTGGCGAATTAGTTTGTTCTACCAACCTCGAAATTTGGCAACACCAAGTACACCAATCGGTGGCCTATATTTTTGACATTTCAGGAAAATTATGACTTTTCAGAAAAACAAGATGGCGGATTCCATGGCGGCCATCTTGTAAAAAGGCCGAAAAATCCCAATTTTCGACACGATAATTGGGACAGCTGGCATCCCCCGACCGGATTGTGTTGTATGGACCGGTTATGTAATTTGTCAAGGAGTGTGGCCTGGTGCAAAAATTTTCCCCATTTTTAGGGAAATTTCCCAGATTTTCCCCGAAAACATGAAAAGTAGAAATAATGACATTTTAAATAGAGACTTTGTCTAGCCGGCAACATTGGGGTCCCCCAAATGACATTTGACCATTTTCATCACTTTCAGCTGGCAACCCCGAGAGCCATTGGCGCTTAAATTTTTGGGTCAGACCCGACTTTGGCGAATTAGTTTGTTTTACTAAACTCAAAAGTTGGCAACACTAAGTACACCAATCGGTGGCCTATATTCTTGACATTTAAGGAAAATTATGACTTTTCAGAAAAACAAGATGGCGGATGCTATGGCGGTCATCTTGTAAAAAGGTCGAAAAATCCCAATTTTCGACACGATAATTGGGACAGCTGGCATGTCCCGACCAGATTGTGTTGTATAGACTGGTTATGTGATTCGTCAAGGAGTGTGGCCTGGTGCAAAAATTTTACCCATTTTGAGGGAAATTTCCCAGATTTTCCCCGAAAACATGAAAAGTAGAAATAAAGACATTTTGAATGGAAATTTTACATAAACACCAAGAATGGGGTCCCTTGAATGACATTTGACCATTTTTATCACTTTCAGCTGGCAACCCCGAGAGCCATTGGCGCTTCAATTTTTGGGTTAGACCCGACTTTGGCGAATTAGTTTGTTCTACTAAACTCAAAAGTTGGCAACACCAAGTACACCAGTTGGTGGCCTATATCCCTAAAATTTCAGGAAAATTATGACTTTTCAGAAAAAAATGATGGCGGACAGTGTGGCGGCCATCTTGTAAAAATGATGAAAAATCCTAATTTTTGACACGATAAATGGGACAGCCAGCATCCCCCGACCGAATTGTGTTGTATGAAGCGATTGTGTTTTTTGTTGTCGAGTGTTACCTTACGCAAATGTTTTCCCTATTTTTAGGGTATTTTCCCAGATTTTTACCAAAAACATGAATAGTGGAAATAACGACATTTTGAATGGAAATTTTTACATTTAAACCAAGAATGGGGTGCCTCAAATAACATTTGACCATTTTCATTCTTTTCAGCTGGCAACCCCGAGAGTCATTGGGGATTGAATTTTCGGATCAGAACCGACTTTGGCGAATTCTTTTGTTTTACCAAAATTAAAACTTGGCAACACAAAGTACACCAATCGGTAGCCTGTATCCTCGATATTTCAGAAAAATTGTGACTTTTTAGAAAAACAAGATGGCGTACAGTGTGGTGGCCATCTTGGAAAAATGATGAAAAATCCCAATTTTCGACACGATAAATGGGACAGCCGGCACCTTCTGACCGGATTGTGTTGTCCCGGTTGTGTATTACCGCTCCCCCTCTCACCCTCTTCACGACCCGCGAGCTGCGCGCAGCTCGCGCAGCCACGCAAATACTAGTTATACTATATAAAGCTAAATTACCACTCACTCACTCACTGACTCACTGACAGAATTGTTCTCCCAGATGGTGGATGGGGAGGTGGGTATATTTTGACAGATTCGTAAACAATCAACTCTCATGACTATGGGAAAAGTCCCAAACCCCCCCTTTTCCCCCCTCCCTATCGTATCTCGGAAAGTAAGAGACCCGTATTTTTTTTTTTTTAGGGATTCGTATAGAGGAGGATCGGGGAAGTAAAAACCATTTTTTGAATTTGACCCCCTTGCCCCCCTTCAGCCCCCCTTTAGGCGGATATCGAAAATAAAGAGATTTTACGTGTTTTTTTTTAGGGATTCGTATAGAGGAGGCTCAGGGAAGTAAAAACCATTTTACAATGTTGACCCCCTTGCCCCCCTTCACCCCCCCTTTAGGCGGATCTCGGAAATAAAGAGACATTACGTGTGTTTTTTTTAAGGATTCGTATAAAGGAGGCTCAAGGAAGTAAAAACCATTTTTTAAATTTGACCCCCTTGCCCCCCTTCACCCCCCCTTTAGGCGGATCTCGAAAGTTAAGAAACTTGGAACGATTTTTTTTTCAGATTCATATAGAGGGGCATTGCGTTAGTCGAAATCATTTTTAGAAACTCCCCCCTCTCCCCCCCTTCACCCCCCCCTCTACCCCTCTTTTTTTACTCCTGAAAAAATTTTTGATTCTTACCTAAATCTATTTGAGGGGCGTTGAAATTTGTATACCCTCCCCTCCCCAACCTCCCCTAAAATTAAAAGGGCTGTAACTTCATAACGGTTAGAGATAGCCATTAGGTATTTGAACAAATATTATAGTAGGCGTCGAAACCTGTCCGGTGGTAGTACAGCGGTAAAGCGAAGGGGGGAGCGGGCGAGCGAAGCGAGCCGGCGACCCCCTGTAGCGTAGGGATAATGTCATGATAGCTTTCCGGTGGTAGGTAGGTCCTGAGTGGAGCGAACCTGCGAGACCGAGTGGAGCGAAGGGGGGAGGTGGCGAGCGAAGCGAGCCGGCGACCTCCTTAGCGTAACGAAGGTTGAGTGGGTGAAGCGTAACTCAGGGGCGACGACAAGCAAACTTTAGGGTAATGTTTTTTTAGTGGTAGTAGGAGGTAGTAGGTAGGTAGTAGGTAGGTGGTAGGTAGTAGGTATGTGTAGGTAGGTGTAGGTAGGTAGTAGGTAGGTGTAGGTAGGTAGTCCCGCGAGCTGCATTGGAACATTTTTTTTTTCAGATTCATTGAGAGGTGCAATGCGTTAGTCGAAATCATTTTTCAAAGCTCCCCCTCTCCCCCCCTTCACGCCCCGCGAGCTGCGCGCAGCTCGCGCAGCCACGCAAATACTAGTTATAATATAATAATAATAATAATAATCCACAACTATCACACAACGCCATCTAGTCCCAAGCTAAGCAGAGCTTGTGTTATGGGTACTAGACAACTGATAAACTTACTTATATATTTCTAAATACATACATATTATAGATAAATTACACACAGAACAAATGATCGTGCTCATCACACAAACATTTGTCCTGGGTGGGAATCGAACCCACGACCTCCGGCATAGCAGTTAGGGTCACTAACCACTAGACCAACAGGCCAGTATAAAGCTGAAGAGTTTGTTTGTTTGTTTGAACGCGGTAAACTCACACAAAAATTATTTTTGTGTTGGATAGTCCATTTATCGAGGAAGGCTATAGGCTATATAATATCACGCTACGGCTAATAGGAGCGGAGCATAAATGAAAAATGTTACTAAAACGGGAAAAGGTATTTCCTTTTTGAGAGCTTCCGCTGCGTGCGCTGCGAAAACGGTTTAAGTTACGCAAATATCATGTATGAAAGAATTGTTCCTCTTTAAAAGTGCTAAAAAAAAGTCCGCGACAGCACAGTATTTAGGTTAAAAAGAATTATTTTTTGCGAAGCTTATTAACCCATATATTAATCTTTACTAAATAAATGTGTTTGTCAGAACGAAAATTTAATATAGAATATTTGTGCCCTTTACTCTATACAGTTTAAATAAATATCTTAGAAGATATCGCAATGTAAAAATATCCGCGCGGCAAAATAATTCGCGCGTCGCAATGTAGGTACGGGGGATTCTGGCTGGCCTCCGGGTAATTAAAATTCAAAATATATAGTAATTATATAGTAATTCACACTTTAATATAATCTAAGCTAATCTAAACCATCTAAACTATTATAATAAAGAAGAAAGATAAGATTTTTCACCATCCCATATCTTCCCGTGGGTGTCGTAAGAGGCGACTAAGGGACTTACCAGAGATTGGGCAGCAGCGTTCTCTGTGTCTTTGTAACAACCATACTGCGATCGCCAACCCGCCTGCCAAGCGTGGCGATTATGGCAACCCCCCCCCAAAAATGCCTGGGGGAGGCCTATGTCCAGCAGTGGACGTCTTTTGGCTGAAATGATGATGATGATGATAAGATTTTTTGTTTGTTACGATTTAGCTTAACTTATGTCGGATAGTCGATATATCGAGAAAGGTTATAGCTATTTTTTTGTGACGCAGACGAAGTTGCGTGGGTCAGCTAGTAGTATATACAACAGTAAGAGATACCTATAGTAATTCACACTTTAATATAATCTAAGCTAATCTAAACCATCTAAACTATTTTAATAAAGAGGAAAGATAATATTTTTTGTTTGTTACGATAATTAATAACTGTTAGCTTAATTTATGTCGGATAGTCAATAATATATCGAGAAAGGTTATATGCTATATTTATGTGACGCAGACGAAGATGCGTGGGTCAGCTAGTGTATGTATATGTTTGTGTGTATCTACATCAGTTCCCTCATAGCTTCTAATCTACGGGAACTCGACATATGAGGTATCGTTAGAACCGTCTTAATTTTCCGCTGAACATAGGCGTCACGTGTCACAAAAAGCGGTTTGGCGCCCTCTAGCGAACAAAAAGAAAGGCATAAAAAATAAAATTGGAGATAAATACGCCGTGTTTGGTATCATTAGAAAGGGCCTCACTTGTACATTTCCAAAATATTGCTCAAATTAAGCTAATCTAATTTTATAAAGGAAAGATAAGATATTTTGTTAGTTACGATTTAACTTAATTTATGTTGGATAGTCGATTTATCGAGAAAGGTTATAAGCTATATTTATGTGACGCAGACGAAGTTGCGTGGGTCAGCTAGTACATGATATTTGCGTAACTTAAACCGTTTTCGCAGCGCACGCAGCGGAAGCTCTCAAAAAGGAAATACCTTTTCCCGTTTTTGTAACATTTTTCATTTATGCTCCGCTCCTATTAGCCGTAGCGTGATGTTATATAGTGAAGTGTCTGTATAAATAAACCACGCGTTACTTTAAAATTGAACGCAACATTACTTTAAAATTGAAACCAGAGACACTTCATATAGCCTATAGCCTTCCTCGATAAATGGACTATCCAACACAAAAATAATTTTAAAATTCCAACCAGCAGTTCCTGAGTTTACCGCGTTCAAACAAACAAACAAACAAACAAACTCTTCAGCTTTATAATATTAGTATAGACTAGCTGTGCCCGCGACTTCGTTCGCGTGGTTGTCGAAAACCAAAATGCGTCGCTTTACAGACGCTGTAGCAAATAAGAAGTGGTAGCCTGACTTGAGTCTAACAAAATTTGCACTAAGCTTAATATTTCACTAACGAATCCCTTAATCGAAAAAGTGTTTATGCAAACTCACTATCTTTTTCAAAGACCTATCTAATGACACCCCACACCATAGGCTACGCAAGAAATAAAAACAACGCCATCTATCGAAGACGAAAATAAACTGCTAAAATTGAATGCATGGAAAGCGTATAGGGTTTAGGCTATGTAGACTAAAGTAGACTTTCAACTTTGAAAGCAGTGTCATTTAGACTACTTACCTACAGAGTAGTACCTTAAGCTATCATAACTTTTAAAGTTATCTTTTGAAGGCATTATTAATAAGTACCATATTCGTTTAATAGATGTCGCTGCATGTCTCATTCATGATCATAGTGATAAAGTTCTTCTTGAAAACTATAAATTCAAATACCTTTTGATAGAGAGCACCGATTACGATGAAACAAAGACTAAGTAATACCCCAAGTTACGCACAATATTTATGTATAAAAGTTACCTACATTAGTTTCGTAAATTTTACGTGATGCTTAGTCATCGAAACAGACAAACAGACAAACAGATAAACAGACAAACAGACAAAAATTCCAAAAATGCTGGAAATGAGTTCTGTTGGTTATACTTTATCACCCTGAAAATTCCTTTTTTAAATATTTTCAATGTACAAAAATATTTTTTCTACAGATTTATTATATGTATAGATACATAGCCAGTCAAAAGCATAACCCTCCTTTGGCTTTGCCGTAGTCGTGTAAAAACAAAGTCAAATTGGCTGTAGCTGTTCAGTGTTTAGGGCTAGAAAATAGGTCTTAAATGCTCCGTTGCTGTTGTCATCGCCCCATAAGGTTCTTAGTTTTTTATGTTTTCCATTAGGCAATTCTTAGTTTTATTTCAGGGAAAATACCCATATAATATTAATGGAAAATTTGGTTTGGAATTGTAATAATAATAATATAATAATAATAATAATATTCCACAACTATCACACAACGCCATCTAGTCCCAAGCTAAGCAGAGCTTGTGTTATGGGTACTAGACAACTGATAAACATACTTATATATTTCTAAATACATACATATTATAGATAAATTACACCCAGACACAGAACAAATGATCGTGCTCATCACACAAACATTTGTCCTGGGTGGGAATCGAACCCACGACCTCCGGCATAGCAGTTAGGGTCACTAACCACTAGACCAACAGGCCAGTCATAATGGTTCACTACCTATGGGTTCAGAACTTATAAAGCCGAACTTGTTGGTTAACCGCTCTGCTAATACGGTGAAGAGTCAGCATTAATCCTCAGGTAACAGAGGTCCCGGTTTGGGGTGCGCGCGAATGTCAGTATCTCCCGGACCCCCGACACATAGTATTTATAATTTAGTAGGAACAGTAGGTTTTTGGTCGGATAGAGTCCAACATAACCCTCTGCTTGCCTTAGTCGGAGGGTATTTAAGAGGATTTGCGCACTAAAAAAAAAGTGGTCTGCCACGGGACGCCCGGCAGAATTGAGATATCTAATGTTACACCAACCAAGAACTGTTACAAAACTTTGATCGATATCCATCAATCAAATCTGCATCCAACCTCGCTATATCACTAGTTGAGTAGGTAGCGTGGAACTTTAGCAAACGAAATAGATCAGCAATTCAATTTACAACATTTAAATTAAAGAAAAATAAAACCGACTTTGACAAAAATAAAACACAAAAAAGTGAAAAATAAAAAATCAGCTTCTGAAGTCGGTGACTTTTTACCCACGACGGAACGGAGACGGTATATGCGTTTGGGGTGAGAGGTTGTTTGTTTGTTTGTTTGTTTGTGTGTTTGTGCAAATACATGTTGCCATTTTTCTCCAAAACTACTAGTCCGATTTTGATGCAGTTTTCAGTTATGGGTTCGGGTTTGATTGGTGCATGTTCTTAGATAGGTGTTACGGTGACAACTCACCAGGGGGCGCTGCAGCAAACATTTTTTGTGCAAATCAAAGTTGCCATTTTTCTCCAAAACTACAAGTCCGATTTTATTTTGATTCAGTTTTCAGTTATGGGTTCGGGTTTGATTGGTGCATGTTCTTAGATAGGTGTTACGGTGACAACTCAACAGGGGGCGCTGCAGTAAACATTTTTTGTGCAAATCAAAGTTGCCATTTTTCTCCAAAACTACAAGTCCGATTTTGATTCAGTTTTCAGTTATGGGTTTTTTGATTGGTGCATGCTCTTAGATAAAAAAATAAAAATAAAAGTAAAAAGTTTAAAAAAAGATTAACATAAAAAGCAAAATTAAAAATTTTGAAAAAACCCACGACTGTTAAAAATTAATTGAAAAATGGATAAAATAACATAAAACACTTAAACACCCCCCTTAAAAAACCCCAAGAATGTCCGTCGGGAGCTGAACATTGCAAAACTAGTTCATTTAATGGCAGCCCCCGACGGACATTCTTGGGTTTTTTAAGGTGGGTGTTTAAGTGTTTTATGTTATTTTATCCATTTTTCAATTAATTTTTAACAGTCGTGGGTTTTTTCAAAATTTTTGTTTGTTTGATTTCATGTTTTTGCCACCGACTTCTGAAGCTGATTTTTAGGGTTCCGTAGTCAACTAGGAACCCTTATAGTTTCGCCATGTCTGTCTGTCCGTCCGTCCGTCCTCGCTTAATCTCTGTGACCGTTAGCACTAGAAAGCTGAAATTTGGTACCAATATGTGTATCAATCACGCCGACAAAGTGGTAAAATAAAAATTGGAAAAAAAAGTTTTATTAGGGTAGCCCCCCTATATGTAAAGTGGGAAGTGATTTTTTTTTTTATTTCAACCCAAACGTGTGATATATTGTTGGAAAGGTATTTAAAAATGAATAGGGGTTTACTAAAATCATTTTTTGATAATGTCAATAATTTCGGAAATAATCGCTCCAAAAGTAAAAAACAATGCGTCCCCCCCCCTCTAACTTTTGAACCATAAGTTTAGAAAATATGAAAAAAATCTGAAAAGTAGAACTTTATAAGAACTTTTTAGGAAAATTATTTTGAACTTGGATGGAAACAACAGATGGAAACAGCAATTAACCAATATAATTTGGTCCCTGAATCGTATGAGCGCCTATACAATCCAGAGGTCAAGTTTCATTGGCCTTAGAAGAAATTGTATAAATTATAGCATACCGTTTTGGTACGGAACCCTTCATGTGCGAGTCCGACTTGCACTTGGCCAGTTTTTTTATTTTTAATTTTTTTGTGTTTTATTTTTGTCGAAGTCGGTATTATTTTTTGTAAAAAGTTAAAATCAGCTTCTGAAGTCGGTGACTTTGTTTGATTTCATGTTTTTGCCACCGACTTCAGAAGCTGATTTTTATTTTTCACTTTTTTGTGTTTTATTTTTGTCGAAGTCGGTTTTATTTTTTGTAAAAAAGTTTTTATTTTTCACTTTTTAGTGGTTCACATGTGCTTACCCCTTCACAACGTACCAGCGTGATGTTATGTTATGAACTGGTGTAAACAATAGACAGACATGAGATTTCAGCAATCCCAGTCCATTTGCTATCATATAATGAGGAGTTCCGTTGTCTATCTCCGAAGTTCTTCATCAGATGTTCACCAAATAGTTTTTATAACCTTTGCAGTGAGTACAGGCGTGACATTATGTTGTGTGATGGCGTAAACAATGCTTAGATATGCTATAGCAACAATCGCGGTTAATCTGCTGTTATTTATTGAAGAGTTCCCCCGATTTCTACAAGATCTCATCATCAGATATTGAAATGGTGACAATGGGACCACACGGGAAGCACCAGCTTTCAAATGAAAAAAGAATCATGAAAATCAGTTCACCCAGTCGCAAGTTATGAGTGAACAAACATAAAAAAAAAAAAAAAAAAACATTCGAATTGATAACCTCCTCCTTTTTTTGAAGTCGGTTAAAAAAATAGGGGAATCTTGAAGGTTAAGGGTTAGGTTTCTCTGTTGAATGTTAAATGCATAGTAAATATTTGTATAGGATATAATATATATCTAGGTACTTATCTATACATATAATAAATCTGTAGAAAAAATATTTTTGTACATTGAAAATATTTAAAAAAGGAAATGTCAGGGTGTCATAGTATAACCAACAGAACTCATTTCCATCATTTTTGGAATTTTTGTCTGTTTGTCTGTTTATCTGTTTGTCTGTTTATCTGTTTGTCTGTTTCGATGACTAAGCATCACGTAAAATTTACGAAATTAATGGAGGTAACTTTTATACATAAATATTGTGCGTAACTTGGGGTATTACTTAGTTTTTGTTTCATCGTAATCGGTGCTCTCTATCAAAAGATATTTGAATTTATAGTTTACAAGAAGAACTCGAATTCTGATCAAGAATGAGACATGCAACGACATCTATTAAACGAATGTGGTACTAATTAATGAATGACTTCAAAAGATAACTTTAAAAAAGTTATGATAGCTAAAAGTACTCTGTAGGTAGGTAGTCTAAATGACGCTGCTTTCAAAGTCTACATAGCCTAAACCCTGTAGTGTGATTGATCGCTTTCCATGAATTGAATTTTAGCAGTTTATCTTCGTCTTCGATAGATGGCGTTGTTCATTTGATGCCATTTTCTGAACCGCGCGCGGTGTTAATTAATAATATGTTCGGTGAATAGTCATCAAATAAAAATTGACCAATTACCTACACAGTATAAAATTGGGTTCCGTAGTCAACAAGGAACCCTTATACTTTCGCCATGTCATGTTTTTTTTTCTTGCTAAGCCCATAGTGTGGGGTGTCGTTAGATAGGTCTTTGAAAAAGATTGTTTGTTTGCTCAAACACTTTTAGATTAAGGAATTCATTTGTGAAATATTAAGCTATAAAGTGCAAATTTTGTTAGACTCAAGTCAGGCTACCTGAAATACCCGTCAGGGCTGCGGGGCCCGTCGGGGCTGAGGGTCCCGTCGGGGTAGCGGGTTGTTCGAAAGAGATACCGCGCCCTCGGCACAAGGGCTAAGAAGGAACATGAGTGGTTTTTGGTCAGTAGAACCCCTCCCGCTCTGGGCAGAGCGGAAGGGAGTGTCAGTCTTCTACTCTGTTTCAAATTTCATCAAGATCCGTTCGGCCGTTCTGACGTGGTGAATTAACAAACATCCATCCATCTAAACTTTAGTATTAGACATAGTCAGTGCTTTGCATTACCCTCTTCTTATTTTCTACAGCGTCAGTAAGTTAACGCAGGGCAATGATTTAATGTAATTTTGCTAAGCGACGCATTTTAGTTTTCGACAACCACGCGAACGAAGTCGCGGGCACAGCTAGTTACAACTAAAAATGAAAAAATAAAAAAAACTTTTTTGCAAAAAAAACAACCGACTTCAAAAACACCAAAAAGAGAAAAATAAACTTCAGAAGAAAAATCAGCTTCTGAAGTCGGTGGCAAAAAAATAAAATCAAACAAACATATGTCACCGACTTCAGAAGCTGATTTTTCTTCTGAAGTTTATTTTTCTCTTTTTGGTGTTTTTGAAGTCGGTTGTTTTTGACAGGGCCAGTTTAAGGGAATAAAATCGCTTCGATTGGCATTTGTCATTCGCTTTGGCATAGTACATCCAGAGGCAGTCCCACACATACATACACGTCGAAATTTCCTCGCGAACGAAGTCGCGGGCAACGGCTAGTTGTATATATACAGGGTGATTGGAAGATGGGTGCAAAGCTTTAAGGCGAAGATAGTACAGACAATTTAGAACCATTTAAGCCATGGTTGTCTTAGACGAAGTCTTACCAAATATTTTTAACCAAATTTTTAAGTTTTTTTTCGGAAATTCTCAAAATTTAATGTAAACTGCATAATTATGGCCAAATTGAATGATAAATGAATTCATTTTTTATTTATTTAATTAAAGTAATGTGTAAGCAATCAAGCAAAACATGTTTTAGGCTTCTGTGTCATTAGACATTTTTTTTACAGACATTTAAAGATCAGAAAAAATAAAAAAATTGTACAATACGTCTTTTAAACCTTATTCAAAAAAAAAAACGGAGGGTGCTTTTTTTGTTCAAACCTTTTTGAAGACATGCTTGATAATCGCTCTTTCTTTTGAGGTATCATTTATGCGGATATCTTACAAATTATTGAAATTAGGGCCTACAAACCAATTAGAGGGAGAATTTTTTTTATTTTAGGCAGACTAATTAAAACAACATTTGAATTAAAATTATTTATTTTTCATGTTCAAAATGACGGCCGTGATTCCTAATACAAGCACGGCCCCGTCTTCTAACTTCTGTAGTCGTTATTTTCAACATCATCTCCTGCTTCATTGTCTCAAACGCTGAATTTATTCTTTGTATCAATTCTTCTCTAGTGTTAATTTCTTTGTTGTTATACACCAGTTCCTTGGCCCGGCCCCACACGAAAAAGTCCAACGGGGTCAGATCTGGGGAGCGAGCGGGCCAAGGGATGGGTCCATCCCTGCCGATCCAGCTATCAGGAAAGCAATTGTTGAGGTGTTCCCTTACATTTAAAGTCCAATGCGCTGGACAGCCGTCTTGCTGAAAGATGACTGTTCGGTCTCTTTCGAAGATCGGGACACCTGATTCCTCTATCAGCAGTGGTAAATCAATTTTGCAGAAATTGCAAATAATTTTCGCCATTCAATCGATCAGGCAAAAAGTGGGGCCCAATCAATGTTCTGCCAATTATTCCAGCCCATACATTCACAGAGAATTTCATCTGAAATGACACCTGCTTCTTAAAATGTGGATTGTTGTCTACGTCGGCCCATTCATGGATGTTGTGAAAGTTTGTAATACCTTCCCTTGAAAATTTACTTTCATCCGTCCACAAGATTGATTTCAGAAACCACGCATCTTCGATGTCTCTGTTGAGGAGGAAACGGCAGAACTGAATTCTTCTTTGAGGATCTTGCTCTACTAGACCTTGCACACTCCTGCCATGGAACGGATACTTATCATTTTGGTGCATTGTATGCCACACCTTCCATTGAGAAATGTTTAAATTTCGAGCTACTGCTCTAGTACTGGTAGTAGGATCCGCTTGAAATGCTGCTAAAATGTCTTCGTCGACGGCAGTTTCGTGTCTGCCCGGGTTGACTCCAGGTTCCACGCGGTGAAACCCATCTTGGGCAAGACGACGAAACGTGTTGTAAAACACTCGGACATTCGGTATCCTGCGATTCGGATAGCGCTCTTGATACATCCGTCGCGCCAAAGATCCATTGCCGTCTGCTCTACCGTACATAAATACGATATCCGCATATTCTTGATTGGAAAAAGTAGCCATAGTCACTTAACAATTAAGAAAAACGGCGTAGGAGCGCACTAAACGTCAACTCAACACAATTAAGTCAAAAATCAACACGTGCAGGAGCGCGAGGCTACGACTGGACACGGTGAAACAAAAAAGTTCAAAACTAACGCAAACAACACGTGCAGGAACGCAAAGGGCTACAACTGAACACGGTAAATTGTGAATCAACACGACAACGTCCACTCACAAGGGCAGTAGTTTGACTAATAAGTAAAAGATGTAACGGCTTCATCACAGACCGACTGACCCTGACTAAAGAAAAACGACTTTGTTGCCTCAGTAACTAAGACCATTTTGCTGTAAAAACCAACTCTTTATCGCTTTTTGCTATTCATTGGGCGTTCTACCTGGAAATGCCGTCGCACCGCGCTCGGTGGCCATTGTTTAGAGAATCCCCTCAATGGGTTCCCCTCAATTGGTTCCTGCATGTGCCAAAAATTCTTAGAATTGAACAATGTTATCATTTCGAGCACATAAAGTATTCTTTTAAGCAAAAATTTTGTGTTTTGTTAGACTGCCTAAAATTTAAAATTTCTCCCTCGATTTGGTTTATTAGGTCCTAATTTCAATAATTTGTAAGATATCCGCATAAATGATACCTCAAAAGAAAGAGCGATTATCAAGCATGTCTTCAAAAAGGTTTGAACAAAAAAAGCACCCTCCGTTTTTTTTTTAAATAAGGTTTAAAAGACGTATTGTACAAATTTTTTATTTTTTCTGAGCTTTAAATATCTGTAAAAAAAATGTCTAATGACACAGAAGCCTAAAACATGTTTTGCTTGGTTGCTTACACATTACTTTAATTAAATAAATAAAAAATTAATTCATTTATCATTCAATTTGGCCATAATTATGCAGTTTTCATTAAATTTTGAGAATTTCCGAAAAAAAACTTAAAAATTTGGTTAAAAAAATTTGGTAAGACTTCGTCTAAGACAACCATGGCTTAAATGGTCCTAAATTGTCTATACTATCTTCACCTTAAAGCTTTGCACCCATCTTCCAATCACCCTGTATATTCTTACGGTATGCTATAATTTATACAATTTCTTCTAAGGGCCAATGAAACTTGACCTCTGGATTGTATAGGCGCTCATACGATTCAGGGACCATATTATATTATTAGGTGTTATGTTTTGTATGGGAGTTTTTAACTTTCTTTTATTTTTCATAATTAATGAATAATAAAAAAAGTTAAAAATGAAGGTCAGTTTGATCACTAACAAACTTTTCCAAAATCTCCTATATACGGCCATAACTTTTGATGGCGTCGACCTAAAATCTTATTTTCTTTACAGCAAATAGGGACCATGGTCCTTAATCTGTGGTATCAATTTCAACTTTCTATCTCTACCCGTTTCGGAGATAAAGGGTGGTGACAGACAGACAGACGGACAAGAAAGTGATCTCATAAAGGTTCCGTTTTTTTTTTCGTACGGAACAGGGATGTTGCGGATGCCGATTTTAATCTATTGCATAGATTCTATCGCGGGCCTTGAGTTGAGTTGAGCGTGGAGAGCGAATCCAGAGATTTCCTAACAAAAATATTCAGGATTCAAGATTCAACCAGGTTGCTATGGTTACGGAAAATAACAAGGTTGTCAACTGAGGTTGTCAAATTAAATAATTGTTTGTCTCTCTGCTTTCTCCTTCTAAAATATTCTTACTCGTATAATTTGTGTACTAAGTGTTTTCAATATGAATAAACGAAGTGCATTTATTAATGAAGAAAGTCACGAAAAAATAGTGAAAGAAAATGAGTGAGTACTCTATATACATTCATTTTATTATTAGTACGCATATCATAAGTTTTATTGGTTTTTGCATTACTATTCTGCGAATCGGTCTAAAACGATTCGTTTTCTTATAAAATATCTAAAATAAAATAAATAATCTTCATATTTTTCAATGTTATGACTAGTGGTGGTTAATATAACGAATAACACCAAAACATAACACGTTATTGATTCGTAACGAATAACGTTTGTTATACCGACGCTGCCTACGTGTTATCATTATAATGTCTAACTCAACAACACGCTCAACGAATAACGTAGCAAGCGGTGGCGGCGGTCCTACGATGCACCGTTTCCGAGTTATGGGCGTTCAAAGTTTTTGTTAAAAAAAAATGAAATTGAAATATCTCGAAAACGGAGCGTCTTAGGCAAAAAAGGGCCAACATTTTGACCCCCCTCTGCCACCCCCGTGATATGTAAGTGAGATTCACATAACACGAAAAAACATACACTGATGCAACTTTACTTAATCATAACATTTAATAATATTTTATTAGTCCTTCCTAAAACTGCGCAGAATGAAGGAAAGTTCATTGATAATTTAAAACCATAATTATAATACATTTATATTCGTTTTTAATATTAATAATAACGATATTATTATAATCGTTCGTATACCTACAGTCCACTAGAATATAACATTAACTGCGCATCAATAAACATTGCGCACGTTTAGCGTGTTGCCGAATAAAACGATAACGTCTCCGCGTTCAGATTACTGTCGCCTTTTGTTACAACTCGTTATTATGATAACGTATAAAATAACATGTTATAAAAATATATTCAATCTATATCTATAAAAGCGAAAGGTCACTCACTCACTCACTCACTGATTCATCACGAAATCTCGAAAACCGCTGGACGTACAAAGATGATTTTTGGTAGGGAGGTACTTTATGGTTAGTAGACGTCCGCTAAGAACGGATTTTGCGACAGGGCCGGATTAGGGTGGTCTAAGGGCCCTCGCAAGTTTGTATGAAACTCCTTCAGTTTTTGTGCCACAATCTAGATTTTTGGCAGAGACGTAGTTTATAGTCAGTGGGCGTCTGCTATGAATTAATTTTGCGACAGGGCCGGATTAGGGTGGTCTAAGGGCCCTCACAAGTTTGTATGAAAGTCCTTAATTTTTCGTGCTATAATCTTGATTTTTGGCAGAAACGTAGTTTATAGTCAGTAGGCATCCGCTATAAATTAGTTTTGCGACAGGGCCGGATTAGGGTGGTCTAAGGGCCCTCGCAAGTTTGTATGAAACTCCTTCATTTTTTGTGCCACAATCTAGATTTTTGGCAGAGACGTAGTTTATAGTCAGTGGGCGTCTGCTATGAATTAATTTTGCGACAGGGCCGGATTAGGGTGGTCTAAGGGCCCTCACAAGTTTGTATGAAAGTCCTTAATTTTTCGTGCTATAATCTTGATTTTTGGCAGAGACGTAGTTTATAGTCAGTAGGCATCCGCTATAAATTAGTTTTGCGACAGGGCCGGATTAGGGTGGTCTAAGGGCCCTCGCAAGTTTGTATGAAAGTCCTTCATTTTTTGTGCTACAATCTTGATTTTTGGCAGAGACGTAGTTTATAGGCAGTAGACGTCTGCTTAGAACCGATTTTGTGACAGGGCCGGATTAGGGAGGTCTAAGGGCTCTCGCCAGTTCGTATGAAAGTCTTTCATTTTTTGTGCAACAATCTTCATTTTTGGCAGGGACGTAGTTTAAAGTTAGTAGACGTCTGCTTAGAACCGATTTTGAGACAGGGCCGGATTAGGGAGGTCTAAGGGCTCGCGCCAGTTTGTATGAAAGTCCTTCATTTTTTGAGCTGCAAACTTGATTTTTGAGACGGACTTAGTTTATAGTTAGTAGACGTCTGGATAGAACAGATTTTGTGACAGGGCCGGATTAGGGAGGTCTAAGGGTTCTTGCAAGTTCGTAAGAAAATCCTTAATTTTTTGTGCCACAAACTTGATTTTTGGCAGGCACGTAGTTTATAGTTAGTAAAACTCTGCTAAGTACAGGTTTTGTGGCAGGGCCGGATTAGAGAGGTTTAAGGGCGCTCGCAAGTTTGTTTAAAAGTCCATCATTTTGTGTGCTACTAACTTGAATTTTGGCAGGGACGTAGTAGGTGAGTAGAAGTTAGCTAAGAATCGATTTTGCGATAGGGCCGGACTAGGGAGGTCTAAGGGCTCACGCGAGTTTGTATGACAGTCCTTCCTTTTTTTGTGCTACAATTTTGGCAGGATGGTACTTTATAGTTAGTAGACGTTGACTAAGAACAGATTTAGCGAGTTTAGCAACATGGCCAGAATAAGGAGGTCTGAGGGCTTTCACATGTTTGTAAAAAATTACTGTTTTTTTTTTGTACTAACAACCTGGAATTTAACAAGTCTAGAGTTTAGGAGTAGGAGATCTAAGCTAAGAAATTTGTAAGGAAGACCTGGACTAAGGGCTCACGTAAGTCCATATGAAATACTTGGCTTTTTGTACCTGAAAATTGGCAGAGAGGTAGAATATAGTTAAGACATTTCAGGTAGGAATAGATTTTACGACAGGGCTGGTTTAAGGGAATATAATCGCTTCGATTGGCATTTGGCATTCGTTTTGACATAGTACCATCCACAGGCAGTCCAGACAGTGGCGTGCCTAGGAGTAAGCAATACAGCAAGCACAACTACAACAAGCAGACTGTTTTGTTTAAGTTTTTAATAACGGCTGTTTTATTTTACTAGTTATTTTTAATATACCTAATCATAAACCTTTTCGTAGTTCCTATTTAATATTACGTCACAATTTAAGAACAACATTTAGGTGCATTACACAATAACGAATCCACACTCTTTAATCTTTCACAAGGAAATATTACATTAACCACTTCAAAACAAAGTTAGGTAATTCCATCAAAAACTAATGTCAAACTATAAATCACTAGAAAAAGAAACACAGAAAGAAATGCACTCACTAGTAATCGCTCAAAACAAATATGAACTAACTTGAAATCTACTTTGTGTCAAAATTCTCGCCACACGCATCATCCATCGCGCGAACCGTGAAACACACATTCTCTCTCAAACATACACTGACTTGCCACGCACACATTCAAATAAAATAGAAGCTCGGCTTATTCCTCATTCATAATTTCGAATGTTTCCTAAAAGTATTATTAAAAACAAACCAATTTATGAATGAAAAATGCAGTGGAAACAGTGCGTGCTTTCGAGAAAGGGCTACTGGGCTAGCCCCGCCCACTGGCTCACTACTTAACTCTTCTTTTGTTAGTGCTAGAGCGAGCTAGAGACTCGCGGTCGCAGCGGAGAAATATGAAGTTTGACAACGCCGCGCGCTGATTATTGCACGCGAATTTATAGTAAATGATATTATTATATTTTGTTAGTGTTTATAGTACGACTGTTTTTTTATTTGTTGTTTTATTTTAAGGCAAGCACAGCTTTTCTGCTTGTATGGGAGGCCCGCCACTGAGTCCAGACAAGAGAGTCAGAATTTCTACGCGAACGAAGTCGCGGGCAACTGCTAGTAGTCTATAACATGATAATGATTTATAGCAGAATTGCACATCACTAGTTATGACACTTGCGTCAGGCTGTCAATACTTTTTCTTTTAAATTTTCTGTCATAGAGTTTCTTAATAGCTTAGTCTATGAAGGTTAGTTTTGATTTATTTAATGTACATCACGCGAAATTCGAAGATCAAACTCTTAATATCGTTATTTTTGTTCAAATTTTTTGAATGAATAATTATTTTGGTGTGTAATTACACTATTAATACCTAATTATTTATACCTATTATTGCATAAGTTGATAAAAAATGCTATGCAATAGATTTACCGCGGCAGTCTCCGAGTGCCACACGTTTTTTTTTGACATCCGCGGATGCGGATGCGGATGCGAATGTTTAAGATATTATATAAATAAAGTAAACAAAAAATGAAGTAAAATAAAAATGAAGTACCTAGGTTTAAGAATGTTAAACATTCTTTAGATTAGGTACTTTGTATCGGTGGTGACATTGTTAATTAACTAGACGCTGAAAAATAAAGAATTTTGTTATAATATTATTAAACTTTACCTACAATAAAACGTATTACCGGTGTAATTATTGGAATTGACCTGACGATTGAAATAAGCTGAGCTAGGACTAAAGTAGTCTTAGATTAGTGTAACTACTATAAAGTTTTCCCATAAACAATTATTTACACACAATGATCACAATCACAACTCACGACAACACTCGAAATATCAATCTATACGATAACTAATCAACAGCGCAAACAAACACGTAATAATTTATTTACTTGAAACAAAAGATGCACACAAACGCGTTTACGCGTCGGATCTTATCACCAATTTCTTCGCTCCCATTGGTCATTGTACCAGGAAAACTTGAAACCAGGCGGGGTTCAATTTTTTATTTATTTAGTTCTGTTTTTCATTTCATAATTTAATATTCAAATGAACCCCGCCTGGTTCCAAGTTTTGTTTAATTTAAAATGTGCTTGTTTTTTGCTTTTCAGTTTTTTCAGTCGGGTTTTTTAGTTTTTTAACTACTTTTTTTTATTTCCAACTTTTTAGTTCTTTTGTGTTTGTTCTTTCGTTGGTCGCGTAAAATTCTTCGCAAATGATTTAACTTTTGTGCTTGTGTATAGGATTTGTCACTTTGAATTTCTTTTAAACATGTGTTATATATTTTTGTAATTTCCCTTTAAAACCCTTTATTTTGACACCCTACTCGATGGTATTGGAAAAAAAAAACGTGTGGCACTCGGAGACTGCCGCGGTAAATCTATTGCATAGCATTTTTTATCAACTTATGCAATAATAGGTATAAATAATTAGGTATTCATTGTGTAATTACACACCAAAATAATTATTCATTCAAAAAATTTGAACAAAAATAACGATATTAAGAGTTTGATCTTCGAATTTCGCGCGATGTACATTAAATAAATCAAAACTAACCTTCATAGACTAAGCTATTAAGAAACTCTATGACAGAAAATTTAAAAGAAAAAGTATTGACAGCCTGACGTAAGTGTCATAACTAGTGGTGTGCAATTCTGCTATAAATCATTATCATGTTATAGACTATTGAATATATTTTTATGACATGTTATTTTATACGTTATCATAATAACGAGTTGTAACAAAAGGCGGCAGTAATCTGAACGCGGAGACGTTATCGTTTTATTCGGCAACACGCTAAACGTGCGCAATGATTATTTTTTTTTTATTTTTTTTCCACAACTATCACACAACGCCATCTAGTCCCAAGCTAAGCAGAGCTTGTGTTATGGGTACTAGACAACTGATAAACATACTTATATATTTCTAAATACATACATATTATAGATAAATTACACCCAGACACAGAACAAATGATCGTGCTCATCACACAAACATTTGTCCTGGGTGGGAATCGAACCCACGACCTCCGGCATAGCAGTTAGGGTCACTAACCACTAGACCAACAGGCCAGTTATTGATGCGCAGTTAATGTTATATTCTAGTGGACTGTAGGTATACGAACGATTATAATAATATCGTTATTATTAATATTAAAAACGAATATAAATGTATTATAATTATGGTTTTAAATTATCAATGAACTTTCCTTCATTCTGCGCAGTTTTAGGAAGGACTAATAAAATATTATTAAATGTTATGATTAAGTAAAGTTGCATCAGTGTATGTTTTTTCGTGTTATGTGAATCTCACTTACATATCACGGGGGTGGCAGAGGTCAAAATGTTGGCCCTTTTTTGCCTAAGACGCTCCGTTTTCGAGATATTTCAATTTCATTTTTTTTTAACAAAAACTTTGAACGCCCATAACTCGGAAACGGTGCATCGTAGGACCGCCGCCACCGCTTGCTACGTTATTCGTTGAGCGTGTTGTTGAGTTAGACATTATAATGATAACACGTAGGCAGCGTCGGTATAACAAACGTTATTCGTTATGAATCAATAACATGTTATGTTTTGGTGTTATTCGTTATATTACCCACCACTAGTCATAACATTGAAAAATATGAAGATTATTTTTTTATTTTAGATATTTTATTGAAAACGAATCGTTTTAGACCGATTCGCAGAATAGTAATGCAAAAACCAATAAAACTTATGATATGCGTACTAATAATAAAATGAATGTATATAGAGTACTCACTCATTTTCTTTCACTATTTTTTCGTGACTTTCTTCATTAATAAATGCACTTTGTTTATTCATATTGAAAACACTTTGTACACAAATTATACGAGTAAGAATATTTTAGAAGGAGAAAGCAGAGAGACAAACAATTATTTAATTTGAGAACCTCAGTTGACAACCTTGTTATTTTCCGTAACCATAGCAACCTGGTTGAATCTTGAATATTTTTGTTAGGAAATCTCTGGATTCGCTCTCCACGCTCAACTCAACTCAAGGCCCGCGATAGAATCTATGCAATAGATTAAAAAAAAATTTGAACTCCGCGATTTGGCCCCCAAAATCCGCAATTTTTCTTTGTTTTTTAATTTAATGTAGTCTATATCACTCGCGCCATCAAGACGAATCTAACGAGGGAACAAAGAAACGGACATACATACATACATACACGTCAAACACATAACCCTCCTTTTGGGCTTCGCCGCAGTCGGGTAAAAAGGAGCAGGTGTTGTAAACGTAATGGTATCAGAGTGGTCACTTACTCGGAGCCCTCCTCCTCCTCCTCGTCGAGGTACTCGTAGTCGTCGGGCGTGGAGCCAAAAGAGCCGTCATCTCCCCTGTAAACAATGCAAACACTCTTCTTAGGAATCATTTTAAAAGTCAGATAACTTTTCTGAAGAATATAATTTAATATCCGCCTAATATTCCTACCACCGCCTCCGGCCTTGTTCCGACTCGAGTTCTGCAACCAATACAGCTTCATACATAGCCCCGATACAAAATAAAATAGTGAGGATGTAAAACCCAACCTGAATGCACAATAGAACAAGGTTTGAGACTTTGAGTTGATTAGTTCCCATTGCATCAGTGTAAAATTATTATCATTCTTCTGGCTTTGTAGCTTGTGCCAGCGGCTTCGCCCGCGTGAAGTGCGATAATTGCCCCACGGGATCATACTACCGGGATAAAAGTATCCTATGTGTTAATCCAGGTTATAAACTATCTGTGTTCTAAATTTCATCCACATCCGTTCAGTAGTTTTTGCGTGAAAGAGTAACAAACATCCTCACAAACTTTCGCATTTATAAAAGTGTTTCATTTTGTAAGGCTACCAATCAATTCATAAACCTTTACTATCGTGTTAAAATAATTGATTATGAAGCTGCATTGTTTTCGTCATGCATTTAAAGAACGAATTTGAAGAAAAAGAGTCGAGATCAAAATCATTTTTCTATTTTCCAATTCATTACAGAGATAAATATTGCTTATGCCAAATTCTGGGTGTAGTAGTTATGATTTGTAGTTTTATCGAATTTTATGTGCAAGAATCATTTAGTGAATAATCAGATATCATTAATTAAATAATTATGTGCACCTTGATGTTTGTTGATTGTTCCACCCTGTATACTTAGATCACGTTATTCACAGTATCATTATACGGGTGTTAGAGAATTCTGATATACAAGTTGTATCAGCTTGGTGTGCCGGATCGTCTCGTACTCATACCACGGGACTTTTTGTCGGACCGCTCGTTCGAATATCGCATCGAAGGAGCTCTTTCTGCACCTCATCCGATCAGAGCTGGAGTCCCCCAGGGCTCTGTTCTGTCACCGTTAGTGTTCACCCTGTTTACGAGTGACATCCCTCAAGGTCCGAAGGCTCAGTTAGCGCTCTTTGCTGACGACACGGCAATTTTTACATCTGGCCGGAGCCTTGATAACATCGTACGGACGCTCCAGCGTTCTGCCAACGCATTAGGCGAATGGTTCAGAAAATGGAGAATCGAGGTCAACCCCGACAAGAGCCAGGCGGTGCTTTTTTCGAGACCGCACAGCCGCTTTCCTCCCAACCCCAGACCGATCACCATGTTTGGGAAGACCATCCCTTGGGAAAAGCGAGCAAAATACCTGGGAGTGATCTTAGATCAGCGACTAACCTTCGCAGAGCACATAAAGACGGTGCGCTCGCGCGCCGCTTTCGCTATGGGAAGGTTACACTCCCTGCTAAATTCACGCAGCAAATTGTCACACAAGTGCAAATTGCGCATTTACACAGCGTGTATTCGGCCCATTTTGACGTACGCATGCCCGGTATTTGCACACACGAAAGCTAGATTTATCCACAGGATGCAGACTTTGCAGAATCGTTTTCTCCGGAAAATCACAGGAGCCCCGTGGTTAGGAATGAGCGACTCTATGTCGACCTTAGGATGCCTACCATCCAGCAGTTTATGAAACGCCTTACAAAGCGTTTCTTTGACGCATCTGCCAAGCATCCTAACCCCCTCGTGGTCTCGGCCGCCCGATACACCCCCACGAGGATAGGTAAAATCCGACGCCCTAGGCACACTTTAACCGATCCTGATGATCTTATCACCATACTTCAAGAAAGTCGTAGGGAAACCAGTACCGTTCGCAAACACAAATACAGACCGCGTAATTCGTTCCGGCCCCGCCGTCGAGGCCCTTCGCAACGTCCCAGTAAATTACCCTCCCAACCTTTGATCGACGAGCCGGCCCCGGTGGCCGGACCAGTAGTTATGATTTCCCCAATTAATCAGACCCAGCCAATTTGCTGCCCTCCCCCAAATGACTCACTAAGTCGAGGTCCGAGCCCCACAGGGGGTGCCCTTAGTGATCAGTCATTTTAAATTAGTAGTTTATTTGCATGCCCCGGCTGGGGGCCTTAATTTTTGAGGTCACCACAGGATTGTCCGGTTAAGCAGTACACCATCCTCTCAGAGAGATGAACTGCGAGTGACTCATACAAAAAAAAAAAAAGAGCGCACTCACTTTTGCTCGGGCGCTTGACTGCTACAGACGTCTATTGGGACCTGTGGTTATAGTTATGGCGGTTTCTTAATATTTTCATAACTGTGTTGGTTTTGTGGTGTGCTACTTAAAAATAAATAGTTCGAGGTTACTTTGTCGTTTCTTTAAAAAAATTAAATACCCTTCTGATCCATAAGACAGGGATATAATTATATGATGTAAGTACATGGAAGTCTCAGTAAGGCGGTTTAAAATTATTTGAATAAAATAAAGAACACTGGCGAACTCCCAAACAAATTTTTGTTGACATTTTTTTTTTGCGTCTGCCTATTAAAAAAATATATTTGTATAGAGTTTGAATTCCTGAACAGTTTTGTCTTAAGTTATACTTTTATAGGAACGCCAGAATAAAAGATATTCCTGTTTAAAGTTTTAGAGGTTATGTCGTATTAACAATGGACTTATCGAAAACGAACTATAGAAATACCTATTTACCACTTCAAATATCATTGATAGAAATGTAAATGCATTTCTATCAACAGAATAAACTACGAACGTTTTCAGAATATTAAAGCCCGGTGTCCACCGCAAGCGGAGTGGACCCATTAATGACTTCTTTTAAGTACCTACCTCGCAATAGAAAACTGCTTCGAAAACAAAGAGTCGAGCGGAATGTGTAAAAATGAGCTTGCTGTGCTCAACTTCTCTCATTTCTCTTTTGCGGTGGGAATCAGACGACTGAACTCTTTTTTGGTGGAAACGTAAACCTATTTCTTGATAACTAAGACCGTTACGCTTAGCCATTTCTGGCTCATTACTCGTTCGTGGTGGACACCGCACTTAAGTCCAACAAAGGTCTGCCACATGGCCATATGAGACGTAGACGTAATTAGGTAGGTAGGTAGGTACTTACCTACTTAGGCCCCTGGCACACGGTGACGGTGACTTTCTGTAGCGATGCAGAAGCGATGCTGTCGCGTGTTCGCATCGCTACTACACACTACAGCATTACTACTACATCGCTACAAAAAGTCGCCGTGAGCGAGGGGCCCTAGACTTAGTGTTCTTACATGGTAGGGGTAGGTCATTGCTAGATCAGGGGCTGCGGAACTGTTCGAAAAAGATACCGCGGCCTCTGATCACAAAGGGCTAAGAAGGAACATTAGTGGGTTTTAGATAATGGAAATCAGATACTCAGGAGTGGTTTTTTGATGCTTTTCCACCCACCAAAAAGAAAACACAAATAATTTAGCATTGGCAGATATAGAAAAAAATACGTTTTTATTTTAAAACTAGCTGTGCCCGCGACTTTGTTCGCGTGGTTGTCGAAAACTAAAATGCGTCGCTTAGACAAAAGTACATTAAATCATTGCCCTGCGTTAACTTACTGGCGCTTTTAGAAAATAAGAATAGGGTAATGCAAAGCACTGACTATGTCTAAAATTAAAGTTAGATGTATGGATGTTTGTTAATCAACCCCGTCAGAACGGCCGAACGGATCTTGATGAAATTTGAAACAGAGTAGAAGACTGACACTCCTTTCCGCTCTGCCCAGAGCCGGAAGGGTTCTACTGACTAAAAACCACCAATGTTCCTTCAAAGCCCTTGTGCCGAGGGCGCGGTATCTCTTTCGAACAACCCGTAGTCCCGACGGGACCCGCAGCCCTGACGGGTGGTTTAGGTAGCCTGACTTGAGTCTAACAAAATTTGCACTTTATAGCTTAATATTTCACAAACGAATCCCTTGATCCGAAGTGTTTGAGCAAACTCACAATCTTTTTCAAAGACCTATCTAACGACACCCCACACTATGGACTTCGCAAGAAAAACATCCCCTCTTTTAAGTGTATCCTAAAATACTATTTTTTGCGGGATTTTATTTTACGGCGTAACTCATCTGTATATTCATGCTAACTTACAGCTTCCTAGTACTACGCTAGTATTATATTATCTGTGACCGCGGTAAATGAACAACGCCATCTATCGAAGACGAAGATAAACTGCTAAAATTGAATGCATAGAAAGCGATCAATCACACTATAGGGTTTAGGATATGTAGACTTTGAAAGCAGTGTCATTTAGACTACCTATCTACAGAGTACCTATAGTTATCATAACTTTTTTAAAGTTATCTTTTGAAGGCATTTATTAATAAGTACCATATGCGTTTAATAGATGTCGTTACATGTCTCATTCTTCTTGATCATAATGATAAAGTTCTTCTTGAAAACTATAAATTCAAATATCTTTTGATAGAGAGCACCGATTAAGATGAAGCAAAGACTAAGTAATACCCCAAGTTACGCACAATATTTATGTATAAAAGTTACCTACATTAGTTTCGTAAATTTTATGTGATGCTTAGTCATCGAAACAGACAAACAGATAAACAGACAAAAATTCCAAAAATGCTGGAAATGAGTTCTGTTGGTTATACTATAACACCCTGACAATTTTTTTTTAAATATTTTCAATGTACAAAAATATTTTGTCTACAGATTTATTATATGTATAGATATAGATATATAGAAGATAGATATTTATTCCTCTAACCACAATGTCATCATGAAAACCTGCGGGTGCTGTGGTATATTTGGTTGGTGACTGCATCTCAGTAGGGTTTCAATCTGTCTTTAAAGCTTGGTACCTACAGCCACATAAAAGGCACCCATTTGTATGCCCTCTCGTACTTGGTCCACCTTCTTCACTGCCAGAAACTTCTCTTCTCTCTTCACTTCTCGAGTCCAGTGTCAATGCCGGGTACCTAACGGCGCATTTTATTCACACGAGTACGTAAGTTTTACTCAAAGGAAACATTCCTTTATTTTTGATTATAAAGCAAACTGCATTCAAAATTTTTCGAAAATTCTCTTCTCCCACACCCGGGAATCGAACCGGCTAAAATCTGAAAAAAATATACCCTGTACTTTTATTGCATCGATCGTTAGGGTCAAATAAAAATTATGAAATCTCTCTAACAAACATGATAAATTAAATGAAAAGAAAACCAGGAAATCTTAAATTAATTTAATTATTTACAAAAAACTGGCCAAGTGCAAGTCGGACTCGCACATGAAGGGTTCCGTACCAAAACGGTATGCTATAATTTATACAATTTCTTCAAAGGACCAATGAAACTTGACTCGCTCATACGATTCAGGGACCAAATTATATTGGTTAACTGCTGTTTCCATCTGTTGTTTCCATCCAAGTTCAAAATAATTTTCCTAGAAAGTCCTTATAAAGTTCTACTTTTCAGATTTTTTTCATATTTTCTAAACTTATGGTTCAAAAGTTAGAGGGGGGGGACGCATTGTTTTTTACTTTTGGAGCGATTATTTCCGAAATTATTGACATTATCAAAAAATTATTTTAGTAAACCCCTATTCATTTTTAAATACCTTTCCAACAATATATCACACGTTTGGGTTGAAATAAAAAAAAAAATAACTTCTCACTTTACATATAGCGGGGCTACCCTAATAGAACATTTTTTTCCAATTTTTATTTTACCACTTTGTCGGCGTAATTGATACACATATTGGTACCAAATTTCAGCTTTCTAGTGCTAACGGTCACAGAGATTAAGCGAAACTATAAGGGTTCCTAGTTGACTACGGAACCCTAAAAATGGTAAACTAACTAATTAGTTGCTCGAAATGGGCTCCATTCTCTTGGATACACAAAATTCTTCTAACGAATTCATTTTAGTAACCTTTAATAAAGTGTTGTGGTGAATATTATAAATCGTATTCTCAACTTCAACTCTCAACTCGTTGTCATTGGCATAAGATTTCATGTTTTGATTTTTTACTTATCCCTAGAAAAAAAAATCTCGCAGGCAGGTTTTCCTTTCATTTAATTTATCATGTTTGTTAGAGAGATTTCATCCTTATAATTGACCCTAACGATCGATGCAATAAAAGTACAGGGTATAATTTTTTCAGATTTTAGCCGGTTCGATTCCCGGGTGTGGGAGAAGAGAATTTTCGAAAATCTTTGAATGCAGTTTGCTTTCTATTCAAAAATAAAGGAATGTTTCCTTCGAGTAAAATTTTCTATCTGCAGTATTAAGAGTACTTTCCCTCCAGGTGACATTACAAAATTCCACCCTGTATAATCAGAAAGCTCCGAACTGCTAAGCTATCGGGAGTTACACGTGTTATTGTGAGTCAACCATAAAAGCTAGACATATGCTGTTGTGGGATATTTTTTAGATAATTTTATGTAGAACATTTCCGTCATAAATGATTTCTATGTAGCTTTAACCATTAAGGCTGCACACGCGACGGAAGCTTAAAAAATGGAGCAACTTCTCCCGTTTTCACAACATTTCCCTTCACTGCTCTGCTCCTATTGATTGTAGCGTGATGAAAAGTATACTATAACCTCCCCAGGAGTATGAAGAATAAATGTACCAAGTTTCGTTAAAATCCGTCGAGTAGTTTTTGTTTCTATAAGGAACATACAGACAGGAAGACAGACAGACAGACAGACAGAAAGACAGACAGACAGACAAAAATTTTACTGATTGCATTTTTGGCATCAGTATCGATCACTAATTACCCCCTGATAGTTATTTTGAAAATATATATCATGTACAGAATTGACCTCTCTACAGATTTATTATAAGTATAGATATAGATAATTATGTGACAGTTGACACACATAATGCTTGTAGGCACACATCTTGATAAACAATCGATGTACACACAATCCAAAGTATGACGACACGGTTGGCGCAGTGGCTAAGCGATTGGACTGCTGCGCTACGTGTCGCGGGTTCGATACCCGCACGGAACAAGTATTTGTATGGCCTACAGATGAGTTGTTTCGGGTCTGGGCGTGTTTGTGTATGCGAGTTTCAATGTTTGTTTCAAAAAAAAAAAGAAAAAAAAAAGTCGAAACAAAAAGGCAGAATCGGAATCCAGAGTCACAAGAAAATGTCATCGTATAGGCAAACAGTCAAAATCCTTAAGCAAGCGCTCGCGCTAGTAGTCACACAGGGAACAATAAATCTCAGTCCAGAAGTAGAAGCAGTAGATGAATTAGAAAATCACGGAGAATCGATGTAAAACAATTTATCGAGATACACGTGCAGACTATGACAAGCTGTCAATTCAGTACAGTTGACAATTAAAATGATTGAAATATCTTTTAATAACTTAGGTACAAAGGTTTATTACATGCCAACATTAAAAGCATAGCCAAGTCAAGAGTTGTGAAGTTAAGCCAGAAAGAAAAAGGAAACTAAGCTATGATTATTTATAATCACCTATAATCTAGTCAATTGAGCTCACAATTATGATGACTATTTTTCCAGGGTGTGATAGGCCTTATAAGCTTGATTTGATAAAACTAAGTAAATTATTTCATCGGTATTTATCACGGTGACTTAAGTAGTCGCTTATTAATTCCATCAGCTATATATTCTCGCCGGTGTTCTTTATGAACACCTACTAAATTAAAGCTTAGCATATATTTATCAGGGCCCTAATCAATACAAAAAGCTTACAAACCTTTTCTTGCATCTAAGATTTCTTTTCTTTTTGTTTTCATCTCCTCACTAAGGCTTTGCACCATTTTCTCTATGAAGGAGTTCAGTACCAAGCTTTTGCATTCTGATGTGATTGAAGCTCTGAAAATTATTTTGAATTGTATCAAGTCAAAAGTTCACAATGAGATCTGAGCCTGTGTGCCTGTATAATCAACAAACAAGGTAAATTAACAACCAATATATCACCTGCATATAGGACAATCCTTTTTCTGTTTCTTCCAAACTGTTATACAGTATTGGCAGAAAGTATGTGAGCAATTCAGTGCGGTGGGTTCCACAAATAGTTCATTACATATACTGCACTGAAGTTCACTTTCCATTAGCTCACCCATCTCATTCAGCACCATCTCCTTTGAAGAGCCTTCGCCAGAAGCGTCTGGTCCACAAATGTTCTCTAAAATGGTGTTCCTCTCTGTTTCAACAGTTTGTAGTTCGCTTTTAACCTGCAATGTGTTTTTTAAAAGTATTATAATAGAGAAGTATGTAAGAAGAGATACTGCGCCGTACCTAAATAAAGTCGGATACGGGCAGTAGAATGATGAATGATTAATCCTTTAATTACTTACAAAGCTGTTTTTTGTCAGAAGGTTTATTTCGTATAATATGTAAAATTTACAAAAAAAAACGCTGAATAGCTGATTCTGAAGGTTACTCACTTTTTCAAGCTGTTCTTGTAATGTATTGATGACCACACTAGACTGCTCTGCTTGTTTCTGAATCCTTTCCGCTGCCAATGCAGCCAGCTCAGTTTCTCTCTCTGTCACTCGCAACTGTTAGTTAAAATGAAGTGTTAAAAGAAGTGGTAGGTCAATAATCTCATGGAAAATAAGTGTTTCCTCAAGAGAAGTTAAAATCGTAAGATTATTTACCCTAAGTTCTTCAAGTGATTTTTCAGCATTGTTTTGAGCTTCAATTAATTGTTTTTGTATGTCTTCTCTATCTGTAATCTGAATTCAACAAACAAAGAAAAGTTATATAACTAAGTGTTTTTTATAACAGAATTTTTTATTAATGAAGTTAGTGGAAAAACTTATTGTTTTTATTTTTAAAGTAGGTACATTAAAAAAAAAACTAATAACTCAAAATAAAAAAATATGTAGCCCACAGGTATCGGGAACAAGGTCCAAGGTGCTGACGATCTGAGCTACAGAGAAAGGAACCTCCTAACAATACGAGCCGTCTCCAGGTACCGCTTGCTCTATCAAGCCTTTGATCCAGCTGCCTAACGTCGAGTGCCTCCTCAGGTGTTGGGTCCAGACTCTTGGCAATTAAGGCCGCAAACTCAAACTCAAAGCATTTATTTCAATTAAGCCATTACATGATTACAGGCACTTTTGAATGTCAGAAAAAAAAAACGAACGAAACTACGAGTGCAATACGTCATTCCGAAAGCCACCACGCCGAACCACACGCCACCGAATGCCCGCAACAACGAACACGAAAGCACGCAGCGACGCACACCGCAACAACGAATGCACGAGACCCCGAATCACGGAATGTACAACGAATGCACGCCGCAACACGCAACCGCCGCTCCGGACGCGGAGCCCCGCGCACCCGCCGCCACGACACGCGCCGCCGCACGCCCCCGCACTCGCCGCCGGTAACATCCGGCGCCGCGCAGCACGACGCAGCAACTCCCGAAACGACGCATTGCACTCCTAAGCTACAGTCACAATCACAAGGCATAATAACTTGTGAAAGTACTGTAGTTGCCAGTTCCCTAACGTAGATCTCATGAAGAAGAACGGGCAAGAAACTCCATCATCCGCAAATTCGGAGAGGCGGGGCGTGCAACGCTCTAAAAAACGCGTCTCCGAATTTGCGGCCTAAGTCATTGGCTGAAACACCTATCGGCACAATGACATAATGAACAGTCGACGATCGTTAAGTTCATACCCCACATGTCGACAACCCCTCGCGAGCCAAGTCAACATACTTGATTTGCTTATCTCTCTCGGATTTCACTAGGTCCTCGTCATGCGGAACCGTTATTTTAACAATCATTGCGCACAGCTCTGATCGAATCCACCACCATCATGGTATTGGGATTAATCAAAATACAGTGTGATTTCTAATTCCACAAGGATGTATTTTAGAGCATGTTGCTGATGGATAATCTTGGCAACAAGGTTTTGTCCATGCAAATACTCTCCGTTAGCCAGACGAGAACACCCAGAGATGATAATGTGACGGATTGATTCGCCCGGACGGTGGCATGCCTGACATAAACTCTTTTGCAAAAAAAAAACGCGCATTTTAGATTTTTTTGCAAGCAAGATATACTGACTTTGAGAAAAAGATCAGCTGTGTTGAGTATTGTCTCCTTCACTTTTTGTGTAAAGCTTGGTCTAAACTAGGGGGGCAAATGATGAAACATGTTGCGGAACATGTCCCTTAACAACTACGTGATACGTGAAGTGTCCCGAGACAGTTGTTGCGGAACATTTTGCCGGCCACACTAATCAGTGCTCATAGAAATGTTGCCCGAGGAGGTTGTGGCTATTAGTGCTGCGTACATAGAGTAAATTATATCGAGTGTGTTGAAAAGTAAGAGAAAGAGAAGGTTGTAGATGCTAAACTTACTAAAATAAGAAAGAAGAGTTAATACTCTCCAAGTGATCTCTGAATGACTGACGGAACACTGACGCGGGACACGTGCGCTCGCTCTCGAGGCGGGAGCATGCAACATGCCCCGTGTCACGTACAATGTTGCAGGGCATGTTGCGGGACAGTATGCAACGTTGCAGCGTCTACGTGATTGAGTGTTCCGCGTAATGTTGAGGGACAACATGTCCCCTGGTGTATCTGGGGCCTAATGGTCTCTTTGCAAAACTTGGCTGCAAGCAAGATATACTGACTTTGAGCAAAAGATCAGCTGTGTTGAGAGTTCTCCTTCACTTGTTGTGTAATGATCTCTTTGCAAAGAAGCAAGTGTGTCATGTCATAACTTTGGTACTGTACATGGTTATTTTAAAACAAAATATTGTTACCCATTGATCCAATTGTTCATTAAGCAATTGTTCAGCTTTTAATTTCTCCTGTTCTGTTTGGTGTAGTCTATCTTCAAGATTCTTTTTGATGTTATTTAGTTCCAGTTTTAGGTCTGTTTCTCTTATTAGTCTTTGTTCTTCTATTTCTTTTAGTTCCTGTAAATGTGATTGTGTTGTTAGACAATGGATTTAAGTGAATCATAAAACAGCAGCACTGTAGTAGCAGTCACAGAGTCTAGAATCAAGCCTGGTTGATGGCAATAGGCTAGCCCCTATTACATGGGACTTCAAAAACATAAATGTTGGTGTACTGTTAGATACATCTCTGTGTAAACCTTCAGAGATTACTGGCGTGATGTTACCTATGTATGTATCAATCATATTACCCTTCTCAGATATTTAATAGTGTTTTGAGGATAATATAAACAATATTCAAACAGAAGTATGTTGTTAACTTATAGAATCAGGTGTTACTTTGTAGAAATCCAAGACTTTTAAATCTGTGAAAAATTCAGGCCTGTAAAAATATGCACATCCAGGAAAAGCAATAATGTCATGCGCCCTAGTAGTTAGTTAAACTAGGCTTTTATCCGCACTTAGCCTCTTGATTGGACCATTGTGCGGTAATGTCATGCGCCCTAACTGAGGGGTGAGGAGCTAGTGGCTTTAACAACATTTGTCGGGTCGTTCTTCAAGGTAAGCCAAACATAAAATACTGAGTTTCCTCTGTGCGGGAAGCACTTTGAGCCGTTGCGCGTTGGTCCTGGCTGTTGTTTGTAGCAGGGACGTAGCGCGCCCATAACTCGATTCCCACTGGCTTCCCTTCGGGAAAATTACACTCTACGTAGTGTCTACTTCAGTAAAAATATTTAAAACATCATATTACAAAATAATTTAAGAATTAAAAATATTACAAAAATGCCAACATTTTTCACGTCAACAAAGAAAGCAACAGACAGCGCCAAATAAGCCGGTGCTCGGGTGTCAGAATTTAGAACTAAATTCGTATGAGCCCGATCACGTGACCACTTTCGCTCGCAGAACCGTTTAGTAGGGAACTCAGTAAGCCGAATATTATCAGGTTATGACAAAGCAGGAATCGAGACTATGCAGGGGAGAAACATGAACCGATTTTCTAAATTCTTTTTTTATTCGAAAGAATATACTTACTTCCGAGGCGGTCCCATTATCCCCATGTCAGGATCTGATGATGGAATCTTAGGGTAATCGACGGCAACCCACAAAATGCACGTGTTTCGTGTTTAAAGTTATTCAAGTATTCGCATCTGGCAGTCATCACCTCATGTTGATGAGCTGATGATGAAAGGCATAACTCTTTTAAGAATTATTTTGTTAATATTTTGTTTAACAAAATATTATGCGGACGTATACCTATATAATTTTATTCTTTCGGGTCATCTAGGTGAACAAACAGCAAGAAAACTTAAATATATAAGTACTAAATAAATAATAGAAAAAAAACTCCTTTTTTTTCTTCGGCTTGCCTTTTTGTTTTAATGACCCTTCGTCACTGGTTTGTAGTTCTTGGACAGTCATTACAGGTAGTCAGTGACCTGAAAATCTGACAATCAGTGTTTCCCAGGGATATCGTTTTGATCCAGTACCTAGTAACTGGGTTTTGGAGATCAGAGGGGCAGTCACTCCATGTGAAATATTTGTATTCAATAGGGGATCGGACTGGGTCAAAATAATATGATTCTGTTTAGTCCGTAAGTTAGATTATCGAAAAATATTGAATAGGTACGTGTTTTTTGTTTTTTCAAATAAATAAAAAATGACGAAGTTAAAACGTGTCAAAGATCTTGGAGTGGGGCTTGAAACGTCACTTGTGTCGTCAAAATGTACTATCATATGACGTCACACGAGTTTTCGAAGCACTGTATCGTCTTCATTTTAAGTTTACGCGAAAAAAGAAAAAATACGTGTCCAACAATTTTTGGAAATCTATCTGACGGACTAATTAGTTTTTTTTTGTCCGATCCCCTATTGCAACAGGTAAGATTGGAGGCTGACCCCAACATTGTCGGGCTAGGCAAATGATGATAATGAATTTGCATAATATATAAGAAAGTATGTTAATCAAAATTTAGCGGTACCTTTTCTTTTGCTAATCTAAGTTGTTCAGTTTCCCGCTGGAGCATATCTACTAATTCTTGCCGTTCCTTCAACCGCACTTCTTCTTGTTCACGTATCTTGGCCTCTAACTTCTCCAGCATCTCTTGTTTAGTCTCTTTTAATAATTTCTCTTTCAGCAGTTCTGACTCAGTTTCATTGTGTTTCTTAATTTCCTATGAATACAAGATTTAAATCAATATTAATGTTACGAGCTGGGTATGTGATAAATAAAACTTTATTACTCACAAAACACTAATACACAATCACTTCAACACTACTGAACACTTTGTCTCACTAGATATCTCTTCGAACCTTTCGTTGTCTAGCTTAAAAGTGAACTAACTCACTCCGTCCTCTATCGGTCCTTTTATACCCAAACAAACAAAAGAAATTCGAGAAAATTCCCTATTATTCAAGAATGCATCCACAAAAAAATATTAACAAAAAATAAACTTAAAGATATAAAAAAAAGTAAAAAACTAAAACCCGACTACGACAAAAAAAATGACGCTGAAAAAGTATGAAACAAGATTTTCAGGATAGAACAAAAAGAAAAGCCGTAGTCACACGGTATTAAAGTGTTTAGGTTGGTACCTATAACGTGAACTAAAAAAAAAAACGTGTGGCACTCGGAGACTGCCGCGGTAAAGCTATTGCATAGCATTTTTTATCAACTTATGCAATAATAGGTATAAATAATTAGGTATTAATTAATAGTGTAATTACACACCAAAATAATTATTCATTCGCATTTCACATACCGCGCGCTCGAGCCGCTGCGAACGGACGCGCTCACTCTTTACTTCACGTTAAACAAAAATTTAACAAGTTATAATTATTATCTACACTCGGAATTGGACACTATTTTCGTGTACCGAAAGCTCAAAGTTGTCGCGCGACGTCATATTGCTGTCTTGTCGCTCTGGCCACAGACCTGTGAACGGATAGACAGTCAGGTTGTCAAGATGTCGGACTCACCAAAGACATTTGCGCATTCACTCCCGGATCTCTCTGTGAACCAAATAGCTGAAGGATCACAGGAAAATATCACACAGCGCCGCACGTATAAGCGTGGGCATGATGCCGAATGCGACCTGCGTTTTGAGGAGTACACCAATAAAATATCTACAATATTAAACGATTGGAAAAAGGATTTCGGACGGGATATATCAGAGATCGGTATTACCATGAAGAATCTCAATCAAAGCACCCAAGAATTAAAGACAGAATTAGCCGGTATCAGAGAAGAATATATAAAGATGAAAAGTACCATTCATAGTTTGGAAACTAGACAGACTAAGATGGCAGAGGGACTCGAGTCACTTCAAGAGTCGATGCAATTCCACAGCAAAGAATATGAAGACGTAAAGAAGAAACTCGAGGTTCACACTAAAGAATTGAAGAATTTAGATACTCTTAAAACTGAATTGGCGGAGATCAAGGAACAGAATAGGAAACTGAGATCTGACGTAAACGCTAACGAGCAACGTGAAAGGCAATTGAATATTGAAATTGTGGGCATACCTGAACATAAAGAAGAAAACTTGAATGAAATCATCTTACAGATAGGTAAACATACTGATATAGAAGTAACAAAGGATGATATTCTCCAAGTGAACCGAGTGACTGCAAAGTCTAAGATTCAAGGTAGGCCAAGAAATATAGTTGCGAAACTACGCACTCGTCAGTTGAAAGATAACATTATTTCTCAAGCACGTAAACGTCGCCTGTCAACTAAGGACCTACAAATCCAGGGCAAAGGTGTTCCTGTCTATGTTAACGAGCACTTAACAGTATACAATAAAAGTCTTCTAAAAAAAACTAAAGAGATGGCCAAATTTAAGGAGTACCAGTTCACGTGGACAAAAAACTGCAAAATCCACGTGAGGAAAGCAGCTACAGTTGCTCCGATATTTATCATGGACGAAGAGGATCTGAAAAAAATCGTTTAACTTTTCGGGCAAGTCTTCTGCTCATTGTTTGTAATATTTTATTTTGTCATTATGTTTTTAATTGTAATCTTTTGCAGGATTGTTTACTTAACATTTATGTGAAGAGGTTGGTTGTTTGTCATTCGTTTTTGCCAAGTCTGTGTTTACTGTGTTCTGTGTTTTGTTCGAGCAATGTGCGGTAGTTGTAGCAGTTGGTTCGTGTAAAGGAAACGCGCTTAGTGAGAGTGCGTCGATTGAAATATGCATGCTTCATATTTATATATATTAAGTTGGTCGCTCATGGGCTCGATTATTATAGGAACGAAAATACGATGTTCAAAAGAATATTTAAATCTAAACTAATAATTCAAAAAACTTTTATGAAATATATATACATTTTAGGATACATAGTTACATGTTATCGCTTTCGTTACAATTATATTATGGAACTAACGTTGAATCTTATGTTAGGCATTCTGCATACTCATACGACTAACCTAGAATATAGAATCATTACTGCTATAGCCGCGCTGACTCGGGACGCACCTATGCGTGGCGCATGTGTTTTACGTGTTGGCTATCTCACAACGTACTTTTGTGACTTTTTAGCAACTTACCCACTTTATGTAGCAATGGTAATTTGTTTATTAATAAAACTAAACGTATGTAGTGATTATTTGAAGATAACGCAAACTAACTTTATTGTAAATTGTTATGCGTTGGAATTGAGTCACTCCTCCCCGGTAGTAATGCCGTTGCAAGACCGGATTAAATTACCACCAATTATTATTATTCTACCCACGAGTGGCTCGTTATGTTTGCTCAGTTTTTGTCTAATCGTCTGTTGTTTGTAACTTTCCCTGTATGTACTCTCAGTAGAAAAAACCTTTTACAATGAAGCCCCGAATGCTAAACGTTTACTATCAAAACTGCCGTGGTTTAAGGACTAAAACTGTACAGTTCCAACAAAACGTTATGTGTAATTGCTACGATATAATAATTATAACGGAAACATGGTTACACAGCGGCATTTTTGATGGGGAATTGAGTGACGATAGATATGACGTGTTTCGTAAAGACCGTGATTTGGGCGCGACTGGCAAATCTTTAGGTGGCGGTGTGATGATACTCGTGCGACACGAACTAGGTGCGTGGTGCGTTGAGCACGTACAAAATGCGATTGCTACGGAATTGTTGACCATAGTAATACCGGCTCGCGCATTGTCGGCGACAGCTGATCTTTGCGTAAGCGCTGCCTACGTCCCGCCGGATACTCATCGGATACCTACCCTCGGATATTGACTACGTTTTGCAAAGTGTAGCGAAGGCATTTACTCACAGCACTAATATGTGTAATTGCTTACTTGTGGGTGATTTCAATCTTCCATGTATACAATGGAATTTAAGTGGACCGACTTTTTTGAGACAAGGTGCCGTCGAGGTGCAGAACGCTGCCGCGCGCTTAGTTAATGAATTGTCTTTTTCAGGAGTAACACAGTACAATACACTTCCCAACCACAAGGGGCATACTCTTGATCTGGCATTCTCCAACTTGCCACTTGAAATAACCGAGTGTCTATCACCCCTTGTGAAGACTGACCTACCTCATCCAGTAATTACTATCGAAATATCTGACCTTACAGTTTCTCCACTCCGTGAGTTGTCCACTCGTAGACATAACTACCGTAAAGCTGACTTCGAACTGTTAAATACTTCGATCAATAATGTACTAGATTCCCGATAAGCGCTTCAAAAACGGCCCGAAATATATGACCACAAACGTATTTGTGGTCTTATTTCAAATTAGTATGGTCCAATCATAGCCAACATTAAGACGTCAAAATAACGCAGTATGCGTTCAAAGACTGCGTAAATAACCACCGTAACACCAAAGTTTTGGAAGGAATATCTTTTTTTCGGTAATTTAATATCATTATGTGCTTTTTCATAATATTTAAACATAAATAAACTGTAAATATAATTAAATCAGCGAATATTATAATTGTTTGGCCAATGTTTGCTACAACGCACCAACAATTGTATCATGTTCTTGAACAGGGAACGCTAGTTCCGCAATAGAATAAGCACGACATTGTACACAAAATGCTTTTAACCGTATTGCTTAGAGTTTAAGTTTCATTTTAGAATGAATATTTTTGTACTGATGACTTTTTATTTTGGAGCGACATTTAAAATGTTTTGCCACAGGTTTTGCTTCTAATCTTTCTCCGATGAAAGGGCTTAAATAAATATACTTTACAATGATAATTAAACGTTATGTTTAAGTGTTAAGGTTTATAATCATCTGAAGTTGTTAATAATATTGAACTTTTTTCTAAGATGTTAGGTAGATGTTTACGTGTGTGCAAACGTGGCCACTTGAGCGACTTAGTTTTGTTCCTGATGCTTAATCTAGTACTATTATTGATCGAAGGTTAAATAGTTATTTTTCTGAACTTGATTGGCGCTCAGTTTTAGACAACACATCAACAAATACTGCCGTGGAAACATTCTATGAAATAATTCAAACAGGAGTTGATAAATATGTACCTTTTAATCGAAGATCGGGATCACGTAAATATCCTGTCTGGTATAGCAACTCCTTAATTAAAATAATTAAAGAAAAAAGTAAGGCACACTCGCGATGGAAACGGTATCGTAATTTAATAGATTATGACGAATTCGCATTATTAAGAGATAGGGAGCGACAAGTCCACGAGATTTGTTATAATAAACACTTGCAGGAAATGGAACGCAATTTAAAAAAGGACCCAAAAAAGTTTTGGACCTACATAAAAAACATGCGTGGAGGCTCCAATTATCCAAAAATGTTATCTCATAATAATAACAATTATTCTGAAGGTCGAGACATTTGTGAAGCTTTTAATGACTTCTTCCACGGCGTATTTGGTGAACCCTCTGACTATAGCCTCGCTAATTCATTGACAACGGACGAGAAAGATAACTGTCCTGACATAATTTCCAAGTTACAATTCACTTCGTCAACGGTGGAGAGGTCGTTGAGTGCATTAGGCGTAGATAAGGGCCCTGGATGTGACGGTATACCCCCACTATTTTGGAAGAACTGTGCAATGTCTTTGGCTCGTCCAATTAGTACTATTTTTAATATTTCTTTAAAGGAAGGCGTCTTCCCAAGTGAATGGAAAAGAGCTCTCATCGTTCCAATTCATAAAAAAGGTTCGCGGTCAATGATAGGAAATTATAGGGGTATTTCTATACTGAATACAATTGGTAAAGTATTTGAAAAACTAGTATACGACGCCATCTATCCATATATACTCAGAGGAATCTCTGGTAAACAACATGGTTTTTTAAAGAAACGCTCGACTGTCTCTAATTTGGCCAGTTTCTCTAACTTTGTTCTTGAGAATACAGATAGCGGGGGGCAGGTTGACGTGATCTACACGGATTTCGAAAAAGCTTTTGATCGTGTGGACCACGTCATCTTGCTCAGAAAGCTGTATAGACTGGGTATACGCGGGGATCTTTTACGATGGGTACAATCATATTTATTTAAACGCTCTCAAGCTGTCCTTCTAGGTGGTTACCGTTCAAACTTTATTGAAATCCCTAGCGGTGTTCCCCAGGGATCTCATTTGGGACCTCTTTTTTACAATGCCTATCTATTTGACATCACTGATTGTTTTGAACACTCTGATCATTTAATGTACGCTGATGACAAAAAAGTATTTTATAAAATAACATCACCCGATGATTGTCAGGCCCTTCAAAAGGACCTTAATAATTTAAATAATTATTACTCAGAAAACAAGATCACTGTAAACGTTGCAAAGTGTCAATGTATCAGTTACACACGTAAGAGGAACCCGATTGTTTACTCATATAATTTTAATGGTATTGTCATAAGCAGAGTACAGATGGTGAGGGATTTGGGAGTTGTGTTTGACGGTAAATTAATGTTCTCAGATCACATAGATCTTATTAGCACAAAAGCTTATAAGAACCTGGGATTTGTTCTTAGGTCATGTCAGGTATTTAAAAATATTGGAGCTCTAAAATCTGTATATTTTGCTTATGTGCGTAGCGTTTTGGAATATGCGTGTCAAATATGGAACCCCCAATACATAATTTATAAGACCCAAATAGAAAGGATTCAAAAAAAATTTATCAACCATCTTAATTATCGCCTCCGTAAACCTCCGATGTCCTACGAAGATAGCTGTCGAACCTATGGTCTGTTAACACTGGAAGAAAGGCGTAAAGTGATGGACATGTGTTTGCTGTATGACGTTCTCAATGGACGCCTTGATTGTCCGGAGTTGGTCGCACAGATAACGTTTAACACTCCCCTACGGCGCACTCGTCACACACCGATGTTGCGTGTTCCTCGGCACTCCACTAACTATGCCCAGAACTGTGTACTGACTCGCATTGCTCGAATTTATAACATGGAATTTTCTGAAATTGATTTGTTTAGTTGTAATAAACTTACCTTCAAAAAACGAATCATGAAGGCTATAAACGGAGGTAAATGACAGACAACCATTCTTCGTCTTCTTCTTTTATCTTTTTTGTACTAAATTAACCACCTATTCATTTTGTGCAATTTTGGATTGTATTGCATTTTTATTTGGTTTTTTTGTTAGTCCGTTCGCATGTCTTACATTATATCCAGTAATACAGGGTAACCTATAATTGGCCATAGAAACTGTAACAAGCATATTTTGTAATATATTTTAATGTATCGCTGTTGGTTACCTAAATAAATAAATAAAATTCGAAAAATTTGAACAAAAATAACGATATTATGAGTTTGACCTTCGAATTTCGCGCGATGTACATTATATAAATCAAAACTAACCTTCATAGACTAAGCTAGTAAGAAACTCTATGACAGAAAATTTAAAAGAAAAAGTATTGACAGCCTGACGTAAGTGTCAAAACATTGAAAAATATGAAAATTATTTATTTTAGATATTTTTTAAGAAAACGTTTTAGACCGATTCGCAGAATAGTAATGCAAAAACCAATAAAACTTATGATAGATGCGTACTAATAATAAAATGAATGTCTATAGAGTACTCACTCCTCACTCATTTTCTTCCACTATTTTTTCGTGACTTTCTTCATTAATAAATGCACTTTGTTTATTCATATTTAAAACACTTTGTACACAAATTATACGAGTAAGAATATTTTAGAAGGAGAAAGCAAAGAGACAAACAATTATTTAATTTGACAACCTCAGTTGACAACCTTGTTATTTTCCGTAACCATAGCAAACTTCTTGAATATGTGTGAATATTTTCGTTACGGAATCTTTGGATTCGCTCTCCACGCCGCCAGAAGGCCCGCGATAGAATCTATGCAATAGCTTAAAAACGTGAATTAATGTAATGCAGGTCTACAGCAAATAATTTACATAATTTGTTATTGATGAAGAAAAGAACTCATTCCAAGAAAACTTATTTTATACTAGCTGATGCCCGCGACTTCGTTCACGTGGAAATTATGATGTCTGTCTGTCATCAAGCGGTCCTAAGCGCAACTGAGCATGTGGTCTGGGGTTTGTTTACCGAGATGGGCAAAAGGTTTTCTCAGTAGAGGCAGTCTGGTTTTGTGTCCGTTTGATAGCAATAGCCAAAATTTGGAAAAACGTGCATATTAAGTTCATTATTGTTGGCACTGGATGGGGACATTCTTCTGAAAATATATTGTATGTAACCGGAGCCGGTTGGGCCAAGATTCGGCGGCAACTTATAAACGGAATGTGCAGTCTGGCCATAGTAAAGCAAAGTTTTGGGAGGTACCTACACCGAATCAGGTGGGAGAAGACGCCCGCATGCTACCATTGCACATTGCCAGGAACGGCCGGACGACACGGTGGAGCACACCGTGGAGGTCGCTTGCGCGGCGATCGGCGGCGGCGCCACTGGCCTCAAAGAGATGTCAGCATCCTGGGCCGCCTACGCTGCGGTTGTTCGAAAGAGATACCGTGCCCGACACAAAGGGCTAAAACGGAACATGAGGGGTTTTTAGTCAGTAGAAGTCTGACACTTCCTACCACTCTGCTCAGAGCGGGAGGAGTCATTTGATGATTTCCCACCCCCCCAAAAAACAAAAAAAGACCCGAGAAAGCCACAGCTGGGCGATTGATTGTGGTGCTGGTCCCGTTTTCGATTCCCGCGCAGAACAAAGAAATGTAATTTGAATTTCATTTTTGTTTTGAACTTTTTAGAGATTTTTACTTACTGTGCTGTGTACATTGGTAATTTTTTTTTTATCTGTTCACGGAAAATATTCACACCGTGATTCAGAAAATGGTGTCCAATGAACAACGCCATCTATCAAAAATGGAGTTAAACTGCAAAAAATTAATGCATGGAAAGTGAACACACACAATAGCAAAGTAGCGTCATTTAGACTAATTAAGAGTATCTATTGGTGCCGTATCTTTTTAAAAAAAGGTCTATTTACTAGTTATCTAAACACATTTATTTATTAGTACCGTTTTGATGCAATAGATTTCGTTGCATGTATCTTTCGTAATGATTATAAGTTCTTCAAATTCATATAATATCTATCGGATATCAGTATCGGATTACAATGAAACAAAAACTAAGACCCTAATCACACTTGGCTTCATAATCCATACAAACTAACACAGACAAATGAAAACAATTTTTTTTCTAATATATATTTTGTTCATTTTACAGAAACTCCACGTCTGCATATTTATTATATGTATTTAGATTTATAATCACCTAACTCTATTTTGAATAGTTAAAACATCTTTAAGTATAGTATAAAATCTATACATATAATAAATCTGTAGAAAAAATATTTTTGTACATTGAAAATATTTAAAAAAGGAATTGTCAGGGTGTTATAGTATAACAAACAGAACTCATTTCTAGCATTTTTGGAATTTTTGTCTGTTTGTCTGTTTCGATGACTAAGCATCACGTAAAATTTACGAAACTAATGTAGGTAACTTTTATACATAAATATTGTGCGTAACTTGGGGTATTACTTAGTCTTTGTTTCATCGTAATCGGTGCTCTCTATCAAAAGATATTTGAATTTATAGTTTTCAAGAAGAACTCATTTTGATCAAGAATGAGACATGCAACGACATCTGTGGTACTTATTAATAAATGCCTTCAGAAGATAATTTTAAAAAGTTATAATAGCAGGTACACTGTAGGTAGGTAGTCTAAATGACGCTGCTTTCAAAGTCTACATAGCCTACCTATAGTGTGATTGATCGCATTCCATGCATTCAATTTTAGCAGTTTATCTTCGCCTTCGATAGATGGCGTTGATCACTGAAGACTCTTAGTACTAGGAAGCTATAATTTAGCATGACTATAGATGAGTTACGCCGTAAAATAAAATCTCGCTGAATATTTTTTTTTAGGGTATATGTTTTTTTTTCTTGCGAAGCCCATAGTGTGGGGTGTCGTTAGATAGGTCTTTGAAAAAGATTGCGTTTAGATTAAGGGATTCGTTTGTGAAATATTAAGCTATAAAGTGCAAATTTTGTTAGACTCAAGTCAGGCTACCTTAATCACCTGTCAGGGCTGCGGGTCCCGTCGGGGCTGCGGATTGTTCGAAAGAGATACCGCGCCCTCAGCACAAGGGCTAAGAAGGAACATGGGTTTTTAGTCAGTAGAACCCCTCCCGCTCTGGGCAGAGCGGAAGGGAGTGTCAGTCTTCTACTCTGTTTTAAATTTCATCAAGATCCGTTCGGCCGTTCTGACGTGGTTGATTAACAAACATCCATCCATCTAAACTTTAGTATTAGACATAGTCAGTGCTTTGCATTACCCTCTTCTTATTTTCTACAGCGTCAGTAAGTTAACGCAGGACAATGATTTAATGTACTTTTGTCTAAGCGACGCATTTTAGTTTTCGACAACCACGCGAACGAAGTCGCGGGCACAGCTAGTCACCAATAAATTCAGTGTTAACCTTTCCAGGGCGTCTACTATTGACCGGCTTATGCAACGTTGATTCCAGTAAAAATTATAAAGATTTGAAAAAAATCATAAAGCATCTTAATAAAAATAAATAGTACTCACAAAAAGTGAAAACCGAGTGGGGATCGAACTCGCGAACATGTTGAACATTTTTGGAAAGCTCACAACATTATAAAAATACAAAAACACTAAAAAGTGAAAAATAAAAACTTTTTTACAAAAAATAAAACCGACTTCGACAAAAAAAACACTCAAAAGTGAAAAATAAACTTGAGAAGAAAAATCAGTTTCTGAAGTCGGTGACTTTTGTTTCTTTGATTTCATTTTTTTGTCACCGACTTCAGAAACTGATTTTTCTTCTCCAGCAACCTGGTTGAATAGGTACTGAATACTGAATATTTTCGTTAGGAAATTTCTGATTCGCTCTCCACGCTCAAGGCCCGCGATAGAAGCTATGCAATAGCTTAAAAATCATTCAAATCCGTCGAGTAGTTCCGAAGATTAGCGTGTACAAACAAACAGACAGATTTTTTTTTTTGTTTCGTGCTCTGTTACTATCTAAACCCTCCTCAATTATTATTTTTTTAATATATTCAATGTACAGACACAGTTTTTTTACTGTTTTAATAAAATATAGATTTTCTGTTTCAAATCTTACTAAGTAGTTAGCAATATTCCTGGTCTACAGAATTAAAACTAAAGGATCAGTCTCTCCACATTAGTTATACTGTGTACTGCGTCAAGCACTGAATGCAATGAGGAAAACTGTATCTATCCAGAAATATTAATATATGCAATCAAAATTATAGTTTATTAGGAAAATACCTTGTTGTGTACCAATTGAGATACTAATTAATAGTATGTGTCAAGGTTGGATCAGTAGGTTGTCATAGGGTCAAAGTTAAACTTACCAGGAGTTCACTAATTTTCTCTTCCATTTCATATTTGATGGCAGCAAGCTGAGCATCTCTTTCTTCCAAGAGTATAGTTTTCTGACATTCAACCTCGTTTTTCTCCCCTTTTAAGTTTTTTAATTGCGCTGCAAACTCACTTTCAAGTTGAAGTATTTTTCTATTCATTTCAGTCTGCAATTGTTTCTTTAATATCATTGATGTGTTTTGCATTTGTTTAGCATTTTGTATATTTTCTTCAATATGCTTTATTTCAAATGTTTGTGACTCTTCAAACTTCATTTTTACATCATCAATTATCTTGTTATTTTGATCACTATTATCCATTTTTAATCTCTTTCTTGGTATTTCAAACACTTCTTCTGATGGTGAGTTTAGAAACTTGTACACAAATTCATCAGTCAATTCTAGTGATATGATGTCTCCATCACACAGTTTTTTCTCAAGCCCCTTGCCTAAAGTTTCTCCATTGATTTTGATACCAAATGAGCTGTTATCTTCAAGAGTCCATTCATTGTTTTTACCTTTTTTGAACTTGCAGTGATTTTTTGATATAGATATAAATGGAACTACAATTGAGTTCTTCAACCCACGACCAAGTGAAAACTGAAATAAAACAAACAAAATTAGATAAAATAGTGGACAGAATAAAAAATAAAGCTTTACTTTTACTGTTATGAATATTATTATGTAATCCTGCTGCAACAGCAACTGAAATTAAGAATAGGTACTTAAACTTTACTTACATTATCTGAGGTTATAGGTATTTTATTATAACTATTAAACTCCGACATAATTTTTTTACAAGACTCTAGTACTGGACAGCTATCACCATCTTCCATTTTTAAAGCAATTTAAAATAAAAATATTCAATTAGTAAAATCTGTAAACAGTTAAAAAAATAAAACTGGGTACGTTTCCCATCAATTGAAACAACATCACATCCATGATGCCGCCTTTTGACTATGGGATGTAATATTATTACATCCCGCGATTGCTGTTCACACTTAGACCGAGAGATGGTGACACAAAATATTACGTATGTATGACGGTTCTTCAGAGGTCTAATTACGCAATGAAAATAACGAAAATGTTGGTCATAGCGCTGGTACCGGCGGCCCAATTACGTGGGCGTAAATTGAACGTGTCGGATTTGTTCCACAAAAATGCTTGTATTTTCCGATAGTCGATAAAAATAGAAGTAGGCGGTAGCGTAATGCCATACCTACTTCTCCGGTGTGTCTTACAGCCATACCGTAATAGTAGAACTTACCAATAATTATATAGTGCACATTCATTAAAAAAAAAAAACAATTGGTCAGTGGGTCGTACCAGGCTAATTTTTGCGCAGCTAATCGTCGTCAGTCAAGTAACCATTCACGAAATTCACCTTGCCATACTTTTCCCACGGTTCACAATCATGGCCGCCATACCACCACAAAGGAGTAAATTTTTTTTTTGCTACCCTCATTTTCGTTTTAGTCATTGCGTAATTAGACCCCTGAAGATACTGGTACAAATGACTTAATATTTTGTGTCACCATCTCCCGGTCTAACTGTAAGATGTAGCGCAGTGTGAACGGTCACGTACAAAATGTATGGTGAGCGATATTTAGAGGTCATTTGAAGGTATATTACATCCCATAGTAAAAAGCCGGCTTGAAGGTATAGTTAAAATCACATCGGAACATCTTAGGAATCGAACACGAGTTTTTTGATCTTCAACTCAACACATCAACAACAATAGCCTTAGAGCCCACGACGGCCAGACCTTCGTTATTTTATAAAAGCTGAAAGTTGGTCTGTGCATGACCCCTAAACTGGTAAGAACGAACACCGAATACAGAGCTTGGGCTGTGGTGCCTTTGGCAGTTAGCGGGTAGTAAAGGTGTATAAAATAGTAACTTGCTCACTTTTTTGATATTGTCTTCGGCTATAACTTCCATTGACGGACACTTCTGACTACCAATTAAATACTTTGCTTCTGACGGTTCCAATCCCTTGTTTTCCAACAACGGCAACAACGCTCAATTCAAACTTCAATTTGAAAGTAATCATAAACAAAAAAGTGTTGCCAACATTTATGAGGCCTGAGATCCGCTGAAAGCTGAAATATAGAACTGGCTGTTTTTTTTTGGTTTTGTATTTCTTGCAGTAGATCTATTATCGAATGCCAACTATAACGCAAAAGTACCTGCCTGGAATACACATGTTAATAGAAAAGCATGTTTGTTTGCTACTAGGTAGTAAGATCATAAAAATAATGTACATCCACACTCGGGAAGCATGCTAGTTCCGAGTTTCCGACTGTGTGTGTACATTATTTTGCTACCACAGACCTCAAAAGCATACTTTTTACGAGCATACGTCTTCTTTTTAACATGTTGGAGTGACATTATCTTGAGCCGCGTCCCCACTAGGGCCGCACAGATCCGTGAGGCCGAGACTCCGAGTATGAACGTGAACGAAGCCTGAGCTGCGCTACCTAACAGGAACATTTAGCTGCGTCCACTCTTATGGGCCTACTACACGCACGCACTTCCCCACAGTTTTCGTTCACACTTCACAGTACATCGCGCGTATGGTTGGTAAAACTGTATTACCATTACAAACCACACGCGCGATGTACTGTGTGCACCGTGTAATCCCGCAGGCAAAACTGTGGGGAAGTGCGTGCGTGTAGTAGGCCCAATAGGCCAAGCGGATCATGAGACACGGCCGCGCACCTCGGCCTCATGGAGCCACGTGACCCTAGTGGGGACGCGACTTGACTTGATGATGGCTATATATTTTTAAGCTATTGCATAGCTTCTATCGCGGGCCTTGAGTTGAGCGTGGAGAGCGAATCCAGAGATTTCGTAACGTAAATTTTAAAGCAGTTTGCTATTGTTACGGAAAATAACAAGGTTGTCAACTGAGGTTGTCAAATTAAATAATTGTTTGTCTCTCTGCTTTCTCCTTCTAAAATATTCTTACTCGTATAATTTGTGTACAAAGTGTTTTAAATATGAATAAACAAAGTGCATTTATTAATGAAGAAAGTCACGAAAAAATAGTGAAAGAAAATTAGTGAGTACTCTAACATTCATTTTATTAATAGAACGCATATCATAAGTTTTATTGGTTTTTGCATTACTAGGTCAGTGGGTCGTCTTAGGGGCGGTACTATTCTGCGAATCCGTCTAAAACGATTCGTTTTCTTATAAAATATCTAAAATAAAATAAATAATTTTCATATTTTTCAATGCTATGACACTTACGTCAGGCTGTCAATACTTTTTCTTTTAAATTTTCTGTCATAGAGTTTCTTACTAGCTTAGTCTATGAAGGTTAGTTTTGATTTATATAATGTACATCGCGCGAAATTCGAAGATCAAACTCTTAATATCGTTATTTTTGTTCAAATTTTTTGAATTAATAATTATTTTGGTGTATATTCCTGAAGAACCTACATGTATTGTAAGATAATAAAAATATTTTGAACAATATTAACTTCTCATTTATTTAATAAAAGAAAAAAAAATGTTTTCTTATCGGTCACCACGATCAAAAAGTGTAACTTGAACCGTTCAGGCCCGACTGGAACGACGTCGTTCCACTAAGAAAATTCCGTTGAGACCCGCTGGAACGACGTCGTTCCAGTCGGGCGCATCAAATTCAAACCTTATTTTTACCTAAAATATGGCTCTAAATTGTCTGGCAAAATTTGTGCCAAAGGGTAACTAGCTAGAGCTGCGTATGGCACCAATAAATTACTAAACATAAACCTGGAACACTTTTAAAAAAATATTGAGAGGTGCCATAGTGACGTTTGACAGTTGATGCAAAAAACGGTGTGGTAAAGTGTGGGTGTCGTAGTGTTTTTGTGTTTTGTGTTTGATTTTGTTTGTGAAACGTTGGTAAGTAAATGTTTATTAGGTTAGAAGTCCCTATTGCAACTTTGTAGATAATAATTTGCTAGGCAATTCATATCCCAAAATTAGTTTTCGAGCCAACAAAATATCATAACAAAGATTTCGTCGTCGTCATTGAATGAGCGAATTGAAAATATGAATTTGACTCCTTTTCATTGAAATATGGTCTTGGAAACATTATTATCAACATAAAATATAGTGATAATTCATTATATCGTGTATTCGAAGCAAATAATTTCGTATTTATTTATATTTCAAGGTTATTTCGCAATTCTAAAATGACAGTTCGCCAATAAGAATCTTATAAGAATTTTGAGTTGGAATCTTATTAGAATAATGTATGTAGGTCTCCTAAAAAAACACTATCATTAGATTACTTGTACATTTGTTATATTAGTTCTAAAGTTTCGTGTAAATTGATTCAGTAGTTTTACCAAAACAAAATAAGATACGCAACAAGTCGAGTGGCGGCGAGTTCTGTCCTAAATCCGGTCGTCTGTGGGATGACAATATACGTCTTTTAAAATAAGAGTTGTTTATATAATAAATACATCGTCTAGCTCTTCAGAAACAAGAAACTGTTTACCGTTTGAGATAAGAGATAATAAAACTCGAGCATTAAGCGTTTTAGTGAGCAAGGTCAGATGACGCATGCGATGACGTAACTAGGCGGTCCGTGAGGGAGTTGAGTTAAAATCTTATTAGAATAATGTATGTAGGTCTCCTAAAAAAACACTGTCACCGTATTACTTGTACATTTGTTATATTAGTTCTAAAGTTTCGTGTAAATTGATTCAGTAGTTTTACCAAAACAAAATAAGATACGCAACAGGTCGTGTGGCGGCGAGTTCTGTCCTAACTATACGATATTTATAATTCTAAATAAGCTATAAAAGAGTTGTTTATATAATAATACATCGTCTAGCTCTTCAGAAACACGAAACTGTTTACCGTTTGAGATAAGAGATAACAGAACTCGAGCGATAAGCGTTTTAGTGAGCAAGGTCCGATGACTCATGCGATGACGTAACCAGGCGGTGCGTGAGGGAGGGGGGCCCGTTATTACGCGCGGCGCTTTTATCAAAGACAAAAAAAAACAAAGGAAAATATACTGCATAAATAAAATAAATAAATATTTATAATTGCATAAGTTGATAAAAAATGCTATGCAATAGCTTTAAAAGACAAAAAAAAACAAAGGAAAATATACTGCATAAATAAAATAAATAAATATTTATAATTGCATAAGTTGATAAAAAATGCTATGCAATAGCTTTACCGCGGCAGTTTCCGAGTGCCACATCAACTTTTTTTTTAATGAGATGAGCGATTTCTGGATCTCAATCTTGTCCGGGACTAATAGGAACAATTATTATTCTGCTAACTAGCACAACGTATAAAACCTCGTTTTAACAGACTTTTAGAAAAAGAAGGAGGTTCTCAATTCGGATGTTTTTTTTTTTTAATCTATTGCATAGATTCTATTGCGGGCCTTGAGTTGAGCGTGAAGAGCGAATCCAGAGATTTCCTAACGAAAATATTCAGGATTCAGTATTCAACCAGGTTGCTATGGTTACGGAAAATAACAAGGTTGTCAACTGAGGTTGTCAAATTAAATAATTGTTTGTCTCTCTGCTTTCTCCTTCTAAAATATTCTTACTCGTATAATTTGTGTACAAAGTGTTTTAAATATGAATAAACAAAGTGCATTTATTAATGAAGAAAGTCACGAAAAAATAGTGAAAGAAAATGAGTGAGGAGTGAGTACTCTATAAACATTCATTTTATTATTAGTACGCATCTATTATAAGTTTTATTGGTTTTTGCATTACTATTCTGCGAATCGGTCTAAAACGATTCGTTTTCTTATAAAATATCTAAAATAAAATAAATATTTTTCATATTTTTCAATGTTATGACACTTACGTCAGGCTGTCAATACTTTTTCTTTTAAATTTTCTGTCATAGAGTTTCTTACTAGCTTAGTTAGTCTATGGGTTAGTTTTGATTTATATAATGTACATCGCGCGAAATTCGAAGATCAAACTCTTAATTTCGTTATTTTTGTTCAAATTTGAATGAATGATTATTTTGGTGCTCGTGCTTCGTTCTCGAGATTAGTAACCTGAAATAATAAATCTATTACTTATTTACACATGTAGTATCAATGTAGTCCACACCAACTTCCGAAAAACAAAAAAGTCAAAAATAAATCAGTTTCTGAAGTCGGTGGCAAAAAAATGAAATCAAACAAACAAAAGTCACCGACTTCAGAAACTGATTTATTTTTGACTTTTTTGTGTTTTTTTTTTGAAGTCGGTTTTATTTTTTGCACATTGTTCACGGTAACCCGCGAAATTCAAATCTTACGTTTTTAGCGATTTACAGGCCAGTGCTATATGTTAGTGAAAGTATGATTCGCGGCTGTAAGACGTATGCAGTTACAGAATTATAATCATCAAAATCATCATTACAACCCAAGTTCATGTAACTATCAAGAATGAGTATTTCATCAAAAGGTCATTCTTGAGAGTTACATGAACTTGGAACATCAACCTTAAAAGTTTTTTTGTTAATCTTTGGTTTTACTATTTTACAAGCTTGACAAAAAAGTCTAGAAACGGAACTAATTGTTTTATTTGCTGGCAACAATTAAAAACTTATGACGTTTGGTGTAAACAAAGTTATATAGTGTAATTAGTTTTTAATTGTGCCCTAGAAACGTGATTAAAGCAACGTAAAGTAAAAAAAAAAAAAAACCATCCGAAGTGCTGGCAGAGCGTTAATTTATATATAAGGAATATACTTTGGCAGAAAAAGAGGCCAAAACCATTCTCTCCGATCTCAACGATGTTTACTTATGAACCGCTGAAATGACAGATATGTAACTGTTTGTTTTATTGTTTTTAGATGAATTAAGTGTTAATTTATGAACCCCATTCTGTTTTGACTTGCTTGCATACGAAATAAGTGTAATTTTGTACAATAATCATCAAGCACATAGGTTATGTTTACATTTTGTCTGACATTACCTTGGTATGGCGCGCCAGATTAATGTTGATACTTGAGTGGCGTACTGTGCACTATGAGAATTTAAATTCGATTTCTACATACCTATCTTTATTGTTGAACTAGTGACCCGCCCCGGCTTCGCACGGGTGCAAAAGGTATTTAAACCTTCCTCTTGAATCTTCCTGTATTAAAAAAAACTGCATCAAAATCCGTTGCGTAGTTTTAAAGATTTAAGCATACAAAGGGACATAGGGACAGAGAAAGCGACTTTGTTTTATACTATGTATTGATGTGATTTCAAGGTGATAACTGTTTGTTATATCATTAGAATTACAATTAATGTACCAAAAATGTATTATTTTTAATTTTTTATTTATTAACAATATAAATTAATATTTCATATAAATCACATAGGTAATAGAAGCAAAACGCATTTTTTTTTATGTATACTTATTTATTCACTTTAGGTAAATCAGTAAGCACCATAAGAAGAGTCGTCCCAGGGATCTACCTATCTTTTTAACGTCAGTGGCTATCAGAAATGTCCATAGATTAACTGTAAATTGGTTATGGTTTGGTACATTTTTTTCTTAAAAACTCACCATTTGACAGTTATTTGATAGACATTATAAGTTATCCACTGTCATTAAAAGATACGCAATAACCCTGCTGGAAGGAGATCGAAACAAAGGCGTATTTTCTACACCCGGAAAACATCGAAAAGGTCGTCCCAAAACAGAGTTGGATAACTTCGACTTATGTGCCATCAGACAAAAAGTGCAATTTTGGAATATTTGGAGGAAGATTTATTAGAATAAATTACAATAACATTATTTCTACGCCTTTTTTTTAATCCCAGAAAATTTAAAAAACTGCAAAGTCAAAGTCACAAACCATCGGACAACGTCACAAACCATCTGACAACGTCACAAACCATTTGACAGCGTCACAAACCATCTGACAACGTCACAAACCATCTGGTAACTTTACAAACCATCTGACAACTTCACAAACCATCTGATAACGTCACAAACTGTCTGATAACGTCACAAACCATCTGACAACTTCACAAACCATTTGACAACGTCACAAACTATCTGACAACGTCACAAACCACCTGACAACGTCACAAAACCATCTGACAACACTACAAACTGCCACTTCATCATTTATTGTTGCCATTGCGGTCGCCTCTTGCTCTTCATGTGGATATATTTGACATGTGACAACATTGAAGTTCGCTGGGTGAACTTGGCCGAGCAGTATTCGCACTCGTACGGGCGCTCGCCTGAGTGCGTTCGCATGTGGTTTAGAAGAGTACGATTCGCCTGGAAAAAAATACGGGTTTTATACATTTTGGGATTTAACTAGGGAAACAATAAAAGGAGCTAAGTTAAACTAGTTAGTGAAACATTCAAAATATAAGAAAAAAAAAAGAGAAATATCGTGGGTTAGATTTCGGTGGTGCAAAGTGTTTTTCGGTAGTGTGTTTTTCTATTAGGAATTTCTCAGTAGCAGCTACGAAGTCTGGACTCTGGATTTGTACAGACGGCTACACATCAAGCTATACATTTCCAGTTTACGCTGATCTCGCACTGTACGGAAATCCTATACAATGCGAGACCAGCTTATACTGGAAATGTATAATTTGATGTGTAGCCGTCTGTACCCGGTTGATGGGACATAAACATAAGTAACTGTTACTGGTGAAAAGTAAGTCATATCAATTTATTGTTTTTTGTTTGTTTTTTCAAAACATTGCCTCACCCTAGGAATTTCTCCTGTATCGTGGGTGCGTTCACAAACATTTAAACTCACATACACAAATACCCAAACCCGGAACAACTATCTGTATGTAATACAAATATTTGTTCCGTGCGGGGATCGAACCAGCGGCACGCAGCGCATCAGTGTCCATTGCTTGAACCACTGCGCCAACAACCGTGCCGTCAATAAATAATCATTATCATTTTAGCCCGGATCACCCACCGTTGAGTGTATGATGTAGGACTCCCCTTTTTTCTGCCACTCTCCTCTGTTCTGTGCGTGTGATATCGTCAAGCCAGCGCGCTTTAGGACAGCTAGTTAGGCTTCTTTGGTCTGACCTTGGCCACCACCCGGTTAAAACCTCACTCTATCGGCCATTTCCGCGTCTAGCCAGATATCCAGGTGTATCGCCCTGTCTCTCACGTCGAACACTTTCGTCCGAGGACGGATTACGGAGTACACACGTTTTGTAAGGTACGCCCATGGTCCTTTGTGCTCCTCGTATTCGGTGAACAGTCTCATTTGTGAGCCTCCATCTGAGGCATCATTGGCAGTACACATTGGTTTAAAAAGCGGGTTAATATCACATATACTCACAGCAAATCCTTTCCCACAAACATTGCATAATTTGTTCTTCTCCTTCTTGACTCCTTCGTGATTATACCTCATGTGATCTACGTATCGTGTCCTATTCAGAAAGTGCTGAAACAAAATTACAGCATAAGGTAGGTAGTTAACCAGAAAAAGTATAATTTTTGGCTATTTTTCACTGCTGTCGACAAAAACAACTGCTATATGTCGACAAAAGTCACTGCTATGGCGACAAAAACAACTGCAACTGTTGACAAAGGCAACTGCTACTGTCGACCAAAACAACTGTTATCTGTCAACAAAAGCAACTGCTACTGTCGACAAAGGTAACCGCTACTGTCGACAAAAACCACTACTATGGCGATAAAAACAACTGCTATCTGTCAACAAAAGCAACTGCTACTGTCGACAAAAACAACTGCTATCTGTCGACGGAGGCAACTGCTATTTGCCGACAGAGGCAACTATTATCTGTCGACGGAGGCAACTGCTATCTGTCGACAGAGGCAACTGCTACTGTTGTTCAGAGAGCACATGCCTCCTAATAAACATGCTCGCTATGGTATTGCTTGACAGAATAAAAACAGTTCTCCCAGAAAAAGTATGATTTTCAGTTTTCAACGACAGTTTTCAGAAATACGAACGCGCTGTGATGAATTCTAATGAAGTGTCGTTACCAAGTCGTTTACTGGACATAAACCTCCCCCAAGTGTCGGTCGCCACTCCAGAACTTTCCGGCCCCATTGCCCATCCGTGCAATGTGCCCTGCCCATTGCCACGTAAGGTTGATACTCCAAGGTAGCCCGCGAAATTCGAATTTACCCACGTTTTTTTGCAATTTGCCGGTCAGTGTCAGGTTGTATCACTACATATTACGCCTGTTCGCGATAAACTCAGAAACTACTACTGCACCGATTTGCATGCTTTTTTCACCAATGGATAGAGTGGTTCTCAAGGAAGGTTTTTTAGTATATAATTAGACAGGCAAAAGCTAGTGTTAGTTAGTGACTATTTGATGAAAAAGGTATTCATGGAATTTATATGAACTGAGAGGGTTGTATTGGTGACTTTAATTATTATTATTCAGTAAAGTCACATTTGTTACGGTCGCGAATCCTATTTTATTTAACATACAATCTGACACTGACCTGCAAATTGCAAAAAACGTAAAAAAAGATTTTTTCACTTCTCTCGCTCTAAAATTCGTCTTTATGTCGTGCGTAGGCGACATAAAGTAGCGTTTTATGCTCTAGAGCATAAAGTAAAATCTTCGTCGAAGATCAAGGTAATTGGCACAGGTAATCGGCCCAACAGCCACAGCAACAACTTCATAGAAAAACCTCTTTAATTTAATTCGTTTCGCTAGTATTATAAGAACAAGGGATTACTGCTTTTCATTACGAATACAAGGAAAGTTGATGGGAATAGGCTTCCCCCAATTACCTAAATCGCTTGATGGCAATAGGCTTGCTCTTAATTAGGTTGGTTGATGGCAATAGGCTTGCTCCAAATTACATCATTCGATGGGAATAGGCTTACTCTTAATTACATTGATTGATGGCAATAGGCTTGCTCTCAATTACCTAAATCAGTGGATGGCAATAGGCTTGCTCCTAATAAGATTGGTTGATGGCAATAGGCTTTTCCTAATGACATCGGTTGATGGCAATAGGCTTGTCCCTAATTACATCAGTTGATGGCAATAGGCTTGCTCCTAATTACATTGGTTGATGGCAATAGGCTTGGTCTCAATTACATCAGTTGATGGCAATAGGCTTGCTCCTAATTACATTGGTTGATGGCAATAGGCTTGCTCAAAATGTTTTATAACTGAGCAGTATGAGTAACGACATAAGTCAGGTGTTATGTCAAGTTACCTACTGAAAAAAAAAGTTAATTGTGGCGGGAACCGTAATTATTTTTACAATATTTACAAGTTGCTGTTGCATTTCCTCGCAATCGAAGTGAAAAGTAGAGTGTAAAACTCGTCCATAAAACCCATTTTACTCTCTACTTTATATCCATCCTCGCTCGCAAGCTCGCATCGGATGGATAAACGTCTCGCGCAAAATGGTACGTTTTATGCACTTGGTGTACAATCTACTATCACGGGCTATCTTGAAGGATTATAATATAATAATAATAATAATATTCCACAACTATCACACAACGCCATCTAGTCCCAAGCTAAGCAGAGCTTGTGTTATGGGTACTAGACAACTGATAAACATACATAGATATTTCTAAATACATACATATTATAGATAAATTACACCCAGACACAGAACAAATGATCGTGCTCATCACACAAACATTTGTCCTGGGTGGGAATCGAACCCACGACCTCCGGCATAGCAGTTAGGGTCACTAACCACTAGACCAACAGGCCAGTCACCTTAAGTCTGGCAATTCTTCGGGCTACGTCGGTAACCTTGGTTCTCATGCGGATGTCTCAGGCACTTCATAATCACCAGCTTATAATGTTTCCACTGCAGGGACTCAGGCCTCCTCTCTAGGAGAGGGATGGGATATGATACACCACGCGGGCCAAGTGCGGGTTGGTAGATGTCACATTTCTTAGAATTTTTTGGTTCTAAGACATGCCGGTTTGCCGGTTTTTAGGTACTTACTCTATCGCAATTGGTGCAGTAGTGTTTAGACTGGTTCATATGCACGTGACGGTAATGGTTCATCATATACGCTCGTCGGGAGTATGTGTTGTTGCATTCCAGACAGGGGAATTTCTTGTTTGCTCTGAAATTAAGTTATACTTCGTTTAGTTTTACGAGGAAAAATATAAACAGAGAAGGGACACCGACGCATAAACCCTAGCCTTTTTCTCGACTATGTTGGGGTCAACTTCTAGTCCTACAAGATGCAGCATATTACCAGTATTTCACATGCAACGAATGCCTATCTGACCTCCAAAACCCAGTTGGTACTGGGTAATATGATTCCCCTTGGTAAGACTGGTTGTCTGACTTTCGGTTTCTAGTTAGAAACCGAAAGTCAGACAACCAGTCACACAGTCAGTGTTTGACACTCGTAACGGGTAGTTACCCGTTACGAGTGTCAAAGACCTACAAATGACATCCGGGATCAACGGTGTAACGTGCCACGGCACGGAAGAAACTCGGTATGTAATGACATGACGGTCTGTGGATGGGTCCACAAGTGCTTAAGTGGACTCTGATGGTCGAAAGGTTGGAATCACGCCACAACATCAACTTCAAGTCATTTGTGGTGCGTGTTCCAACCCAACATCTCCAGACCTGTTTGCAGGAAGACTTTTGGCCGAAAGGTGTCGTATTCCGTCGTTTCCGAGGACGGTTACGCGACACCTCGCAGCGAAACACGACGCCGACGTTACGTGTTTAGTTATTTTTTTTAGTTATGGTTTTACTGTTTTATATGTATTAGTTTGTTAATATTGTTTTAAATTATTGTGTGTATTTTATGTATGGGCCTTAGATGCCTGAAATAAAATAATTATTATTATTAACCCTGAAGGTCTACCTGAGCGGCTTTATTACTTAGCCACGAGTTTCTCTCATTTTAATTAAAAGTAATTTAAAAAAACTGCTGTTTCATAAAAAAAAAACAATGAAAGAAAAAGAAAGAAAGAAAGAAATAACATTTATTGGTACAGACACAGGGCATACATATAAAAATAAACATACAAAAATTAAAATGAACAATGTTTTTTTTTTTAAATAACTTAAAACTATTTGGTACAAAAAAAAATATTTGCCCCACGGCTGCTCCAAACAGGCCCAGTTCAGCATAAATGTCAGGCAACTAAGTGCCTGACGCTGGTTTTCAACTGGACCTGGTTGAGAGGTGTGTACGCCGAACCAGTTATGTAATTGTGTGTCTATTAAATAATACTAATACTTATTATGTATAAATAGATATTTTATGTGTCACAATTAAGAAAATAATAGGTACATATAGTCTAATCATAAATAAATCCAAAGTGTAAATAATCCAAAGTATAAAAATAATAATAATAATAAGTAGGTACCTATAGTAAATAACAATTCGCGCGTGCGATGCCGGTGCTTATCAAAATTTTATCAGTCAGTGCAGTTAGCCAGTTACCCGCCGACAAAGCGCTGCAAGCAGCGGAGCGCAGCGGACGATCACGCGCTTGACACGTTATATTTTTTTACGACAGAATTGAAATGAATTATAATAAAATGGAGAAAAGTAGACTAATTAGATGAGATTGAATTCCTAGAGAATAACTTGAAAGTAGTGAGTGCTAATGTGAATTGTATTTTATACTAATAAGGATTATAACATTACATTGATTATGATCATTATTATGATAGAAATAGATTATCATGGTACTGGTATAACGTAAAAAAAAAAAAATTCGAACAACAAACGGAATACCAAGAACGAAGAAATGTGCACAATTGCACAACCTACACGATCAAATCTATGGAACATCTGATTTTTATTTAACCGGTCAAGGTTTTCTCTGAAGTAACCTTTTTGGCGTCGGTGTCTTCCATCAGGTAATGAAGTCTGGTACCAACAAAATCTAAAAAGCACTCACCAACGAGAAAATCATCATTCATCATTTCAGCCAAAAGACGTCCACTGCTGGACATAGGCCTCCATGAGAAAATAATCTTAATAAATTCACTTACGGACTCTCCCTCTCCCTCCGATGCGCAGCACTAACGAGCACATGCCTCCTGTAAACATGCTCGCTATGATATTGCTTGTCACACAGCACGCAATACGCTTGCTCGGCTGCGCAGTCGCTGTGTTTGAGCGAGCAGTGCTTGCGTAGCGCGGCGAGCGACTTGTAGCGACGTGCGCATGTGCGGCACGTGTGCACGTCTAAGTGGCGGCTGGAAACAAGATGGCTGGCTCAATGTATAATGGTGTGATTTTTTTTAGCTACCGTCGACAGAGACAACTGCTACTGTCGACAAAAACAACTGCTATTGTCGACAAAAGCGTCTGCTACTGTCGACAAAAGCAACTGTTATCTGTCGACAAAAGCGACTGTCGACAAAAGCAAATGCTATGAGGACAAAAGCGACTGCTACTGTCGCCAAAAACAACTGCAATATGTCGACTGAAACAGATGCTATCTGTAGACAAAAGCGACTGCTATTGTCGACAAAAAGGAACTGTTAATGTCGACAAACGTAACTGCTTATTGTCGACAGAGGCAACTGTTATGGCGTCAAAGGCAACTGCTACTGTCGACAAAATCAACTGCTACTGTCGACAAAAGCAACTGTTAGCTGTCCACAAAAGCAACTGCTACTGTAGTACAATAAGCATTGCCTCCTATAAACATGCTCGCTATGATATTGCTTGTCACACATCGCGCCATTTTTTGTTTACCTACTATAGCGTCATAAACAGTATTTAGTTACTATTCAAACAAGTAACTATACAAAATATACTTCGTTTTGGTTCTTTAAATATTTAGAACTGTTTTGGTTCTGTGAATGTCTAGAAGTTTTTTTTTTAACCGACTTCAAAAAAAGGAGGAGGTTATCAATTCGACTGTATTTTATTTTTCTTTTTTTTTATGTTTGTTACGGTGTTACCTCATAACTTGCGACTGGGTGAACCGATTTTCATGATTCTTTTTTTATTTGAAAGCTGGTGCTTCCCGTGTGGTCCCATTGTCACAATTTCAATATCTGATGATGGGATCTTGTAGAAATCGGGGGAACTCTTCAATAAATAACAGCAGATTAACCGCGATTGTTGTTAAAAAAGTTTTTATTTTTCACTTTTTAGTGTTTCACATGTGCTTACCCCTTCACAACGCACCGGCGTGATGTTATGTTAGGAACTGGTGTAGACAATAGACAGACAATATGAGATTTCAGCAATCCCAGTCCATTAGCTATCATTTATTGAGGAGTTCCGTTGCCTATCTCCGAAGTTCTTCATCAGATCTTCACAAAATAGTTTTTATAACCTTTGTAGTGAGTACAGGCGTAATATTATGTTGTGTGATGGCGTAAACAATGCTTAGATATGCTATAGCAACAATCGCGGTTAATCTGCTGTTATTTATTGAAGAGTTCCCCCGATTTCTACAAGATCCCATCATCAGATATTGAAATGGTGACAATGGGACCACACGGGAAGCACCAGCTTTCAAATGAAAAAAGAATCATGAAAATCAGTTCACCCAGTCGCAAGTTATGAGTGAACAAACATAAAAAAAAAAAAAAAATAAAAAAAAAATACAGTCGAATTGATAACCTCCTCCTTTTTTTGGAAGTCGGTTAAAAAACAAGCCCATTTTAAATTAAACAAAACTTGGAAGCAGGCGGGGTCCATTCTATTTTTACCCGACTACGGCGAAGCCAAAAGGAAGGGTAATGATTTTGGCAGTCTATGTATGTAGGTATGTATGTATGTATGTATGTTCCACCGTAGCGCCTAAACTACTGAACGGATTTTAATAAATTAGGTGTCAATAGATTCGTAAGAATAGCCCGGGTGACATAGGCTATATAAATTTTATAAATTATTTTTATGACGGAACTTAAATGTCAAAAACTTACCTAAAAATATATTAATTTGAGATAATCATAGCAAGTTTGGTATCAAATGAAAGGTCTTGGCGAGCACATTACAAATATGTATTATATTATAGTTTTAGTACACCCAAAAATAAAATTCAAATAAATAAATTAAGTTCAAAAATCTAAAACCCGACTACTAACAAAATCGCGGTCTTAAAAGTAGAAAACAAGAAAATAATTCTTGTCTGATATTCTTCGTAGTCGCATGCCACCTTGCTAATGGCAATTAGCAGCTGACTTCTGTATGATCAATGAGAACGCCATGAAGGAGCATCAGGTATCAGTGGCATGCGACTACGAAGAATATCAGACAAGAATTATTTTCTTGTTTTCTACTTTTAAGACCGCGATTTTGTTAGTAGTCGGGTTTTAGATTTTTGAACTTAATTTTTTTTTTCGTTTTTTCTTTTCATAATTTAATATTCAAATGAACCCCGCCTGCTTCCAAGTTTTGTTTAATTTAAAATGGGCTTGTTTTTTAACTACTTTTTTTATTTCCAACTTTTTAGTTCTTTTGTGTTACCTAGTTATTTCGTTGGTCGCGTAAAATTCTTCGCAGATGATTTAACTTTTGTGCTTGTGTAGGAAAAAAAAAAGGTATTGAAAAAAAAATTTTTTTTGAACTCCGCGATTTGGCCCCCAAAATCCGCAATTTTTCTTTGTTTTTTAATTTTAATGTAGCCTATAACACTCGCGCCATCTAGACGAATCTAACTACGTATATTTCATACAAATCGGTTCATCCGTTTATGAGTTACTAGCTGATGCCCGCGGCTTCACCCGCGTGGATGTCGTTCAAATTATATACTAAAACCTTCCTCTTGAATCACTCTATCTATTAAAAAAAACCGCATCAAAATCCGTTGCGTAGTTTTAAAGATTTAAGCATACAGACAAACAAACAGACAAAAATAGCGACTTTGTTTTATACTATGTAAGGATGAGGGAACAAAGAAACGGACATACATACATACACGTCAAACACATAACCCTCCTTTTGGGCTTCGCCGCAGTCGGGTAAAAATAAAACCGACTTCGAAAAAATAAAACACAAAAAAGTAAAAAATAAACTTCAGAAGAAAAATCAGCTTCTGAAGTCGGTGGCAAAAACATGAAATCAAACAAACAAAAGTCACCGACTTCAGAAGCTGATTTTTCTTCTTAAGTTTATTTTTTACTTTTTTGTGTTTTATTTTTGTCGAAGTCGGTTTCATTTTTTGTAAAAAAGTTTTTTGTAACGAACGTTGTTGTTTCTGTTGTATTTGGGCCTTGGTCACAGATTCCTTGGTTCTGATAGTGCTGATGACAGTTTTTGAAATAAGACGGGTGCTTTTATTTTATTATTATAGGGGATAGAACCGATGTGGCATATCAACCTGTCCGCCATTTTATTTTTTTTTCGAAATCGCGGCCCACGATGAAAGTGGTATGTATGGATAGAGAACATACAGCCGAACAAAAATGTTCAGTAACACGGTACCCAAAGTGTCACGTTACCGAGATATTTAAAGGTAAAGATCGACAAATGAGTACAACAACAATCATTAAATAATTAAAAAAATAGCCTTATTACGTGTATATGCGTTAAATTGTATCCAAATAATAGTTCCCAGGTTGATTATTACTATACACACGAGAAAATCGCTTCGCATCGCTATAAAACGCTATGTTATGTCAAAGAATAGTTTTCTCGTGCTCTTAGTAGTATGTAATGTACCTACTCTCTTTCAATAACCAGTAATAATAATAATCAACGCCAACATACACGTAAAAGGTCTATTTTTTATGTGCTCATTGTACTCATATGTCCATCTTTACCTTCAAATATCTCGGTAACGTGACACTTTGGGTACCGTGTTACTGGACATTTTTTGTTCGTCTATATGTCCTCTATCCATACATACCACTTTCATCGTGGGCCGCGATTTCGAAAAAAAATTAAAATGGCGGCGGGTCGATATGCCAGCTCCCATACAAAAAAGTTCAAACCCCTTTATTGGGGACCCATCCACCTGTTTCATATTCTACATCATAGACACTAACTAACTACTAACCATAGACATTACAGACTAATTACCATAGACTTAATATGCTACAGTTTCAAACCAACTAGCTTGCTGCAACAATAACCTTGTTAAGTAATAATAATAATAATAATAATAATATTCCACAACTATCACACAACGCCATTTAGTCCCAAGCTAAGCAGAGCTTGTGTTATGGGTACTAGACAACTGATAAACATACTTATATATTTCTAAATACATACATATTATAGATAAATTACACCCAGACACAGAACAAATGATCGTGCTCATCACACAAACATTTGTCCTGGGTGGGAATCGAACCCACGACCTCCGGCATAGCAGTTAGGGTCACTAACCACTAGACCAACAGGCCAGTCAAGTATGAAATACTTAGTAACGCGTTGGCCACGGGACATTCGCCATAGCGAAAATTCGCGCGGTGCGAACGGCGAGGCGTCTAGCGACTGAAACAAACGCATCTAGCAACGTACTGATCAAGCCACGGGAAGCGGCGACCGGCGAATTGTATGTAACGCGCGAATCGCACCGGCGACTGGCGGCGTGACCGGCGAGTGAAACAGATATATCATTGATATATGAATCAGTACGGCGCGAGCCACGGAGTCGGGCGGCAGTCGCGGCGACTAGGGAAGGGATTAAAATTTTTTAGTTGTATTCGCCGTGACTCAGTGGCGTGCCAGCAATGATTTGGGAGTAAAGCACAAATTCAAAAAAAAAAACTGGATGGCATAATATTACTACCTAGCTAGATAGATTTACAGATACCTACATATCACTTTGAATCTTATTTAATAAGTAACTAGGCCCTGGCTTATTGCCTTCTTGTTGCTGCGTATGTTTTTCTAAGACAAGGTCGTAGGTATTTAGAAAGCAAAGAAACAATCGCTAAGAAAAATTGCCTCTGTTTAATGAGGTTTTAGACTCATGTCCTCGAACAGGAAGTTCCTGTTGTGCTAAAAGACATACAACATCAACCAACCTTTGAAACACGACGCGATTATGATCGACACGCATATTGTATTTAGAAATCTCGTCACCTAACTGCCGAGATAAATATGTTTCAATTCGTGTTTTACCAAAACTACAAATGAAATAACAGCATTCGCATCGTAACCTGATAAACTTCTCTGATAGTATTCTTTTCGTTAGAAAAATAATATGCAAGGCCAACAGAAAAAAATGTTTAAATGAGAGCAGCCGACAACCAATTTATTGAACACTGTACGCTGATCGATTAAAATGCCTACTATGGTGTAACGAGATTATATTTATCTGTAAAATTCAAAGTATTTACCTTACCCAGTAACACTTTCACACACTTTAATCCGTCACAAGGAACAATTGTCTGCGTTTCCGAATTCATTTTAGTATGTATTAAGAAACTTTAATCACTTCAAAACAAAGCTAATCACAGCAAAAACTATTCACAAAACTTTAAATTACCAACAAGAAATGGAAAAATTCAAATCACAATAAAAAATGCACCATCAACCAACCTACAACACTCAAGAAAAATTTGAACTAAATCGAAATCCCTTTCAATCGCGTCGCTAACCTGCATTCACACACACACTCACATTCCCTCGCAAATCAATCTTACACTGACTATAATACACACATTCAAACAAACCAGAAGCTGTGCTTAAAATCCTATACATTCTGTCGCAAAACCGGCAAAAAGTACGTAAACAAACAACGCTAAAAATGTTCGTAGGATAGAGAGGTCAGAAAAGCTACATAGCGATTAGTGGGTGTGACAGAGAAAGGGCTAGCCTAGCCCGATCATGCCCGATCGACCTGTTTGATCAATCGGCGGGGGTCGGGTCGGGACATATATAAGAAGAAGTTTGGCAACGTCGCAGTGCGAGTTGCGCGCGAATGTATTTTCTGGATTATTTATGAATGATACAGTTATTGAGTACGTAAACCTGACAACGTCGCATCAATTACGTTCCGTTTTTCGCGTGGCATGCAGTTTGAAGATATATATTTTATTTATTTTTGTAATGACTGTTTTTTGTTTGATTCGTTGTTTTATTAAGGCAAGCTGTGCTTTTCTGCTTCTATGAGAGTACCGCCACTGCCGTGACTGACTGACTTTTTTCTCCAATTCTGTTTCAATATTAACAAGAATATAATCGAAGGTTTCGACACTCATTCTGGTATACTCGAAAAAAAAATCTGGATACATTCTGTATTTCTCGTACTTTTTGTGGAATTCTCCTAATTATACCTCGATTCCTATTCAAATAATGTACTCCATAACTCCACAATCTCTTCCAAATATTACGTCTTGAACCAAAAAATTATTACTTTGTAAGCAATATCGAGATAACTTTGTTAAAGACATTTTGCTCTCGGACTTCCTTACTGGTCGCGGCGGCGAACGCGTCTCCCCGTGGCCTGCAAAGGCCGCCGCGCGAATTGTCGCGTCGCCCGCCGCACCGCCTTCCGCACCGCCGATCCCCGTGGCCAGGCCGTAAGCCGGGTTAATTGTTAGTAGTCGGGTTTTAGATTTTTGAACTTATTTTTTTTTTGTTTTGGTTTACTAGCGACCCGACCCGGCTTCGCACGGAAGCAATTATTCTATACATTAACCTTCTCTTGAATCACTCTATCTATTAAACCCGCATCAAAATCCGTTGCGTAGTTTTAAAGATCTAAGCACACATAGGGACAGACAGCGGGAAGCGACTTTGTTTTATACTATGTAGTGATGATGATGATTAATTACATTGATTTAGTTACCTTACCTCATGTGTTTTTCAAGCACAGGTTTAGACTTGCACCGTTTCCCGCAGTTGTCACAAAGAAATATACTGTGCAGCGATTTGTAGTGAGTGGAGAATGTCGCCAAGTCGCTGGAAAAATAATGATTTAATTAGTACACTTACTGCCGCAGTAGGTAAGTGACGGCTTAAGTTATCATTAAACGTCTCTGAGTGCGGCAATTAGTGGAGCTTGAGTACGGTCAAAAATTAAGTACAGTACGCTTGACATTTCAAAGTGCCCCTACCAAAAAATTCTAAAGCATCTAGCTACTCCATTTTTTATCGATTTTTTTACTTTTTTCAAACATCGTGATATTTCTGTTAGTTCTTTAAAATAACAACATTTTCGTGAATTTTCAACGATAGTCAAACAGCCAATAGCTAGACCATTTCGAGAAATATGGTTCTCGTTCTTGGGCAGGGTACATTTCTCGCAGAACGGATGGCCGATGGGGCCGAAAAGTTCTAGAGTGGCGACCGCGAAGTGCAAGACGTTGCGTTGCGCGACCTCCCCCTAGGTGGACCGTGCACCTGGTCAAGTTTGGGATCAGCTAGATGCATGGGACCGGTCAATGTGGCGACACTTGGGGGAGGCTTATGTCCAGCAATGGACGCCTTTCGGCTGAGATGATGATGATGATAACACTATAAAATACCTACTGAAACTCCGCCTCACAATAAACACACAGGACCACCCGATGCGTCTTTAAATGCGCCAGTTTGACGTCTTTCGGCTGAAATTATGATGATATCCCTACAAATACTAACCAAAACTCCGCCTCACAATAAACACACAGGACCACCCGATGCGTCTTTAAATGCGCCAGTTTGACGTCTTTCGGCTGAAATTATGATGATATCCCTACAAATACTAACCAAAACTCCGCCTCACAATAAACACACAGGACCACCCGATGCGTCTTTAAATGCGCCAGTTTGACGTCTTTCGGCTGAAATTATGATGATATCCCTACAAATACTAACCAAAACTCCGCCTCACAATAAACACACAGGACCACCCGATGCGTCTTTAAATGCGCCAGTTTGACGTCTTTCGGCTGAAATTATGATGATATCCCTACAAATACTAACCAAAACTCCGCCTCACAATAAACACACAGGACCACCCGATGCGTCTTTAAATGCGCCAGTTTGACGTCTTTCGGCTGAAATTATGATGATATCCCTACAAATACTAACCAAAACTCCGCCTCACAATAAACACACCGGACCACCCGATGTGTCTTTATATGTGCATTCAATCTCCTCGACGTATAACACTGTAGACCACAACGCGCACATTGCCAGGCAAACCCGTGTTGTAGTAGATGTGTGGTTAGTTGAGACTCGGTGGTGAAGCGCTGGTAGCAAGTTGGGCAGACATTGGTGCCAGCAGACTGGAAATGAAATTGAATTTATTTTTAACTAGCGACCCGGCTTCGCACGGAACCATAAATTCTACACATAAACCTTCCTCCATCAAAATCCGTTGAGTAGTTTTAAAGATCTAAGCATACATAGGGACAGACAGCGGGAAGCGACTTTGTTTTATAGGTACTATATTGTAGTGATGATAGTGATGCACAAAGTTAGTTACTACAACAGAAGTCTAAACTCAAAATGTGCCAGGGAAAAATGGAGGGAAGCATAACAGATGTTGAGCGTAAGAACCACTACCCTGCGCTGATGCGCTTGTTAGAAAGTGTATGTAAATCTATATGTATATGTATTAATATCCACCAATTAATAAACTGAGTGTCAAGATGATTACTCGTTATTTAATGTGTTTGAAAGTATCTCTAAATAAATGTGTAGGGAACAGGGTTGTTATGAAATAAAACCACAATAGACTAGACCATTAATTTTATTTATTTAGGTCTTGTCAAACTCAAACTCGAAACTCTATTCCATTCACTAAGTCCCTAGGTCTTCGTGGAGAAGAATGGACAAGAAACTCCACGGAAACATCTTTTAAATTATTATACAAGGACAACCTGACGTTGTCCTTGACTGTCTCAAGTTATAGCAATTTATCAGTGTACATAAACAATAAGCAATATAAACCATATTATGGTACATATTTCTAACACATAGTAATCAGGAATATTCATAGAATAATATCAAATAACTTACATAAACATTATGGATCCTTTAGAGTAATACAAATAGGTTTCCGCTTTTACACATTTGGTATCTTCATAACTAGGCCACAATATGTAAACTTAATTCTCTCACAATTACACAATGATACACAAATGGAATACACTTTGGGTCTGTCTTTACCCTTCAACAGTTGCAGCGTAACTGACTCTGAATTGGCGGTACTTCTACTTTTATAACCGTCGAATATTAAAAAGTACATCAACGACTACCACCATAATAAACCAATGGCAAATGGTTATTCATTATAGCTAAATAACTAATAACATAAATAATAATTAACAAATCCTATGTAGTGAAACTATTTTAAAACGTCATTAGGTAATTTACCAATGTAGTATGTTTTTATTTGTAATCTTTATGACTATCGGATGAAATATGAATATCAACCGATAGTTCAGAGAATTGATTGAAACTATTTAATTTATTAAAATTGCAAGATAAAATCTAGGAAACACTTAAAGTATCGTTTAATAATAACTATATAATTTATTGGCAATTTATAATAAATAAACATTTAACTTGACTTATCTATTCAAATACCACAATAGTAATTGTGGTTCGGAAACCAAGTCTTTTAATAAAAGCTACTTCTATAAAATACGTCGGGATATAGAATATCATTAGAATAATGTAAATTAGGTTTATTTTAAATTAGAACCTTTGTTTTTAATATATTTACGATAATTATTAAATCAACAATATACTTGACGCAACGTCGCCCTACGTCATTGTCACTTGACATTTGACAGCCGACGTTGCTACGTTATTTTGGTCAATAATGAGAGTTTCTAAATAGTTACCTAGATATTCTTATACATATTGCTATGCCATCACGGCCATACTGACAATACTTCGTCCTCGAAGTATCACACAACAAATAAAAATAAAATAAAAAATGTGCTGTTAATTTTACAATTAGAAAAAGAAAATATATTCTTGTTTGGAATATTTACATGGACATGGAGGTCCAAATTAAATTTACTGTCACATAGACCATCAAACTAATTATAAAAATAAATTATGTAGCCAACTGATTCCCCAGATACCTTTCACATTCACCCGCTGCCCGTGAGATGACTCGGTATCAACCAGAGGCCCCAGCGGATAAATATTATAAAAATAAATATATAGCCAACTAGTTATCCAGATACCTTTCACATTCACCCGCTGCCCGTGAAATGACTCGGTATCAACTAGAGGCCCCAGCGGATAAATATTATAAAGATAAATATGTAGCCAACTAGTTATCCAGATACCTTTCACATTCACCCGCTGCCCGTGAGATGACTCGGTATCAACTAGAGGCCCCAGCGGATAAATAAAATATATGATATATATATTTTTTTAGGGTATACGAGTAGAGGAAGACCAAAAAAACGATGGATGGACTGTGTTAAGAATGATTTATGGTAAGAAAGGATGTGTCTCATGAGATGACGAAAAAACAGAGTGGTGTGGAAGAGGAAGACGGACAAGAGAATGATGATATTTATATTATTTTTTTTAAACTACTTTTAAATAAATAATTGTAACATTATCAGCACAATCAATAATTAACATTATGAACCACATTATAATAATTATTGTTTCATTTTGAATAACACATCAAAATTTCTGTCTAGATTGAATTCTCAACAGCAATGTTTTCATCTAGGTATCTATTTATTCACCACACTAGTATCGCATTTTTTTTTTGCCTTTTATCTATGACTTTATCGTGTACTGTTTCTTTGACTATCATTTTATAAAATGTACCCAGATCGTAATCAATAGTATACTCTAACCATTGAATCATACAATCTCATTTACATCACCAAACAGTCACCGCTCGGTCAATCTGACAATATCATTGCGAATCTAGTTTACCATTTTGTACTATTCCGTAAAAAATACAGTGATATTATTATTTTAACAAATTATCTAGAATCTAACAAAGAAAATCTTAATTTTTTAGATAGATTAACATCACGTCTTGTGATCCCCAAAGGGGGGAACCTACCTAATCAAGTTTAAACAAATAGGTAATCATTTAAATGAATAATTATCACATTCGTAATATTACATAATAAAAATACTCAATTAGTAATACAACTTAATTAGTATTTTGCCATGTATTGCCACATCTAGTAAAAAAAAACGAAACCCACTTTTGGTTTGTCTCAGTATTTGCTTGGCTGGTGATTAGCTACTAGACATTTGTGTTGTTATTGTAATCTTTTATCCTCAAATTCGTTGTGATGTTTTTTTTTACTATAAACGTAAATTTCTGCGTTTTCATAAACATGTTCTTTTTTATTTAAATTAAATTTATTATCAGCAAGTGGATTATTGTTTATTCTTGATGAGGAAACCCCTGAGCATTAAAGAATAAACATGTTTTCGTATGAATCAACAAGTCTTTTGTACTAATTGATTAAACATAAAAGATATCTTCTTATCAACCCAATGCACAACCAAATAAAGGGAACTATCAGTAACCCTACCTTGTCTCACTAAATTATAAACATTAAGTATGATGTTTTTATTTATTACATCACATACATTTATTTGTTATCCACTTGATACATTTAAGTAGTAAAATATTAAATTTCTTTTTTTTTAATGTTTAGAAAGGAGACTTAACCTTTTGTATGGAACTTCGGCCATAATCTGTGTCCTTTAGGAATGTTGGGAAACTAATCTCTGTACAGAACGAAGTAACATTTTTGTCCATTTCACTGTTTGTGTGTATATAATAAAAATTAAAACTGCTTGTGACAGTTATGAAAGATTTTTAGGTTGTAAGAAGTTTACAAAACAAAATCTCAATTCGAATTATTTGATCAGAAGTACACTTTAGTATTTCAAAGTGATAAAATCGCCACACTTGCTTATTAAATAATCGAAAAATATTTTTATGAGAATAATACTTGTAATTAATATTACAAGCAACGAAGTACAAGTAACATCACCTATCTTTCACATTTAATGTCTAGATTATTTAATTATATTTTTTTTGATTCCAGATTGAATAGAATATTGCGTTAATTGAAAAACTATTACTATTTGTACACAGGAAACAGGGCTTAAAATCACGAACAAATATGTTTACTCAATTTTTCTCTTTGTTTTTTTTAATAAATGTGACAAGTTCTCATGGCCGATAATAATTAATAATACATCTCTCATATCTTTAAATAGTAACTTGTATTTCACCTACAAATTTTTAAACTTATCTATTAGACTAGGCAATAATTAGGCTTTGTATATAATGTAGGTACATTCTAACATTTAAGATCTTGTTTGATTAACCCAGTTAGACCGACCGACCCATACATGGGTTTCGAGAAATAAAAATATTCTACCCTCGTTATATGATTCAATCTTATCTATTTAGATCGTATTAGAATTTTATTGTAGTTTCAAACTTCATACTACGTAACGTTTATACATTAAATTCACAATATTTATTTTGCGAGAACTAGAATTGTCAAGGAAATAAATATTTAACATTGACATTAATACTATTTACAAGACAAGGTTCAAAAATAACGTTAGATATTTGAATATCTTCAATCCCATAATCTCATTAATTGAATTGAAGATGAGATACTTATTTTTCTTTAATCGTATTATTGGATGTTTCATGAAAACTAACATACTACATGAATTTGGGGGTACTAACCAAGCCAGGGTAATGCTTTGCATTACGAAAAATTTATAAATATTTTCATCACAAGTTTTTGATGTCTGGTACATTAAAAACTTTTAGAAAGAAGCTTAACTTTGAATCAACAATTTCCTGAATAATTCTAGTTTTATTTTTACAGTTGCTAGGATCTTAATAATTATATCCCTTATGATCTTTTATTACTACGTTTTTAGAGAATTAAAAATAAAACAAAGCCTCTAAAGGCCTTACCGACATTAGCTAATTCGTACTGCTGCTTGATTTAATCCATGGCCTGGCTTCCAAGTGGTTCCAGCGCAGCTTCTCAATCTCGCTGTCGGAGTACGTGCTGTCAACGTTCTGATCATAGCCAAGTCGAGGCGGTGAGCTATCGGCGTCACAGCTTTCATCATCACACCAGCAGCAGCTCCAGCATTGATCATGAAAATAAAACAGGAAGACCATTAGAAATTACATCAGAGAGCCAGAGACTATCCCACTTCTGATGTTAGAAAGTGTATGTAAATCTATATGTATATGTATTAATATCCACCAATTAATAAACTGAGTGTCAAGATGATTACTCGTTATTTAATGTGTTTGAAAGTATCTCTAAATAAATGTGTAGGGAACAGGGTTGTTATGAAATAAAACCACAATAGACTAGACCATTAATTTTATTTATTTAGGTCTTGTCAAACTCAAACTCGAAACTCTATTCCATTCACTAAGTCCCTAGGTCTTCGTGGAGAAGAATGGACAAGAAACTCCACGGAAACATCTTTTAAATTATTATACAAGGACAACCTGACGTTGTCCTTGACTGTCTCAAGTTATAGCAATTTATCAGTGTACATAAACAATAAGCAATATAAACCATATTATGGTACATATTTCTAACACATAGTAATCAGGAATATTCATAGAATAATATCAAATAACTTACATAAACATTATGGATCCTTTAGAGTAATACAAATAGGTTTCCGCTTTTACACATTTGGTATCTTCATAACTAGGCCACAATATGTAAACTTAATTCTCTCACAATTACACAATGATACACAAATGGAATACACTTTGGGTCTGTCTTTACCCTTCAACAGTTGCAGCGTAACTGACTCTGAATTGGCGGTACTTCTACTTTTATAACCGTCGAATATTAAAAAGTACATCAACGACTACCACCATAATAAACCAATGGCAAATGGTTATTCATTATAGCTAAATAACTAATAACATAAATAATAATTAACAAATCCTATGTAGTGAAACTATTTTAAAACGTCATTAGGTAATTTACCAATGTAGTATGTTTTTATTTGTAATCTTTATGACTATCGGATGAAATATGAATATCAACCGATAGTTCAGAGAATTGATTGATTGAATTGTATAATTGCATGGCACATGTGTGAGTACTATGTACTATAAAGCCACTTTTTACATTTAGTTATATTTTAGTGACGTTGCCCTGGTGGCTGAGAGAATGTCATGCTCACTCAAATGTCTCGCTGATGGTGGCGGGTGTGTCGGATCATTTAGTTCCCTTCAAAATGGTTGAGTTGAATGGTGCTGATCCATGCGTCATGTTCGTGAACGGGCGCTGTCAGTGGAGACTGGTCATTCCTTAGTTGCCGTGGTGTAGATTTTTTTTTTTTGATTTGTTTATTATATCTTTACTCTGGACGCTCTTAACTTGCACGTCTTGCTACATAGTTCTCACATAATATACCATCTCAACATGAATGATATAATGTACCAAGATTTTGTAACAAATTCTGATTTAAAAGAGTGTCCATGGAGTTTCTTGCCCGTTCTTCTTCATGAGATCTACGTTAGGGAACTGGCAACTGCAGTACTTTCACAAGTTATTATGCCTTGTGATTGTGACTGTAGCGTAGGAGTGCAATGCGTCGTTTCGGGAGTTGCTGCGTCGGGCTGCGCGGCGCCGGATGTTACCGCCGGCGAGTGCTGTGGGTGCGGGGGCGCGCGGTGGCGCGTGCCGTGGCGGCGGGTGCGCGGGGTTCCGGGTCGCGGAGCGGCGGTTGCACGTTGCGGCGTGCATTTGTTGTTCCGTGATTCGGGGTTTCGAGCATTCGTTGTTGCGGTTTGCGTCGCTGCGTGCTTTCGTGCTTGCAGTGTTCGTTGTTGCGGGCATTCGGTGGCGTGTGGTTCGGCGTGGTGGCTTTCGGAATGACGTATTGCACTCGTAGTTTCGTTTTTTTTGTGAAATGTTCTTCTGACATTCAAAAGTGCCTGTAATGGCTTAATTGAAATAAAGAATTTGAGTTTGAGTTTGAGTTTGATTGAAACTATTTAATTTATTAAAATTGCAAGATAAAATCTAGGAAACACTTAAAGTATCGTTTAATAATAACTATATAATTTATGGGCAATTTATAATAAATAAACATTTAACTTGACTTATCTATTCAAATACCACAATAGTAATTGTGGTTCGGAAACCAAGTCTTTTAATAAAAGCTACTTCTATAAAATACGTCGGGATATAGAATATCATTAGAATAATGTAAATTAGGTTTATTTTAAATTAGAACCTTTGTTTTTAATATATTTACGATAATTATTAAATCAACAATATACTTGACGCAACGTCGCCCTACGTCATTGTCACTTGACATTTGACAGCCGACGTTGCTACGTTATTTTGGTCAATAATGAGAGTTTCTAAATAGTTACCTAGATATTCTTATACATATTGCTATGCCATCACGCTCCATAACTCAAATAGCTGATGTTGGAGAAAACACAGCCAGACTGAAGTGGAAGTGAGCAGGCTACGCGGTACGGATGCACCCGGAGAGATGAGAAAGATCGTCATACACTGACACCTGAGGAATGACAGCGCAACGTCGAGGTCCACAGCGGCGGAGGTGGCGAGACCATATTTGCGGGGCTAACATGGCCAGAGATCGTACAGTCGCCATCAGATATATTGTAGCTGACAAGGTGACCAAATACTTCTGAACAATTTAAAATGTCAATAAGATCCATATACTACAAGTTACCATTAATATCTGAACATTCATTACTTCATTAATATCTGAGCAGATGCTTGTCAATAATATTTAAACAAACAACTAACCAAAAATATCTGAACACTTACTTACTTACTCTTTATACCTAGAACAGTCATTTGGTGTTCAATAAAACCGAGTTCAACAAAAAATAAAATAAAATAAAAAAGTGAAAAATAAACTTTAGAAGAAAAATCAATTTCTGTAGTTGGTGACAAAAAATAAAAAAAGTAGTTAAAAAACTAAAAAACCCGACTGAAAAAACTGAAAAGTAAAAAAACAAGCACATTTTAAATTAAACAAAACTTGGAAGCAGGCGGGGTTCATTCTATTTTCTTTCATTTCATAATTTAATATTCAAATGAACCCCGCCTTTTTTTTTTTTTTTTTTGGTGGGTGGAAAATCATCGAATGACCCCCCCCGCTCTTGGGCAGAGCGAAGGGGAGTGTCAGACTTCTACTGACTAAAAACCGAACCCATGTTCCTTCTTTGCCCTTGCGCCGAGGCCACGTAATCTAGTACAAAAATCCGAACCCCGCCTGCTTCCAACTTTTGTTTAATTTAAAATGTGCTTGTTTTTTTACTTTTGAGTTTTGTCAGTCGGGTTTTTTAGTTTTTTAACTACTTTCTTTATTTCCAACTTTTTAGTTATTTTGTGCTTGTTCTTTCGTTGGTCGCGTAAAATTCTTCGCAGATGATTTATTTTTACCCGACTACGGCAAAGCCAAAGGAGGGTTATGATTTTGACTGGCTATGTATGTATGTATGTATGTATGTATGTATGTATGTATGTATGTATGTTTGTATGTATGTATGTATGTATGTATGTGTGTATCTTCATCTGTTCCCTCATAGCTTCTAATCTACTTGTCGGAACTCGACTTAAGAGGTATCGTTAGAACCGTCTTAATTTTCCGCTGAACATAGGCTACGTGACGTGTCACAAAAAGCGATTTGGCGCCCTCTAGCGGTCAAAAAGTAAGGCTTAAAAAATAAAAATGGAGATAAACACGCCGTGTTTGGTATCATTTGAAAGGGCCTCACTTGTACATTTCCAAAATATTGCTCAAATTTAAAATCACGCCCTCTAGCGGACAAAAAGTTAAGGGTAAAAAAAAATATTTAACACCAAAATTGTTTAAATAAAATAAAGTAAAAAACTAAAACCCGACTACGACAAAAAAAACGACGCTGAAAAAGTATGAAACAAGATTTTCAGGATAGAACAAAAAGAAAAGCCGTAGTCACACGTTATAGGTACCAACCTAAACACTTTAATACCGTGTGACTACGGCTTTTCTTTTTGTTCTATCCTGAAAATCTTGTTTCATACTTTTTCAGCGTCGTTTTTTTTGTCGTAGTCGGGTTTTAGTTTTTTTAACTTTTATGTTTGTTTATAGGATTTTTCACTTTGAATTTCTTTTAAACATAGAAGTGTTTTATTTTTTTGTAATCTCCTTTTAAAACCCTTTATTTTGATACCCTACTCGATGGTATTGGAAAAAAAATTTTTTTGGAACTCCGCGATTTGGCCCCCAAAATCGCCATTTTTTTTTTGTTTTTTAATTTTAATGTAGCCTATAACACTCGCGCCATCAAGACGAATCCAACGACGTATATTTCATTCAAATCCCTTCATCCGTTTTGGAGTTATGAGGGAACAAAGAAACGGACATACATACACGTCAAACACATAACCCTCCTTTTGGGCTTCGCCGCAGTCGGGTAAAAAATCTAGGTATAAAGAGTAGGCAAGTAAGTGTTCAGATATTTTTGTTTTGGTAAGTTGTTTGTATAGAAATTATTGACAAGCATCTGCTCAGATATTAATGAAGTAATGAATGTTCCGATATTAATGGTAACTTTTAGTGTATGGAACTTATTGACATTTTAAATTGTTCAGAAGTATTTGGTCACCTTGTCTGCTACAATATATCTGATGGCGACTGTACAGGTTAGAGAGGTATGGAAAGATGAAGGGATCGTTGGAAGGAGAAAGGGGGAGGCCTTTGACTAGCAGTGGGACACCATGTAGCACGGTAAAAAAAGGGCCTGTTCTTGACCTCGATCACGCCTGAAGGAAAGCTATGGATGAGAACTATGATATAACGGGTGTGTCCAGAAGATGCCTGTTCACTTTTGTTTTGAAGGCCGGGTTTTTGGGAGGAAGCACAGATTTCCACAGAGTTTTTGAGATTAACGCAGACCTCCACACTTTGGCTGTCTGCATAATAAAAGTGGAGAAGCACTGAGTACAACTCGTCGGGATATCAAGCTAAAATCAAATGAGATGACGATGATGTGATTTGGGTGAGTCTGAGTATATCTGCCCTATGCTCCCGTAAGATGTACTGAATAAGTGGTAACCATCCATACTATCCTTACATAGTATAAAACAAAGTCGCTATTTTTGTCTGTCTGTTTGTCTGTATGCTTAAATCTTTAAAACTACGCAACGGATTTTGATGCGGTTTTTTTTAATAGATAGAGTGATTCAAGAGGAAGGTTTTAGTATATAATTTGAACGACATCCACGCGGGTGAAGCCGCGGGCATCAGCTAGTAATATTATAAATGCGAAAGTAACTATGTCTGTCTGTTACTCAATCACGCCTAAACTACTGAACCAATTTGCATGAAATTTGGTATGGAGATATTTTGATACCCGAGAAAGGACATAGGCTACTTATTAATAATAAAAAAAAAACTTTATTCAAGGAGTTGAAACAGGGGTTCGAAAATATTACTTTTGGTCGCGATAACCGGCATCGGTAGCGTTAACCGACATCCGCGCGGTTGAAACCGCGGGCATCAGCTAGTTTGTGAATAAATGTAAATTATACCGACCCGAAGATTTGTATAGTGTACTGAAAGTAACTTACCTCATCATGATATTTTAAGACATGTCCATTCAATTTCTCCATAACATTAAAACCATTTACACACAACTTGCATTTGTATTTAAACTTCCTGTAGAAATCACTGTTTTTCTCTCTTTCCAGCCAATTTTTTAAATCTTGAGGTTGTATTGCAAACTTTTTTCTCAGGACCTTTTTCTCATTCTTTTCATAGACAATTTTATAGTGTAAAGGTTTATTATTTGTTTTCTTGGTGTCTATTTCATTTTCTTTTTTAATTTCATTGATGCTGAAGTCTTTGATTTCTTCGTAGTTATGAAAGGAATCATTGGAGTGTTCATTTTCTTCTTTTACTTCTAGTTTCCCTTTGCAATCTTCATCATCTTCATCATCAGCATGGGTGATGATGATCATTTGATCTGTATGTATTTTTGTTAACTTTGACAGAGAGTTTGGAAGCAACTTCTGAAAATAAAAAAGTAGGTATATGAACTATCTGCCGGGATGCAGTGGCCCCAGGACACAAAGGGCTAAGAAGGAACATGGGTGGGTTTTAGTAAGTAGAAGTCTGAGACTCTTCTGCTAGGCCCATGAGTTTTAAAATGTAGGTGACTCAGTGTTCACTACACACCACTGGTGGTGATCACTTGTTGCCAACCACCAATACACTCACATTTAAAAAAATGTCTCCTATAGATTGGTAGGGCAATCAAACTACGGATGGCACAAAAATTACATTTATAACTGAGATAAGCTCAGTTTCCGACAATGGCCCAATCAAGAAGCTAAGTGCGGATAAAAGTCCTGTTAACCTTTTGAGCACAGTCTGTCGAGTTAAGGTACTTTTTGGCTTGTCGTCTGCGGCGTCTGTGGCGGTCAAAAGGTTAAACTAAACTAAGCTCAGTTTATGGGCGAAATAATCCACAACGAAAGGACTGATCGCCCGCCTGGTGTCTGCTGGCATCCCGAAGATAATAAAATAATAAGCTCAGTTTCCTAGCACCACAAATAAACATTCATATGAATGGGTACATACCTGATTATTAAGACAATGATAAGCCTGAATCCTTTGAGCTTCGTCTACTCTTTCTTTAAAGAGTTTTATTTTCTTCAGTATGGCGATACATTCCCAGCATAACAACAAAGGCTGTTGCAATGGCTGAAAGTAACTAAATTTCTTTAGATAACATCACACCTGTAACGTCTTAAGGGTTAGTTAGAGGTGTCCCTAATAGTACAACCACATTTCTAATTTTTCCCGTCAGCGGGTAGGGGCGGAGTATGGTTTGCCACACCTGATGTTTACTTCCATACATAACAGGTATAAGTTCCTGCATGTATACCAGAGACAGACAATTCTACACATTATTCTCATAATTATAATCGAGCAACATCTAAATTTTAAATTAGTTATTTTATATTTTTAAATTGATTGAATTAAATAGAAAGCTTCCTTTTCTAAAGTCAATTCCAAAGTGGTAGTGGGCGAAGCTCATTAATAATAAAACCTACGACTGATGGAGTTAAAAACAACATTAGTAAATAATAAAGTAATATTATTGTACTTACAGTATTAGAAAAAAAATTATATACATCAACATATTCGTCGATCAAAGACAAGCTCCGATCAGAGCTTAAACAGGCTTGACACAAGGAACCACCACTTTTATTGACAAAATCATACTTTGATTCCTCCATTTCATTCATTTTAAATTAATTTTTCATGAAATAAAATCGTGAAAACTTATGTTTACAATTTTTCAATTTTCCTCAGATTTTCAGAAATGACACTGACATTTGGGGCTGTCAAGTGTCAATATGTTGAGTTTTTTTTACTTGTTTGGATTCGAGGCTTTTAAAAACCGTAACCGGTTTACTAACAAGAGCCTTATCATTGCGGGTGCAGGCAAAACTGTTTTTGGAATCTACACACGCGTGTTTTATTTTTACCCGACTACGGCGAAGTCAAAAGGAAGGGTAATGATTTTGGCAGTCTATGTATGTATGTTCCACCGTAGCGCCTAAACTACTGAACGGATTTTAATAAATTAGGTGTCAATAGATTCGTAAGAATAGCCCGGGTGACATAAGCTATATAAATTTTATAAATTCTTTTTAGGACGGAATTTAAATGTCAAAACTTACCTCAAAAAATATTTAATTGAGATAATCATAGCAAGTTTGGTATCAAATGAAAGGTCTTGGCGAGCACATTACAAATATGTAATATATTATAGTTTAAGTACACACAAAAATAAAACGAAATAAAAAAAATTAGTTCAAAAATCTAAAACCTGACTACTAACAAAATCGCGGTCTTAAAAGTAGAAAATAATAAAATTCTTGTCTGATATTCTTCGTAGTCGCATGCCACCTTGCTAATGGCAATTAGTAGCTCTGTATCAATGAAAACGCCATGAAGGAGCATCAGGTATCAGTGGCATGCGACTAGCGACTACGAAGAATATCAGACAAGAATTTTTATTATTTTCTTGTTTTCTACTTTTAAGACCGCGATTTTGTTAGTAGTCGGGTTTTAGATTTTTGAACTAAATTTTTTTTGTAGTTTGTTATTTTAAACTGGTTTGTTGCCAGAGATGATCCAAGCGGTGCAAGGATGCTTTATCATGCTTTGCAGCACTGTGAAACAGTATAGCGGTTTCCATCAAAACTGTATACGGAGCTATAATTACATACTCTTTGTACGGAGCTTGTGTTTGCTATTGTAATTTTATAATCTAGTGTTTAAATTTAAACCTTTATGACTATAAATTTAGGGATCAAATAGTTTTACCGACACGGATAGACAGCGAGTTAGAAATGATCCCTATTAAAATTGTCTCTGTTTATTACGATTACTGTGCTTAAAAAATAAATAAAATAGTTAACCAGAAACATTTCAAACAGTCTGTGTCGGTCCACCAGAAATAAAATATTTTTTTCCTAGCCTGCTCTGTCCTACTCGGGTAAAGGACTCCTTCCACTCTTTCCATTTCTCGCGAACCCACACGTCCTCCTTCCAGTTCTGATGGAGCCTGTGTAGTTCATCCCGCCATCTCCTTCGTGGCCTATCGCGACCCAGTCTCACTGTGTGAGGGCGCATTTTTGCTATATTGGCCTACATGTCCGGCATGCGGCACAAATCTGCAAAAGTCTTATTTGAGTTGAGCAATGGGCAGGCTTTTCATTACTGATACAATATTTCAATTATACCTTAACTATAGCAATGTATCTCTCATTGAAATAGTTATTCTTACTTGTTGAGTTCAATAAAAAAGACTGAAGTCGGTTTAAGTTTATTTTTGTGTAATATTTAAATGTTACATAGATATTATTGATTTATTATTGGGTAAAACATGTCCAGTCCAGTCATTAAATTATACTTACACATTTTAAATTAATGCTTTGACTTTACCTTTACACTCGTTAATTTTCATCCTTTTTTTTATGCGGTTCTTCGAGTTTACCGGTTTGCCAGCTTTACCATTTTCCAAACCTTTGACTTTTTTCTTTTGATGTAATCTAAAAATTAAAAGGAAAAAATAAACAACTTCCAAAAACAAAAAAATATTAACAATAAAAAGACCAAGTAGTAAAAAATATCTGTACTTTCGGAAGCCAGTGAGTTTTGTTTGTTTCATCGACTTTTTTTGCCACTGACTTCCGAAAGTAAGGTTATTTTAGACATATTCACCATATTCTCAAAGATTGAACATTTTGAGAATTGGACATTTTGACCGTGAACATTTTGTTTTTAAAACGTTTCCCCACTGTAGGAATTTCTCCTGTATCGTGAGTGCTTTTACAAACATTTAAATTCACATACACAAACATCCAGACCCGGAACAACTATCTGTAGATCACACAAATATTAGCTCCGTGCGGGATTCGAACCCGTGACACGCAGCGCAGCAGTCAATCACCTCAACCACTGCGCCAACCGTACCTCATTGGGTTTTTCTATAGCCGCGTACAGACCGGCCAAACGAACGCCAACGATGGATATTTATCGTTCGCTAGCGTTTACCTAAGGGCAAGGGTTTACCAAAACCTTGGTAAACCTAAACCTACTTAACGTTTAGGTTTACCTACCCCTTACCCTAAGCCCCTAAGCCGTCCAGATTGCAGCAACGAAGGTCAACGAAACCCGTTCGTTGGCGTTCGTTTGGCCGGTCTGTACAGGCCATATCAGGAATATCTCAGTAGGAGCCACGGAGTCTGGATTTATTTCCGTTTGATGGCAATAGGCTCGCACCCTATTACATGGGCGCAATGTGGATGTACATTAGGTACAGTCAAAAATATGGATACACTTAGCAAAATAAATTCACAAGCTATTATCTAGGTAAATAACCGTCTTTACTTTGAGATAAGCCCTTTTCGTAATAGTACCTATGCCTTTTTTGAGAGGAGTTGTTGCCCAGTGCAGTTTGACTTACGAACAGTAACTCGGGGGCTCGGACCAGTGAGGCGCATTACTTTATGCAATTTATTTCATCACCACTGGTTTCAAAACGATGAAGGAAAACATCGTGAGGAAACCGGCATGTCTTAGAACCGAAGACAAGTGACATCTACTCGTACCAATACTACCAATACCAACCCGCACTGGGCCCGCCTGGTGGATTTTAGCTCAACCTACTAGAGAGGAGGCATGAGCTCCTGCAGTGGTGGGAACATTATAGGCTGATGAAGATAATGTTAGCGGAGCATACTTACAACATAAATATGATTCCTCAAAGAAGACTTAGAAGCTAATATTTTGTCGCATAGCTGACAAGTTGTCTGCCTATGTGTAGCATTTATTATGCAAACGTCTTTCTCTATACGTACTGGAAAATTAAAAAAACGAGGTTCAATAAGGTGTAGCGGTCGCAAGCGAAAGTGAGGTAAAGTGGACTTTGCAGTAGCAGCCGCGGAGGCTGGAATTTAGACGAATCATGCTTGTAGTCCTTTTTTTTTTGGAGTGTGGCAAATCATCAAATGACTCCTCCCGCCCTGGGCGGAGCGGTAGGGAGTGCCAGACTTCTATAATACTGACTAAAAACCACCCATGTTCCTTCTTAGCCCTTTATGTGGAGGCCACGATATCTCTTTCAAACAACCCGCAGCCCCGTAGGGATGCGCGATACCCTTCATTGAAGAGCTCTATGTCCAGCAATGGACTGCTGTAATAATAGTCCTCCTGATTGTTTTCGATCACGGTGGCCAATCTTGGCAGAGATTAGCCAACTGCGCGGAGACATTATAGTGCACAAGTGTGTGCGCAGGCACAGGTGCACTCTCTGTTCCTTATTTCTCATAGTCCTCAGGGACGGCAATCCGACACGACCGGAGAGAGATCAGGTGCAGGACCAACGGCTTAACGTGCTTTCCGAGGCACGGGGGTACTATACCGCCAACTTCTTAACTCCGGGCTACTGCTGAAAAATTTCAATTGAAAAACCCATAGCACTTTTTGTCCGACCCGGGAATCGAACCCAGGACCTCATTCACAGCAGTCGCGCTTACGACCACTAGACCAACGAGGCAGTTACGACTGCTGTAGTCTGATAAATAGCAAGAGTAAACCATAATTACTTAATTTAACTTTAGCTTTCATAATAATATTATATATTTCCGGGCACAGTAAAGTAAAAAGATATTTAAGCCTATTCTGTAACGGCCTCAACTTCCTGTTTCGCTCCAGGCAAGTGTAACACCTGGATTCATTTATTTTTGTTAAAAGTTTTCAATAACATTACAACATCATTACAAAGAAGTTCTTTTTTTTTTTTTTTTTCTCCTTAAATGGCAACTGAGCCGGTTCCGACTATTCTGCCAGTGTCACGTCGTGACGGCAGCACAGAGAAAGAAGTTCTGTTTGATTATTACGAAAAAATAACACCGACAACAAAGCATCGACACATCTGACACTGACATGAGAATTTGATAACTGGAGAATATCAATAGTGATGAACCAAACTGTAGTTACGGTTTTTTTATCGTACATGTGGCCATGGTTTTATAGCATGCGGGTCATCCAATGTGATTTTTACTTGTGTTTTTACTGCTTTGATGAGTTTTCATGTTTTAGTAAAATCAAGTCAGCCGTAAAACATTTTCGTTACTCCACATTATCCACACCCTTTTGAAGTTCTACAGTTGTTGACACACACACAGTTTTTTTTGTTGTGTTGCAACACTAGGTAAGGAAGCCATTTTGTGGTGTCGCAGTGCAGAGAATCGTTCTTCATCAATTTTCGTCTATTTTACATGGGAGTATTACTTTTTGTTGTGATACGAAAATTAATCATAACAAATAAATACTTTTGAAATCATTATTGAAAAGTTTTAAAGTCAACAAAATGGAGCAGGATGTGGATACATCATATAGAACTGTGTGCATTACGTGTTTGAGTAGTGATCGGGATCTTTTTCATTTGAATAATTCTCCTCATGTTTATCAAGTTTTTCGTTTACTGATGTACGATTTCGCGGGCGACAGGGTAAGTTCAAACTTATTTCAAGTTTTATAACATGAAACTTGCCTTTTGATTCGGATTACGTAAATAATAAGGTCAAATTGCAGCTTCTAAATAAGTCTATAGTTAATTGTTAGCGTGTATTTCCTCTACAAATTATAATATTAGTGGGCGCGGGAACTAGTCAAAAACTTTCTTGACATCTTTACGTGATCTATCAAATAGTTTTGAGATCACATTAATTCAATTTTAGAAGTAATCGAATGTTCGATATGTTAATCTATCCTAAAGGAACTCATACTTTGGTCAGTTGGTAGTTTTAGGGTCAGAGTTGACAACTGGAAATTATTATTACTTAGAAAACTGCCTCCGTGACTGCAGTGCATGAGGCCCTGGGTTCGAATTCTCAGACTGGTAGATCCAACTGTTTGAGCCTCCGTGGTCGAGTGGTTTAGGCGTTGCCTTGTGACCCGGTGGTCGTGGGCTCGATTCCCATGGGAAGCATACTTTGTGAAGTTGTTTCCAGTTTGGTTAGGACATTGCAGGCTTGACTCACCTGATTGTCTGATAAAAAGATGGTTCCGTGCTTCGGAAGGCACGTATAAGCCGGTGGTCCCGGCTGCCAAATGGCGGTCGTCAAACCATGTCAGAGGCCCTTGCGGCGGTTTAGAAACTCTGACACTAGGGTGTGTGGGGTCGTTAGACCTTACTGCCCACACGATAAGAAGAAGAAGAAGTTTGTCCATCAGGAATTTCTCATTAGCAGCCACAGAGGCTGAAATTGATGCCTGGTCAATGACAATAAGCTCACCCCTCATTACATGGGACTTAAACGTAACTGGCGAATTGTGGGTGTATTATTAGGTATACCTCTACCGAATCCTTCGAGGTTTACAGGTGTGATTCTATTTTTCTATTTATCTTCGGGGACGCCGGCAGACACCAGGCGGGTCAGTCCTTTCGTTGTGGATTATATCGCCCAGTTCCCCATTTTGGTGGATCCCCTTTATGGGTTACTGGTGGTCGGCATCGCGAATTTTCCTGTTGCCTTGCAGAAGCTCACCAGTTGTTCGGTAGAGATTTCTGCAAGCTTCTCTTCATTAATCTCATCTGTTCCTAGGATTTCCCATCTGAGTAGCTCATAGTATACATTGTGCATTCCGCCACAAGGTGGAAACTTGTTTCTTCTGCTTCTCCACATGCTGGGCATATGGGATCTTCCTTTACTTTCATAGTCGTCAGGTGTCTATTGAGTCAACAGTGTCCTGTTGCGATCCCTACTACTAGTCTTATGTTTCCCCTGCTCATTTTGAGTAGTTACAGGTGTGATGATATGCTAATAAAACAATTTCTCTTTCAGTTCGGAGAGGCAATGCCCGAGATAGACCATTTGGTCTGTTGGGAGTGCCTGGCCCTCATGAAGAGGTTCCACAAGTTTAAATGGCAGGTGCACAGTGCACAGGAACATCTGAGGGTCTTGGCTCTTAGCAGGAGTCAGGAGGTAGGTGGCATTACCTTCTACTCTTGACCAGCCAGAACAGCACGGGCTTGAGGGATATATAAGCGGCATAGAAACTCTGATAAGAGTACCAAGTTAGGGACGAAAAAAATAACTATGTTTTATGTTAGGGATTGTATGTGAGCCTTGGCGGCTGTTACTCGAATCTAACCAGCCGTGCTCCCTCCAGAACCAGATCAAACTTCCCAGTCTTCTCAAAAAAAGTATGTGAGAAATATAGAGACATGTACAATTGGTACATGTCACATATCTTTGAATTTTTGGTTTTTGGACATGCCAGTTTCCTCACAAAATTTTCCTTCACTATTTTGAAATCAGAAATGATGAATTGTTTATTTTTTTCCAGAGCATGGACCACACGTATATGTCACAATCCCTATCCAGCCTAGACATGGAAACCAAGGTGGAATATGACAAGATATACTTCGACTTCTCAGCCGCTCCTGAAGACCAGGGCTATATCATCACGAGTCACGGTCAACAAAATGTGAAGAGTGAACAGTATGATGTAGCGCAAGTGGTGCAGGACAGTAATATACTGGATATTGACCATCATATGGATGCAGGGCATATTTTAGAAGGTGAGTCCTTGTAGACTTCTTAGGAGTTGTTTGCTTTAGATATTACCGAGGATGGTGCGATTTTTATAAATACCCGTTGTTATCTGCTATCTCCCTCTCTGACTCTCTCTCTCTCTCTCTTCTCTCTGACGCACTCTCTTTCTATCTCTCTCTGGCTCACTCTATCTCGGACTCATTCTCTATCTCTCTCTCTCTCTTCTACAATCTTTGACCATCCAATGATACATGTACATCTCATCCAAATCTCCATTTTGGCGGTTTTCAGATCTTTTTGTTAAGAGGCGTTTGCATTAGAGGTTACCGAGAATTTCGCGTTTTTTAAATATCTGCTGTCTCTCCCTGTACGCAAAATACGCGCTCAAGATGTGGAATTGCGGACATCAGCCTGTTATGCTAAACTCCCTTTCGCTCTCTATTCTTCAACCTATGACTACCCAATGACGCATGCAGGTCTCTTACATCCACTGCAGGGCAAAGGCCTCCCCCCACGATTTCCAAATTTGGCGATCCAAGGCCAATGTGGACCAATGGACGTTGGTCAGGTCTCTTCCATAGATAGTTTATAAACAAAGTCGCTTTCTCTGTCCCTATATCCCTTTGTATGCTTAAATCTTTAAAACTACGCAACGGATTTTGATGCGGTTTTTTTTAATAGATAGAGTGATTCAAGAGGAAGGTTTATATGTATTTAATATCAGCATTGCACCCGTGCGAAGCCGGGGCGGGTCGCTAGTATTTTATATTTCTAAGAGTCGATGCCCGCGGCTTCGTCCGCGTGATTGTCGGTTATCGCGACTTTCAACCTTTTTTTCGCACTAAAAAGTAGCCTATGTCGTTTCTCAGGCTCTAGACTACCTGTTCCTTGCGTGATCGAATCAGAAATGAGGACATCCGCTTGAGAACCAAGGTTACCGACGTAGCCCGAAGAATCGCCAGACTTAAGTGGCAATGGGCAGGGCACATTGCTCGCAGAACGAATGGCCGATGGGGCCGAAATGTTCTGGAATGGCGACCGCGAACCGGAAGACGTTGCGTTGGAAGGCCTCCCACTAGGTGGACCGTGCACCTGGTCAAGGTTGCAGGGAGTATTCCACATTGGGCACCTGAGGTATTCCACATACGGCACCTGTCAATATTTTTCGCAGGTGCCATTAGTGGAATAGTTTATTATTTAAAATTTTATTCCACATACGGCACCTACGGATCAGTAGGTACTACTAGTGTTGGATTTTTGCGCGAAAGGACACTCTTGCGCGAATGGACACTTGCGCGACTGAAATAGCATGGATTGCAGCAATGGATTTTTTTTTTGGATTTTCCATCATGGGTGTCGTTTTCATGGTTTTTGGGGTCCCTGATAACTAATGAGGTCAAAATGAAAATCCAAGATGGTGCAACAAAATTTTATGGTTTTTCCATCATGGGTATCGTTTTCATGGTTTTAATATCACAGTCAGTTTCCTTAATCACAAATGTGTTGTAAAATCAGCCTTGACTTACAATAGAATTTAAAAACAAATACTTTTCAGGTTTCGTTTCTCGTCATGGGTGTCGTTTTTATGGTTAATAATAGCCATAGATTTTTTGTTTGAAAAAAATCTTACGAAACCGTTCGAACTTCTCCGTAACTAAAAGGTCCAGAATAAAAAAAACCGGACAATAGTGCGAGTCGGACTCGCCCACCCAGGGTTCCGTAGGTTGATAGGTTTTGGTAAAAATAACAACAATAATTATAATTTATTGATAAGTGCTTAACGTACAACAGTCGAATCTAGGGCTGTATTAAAGTTTGTTGTTTGCTTTCTATGTGACCTATGTTTGATGTGTATATATATCTATCCCAGGCATTTAAAAAACACAGTATATTGGTAAAACAACACTGGGAGATAATTATTTTTCAAACTGAGACAATCTTGATCACCGGCGAAAAAGTAGGTATATAACCTCTTTGCTTTACACAAAGAGATTTAAGTTTTGAAATGTCTGGCACAAAACAAAACATATTCAAATTATAACGACAAACATTTGTCAATCAAATCTGGGGGCACGGAAGTACCCCCGCCAAGACGAGCCAAGCGAAGTGCAAGGGCATTATCTACCTTTTTTCGACGCGCTTCGTCGTTTTTTTAACAAAATATTCTGTACATCAAACTAAGTAGCTTTACGCAAAAAATATTGCTGGGAAACTACTTTTTTTTTTGGGGTGAAAAATCATGTTTTGTGGTAAAACTCAATGTAACGTACTCGAAACATTGTGCTGATGGATAGATTGAATATTACGGGGGTCGTGGAGGAGTTTAAAGTAAAAAACTTCCATTAAAAACTTGTATTTTAAACCCTTACAACTTGGGTTTGGATTATACCAGCTAAAGAAAATTCTCAGGATAATATTTATTTATTTATTTAAAGAAAGAAAAGAAAGAATTGACAGCGGTCCGTTCAGACAAACCACCCCCCAACACTAGTAGTAGGTACCTACTGATCCGTAGGTGCCGTATGTGGAATAAAATTTTAAATAATAAACTATTCCACTAATGGCACCTGCGAAAAATATTGACAGGTGCCGTATGTGGAATACCTCAGGTGCCATTACCTCAGGTGCCGTTAAAGCGGGTGCCCAATGTGGAATACTCCGGTTGCAGGAACCCGCTGGATGCGAGACGCACGGGACCGGTCAATGTGGCGACATCTGGGGGAGGCCTATGTCCAGCAGTGGACGTCTTTTGGCTGAAATGAGACTATCTGTGTACCAACATTTAAATCGGTTCAGTAGTTTTGGCGTGAAAGCGCGACAGACAGAGTTACTTTCGCATTTATAATATTAGAAAGGATGGTCTCTTCCAAGTGGAGACTTTTGGGGGTTTTGTGTTAGTAATATGATGAGACGAGTGTATGAGAAGTATGGAAGAAGAAGACATGCTACGGCAACCCCAAATAAATTGGAATAAGGACCGGAGAATGCGGCTGTCCTGTTGCTTGCACGACACAGGAGCTGATGGATGCTACTGAAACTGACGCCGACCCAACTTAAATAGGGGATCGGACTGACTCAAAAAAATATGATTCTGTTTAGTCCGTCAGTTAGATTATCAAAAAATATTGGATACGTGTTTTTTGTTTCATCAAAACAATAAAAATTGACGAAAAAAAAGCGCGTCAAAGATCATGGAGTGGGGCTTGAAACGTCAATTGAAGGTATACACGAGTTTTCGAAGCACTGTATCCTAGTCTTCATTTTTTGTTTACGTGTAAAAAGAAAAAATACGTAGTTAATATTTTTTGGAAATCTATCTGACGGACTAGTAAGTTTTTTTTGTCCGATCCCCTATTGTCATCGACACGCTAAGAAGAAGAAGAATAGTAAGAATAGTCATTTGTGTCCCACTGTAGGGTAGGTCAAAGGCCTCCCTTCCCTCTTTCCACTTATCCTGCGAAAAGAGTCGAGTTCGTCTCGCAATCTTCTTCTGGGCCTGCCGCGTTGCCGTGTACTGCTGTTTGGGAGCCATTGTGTGGTTAGTTAGCCCACAGCTCCGCCAGCCCAGTTCCATTTCAGGTGGATGTTCTAGGGAAGCCTGCCAGGTACAGAATTATAATCATCAAAATCATCATTACAACCCTCCAAGTTCATGTAACTGTCAAGAATGACTTTTCCCTCCAAGTTCATGTAACTGTCAAGAATGACCTTTTGATGCAAAAAGTCAATGATATTATAAATAAAAAGAGGTAGATATCGCATTAGCACGCACAAATTGTTGAGGACAAACTACGCTAATTGGTGCAGTTTCATTTAGTCGGGTTATAGCAGCGAGCGAAGTAAGTCGAGTCCGCGGCGTAACAAAAATGCCATGTTGTGTCATAAGAAAGTGCAAAAACTATGGTTCCAAGAAAAATAAGAGTTTTGGAATTTCATACCATACGTAAGTATAATAAAAATATATCATATTTGTATTGTTTTCACGATTTATTTCTCATTTTCAAATAAATTTCGTATTATTGACATGATGGTTCGAAAAGGATAGAGTATAGGATGACAATCTGCTGCGTGACAGAGACAAATAGCATGCGTCATAGATTAATCAAACAGAAGCGAAATGGTAGGCACAATATATAGCGATGCGCTTTCAATTATTATGATTAAAATTATATAGAATGAGATAAGTAATAGCGGGCTGTCATATATTTTATTAGTAAAATTGGAATACGTAGTAACGTACCTAGATAAAACACATTTTCTCATAATGTTTTACTATTTTACAGATTTCCAAGTGATGACTTGATAAAAAATAAATGGGTTAGCATAGTTATGGCGGAAAGAAGTGAACCTGACTGGATGCCTAGTAAACGTAGCACAATTTGTTCGGCACATTTTAAAGAAGAAGATAAATATATTACTCCAAAAGGACTCAAGCGTCTGAAATTTGATACAAATATTCGATAGTACCTATCTAAAATATAATTTAAATTGTAAAAATATTAATAATCATTCGCAGTACTTAGTAGCTGTACATTGGTAACAGTCATAAAAATTCAATGTCTCTTCTGTGGTAAATCGACTCTATGATACTCTAGTGTACTTCAAGCGCAACACACAAAAACTAGCTATCTCTTTCTATCTTATTATGTTCCGTATTATCTATCGCTGTCGTAGTCTGACGTTGGCGTTCAGCCGTTTAATGACAACGCAACGATATCTGAACGTCATTCAGTATGAACATGGCGTATCTTTCTTTATAATATCATTGCAAAAAGTCATTCTTACAGCCGCGAATCATATTTTCACTAACATACAACCTAGCACTGGCCTGCAAATCGCTAAATACGTAAGAAAATTTGAATATCGCGGGCTACCCTGGAACATCAACCTTAAGCTTGGCAGCCGCGTGACCTACGTCGGTAATTTGAGTTTTGGAACGCAGTATCGACTTTCTTATACGGTCAGTAAGCTTGACTCCAAGGATACTCCGCTCCATTGCAAAACTTGTTCTATTTGTTTCAGTACCCGAGATAGTCCTGGAGCACCCAGTAACGGGAGTCATGTCCCATATAGTGGTTGGCACTGATGCCCTCGTGTCCTCTGAACCCATGACGAGCGTCCAGAGTACTATGCCGCATCTAACTATTGGGTAAGTCCAAACAACATTTATTTTCAGGCAATTTTGGCCCAGAGATATTATCCAAGGTGTAAGGGGCAGTTCTACGCAAACTGACAGGGTGAATTCATCACTCTTCATCCACAGCCTGAGTTCACCCACTGCTGGGCATAGCTGACTACTACGCACGAGGTGGCATAATTACAATGATATCATAAAGCTTTTTGGTGCGTGGAAAATCATCGAATAACCCGCCCCGCTCTTGGGCAGAGCGAAGGGGAGTGTCAGACTTCTACTGACTAAAAACCAAACCCATGTTCCTTCTTCGCCCTTGTGTCGGAGCCGCGTTAACCTTTCGATAATCCACAGCCCCGACGGGCGTCGGCCTTTGCGGGCCCCTCCTTGACCCTGTATGATCTGTCGTTTTCAAACTAAAAGCATTTAGTTCAATTAGACCATTCCATGCATTTTTTAATGTCAGAAAAAATAAATAAAACTAAGCTACAGTCACAAGGCATAGGCTATTCCAAAGCGTAGATCTGTATGGGGAAGGGGCAAGAAACTCCATGGACTGTCTTCCACACACTGGAATAAGCAGTTAAAACAATCCTAACCCCACTGATCTTTAAAAAAACTCTTATTTTTTATTCTTTTTTCAGGCCACTAACGTCTTCAAAAATAGAGACGGTAATAATGTGTCAAAATACTGTGCCTAAAGAAGAGAAACCGGCTGCGAAGCTAGGTTATATCACGGAGTATATGAGTGAAGCTGATATGTTGGCTTGCAGGTAAAAAACTAATTGTATATAACACTAGCTGATGCCCGCGGCTTCTCCCGCGTGAATGACGATCAAATTACAGTGAAACCTGGTTAAGTGAGACCTCAAGGGACCTGAAAATTTGTCTCACTTATAGAGGTATTCCACTTACCCAGTGTCTCAGATATTCAAATATGTCTCATGGGACCTCAGCATGAGTTCTAGTTATAGAGGTTTCCCACTTATCCAGGTCCCAGTTAACCAAGTTTCACTGTATATACTAAAACCTTCCACGAAAATCACTTTTTCCATCCATCGGATCTTCGTCATCTTTGGGCAGTAAGGTCTAACGACCCTACACACCCTAGTGTCAGAGTTTCTAAACCGTCTCAAAGGCCTCTGACATGGTTTGACGACCGCCATTTGGCGGCCGGGACCACCGACTTATACGTACCTTCCGAAGCTCAGAATCATCTAATAATAATCGTGAAATTCGGTACAGTAGTTTTTGAGTTTATCACGAGCAGACAGACAGGCGCGTCGTCGGAAGACTTTAATATGTAGTGATACGTCCACGACCATGGGGGTCATGGAGGTCATCATCATCATCAGCCTATAATGTTCCCACTGCTGGGACTCAGGCCTCCTCTCTTTGAGAGGGAATGGGCTATAATCTACCACGCGGGCCCAGTGCGGGTTGGTAGATGTCACATGTCTTCGAATTTGGTTCTAAGACATGCCGGTTTCCTCACGATGTTTTCCTTCACCGTTTTGAGAGCAGCGGTGATGAAATAAATTACACAAAGTAATGCGCCTGCCTGGGTTCGAACCCGCGACCTTTCGTAAGTCGGGGCCGACACCACTGGGTATCACTATTCAATGCATGCTTGATTACTTACCGTAAAACGTGATTCACATCTTAGTCAACGATAAAGAAAAAATTACACATAACGGCATTCTTTTCAGAGAGGAACTAAAACAGAAGGTGCAATTCGCGAGCTCGGTGTACAAATGTGAACTATGTATCATTGGCTTCTATACGCAACAACAGGTCGAAGACCATTTCGTGTCGGCTCATAGAGAGGTAAATGTCATCTAATTACAAAAAATTGCCCGAGTGCGACTCGCTCATGAAGAGTTCTGTATCAAAACAGCAAAATAAACATGTTTGTTGTGTGGGAGCCCCACTTAAATATTTATTTTATTCTGTTTTTAGTATTTATATGTGATCAACTGTCTAACTATCACGGTTCATGAGATACAGCCTGCTGAGGAACGGATGGACAGCGGAGTCTTAGTAATAGGGTCCCGTTTGACCCTTAGGGCTCGGAACCCTAAAAAAATACTTCTTGGATTCAAAAATATGTGAATAATCCCTTTTTTTTTCCCAGAAACCCGGCCAAGTAGCCTGCAAAGTATGCTACTTATACCTCGAAGAGAGCAAACTCCCTCGCCACACAGAGTCGCACTACCTGCGCTACAGCTGCAAGCTGTGCGGCCACCGCGAGCTCAGCAACAAGCTGGTGAGGCAACATGTGCACGCTCACATCACCAGAACTGCTAACAACGCCAGCATTAAGTACGCCGATGTGAGGGTAAATAAGGTGAGTACTGCCGACCAAATCTATACATATAAAAGGCTTTGTCCTGAATGACTGACGGATCAACGCACACCTAAACCGCTGATCGTAGAGACCTGAAACTTGGAGGGTGTGTTCTTTGTATGACGTAGGCATCCGATAAGAAAGGATTTTTCGAAATTCTACCCCTAAGGGGGTGAAAACGGGGGGCAAAGTTTGTATGGGACAAAGTGATTCCTTGGTCCAATCTACTTCAAATTTTGCATAAACCTTTTTTAACAGAATTGATGGAAGACGTGTTTCGTATTTTATGATTTTGATTTAAATTACTTCTTTTTATTTTGACACATGTCTAAAACTCAAATTTGAATTTATTCAAAAAAGGTTGAACTCACATAAACTTTTAATTGTAAAACTATCTGTGTTTACAAAGAAATACTGCGGTAGGTGTGTAGTATTTCGATTTCGAGCTGAGCTTCGTTTTCACAAAATATAACAAAATTATAGTTATATAAAACTACAAAGCCACTGACTGATTGACATGTCGTTTCTCGGAATGGGTGAGAGTTGGGTTAGGGGTATGTTTTGCAAAAATGTGTAATCTGACCAATCGAGTAGAGGAAAATTATAGGGAAAGTTCAAATCCAAGATGGTGGGCGAGTCCATTTCCGGTTTCGGTGGGGGAAACACTTGGATGGATTTCGACTCAGAGGTCCTATACGAAATGTAAAAGCATTTAAAAAAAAAGTAAAAAAAAAAAAAAAAACAAGATGGCGGCCGCGCCAGGACGTTTTGAAATTGTCGACTTTTTTCACTCGACTTTGACAAATTGTTTTCTTCTACCAAATTCTAGAACCGCCAACAAAGAGTTTGCCGATTTGTTGGTAATTGTAATGGCAATTGGGAAAAATTATGACATTGTGAAAATCCAAGATGGAGGACGCTGCGGCGGCCATTTTGTAAAAAGTTGGATATTTCGATTATTTTCAAATCCATTTTTCGGGTAGTTGGCAACATCAAACGGGTTCGAGTTGTACCGAGCAGTTGTGTGCTTTGTTGACGAGTGTTGCCTGGTGCAAAAAATTTCCCCATTTTTAGGGTATTTTCCCAGATTTTCCCCAAAAACATGAAAAGTAGAAATAATGACATTTTAAATAGAGACTTTGACTAGCCGGCAACATTGGGGTCCCCCAAATGACATTTGACCATTTTGGTTCGTTTTAATTGGCAACCCCAAAAAATATTGAACTTTTTAATTTTTGGGACTTTTTGACTTTGGCGAATTAGTTTGTTCTACCAAACTCGAAAGTTGGCAACACCAAGTACACCAATCGGTGGCCTATATTCTTGACATTTCAGAAAAATTATGACTTTTCAGAAAAACAAGATGGCGGATTCCATGGCGGCCATCTTGTAAAAAGGCCGAAAAATCCCAATTTTCGACACGATAATTGGGACAGCTGCCATCCCCCGACCGGATTGTGTTGTATAGACCGGTTATGTAATTCGTCAAGGAGTGTGGCCTGGTGCAAAAATTTTCCCCATTTTTAGGGAAATTTCCCAGATTTTCCCCGAAAACATGAAAAGTAGAAATAACGACATTTTGAATGGAAATTTTACATAAACACCAAGAATGGGGTCCTTTGAATGACATTTGACCATTTTCATCACTTTCAACTGGCAACCCCGAGAGCCATTGGCGCTTAAATTTTTGGGTCAGACCCGACTTTGGCGAATTAGTTTGTTCTACTAAACTCAAAAGTTGGCAACAATAAGTACACCAATCGGTGGCCTATATTCTTGACATTTAAGGAAAATTATGACTTTTCAGAAAAACAAGATGGCGGATTCTATGGCGGCCATCTTGTAAAAAGGCCGAAAAATCCCAATTTTCGACACGATAATTGGGACAGCTGGCATGTCCCGACCGGATTGTGTTGTATAGACCGGTTATGTGATTCGTCAAGGAGTGTAGCCTGGTGCAAAAAAAATCCCCATTTTTAGGGAAATTTCCCAGATTTTCCCCGAAAACATGAAAAGTAGAAATAACGACATTTTGAATAGAAATTTTACATAAACACCAAGAATGGGGTCCCCCGAATGACATTTGACCATTTTCATCATTTTCAGCTGGAAACCCCGAGAGCCATTGGCGCTTGAATTTTTGGGTCAGACCCGACTTTGGCGAATTAGTTTGTTCTACTAAACTCAAAAGTTGGCAACATTAAGTACACCAATCGGTAGCCTGTATCCTCGATATTTCAGAAAAATTGTGACTTTTCAGAAAAACAAGATGGCGGACAGTGTGGTTGCCATCTTGGAAAAATGATGAAAAATCCCAATTTTCGACACGATAAATGGGACAGCCGGCACCTTCTGACCGGATTGTGTTGTCCCGGTTGTGTATTTATGTTGCCTGTTGCAAACAGAATCCCCATTTTAAGGGTATTTTCCCAGATTTTGCCCAAAAACATGAAAGTAGAAGTAAAGACTTTTAGAATGAAGACTTTGATTAGCTGGCAACATAAGGGAGGTGGCGAGCGAAGCGAGCCGGTGACCACCGTAGCGTAGGGATAAGGTCACGCTAGCTTTTCCTCGGTGGTAGGCAGGTCTTGATTGGAGCGAACCTCCGTAGCGTAACGAAGGTTGAGTGGGTAAAGCGTATAATTAACTCTCATGAGCAGCTAAAAAGTGCAAAACCTCCCCTTTTTGCCCCATTTTCCCCTCCTACCTTTTTCAAAGTTGCCCCATTTGTCCCCTTTCCTTTAGGCGGATCTCGAAAGTTAAAGAGAGAACCTTTTTTTTTTCAGATTCATTGAAAGGGGCAATGCGAAAGTCGATATCATTTTTCATAGCTCCCCCTCTCCCCCTCTTCACGACCCGCGAGCTGCGCGCAGCTCGCGCAGCCACGCAAATACTAGTTATTATATTATATAAAGCTAAATTACCACTGACTCACTCACTGACAGAATTGTTCTCCCAGATGGTGGATGGGGAGGTGGGTATATTTTGACAGATTCGTAAACAACAAACTCTCGTGAGTATGGGAAAAGTCCCAAACCCCCCCTTTTCCCCCCCTTTCTCCCCCCTCCCTATCGTATCTCGGAAACAAAGAGACTTTACGTGTTTTTTTTTAGGGATTCGTATAGAGGGGGCTCGGTAAAGTAAAAATCATTTTTCAATGTGGCCCCCCTTTTCCCCCTTCACCCCCCCTTTAGGCGGATCTCGGAAATAAAGAAATTTTACGTGTTTTTTTTTAGGGATTCGTATAGAGTAGGCTCGGGGAAGTAAAAACCATTTTTCAAATTTGACCCCCTTGCCCCCCTTCACCCCCCTTTAGGCGGATCTCGGAAATTAAGAGAATTTACGTGTTTTTTTCTAGGGATTCGTATAGAGGAGGCTCGGGGAAGTAAAAAACATTTTTCAAATTTGACCCCCTTGCCCTCCTTCACCCCCTCTTTAGGCGGATCTCGAAAGTTAAGAGACTTGGAACGAATTTTTTTTCAGATTCATATAGAGGGGCATTGCGTTAGTCGAAATCATTTTTAGAAACTCCCCCCTCTCCCCCCCCCTCTTCCCCTCTTTTTTTACTCCTGAAAAAAAATTTGATTCTTACCTAAATCTATTTGAGGGGCGTTGAAATTTGTATACCCTCCCCTCCCCAACCTCCCCTAAAATTAAAAGGACTGTAACTTCATAACGGTTAGAGATAGCCATTATGTGTTTGAACAAATATTATAGTAGGCGTCGAAACCTGTCCGGTGGTGGTACAGCGGTAAAGCGAAGCGCGTATCGTAGGGATACTGTCATGATAGCTTTCCGGTGGTAGGTAGGTCCTGAATGGAGCGAACCTGCGAGACCGAGTGGAGCGAAGGGGGGAGGTGGCGAGCGAAGCGAGCCGGCGACCTTCTTAGCGTAACGAAGGTTGAGTGGGTGAAGCGTAACTCAGGGGCGACGACAAGCAAACTTTAGGGTAATGTTTTTTTAGTGGTAGTAGGAGGTAGTAGGTAGGTAGTAGGTAGGTGGTAGGTAGTAGGTAGGTGGTAGGTAGTAGGTATGTGTAGGTAGGTGTAGGTGTAGGTAGGTAGTTGGTAGGTGTAGGTAGGTAGTAGGTAGGTGTAGGAAGGTAGTAGGTAGGTGTAGGTAGGTAGGTGTAGGTAGGTAGTAGGTAGGTGTAGGTAGGTAGTAGGTAGGTGTAGGTAGGTAGTAGGTAGGTGTAGGTAGGTAGTAGGTAGGTGTAGGTAGGTAGGTGTAGGTAGGTAGTACCGCGAGCTGCATTGGAACATGTTTTTTTTCAGATTCATTAAGAGGTGCAATGCGTTAGTCGAAATCATTTTTCAAAGCTCCCCTCTCCCCCTCTTCACGCCCCGCGAGCTGCGCGCAGCTCGCGCAGCCACGCAAATACTAGTTATATTATATAAAGCTAAATTACCACTGACTCACTCACTGACAGAATTGTTCTCCCAGATGGTGGATGGGGAGGTGGGTATATTTTGACAGATTCGTAAACAAGTCACTCTCGTGTGTATGGGAAAAGTCCCAAACCCCCCCTTTTCCCCCCCCTTCTCCCCCCTCCCTATCGTATCTCGGAAACGAAGAGACTTTACGTGTTTTTTTTTAGGGATTCGTATAGAAGAGGCTCGGTTAAGTAAAAATCATTTTTCAGAGTGCCCCCCCTTGCCCCCCTTCTCCCCCCCTTTAGGCGGATCTCGGAAATAAACAGATTTAACGTGTTTTTTTTTAAGGATTCGTATAGAGTAGGCTCGGGGAAGTAAAAACCATTTTTCAAAATTGACCCCCTTGCCCCCCTTCACCCCCCCTTTAGGCGGATCTCGGAAATAAAGAGATTTTACGTGTTTTTTTAGGGATTCGTATAGAAGAGGCTCGGGGAAGTAAAAAACATTTTTCAAAATTGACCCCCTTGCCCCCCTTCACCTCCCCCCCTTTAGGCGGATCTCGGAAGTTAAGAGACTTGGCACTTTTTTTTTTCAGATTCATTAAAAGGGGCAATGCGTGAGTCGAAATCGATTTTCAAAGTTCCCCCTCTCCCCCCTTCAACGTCCCCCCCCCCCCCTCTTCACCCCTTTTTTTTAAACTCGTGTTCTGTTTTGTTTACGGATTCGTATAGAGGAGGCTCGGGGAAGTAAAATCCATATTTAAAATTTGACCCCCTTGCCCCCCTTCTCCCCCCTTTTAGGCGGATCTCGAAAGTTAAGAGACTTGGAACGATTTTTTTTTCAGATTCATTTAGAGGGGCATTGCGTTAGTCGAAATCATTTTTAGAAACTCTACCCTCTCCCCCCTTCACCCCCCCCCTCTTCACCTCTTTTTTTACTCCTGAAAATATTTTTGATTCTTACCTAAATCATTTTTTTTTTTTTTTTTGAGGGGCGTTGAAATTTGTATACCCTCCCCTCCCCAACCTCCCCTAAAATTAAAAGGGCTGTAACTTCATAACGGTTAGAGATAGCCATTAGGTGTTTGAACAAATATTATAGTAGGCGTCGAAACCTGTCCCGTGGTGGTACAGCGGTAAAGCGAAGGGGGGAGCGGGCGAGCGAAGCGAGCCGGCGACCCCCGTAGCGTAGGGATAATGTTATGATAGCTTTCTGGTGGTAGGTAGGTCCTGAGTGGAGCGAACCTGCGAGACCGAGTGGAGCGAAGGGGGGAGGTGGCGAGCGAAGCGAGCCGGCGACCTCCTTAGCGTAACGAAGGTTGAGTGGGTGAAGCGTAACTCAGGGGCGACGACAAGCAAACTTTAGAGTAATGTTTATTTAGTGGTAGTAGGAGGTAGTAGGTAGGTAGTAGATATGTGTAGGTAGATAGTAGGTAGGTGTAGGTAGGTAGTAGGTTGGTGTAGGTAGGTAGCAGGTAGGTGTAGGTAGGTAGTAGGTAGGTGTAGGTAGGTAGTAGGTAGGTGTAGGTAGGTAGTAGGTAGGTGTAGGTAGGTGTAGGTAGGTAGTAGGTAGGTAGTAGGTAGGTAGTAGGTAGGTGTAGGTAGGTAGTAGGTAGGTGGTAGGTAGTAGGTAGGTGTATATAGGTAGGTATATCAGATTCATTGAAAGGGGCAAAGGGGCAATGCGTTAGTCGAAATTATTTTTCAAAGCGCCCCCTCCCCCCCTCTTCACGCCCCGCGAGCTGCGCGCAGCTCGCGCAGCCACGCAAATACTAGTTATAATATATAAAGCTCGATTACCACTGACTGACTGACAGAATTGTTCTCCCAGATGGTGGATGGGGAGGTGGGTATATTTTGACAGATTCGTAAACAAGTAACTCTCGTGAGTATGGGAAAAGTCCCAAACCCCCCCTTTTCTCCCCCCTTCTCCCCCCTCCCTATCGTATCTCGGAAACAAAGAGACTTTACGTGTTTTTTTTTAGGGAATCGTATAGAGGAGGCTCGGTAAAGTAAAAATCTTTTTTCAAAGTGGCCCCCGTTGCCCCCCTTTTCCCCCCTTTTTGCGAATCTCGGAAATAAAGAGACTTTACGTGTTTTTTTTTAGGGATTCGTATAGAGGAGGCTCGGGGCAGTAAAAACCACTTTTCAAATTTGACCCCCTTGCCCCCCTTCTCCCCCCCTTTAGGCGGATCTCGGAAATAAAGAGACATTACGTGTGTTTTGTTAGGAATTCGTATAGAGGAGGCTCGGGGAAGTAAAAACCATTTTTCAAATTTGACCCCCTTGCCTCCCTTCACCCCTCCTTTAGGCGGATCTCAGAAATAAAAAGATTTTACGTGTGTTTTTTTAGGGATTCGTATAGAGGAGGCTTGGGGAAGTGTAAACAATTTTTCAAATTTGACCCCCTTGCCCCCCTTCACCCCCCCCCTTCGGATCTCGGAAGTTAAGAGACTTGGAACATTTTTTTTTTCAGATTCATTAAAAGGGTCAATGCGTTAGTCGAAATCATTTTTCAAAGCTCCCCCCTCTCCCTCCCTTCACCCCCCCTCTTCACCCCTTTCACCCCCCCCCCTCTTCACCCCTTTTTTCTGTTTTGTTTACGGATTCGTATAGAGGAGGCTCGGGGGACTAAAATGGTGCTACCGGTAAAGCGAAGGGGGGAGCGGGCGAGCGAAGCGAGCCGGCGACCCCCGCAGCGTAGGGATAATGTCATGATAGCTTTCCGGTGGTAGGTAGGTCCTGAGTGGAGCGAACCTGCGAGACCGAGTGAAGCGAAGGGGGGAGGTGGCGAGCGAAGCGAGCCGGCGACCTCCTTAGCGTAACGAAGGTTGAGTGGGTGAAGCGTAACTCAGGGGCGACGACAAGCAAACTTTAGGGTAATGTTTTTTAGTGGTAGCAGGAGGTAGTAGGTAGGTAGTAGGTAGGTGGTAGGTAGGTGTAGGTAGGTAGTAGGTAGGTGTAGGTAGGTGGTAGGTAGTAGGTAGGTAGGTGTAGGTAGGTAGTGTGTAGGTAGGTGGTAGGTAGGTGTAGGTAGGTAGTAGGTAGGTGTAGGTAGGTGGTAAGTAGGTGTAGGTTGGTGGTGTCATACGTGAGATTCATATAGAGGAGGCTCGGGAAAGTAAAATCCGTTTTTCAAATTTGAACCCCTTGCCCCTCTTCACCCCCCCTTTAGGCGGATCTCGGAAGTTAAGAGACTTGGAACAATTTTTTTTCAGATTCATTGAAAGGGACAATGCGTTAGTCGAAATCATTTTTCAAAGCTTCCCCTCTCCCCCCCTTCACGCCCCGCGAGCTGCGCGCAGCTCGCGCAGCCACGCAAATACTAGTTATACTATATAAAGCTAAATTACCACTCACTCACTCACTGACTCACTGACATAATTGTTCTCCCAGATGGTGGATGGGGAGGTGGGTATATTTTGACAGATTCGTAAACAAGCAACTCTCGTGAGTATGGGAAAAGTGCCAAACCCCCCTTTTTCCCCCCCCTTCTTCCCCCTCCCCATCGTATCTCGGAAACAAAGAGACCCGTATTTTTGTTTTTTTACAGATTCGTATAGAGGAGGCTCGGTAAAGTAAAAATCATTTTTCAAAGTGGCCCCCCTTTTCCCCCTTCTCCCCCCTCCCTATCGTATCTCGGAAACAAAGAGACTTTACTTGTTTTTTTTTAGGGATTCGTATAGAGGGGGCTCGGTAAAGTAAAAATCATTTTTCAAAGTGGCCCCCCTTTTCCCCCTTCTCCCCCCCTTTAGGCGGATCTCGGAAATAAAGAGATTTTACGTGTTTTTTTTTAGGGATTCGTATAGAGTAGGCTTAGGGAAGTAAAAACCATTTTTTAAATTTGACCCCCTTGCCCCCCTTCACCCCCCCCCTTTCGGATCTCGGAAGTTAAGAGACTTGGAACATTTTTTTTTTCAGATTCATATAGAGGGGCATTGCGTTAGTCGAAATCATTTTTAGAAACTTCCCCCTCTCCCCCCCCTTCACCCCCCCCCTCTTCCCCTCTTTTTTTACTCCTGAAAAAAATTTTGATTCTTACCTAAATCTATTTGAGGGGCGTTGAAATTTGTATATCCTCCCCTCCCCAACCTCCCCTAAAATTAAAAGGGCCGTAACTTCATAACGGTTAGAGATAGCCATAAGGTGTTTGAACAAATATTATAGTAGGCGTCGAAACTGTCCGGTGGTGGTACAGCGGCAAAGCGAAGGGGGGAGCGGGCGAGCGAAGCGAACCGGCGACCCCCGTAGCGTAGGGATAATGTCATGATAGCTCTCCGGTGGTAGGTAGTTCCTGAGTGGAGCGAACCTGCGAGACCGAGTGGAGCGAAGGGGGGAGGTGGCGAGCGAAGCGAGCCGGCGACCTCCTTAGCGTAACGAAGGTTGAGTGGGTGAAGCGTAACTCAGGGGCGACGACAAGCAAACTTTAGGGTAATGTTTTTTAGTGGTAGTAGGTAGGTAGTAGGTAGGTGGTAGGTAGTAGGTATGTGTAGGTAGGTGTAGGTAGGTGAAGGTAGGTGTAGGTGTAGGTAGGTAGTAGGTCTAGGTAGGTGTAGGTAGGTAGTAGGTAGGTAGTAGGTAGAGGTAGGTAGTAGGTAGGTGTAGGTAGGTAGTAGGTAGGTAGTAGGTAGGTAGTAGGTAGGTAGTAGGTAGGTGTAGGTAGGTAGTAGGTAGGTGTAGGTAGGTAGTAGGTAGGTGTAGGTAGGTGTAGGTAGGTGTAGGTAGGTGTAGGTAGGTGTAGGTAGGTGTAGGTAGGTGTAGGCAGGTGTAGGTAGGTAGTAGGTAGGTGTAGGTAGGTGTAGGTAGGTGTAGGTAGGTGTAGGTAGGTGTAGGTAGGTGTAGGTAGGTGTAGGTAGGTGTAGGTAGGTGTAGGTAGGTGTAGGTAGGTGTAGGTAGGTGTAGGTAGGTTGAGTTGCATTGGAACATTTTTTTTTTCAGATTCATTGAGAGGTGCAATGCGTTAGTCGAAATCATTTTTCAAAGCTCCCCCTCTCCTCCTCTTCACGCCCCGCGAGCTGCGCGCAGCTCGCGCAGCCACGCAAATACTAGTTATATTATATAAAGCTAAATTACCACTCACTCACTCACTGACAGAATTGTTCTCCCAGATGGTGGATGGGGAGGTGGGTATATTTTGACAGATTCGTAAACAACTAACTCTCGTGAGTATGGGAAAAGTCCCAAACCCCCCCTTTTCCCCCCCCTTCTACCCCCTCCCTATCGTATCTCGGAAACCAAGAAATTTTACGTGTTTTTTTTTAGGGATTCGTATAGAGGAGGCTCGGTAAAGTAAAAATCTTTTTTCAAAGTGGCCCCCGTTGCCCCCCTTTTCCCCCCTTTTTGCGAATCTCGGAAATAAAGAGACTTTACGTGTTTTTTTTTAGGGATTCGTATAGAGGAGGCTCGGGGCAGTAAAAACCACTTTTCAAATTTGACCCCCTTGCCCCCCTTCTCCCCCCCTTTAGGCGGATCTCGGAAATAAAGAGACATTACGTGTGTTTTGTTAGGAATTCGTATAGAGGAGGCTCGGGGAAGTAAAAACCATTTTTCAAATTTGACCCCCTTGCCTCCCTTCACCCCTCCTTTAGGCGGATCTCAGAAATAAAAAGATTTTACGTGTGTTTTTTTAGGGATTCGTATAGAGGAGGCTCGGAGAAGTAAAAACCATTTTTCAAATTTGACCCCCTTGCCCCCCTTTACCCCCCCTTTAGGCAGATCTTGGAAATAAAGAGACATTACGAAGAGGCTTGGGGAAGTATAAACCATTTTTCATATTTGACCCCCTTGCCCCCTTCACCCCCCCCTTTAGGCGGATCTCGGAAGTTAAGAGACTTGGAACATTTTTGTTTTCATATTCATTGAAAGGGGCATAGAGTTAGACGAAAAAAAATTTCGAAACTCCCCCCCTCTCCCCCCCTTCAACCCCCCCCCTCTTTACCCCTTTTTTCTGTTTTGTTTACGGATTCGTATAGAGGAGGCTCGGGGAAGTAAAATGGTGCTACCGGTAAAGCGAAGGGGGGAGCGGGCGAGCGCAGCGAGCCGGCGACCCCCGTAGCGTAGGGATAATGTCATGATAGCTTTCCGGTGGTAGGTAGGTCCTGAGTGGAGCGAACCTGCGAGACCGAGTGAAGCGAAGGGGGGAGGTGGCGAGCGAAGCGAGCCGGCGACCTCCTTAGCGTAACGAAGGTTGAGTGGGTGAAGCGTTACTCAGGGGCGACGACAAGCAAACTTTATGGTAATGTTTTTTTAGTGGTAGTAGGAGGTAGTAGGTGGGTGATAGGTAGGTAGTAGGTAGGTGTAGGTAGGTAGGTAGTAGGTAGGTGTAGGTAGGTAGGTAGTAGGTAGGTAGTAGGTAGGTGTAGGTAGGTGTAGGTAGGTGTAGGTAGGTGTAGGTAGGTGTAGGTAGGTGTAGGTAGGTGTAGGTAGGTGTAGGTAGGTGTAGGTAGGTGTAGGTAGGTGTAGGTAGGTGTAGGTAGGTGTAGGTAGGTGTAGGTAGGTGTAGGTAGGTGTAGGTAGGTGTAGGTAGGTGTAGGTAGGTGTAGGTAGGTGTAGGTAGGTGTAGGTAAGTGTAGGTAGGTGTAGGTAGGTAGTAGGTAGGTGTAGGTAGGTGTAGGTAGGTAGTAGGTAGGTGTAGGTAGGTAGTAGGTAGGTGTAGGTAGGTAGTAGGTAGGTGTAGGTAGGTAGTACCGCGAGCTGCATTGGAACATTTTTTTTTTCAGATTCTTTGAGAGGTGTAATGCGTTAGTCAAAGTCATTTTTCAAAGCTCCCCCTTTCCCCCTCTTCACGCCCCGCGAGCTGCGCGCAGCTCGCGCAGCCACGCAAATACTAGTTATACTATATAAAGCTAAATTACCACTGACTGACTCACTGATTGACAGAATTGTTCTCCCAGATGGTGGATGGGGAGGTGGGTATATTTTGACAGATTCGTAAACAAGTAACTTTCGTGAGTATGGGAAAATTGCCAAACCCCCCCTTTCCCCCCCCCCTTCTCGCCCCTTCCTATCGTATCTCGGAAACAAAGAGACTTTACTTGTTTTTTTTTAGGGATTCGTATAGAGGAGGCTCGGTAAAGTAAAAATCATTTTTCAAAGGGGCCCCCCTTGCCCCCCTTCTCCCCCTTTTAGGCGGATCTCGGAAATAAAGAGAATTTACGTGATTTTTTTTAGGGATTCGTATAGAGGAGGCTTGGGGGAGCAAAAACCATTTTTAAAATTTGACCCCCTTGCCCCCCTTCACCCCCCCCTTTCGGATCTCGGAAGTTAAGAGACTTGGAACATTTTTTTTTTTAGATTCATTGATTCAAAGGGGCAATGAGTTAATTGAAATCATTTTTCAAAGCTCCCCTCCCCCCCCCCCCTTCACCCCCCCCCCCTCTTCACCTCTTTTTTCAGTTTTGTTTACGGATTCGTATAGAGGAGGCTCGGTAAAGTAAAAATCTTTTTTCAAAGTGGCAACCCTTGCCCCCCTTTTCCCCCCCTTTCGGCGGATCACGGAAATAAAGAGACTTTACGTGTTTTTTTTTAGGGATTCGTATAGAGGAGGCTCGGGGAAAAAAAAAACCATGTTTTACATTTGACCCCCTTGCCCCCCTTCACCCCCCCTTTAGGCGGATCTCGAAAGTTAAGAGACTTGGAACGAATTTTTTTTCAGATTCATATAGAGGGGCATTGCGTTAGTCGAAATCATTTTTAGAAACCCCCCTCTCCCCCCCTTCACCCCCCCCCCCCCTCTTTAACTCTTTTTTTACTCCTGAAAAAAATTTTGATTCTTACCTAAATCTATTTGAGGGGCGTTGAAATTTGTATACCCTCCCCTCCCCAACCTCCCCTAAAATTAAAAGGGCTGTAACCTCATAACGGTTAGAGATAGCCATTAGGTGTTTGAACAAATATTATAGTAGGCGTCGAAACCTGTCCGGTGGTGGCACAGTGGTAAAGCGAAGGGGGGAGCGGGCGAGCGAAGCGAGCCGACGACCCCCGTAGCGTAGGAATAATGTCATGATTTTTTTTCGGATTCATTGAAAGGGGCAATGCGTTAGTCGAAATCATTTTTCAAAGCTACCCCTCTCCCCCCTTCACTGCCCCCCCCCCCCCTCTTCACCCCTTTTTTTTAAACTCGTGTTCTGTTTTGTTTACGGATTCGTATAGAGGAGGCTCGGGGAAGTAAAATCCATTTTTCAAATTTGACCCCCTTGCCCCCCTTCACCCCCCCCTTTAGGCGGATCTCGGAAGTTAAGAGACTTGGAACATTTTTTTTTTCAGAGTCATTGAAAGGGGCAATGCGTTAGTCGAAATCATTTTTCAAACCTCCCCCTCTCCCCTTCTTCACGCCCCGCGAGCTGCGCGCAGCTCGCGCAGCCACGCAAATACTAGTTATATTATATAAAGCTTAATTACCACTCACTCACTGACTGATTGACATAATTGTTCTCCCAGATGGTGGATGGGGAGGTGGGTATATTTTGACAGATTCGTAAACAAGTAACTCTCGTGAGTATGGGAAAAGTCCCAAACCCCCCCTTTTCCCCCCCCTTCTCCCCCCTCCCCATCGTATCTCGGAAACTAAGAGACCCGTATTTTTTTGTTTTTACAGATTCGTATAGAGGAGGTTCGGGAAAGTAAAAGCCATTTTTTGAATTTGACCCCCTTGCCCCCCTTTACCCCCCCTTTAGGCGGATTTCGAAAATAAAGAGATTTTACGTGTTTTTTTTTAGGGATTCGTATAGAGGAGACTTGGGGAAGTAAAAACCATTTTTTAAATTTGACCCCCTTGCCCCCCTTCACCCCCCCTTTAGGCGGAACTCAAAAGTTAAGAGACTTGGAACGATTTTTTTTTCAGAATTATATAGAGGGGCATTGCGTTAGTCGAAATCATTTTTAGAAACCCCCCCTTATCCCCCCCTTCACCCCCCCCCCTTCATCTCTTTTTTTACTCCTGAAAAAATTTTTGATTCTTACCTAAATCTATTTGAGGGGCGTTGAAATTTGTATACCCTCCCCTCCCCAACCTCCCCTAAAATTAAATGGACTGTAACTTCATAACGGTTAGAGATAGCCATTAGGTGTTTGAACAAATATTATAGTAGGCGTCGAAACCTCTCCGGTGGTGCTACAGCGGTAAAGCGAAGGGGGGAGCGGGCGAGCGAAGCGAGCCGGCGACCCCCGTAGCGTAGGGATAAAGTCATGATAGCTTTCCGGTGGTAGGTATGTCGGTAGGTCCTGAGTGGAGCGAACCTGCGAGACCGAGTGGAGCAAAGGAGGGAGGTGGCGAGCGGAGCGAGCCGGCGACCTCCTTAGCGTAACGAAGGTTGAGTGGGTGAAGCGTATCTCAAAGGCGACGAGAAGCAAACTTTAGGGTAATGTTTTTTTAGTGGTAGTAGGTAGTAGGTAGGTGGTAGGTAGTAGGTATGTGTAGGTAGGTGTAGGTAGTAGGTGCAGGTAGGTGTAGGTGTAGGTGTAGGTAGGTAGTAGGTAGGTGTAGGTAGGTAGTAGGTAGGTAGTAGGTAGGTAGTAGGTAGGTGTAGGTAGGTGTAGGTAGGTAGTAGGTAAGTGTAGGTAGGTAGGTGTGGGTAGGTGTAGGTAGGTGTAGGTAGGTGTAGGTAGGCGTAGGTAGGCGTAGGTAGGTGTAGGTAGGTGTAGGTAGGTGTAGGTATGTGTAGGTAGGTGTAGGTAGGTGTAGGTAGGTGTAGGTAGGTGTAGGTAGGTGTAGGTAGGTGTAGGTAGGTGTAGGTAGGTGTAGGTAGGTGTAGGTAGGTGTAGGTAGGTGTAGGTAGGTGTAGGTAGGTGTAGGTAGGTGTAGGTAGGTGTAGGTAGGTGTAGGTAGGTGTAGGTAGGTGTAGGTAGGTGTAGGTAGGTGTAGGTAGGTGTAGGTAGGTGTAGGTAGGTGTAGGTAGGTGTAGGTAGGTGTAGGTAGGTGTAGGTAGGTGTAGGTAGGTGTAGGTAGGTGTAGGTAGGTGTAGGTAGGTGTAGGTAGGTGTAGGTAGGTGTAGGTAGGTGTAGGTAGGTGTAGGTAGGTGTAGGTAGGTGTAGGTAGGTGTAGGTAGGTGTAGGTAGGTGTAGGTAGGTGTAGGTAGGTGTAGGTAGGTGTAGGTAGGTGTAGGTAGGTGTAGGTAGGTGTAGGTAGGTGTAGGTAGGTGTAGGTAGGTGTAGGTAGGTGTAGGTAGGTGTAGGTAGGTGTAGGTAGGTGTAGGTAGGTGTAGGTAGGTGTAGGTAGGTGTAGGTAGGTGTAGGTAGGTGTAGGTAGGTGTAGGTAGGTGTAGGTAGGTGTAGGTAGGTGTAGGTAGGTGTAGGTAGGTGTAGGTAGGTGTAGGTAGGTGTAGGTAGGTGTAGGTAGGTGTAGGTAGGTGTAGGTAGGTGTAGGTAGGTGTAGGTAGGTGTAGGTAGGTGTAGGTAGGTGTAGGTAGGTGTAGGTAGGTGTAGGTAGGTGTAGGTAGGTGTAGGTAGGTGTAGGTAGGTGTAGGTAGGTGTAGGTAGGTGTAGGTAGGTGTAGGTAGGTGTAGGTAGGTAGTACCGCGAGCTGCATTGTAACATTTTTTTTTTCCGATTCATTGAGAGGTGCAATGCGTTAGTCGAAATCATTTTTCAAAGCTCCCCCTCTCCCCCACTTCACGCCCCGCGAGCTGCGCGCAGCTCGCGCAGCCACGCAAATACTAGTTATAGTTATATAAAACTACAAAGCCACTCACTGACTGATTGACATGTCGTTTCTCTGAATGGGTGAGAGATGGGTTAGGGGTATGTTTTGCAAAAATGTGTAATCTGACCTATCGAGTAGAGGAAAATTATAGGGAAAGTTCAAATCCAAGATGGTGGGCGAGTCCATTTCCGATTTCGGTGGGGGAAAGACTTGGATGAATTTCGACTCAGAGGTCCTATACGAAATCTAAAAGCATTTAAAAAAAAGTAAAAAAAAAAAAAAAAAACAAGATGGCGGCCGCGCTATGACGTTTTGAAATTGTCGACTTTTTTCACTCGACTTTGACAAATTGTTTTCTTTTACCAAATTCTAAAACCGCCAACGAAAAGTCTGCCAATTTGTTGGTAATTTCAATGGCAATTGGGAAAAATTATGACATTGTGAAAATCCAAGATGGAGGACGCTGCGGCGGCCATTTTGTAAAAAGTTGGAAATTTCGATTTTTTTCAAATCCATTTTTCGGGTAGTTGGCAACATCAGACGGGTTCGAGTTGTACCGAGCGGTTGTGTGTTTTGTTGGTGTGTGTTGCCTGGTGCAAAAATTTTCCCCATTTTTAGGGTGTTTTCCCAGATTTTCCCCAAAAACATGAAAAGTAGAAATAATGACATTTTAAATAGAGACTTTGACTAGCCGGCAACATTGGGGTCCCACAAATGACATTTGACCATTTTCGTTCGTTTTAATTGGCAACCCCAAAAAATATTGAACTTTTTAATTTTTGGGACTTTTTGACTTTGGCGAATTAGTTTGTTCTACCAAACTCGAAAGTTGGCAACACCAAGTACACCAATCGGTGGCCTATATTCTTGACATTTCAGGAAAATTATGACATTTTAGAAAAACAAGATGGCGGATTCCATGGCGGCCATCTTGTAAAAAGGCCGAAAAATCCCAATTTTCGACACGATAATTGGGACAGCTGGCATCCCCCGACCGGATTGTGTTGTATGGACCGGTTATGTAATTCGTCAAGGAGTGTGGCCTGGTGCAAAAATTTTCCCCATTTTTAGGGAAATTTCCCAGATTTTCCCCGAAAACATGAAAAGTAGAAATAATGACATTTTAAACAAAGACTTTGTCTAGCCGGCAACTTTGGGGTCCCCCAAATGACATTTGACCATTTTCATCACTTTCAGCTGGCAACCCCGAGAGCCATTTTTGCTTGAATTTTTGGGTCAGACCCGACTTTGGCGAATTAGTTTGTTCTACTAAACTCGAAAGTTGGCAACACCAAGTACACCAATCGGTGGCCTATATTCTTGACATTTCAGGAAAATTATGACATTTTAGAAAAACAAGATGGCGGATTCCATGGCGGCCATCTTGTAAAAAGGCCGAAAAATCCCAATTTTCGACACGATAATTGGGACAGCTGGCATCCCCCGACCGGATTGTGTTGTATGGACCGGTTATGTAATTCGTCAAGGAGTGTGGCCTGGTGCAAAAATTTTCCCCATTTTTAGGGAAATTTCCCAGATTTGCCCCGAAAACATGAAAAGTAGAAATAACAACAATTCGAAAGAAAACTTTGACTAGCTGACAACATTGGGGTCCCCCGAATGACATTTGACCATTTTCATCACTTTCAGCTGGCAACCCCGACAGCCAATGGCGCTTGAAATTTTGGGTCAGACCCGACTTTGGCGAATTAGTTTGTTCTACGAAACTCAAAAGTTGGCAACACCAAGTACACCACTTGGTGGCCTATATCCCTGAGATTTCAGGAAAATTATGACTTTTCATAAAAAAAAGATGGCGGACAGTGTGGCGGCCATCTTGTAAAAATAATGAAAAATCCAAATTTTCGACACGATAAATGGGACAGCCGGCATCCCCCGACCGGATTGAGTTGTATGAAGCGATTGTGTATTTTGTTGTCGAGTGTTACCTTACGCAAAAAATTTCCCCATTTTTAGGGTATTTTCCCAGATTTTTCCCAAAAACATGAATAGTGGAAGTAACGACATTTTGAATGGATTTTTTTTACATAAACACCAATAATGGGGTGCCTCAAATGACATTTGACCATTTTCATTCTTTTCAGCTGGCAACCCCGAGAGTCATTGGGGCTTGAATTTTCGGATCAGAACTGAATTTGGCGAATTCTTTTGTTCTACCAAACTTAAAACTTGGCAACATTAAGTACAACAGTCGGTAGCTTGTATCCTCGATATTTCAGAAAAATTTAGACTTTTCAGAAAAACAAGATGGCGGACAGTGTGGTGGCCATTTTGGAAAAATGATAAAAAATCCCAATTGTCGACACGATAAATAAGACAGCTGGCAACTGGCATCCCCCGACTGTATTGCCTTGTATGAACCGCTTGTGAACTTCGTTGAGGAGTGTTACCTTACTCAAAAATATTTCCCATTTTTAAAGTATTTTCCCAGATTTTCCATAAGAACATGAATAATGGAAATAACGACATTTTGAATGGAAATTTTACATAAACACCAAGAATGAGGTGCCTCAAATGACATTTGACCATTTTCATTCTTTTCAGCTGGCAACCCCGAGAGTCATTGCGGCTTGAATTTTCGGATCAGAACTGACTTTGGCGAATTCTTTTGTTCTACCAAACTGCAACATTAAGTACACCAGTCGGTAGCTTGTATCCTCGATATTTCAGAAAAATTAAGACTTTTCAGAAAAACAAGATGGCGGACAGTGTGTGAAAACAAATGATGAAAAATTCAAATTTTCGTCACGATAAATGGGACAGCCGGCACCTTCTGACCGGATTGTGTTGTCCCGGTTGTGTATTTCGTTAAGTAATGTTGCCTGTTGCAAAAAAAAATCCGCATTTTTAGGGTATTTTCCCAGATTTTGGCCAAAAACATGAAAGTAGAAGTAAAGACTTTTAGAATAAAGACTTTGACTTGCAGGCAACATAGGGGAGGTGGTGAGCGAAGCGAGCCGGCGACCCCCGTAGCGTAGGGATAAGGACACGATAGCTTTTCCTCGGTGGTAGGCAGGTCTTGAGTGGAGCGAAGAAGGGAGGTGTCGAGCCGGCGACCTCCGTAGCGTAACGAAGGTCGAGTGGGTGAAGCGTAACTCAGGGGCGACGACAAGCAAACTTTAGGGTAATGTTTTTTTTAGTGGTAGTAGGAGGTAGTAGGTAGGTAGTAGGTAGGTGGTAGGTAGGTGATAGGTAGGTAGTAGGTAGGTGATAGGTAGGTAGTAGGTAGGTGAAGGTAGGTAGGTAGTAGGTAGGTGTAGGTAGGTAGGTAGGTAGTAGGTAGGTGTAGGTAGGTAAGTGTAGGTAGGTGTAGGTAGGTAGTAGGTAGGTAGTAGGTAGGTAGTAGGTAGGTAGTAGGTAGGTAGTAGGTAGGTAGTAGGTAGGTGTAGGTAGGTAGTAGGTAGGTGTAGGTATTTTTCAATGCTCCCCCTCCCCCCCTCTTCACGACCCGCGAGCTGCGCGCAGCTCGCGCAGCCACGCAAATACTAGTTATATTATATAAAGCTAAATTACCACTGACTGACTTATTGACAGAATTGTTCTCCCAGATGGTGGATGGGGAGGTGGGTATATTTTGACAGATTCGTAAACAATCAACTCTCATGACTATGGGAAAAGTCCCAAACTCCCCCTTTTCCCCCCCCTTCTCCCCCCTCCCTATCGTATCTCGGAAACAAAGAGACTTTACGTGTTTTTTTTTAGGGATTCGTATAGAGGAGGCTCGGTAAAGTAAAAATCTTTTTTCAAAGTGGCCCCCCTTGCCCCTCTTTTCCCCCCCTTTCAGCGGATCTCGGAAATAAAGAGACTTAACGTGTTTTTTTTAGGGATTCGTATAGAGGAGGCTCGGTAAAGTAAAAATCTTTTTTCAAAGTGGCCCCCCTTGCCCCCCTTTTCCCCCCCTTTCAGCGGATCTCGGAAATAAAGAGACTTAACGTGTTTTTTTTTAGGGATTCGTATAGAGGAGGCTCGGGGCAGTAAAAACCACTTTTCAAATTTGACCCCCTTGCCCCCCTTCACCCCCCCTTTAGGCGGATCTCGGAAATAAAGAGATATTACGTGTGTTTTTTTAGGGATTTGTATAGAGGAGGCTCGGGGAAGTAAAAACCATTTTTCAAATTTGACCCCCTTGCCCCCCTTCTCCCCCCTTTTAGACGGATCTCGAAAGTTAAGAGACTTGGAACGAATTTTTTTTCAGATTCATTTATAGGGGCATTGCGTTAGTCGAAATCATTTTTAGAAACTCCCCCCTCTCCCCCCTTCACCCCCCCCACTCTTCACCTCTTTTTTACTCCTGAAAAAATTTTTGATTCTTACCTAAATCTATTTGAGGGGCGTTGAAATTTGTATACCCTCCCCTCCCCAACCTCCCCTAAAATTAAAAGGGCTGTAACTTCATAACGGTTAGAGATAGCCATTAGGTGTTTGAACAAATATTATAATAGGCGTCGAAACCTGACCGGTGGTGGTACAGCGGCAAAGCGAAGGGGGGAGCGGGCGAGCGAAGCGAGCCGGCGACCCCCGTAGCGTAGGGATAATGTCATGATAGCTTTCCGGTGGTAGGTAGGTACTGAGTGGAGCGAACCTGCGAGACCGAGTGGAGCGAAGGGGGGAGGTGGCGAGCGAAGCGAGCCGGCGACCTCCTTAGCGTAACGAAGGTTGAGTGGGTGAAGCGTAACTCAGGGGCGACGACAAGCAAACTTTATGTTAATGTTTTTTTAGTGGTAGTAGGAGGTAGTTGGTAGGTAGGTAGTAGGTAGGTGTAGGTAGGTAGTAGGTAGGTGTAGGTAGGTAGTAGGTAGGTGTAGGTAGGTAGTAGGTAGGTGTAGGTAGGTAGTAGGTAGGTGTAGGTAGGTAGTAGGTAGGTGTAGGTAGTTGTAGGTAGGTGTAGGTAGGTGTAGGTAGGTGTAGGTAGGTGTAGGTAGGTGTAGGTAGGTGTAGGTAGGTGTAGGTAGGTGTAGGTAGGTGTAGGTAGGTGTAGGTAGGTGTAGGTAGGTGTAGGTAGGTGTAGGTAGGTGTAGGTAGGTGTAGGTAGGTGTAGGTAGGTGTAGGTAGGTGTAGGTAGGTGTAGGTAGGTGTAGGTAGGTGTAGGTAGGTGTAGGTAGGTGTAGGTAGTTGAAGGTAGGTGTAGGTAGGTGTAGGTAGGTGTTAGTAGGTGTAGGTATTTTTCAAAGCTCCCCCTCTGCCCCTCTTCACGCCCCGCGAGCTGCGCGCAGCTCGCGCAGCCACGCAAATACTAGTTATAGTTATATAAAACTACAAAGCCACTCACTGACTCACTGATTGACATGTCGTTTCTCGGAATGGGTGATAGATGGGTTTTATACTATATAAAGCTAAATTACCACTGACTCACTGACTGATTGACATAATTGTTCTCCCAGATGGTGGATGGGGAGGTGGGTATATTTTGACAGATTCGTAAACAAGTCACTCTCGTGAGTATGGGAAAAGTCCCAAACTCCCCCTTTTCCCCCCCTTTCTCCCCCCTCCCTATCGTATCTCGGAAAGTAAGAGACCTGTATATTTTTTATTTTACGGATTCGTATAGAGGAGGCTCGGTAAAGTAAAAATCATTTTTCAAAGTGGCCCCCCTTTTCCCCCTTCTCCCCCCCTTTATGCGGATCTCGGAAATAAAGAAATTTTACTTGTTTTTTTTTAAGGATTCGTATAGAAGAGGCTTGGGGAAGTATAAACCATTTTTCAAATTTGACCCCCTTGCCCCCCTTCTCCCCCCTTTTAGGCGGATCTCGAAAGTTAAGAGACTTGGAACGAATTTTTTTTCAGATTCATATAGAGGGGCATTGCGTTAGTCGAAATCATTTTTAGAAACTCCCCCCTCTGCCCCCCTTCACCCCCCCCCCCTCTTCACCTCTTTTTTACTCCTGAAAAATTTTTTGATTCTTACCTAAATCTATTTGAGGGGCGTTGAAATTTGTATACCCTCCCCCCCCCAACCTCCCCTAAAATTAAAAGGGCTGTAACTTCATAACGGTTAGAGATAGCCATTAGGTGTTTGAACAAATATTATAGTAGGCGTCGAAACCTGTCCGGTGGTGGTACAGCGGCAAAGCGAAGGGGGTAGCGGGCGAGCGAAGCGAGCCGGCGACTCCCGTAGCGTAGGGATAATGTCATGATAGCTTTCCGGTGGTAGGTAGGTCCTGAGTGGAGCGAACCTGCGAGACCGAGTGGAGCGAAGGGGGGAGGTGGCGAGCGAAGCGAGCCGGCGAGCTCCTTAGCGTAACGAAGGTTGAGTGGGTGAAGCGTAACTAGGTAGGTAGGTAGTAGGTATGTGTAGGTAGGTGTAGGTAGGTGTAGGTAGGTGTAGGTAGGTGTAGGTAGGTGTAGGTAAGTGTAGGTAGGTGTAGGTAGGTGTAGGTAGGTGTAGGTAGGTGTAGGTAGGTGTAGGTAGGTGTAGGTAGGTGTAGGTAGGTGTAGGTAGGTGTAGGTAGGTGTAGGTAGGTGTAGGTAGGTGTAGGTAGGTGTAGGTAGGTGTAGGTAGGTGTAGGTAGGTGTAGGTAGGTGTAGGTAGGTGTAGGTAGGTGTAGGTAGGTGTAGGTAGGTGTAGGTAGGTGTAGGTAGGTGTAGGTAGGTGTAGGTAGGTGTAGGTAGGTGTAGGTAGGTGTAGGTAGGTGTAGGTAGGTGTAGGTAGGTGTAGGTAGGTGTAGGTAGGTGTAGGTAGGTGTAGGTAGGTGTAGGTAGGTGTAGGTAGGTGTAGGTAGGTGTAGGTAGGTGTAGGTAGGTGTAGGTAGGTGTAGGTAGGTGTAGGTAGGTGTAGGTAGGTGTAGGTAGGTGTAGGTAGGTGTAGGTAGGTGTAGGTAGGTGTAGGTAGGTGTAGGTAGGTGTAGGTAGGTGTAGGTAGGTGTAGGTAGGTGTAGGTAGGTGTAGGTAGGTGTAGGTAGGTGTAGGTGTAGGTAGGTGTAGGTATGTGTAGGTGTAGGTAGGTGTAGGTGTAGGTGTAGGTAGGTGTAGGTGTAGGTAGGTGTAGGTAGGTGTAGGTAGGTAGGTGTAGGTAGGTAGGTGTAGGTAGGTAGGTGTAGGTAGGTAGGTGTAGGTAGGTAGGTGTAGGTAGGTAGGTGTAGGTAGGTGTAGGTAGGTAGTAGGTAGGTGTAGGTAGGTAGTAGGTAGGTGTAGGTAGGTCCGTAGGTAGTAGGTAGGTGTAGGTAGGTGTAGGTAGGTGTAGGTAGGTGTAGGTAGGTGTAGGTAGGTGTAGGTAGGTGTAGGTAGGTGTAGGTAGGTGTAGGTAGGTGTAGGTAGGTGTAGGTAGGTGTAGGTAGGTGTAGGTAGGTGTAGGTAGGTGTAGGTAGGTGTAGGTAGGTGTAGGTAGGTGTAGGTAGGTGTAGGTAGGTAGTACCGCGAGCTGCATTGGAACATTTTTTTTTTCAGATTCATTGAGAGGTGCAATGCGTTAGTCGAAATCATTTTTCAAAGCTCCCCCTCTCCCCTCTTCACGACCCGCGAGCTGCGCGCAGCTCGCGCAGCCACGCAAATACTAGTTATTATAGTTATATAAAACTACAAAGCCACTGACTGACTCACTCATTGACATGTCGTTTCTCGGAATGGGTGAGAGATGGGTTAGGGGTATGTTTTGCAAAAATGTGTAATCTGACCAATCGAGTAGAGGAAAATTATAGGGAAAGTTCAAATCCAAGATGGTGGGCGAGTCCATTTCCGATTTCGGTGGGGGAAAGACTTGGATGAATTTTGACTCAGATGTCCTATACGAAATCTAAAAGCATTTAAAAAAAAAGTAAAAAAAAAAAAAAAAACAAGATGGCGGCCGCGCTATGACGTTTTGAAATTGTCGACTTTTTTCACTCGACTTTGACAAATTGTTTTCTTCTACCAAATTCTAAAACCGCCAACGAAAAGTCTGCCAATTTGTTGGTAATTTCAATGGCAATTGTAAAAAATTATGACTTTGTGAAAATCCAAGATGGAGGACGCTGCGGCGGCCATTTTGTAAAAAGTTGGAAATTTCGATTTTTTTCAAATCCATTTTTCGGGTAGTTGGCAACATCGGACGGGTTTGAGTTGTAGGGAGCGGTTGTGTGTTTTGTTGACGAGTGTTGCCTGGTGCAAAAAAATTCCCCATTTTTAGGGTATTTTCCCAGATTTTCCACAAAAACATGAAAAGTAGAAATAATGACATTTTAAATAGAGACTTTGACTAGCCGGCAACATTGGGGTCCCCCAAATGACATTTGACCATTTTGGTTCGTTTTAATTGGCAACCCCAAAAAATATTGAACTTTTTAATTTTTGGGACTTTTTGACCTTGGTGAATTAGTTTGTTCTACCAAACTTGAAAGTTGGCAACACCAAGTACACCAATCGGTGGCCTATATTTTTGACATTTCAGGAAAATTATGACTTTTCAGAAAAACAAGATGGCGGATTCCATGGCGGCCATCTTGTAAAAAGGCCGAAAAATCCCAATTTTCGACACGATAATTGGGACAGCTGGCATCCCCCGACCGGATTGTGATGTATGGACCGGTTATGTAATTCGTCGAGGAGTGTGGCCTGGTGCAAAAATTTTCCCCATTTTTAGGGAAATTTCCCAGATTTTCCCCAAAAACATGAAAAGTAGAAATAATGACATTTTAAATAGAGACTTTGTCTAGCCGGCAACATTGGGGTCCCTCAAATGACATTTGACCATTTTCATCACTTTCAGCTGGCAACCCCGAGAGCCATGGGCGCTTAAATTTTTGGGTCAGACCCGACTTTGGCGAATTAGTTTGTTCTACTAAACTCAAAAGTTGGCAACACCAAGTACACCAGTTGGTGGCCTATATCCCTGAGAATTTAGGAAAATTATGACTTTTCAGAAAAAAAAGATGGCGGACAGTGTGGCGGCCATCTTGTAAAAATGATGAAAAATCCTAATTTTCGACACGATAAATGGGACTGCCGGCATCCCCCGACCGGATTGTGTTGTATGAAGCGATTGTGTACTTTGTTGTCGAGTGTTACCTTACGCAAAAATTTTCCCCATTTTTAGGGTATTTTCCCAGATTTTTCCCAAAAACATGAATAGTGGATATAACGACATTTTGAATGTATTTTTTTTACTATTATTTTTTCTAGCTATTCAAAGGGGGAACGCTGCCAGTATCTTCGGAACCTTGCCTAAAGGGACTCCTTTTAATAATATATTTTAGTTACTATGGTTTTTATTTTTAGGTTCTTTGTTCTATTATATATTTTTTTTTTTACATAAACACCAAAAATGGGGGCTTCAAATGGCATTTGGCCATTTTCATTCTTTTCAGCTGGCAACCCCAAGAGTCATTGGGGCTTGAATTTTCGGATCAGACCCGACTTTGGCGAATTAGTTTGTTCTACTAAGCTCAAAAGTTGGCAACACCAAGTACACCAGTTGGTGGCTTATGTCCCTGAGATTTCAGGAAAATTATGACTTTTCAGAAAAAAAAGATGGCGGACAGTGTGGCGGCCATCTTGTAAAAATGATGGAAAATCCTAATTTTCGACACGATAAATGGGACAGCAGGCATCCCCCGACCGGATTGTGTTGTATGAAACGATTGTGTACTTTGTTGTGTAGTGTTACTTTACGCAAAAATTTTCCCCATTTTTAGGGTATTTTCCCAGATTTTTCCCAAAAACATGAATAGTGGAAATAACGACATTTCGAATGGAAATTTTACATAAACACCAAAAATGGGGTAATTCAAATGACATTTGACCATTTTCATTCTTTTCAGCTGGCAACCCCGAGAGTCATTGGGTCTTGAATTTTCAGATCAGAACAGACTTTGGCGAATTCTTTTGTTCTACTAAACTTAAAACTTGGCAACAATAAGTACACCAGTTGGTGGCCTATATCCCTGAGATTTCAGGAAAATTATGACTTTTCAGAAAAAAAAGATGGCGGACAGTGTAGCGGCCATCTTGTAAGAATAATGAAAAATCCTAATTTTCGATTTGACAAATGGGACAGCCGGCTTACCCCGACCGGATTGTGTTATATGAAGCGATTGTGTATTTTGTTGTGGAGTGTTATCTTACGCAAAATTTTTCCCCATTTTTTTGGTTTTTTCCCAGATTTTGCCCGAAAACATGAAAATAGAAGTAAAGACTTTTAGAATGAAGACTTTGACTAGCTGGCAACATTTGGGTTCGTTGAATGACATTTGATCGTTTTCATCACTTTCAGCTGGCAACCCTGAGAGCCATTGCAGCTTTACTGTTGATTTACTGTCATTATAACACGTTTATTTTAACAGTAAGGCATCAGAGATCTAAGTGGTTAGACTGACATCATTTGAAATTTTTGTTTTCGGGATATAACATAAATCCTTAGCAATTTTCAGCAAATGTACAGTTACACGTCCTCAAATTACTCTGTTCATTTAGTGTCATTATAACACGTTTATTTTCACAGTAAGGCATCAGAGATCTCCCAAGTAGTTAGACTAAAATCATATAAAATTTTTGTTTTCGGGATAAAACAAATCTTTAGCAAATGTACAGGTCCTCAAAAAACTATGTTGACATACTGTCATTATATCACGTTTATTTTAACAGTATGGCATCAGAGATTTCCCAAGTGGTTAGACTGACATCATTCGAAAGTTTTGTTTTCGAAATATAACATAAATCCTTAGAAAATTTTAGCAAATGTACAGCTCCTCAAAGAACTTTGTTGACTTACTGACATTATAACATGTTTATTTCAACAGTAAGGCATCAGAGATCTCCCAAGTGGTTAGACTGAAATCATTTGAAATTTTGGTCTTCGGAATATAACAGAAATCTACAGTTAAAAGTAACTGAGACATTTGGTATCTGATATTTAAACCCACACCTTCGTGCAACACAGCAGTCCACGGCTTTTTTATTTTTTACTTTTTAGTACAAAGTAACTAAGACATTTGGTATCTGCCACATAACTCGTATCATAGCTCCATGCCATTTATCTTATTCAATCAATACAATGACTCCACCCACACCTTTGCACACTAGGACTCATTACTGATAAGACAACAACTTTAACACAACATGTTAACGGACTTACCAAACGTCCCTACAGATCCACCACAAGTCAGAAAAAATAAAATAACCTATTAAATGAATGAACCGATGACTCTACCTACACCTTGGCCAGTGCGATTTATTACCGATAAGACAACAAATCATATCAGCGTGGATGGTGAGCGCTGACTTGAGACCCATGTGGACTGCGCGATAGCGATTATCGTTACCGCGCAGTCACGGGGTCTCAAGTCAGCGCTCAACTTTCATGCCACTTACAATAGCCATGTTAACGGGCATATCATCCGTCCCGACCGATCCACCAGAAGTCAGATAGCATCCACATTCCACAACTTGACATCGATTCCCATCCTGATTTTCGCGCCACAGACAACGCAAGACATCCCAGCAATTATACCCACACCGACCACACTTTACTGACCCCCCAACATCGGTATGACAACTCACTTCAACGACGAATTCGCAATCACTCGGTTCTATTGACTTCATCACTAACCGAAGCATGTTCTCGGCAGTAAGCCAACTCTGATCAGAATCCAGAGCCTAACTCCTTAGTAGTTAGTCCCTGGAAGGGACCACGGAGCTTTTTTTCTTCGTGGTCCCTTTAATACTGGAAAATTCCGTGGTCCCTTTTTTTTCTTCGTGTTCCTATAATACGACCGTCTGGCATGGGTACCGGGCCGTAGGCCGACGAAGGAGGCCGGCGGATGCCCGGCACTTCGGGGACAGAAGATATCATTGTTATTTAATATGCGAGCGAAGCGAGCGCGCGTCATGGAGTACAATTTAATTCGGCAGTAGGTATATATTTCTAGAAGAAACCACGGACAAAAAAATACTTGTGGTCCCTTCCAGGGACCGGGACCACGGGCAAAAAAGACTTTTTATGAATAATTAAGAAATTAATGTACAAATGTAGGTACCGGAGAAGATGCCTTATAATAATGTTTTCTAAATATACTTTTTATTAAAATAATATGGAACTGTTTCAAATTATATTTATATCGTAACAAGTAAAACATAGTTTTATTTAATTTATCAATGATCAAGCATTTTAATAATAGGTAGGTATGTTTAACACTCATCACTCTTATTATCGTGATCAAGCAATGCCCATAAACATGGGCGTACACCATTGCATTTGTTTTTTTTTTTTTGTTTACTATCGCCTGTGAAAACGATGAGGAATCAAATGTGTTTTTCGAATAACTAATGCCCGGTTTCTGAGGCATTTTATCTATGGTTTATCTGTGGTTTATCTATTCAAATGTACGCATATGAATAGATAAACCACAGATAAAGTGCCTCAGAAACCGGGCATTAGTCATAGGTTTTAATAACTATCCTTACATTCACATGATACATTTTACTCAATCAACAACACAGCCATTGACATAACTGTTAAAATATAAGATAACTGAATCATCATAAATTTAATATTGCTAAGCTTTCTTGAGAGGTCCAAATAGCTGGTCCGGTCCATGTAGTTGGTCATCACTACTAAAAAATACCCACAGTCTCCCCCTCCCTGAGGTCCACCTTGGTAAACCGTTGTAAGAAAACTTTCCACGATTCACCCAAGTGGGCGGTGGGTAAGAATTAAAGCATTTGAAATAGGTAAGTGCCTATCATAATGATTTATTACTTAGTAATGACGAATTTTCTTTTCAAAATAAAATAATAGTTCCCAAGACCACGATAGATGGCGATAATAAAAATGTACGAGTTCATTCAAACAATAATAGGTTTTCTTATGGCTTTCTCTGGACTTACTACGTTTAAGAGTTCGATGAAGTAGAAACCTTTCGGGTCTCTTCTGGGCTCTATTAGGCATTTCACTAGAGTTTGAAAAGTGGAAGACTAGGGTTCTTTTTGACATCACGTTTAAGGTTTATTTATACTATACATTGCATACGATTAGGGCATAAAATTGGAACTTATTTCATTATTTACCTAATCACTTTTATGGAATAACATTATAATTATAGTTTATTTGTACCGACTTTTATGTACATCAACTGAAGGAATAAAAAATCGTTCAGTTGATTTACATAAAAGACCATTTATGTACTTAGGGTTCTCAAAATATTTAAAAGATTTTATACAATTTACAAAATCTTGGACTCTAATGGATTTTCCAATTCATTTAAGGATTCCTAGGGATTCTCAAAATTTTACAAGGGTAAATAAAACTCCTCAAAAGCACGACAGAACCGCGAGCTGCGCGCAGCTCGCGCAGCCACGCAAATACTAGTTATACTATATAAAATAAAACTACAAAGCCACTCACTGACTCACTGATTGACATGTCGTTTCTCGGAATGGGTGAGAGATGGGTTAGGGGTATGTTTTGCAAAAATGTGTAATCTGACCAATCGAGTAGAGGAAAATTATAGGGAAAGTTCAAATCCAAGATGGTGGGCGAGTCCATTTCCGATTTCGGTGGGGGAAAGACTTGGATGAATTTCGACTCAGAGGTCCTATACGAAATCTAAAAACATTTAAAAAAAAAGTAAAAAAAAAAAAAAAAACAAGATGGCGGCCGCGCCAGGACGTTTCGAAATTGTCGACTTTTTTCACTCGACTTTGACAAATTGTTTTCTTCTACCAAATTCTAGAACCGCCAACATAGAGATTGCCAATTTGTTGGTAATTGTAATGGCAATTGGGAAAAATTATGACATTGTGAAAATCCAAGATGGAGGACGCTGCGGCGGCCATTTTGTAAAATGATGGATTTTTCGATTTTTTTCAAATCCATTTCTCGGGTAGTTGGCAACATCAGACGGGTTCGAGTTGTACCGAGCGGTTGTGTGTTTTGTTGACGAGTGTTGCCTGGTGCAAAAAAATTCCCCATTTTTAGGGTATTTTCCCAGATTTTCCCCGAAAACATGAAAAGTAGAAATAATGACATTTTAAATAGAGACTTTGACTAGCCGGCAACATTGGGGTCCCCCAAATGACATTTGACCATTTTGGTTCGTTTTAATTGGCCACCCCAAAAAATATTAAACTTTTTAATTTTTGGGACTTTTTGACTTTGGCGAATTAGTTTGTTCTACCAAACTCGAAAGTTGGCAACACCAAGTACACCAATCGGTGGCCTATATTCTTGACATTTCAGGAAAATTATGACTTTTCAGAAAAACAAGATGGCGGATTCCATGGCGGCCATCTTGTAAAAACGCTGAAAAATCTCAATTTTCGACACGATAATTGGGACAGCTGGCATCCCCCGACCGGATTGTGTTGTATGGACCGGTTATGTAATTCGTCAAGGAGTGTGGCCTGGTGCAAAAATTTTCCTCATTTTTAGGGAAATTTCCCAGATTTTCCCCGAAAACATGAAAAGTAGAAATAACGACATTTTGAATAGAGACTTTAAATTGCCGGCAACATTGGGGTCCCCCAAATGACATTTGACCATTTTCATCACTTTCAACTGGCAACCCCAAGAGCCATTGGCGCTTGAATTTTTGAGTGAGACCCGACTTTGGCGAATTAGTTTGTTCTACTAAACTCAAAAGTTGGCAACACCAAGTACACCAGTTGGTGGCCTATATCCCTGAGATTTCAGGAAAATTATGACTTTTCAGAAAAAAAAGATGGCGGACAGTGTGGCGGCCATCTTGTAAGAATGATGAAAAATCCTAATTTTCGACTCGATAAATGGGACAGCCGACATCCCCCGACTGGACTGCGTTGTACAAAGCGATTGTGTACTTTGTTGTGGAGTGTTACCTTATGCAAAATTTTTCCCCATTTTTTGAGTATTTTCCCAGATTTTTACCAAAAACATGAATAGTGGAAATAATGACATTTTGAATGGAAATTTTATACATAAACACCGAGAATAGGGTGCCTCAAATTACATTTGACCCTTTTCATTCTTTTCAGCTGGCAACCCCGAGAGTCATTGGGGCTTGAATTTTCTTATCTGAACCGACTTTGGCGAATTCTTTTGTTCTACCAAACTTAAAACTTATCAACACCAAGTACACCAGTCGGTAGCTTGTATCCTCGATATTTCAGAAAAATTAAGACTTTTCAGAAAAACAAGATGGCGGACAGTGTGGTGGCCATCTTGGAAAAATGATGAAAAATCATAATTTTCGACGCGATAAAATTAAATGGGACAGCCGGCCACCTTTTGACCGGATTGTGTTGTCCCGGTTGTGTATTTCGTTATGTAACTCGGTGGTAGGCAGGTCTTGAGTGAAGCGAAGAGGGGAGGTGGCGAGCGAAGCGAGCCGGCGACCTCCGTAGCTTAACGAAGGTTGAGTGGGTGAAGCGTATAAGTAACTCTCATGAGTAGATAAAAAGTGCAACACCTCTCTTTTTTGCCCCTTTTTCCCCTCCTACCTTTTTCAAAGTTGCCCCATTTGTCCCCTTTCTCCCCCCTTTAGGCGGATCTCGGAAGTTAAGAGACTTGGAACATTTTTTTTTCAGATTCATTGAAAGGGGCAATGAGTTAGTCGAAATCATTTTTCAACGCTCCCCCCTTTCACCTTCTTCATCCCCCCCCCCTCTTTACCCTTTTTTTTTAAACTCGTGTTCTGTTTTGTTTACGGATTCGTATAGAGGAGGCTCGGGAAAGTAAAAACCATTTTTCAAATTGACCCCCTTGCCCCCCCTTCTCCCCCCCCCCTTTAGGTGGATCTCGGAAGTTAAGAGACTTGGAACATTTTTTTTTTCAGATTCATTGAAAGGGGCAATGCGTTAGTTGAAATCATTTTTCAAAGCTACCTCTATCCGGGCTTCACGACCCGCGAGCTGCGCGCAGCTCGCGCAGCCACGCAAAAACTAGTTATACTATATAAAGCTAAATTACCACTCACTCACTGACTGACTTATTGACAGAATTGTTCTCCCAGATGGTGGATGGGGAGGTGGGTATATTTTGACAGATTCGTAAACAACCAACTCTCGTGAGTATGGGAAAAGTCTTAAACCCCCCCTTTTCCCCCCCCTTCTCCCTCCTCCCTATCGTATCTCGGAAACTAAGAGACTTTATGTGTTTTTTTTTAGGGATTCGTATAGAGGGGGCTCGGTAAAGTAAAAATCATTTTTCAAAGTGGCCCCCCTTTTCCCCCTTCTCCCCCCCTTTAGGCGGATCTTGGAAATAAAGAGATTTTACGTGTTTTTTTTTAGGGATTCGTATAGAAGAGGCTTGGGGAAGTATAAACCATTTTTCAAATTTGACCCCCTTGCCCCCTTTACCCCCCTTTTAGGCGGATCTCGAAAGTTAAGAGACTTGGAACGATTTTTTTTTTCAGATTCATATAGAGGGGCATTGCGTTAGTCGAAATCATTTTTAGAAACTCCCCCCCTCTCCCCCCCTTCCCCCCCCCCTTTTCACCTCTTTTTTTTACTCGTGAAAAATTTTTTGATTCTTACCTAAATCTATTTGGGCGTTGAAATTTGTATACCCTCCCCTCCCCAACCTCCCCTAAAATTACAAGGGCTGTAACTTTATAACGGTTAGAGATAGCCATTAGGTGTTTGAACAAATATTATAGGAGGCGTCGAAACCTGTCCGGTGTTGGTACAGCGGTAAAGCGAAGGGGGGAGCGGGCGAGCGAAGCGAGCCGGCGACCCCCGTAGCGTAGGGATAATGTCATGATAGCTTTCCGGTGGTAGGTAGGTCCTGAGTGGAGCGTAGGGGGGAGGTGGCGAGCGAAGCGAGCCGGCGACCTCCTTAGCGTAACGAAGGTTGAGTGGGTGAAGCGTAACTCAGGGGCGACGACAAGCAAACTTTAGGGTAATGTTTTTTTAGTGGTAGTAGGAGGTAGTAGGTAGGTAGTAGGTAGGTGATAGGTAGGTAGTAGGTAGGTGATAGGTAGGTAGTAGGTAGGTGTAGGTTGGTGGTAAGTAGGTGTAGGTAGGTGGTGGTATACGTGAGATTCATATAGAGGAGGCTCGGGGAAGTAAAATCCGTTTTTCAAATTTGAACCCCTTGCCCCCCTTCACTCCCCCCTTTAGGCGGATCTCGGAAGTTAAGAGACTTGGATCATTTTTTTTTTCAGATTCATTGAAAGGGGCAATGCGTTAGTCGAAATCATTTTTCAAAGCTACCCCTCTCCCCCCTTCACTGCCCCCCCCCCCTCTTCACCCCTTTTTTTTAAACTCGTGTTCTGTTTTGTTTACGGATTCGTATAGAGGAGGCTCGGGGAAGTAAAATCCATTTTCAAATTTGACCCCCTTGCCCCCCTTCACCCCCCCTTTAGGCGGATCTCGGAAGTTAAGAGACTTGGAACGGATTTTTTTTTCAGATTCATATAGAGGGGAATTGCGTTAGTCGAAATCATTTTTAAAAACTCCCCCCTCTCCCCCCCCTTTACCCCCCCCCCTCTTCACCTCTTTTTTTACTTCTGAAAAAATTTTTGATTCTTACCTAAATCTATTTGAGGGGCGTTGAAATTTGTATACCCTCCCCTCCCCAACCTCCCCTAAAATTAAAAGGACTAACTTCATAACAGTTAGAGATAGCCATTAGGTGTTTGAACAATATTATGGTAGTAGGTAGGTAGTAGGTAGGTAGTAGGTAGGTAGTAGGTAGGTAGTAGGTAGGTAGTAGGTAGGTAGTAGGTAGGTAGTAGGAAGGTGTAGGTGGGTAGTAGGTAGGTGTAGGTAGGTAGTAGGTAGGTGTAGGTAGGTGTAGGTAGGTGTAGGTAGGTGTAGGTAGGTGTAGGTAGGTGTAGGTATTTTTCAAAGCACCCCCTCTGCCCCTCTTCACGACCCGCGAGCTGCGCGCAGCTCGCGCAGCCACGCAAATACTAGTTATACTATATAAAGCTAAATTACCACTCACTGACTGACTGACTTATTGACAGAATTGTTCTCCCAGATGGTGGATGGGGAGGTGGGTATATTTTGACAGATTCGTAAACAACCAACTCTCGTGAGTATGGGAAAAGTCCCAAACCCCCCCTTTCCCCCCCCCCCCTTCTCCCCCCTCCCTATCGTATCTCGGAAACAAAGAGACTTTACGTGTTTTTTTTTAGGGATTCGTATAGAGGGGGCTCGGTAAAGTAAAAATCATTTTTCAAAGTGGCCCCCTTTTTTCCCCCTTCTCCCCCCCTTTAGGCCGATCTCGAAAATAAAGAGATTTTACGTGTTTTTTTTTAGGGATTCGTATAGAAGAGGCTTGGGGAAGTATAAACCATTTTTCAAATTTGACCCCCTTGCCCCCCTTCACCCCCCCCTTTCGGATCTCGGAAGTTAAGAGACTTGGAACATTTTTTTTTTCAGATTCATTGAAAGGGGCAATGAGTTAGTCGAAATCATTATTCAAAGCTCCCCTCTCCCCCCCCTTTACCCCCCCCCCCCCTCTTCACCCCTTTTTTTCTGTTTTGTTTACGGATTCGTATAGAGGAGGCTCGGGAAAGTAAAATCCATTCTTTAAATTTGACCCCCTTGCCCCCCTTCACCCCCCCTTTGGCAGATCTCGGAAGTTAAGAGACTTGGAAGATTTATTTTTTCAGATTCATCGAAAGAAGCCTATCCTGTGGCGGTACCGGTAAAGCGAAGGGGGGAGCGGGCGAGCGAAGCGAGCCGGCGACCCCCTTAGCGTAGGGATAATGTCATGATAGTTTTCCGGTGGTAGGTAGGTCCTGACTGGAGCGAAGCTGCGAGACCGAGTGGAGCGAAGGGGGGAGGTGGCGAGCGAAGCGAGCCGGCGACCTCCTTAGCGTAACGAAGGTTGAGTGGGTGAAGCGTTACTCAGGGGCGACGACAAGCAAACTTTAGGGTAATGTTTTTGAAGTGAAAACTTCTTTAGCGGCGCTGAGCACTTTTTTTTGTATGGGTAAAAACTTTCAAACTCGCGTCAGGGTCACGTGATGCTGATCGAAAAAGCGTAAGATTTTTCGATCAGCATCACGTGACCCTGACGGGAGTTTGAAAGTTAATATTGAAGTTTTCACTTCTGCCGGCACTCCCGGAGTGCTACCTTTTTTTTTAGTGGTAGTAGGAGGTAGTAGGTAGGTGGTAGGTAGGTGATAGGTAGGTAGTGAGTAGGTGTAGGGGTTGTAGGTAGGTGGTAGGTAGGTGGTAGGTAGGTGGTAGGTAGGTGGTAGGTAGGTGTAGGTAGGTAGTAGGTAGGTGTAGGTAGGTGCAGGTAGGTGTAGGTAGGTAGTAGGTAGGTGTAGGTAGGTGGTTGGTAGTAGGTAGGTGTAGGTAGGTAGTAGGTTGGTAGTAGGTAGGTGTAGGTAGGTAGTTGGTAGGTGTATATAGGTAGGTATATCAGATTCATTGAAAGGGGGAATGCGTTAGTCGAAATTATTTTTCAAAGCGCCCCCTCCCCCAATCTTCACGCCCCGCGAGCTGCGCGCAGCTCGCGCAGCCACGCAAATACTAGTTATATTATATAAAGCTAAATTACCACTCACTGACTCACTGACATAATTGTTCTCCCAGATGGTGGATGGGGAGGTGGGTATATTTTGACAGATTCGTAAACAACTAACTCTCGTGAGTATGGGAAAAGTCCCAAACCCCCCCTTTTCCCCCCCTTTCTCCCCCCTCCCTATCGTATCTCGGAAACAAAGAGACTTTACGTGTTTTTTTTTAGGGATTCGTATAGAGGGGGCTCGGTAAAGTAAAAATCATTTTTCAAAGTGGCCCCCCTTTTCCCCCTTCTCCCCCCCTTTAGGCGGATATCGGAAATAAAGAGACATTACGTGTGTTTTCTTAGGGATTCGTATAGAGGAGGCTCGGGGAAGTAAAAACCATTTTTCAAATTTGACCCCCTTGCCCCCCTTCACCCCCCCCTTTAGGCGGGTCTCGGAAATAAAGAGACATTACGTGTGTTTTTTAGGGATTCGTATAGAGTAGGCTTGGGGAAGTAAAAACCATTTTTCAAATTTGACCCCTTTGCCCCCCTTCACCCCCCCCTTTAGGCGGATATCGAAAATAAAGAGATTTTACGCGTTTTTTTTTAGGGATTCGTATAGAGGAGGCTTGGGGAAGTAAAAACCATTTTTCAAATTTGACCCCCTTGCCCCCCTTCTCCCCCCTTTTAGGCGGATCTCGAAAGTTAAGAGACTTGGAACGAATTTTTTTTCAGATTCATATAGAGGGGCATTGCGTTAGTCGAAATCATTTTTAGAAACTCCCCCCTCTCTCCCCCTTCACCCCCCCCCCCTCTTCACCTCTTTTTTACTCCTTAAAATTTTTTGATTCTTACCTAAATCTATTTGAGGGGCGTTGAAATTTGTATACCCTCCCCTCCCCAACCTCCCCTAAAATTAAAAGGGCTGTAACTTCATAACGGTTAGAGATAGCCATTAGGTGTTTGAACAAATATTATAGTAGGCGTCGAAACCTGTCCGGTGGTGGTACAGCGGCAAAGCGAAGGGGGTAACGGGCGAGCGAAGCGAGCCGGCGACCCCCGTAGCGTAGGGATAATGTCATGATAGCTTTCCGGTGGTAGGTAGGTCCTGAGTGGAGCGAACCTGCGAGACCAAGTGGAGCGAAGGGGGGAGGTGGCGAGCGAAGCGAGCCGGCGACCTCCTTAGCGTAACGAAGGTTGAGCGGGTGAAGCGTAACTCTGGGGCGACGACAAGCAAACTTTAGGGTAATGTTTTTTTAGTGGTAGTAGGAGGTAGTAGGTAGGTGGTAGGTAGTAGGTATGTGTAGGTAGGTGTAGGTGTAGGTAGGTAGTAGGTAGGTGTAGGTAGGTAGTAGGTAGGTGTAGGTAGGTAGTAGGTAGGTGTAGGTAGGTAGTAGGTAGGTAGAAGGTAGGTAGTAGGTAGGTGTAGGTAGGTAGGTGTAGGTAGGTAGGTGTAGGTAGGTAGGTGTAGGTAGGTAGGTAGGTAGGTGTAGGTAGGTAGTAGGTAGGTGTAGGTAGGTAGGTGTAGGTAGGTAGGTGTAGGTAGGTAGGTGTAGGTAGGTAGGTGTAGGTAGGTAGGTGTAGGTAGGTAGGTGTAGGTAGGTAGGTGTAGGTAGGTAGGTGTAGGTAGGTAGGTGTAGGTAGGTAGGTGTAGGTAGGTAGGTGTAGGTAGGTAGGTGTAGGTAGGTAGGTGTAGGTAGGTAGGTGTAGGTAGGTAGGTGTAGGTAGGTAGGTGTAGGTAGGTAGGTGTAGGTAGGTAGGTGTAGGTAGGTAGGTGTAGGTAGGTAGGTGTAGGTAGGTAGGTGTAGGTAGGTAGGTGTAGATAGGTAGGTGTAGGTAGGTGTAGGTGGGTAGTACCGCGAGCTGCATTGGAACATTTTACTTTTCAGATTCATTGAGAGGTGCAATGCGTTAGTCGAAATCATTTTGCAAAGCTCCCCCTCTCCCCCCCTTCACGCCCCGCGAGCTGCGCGCAGCTCGCGCAGCCACGCAAATACTAGTCTATATCTATAAAAGCGAAAGGTCACTCACTCACTGATTCATCACGAAATCTCAAAAACCGCTGGACGTACAAAGATGATTTTTGGCAGGGAGGTAGTTTATAGTTAGTAGACGTCCGCTAAGAACGGATTTCGCGACAGGGCCGGATTAGGGTGGTCTAAGGGCCCTCGCAAGTTTGTATGAAAGTCCTTCATTTTTGATGCTACAATCTTGATTTTTGGCAGAGACGTAGTTTATAGTCAGTAGGCGTCTGCTATGAATTAATTTTGCGACAGGGCCGGATCAGGGTGGTTTATGAGCCCTCGCAATTTTGTATGAAAGTCCTTCATTTTTTGTGCTACAATCTTGATTTCTGACAGGGATGTAGTTTATAGTTAGTAAACGTCTGCTATGAACGGATTTTGCGACAGGGTCGGATAAGGGAGGTCTAAAGGCTATCACAAGTTTGTCTGAAAGTCTTTCATTTTTTGTGCAACAATCTTGATTTTTTTCAGGGACGGAGTTTATGGTGAGTAGAGGTTTGCTAAGAAAAGATTTTACATTAGGGTCGGATTAGGGAGGTCTAAAGGCTCTCACAAGAAAGAAAGTTTGTCGGAAAGTTCTTCATTTTTTGTGAAGTCTTGAATTTTGACGGGGACGTAGTTTATGGTGAGTAGAAGCTTGCTAAGATTTTGGTTCAGGGTCGGATTAGGGAGCTCTAATGGCTTTTGCGAGTTTGTATGTAAGTTTGATTTTTGTACTACCGGCCTGAAATTTAGCAAGTCTATTAGCTAACATTATTTTTGTGTCGATCTGGACTAAGGGCTCCCCCGCAAGTATATATATGAAATCCTTGGCGTTTTGGAGCCGAAAATTGGTAGAGAGATAGAATATAGTTAAGACATAATAAGTATTTGTATGTGTGGGAACAGATTTTATGACAGGGCCAGCTTAAGGGAGTATAATCGCTTCGATTGGCATTTGTCAATCGATTTGGCATTTTGGCAGTGGTAGGTACATCCAGAGAGACACATACATACACGTCAAAATTTCCTCGCGTACGAAGTCGCGGGCAACGGCTAGTTTTATTATAATTTCATGTTTTATTTAACCTTTAAATCCCTACACTATAATAAAAAAATATAAGTATTCAAACATTTGAATACAATAATTTATATGTAATATATATTAATACCAGCCTATTACTGTCCCACTGCTGGGCAAAGGCCTCTTCTCATAATCTATATGATATAACAAAATTAATAACGTAAAAAAACAATTAAAAATCCTATTAGAACCATTTTCGACTTCTACGCGGACGAAGTCGCGGGCAAAAGCTAGTATATAGATATATACTTGCGTTATCTAGACGCAAGTATCACAATCCGCATGAAGAGCCAGCGTACCGTTTTTTTGACCACCTACTATGACGTCATAAGCACTATTTAGGTACTATACATTTTTGTTTTTTAAATATCTAGATTTAATGTCTTCAGTTGTAGCAGCTCTGTATAAGCCTTTCTGCAAACCAAAGGCCTCTTCTGCATTATTAATCACCACAATAATCTTTTGTTCCAGAACAAAAAGAAGAAAGACAAAGAAAAAGAAACGCCCTCCTCTCCTCCGAAACCTGGCGATCTCCGCAAGTTGCTGGCTAAGACTTCTATAGAAGTGTACCAATGCTTGGAGTGCGACATGTTCTTCAAGTAAGCCAAATTACCATCACCAGCCTATAATGTTCCCACTGCTGGGACTCAGACCTCCTCTCTAGGAGAGGGATGGGCTATAATCTACCACGCGGACCCAGTGCGGGTTGGTAGATGTCACATGTCTTCGATTTTTTTTGGTTCTAAGACATGCCGGTTTCCTCACGATGTTTTCCTTCACCGTTTTTGAGAGCAGTGGTGATGAAAGAAATTACACAAATGAATGTGCATGCCTGGGTTCGATCAACTTACTGTTCTTAAGTTTTTAAACTGACATGTTCACTGACACTACTATTAATACTATGAACGGGATATTTACCATGTAAACTGTGTAAAAACCGAAAAAGTGCCGGAAAAAGTTCGCGAGTGGACACAGTGAGTTTTGTGTGTCGGGAACAGAATCGTGTAGTGAGTGACAATGGTAGTGGTACCGAACGCAAAAAACGAACTAGAAAGAGGGTAGACCGTTTTGTCTGCTCATAAACATCCACCCGCAATGACTTCAGTTTATCCGTGATCATGGTGCTTGTAACAGCGCCGAAATATCGGGAACTAGAAACAACAATCAAACATGGTAAATATCCCGTTTATAGTATTAATAGTTGGGACTTACTGTTCGTAAGTCGTGGCCGCCAGCACTGGGCCACTGTTGCGGTTACTATCAACCCAACCGCGCCCAAATCCAGACTCCCTGGCTGCTAGTGACACATCATCTGCCTAATGTCAGGGTCGGCTCCCAGTCTAACCGGCTGCAGCTGAATACCAGTATTTTACATGGAGCGACTGCCTGTCTGCTCAACACGCGCGGTATCGAAGATAAGCCTGAAACTATATTTTCTAGAAACGTTGAAAAAAAAACCTTTTTTATTTTTACCCGACTACGTCAAAGCCAAAGGAGGGTTATGATTTTGACTGGCTATGTATGTATGTTTGTATGTATGTATGTGAGTATCTTCATCTGTTCCCTCAAAGCTTCTAATCTACATAACGGAACTCGACATATATGAGGTATCGTTAGAACCACCTTAATTTTTTATAGGCCATATTAGTTAATATTTCTACTGTCCTACATATATATAATACAGTAGACTAATCTGTGTTAAATGTGGGGGAACAGATCTGCAGTGAGTAACACTTGTAATAGAAATCTTGTCCCATTACAGAAACTCTCGCGCCCGTAAGAACCACGTGGCTCGATTTCACCGGGAAGGGTTACAATGTGATCATTGTAAGAAACGATTTGTGAACAGAACTACTTTAGCTACGCATCTCAAGTAAGTATTAACATTGTGAACATACATCATCATTCTCCTTCATTATTCCCAACTAGTAGATGCCTGCGGCTTCGCCCGCGTGGATGTCGGTTATTGCAACCAAAAGTAATCTTTTCATCCCCCCCCTTTCAACCGCATTTTTCGCATTAAAACGTAGGCTATGTCCTTTCTCAGGCACTGGACTATGTGTGTACCTATCAAATTTCATTTAAATCGGTTCAGTAGTTTAGGCGTGAAAGCGCAACAGACAGACAGAGTTACTTTCGCATTTATAATATCTATTATTAAGGGTTGGCGGCTTGGCGCATCATCATGGCTACTAATCTGCATTTTTTGCAGTCAAAGTTCACAAGAGGCAGTCCCGTAAAACGCCCGCCCTTCGTCATCTTATAGCCTATAATGTTTCTACTGTTGGACTCCAGGCCTCCTCTCTATGAGAGGGAAAGGGCTACAATCCTCCACATTCGACATCTAATTCTTCTTATTTATTTCATCTTAAAATATTGTGTCATACAAAAACTAAAGCAGCAGTAACTTGGAAATTATGTTTTTCCTACTATTCCGCTATTTTCTGATTAATTTCGTTGCGGGATCCAAGACAGTTAAATCGCTTCTCTGGGACTTCGTCTCACTTCATTGTCTCGGCGCTTTTCTTGTGGTCGCCACTGTTGATTCTGGTGCACAGGAGTTACAGTGGTTTGGGAATAGTTTGGGCTTGTCCAGCCCCAGAAACTTACAATAGTACTTGTTTCGAAACGGTCTCATTATCTTGATACTACAAGTATCTAGCCACGAGCTCATCGGTCAAACAGACACACACACGAAAAAGCGACTTTCTTTAATTTCTAGATTTTCACTTCTCAACGATTGTAAACACCACTTTATTCTCCATTCGCAGACTCCACGAAGGCCCCCTACCCCGGGCAGAATGCACAATCTGCCACAAGATGGTCCGCGTCATACAGCTCAAGTACCACATACAGAGACATCAGAACAAGAGTCGCTACGAGTGCGACGAGTGCAACAAGACGTTCTCGCATCTTGCGACGTACCAGGCGCATCTCAAGTACTCTAGAGCGCATGCTAACGAACAAGTGTTCAAGTGAGTATGGAAACTGGCCGCATTATACAGCTCAAGTACCACATACAGCGACATCAGAACAAGAGTCGCTACGAGTGTAAATTATCATCTACAGCCTGAATTTACTCATTGTTGGATACAGGCCTCTCTTTTCTTGTGTCAATCTCCACGGTCCTGTACCAACCTGATCCAGGCTTTTCCTCTATTAGCAACTATATCGTCTACCCATCTCGTTGCCGGCCGACCCACATTTCTTTTGTGTTTCGAACTTTCGACGTTAGGAACTCAATCTTTGAGTTTATTTCCGAGCAGACCACAATGGCGTACGGTGCTGAATCATGGACGCTCACACAAGTTCTCTGTGCTACTCTCAATGTGTACAGTCTTGTGTGAGCGTCCATGTTTCAGCACCGTACGTCATTGTGGGCGGAACACATTGGTTATAGAGGCGGGACTTTACTTAAAGCGAAATTTTGGCTGATTTCCCGAGGTGTATTCTTTGTAATATCACCCGGTTACTTTTAGCAATTTTATGTGCTGCTCTATTGTGTAATTTTAGTCTAATCGTACCAAAAAATTCGAAGCAACCCGCACTGGGCCCGCGTGGTAGATTATAGCCCATCCCTCTCCTAGAGAGGAGGCCTGAGTCCCGCACGTGGGAACAATATAGGCTGATGATGATGTAACATAATATTATCATGTTATTTTAATTTTAATGTTAAATAATAATGAGTTGAATATTTTTCTAATTCATGTAATAGAGTTTTACTAATTTTTAATGTTTTACCAATATTAATAAGAAAAAATTATAATTAGAATATTTGTAATATTTGTGTGTGTGTTTGACATAGCGTTAATTTGTGTTAATATTGACAATTGTACTTTTTTATCTTTATGTACTACTAATAAAAATATTTGAATTTATAATGTTTCGTTTCAGATTCCCGTGTCCTATGTGCAATAAGGGCTACCCCACTAAGGAAGCAATGCAGGACCATTTCAACTACCAACATCTCGGCAAGACTGTGCACAAATGTCCTGTGTGTGATAAGGTCGGACTAAATTGCTAATAATCAAATCTCTTAGACTGTTTTGTATGTATTATAATATATATTAGTTTATTATATTCTGTCTGTATCTACAATAATATGTATTAGTATGTACCTATTTACGTATATCAATTTATATAACAAAATATTTTCTCCTGATTATTTTTTTTTTTTGTACTCTACCACAGTGCTGTCTTATTTGACTCTAAGGTTGACTGGTAGAGAATGCCTTGTGGCATTAAGTCCGGCTATGTACCACTCTTGTGCATGAAGTTTAAATAAATAAATAATAAGGTGTGTGTCATCCTCTGCCTTTGTCTCTGTCGGGCTCAGCTTCCAGTCTGACTGGATGCAGCTCAGTATGGTACATAGTACCTCCACAACCCAGTTATTGGGTCATACGATATCTCTTGGCAAAGCTGCGTTAACACTAAAGAGGTGCTAGAACGTCCAACGGGAGATGTTCATAAAACTAACCAACCAAAGAGCTAGCTTAGCTCAAAATGTAAAAGAAATTTTACTATTGTTAGTTTCACACACGTCCCTCTGGTGGAAACGCAGCCTTAGACTAACAGAAATGTGTCTTGCTTGTACAAAAATGCGATACTGTCGGAGATCTATTTTTACCCGACTACGACGAAGCCAAAAGGAAGGGTAATGATTTTGGCAGTCTATGTACAGTCGAACAAGCTAATAAGTATACAGGGTAGAGATCTTTCTAATTCTACTACTCTGAAAATATTGATTGCAATTTTGTTTAATAAAGCGTTTCGCATTAAGCGACTGATGTCAAACGCTGTATCATTTCGCATCAGTCTCTAAACGTATCTGTATAATCTTAAAAGTAAATGCAAATTCGACTGTACGTATGTATGTTCCACCGTAGCGCCTAAACTACTGAACGGATTTTAATAAATGAGGTGTCGATAGATTTGTAAGAATAGCCCGGGTGACATATATAAATTTTATAAATTCTTTTTATGACGGAATTTAAATGTCAAAAACTTACCTCAAAAAATATTAAAACGAGATAATCATAACATGTTTGGTAACAAATGAAAGGTCTTGGCGAGCACATTACAAAAATGTATGTTATATTATAGTTTTAGTCAATATATACGTTTAGATTGCGGTCAATCAGTTCTCGCGGTCTAGTCTGTGTTATTTACTCGTATTATGTAAATAACAAACTAATATTTTATTCGTAGTCGGGTTTTAGATTTTTAAACTTGTTTGGTCAGTCAGTTTAAGAATAGGTAGCCTTTGACAGCATGGCACAGTTAGAGAACAACTTTGTTTTTTGTTCAAACTTCTGCCTAGCTATTCGTAGTATACAGGCGTAATGTTGTGGTAAAAACAATCTATAAGTACTCTTTCACAAAGGTGCCTTAAAAATATGAAGACACTATATCTGTTCAATCTTTTGTGGGAGACTGGTATCTGCACTAGTAACACAGATTACCAGCTCCAAAAGTGTTTTAGTATTCAATCTTAGCATAAATATATATAGTCAGCCTATAACGTTCCCACTGCTGGGACTCAGGGCTCCTCTCTAGGAGAGGGATGGGCTATAGTCTACCACGCGGGCCCAGTGCGGGTTGGTAGTGTTAGTTTAGGCCGGTTTCTTCACGATGTTTTCCTTCACCGTTTTGAGAGCTGTGCGAAAATGCGAAAGTAACTCTGTTGTTACTCAATCAAGCCTAAACTACTTAACCAATTTGCATGAAATTTGGTATGGAGATATTTTGATACCCGAGAAAGGACATTAAGGACATTAGCTACTTTTTAATAATAATAAAAAAAAAATTTGAAAGGGGGGTACGAAAATATTTCTTTTGGTCGCGATAACCGGCATCGGTAGCGATAACTGACATCCGCGCGGTTGAAACCGCGGGCATCAGCTAGTTTAATATAACTTGTACTTTTGAATTAGTAACAAAAACACCTTTTTCTTAAACTTTCAGCCGATAGCTTCAAGAGCGAATGTAGATAAACATATGATGAGAGTCCACGGTCAGAAGAAAGATAAACCAAGGAATCATGTGTGTCAAGAATGTGGGAAGGCTTTCACTGTAAGTTACCTATTTTATTAAATTAATCTGTACTAGTGACCTTCCCGGCTTCGCCCGGGTATTAAAACCTTCCTCTTGAATCACTCTATCTATTAAAAAAACCCGCATCAAAATCCGTTGCGTAGTTTTAAAGATTTAAGCATACATAGGGACAGACAGCGGGAAGTGATTTTGTTTTATACTATGTAGTGATAATGATACTCTGTTCCCATACTATCCATACTAATATTATAAATGCGAAAGTAACTCTGTCTGTCTGTTACTCAATCACGCCTAAACTACTAAACCAATTTGCATGAAATTTGGTATGGAGATATTTTGATACCCCAGAAAGGACATAGGCTACTTTTTAATAAAAAAATAAAAAAAAACTATTCAAGGGGTTGAAAGGGGGGTACGAAAATATTACTTTTGGTCGCGATAACCGACATCCGCGCGGTTGAAACCGCGGGCATCAGCTAGTATAAAAAAAAGTTGATGTGGCACTCGGAGACTGCCGCGGTAAAGCTATTGCATAGCATTTTTTATCAACTTGCAAATAATTATTTATTTATTTTATTTATGCAGTATTTTTTAAAAAGAATTTAAATTATATAAGTAAATCAAAAGTAACCTTCATAGACTAAGCTAGTAAGAAACTCTATGACAGAAAATTTAAAAGAAAAAGTATTGACAGCCTGACGTAAGTGTCATAACATTGAAAAATATGAAAATTATTTATTTTATTTTCGATATTTTATAAGAAAACTTTTTTACAAAAAATAAAACCGACTTCGACAAAAATAAAACACAAAAAAGTGAAAAATAAAAATCAGCTTCTGAAGTCGGTGACTTTGTTTGTTTGATTTCATGTTTTTGCCACCGACTTCAGAAGCTGATTTTTATTTTTCACTTTTTTGTGTTTTATTTTTGTCGAAGTCGGTTTTATTTTTTGTAAAAAAGTTTTTATTTTTCACTTTTTAGTGGTTCACATGTGCTTACCCCTTTACAACGTACCGGCGTGATGTTATGTTATGAACTGGTGTAAACAATAGACAGACATGAGATTTCAGCAATCCCAGTCCATTTGCTATCATATAATGAGGAGTTCCGTTGCCTATCTCCGAAGTTCTTCATCAGATCTTCACCAAATAGTTTTTATAACCTTTGTAGTGAGTACAGGCGTGATATTATGTTGTGTGATGGCGTAAACAATGCTTAGATATGCTATAGCAACAATCGCGGTTAATCTGCTGTTATTTATTGAAGAGTTCCCCCGATTTCTACAAGATCCCATCATCAGATATTGAAATGGTGACAATGGGACCACACGGGAAGCACCAGCTTTCAAATGAAAAAAGAATCATGAAAATCAGTTCACCCAGTCGCAAGTTATGAGTGAACAACAAAAATACAGTCGAATTGATAACCTCCTCCTTTTTTTGAAGTCGGTTAAAAACGAATCGTTTTCTAAGACCGATTCGCAGAATAGTAATGCAAAAACCAATAAAACGTTTGATAGATGCGTACTAATAATAAAATGAATGTATATAGAGTACTCACTCCTCACTCATTTTCTTTCACTATTTTTTCGTGACTTTCTTCATTAATAAATGCACTTTGTTTTTTCATATTTAAAACACTTTGTACACAAATTATACGAGTAAGAATATTTTAGAAGGAGGAAGCAGAGAGACAAAACAGAAAATCTTTACACCTTTACAACGTGAGGTTATAAATTATTTAATTTGACAACCTCAGTTGACAACCTTGTTATTTTCCGTAACCATAGCAACCTGGTTGAGTACGGATTCGCTCTCCACGCTCAAGGCCCGCGATAGAAGCTATACAATAGCTTAATAAGTACTAATACGAGTAGTATTATATAGCGTTCTCCAACCAACAAATGGAGGCAAGCGGAGTTTTCAAATTTCATTTATTTATAGCTGGTTTTTCAACGCCAGACATATTTTATTCGGTTCTTGCACGGAATCTGCTCTCCTTTCCGAGCCGGTCGGTGTGTACGAACCCTTAATCGCACCCATGATACAAGTGTGGGGCCGTTTTTTCTTCCATATAAAAGGACTTCAACCACTTTGTATGGCGTTTGGGCTTGAACATATAAAGATATCGCACTATTTTTAATCTATTGCATAGATTCTATCGCGGGCCTTGAGTTGAGTTGAGCGTGGAGAGCGAATCCAGAGATTTCCTAACAAAAATATTCAGGATTCAAGATTCAACCAGGTTGCTATGGTTACGGAAAATAACAAGGTTGTCAACTGAGGTTGTCAAATTAAATAATTGTTTGTCTCTCTGCTTTCTCCTTCTAAAATATTCTTACTCGTATAATTTGTGTACAAAGTGTTTTCAATATGAATAAACAAAGTGCATTTATTAATGAAGAAAGTCACGAAAAAATAGTGAAAGAAAATGAGTGAGGAGTGAGTACTCTATATACATTCATTTTATTATTAGTACGCATATCATAAGTTTTATTGGTTTTTGCATTACTATTCTGCGAATCGGTCTAAAACGATTCGTTTTCTTATAAAATATCTAAAATAAAATAAATAATCTTCATATTTTTCAATGTTATGACTAGTGGTGGTTAATATAACGAATAACACCAAAACATAACATGTTATTGATTCATAACGAATAACGTTTGTTATACCGACCGACGCTGCCTACGTGTTATCATTATAATGTCTAACTCAACAACACGCTCAACGAATAACGTAGCAAGCGGTGGCGGCGGTCCTACGATGCACCGTTTCCGAGTTATGGGCGTTCAAAGTTTCTGTTAAAAAAAAAAATGAAATTGAAATATCTCGAAAACGGAGCGTCCTAGGCAAAAAAGGATCAACATTTTGACCCCCCTCTGCCACCCCTGTGATATGTAAGTGAGATTCACATAACACGAAAAAACATACACTGATGCAACTTTACTTAATCATAACATTTAATAATATTTTATTAGTCCTAAAACTGCGCAGAATGAAGGAAAGTTCATTGATAATTTAAAACCATAATTATAATACATTTATATTCGTTTTTAATATTAATAATAACGATATTATTATAATCGTTCGTATACCTACAGTCCACTAGAATATAACATTAACTGCGCATCAATAATCATTGCGCACGTTTAGCGTGTTGCCGAATAAAACGATAACGTCTCCGCGTTCAGATTACTGCCGCGTTTTGTTACAACTCGTTATTATGATAACGGATAAAATAACATGTTACAAAAATATATTCAATAGTCTATAACATGATAATGATTTATAGCAGAATTTATAGTGGAAATAATATTAATATTATAATATTATTATTAATATTAATATATTATACTTTTTCTTTTAAATTTTCTGTCATAGAGTTTCTTACTAGCTTTGTTAGTATATGAAGGTTAGTTTTGATTTATTTAATGTACATCACGCGAAATTCGAAGATCAAACTCTTATTATCCCTATTTTTGTTCAAATTTTTTGAATGAATAATTATTTTGGTGTGTAATTACACTATTAATACCTAATTATTTATACCTATTATTGCATAAGTTGATAAAAAATGCTATGCAATAGATTTACCGCGGCAGTCTCCGAGTGCCACACGTTTTTTTATTTTATTGAGTGGCTTACAGTACAAAGAAAACATATAGGTAAGAAGTTTTGTGTCAAATTGATTAGTATAATACAAAACAAAAAATCTCCAATATTTTGAAATAAATTGTTTATTTGTAAAACTAGGTATTCATTTTCATATAGTAATAAAACATGGTCTAAAAACTGAGCAGGTGGAGTGATTTTTTCATACCTTGCCCAGCTTAAATACACAGACATGATAATATGAGCGCAGCAACCTACAGTCCTTCGGCCGACTATGCAGTTGCAGCAATGTTTAATAGCTTGGATGCCATTTATTATTTATTTTGACACTCCCGAATAGAGACCAATGTTTACTCAATATTATTACTAAATTATTCATGAATTTATTTTTTCCCAATACGACTGTTCACCGGCTTAGCCCATTTTGGTTAATGTCCTTTAATCATTAAAATCGGTTTACAATTTGCGAAGATATTATACAATATACCTCTTGTTGACTTGTATGACTCGGCTGGGCAGCGTTCGGGAAGTTGCGCGGTATCTTCTCGTCCAACTTACCCCAGTGTCTCAAGACGAAAGTCTATGACCAGTGTGTGTTGCCAGTGATTACATACGGGACCGAAACGTGGTCGCTCACAATGGGCCTCATCAGAAAGCTCAAAGTCACCCAAAGGGCAATGGAGAGGCCTATGCTCGGAGTTTCCTTGCGTGATCGAATCAGAAATGAGGACATCCGCATGAGAACCAAGGTTACCGACGTAGCCCGAAGAATCGCCAGACTTAAGTGGCTGCAGGGCAGGGCACATTGCTCGCAGAACGGATGGCCGATGGGGCCGAAAAGTTGTGGAATGGCGACCGCGAACCGGAAGACGTTGCGTTGCGCGGCCTCCCACTAGGTGGACCGTGCACCTGGTCAAGGTTGCAGGAACCCGCTGGATGAGAGACGCACGGGACCAAGAGATGTGGCGACGCCTGGGGGAGGCCTATGTCCAGCAGTGGACGTCTGCCGGCTGAAATGATGATGATGATGATGATACCTCTTGTTTAACCGAAATCTCTAATTCCAGGACAAAAAAGCGCTAACCCAACACGAGGTCATCCACTCCGGCGAGCGTCCACTATCGTGCGACATTTGCCAGCAGACGTTCAAGCAGAAAGCGTCGCTGTACACGCACAGGAAGAGAGTCCACAAGGTGTTCCCGCAGAAGCGCCTGCTGCAGTACATGGACGATACGCAACACTGTAAGGTGGAGCGGTTCATTGTGTGACAGACACACATACACACTATACAGGGAGACACTAATATTTGTGCTTAACTTTCGCTAAGTCATTTATTAAATTAGCTAGACTCCAGTGGTGTCTGTTTTTATTAGGATTCAGCAAACATTTTAAGGCGGGGTTGCAGTACTTTTTAAGATTTTTGAACCTTTGAAAATCGAACTAATATATGAGTTTTTTTAATAAATAAAAATCATTACATAAAAATTGAACATACTCTCTAGTAAATCGTAAAGATAGAATCGCGATTTAGAATGATCGACTCGATACTTTTTTTTATCAAACATGACTCTAAATCACAATTTAAAACGTGTACTACTAAGACATTTCATCATGAATGTATATGAAAGTTATATCAGTAGATAGAACTTTTTATTCTGAAGTAAATGTTGAAAACATATTGTATAATTTATTTATCATTTGTCTCCAAGAAGAAAAAAACAGTCAAAATTGAGGCATTATATCGTTCGCGCGGCAGGGCGGGGGATGAGGTCGTGCGTTCTTAAAAACTAAGTACTGCAACCTCGCCTTAAGTAACTAAGCAACGTTTGGAGACTCGAATAAAAAAACAAATTTGCTATCAGGAATTACTTGGTAGAGGCACGGAGTCGTGAGATATTTGCCCGGTTGATGCAATAGGCTCGCCCCCTATTATTTATTTATTTATTTATGCACACACAAAATACAAAAAAAGGATAAAAACATAAAAAAATAGAAGAGCACAAAGGTACTGCTTATTTCATGTGAAATTTCTTCCAGCAGACCTGCGAGAGGAAAGTTGGATTATGTGGGATGAAAGTAGTTTTGAGTGATTGAGAGGGATTTAAAGACAATATGATGTGTGTTTTGATTCAAAATGTGTGTTATTATGGTTTTTAACCGATTTTCTAAAAGGGGATATAAATGGAGGTTCTCAATTCGGTTGTATTTCTTTTTACCCGACTACGGCGAAGCCAAAGGGAAGGGTAATGATTTTGGCAGTCTATGTATGTATGTATGTTCCACCGTAGCGCTTAAACTACTGACCGGATTTTAATAAATTAGGTGTCAATAGATTCGTAAGAATAGCCCGGGTGACATAGGCTATATAAATTTTATAAATTATTTTTATGACGGAATTTAAATATCAAAACTTACCACAAAAAACATTAATTTGAGATAATCATAGCAAGTTTGGTATCAAATGAAAGGTCTTGGCGAGCACATCACAAATATGTATTATATTATAGTTTAAGTACACACAAAAATAAAATTCAAATAAAAAAATTAAGTTCAAAAATCTAAAACCCGACTACTAACAAATCGCGGTCTTAAAAGTAATAATAATAATAATAATATTCCACAACTATCACACAACGCCATCTAGTCCCAAGCTAAGCAGAGCTTGTGTTATGGGTACTAGACAACTGATAAACATACTTATATATTTCTAAATACATACATATTATAGATAAATTACACCCAGACACAGAACAAATGATCGTGCTCATCACACAAACATTTGTCCTGGGTGGGAATCGAACCCACGACCTCCGGCATAGCAGTTAGGGTCACTAACCACTAGACCAACAGGTCACCGATTTCCGAATGCATAGTTATTTTAGACGTTTTTAATGTTTTTTTGGTAGTTAGTTATTTCATTTTGCAAAAAGTACAATACGAAATAGTAGATTATTTTTTAAATCGAGTGCAATTCTTTTTTTTGCTTCTCCTTTAGAATCTTAGTACTGAATTCTCTAGTACTGAATATGTTGTGGGTCATGTCATTTACGCTGTGTGTGTATGTAGTATCGCTACGAACTAATTTGTTCGTTGTTAATTATATCGTAAGGAAGCTGTGTTTTTTACTTAGTTTTTTAATTAAAATGTCCACATTCGCTGGGCCATATTTATTTTTACTCATTACTAGATTTTCAACTCTACGCGTTTGGGAGTGGGGGACCTAAAATGGTCGTTTTAGCGGCCCTCTATAATGGCCCCCGTGTAGTATTTCTTCTCTTCAGTGCTCGGTTCAACGCGTTTAAATTGAATATCTAGTGAGCGGTAAAAATAAATATGGCCCTGGCCAATACGCCCGTGCTTACGTCAATAGAGGCATTTAATCATTTGATTTTCAGCTTACGATAAGTCTCGTTTTAAGATTGATATTAATGTTTGTATTGTTAACTGAAATAAAAAAAATTAAGTGTGGATTTAGTCGGTAATGTTGATTTTACAATATCTACTGGTGTAGTTTTTTTCATTTCATGTTTACAAGGTCCCATTAAAATAGGTGGACAAAATTTCAGAAATCATTCAGACCACCAAAATAAGGACATTGGTAAAAAAAATAATAAGAAAAACGCATTTAAGTACCTACTCATAAAGGATGAGTTTGTTCTAGAGTGCCGGCAATTCATTATTTTAAGTTTAAAAAAAATCACTTTTTTTTGTCCACCTATTTTAATGGGACCTTAAATAGTGAAAATATATGTGCCAGTTTGTGCACAGTTGGTAGCAACAGGCTCGCATAAATGTTGTTGGTTAATGTTGCTACACCTCTGCTAACTTTTCGGGATTTCAATCGTGAACATACTTAATATCACTGATAATGCATACTTTTATTTTCACAATAGGGGATCGGACTGACTCAAAAAAATATGATTCTATTTAGTCCGTCAGTTAGATTATCGAAAAATATTGGATACATGTTTTTTGTTTTATCATATCAATAAAAATTGACGAAGCTATAGCGCGTCAAAAATCATGGAGTGGGGGCTTGAAACGTCACTTGAAGGTACAAAATGTACTGTCATATGACGTCACACGAGTTTTCGAAGCACTGTATCGTCTTCATTTTTTGTTTACGTGAAAAAAGAAAAAATATGTGGTCAATATTTTTTGGAAATCTATCTGACGGACTAATTAGATTTTTTTTGTTAACATCCTTATTCTTGATGTTGCTGACAAAATCCACAACTTATAAAATGTATCTCGAAAAAGTTATTAGTAATTATGTAACCGTCGCTTTAAGGAATACTATAATAATATTTAAAGAATCAAGTGCAACTTATGACATTATAAGATATATTTTATTTACAAATAAATACATTAGAACTGGTTATTTTAACTGTTTCATTTATCTATTCCTATACCTGTCTTAGTGGACCTGGGCAGGACATCTGGCTAGACGCGGAGATGGCCGATGGAGCAAGACTTTGACGAAGTGGTAGCCAAGGTTAGGCCAAAGAAACCAGGGTCGTCCTAAAGCTCGTTGGGTTGACGAAATCGTCCAAGTTGCCGGAAACACGTGGATAAGGTACGCGCAGAACCGGGAAGTGTGGCAGAAAAAAAGGGGAGGCCTATTCTCCAGCAGTGGGTGATTCCGGGCTGATATGACGATGATGATGATACAGATGATACCTCTCTAAAAGGAGTCTTCATCAAACTCTAAGAATTTATTTCAATCAGACCGTTACAGGCACTTTTGAATGTCAGAAAAACAAAGAAAGCGAAGCTAGTCACAAGGCATAATAAAACTTAGGGAAGTACTGTCGATGCCCATTCTAAAGTGAGACAAAGATGGGCAAGACATTTTTTTTTAAACGTTTAAACCCAACACTAAGGAATTTCTCTCCTGTATCGTGGGTGCGTTTACAAACATTTAAACTCACAAAGACACCCGAAACAACTACATATATGTAGGCCATACAAATATTTTTTCCGTGCGGGGATCGAACCTGCGACACGCAGCGCAGCAGTTCAATCGCTCAGACACTGCGCCAACCATATCGACAGGTCCTTAGTCCGGGACGATCAAGTGGTGGCCGAGGACAGGTGTGACATAGCACGCACACGCAGCTTACCTATGTGTGGGTGCGTCGGTATTCAGCACTTAAGGGTAAACAAGCCAACGGCACGAACTAGTTGGTGGGCGGGGCTAAGAAAATAAAATTCAAAATAAAATTATTTGAATTCTTTAATAGGTAACTAATCTATGCCTGTATGGTTTCACTTTTTTCATTTTCGTACTAATACGTAACTTATTTACGCCCAAAGATGGTTAAAATTAGTGCTAAAATATGAAATGGGTATTTGTATAAGTGAGTTTAAATGTTTGTGAACGCACCCACGATACAGGAGAAATTCCTAGTGTGGGGCAATGTTTTCTAAAAAAAAAAAAAAAAAGTTTCGACGCTCATAACTTCCAAACCATTTTTTTTTTCCAATTCTGCTTCCATAGAGGCCTAGATAATGACAAGACCAGTTGATACAATTTTTAATTTTGAACCTACACCGTCAACCAGAGGAGTAATCACCATACTACGTTTGTACGGAAGAATGACTGGCTTGTGCAACCTTAATTGACAGCATAGTACTCCACGCGACCTGAGCGCTCCGTCGTCGCCGGAAACTCCGCTAGTCCAGGCGCCTGTATGGGAGGGGGTTTGGTTTGACAGGGGAGCTGAGGATGTCGATTGCCGCCGTCTGCAGACGCTTCGTCGTCGTATGAACCGTGGACCAAGCAAAAGAAGTACGTAAGGATCGTAGCAAGTGACGTCCTGTATTTATCGCCAATCATCATTATCAGACGAAAAACTCCTAGACATAGCCACACCTCGGACACTCCATACAACGCCCGCAAAATAATTACCTATTACTACTACATAAACAAATAACGTTTGTGCACGACGTGCACGTGCAAATGTGTGCGTAAACTCTAGTAGGGTTATCGTAGCCTAAAAAATGGCGCGGAAAGTGCAACGGTCTGCGTCGCGAAAGCCGAGCGGCGACTGATGCGAGCGCGAGCCATTGCTCAAGTGTCGACGACGTATACCTCGAAGTGCGGGGTGAGGTGCGGTATTTAATATGAGCGCGGGGAGGTGAGTGTCCCTTCTGTACGTAGTACTATTATGTATTCTGTGACATAGCCCTCAAAGTGACCCCACATCTCGCGGTCCCGTGCGTCTCGCATCCAGCGGATCCGCGCCACCTTCACCAGGTGCACGGTCTACCTAGTGCAGGGATGGCGAACCAATGGCACGCGTGCCATTGATGGTACGTTCCAGAATATTTTAGGCACGCCACCGAATTTTTAAACATATTTTCTGTTATTATTTTCAGAGATGTATAACACAAGATTCGATTAGAAACCGTTTGGTAGAGTCCGGTCAAAGATTTATTTGAATTATACGTAGAATAGAAACTTAATTATTACGACATAGGGCAAGCTTTTTCTTTTTCGTAGCAAAGAAAGAGCTTTTAGTTGAAAATATTTAGTTTAATTATCTGCCAAGACTGCCAATAAAGACTAAGCAATATTATTTGACGGCACGTGTAAGGTCCCAATAAACATTTTTTTAGAAAAAATGGCACCATGATCCATAAAGGTTCGCCATCCCTGCCTAGTGGGTGGCTGCGCAACGCAACGTCATCCGGTGCACGGTCGCCACTTCAGAACTGTTCAGTCACATCGGTCATCCGTTTTGTGGCCCATGGGAGAATAACGTATGTTATTGTATTTTAAAAAAATAGGTAAAAAAACTTTTTAAGTTAAACGGTTTTATGTTAAACATACATTGCAATGTTTAAGATAAATGTACTAAAAACCAAAAAATAATAAAATAGATAGGTACAGTCGTGGGAATTATAAACATATGCATAGACTAGACTAAAATATAAAACCGTGGGGCACGTCAAACATTTTAATCAACGATTGTAGACAATTGACGTGCCCCACGGTTTTTTTGGTTTTTTGCAATGTATGTTTAACATAAAACCGTTTAACTTAAAAAGTTTTTTTACCTATTTTTATTTTCTAGTTTTTAGTATTTATTTCGCATTCTGTTTAATTCATTTAGTGCTTCATTATTGCAAGGATTAATAAAACCTAAGTTATCCGCCATTTTGTAGAGGCCGCCATCTTGGATTTTAATTTTATATAGTACATTGTATTATACTGGTTGAGCACTTTCATTTGATACCCTTATTGATGGGATCGATAAAACCTACGTTATCCGCCATTTTGTAGCGGCCGCCATCTTGTATTTCAATTTTTTATAGTATATTGTATTCTGCTTGTTGAGCCCTTTCATTTGATACCCATATTGATGGGATTGATAAAACCTACGTTATCCGCCATTTTATAGCGGCCGCCATCTTGGATTTCAATTTTTTATAGTATATTGTATTCTGCTTGTTGAGCCCTTTCATTTGATACCCATATTGATGGGATTAATAAAACATAAATTATCCGCCATTTTGTAGCGGCGGCCATCTTGAATTTATAATGATAATGAATAAACATAATTGTATTGTCACCAAAATCCAAAGTGTATACAAAATTTCAGATTAATCGGTTGACAGGAAGAGGGTGAAATTTGAATTACTAAATTTGATCCAAGAATAAAACGGGGTGAGCTAAATAAAACCGTTTAAAAAACCGTTTAATAAAAAGACACATAATTCTCCTGCCCTTACCCCAAATTCATTTGGGGTTGGCCCTAAATGTCTATACATGATTATAGACTTTTTGATTATGATTATATAGACATCATCCTTACACAGTTCTACCATCGTTTCTTTGGTATTCCTATACTCTTATAGATATAGTATTTAAAAAGGACGGTACCTACAATCAAACAAAAATGAAAATAGTGTAAAAATTTATTGAAAATTTAAACAGTTACATATTATTATCATTAACATGCAAAATGGTTACTAGTCAAAATTGAACAATACAGAATTAGTAATACTTACTTTATACAACAATATATTGTATAAACTGTGGTTTAAATATTATGTTTTATTATGGACGGCTTTTTTTAGATTCCTGCCTACCCCTTTTAAAAACAAAGAGTACCTAATACGTATCCAATAACATAATATTTGTAGTCTACCAACCACGAATAGCATATTATCTTTCAATATTGTAATTTTAAAAAAAATACATTAATTTCGAAGATTACCCCCTAGGCTACACACAAACTTAATTTATTTTTCACTTTTAATATTAGTACAGAAATGCATTTTCTCCAAACCCATAGTTACTTTAATCATTAAGCCCAAAATTTTATTTAAAAATCATTATTGGCCCTTTATTTTCATCTCAAGAAATACCCTACCCAATATATCTAAAAATGAAAAAAAAAAACGTTTTCAAAAACCACAGTTTATACAGAATTTGAACAGACATCTAATAATAAACAACGTGGTCCACATGCCAATAACTAAGGCACTATTATTGCTTAATATTAATTATTACTATTAATTCTATTATCATAATAAATCAATGCTTTATTATTTATCACAGAAAATGTTGAATGACCTGCCTTTAAACATTTTAAGTTACAAAATGTTAATGGTTGTATATATTATAGAAATTGAACATGTCGTTTTAAAAAGTTAGTATACATAGTAGATAGTATACATACTTATTATTTGGATACAATTTAACGCCTATACAGGTAATAAGGCTATTTTTAAAAATATTTAATGATTGTCGTTGTACTCATATGTCGATCTTTACCTTCAAATATCTCGATAACGTGGCACTTTGGAGTACCATATTTCATGACATTTTTTGTTCGTGTAATAAATGTCCTCTATCCATACTACCACTTTCATCGTGGGCCGCGATTTCGAAAAAAAAATCAAAATGGCGGTGGGTCGATATGCCAGCTCCCATACAAAAAGTTCAAACCTTTTTCTGATGGAAAAATCAAATAACACTTTATCCGATCCGGGAATCGAACCCAGGACCTCATGCTCAGCATTTGCGCTTGTGAACACTAGACCATTAAGGCAGTCATTTAGTTATTTTATGTTTAAAACGACAGTTCCAATAAAATTAATATTTTTGTAGAAAATCTGTAAATCTGAGCGGGTAACGTCACTATAATATCATCATCTGCGTAGCCTTTTCCCAACTATATTGGGGTCGGCTTCCAGTCTAACCGGATGCACCTGAATACCAGTATTTTACATGGAGCGACTGCCTATCTGACCCCCAAAACCCAGTTAATACTAGGTAATACCCTTTGGTAAGACTGGATGTCAGAATTTCAGGTCACTGACTACCTGTAACGACTGCCAAAGATCTATATATGGCATCCGGGACCAACAGCTTAACGTGCTTTCCGAGGCACGGAGGAAACTCGGTATGTCGGGCGGTCACCCATCCACAGACCGACCTAGGCAAGCACAGCTTTACCTAAAGATCGACCCGAGTAGCAGTTCTTATTAAGCCACGAGCTCCTCAGCCTCGTCAGTATAATTTATGTTACAAAATAGTTTCAACTATCCCTCAAAAACTACATTATATAATTTCATTTAATTTAACCCTTGACTGCCAACGAAATTTAATCATTTCAGGGGGTCTAAAATGGCTACTTTAGCAGATCATAATATGAATTCCATTAAAAAGCGTAAAATAGACCTTTGATAACAGTAAAGAACTGCGTGTGTGACCATTATGGAAAATAGATCCTAACAGGAAAATAAAACGAAAAGGGTAGTTGACAAAAAAAAACTAATTAGTCCGTCAGATAGATTTCCAAAAAATATTGTACACGTATTTAAACTTTTTTCACGTAAACAAAAATTGAAGACGATACAGTGCTTCGAAAACTCATGTGACGTCACATCGCACTACATTTTTTTTCACGTAGTAACGTCATAAGCCCCCTCTTTTATCTTCGTCAATTTTCATTAATTTGATAAAACAAAAAACACGTATCCAATCTCTTTTGAAAATCTAACTGACGGACTAAACAGAATAACATTTTTTTAGTCAGGACACATCCCTATTGCGTTAAAATTCGTAAATGGTCACAGAAGTAGTTACCATTATGATAGGTCCATTTTACGCTTTTGACGTGATAACGTCTTATAATTCGATGGCCGGCTGCACGCACGAAAAAAGATGACGTCATGCGTCGTTACCTCGCTCTGAGGCGTTCCATAGCAACGGCGTGTCAATTGTTTCGTTTTATTTTCTTATGACGTTGTCACGTTCAACTATCGTCAGTAAACCGATTTTACAGACAACCGATTTTTTAACTCCATACTATGATCTGTTAGAGTGGCCATTTTAGACGTGCAGGACGTAAATATATTCCATATATCTTTCCCAACAAAGTTGGTGTCGTCTTCCAGTCTAACCAAAAACGAGCCACAAAGCTTCACAAAATTAAACAAATTAATATCAAATGGGTGCAGCCTTTTTCAATAAACCTTATCAAAAAAAAAATTTAGAAATTAATAGCTATAGTTTTAGCATTTAATTTAGATATTAATAGCTAGTTTTTTAACCGACTTCCAAAAAAAGGAGGAGGTTATCAATTCGACTGTATTTTTTTTTTTTTTTTTATGTTTGTTCGCTCATAACTTGCGACTGGGTGAACTGATTTTCATGATTTTTTTTTCATTTGAAAGCTGGTGCTTCCCGTGTGGTCCCATTGTCACCATTTTAATATCTGATGATGGGATCTTGTAGAAATCGGGGGGAACTCTTCAATAAATAACAGCAGATTAACCGCGATTGTTGCTATAGCATATCTAAGCATTGTTTACGCCATCACACAACATAATATCACGCCTGTGAACTATTTTGTGAAGATCTGATGAAGAACTTCGGAGATAGGCAACGGAACTCCCCAATAAATGATAGCAAATGGACTGGGATTGCTGAAATCTCATATTGTCTGTCTATTGTTTACACCAGTTCCTAATATAACATCACGCCGGTACGTTGTGAAGGGGTAAGCACATGTGAAACACTAAAAAGTGAAAAATAAAAACTTTTTTACAAAAAATAAAACCGACTTCGACAAAAAAAACACTCAAAAGTGAAAAATAAACTTGAGAAGAAAAATCAGTTTCTGAAGTCGGTGACAAAAAAATGAAATCAAAGAAATAAAAGTCACCGACTTCAGAAACTGATTTTTCTTCTCAAGTTTATTTTTCACTTTTGAGTGTTTGTTTTGTCGAAGTCGGTTTTATTTTTTGTAAAAAAGTTTTTTTAACCGACTTTAAAACAAGGAGGAGGTTATCAATTTAGACGACACGGTTGGCGCAGTGGCTAAGCGATTGGACTGCTGCGCTACGTGTCGCGGGTTCGATCCCCGCACGGAACAAGTATTTGTATGGCCTACAGATAGTTGTTTCGGGTCTGGGCGTGTTTGTGTATGTGAGTTTCAATGTTTGTGAACGCACCCACGATACAGGAGAAATTCCTAGTGTGGGGTAACGTTTTTTCAAAAAAAAAAAAAAAAATCGACTGCTTTTTTTATGTTTGTTAGCTCATAACTTGCGACTGGGTGAACTGATTTTCATGATTCTTTTTTCATTTGAAAGCTGGTGCTTCCCGTGTGGTCCCATTGTCACCATTTCAATATCTGATGATGGGATCTTGTAGAAATCGGGGGAACTCTTCAATAATTAACAGCAGATTAACCGCGATTGTTGCTATAGTATATCTAAGCATTGTTTACGCCATCACACAACATAATATCACGCCTGTACTCACTACAAAGGTTATAAAAACTATTTTGTGAAGATCTGATGAAGAACTTCGGAGATAGGCAACGGAACTCCTCAATAAATGATAGCAAATGGACTGGGATTGCTGAAATCTCATATTGTCTGTCTACATAACATCACGCCGGTACGTTGTGAAGGGGTAAGCACATGTGAACCACTAAAAAGTGAAAAATAAAAACTTTTTTTACAAAAAATAAAACCGACTTCAAAAAAAATCACTCAAAAGTGAAAAATAAACTTGAGAAGAAAAATCAGTATCTGAAGTCGGTGACAAAAAAATGAAATCAAAGAAACAAAAGTCACCGACTTCAGAAACTGATTTTTCTTCTCAAGTTTATTTTTCACTTTTGAGTGTTATTTTTTTGAAGTCGGTTTTTTAGGTAGCATGTACAAGGGTTAATTACTACTCTTAAAATTAATTTAATATCCTTACTAATATACTTATTGTACAAGCTATCATTTCGCATTCGCGTCAAATTATGGAGGTTACTAATAATGTACTTATGATAGGCAATGATGTATAAATGATAGGGATGTTTCATGACTAAAAAACATATGATTCTATTAAATTAATCGGTCAGGATTATTGAAAAATATTGGATGCGTGTTTTTTGTTTTATCAAATTAATAAAAAACTACTTAAATAAAACGTGTCAAATATCATGAGTGGGGCGGCTTGTGACGTCACTGGTCGGTCACTTTCTGGTAAAAAAAATGTAACAAACTGTGACGTCACACGACTTTTTGAAGAACTGTATAGTCTTCTTTTTTTGTTTACCTACGTGAAAAAAAAAAAATGTGTCCAATATTTTTTGTTACTCTATCTGACAGGACTAATTTGTTTTTTTTGTTTACGTGAAAAAAAATATGTGTCCAATATTTTTTGTAATTATCTATCTTACGGACTAATTTGATTATTTTTATCACCTACCCTATTCTCGACCCCAATCAATAATAAAACGGTAAGGATATTTTATTCTTCCTAGAAACGGAAATCGGTAAGTTTAAACGACCATGTTAAAACGCATCCCGTCTGATTCTCGCCCTATAACCGCGCTTTCACACACAAACAAATGTAAGTGTAAGTGTGTAATGTGTATGTTTGTTCTATAATTTCTTATTCCTTAGACCACGGTTTGGGGGTTATTCTGAAACACTGTTATTTTTTTAATAACTAAAAACATGGTATATTAATTATTGACCTGGTACCGTAATTTAAATTGATTTTTATGTATTTTGTGAGTAACTCCTGAAATTGGACGCGAATGCTAAATTGCGCCTTGTAGAAACAAACTAAAATAACTCAAAATCTTTGTACCTTAGTTTACCTTACTCGTTTTAAATGCAATGTGACGCACTACAAGCACCTATTTTTATTATGTATGTATATAAAAATAACTTATGTATAATAATACATTAACTACCTGAATTCATAGAGAACAATTCATTTTTTGGTGTTTTAAATCTAAAATTTGTTTTTTATACACCGTGCAAGGGACTTCGTTGATACTAACTACTACTATGCATTTGTACAGGATTCTAGACCCACTAGGTTAAAAAGTTGGAATAATATGTTGTTTTATGTGTGTTGTATAAATGGTTGATGAAATTGGGAGGACTGTCTTACAGTCAGTCAGTCTTACAGTGCAAAGCCCACACTTTTTAAGCTATTGCATAGCTTCTATCGCGGGCCTTGAGCGTGGAGAGCGAATCCAGAAATTCCGTAACGAAAATATTTTAACCAGGTTGCTATGGTTACGGAAAATAACAAGGTTGTCAACTGAGGTTGTCAATTTTTTTTTTAATTGATAAAAAATGCTATGCAATAGCTTTACCGCGGCAGTCTCCGAGTGCCACATTTTTTTTTTTTTTTTTTTAAACAACTTTATTTTTCCATACAAATTAGTGTTTTCGAGTCTGGAATGATGCTACTGCTGAAGAGTTAAGAATCCTTAGTAGAAGTTTGTTTTAAGATGTCCCTTACCTACACCCAAAAAACTAAAATTCATTTATTTGTAATGTTTAGGCCACTTGTGAATGGCCGGGGTTTATTTAACTTAAACATAAAGCCATGTATTCATTGTCTAGTGTTCCGCAACACTCAACTGCAACATCTAACGTTGCTAGCAACTAAATGACGTACAGTCGCCAAGGCATCAATTTACCCCAAACTGTCAAATATCTCCAATGATTTTAAACCATAAAATGTTGACAGTTCTATTCAAAATCGAACGAGAAAATTGACTGTAAATTATATGTTGAAATTGATGATTAGACTACCTAACTTTTGTTATTAATAGCTAGGAAACATTTTCGTGTTGCCAGCAACACTACAACATTTCTAAACAAATATCTAGCTGCGATAATGAACATATAAATAGAAAATGTTTGAAAATAAGTTAGTTATCTAACTATACTATATAAGTTTTCCAAAGTATCTAAAAACACACTATCACTAAAAATTAATTATGGAAAAATAAATAACATCGCCGGTGGATATATGTAGGAGTTACGCTATTTAGAGGTTAATTATTTCATTAAAAACTATTTTTTCAAAGACCCTATTCAAAAAAGTTCTACTTCTAACTTAGACCACAAAATTGTTCAAAAACCACCTAGCTTCAGTTTAAAACCCCAGCCTTAAAAAAAAAACAAATTTTGTACAAAAAAATATTAACCAAAATCTTAAACTTACGAAAGTTTTGTACTACAATTCCCGCATGTCTTGACTTGAGCTTCAAACTGAGCTAACCTCTTCTGTAAATGCATTATCGTCGCATCTTTTTGCTTCAGCTGCATTTTCAAGGTCGTTATAGAATCTTCTAAAGCCCCATATACCGCTTGAACTTCAGGCTGATAGCTGAAAACCTGAGGAGGTTCATCCAGACAAAAAAACTCTCTAATCACTGGATGGTTAGGTAGCTTATTCAAAATCGCATTTACGAAGATTTGGAGACCTCGAACTCGATCCTCCAAAAATGCCGGCTCAAAATTGTCTCGAAACCACCGTTTCCCTGGCAACGGAAGATTTACATTAGGCTGTTCTGCTTTTATCCTGGAATACAGCCGCACAAAGTCTGTGTACCTTCGAAAAACAAGCCAGGATTGATCGCTATGATCATCCTCAACTTTTAGCTTGTAAATCGTGAATCGAGCCCGTTCTTCCATGATTTCGTACCCGACGATAGGAATTTGTAAGGACTCGTACTTTTTGATGTCATCTCGATGTAAGCTTAAATCGATGTTGCTTATACTGTTCTGGACTGATCGAAAATCCCTGTAACCTTCGTTTAAGTTTCCCATGCTTTTATAATGATTTCTGGTGGGTACATTTCGGTGTCTAGGTTCTAGTTCATTATCAGACATTGCAGTTTCATTGCTATAGTGTTTTTTGTATAGTTTGGTGGTGTATCTCTTGACGGGTTCGTGTGTGTCTTCGCTAGATGTCGAGGAGACCTCATTGTTCATCCCGTCTCGGTTCAAGTTTGTTGTTTGTACCATGTCCATTTTGTACTATGTGGTTGATCTGGAAAGAGAAAATATTTGAGTTAGTGAACATCAAAATATTTTATTTCACATGTATGGGCACTTATAAAACAAGTAAAGAGTCGAGAATTACAAGTGCACGGGTCGGGTTGGGCGCTTTCTATGGAGAAGAACCGGCAAGCAAATCTGTGGTTACTCTTTTAAAATGTAAGAGAAAAACCGATTTCGACAAAAATAAAACACAAAAAAATGAAAAATAAACGTATGAAGAAAAATCAGCTTCTGAAGTCGGTGACTTTTGTTTGTTTGATTTCATGTTTTTGCCACCGACTTCAGAAGCTGATTTTTCTTCTTAAGTTTGTTTTTCACTTTTTTGTGTTTTATTTTTGTCGAAGTCGATTTTATTTTTTGTAAAAAAGTTTTTATTTTTCACATTTTAGTGGTTCACATGTGCTTACCCCTTCACAACGTACCGGCGTGATGTTATGTTATGAACTGGTGTAAACAATAGACAGACATGAGATTTCAGCAATACCAGTCCATTTGCTATCATTTATTGAGGAGTATTGCCTATCTCCGAAGTTCTTCATCAGATCTTCACCAAATAGTTTTTATAACCTTTGTAGTGAGTACAGGCGTGATATTCAATAATGACCTCTCTACCCTAGATTGTAAATGTGGTGCTGTTCACAAACAATGGGGCACTTAATATGGTGTCCTGCGTGTCCTGTTGGTTGTTCACTACAGGAACTGATGGACGCTACCGAAAGTGCCAAACTACGATGTTTTCCTTCAACGTTTTCATTATGAACTAGCTGATGCCCGCGGCGTAGCCCGCATGGAATATTATATTCTAAAACCTTCCTCAAGAACCACTCTATTTATTGGTGAAAACAGCATTAAAATCGGTGCAGTAGTTTTTTGTTTATCGCGAACAGACAGACGCGGCGGAGGACTTTGTTTTATAATTATGTAGTGATATACTAATAAGTAATGAAATTAACTCCAACACGATACGCTAATTAAGCAACTAAAAAAGCACTACTTTCTTAACTAAGAGAATGACCCACATTGTATTCATAGAAAGGTAAAAAAAAACGAAATTACTTTCGTTTGAAGAAAGTTCACGCAAATGAATCTCTAAAGCAAATGCTAAAAAAGTAAATAAACATTTCATTTACATAATGTAGTACGTAAATTAATTTTAATTAGGCTTTCAATGATTTTTGACTCTTTTATATACTCGTTGCTGAAGTTTGGTCTTAGGTTCAATTCCCAGGTGAGTTTTTCCATCAATTTCTGAATAGCAGCCACGGAGTCTGGATTTGTGCCCTGGTGATGGCAAAAGGCTCGCCCCCTATTACAAAGGACTTCAACAACTGGTGAAATGTGGATGTGCCATTAAGTACACCTCTGCCTTACACTTCGGGTATTACAGGCGTGATGTTATGTTAAAGTTTGTATGTAGGGAGGGGATAATCTCCGGAACTACTGATCCGATTGCGAAAATTCTTCCACAAATTGAAAGCTACACTATCCCCGAGTGTCGTAGGCTATATTAACGTTCCGACCAAAATGCAAGCGAAGCCGGAGGCAAAAGCTAGTAGCTTATATCTTTACACAGGTCATTCAAATCATCAATTAATCTTCCCGATGGTGCACTCATTATCATTAACAGTTCAAACTATGATGCTTTATCTAAGCATTAGTTTGAACTAGAAATAATATCACTAACATGTTAATATTATTAACCTCCCGTCCGCTAATAAATCTCCAGGAGATTTATAACAATGGCTTTTTAATTGTGTCTATAATAAGGCGTATGAGCTCTTAATAGAGATGATGTGATTTTAGATTATAAAAAATGTATTTGCATTGACTTACATATTACTGCATAGTTTTTATATCAAAGTGTGTTTGACTTTTTTCTTGCATCCCCACTCTTTCCACCAATTTTTTAAGTTTTCATAAATTATTGTAAAATATGACATTAATGTTTGTGTTATTTATTAGAGAGTAAATAGTTAGATACATTATTTGGTTTTATATCATTTTCAAACAGAAAATAAAAAAAACATTTTGAAATATGCACACAAACACAGACAGACTACAGATAGTTGTTCCTGGTCTGGGTATTTATGTGTGTGAGTTTAAATGTTTGTAAAAGCACCCACGATACAGGAGAAATTACTAGTGTGGCGGTGGGGCAATGTTTTTTCTAAAAAAAAAAAAACAAGAGATGACCCAGGACAAAACATTTTTTTTCTCTCATTTTACTTACTAAGTACTAAGTTTTTATTATTCATAATAGCTTGCCAAAAAAAAGGCTAAATTTGCATAGAAGAAGTATGTAAATATAAGTACCTGCAATGCAAGTTTATATAATAAAAATCTTATCTTGGCAAATATTACATTCTTAATTTTGCTTCATAATTATTATTGACTTATCATCAATAAAATATTGATAAGGTATTAAAAATACAGCATTGAAAAATAAAATAAACATCACATAAAAAAACAAAGACAGAAGTTAACCCTTCTTTTGTCTGCCCCTTAGGTTAAAGTTATTATTACTTACTTTTTGTTCATTCTACAATATTTTCCAATACAATCCAAAAACAGTCTCTTTGACTTTGATATTTTTTTGTGGATCTTTTTACGCCTTCACCATTCAGAAGATTCTAAATTCAAAAACATGTAAACAAACCTTTAAGTAACTGCAAAAACTTACATGTTTTGAAAACAAGCAATAAACTAATTAAAGCCTAAAATCTTATACTTTTAGTGATCTAAATATCTTAAATGTGCTAAAGATTAGTCATCGCTAGTATTAGGTTGACAGAATTAGCTGGAGACAACCTTCAGGCCAATTAGAATACAATACGACAATACTTACTTTACTGCGCTTGTGAATGAACTCCGTTAACATTTCGTGCACAACAATATCCAATACTTCTGTTAAACCATGTTTCTTTGTGTAAAGCACCGTATTTCTATAAACAGATTGAGCAATAACTATTTCAATAACGTACTTTGGAGTTTGTATCGAAGAAGTTGGCAAATAAAATATAGAAAATACAACGACGTTGACGACTATCGTGAAATAATAATTACTAATTTGACTTTTTGACGTTTCGTTTCGTTCGTTCTGTCTGTGACTCTGTGGTTCTGTTCATTGTTCATTCTTTTGAAAGGTTGCTTGTGTTGTGACCATGAAGTTATAGATAAATATGGAGACCACACTTCGAATACTTAGTTGAAGCAAAACTTATGCATCGCTATCTCGCTCTCTGTGGTCTGACCGTCTCTTTCTAAGTAGGGTAACCTTTATTTTATTTTACCTAGGACATTACGTAGTTCCTTTTCATAACTTGTTTGATTAAATTAATATATCCACATCTCTGTTCACTTCTAGATTGATGAAAGATGCCAATAATAAATTACGAAAGAAGCTGTTTGCTTACAGTGTCGCTTGTTGCTTTGCTTAAAATGACGATTTTCCATACAAACTTTCATCCCCTATTTAACTCCCTTAGGGGTTGAATTTCGAAAAATCCTTCCTTATTCCTTGTCTAGATTATAAAGGGAACCTCTGTGCTTTCTAGGTCCAAGACTTTGGGCTGGGCGTTGATGAGTCAGTCAGTCAGGACTTCTCTTTTTATGTATGTAAAAGATAGAAGATCATTAATTTCGTATTTCTGCAGGAACTAAACTTTTGTACTGGTCATGGTCTATATTCTATTTCTGTGCGAAATTACGTACGTATACGACCTAGGACTTTAATGCGTGATTGAAAATGACAAACAGCCAAAAAAAATCAGGAACTTTCACACTGTAAGCAAACAGCTTTCTTTCGTAATTTATTATTGGCATCTTTCATCAATCTAGAAGTGAACAGAGATGTGGATATATTAATTTAATAAAACAAGTTATGAAAAGGAACTACGTAATGTCCTAGGTAAAATAAAATGAAGGTTACGCTACTTAGAAAGAGAGGGTTAGACCACAGAGAGCGAGATAGCGATGCATAAGTTTTGCTTCAAGTAGGTATTCGAAGTGTGGTCTCCGTATTTATCTATACCATTGAGATAGGATCCTATGGAGGCGCCGCGATGTTCTATATACACACTTGCTTATACAAATATGAGTGAAATAGGAGACAGAATGTAAAATATAGTTTTGGTTCGTTCTTTCTAATGCAGTAATCGTATTTGATGAAAGAGACAACAATATTTCAGTTGTTTCTCACAATGGCAACATTTGGATATGCGAGTCACAGAATAGTAGGTAGGGTGCCGTTTTCGACATATGTTAAACAAGATGGCGACGAGTTTCGTGGTAGTTGTGCTGTCAAATAGTTGTTTACTTTTTGTTAAATTGCGATTTGTGAGAAAATTACGACGAGATTATCTCTTAAACTGCGTGTATATGTTAGGAAACAGCAATTCAATATGCCTGCGTGTTGTATTGTGAAGTGTGGTGCAAGAAGGACTGAAAATCTACCTCAATTGACTTTGCATAGGTTAGTAGTCGTTTTCATGCAATAGTATCTAGGAGTAATACATTTTCGATGAAAAAATGCTAAGTGATCATTAATTTATTGCTAAAGTGTTAATAATTGGGTTTATTTCCGTCCCAGAGACCTTTTTGTTATTTCATCATTTGATTCGTTTGTTTACAAACATGGATAGTGTTGTACCGTTGCGTAATAGTTTCCGATACTAGTTCCTTCGCTGCGCTGAAACGATATCTGTTCGAGTGACCGTGCCAGGTCCGGTCAGGGCGCGGGACCGCCCTGAGGATTATCGAAAGAGATAACGCGGCCTTGGCACAAGAGCGAAGAAGGAACATGGGTGGTTTTTAGTCAGTAGAATAATAGGGTTTGACAAACCCTATTATTGCACTACAATTTTATTGGTGATCCATCTCTTATTTTACACATTATTATATTAACATTAATTTGATCATTCATATCTTTGAACACTTTTTGTTTATCTGAGAACGAAAATATTTCGTGGCGATAGATCTATTTACTATGTGATACAACTTGGTAACGAATACAAATTTTGGCGACAAGAAACAAAGTCCCCTTTTATTTTACTCCGCCAGTCAGTATGTTAATCATAATAGAAACAATCTTCTTACTATTAGAAGATTTGTTCTTCACTAGGATCTTATTAGTTTGCGATTTAATTCGTAGTTGAGTTTTAGTTACATTCTAATTTAATGTTGGTTTGTTATATAATACGAGTAAATAACAAAGACTTAACCGCGACAACTGTTTGACCGCAATCTAAACGTATACAGGGTGTAAATTAACCCATAACACAGCCGTCAACCAAGCAAGGGTGGTACTTAGTTTGATGTCAGAAACATCAAACTAAGTACCCCCCTACGCAATTTTTTTTGCTGGGAAACGATTTTTTATTGGGGTCAAATATCATATTTTACGGTAAAACTCAATGTAGCAACACATTGGGCTAGTGGATGCTATGAATAGTAAACGGGTGATGGAGGTAATTTAAGTAAAGTTATAACCTGAAAAACTAGTATTTACAAAAACAACTGTGAAATATTTGGAACTTTGACCAATATCTCCGTAACTAGGGGGTTCCTAGGTATGGTCTAGAACAAAAAAAATATCGCAGTGGTGGGGAGAACAAGTGTTCAGTAGTTTAGGCGCTATGCTGGAACATACAAACATAATACATACACTGCCAAAATCATTACCCTTCCTTTTGGCTTTTCCGTAGTCGGGTAAAAAGTATTCTTTATTTATTGTATTCAGAAAAACCACTTTGAATAAATTTTATTCTCAGGTATCCGATACCTGAGATTTTTTTTTATTCAAAGTGGTTGTAGGTAAGTAAATTTACTCATATTTTTCTGTTACAACTTTACAACGGACTGTTCATTTTAATTCAACCGTGATATCTAATAATACTCGTAATACTGGTATCGATACTCGTTACAGTAGTACTATGTTTCATGATTGCCACAACCCTAGCATTGGCAGCCATTTTATGCTACAAAATATGATTCGCGGGTGTAAGACGTATACAGTTACAGAATTATAATCATCAAAATCATTAGTACAACCCTCCAAGTTCATGTAACTTTCAAGAATGACTTTTTGATGAAATACTCATTCTCTCTAACAAATTCACGCCCACCTTAAATAATTATGTCTTGTCCAAGGACGCGTAGACAGAGAATCAGTGTTGCCAACTTAGTGGATTTTCCACTAAATCTGACTTACCTTTTAGCGGACAAATATCGGTTTTAGTGGCTAGAGGATTTTTCTAGTGGAATTAATTGGTACCAAGGAGTCGTATCTGTCCGAGATTAACGATGATGATACGGACGGAAACGACTCATCTGAAGATAACTTAATAATATCATTTGCTTGACATCTTTTAAAAAATAGGTTTTATTAAGTATTTTGTTCTTCCACAAAAGCCATGAATTAATAGAGAGTTGAAGTATTTTGTTACATTATAAGTAATTTTTATGTTATTGCTTTAATAAACGTTTCAAAAAAATATTATTTCCTTTAGCAATGACCAAAAATCTGCCAGAAATAAAGTTTGTGGAAAAAGCGATTTTTTAAGATGGTGCGATTTTTGCATTGATATAAAAACTAAAGATACGGTCGTCCGAACATTTTGCTCGATGCGTTCCCCATACAGAGAAACACTAACGTCATCTGTATGAACTAATCAGGCTGCTCGTAAACGTAACCTTGTATGAGCGGCGTGGCGTGGTAATATATAAGTCAATGGATTTTTGTGGATTTCTGGTGGTTTTAGAGGTCGATTCTGGTGGGGAGCTTGAAACTTCGATGGCAGCACTGCAGAGAATGCGATATCTTTGGTCGCATTCACACAAGAAAAAAAACCTAAAAAATAAAAGTAAAAATTTTAAAATAAAAAGCAAAATTAAAAATTTTGAAAAAACCCACGACTGCTAAAAATTAATTGAAAAAAGGATAAAATAACATAAAACACCCACCTTAAAAAAACCCAAGAATGTCCGTCGGGGGCTGCCATTAAATTAACTAGTTTTGCAATGTTCAGCTCCCGACGGACATTCTTGGGTTTCTTTAAGGTGGGTGTTCAACACAGATTTTTAGCAGTCGTGGGTTTTTTCAAAATTTTTAATTTTGCTTTTTATTTTAAACTTTTTTTAAACTTTTTACTTTTATTTTAATTTTTTTATCTGAGAACATGCACCATTCAAACCTAAACCGATAACTGAATCAAAATCGGACTTGTAGTTTTGGAGAAAAATGGCAACTTTGATTTGCACAAAAAATGTTTGCTGCAGCGTCCCCTAGTGAGTTGTCACCGTAACACCTATCTAAGAACATGCACCAATCAAACCTCTTTAAATCAAACCCTGAACCCATACCTAACTGAAAACTGCATCAAAATCGGACTAGTAGTTTTGGAGAAAAATGGCAACATGTATTTGCACAAACACACAAACAAACAACCTCTCACCCCAAACGCATATACCGTCTCCGTTCCGTCGTGGGTAAAAAGAGCGACATACGCCCACAGAACAGAAAAAAAAATACGCTTACGCCGATGTCGTGTAAAGAAATGAAACAGAACGTTGAGATTTTTTGTTTCACTGCGCGTGCCCGCGTGCCATCTGCCATGTTTTTCAAGGTTAGCCTAATACTTTGCCAAACAAAGTTTGACAGCTAACGTGCAGCTAGCTATCATCTTCCTTTAAATACAGTTGTATGTGCTCTAAAGTTAATTAATAGTTATATTTTGTTGTGAACAATTTAGACATAATATTTAAACCATATAAAAAATAAACATGGTGCGTTGTAGCGTTCTAAGGTGTAAAAGTGATAGTGGAACGAAAATGCCAGATTTGTCTTTTCATTCGTAAGTATACCACTCTGTATCAATTAATTTAGGATGATAACATTTTATGGTGTTCATATATTGTGTCTAATGTACCATAAACATAAATTAATCGACAAAAAAATCCGCCCGACGACCCACTGACCATTAAAGAACTTTAGTGTTGCCAACTTTTCTGTAAATTAATACCCAATATTATGGGAAATGTGTATTAATTATATAGTATCTGAAAGATTTAATGACTTGTTGCAGTTTTCCTGAACATGATAATTTACGTCGAATATGGATTGTAGCTACAGGACGAACAGATTGGACACCAAAACCGTCATCAAAACTTTGCAGCAGACATTTTGAGAAAAAAATGTTAAACAAAAAGAAGAAACTTACACAGCTATTACCTAATGCTGTACCTATTCTGGTAAATATTTAGTTCGTTGCTAATATATTAAGTGTCGATACCTATAAGATTTTAATTTATGTTTAGTGTTTTAAAACTTTTTAAACAATGTTGTATTATTTACTCACAAAGCCAAAACCTTCTATCACAAAATACTCGCTTTGACGTGAAGTTGCGGACACCAGCCCGCTAAACAATACAATACAATAACATCCATCGTCATCCTGCCCTCATCGCAATTTATTAATTGAGTTCGGCAGCACATCCGTATCACCTTTATTATTCCTCCGCATCACATGCCTATACCGATAATTATAAGTGTTATTTTCAGGCTCTCATATATAATAATTTCTAATTCTATCAATTCGTGGAACACCACCTTATTTAGACAAATTGAAATCACACAAATTGCGGGGTAAATTTTTCCTCACACGGTAACCCTAAATATGATGACGTTATTTTTTTTGTCTCTTTCTGTGACACGCTCTGCAGGTGTCTCTATCATTCTCTGTCTACGCAAGGACGCTTCTATCATAGATTCATAGCATTTCTGCTATTGCTATTTCAAGCTTTTACTAACCTATGAAAAGGACCCGCGATTTAAGAATACGATTAATAATTGGGAACCAGCAATGCCCAACACAGGAATGCACGACACGAGAACGCGCGACTTATGAATGTAAGTGTTTTGAATTCCAATGTTGTACATTGTCATGTCGTGCATTCTCGGCCCGAACCTCGATTGTCCGGGCAAGAATGTACAGCACGAGAATTGGAATCAAAACAAACAGTGACGTCACATTAAAAAAGTAAAAAGCCATGTGACAATAGGGACGGGTGATACAATAAAATACTGGAAAATTCCGTGGTTCCTTCTTTTTTTCTTCGTATTCCTATAATACGACCGTCTCGCGACAGTATCCTTTATGGGCGGCATGGGCACCGGGCCGTAGGCCGACGAAGGAGGCCGGCGGAGGCCCGGCACTTCGGGGACAGAAGATATTAGTGTTTTTAAATATGCGAGCGTAGCGAGCGCACGTCATGGAGTACAATTTAATTCGGCAGCACTACCTAGCTCAATTACCTAGTATCTAAGTCCCAAAATTTCGAATTGCCCAACTAGTCGGCCAACCAATCGCGCGATGTCGCCGATTATTGTGTCGTACACTCCTGTGTTGTACATTCCAGTGTCGTGCATTGCTGGTATGTGCATTACTGTGACGGGCATTATAGGGATTCTAATAATTGACCCTGGAACGTGTAGTGAACTTCTTTACACGTAGAACTATTACCACTGATTTATAAACAATACACATGTTACAAAATAATTGCCGATTTATGAAATAGAATAAATGTCTTTCAAACACTATCTTAACTTATATCTTATCTCCCGATAAGTGCTTATTGTTTCAGTACCCAATAAAGTTAAGATATTTTAACTTGCCTTGCCCTAGCTGCGTTGAACGAAAACTCCTGTAAATGCCAATGAATGACATTGACAGGAACTAGGAAGCAATGAGTCCCTATAATGCCCGTCACAGTAATGCACATACCAGCAATGCACGACACTGGAATGTACAACACAGGAGTGTACGACACAGTAATTGGCGACATCGCGATGTCGCCAATTACTGGGGTGTACCTTGCTGGTCCGGCCCAAGAATGTACAACACAGGAGTGTACGACACAGTAATCGGCGACATCGCGCGATTGGTTGGTCGACTAGTTGGGCAACTCGAAATTTTGGGACTTGGATACTAGGTAATTGAGCTAGGTAGTGCTGCCGAATTAAATTGTACTCCATGACGTGCGCTCGCTACGCTCGCATATTTTATAACACTAATATCTTCTGTCCCCGAAGTGCCGGGCCTCCGCCGGCCTCCTTCGTCGGCCTACGGCCCGGTGCCCATGCCACCCATAAAGGATACTGTCGCGAGACGGTCGTATTATAGGAACACGAAGAAAAAAAGAAGGAACCACGGAATTTTCCAGTATTTTATTGTATCACCCGTCCCTATTGTCACATGGCTTTTTACTTTTTTAATGTGACGTCACTGTTTGTTTTGATTCCAATTCTCGTGCTGTACATTCTTGCCCGGACAATCGAGGTTCGGGCCGAGAATGCACGACATGACAATGTAGAACATTGGAATTCAAAACACTTACATTCCTATGTCGCGCGTTCTCGTGTCGTGCATTCCTGTGTTGGGCATTGCTGGTTCCCGAATCAATAGTAAACAAAAAAAAACGTTGCAAATACCTTTGAAGATAATTTTCTGATGGTGGGTGTGTTATGTGAAATTGTGGAGATAATAATATGATCACAGGACTTATGGACGTCCTCTTTCAAGACCATTTCATTCATTAAATCAGTCTATGTGCCCGAAATCCACTAGAACAGTGTTCTATGATATCTATCGTGGTTCTTAATGATATTATTATACCTAGAAACAATCTAGGTATTCTTACTGTCTTCTCCCTCATCCGTAAAATATGAAGAGTTGAAGTAATTAGAGGGTGTCCTAAGGGCCTACTACACGCTCAAGCTTCGCCACACTTTTCGTTCACACTTCACAGTACATCGCGCGTATGGTTGGTAAAACTGTATTACCATTACAAAACACACGCGCGATGTACTGTGTGCACCGTGTAATCGCGCAGGCAGACTGGGCAAGTGTGAGCGTGTGGTAGGCGCATTAGAGGCCGTGTAAAGTCTTGAAAGAAAATGAGAAATTAGCTCGGTCAGAGTGTCGTCTTGGGGGCAGTATGAAAAAAATACTTAGAAAAATTTCGCGACCAATTTCGAGGTATCGCTCGCCGGCCGCTACCGCGGCACCGCCTCGCTTCGCTCGCTCGGCTCGCGCGTAGTTGGTCACAGTTCTAACCTAACCTAACCAATGGATATCTTTGCATAGTATATAAGGTCCCATTAAAATAGGTGGACAAATTTTAACACAGCGTTTAGTAAGCCTAACTAAAGTATCTAAACAAAAAAAAAACACTATTTAGAAAGTGATTTTATTTTGACTTAAAATAATAAATTGCCGGCACTCTAGAACAAACTCATCCTAATAAAGTAGGTATTTTATTTCTTATTCTTATATATTTTTTTGCTATTGTCCTTATTTTAGCGGTCTGAATGATTTCTAAAATTTTGTCCACCTATTTTAATGGGACCTTTTAAAATACTGATTATTATGAATAAAAAGTAATATAAACAAAAAAAAAGATATGACTTTGAATAATAGTGTAAAAGATGGTTATGTTGAGAAAATATAGGAAAACAAATAATAGTATAATAGATGTTTATTGCTACAGACATTATGAAGTTGAATGCTTCGGAATTAAAACATTAGAGACAGAGAAGTTAGGAATTGCGATTGTTAGGATGAAAAATGTTAGGAAGAACATTTTCGGATTTCCAATTATCGGAGTTGAAATTTTAGGTGAACTTTGGCGCACCCACTTGCTACACTTACAATTTGCACCAACGCGTGCAGCTAGTCAACATCACACACTAACTTAAAAATCGTATGCAACTATTAAGCATAGCTCTTTATTGCTACTCATAAAAAGATCTAGATCCGGATCCATTAGCAAGGTGGCATGCGACTACGAAGAATATCAGACACGAATTATTTTCTTGTTTTCTACTTTTAAGACCGCGATTTTGTTAGTAAGTCGGGTTTTAGATTTTTGAACTTAATTTTTTTTGTCAGTAGAAGAGGGCATAGAATAGAGAGTTATTTGATGATTTCCTAACACACAAAAAAAAACACTTCTACAGACTAAAAACCACCCATGTTCCTTCTTAGCCCTTTGTGTCTGGGACCGCAGTATCTCTGTCGAACAACCCGCAGCCCTGGCAGGTGTCAGCCCTTGCGGGTTGCGGGTCCCTGCAATGTTGCTGACATCTCTTAGAGGCGCGCGTGGAACACGAACGCGCCGTCGTTTTATCTTCCAACTTTAAACTGATGTGTGTATGTGACTGTCCTCAATGGTCTAGTGGTGGCATACACGACTGCTGTCCTGGGTTGGATTTCCGGGTCGGAAAAGTGTTAATGGGTTTTTTCGTCAGGACTTTTTTATTACTAGCCATGGATGGAGTCTGGTTCTGTACCCGCTTGAAGGAAATAGGCTCGCCCCCTCATCATCATCATCATCATTTCAGCCAAAAGACGTCCACTGCTGGACATAGGCCTCCCCCAGGCGTCGCCACATTGACTGGTCCCGTGCGTCTCTCATCCAGCGGGTTCCTGCAACCTGGACCAGGTCATCGGTCCCTAGTGGGAGGCCTTCCAACGGAACGTCTTCCGGTTCGCGGTCGCCATTCCAGAACTTTTCGGCCCCATCAGCCATCCGCTCGCCCCCTATTGCATAGGTAATCGGGCTGGTGCCGCAACTCCACGTCTAAAGCGCGTATCTTGCGCACGGGACATGGTACTTTCTAAAGACATAATGTGCGCAGTCTTGGTGTACTATTATAATGCACTTCTTTTTTCCCAAGCCTTCAGGGCACATAAATATTTTTCTTTTTTAAATTGGCTTATAATAAGTATGTGCTAAAAAAAAAGAGAGGAGCTCGTGGCTTAATAAGAACTGCCACTCGGGTCGATCTTTAGGTAAAGCTGTGCTTGCCTAGGTCGGTCCGTGGATGGGTGGCCGCCCGACATACCGGGTTTCCTCCGTGCCTCGGAAAGCACGTTAAGCTGTTGGTCCCGGATGCCATATATAGATCTTTGGCAGTCGTTACAGGTAGTCAGTGACCTGAAATTCTGACATCCAGTCTTACCAAAGGGTATCGTATTACCTAGTATTAACTGGCTTGTGGAGGTCAGATAGGCAGTCGCTCCATGTAAAATACTGGTATTCAGCTGCATCCGGTTAGACTGGAAGCCGACCCCAATATACTTGGGAAAAGGCTAGGCAGATGATGAAGTACCATGTGTTTTGATAACCTGTATCTTTTCTTCCATGATTCAGCTAGAAAACGACATGGAAAACTATAAACAATACAAGTCACAAGGTTCAGTTAAAAGGGTCAGGATGAAACCAACCTGCATACCAACACGATTTGACTGCCAGAGCCTGACATATAAGAAACGGACCACAACAAGTGAACGACAACCTCCGATCGTGGTCTACTCGGTGAGTCTTGTTTTACAAAAAAAATACCGACTTGTTCAGCGCTTTTGTGGAAGCCGGTTTTTAGTTTGCAAAAAGTATTTTATTATTAGTGTTTTAGTTGTAGTATACCGCATAAACTTAAGTCATGAATCAATTTTGCATTGTAACTGGAAGCCATTAGAGACCATCATGTCAACAAATCCAAGAAAAAAAAAAAGAAAGCATAAAGTTTCACATAAAAAAAAAGAATTTTTCAATTCGGTTCATAAATGATAAAGTTAGGTACTAGTAACAAAATAAAATAAAAAATAAAACCGACTTCGACAAAAAAAACACTCAAAAGTGAAAAATAAACTTGACAAGAAAAATCAGTTACTGAAGTCGGTGACTTTTGTTTCTTTGATTTAATTTTTTTGTCACCGACTTCAGAAACTGATTTTTCTTGTCAAGTTTATTTTTCACTTTTGAGTGTTTTTTTTGTCGAAGTCGGTTTTATTTTTTGTAAAAAAGTTTTTATTTTTCACTTTTTAGTGTTTCACATGTGCTTACCCCTTCACAACGCACCGGCGTGATGTTATGTTAGGAACTGGTGTAAACAATAGACAGACAATATGAGATTTCAGCAATCCCAGTCCATTAGCTATCATTTATTGAGGAGTTCCGTTGCCTATCTCCGAAGTTCTTCATCAGATCTTCACAAAATAGTTTTTATAACCTTTGTAGTGAGTACAGGCGTAATATTATGTTGTGTGATGGCGTAAACAATGCTTAGATATGCTATAGCAACAATCGCGGTTAATCTGCTGTTATTTATTGAAGAGTTCCCCCGATTTCTACAAGATCCCATCATCAGATATTGAAATGGTGACAATGGGACCACACGGGAAGCACCAGCTTTCAAATGAAAAAAGAATCATGAAAATCAGTTCACCCAGTCGCAAGTTATGAGTGAACAAACATAAAAAAAAAAAAAAAAAAAAAAAAAAAAAAAAAAAAAAAAAAATACAGTCGAATTGATAACCTCCTCCTTTTTTTGGAAGTCGGTTAAAAATACTTACAACCGAATTATTTACCACATTTTTTTGGAAGTTGGTTAAAAATAAGCTAGAGTTTGGCCGCCACTCGTCTGATGCTAACCTCATAAAAAACAACTCTATTGTAACTTTATTCCACAATTTTTCCAGCCACCAACTGAACCAGTTCCTTCAGCAACTCAAACGCAAATGCCGATCCTGTTGACACTACTGACAGAAGACTTAACCAAAACCTGTCTTCCACAAGATGTTACCAACACAGCTCTACTGGTGACTTTGTTCTGTGTCTGCTGTCTGGCTAAAGATGTACCGTTTGTTAGACTGGTGACTTGTTGTCATGCTGAGTTTCTGCACAGTATTGTTATGCCTGAGGTATGTACCTAAACATAATCTCATCATCCACAGCCCAAATTCACCCACTGCTGTGTAATAGGCCTCTCATTTCTGGTGCCAAACGCAGTGATGGCAAAATCAAAATCAAAGCATTTATTTCAAGTAGGCCGTTACTGGCACTTTTGAATAGTCGAATTAAACTAACTGCGGCACTCAGAGATATCCAACGATTACTCAAGCCGCCACCCAGCAAAGGCTTGACATACTTTTGTATGACAAAACTGCCAAAAACCTTTACCAAGCGACGTCCCAAGCAACCACTGAAGCTCTCCGAGTGCGGCAGTAAACTACTGAAGCTAAATAAACTAAGCTACAGTCCTAGTCACAAGGCATAATAACTCGTGATTGTACTGTAGTTGCCCATTCCAAAGCGTTGGTCTCATGAGAAGAATGGCAAGAAACTTCATGGACACTCTTTTAAAATCATTTGGGTTTACAATATGTTCAAGGTACAGACATAATCTTGGTATAATACACACATGAAGACTATGCAAATTAGTGTCTGAGATGGTCTTTTGAAGAAAGCACCACAAAGATTTGAGTGGACCCGTCCAGTCAGTGCAAGCATTTGTCAGTTATCAGGCAGGTGGAGTAATGCTGCCACCGAATGGCGTCCAAGAACGGGGAAAAGAAATGTATAATAGGTCGCCAGACGACATGTTACAATCGAGGGAAAAAACCTGGATCCCAACGGGGCTGCGGGGGTCACTAAGATACCGCGGCATCGACATAATGGGCTAAGAAGGAACATGGGTGGTTTTTAGTCAGTAGAAGTCTATCACTCCCTTTCGCTCTACCCAAGAGCGGGAAGGGTTATTTGATGATTTTCCACCAGCCCAAAAAAAAAGGGAAAAAACCTGGATGAGGCTGGCACAACCATAACATTTATTTAATTTCAGGCAACTTTTGCCCATAGATACCTTAAAGGAACCTTTTTTTTTTGGGAAGTCATCAAATGACTCCTCCCGCTCTTGGCGGAGCGGAAAAAAGTGTTAGACTTCTACTTACTAAAAACCAGCCATGTTCATTCTTACCCCTTTGTGTCCGGGGCCGCGGTATCTTTTTCGAACTACCTATACCTTACAGACTAACATAAATATGATATAATACAGCTTGCGATAGTAAATAGAACCTTTAGGGCGCCTTCAAATTAGGGCGTTAGCAGCGCGGCAGTCGCGCGACTATAAACAATTATCAACGGGTTGTTACGGCTGTTCTTATAAAAATGTGCTGCAGCCGCGCGACTGCCGCGCTGCTAACGCCCTAATTTGAAGGCGCCCTAAAACTATATTAGTATAACTACTACTTGTGCACTATATCACTGTACGTTCATGTGGCACTTGCCCGCGGAAACGACGGAACACCACTTCGTGCGGTCAAAAGTCCTCTTCCAAGAGGAGGTGCAGATAACGCGTTAGTATTCGCACTACGAACCTTGAAGGGCAACGGCTTAAAACAGTTCTTATTCCAGTGAGAAAAAGAGATGGCGCTAGACACCCTGTATAGTTCTGTCACGTTTCCACACTGGAATAAGAATTGTTTTAAGACGTCATAGTAGGGCCGTTGTAATGTTACCGATGTGCCGTGACTCAATCAATTGCACTCTCGCCACGTACTTGGTCTTAATAAAAAGTAGCCTTACTCTTTGTAGAAAGCACAATGAATATTACATTATTTTTCTAACCCATTAATATTGATCTCTTGTTTATTTCAGATAAAGCCCAAACACCAAGTGATATGCTATCAGTGTCATAACATGCTGAAGAAGATCAAGCAGTTCAAGTTACAGGTCGAGGAGAGTTTCAAACTGCTCTCAGATAGCTCGGTAAGTCTACCATCAGTCATTATCATCATCATCATCATCCACCGGCTGAACAGAGAATATGCGTGTATATTTCACTTAAATCAATAAAAACAGCATTATCAACCTATGAAAATAATTAAAAGTTAAGTTCAACAACTGCTTGTCCGTGCACTAAGTTGTGTTACACTGTTACCCATTAGGAGAGATTGAGAATTGACATAAATAACTCTATCTTATATTTTCAGAAAAATATCCCAAAAAACAGTAAACAAAAATGTAATTATGTACGTCAAGACTATAGTATGCAGATAGATGATGTAAATCGTGAAAAGATATCAGCACAATGTGACACAACGATTCCTCACACGATACACATTAAACCAAACATACGATATGATCATGTAATAGAAGAAAAAACTGAAGTCAAAGATACAACAAAAAAAAGTGCCAAACCAATAAGTTCAGAACACAAAGATAAACAGACAAAAAATATTAAAGAAGCATTTAAAATAATCAACAGAAATCAAAACAGTGAATCTATTAATTTACTTGCGAATTCTCTGCAAACTTTATCGTCTACACTACTTAGTGAAATGATATATCCGAATTTTGGCTTGGAAAAACAATTTAATACTACACTACCTGCTGAAATTAATATCAGTGGTAATAATACTGTCTCAAGTACTATTACTACAAGTTCAATAGAAAATATAACTTATGTTAAAGACGAAAATGAATGTATAGCGGATTCTACTAACGTAGTTGTATCTCCAGCTATAACAACGGAAAATATGACTGATGTGAAAGAAGAAAGTGCATTTGAAGATGATTCTGCTAATAATTCCGCAGAAAATTTGACAAATATTTTAGGAGAAGAAGCATTTGAGACTGAATCTACTAATACGGCTACAGAAAATATTAATAATACCATCACAGAAGCATTTACAATTACAGACATTTCTGAAAGTAAGAACAGAACAGATTCGACTGATGTTTACTTTACACCTGTATTTCCAGAAGGATATTATGTTCCAATAAATCCTTCAGATAGTGCAAATACAACGATTTCTATAGGAGAACTTATTAATATTGATAGAGAAGACAGTTCGATACTTGGTGATGAAAAAGATGACAGAATAATGACTGATAGTTATGGTTTGAGTGAAAATGTTACTGGTGAAGAATTGAGTGAACCAGTTATGGAGAAAGAAGAGTCTTCTGGTGAACCTAAGGAGACTCTAGGTGGTGGAGAAAGTAATATACAGGAGGACATTGATGTGGGTCCAACTCAACAACGGAAACCTATTGGACGTCGCAAGAGGAATGTACAGTCAGTTGGCGAATCGACTACCTGTAAGTTTTAAAGCCTGTTATGTTATAGCATGCTGTCAACCACCAGTCATCTGCTCTTTATCATCTGCCTAGCCTTTTCCCTTTTGTTGGGGTCGGCTTCCAGTCTAACCGGATGCAGCTGAATACCAATATTTTACACGGAGCGACTGCCTATCTGACCTACACAACCCAGTTTATACTAGGTTATATACGATACCCTTAGAAATAGAGAAGTATGGAAGAAGAAGACATGTTGCGCCGACCCCAAATGAATTGGGATAAGGGCAGGAGAATGCATGATGATGATGATACGATACCCTTTGGTTGTCAGACTTTCAGGTCGCTGACTGCCTGTTAGCCAGGACCAACGGCTTAAGGTGCTTTCCGAGGTAGGTAACTCGATATGTAATGGGTGATCAGCCAGCCACCCTTATGTATGAGTTCAGAAAATCCGTATATTTTCTAGAACCATTGTAATTTTAATTGGAAAACATCGTGAGGAAACCAGCATATCTTAGAACCAAAAAAATTCGAAGAAATGTGAGATCTACCAAACCGCACTGGGTACGCGTGGTGGATTATAAGCCCATCCCTCTCCTAGAGAGGACGCCTGAGTCCCTGCAGTGGGAATATTAAAGGCTGATGATGATGATTAACAATGTTATTTTTGGTGATCATTATATTTATCTCTTATTTTTGTTTTCCTCAGGCGAGAGACCGATTCTGGGCGAAAACATAAAACAGCTTACATTGACTCGAGAACAGGTGATAGAGGAGCGAAAGAAGTCAGCTACCTCGCCAACTTTCTTGAGAGCACCACATAAGTGCCTGTCCTGTATCATTGGCTTCCAGTTTTATGAAAATCTGGAGGATCATTTTAAGAGGAAACATACGAAAGACGTGAGTACCTACTAGTAAAATTAATACTCAAAATGACAGTTCTAAATAGCTTTCGTGTAATCGTAGGGTATGCGAACCCGCTACTAGGAAATCATGGGTTCAAGAGCGAGCGAAGCGAGCTCGGACTTGTGGCACCCTGACTCGGCCTACTCTTTGTTCTTCCTTACATATTTATATAAATTAAAGTTTTTGCAAAAATTAAATAAATAAATTATCATTTTATTTCTGATTATTTTATCCATAGATTGATAAAAACTGTGTTAGTAAAATATTATGAAGGCTTGGCAAAAAAAAAATTGTACGAGTACCTACAATTTCCCCGCAATAAAATTCAGGAACCTGAAATAGTCCGGTCAATTTAGACCAAAAATAAGAGTGAAGTTACATAAAGTCGCGAAAAACTCATTTTTTTTACCTTTGACCTTGAATATTTTTTTTTCCTTAAACGGGAGTGATGGGGAACTTCTAGACATTGTTTATAATTATGTTTTGAACAATTTCACAGAAATTCAGCTTGTTGGGACTTTATGTAACTTCGAATGTCTAAATTGACCGGACTAAAAAAAAACCGTGTCTGTTGCCAAATACAAAAACAACTTTTGGTAGTTGGTGGCAAAAAAAAATGATGAACCTACAAAGTCACCGAATTCCTATACTTAGTAAAGTTATTTTAGATTTTTTGTTTCAAGTCGCTTCTTTTTTTCTTTGCAAAAAACAAAACCGACTTCCAAGCAGAGGTTCTCTATTAGTGTGTATTTTTTTTATAAGAGGAGACAAACACAAATTGAAAACTATGTCCTTTTTGCAGTTGGTTAAAAAGTACCTGAGCAAGTAACTGACAGTGCAAGTTGAGTTAAATTGTAAAAACTTAAACCAACTATGTATGTTTCAGAGACGCGCAGTCGTTCTGTGTGACATATGCCTACAGTTCGTGGATCATGGGGCCAGCTACGACATGCACAAGTTTTGGCACCATACCAGGTAATATGCCTTCTAACCTTACTGTTACTATTAGTCTGTGACATCCCACAGCTGGGCAAAGACCTCCCCTCATGACATACTTCTTAAAAACATTGTATGGCGCAAATAAAATACTACGCCAGATGTATCTACAAATTACTAGAAAGTATCCTTGTCTTATCAGCTGACCAAAAAATTATAAAACGTAATACAAAGTCATGGAGTACATTACGAAAATTGTTTTTGAATTAGTACAGGTACAGTAGTAAATATGGAATTTCTCTTAAGAAAAATCTAAATAACTCAAAAACATGTGGCTCTGGTTGGCTGGACATTACTTCAAAACTGCTCGCATTTACAATAGGGCAATAGGGCACTTTATGTGACGGCTAAACACCCTTATTTCAGAATAGGTGACGCTACAGAATCTTAGATAATCGATCGAAAGCGTGTCCAGCCAGCTTGAAAAACCACTTTTCGCTGGTCTCTCAATCTCGGTAACGGAAGTGACTTTGACGAATTTTTGCATATCAACGGGCGTCACATAAATATGTGACAGGCATCAAGCTAAAAGTTTTGTGATACGTACAGTGGTTTAGTAGAAAAATGCAAAAAACTGTGTCCAGCCAATCTTGAATTTACGTAAAAAAACTTTTGGCTGGCACTTCCGAATCCCATATAACGAGTGCGTTTTCGAATATGGTTCCTTTACTAATACTTGGTGACGCAATGTGTGACAGTAATAACGTTTGATTTATGGCGTCACATGTAAGGGTTTACGAGATATCAATGAAAACTTAATGTATACTTGTGTCCAGCCATCTTGAACTCAGGCTGGCTGGACACGTGTATCTCCGCTGCCTGATGATCTACGACCTTCAAAATGTTATCAAAATGTTGTGACGGGGACGATAATGATAACCTGAATTAGTGACGGAGAAACTTTGGGTAGTTTCAAAGATATTGATCATTTAAATTTTCCCATACAAACACTGTAGTAGGGTTACCAATATTGTAGGTTTTATGTAGGACAAAGTATATTTTAAGGTGTTTTCTTTAATGGACGAAAATCCGCGTATTGGTGATACTAATACGAACAACTGTAGATATTTAAATCAATAGAAGACAAAAGTGTAGAGGGGGGGGGGGGGGGGTTTAATGTTATTGATTATTTACGTGCAGATACCTATCTACTCTTTTTAGATAAGTATTGGTGTTTTTTATGATAAGTACGTATGTAGATATTGTGTCAGGTTACCAGACTAATGCTCTAAGGTATTTAAATGAAAAAATAATGTAATTCACGTTACTTACCAAGGACCTCGTTAAATGAAAACGCACTTAGCAAATATTGCACGTATTCCTTACAAATCGACGGAAGGCTCTAAATACCATTATGACGTATACTTTACTCTAAACGATTAAACGAAAACGGTTTACGCTGTCACAGCACTCACAGCCTCTGTGTACAAAACAAACTCAGTATCAGTGCATCAGTGTTGCCAACAAGACAGATATAGAATCTGCTGATATAAAATTATGCCAATTGCTTTATAGAAATGCTAAAAAAATCTGCTAACATTTTTCAGTGTCAAATGAAACGTAACAATTGTTTTAACTTTTTTTATTATTTAACAAAATATACTTACATACTGTTTTAATCGACTATGATCTCAAATACTCTTTCCATTATCATCAGCATTAGCATCAGGAGCGCCAACAATATACTTAGTAAAGGGATTTTTTTTTCTAAATGGAAATAATTGCTTACGCATTAATGTATTTTATTTTAAAATAATTTTATATGCTAAAAAATATGCTATATGCTAAACAACTTATAAGTTTGCTAAACAACATGAAAAAATGCTATTCTTATTATTCTTATTCTTTATTGCACACACAAAATAACAAATATAAACACAAATTACAATAATAAAGCTTACTTAATGCTAAATTGGCATCACTGAGTGCAATGCACTTTGTTTTTTTTGTTAGTATTTTTAATTATTATTTAGAAACACATACTTCCATTGATTTATTAAACCCTAGATGCACAGATTCGAACAAAACAAACAGTCGAGGCTGTCGCCAAACACTCACCAATACACGCACTACTACATATGTAGTTATCGTTACACTATAAACATATTGTTTTTCAAATTCAACCTTACGCACATTCCTCAAAGTTGTTTTTACAATGCAGTTATAAAAAGCAATAATAATTTTACGACCGAAGTAAGCCGGTAGGACAAGGTATGGAGTGGAGACGAATAGGTACTTTTTATATTTTTTTTATACTTAATATTATTTTAAGAGTTAGTTAAATTGTGTTCTAAACACATCATAATTTTACTTTTATCTAAGGGTAAATGTTTTTAGGTAGGACATGACACCATGACTGTGTTTGTGTACGTGTAGTCGTGTATAATCAATGAAACAAGTATTATCCATTCGAATCATTTATTTACAAGAAACACATTCTTAATTTTCATTTGCGAATAACTTTATAATATTAATAACAAAATGCACTTATCCTAAGCTACATTAAGGTTGATGTTCCAGGGTAGCCCGCTCATAAAGGTTCCGGAATGACTTTTTACAAAGTCATTCCGGAACCTTTATGAGCTCGGAGGGTTGTATTAATGATTTTGATGATTATAATTCTGTAACTACATATGTCTTACAGCCGCGAATCAAATGTTCAACAACATACAACCTATCATTGGCCTGCAAATTGCAAAAAACTTAAGAAAATTTGAATTTCGCGGGCTAGTTGGAGGATTCACCATAAGGTTGATGCGAGAAGGTAGCCCGCGAAATTCGAATTTTCTTACGTTACTTAGCACACTAAAATTAAATCACTCGGTTAGAAATTCGGTTTTACATTAATTTCCTTGAAATAAGTTAAGTTTATTGTATAGTTGCCTTTTTGAATTAGATTTCAAGTTTTCAGTGGTTTTTTTTGCAATGTAATGTAAACGAACGTCTATAAACTTTTCTATAATTGCTTTTATAAGACTAATTTTGTGATTGAAAAGAGCAGGTTGTTGAAGTGAATGTGTGTCAATAGTAGAAAATATATTCAAAAACAAAGTACGTTTTAAAACTAAGGAACACAAATAGGCTTTGGTTATATTTTTTTGACCACTTACGCGCTGTTCTCGTCTTATAATCTCCTCTGTTTTACTACATACAGTGTAAACGTCTTCACTAGCGTAGCACAGACCACCAAAATCCTTTAAATCAATTAGTTTGTGAAACCATAATTTGTTTCGGGCTAGTGTAGAATCTTTGCAGATGTCACATTTAATTTTTTTTAATAGATGTCTGACCACAAATCCCGCAATGTAACCTACAATTTGACTGACATATTCAGAGCTGGAGTTATTTAAAGAATCTGATAGGATATCACAGTTATTTTGATATGTCTCATAGCTGCTATCTTCGATAGACAAATATTCGTTTTCTATATCAAAACGATATCCTACGCTGGTGTTGTTAATATTTGATACAGTTGCCCCACAATTCAAAATAGACACATTTTCCAAAGGAACAGAATTGCCTGTAAATTTGGAACCGAGTTCCAAATGCATTAAGAGTTTTTTATACGCAGATTTGAATTGGCGGGAATTCGGATTATTATTAAACCCTCCTTGACTCCTAATATTGCCGAAAAAGAGCTCAACGTGATCCTGGCTAAACTTATAGGCTAATATATATTTTAAATAGCCTGTTTCCACGTAACTTGTATATAAACGCTGTATACTTTCAATACAAACAAGTAACCAGACAATTCCTGTATTTGCTTGGCAATTGTATACATGTACTTTTTCTTGAGAAAATAAGTCAAAGTCAAAGTCAAAGTCAAAGTATTTATTGCGAACCAAGTGTACAATGTGGTGTTAGGTATATTTTGGTTAGTACTTATAACTTAGCAGCCTTTTACAAGCATTGCAATCTATTATTCGCCTGTCCTTATCATCTATTTTAGCATGCATTAAACATTACACTGAGTTACCTATTTATTTTATAATATTATGTAGTACAATTATATAAAGAAATTTTAGTTATGTCAAAATTAAATGTCAATGATAGTGGATATAATACAATTAGTCAGCAATGTCAATATCATTTTTCTCAGGTATCTAGCACCATTTTTTATTTAATACAGAGTTTAATAGGACAGGGTAAATGTTATTGTTTGTATTATAGGACAGATCGCCACTTTTGTACAGTCGTTATTTTAGACTAGATTCTAAATATTCTTTAACTGAGTAGAAGCATTTTTGGATGAGATATAGTTTTAGTCTTCTTTGGAATATTGCTACTGATTTTTCAGTTTTAAACGTGTTGGGTAGCTTATTATATATTTTTATTGCCATATAATGTGGGCTATCGCTTAACATTTTGATTCTTGAGGGTGGAGCGCATAGCCTCTTTTTATGGCGAGTGTTGACGTTGTGTGTATCTTCAACTTTAGTGAAATTGTTGATATTTTTGAAAACAAATACACAAATGTCAAGTATGTATATAGACGGCAGAGTTAGAATCTGATACTTTATGAAGTGTGGTTTGCAGGATTCCGTATTATCTATTTGAGCTAAAATTCTTATACACTTCTTTTGCATAATGAATAGTTCCAATACTACTCTCGTTTCTCCCTTCTTTTTGATAGTGCGTTTTCTTTGAACAATAATAAAAAGTGATAGTAAATATGACTTCGATGTTTCAAAAAACCTAAAAACATCTTTTGAATTCATGTTACTTAGGGGTCTTTTGAAACCACCGCAGTTGAAATTCCTTGAATTTAAAATATCGAATATATTGTTTAATACTAGTATGAACTCCGTAGTTGGACCCGAATTAATGAAATTTGGAATATTTAAATCGGTATCGCAGAAAGTTATTGCATTCGCTACACTGCGACTTAAAAGTTAAGTTGCTAGCTTAACTTTCATAATGGAATTTTTAAACCAAATGTGTCTTTGTGTTAATTTATTAGCCAAATGTAAATCATTCTTTTCCTGAACTTTATGAAGATCTTCGACGAGTTTCCATTTTATTTGTTTATTATCGCTGTTGTAAATTATTTTTTTTGATTCAAATAAATTTCTCATCAGTTTAATCATATGACATGCGTCAAGAAAAACAAAAACAATGTAATCTGCTGTGGGGTGTTTAAAAAAAGGCTTCAAATTGTAAGCATCATCCATTTTGCAGCCTAAAAGTTTCATGGCAGATATGTTTGTCTTACAACCATCAAATGTTAAAGACACTACTTTTATTCCTACGGTGTGGCATTTTGCGAGTGCAATTTTTATTAAATTTGTTTTGTTCTCGGCGGTTAAACTGCTGATGAAAAAGTAAGCAATAGGAATTTTCCATGATTCATTAACAGACACTAATATAAACACGTAGGCTTGAGTAGCAATTTGATTTGAGTCGTTACTTTCTATACCTATGTCAACTAAGCCTTCATATTGCTTTCCAGTCCAAATTTTTTGCTGTCGAATTGACATTTCATCAACCACTAAAGAACACAGTAAAATTTTGTTTGACTTTTTTACTTTTTCTGAGAGTCTATCAAGTGCTTCTTGTGTAAACCCTGGATTTGCTTCAACACTTTTGTACCAACCATGCAACGTGTTTGTATGAGGTAAGCAGGTGTTATACATTTTTCGAATATATTTATAAGCTGCTGGTGAGTAGAAATGTAATGTCAATGCGAATTTCCTGACCTGCGGAGGATACTTTGAACATCTTTTTTTTTTGTAACACTGTTTAAAAAACTAGTATTAAACAATTCAGTTGGGTTTATATACGTTGACAGATCTTGACATAAATTTGAGTCTAATTTAAATCTTTTCTTTAAAACTTTCAATGCATTTTTTAATGAAACGGTCTTTTTAACAAGTCTAGAATTTTTTTCCTTAAGTTGTCAATGACTACCCTTGTAAATTAATCTTTTGCGACATTTTTGTAGTTCGCTTTTTATAATAACTTTTCGAGGTGTATCCAAAATTGAGCCTATACTTGGGGAAGTAGTAGGAGATTTGAATTCCTTTTTATTTTCCAAATCAAACATAGAACTCGTTCGAAATACTTCAGTATTACTGCCATCATCCGGTATTTCAACCTGTAAGCAACATCAAAATGATAAATAATAGTGGCATACCAAATAACATTTTTTGTTACAGCGGCACTAAGGTCCCGTCCGTGCTTCATCGTAGTAACTTACAATTTTGAGGTCCTGTGGTTTCTTATCCTGTAAAAAATAATTATTTGAATGAAGGTACGATACTGTATTATTTGACAAATTCACTTTTCTGGCTATCGAAAGTTACTTACAATTACATTAGGAATAGCCGTTTTAAGAAGACGTTTTATGCCTTTTGCAGTGACATACATGTCTTCGTCCAAAAAATGCTCTGAACAAACGACGCTTGATTTATTCGGCTTAAAAAAATCATCACGCCTTTGTTGACTGACGATTGACGTCCATTCTCCGCATCGTATTGGGTCACGAGGAAAACTGAAACATAAAAATAGAAATCAAATATGCAAATAAAACAAAAATCGAATTAGTCTGTCAGATAGATTTCCAAACATTATTGGTACACGATTTTTTTCTTGTAATAAAAATGAAGACGATACAGTGCGTCCAAAACTCGTGTGACGCCACATTTCGGTACACAATGTAATACTAATAGTGTAAGTTTAATAATAAATCGATGTCAATTTCTATTGATTTCATAAAACAAAAAAACATCTCCAATATTTTTCGATAACGTAACTAACGGACTAAATAGAATCATATTTTTTTAACTCAGAATCATCCCTATTAAGGACGCTGTTACTTTTTCGATCAACTCATGTTTAGGTAACTAAAGTCGCTCAAAGCAAGGTCTCACAATAGCGCTCGGTTTTATACCTCCTATAAATAATCTTGATCTTTGATATTATTTTTTAATTGTATTGAAATAGAATTTGGTACATTACTTGGAACTTTGAAAACGCATTTGGTAATTGTTAATTATTAGTATCGTCGTCATGATAAGTAGGTTAGTATTTTCAACCGAGTCGAAAAAAAAGAAGGTGCTGTATTTGTATGTACCCGCGATTTTCCCAAAAGCTACTGATCCGATATCAATTGGATTTTCGTTGATAAATGCATATTGTGTTTTTAAGGAAGGTTTTACTGTAAAATATGATTATAATATAATAATAATAATAAGTTTATTTATTTCTCTCACAATGGTTTTGTAGCACGTTTTGAACACTATAATATTCACATTGTGAGAGCTGGTGCCTGAAGTAGGTTTCAAAAAAACCTGTATTACAGGTCACCAGGATTGGAGATCTTCCGAAGTAGACAATGGAACTCTTCAATAATATAGACAGCAAATGACTCACGATAGCTGTGATCGTATGTTTATGTAGTGTTTTCGCCATTTCATAATATAATATCACGCTTGTTCGGGTTTTAAGGGGCAAACAGATGTACACCGAATATGGGGTACCTACCAACCAAACTTAAGGGGACGGTGAACGAACATTCTCCATACAAACGTAATACCAAAATCATTCGCGATACGAACATATTACCAACTTAAAATTATGTTATTCGGATACAGACCATATTTATCTAGGTTCCTATTAAACTTTTTTTTTAAAACATTTATTATTTACGAAATGCAAGCGAATTGCTATTTACTATTGACGAAATGCAATTCGCTTGCATTTCGTAAATAGTAAATGTTTTAAAAAAAAAGTTTAATAGGAACCTAGATAAATATGGTCTGTATCCGAATAACATAATTTTAAGTTGGTAATATGTTCGTATCGCGAATGATTTTGGTATTACGTTTGTATGGAGAATGTTCGTTCACCGTCCCCTTAATGAAAAAGAACAACCGGTACCGACAGCGACTTCCGAAAAGAAAAATACGCTACCTACGTGAAATAACCATGTGAAATAAGTAGGTACTTAAAATGAAATAGGAATTTCAATTCCAAACCTCTCCGTCGAAAGCTTGACCTGACCCATCCATTTCCAAACCTCACCGCCGACAGCTTGACCTTACCCATCCATTTTCAAACCTCACCGCCGACAGCTTGACCTGACCCATCCATTTTCAAACTTCACCGCCGACAGCTTGACCTTACTCATCCATTTCCAAACCTCATCGCCGACAGCTTGACCTTACCCATCCATTTCCAAACCTCACCGCCGACAGCTTGACCTGACCCATCCATTTCCAAACCTCACCGCCGACAGCTTGACCTTACCTATCCATTTCCAAACCTCACCGCCGACAGCTTGACCTTTCCCATCCACTTCCGAACCTCACCGTCGACAGCTTGACCTGACCCATCCATTTCCAAACCTCATCGCCGACAGCTTGACCTTACCCATCCATTTCCAAACCTCACCGCCGACAGCTTGACCTGACCCATCCATTTCCAAACCTCACCTCCGACAGCTTGACCTTACCCATCCATTTCCAAACCTCACCGCCGACAGCTTGACCTTTCCCATCCACTTACGAACCTCACCGTCGACAGCTTGACCTGACCCATCCATTTCCAAACCTCACCGCCGACAGCTTGACCTTACCCATCCATTTCCAAACCTCACCGCCGACAGCTTGGCCTTTCCCATCCACTTCCAAACCTCACCGTCGACAGCTTGACCTGACCCATCCATTTCCAAACCTCACCGCCGAACTCTTGACCTTACCCATCCATTTCCAAACCTCACCCCCGACAGCTTGACCTTACCCATCCACTTCCAAACCTCACCGTCGACAGCTTGACCTGACCCATCCATTTCTGAACCTTGTCAACAAACTGCTTAACCCCACCCATCCAAATCCCGGTCGTACCCAACATAATTTCTAAATCACATTCTAATAATAAAAGTATGAAACTCGTACTTACTTTTATCTCAGTCCTAAAAAGTATCAACTCCTTCCGGTCGTCGTCGGTCGTCGGTTGCCGTGGTAACCGTACACTAAAATCTTTTTCTATCACGTTTATCGTACGTATTTTTTGCAAGAGAGCGATACACCCGTCCTTCCACTAGCGCTGCTGAGCGCGGAATGATGAACCGGGAGCGAAAAATGTATGAAGAAATTGGCAAATGTTTTTATTATAGCTAATAATTGAATAAAAAAATTTATATAAACAAAAAAAATATCTCTCAACATCTAAAGGAATATATGTACCGCAATTTATAATAATTTTGGAGATATAATATGCTGTAAATTTACCTATAATGGTACCTATTCGGACCCTACTTTTTTACATTTTCTGCGATTATTGTGATGGGAAAAACGTATTTGTGCGATTTTTTTGTATGACGTCATACAATTTTTCTGATGCCAATCTGGAGACGAATAAATTATCTTTAAATTAAGACCATGATATCTTCACATTTGTGATTGCTTATACGTTAAAATGGTACCTGAAAACCACTGTTATTTGTAGAAAAATGTTTTAGCGTCCTTAATCTATACAATATAATAACGAACATTAAAAAAAAAAACGAAGTCAAATTGACTACCTCTTCTCCTTTTGGAATTCAATTAAAAACTATAATATAATATGTAACGTATACATAATTGTTAATAACTTAAAACAAAAAATTAAAAAAACACAAATAAACACAATAAAAAAAAATCGACTCCATTAAATACGAACAGGGTCATTTGTATAATGCGACTAAAATAAAAGAAGGTTGTAATACATCGTTCTTACGCTAACAAAGCGGCCATTGAAATATGCCGTATTATACACGGACCGTTAAGTAAAGTTCTGAGAGAAATTAAATCAAAATCACATATTGCTTTCGATATTATGCCATAAATACAACAAAAATAAATCAATAAACATTTTTACTTACCGAAAATACGATATCCCATCCTTTTTTGTTGTCTTTGACGCTGTATTTTTGCAATTTCTCAGCGAACACTTCGGCATTTTGTACGACCGTGCAGAGACGCGAGCGACGCGAGACTATTTGAAATGAGTTCACGATTTGTAATGTTGCACTCATTCTAAGCGGACGGTTTTGAGACGCGCAGTGTGTATCTTGGGTTTTTATTATATCAATGCATACTTCCCCTTTTTCTGCAGGAAAACCTTTTATTCCCACGGAGAAATCAAATACAAAGCTGGCGTGGCTTGTCTGCTACCGGCCGATTTGTCGATTAAAAAGAAATCCTATAATTATGTAAAAAATATGGTCACCTCACAATATTAATGGATGTTTGTATGGGAAAATTTAAATGATCAATATCTTTGAAACTACCCAAAGTTTCTCCGTCACTAATTCAGGTTATCATTATCGTCCCCGTCACAACATTTTGATAACATTTTGAAGGTCGTATATAGGCAGCGGAGATACACGTGTCCAGCCAGCCTGAGTTCAAGATGGCTGGACACAAGTATACATTAAGTTTTCATTGATATCTCGTAAACCCTTACATGTGACGCCATAAATCAAACGTTATTACTGTCACACATTGCGTCACCAAGTATTAGTAAAGGAACCATATTCGAAAACGCTCCCGTTATGTGGGATTCGGAAGTGCCAGCCAAAAGTTTGTTACGTAAATTCAAGATGGCTGGACACAGTTTTTTGCATTTTTCTACTAAACTACTGTACGTATCACAAAACTTTTAGCTTGATGCCTGTCACATATTTATGTGACGCCCGTTGATATGCAAAAAGTCGTCAAAATCACTTCCGTTACCGAGATTGAGAGACCAGCGAAAAGTGGTTTTTCAAGCTGGCTGGACACGCTTTCGATCGATTATCTAAGATTCTGTAGCGTCACCTATTCTGAAATAAGGGTGTTTAGCCGTCACATAAAGTGCCCTATTGCTCTATTGTAAATGCGAGCCGTTTTGAAGTTTTGTCCAGCCAACCAGAGCCACATCTCAAAAACTACTGAATTTCGGGGGAACATTTAGTGGCTTACTTTGTTGCATTTTAACCATGATTTTTTTGATTTTGCAAGGAATACGTCGAGATACCAGTAACCCTTTAAACATATACCAAGTGGAAATTATGTTTTTTCCTATAAATCCTCTGCTATTCTTTTCTGATTAATTTCGTTGCGGGATCCAAGACAGTTAAATCGTTTCTCTGGGACTTCGTCGAGCTTCATTGTCTCGGCGCTTTTCTTGTGGTCGCCACTGTTGATTTTGGCTAACAGGAGTTACAGCGGTTTGATAATAGTGTGACGGGCTTGTCCCAATTAAAAAAATACATATACTAGTAGAAATTCTGACATCCAGTCTTATCAAAGGGTATCGTATTACCTAGTATTAACTGGGTTATGGGGGTAGGCAGTCGCTCCATGTAAAATACTGGCATTCAGCTGCATCCGGTTAGACTGGAAGCCGACCCCAATATAGTTGGGAAAAGGCTACGCAGATGATGAGTGATCCCGACCTCGGCCTAATGCTACAGGGATTATAGGCCTAATGTTGTATTATACAAATATATTTTATTACAGATATAAATGCGTGTTCTGTGAGCAGCTATTCGCATCATACGATAAGGCCGCCTTCCATTATCGGAAACACCACTCGAAGAAACGCTATAGATATAGAGTCAAAGAGGGGGTTACATTCAGATGTCCTCGATGTCCTTTTAAGACGGGGTAAGACATGTTTTATTCTTAAGGTTGATGCGACAAGGTAGTCCGCGAAATTCGAATTTTCTTACGTTTTTTTGCAATTTGCCGGCAATGTCAGGTTGTATGTTAAATAAAATAGGATTCGCAGCAATAACAAATGTCTATTTACTGAATAATAATTATTAAAATCACCAATACAACCGTCTCAGTTCATTTAAGTGTCTTGAATGCCTTAGTCACTCAAGAGACTTACATGAACTGAGATATTGACGAAGATAAAACACGTCAAAGATCAAGACGTCACACGAGTGTTCGAAGCAGCCTAGTCTTAATTTTTAATAGCTTCCGATATTTTTTGGAAATCTATCTGACGGAAGATTTTTTTGCCGTCTATCCTATTAAAGTTAAAAATGACAATAAAATGATATTATTTTCAGCAAAAAACGTCTGTGGAAAGAGCACGTGTCTGAATGCCGTACATGTGAGCAATGTGGTCTCAGCATTGGAGCCATGTCAGGCATCACTTTGGAGACACATTTGACGTAAGTATCCTACTTCTCAGTGAGCAGTGGTGGCCCCGGCTTGCGAACACTGAGGTATGGGCTCGAATCCAGTTAGGCGCATTACTTTGTGTAATTTATTTCATCACCACTGCTCTCAAAACGGTGAAGGAAAACATCGTGAGGAAACCGGCATGTCTTAGAGCCAAAAAATTCGAATACATGTGACATCTACCAACCCGCACTGGGCCCGCGTGGTGGATTATAGCCCATCCCTCTCCTAGAGAGGAGGCCTGAGTCCCGCACGTGGGAACATTATAGACTTGTGCAGACGACACCGGTGAATTTCATATCGCACTTCGAGTGAAAGATACCTACCTTTTTTTTTGGAGTGTGAAATTATCAAATGACTCCTCCCGCTCTGGGCGGAGCGGTAGGGAGTGTCAGACTTCTACTGACTAAACACCACCCATGTTCCTTCTTATCTCTTTCGAACAACCCGCAGCCGCGACGGGTAGTGAAGCCAAAAATTTACGAAAAAATCTGAATTGATGATCAACCTTCTGGGAAAAACAAACAATATTATGTTTACTTTATGTTCTTCTGATAACAGAAACTGCATAGAGGCGCCATCAGAACCAAAGCGAGCCAAAACAGCACCGACATCGTAAGTAATGTTCAAATCATCATCATCATCACCCACAGTCCGGCTTCACCCACCGCTGGGCATAGTATTAGCTGGTAAATGCCAAGCGGGAGAGAGGGTCAGACTTCTACTGACAGCAATACAAGTCCGTGATTAGACCTGTCGTACTGTATGGATCAGAGTGCTGGGCTTTGAAAAAGATGGACGAAAAGCGATTGCATGTAGCGGAGATGAGAATGTTGAGATGGATGTGCGGAGTCACAAGAATGGATAAAGTTAGGAATGAGTATATTAGAGGAAGTTTGAAAGTGGCACCTGTTACAGAAAAATTGAAAGGATGTCGTTTATCTTGGTATGGTCATGTAATGAAGAGGGATGAAACGCATGTGACTAAATAAAAAAAGTAGTTAAAAAACTAAAAAACCCGACTGAAAAAACCGAAAAGCAAAAAACAAGCACATTTTAAATTAATCAAAACTTGGAAGCAGGCGGGGTTCATTTGAATATTAAATTATGAAATGAAAAAAATAGAACCCCGCCTGCTTTACTTTTTTTATTTCCCACTTTTTAGTTCTTTTGTATTTGTTCTTCCGTTGGTCGCGTAAAATTCTTCGCAGATGACGACTGATGATGACTTTTGTGCTTGTTTAAAGGATTTGTCTTTGAATTTCTTTTAAACATATAAGTATTATATATTTTTGTAATCTCCTTTTAAAACCCTTAATTTTGATACCATACTCGATGATAAAGGAAAAAAAAAATTTTACAACTCCGCGTTTTAGCCCCCAATATCCAAAATTTTTCTTCGTTTTTTAATTTTAGTGTAGCCTATAACACTCGCGCCATCAAGACGAATCTAACGACGTATATTTGATTCAAATCCCTTCATCCGTTTAGGAGTTATGAGGGAACAAAGAAACGGACATACATACATACATACTTACATACATACACATCAAACACATAACCCTCCTTTTGGGCTTCGCCGCAGTCGGGTAAAAAGCGAAGGACATAGTTATTGACGGCTGGAGAGGGAGAGAAAGGCCAAAGATGGATGGATTGTGTGAGGAATGTTATGAAAGAGAAACGAGTAAATGCCACCGTGACGTCTAACAGGGAAGACTGAAAGATGAAGACATGCTGCGCCGACCTCAAATTAATTGGGATTATTTGTGATGAGTTTTATTTTTGTTCACAGAACCGAGACATCTCCAAAAGAATAAGTGCACAGCGGAATTTAAGAAGATATAAAGTATTAGACCTCTCCGGGATGAAAGTGATTTTAATCTGTAAACTTTATTAATTAAAAGTAATCTTATATAAATCATTATATTTTATTTTTACCTCATGCATTTGCACAAATAAATAAAACTGAAATGTCTGTTTGTAATATCAAAATAACATCTTTTTACTAATAAATGCATTGTGCTGCGTGCATATAAGCTGTCTGTGTGTCGGTTTTATCTCTGAAACTGCTGGACCGATTTTGACGAGACTAATTAGGGTTCCGTGAAAAAAAACTTCTTATCAAAATCTAAGAACTTTGAGCCGCAGGGAGTGGTCTCGGCGGCCAAAAGCACGTTTTGAATACGATATAATACGTTGGTATTCCCACCACGAACGCCTTACAGTTGACGTTGGGGCGTGACTCAACCAACCACACTCTCGCCACGTACTTGCTCTCCTGGCGCACGTACTCCACGATGTCCTCCGCCATAGTGGTGCAGTGTAGACGGGAGAAGTACACCGTACTGTTCGGCTTCGCGGCACGAATAGACACGTGGGAAACTGATGCCTGCGCATCAGTAAGTCAGTACTAAGTTATGGGGCAGTCCCCTAATTTAAAATAGAGGTACTGGTTTTCAGCTTCATCTTGCTTGACTACAGGCAAATCTCAACATAAGAAAACGGCAGGCAGAAGACGAAGGTATACCCTGTCTACCCTTTCACGAAGAAAAGGCGTGATGTTATGTTGCTAAGTTTAAGTAGCTAAAATCGCTATATTTGTGTAGAGAGAATATCGGTCGATGTATAGCAGATAATATAGAGTGCTATACGACTTGTTATTAACTTAGTACATCGATATAATATGTGGGGGACATAGATTAGCTATTGTTGCAGATAGGACACTTTGGTGAGACAGTTGAAAATCATATTTATTTCTGTAAAATTGTTTTTAAAAATCACTTTTACACGTTATGTTTTAAAACTAGATGGGCCGCTGTCGTACTTGACTATTCTGAGAAGAAACAGCCCAAATGAACTCAGAGGTCACTGTCTCTTTTAAGTTCCAGACATTGGTCAATCAAGTCATATTCATGAGGACCATGCATTAGTGTCTGAGACTGAGCGTTCGATGCCCAGGCCGTCAAAGTGTTAATGTGTTTTTCCATCAGGAATTTTTCAGTACCTACAGCAGCGGTTGATGACAATAGGCTTGCCCCCTTTTACATGGGACTTAAACATGATTCTAATGAAATGTGGTTGTACTATAAGGTACAACTCAGCCTAACCCTTCGAGGCTTAAATGCGTGATATTATGTAAAACAACGTTCCATTTATCGATCACATTCTACCTAACTCCAACTCTGTTTACAAACTCTCTGACGCAACCGTCGTTGTTATCATTTCATTACCTATTTAATCCACATTTATGAACACTAGTTGCGCCCTTGAGTTGGCCGCGAATACACGCGCGGTACAATAAACAGCCATTTGTTATTATTTTTATTTAGACAAAATGCAAGAATTTAAACCTACTGGTAAGTGATTTTGAGCTTTATTCGATGTTTTTTAATTGTGATTAAAGATATGTGCAAGTTTAACTTGTCAAAGTAGTAGTTTTGTTGTTTTTAAATTAATATAATTATGTCATTATACTACCTATGTGCATTATATTTCCTTACGCTAGTTTGTTATACAATAAACTCTGCAAACTGCTGATTGGTAATAATTTGCGCTGTCTTACTTATTAGTCTTACGTTACTAGAACAGAAATATACTGTGATATGACTCTACGGCGTTAGGTATGTTAGGTCTTGCTACTGTGTTTGAGGACTAAGAAAACAGCTGTTCTTAACATAAATACATCTGTGTTGGCTGTGGAAACCGGCGTTTTCCAGTAACCGGTATACGATGACAAATCTGCTTACTTTCCAACATCTGAGTTCAAAACAGGCTACTAATATAACAACTCGATTGAACGTGACTCTCCGGTACGATTTTCAAAAGAGTTCTGGGCCTTCTTGATAGTTTTTACAAGCTGACCAGCTAAATGCAAAAAACTCTACAAAATTTTTAAATCGCGAAAGTATAAAGTCTTCATCTGCCAAGCCATTTCCCAACTTCGTTGGGGTTGGGTTTCTGTCTAATTGGATGCAGCTGAATATCAGTATGTTACATAGAGCGACTGCCAACCAGACGTCCACAACCCAGGTACCCCTTAGGTAAAACTGGTTGTCAGACTTTCAGGAGTTACAGGCCACTGACTGCCTCTACCGCACTCTCTGGTTACGACTGTGAAAGATCTATACACGAAAGCTGGGGCCAACGGGTTAACGTGCTTTCTGAGGCGCCCACAAACCAAGTTAGGCAAGCGCGGCTTAACGTAAAGATTGATGCGAGTTGCTCTATCTACCCACGAGTTACTATACTATGTAGGTACGTACTATATATTTACAATGTTTGTTTACAGCATATCAGAGGTCTCCGTGATCTCCGTCTTTATCTAATTTGCTTCATTAAGAGCAAAATAAAACGATAGTCGATAGTCCGGAATCTCGGAAGTCTTTAATAACTGATGATTTTAATTGTATAGGTAGGTAGGTAATACTTAGATAGTTATTCTTTATAATAAGCGGCATCATAATCTTTGACAGACGTTATAGCTTAGGAGCCATGTCAGGGGTGTCGTACGTATTACCCACTAAGTGGGTTGTAGAGGTCAGGTCAGTCAGGACAGCGACAGTCGCTCCATGGAAAATCCTGGCATTCCACTGCATCCGGTTAGACTGAAAGCCGACCCCAACATAGCTGGGAAAAGTCTAGGCAATGATGACCGTCACGAATAATGGTACGTGATTGCGTGAATTAATGAATAAGCCAATATTAAACGCTTGAAACGGGAAAGGCTCTCAAATCGTCCGGCCACTAGTCTGGCCAATAAGCCTGCTCATCAAAAGTGCCTGAAAATCATCTCAAATCATCAGCATATAATGTTCCCACTGCAGGGAGGGACTAGGTTTCCTCTCTAGGACAGGGATAGGTTATAAATAATCCACCACGCGGGCCCGAGGGCGCGGGATATGTCACAATGTCTGAGCAATGTCTTTTAAGTTCAAAGACTGTTTTCCTTCACCGTTTTGAGAACAGTGGTGATGAAATAAATTACACTTAGTAACGGTTCGAACCCACGACTTACTGTTCCTGCTCGACAAAAAGACAAAGACTCACGCGTTGATGACACAGGAGAGGCTCCTAATTCTTGTCGACAAGGTAAACCTCACTTCAAACCATCAGCTTTATAGTCTAAGAACTGTTTAAAAAAAAGTTGTTTGTTTACTTACCACAAGTAAAAATGGCCTCTTTCAGAACACCAGCATGTCCGCTACAACCCACTCAAAGACGAGTGGGTCCTGGTGTCCCCACACCGTTGCCAACGACCCTGGAGTGGGCAGACAGAAGCAGAGTCTGAAGAGCCGCCAGACCCTCAGAATCCCTTACTGCCAGGAGCTACGAGGTCTAGTGGACAGGTAATATTCAGCATTATAAAAATAACAAACCCCAAAAACTCAATAACACTTATAATTAAGGCTTAATAACTTAATAACACTTATAATTAAGGCATTAATTAAACTATTATAATTTGCAGCGCAACCCTGCTTACACATCCACGTATGTGTTCCCTAACGACTTCCCGGCGCTACTGGAACGTGTGCCTGACCCTCCGCCCTCAGACAACCCCCTGTTCCGGTCCTCAGCCGCTAGGGGGACTTGCAGGTACGTGCTCATCATCTTTATTGTCCATAGCATCTCTTATTTATAGACCAACAAAATTGTTTGTTTTCACACTAATTATGTCAACTTGTAACGTATTTATTTTTATGTTATCGTTACCACTTAGTTAACTCTTAAGTTTAAAACCTTTTTGTATAAGACCTTTTTGTGTCAAGTTGTTACCAAATTTATGACCAATGTATTTTAATATTTTTTTACAAAATGTATTCAATTTAGGTAAGTATCCATTTGTGTAGTGTTGTTTTTAGGGTTCCGTACCTCAAAAGGAAAAAACGGAACCCTTATAGGATCACTTTGTTGTCCGTCTGTCCGTCCGTCCGTCTGTCAAGACCCTTTTTCTCAGGAACGCGTGGAGGTATGAAGCTGAAATTTATATCAATTACTCAGGTCTACTGTCCCTTGAAGCTGTGAAAAAATCAAACTTCTAAGCCAACGCAATCAAAAGATACAGCCGTTTATGCCGCAAATTTTCGACACTTGCAAGGGAATCAAAACCTACAGGGTGCTTCCCGTGAACTCAGAATCTTGAAATTTGGTACGAAGCAACGTCTTATAGCATAGATAAAGGAAAAATTACGAAAACCATAAATTTTTAGTTACATCACATAATAAAAATATTCTAAGTAATTTTAAACTTTGTTTGTACGGAACCCTCGGTGCGCGAGTCCAACTCGCACTTGGCCGGTTTTTATATTATAAAAATACCTCATGTTACCGTAGTCTTGTTGTTTATTAATTTAGGAGTTATGTATAGTTATACACTTTTAAACCAAACCATTTTATTTGGTATTTGCAATGTTTTTATACTTTGGTCATTGCTTTTGATGATTTTTTTTTTCACCCTTTTATTAAATTGTCTTCATCTAAGGGGGGAGGACATGTAGCGGTATGTTTACCCACACATGCACACCACTTGCGAGCTTATAAGTGCCTATGACGTTGCACCGTCAAGTTAAGTTCGAAACCACGCGTCCCCGTGACAACACATATAGTCGGTTACTACCCGTTACTCGCGTCAATCATTTATTGTAGTATCGTACCGTGTTTAGTTATAGCAAATACTTTATTAAATTCATAGTGCAGCATAGAATTGGACATTTCATTTCATCTAACTATAGAACCGTCCGAGTACGTCCCAAGTTCTATATTGGCAACTCGGCACAAAATAAGGTTATACCTCAGATGATCATAGAAACAACAGATACCCAGAAAAACGTTACAACATAGCATGGGTACATTTGGTATCTTTTATCGTTCTGCTAGTGGCTAGTGATCTAATTCAAAAGGCTTTGCCGAATCGGTCTCGAAATAAAGGCCTAAGAAGGAACATGGGTGGTTTTTAATCGGTAGAAGTCTGACACTCCCTACCGCTCTGCCCAGAGCGGGAGGAGTCATTTGATGATTTCACAACCCCCCCACCCCCCCCCCCCCAAAAAGACCTATCTATATGTTTTTAACCTGATTTAAATTATCATTTGTCTTGATTTCTATATTCCAGGGTGATGTGCTTCCATCCAAACTCCACAATGACGATACCGCTGATGACCATTGACGAAATCATGGCTGTTATTAATGAGTGAGTAAAAATAACAAATCTGTAGGCCATACAACTATTTTTTCCGTGGGGGTCGAACCCATGCACGACACGCAGTGCAGCAGTTAATCGCTCAGCCACTGCGCCAACCGTGCCGTCAAAGTTGTAGAGTAGGTACGAGGTACCTATCGAGCTGAGTGGCGTGCAAATCAAATCAAAAGGACACGATTTGTCTGTTTTCTTTAACTATTTTTTTTTTTGTGAATTCGTGGACAATGTTGTTGGTTACATGAGTAATAACATAAATATGTGAGATTGTGTATTTGTGTATAAATGTATTTCTAAGTTGTGTTATTTTAAGAATCTTTAGTTAAGCTGGCATGTAACTGTTTTTTGTCCCTAACAAATAAAATAAAATAAAATAAAATAAAAAGTCATTTATTCAAATCAACTTACTTTTCGAACCTCAATTTTTTTTACAAGAGTCAGTCCCCCAAAATGCCTCCTTTCCTGTGATTGAAGAGGCCTATATCCAGCAATGGATTGCTGAAAGCTGATGACGATAGTTGGGTAAAGGCACGGTAAGACAGACAGGTGGAATGATCATGCCTAGCCTTTTCCCAACTATAGTGGGGCCGGCTTCCAGTCTAACCGGATGCAGCTGATGAGCTGAATACCAGTATTTTACATGGAGCGACTGCCTATCTGACCTCCACAACCCAGTTAATACTAGGTAATACTTGCAATATCCTTTTGGTAAGACTGGTTGTTAGACTTTCAGGTCACAGGTTGAATGATTCCTATTAAAAATTCCAGATGGGTGAACCAAGTAACGGAGCTGGGCCGCAAGTACACGTGGGTGCAGATCTTCGAGAACAAGGGAGCCGTCATGGGGTGTTCCAACCCTCACCCTCACTGCCAGATCTGGGCGTCCAGCTACCTGCCCAACGAGCCTAGAGTTAAGGAACGGTAAGTGTACGGTTTTATGAACTTTAGCTATAGCTTATTGGCTTTCGCTCTGGCTGAAAAAATTAGAGAACTCTTTTCAATGTTACATTTTTCTTGTTAAGTCTGAACCCCACGTCCGCTTTTCTCTCCCGATTACCACACAACTTTTCAACCACCGGCACCTCTGTAAGTATTCATTTCTTATTTTATACATTCGCGCATTACTCCACACATCCCGCGCATTACTCCACACATCCCGCGCATTACTCCACACATCCCGCGCATTACTCCACACATCCCCCATTCCTTTTATTGCTATTCATCCATTCATTTATTTGTTAAACATTATCATTCTTGATTTTTTTTTACAGAACACAGAAGGAATATTACATCAAATTCAAGCGGCCGTTGTTAGGGGATTACTTGAAGCAAGAATTGGTGAAAAAGGTACTCTAGACCAAATTCATGATGGTATTTTAACATTTTTTTTTTCTTGTGAAGTATTCCTAATTTGTGTAGTGGTAGCAATCGTGACTAGGATGAACTCATCTAATTCTGTGATTCGCCTAATTCGGTAATATTTGATACTTAGTTAATACTTTATTTTTATATTTCTACAAAGGCCTTTATCACGAAGTTAGATGAGTTCACTATACTCGGCATAAGATCCTAAATTGAATGCCCAGTTTTGCCAAAGAGGTGTTCAGTTGGCTGGATTTTGAATTTGGTACTTTTGTAATATTATCTACACTAATAATATTATGAAGAGGAAAGATTTGTACCTATTTTTGTATGTTTGTAATGAATAGGCTCAAAAAGTACTGGGCCGATTTCAAAAATTCTTTCACCCTTGGAAAGCTACATTCACCCTGAGTAACATAGGCTACTTTTTATCCCTGTATTCCCACGGGAACGGGATCTACGCGGGTGAAACCGCGGGACGTCCGCTAGTTATAAATATTGTAAAAATTGCCTTGCTGGTCTTGTCGTCGCAAACGCGCTTGAGGTTCTAGGTTCGATACCCGCGTCGGGTAAATCTTACAACAAAAACAAGAAAAACTAGACCTTCACGACTTCCTACTGTTCAATGGATCCACCAGCAAAATATTTTGAGTGCACTAAATTGAGTTCTACAAAACCTGACTTTTCACCCAAAAAAAAGAATCGATTCCTAGCAACATTTTGTTTTTTCGAGTAACTTTTAATGTACTCGCAGTCTCGTACTGCATATCTAAGGTCCCATTAAAATAGGTGGACAAAATTTCAGAAATTATTCAGACCACCAAAATAAGGACGATAGTAAAAGAAATTATAAGAGAAACGCATTTAAGTACCTACTCATAAAGGATGAGTTTGTTCTAGAGTGCCGGCAATTTATTATTTTAAGTAAACAAAAAAACAGTTTATTTAATGATTTTTTTTTGTTTAGACATGTTTGGTTAGACCTACTGAACGCTGTATTAAAATTGGTCCACCTATTTTAATGGGACCTTATATTTGCGGACGGTTTCGTAAGAAACGATCCATTCACACCTTGTATTATTACGTTTACTAACGTCTTCTTACATTTTCAGGAACGCATAGTAGTCCAAAACCCAGAATGGGTAGCCGTTGTGCCATACTGGGCCATCTGGCCATATGAGACCATGTTACTACCCATAAATGGGCGACCCCAACGGCTGACAGACTTGAACGACGCCCAGAAGAGGGCGCTAGCGGAGGTCATGAAACAATTGAATATTAAGTACGATAACCTCTTCAAATGCAGCTTTCCTTATAGTATGGGTTTTCATGGTGAGTATTATTTATTTTGTAAACTAGCTGATACCCCGGCAAATGGTATGTCAGTTATCGCGACAAATTAATATAGGTCCTGAAACCTTTCTCGAGAACCACTCTATTCATTGGTGAAAACAGCATGAAAATCGGTGCAGTAGTTTTTGAGTTTATCGCGAACATATAGACAGACGCGGCGGAGGACTTTGTTTTATAATATGTAGTGATAGTGATGTTGAGTGTAACCAATGATTCTGCGAAGGAAGGTCTGTGTCACCCAGCCCGCTACACTATTCCCAAACCACTGCAAAACCTTCAATCAACTTGCAATCAACGTTCTTTTTTGTTCACCATCAGCCTATAAATCCTATAACGTTCCCACGTGCGGGACTCAGGTCTCCTCTCTAGGAGAGGGATGGGCTATAACCCACCACGCGGGCCCAGTGCGGGTTGGTAGCTTAGATGTCACATGTTTTCAAATTGTTTGGTTCTAAGACATGCCAGTTTCCTCACGATGTTTTCGTTTACCGCTGTGTTAGTTACGCCATAAATATTTTACTCATTTCATTTCAGGAGCCCCAACAGGTCCTTCGAAAGCCCCCGGCGACTCGCCCCACTGGCTCCTCCACGCCATCTACCTACCTCCGCTGCTAAGATCGGCAACTGTCAAGAAATTCATGGTGGGCTACGAGATGTTGGCGCAGTCCCAACGAGACCTGACTCCTGAACAAGCAGCGCAGAAGTTGAGGGAGTGCGATGATGTGCATTATAAGAATAAGAAGTAGAAAGAATATGGAGGGGATCGTGTGGGCCTACAGTCCTTTCATAGTTATAGAGTTTCATGTTTTTTTTTTTACTTGGGCTTACTCTTGACCGCAATCTTGCCATAAGGGCATAGATGAGGTCGACGATGGAACGAGCTTACCCAGAAGAAGCCTATTCACTCGCGACTTAAATACATAGATTCATATACCTAACCCTGAACTCGGGAAAACCGACGCAGGCAGGGAATTCCACTCCTTGGCTGTGCGTATAAGGACTTAGCAAAGCGCTTCGTACGAATGTGTTAAACATCGATAAGGTATTGGTGACCTGCAGTACGCCTAGTCTCTCGATGGAAGAAGGGAGATGGTGGACAAAAACTAGTCTAACGCTGAAATATTGTTTTTTTTATTAAATCATGTCACTAGATTAGAGATATCAATGCACTAGATTGTTAGCTTGGTATGGACTCGTGATGTGGAGGAATGAGGAAACTATCGTCAGAAAAGTTTTAAGTGTGAATGTGAATCGGATAGGTATTAAGTATGGAAGAAGAAGAGTTGTTGCGCTGACTCCAAATAATTTGGGTTAAGTCATTACTTAACCCAAATTATTTGCAAGAGAATGATGATTCTACGATCAATGTAGCTTAGAGTACCTAAGTTATTGAACATTTTCGTGCCTGTTTTTGTATGTACAGTGGCTATCGTCCGGGACCAAAGTGAACAAAAAATCATTCCGTAATGAAAAACTATGTTATGAATAAATAAATTAAGTAATACTATGGTATGTTACTTCGTTGATTGGTTTTTTTTTACGAGGCTCAAATATTATTTTTGTATTCGGATTTCATTGAATCAAAAAATGAAAGATTGGGTTGTTTTATACGTGGTTTTATACGTCTAATAGTTCCTAACAAAATAAATTATTTGTTATAATTTGTTGTTTCTTTAAAGTTTCCCAACAAACTAACTCGAGCAGTGTGAGGTACATTAGTTTTTAGCATTTCTCAGTAGCAGCGCTTAGTCTGGGTTGGTGCTCAGTTCATGTGAATGCCAATAAGTTTGCAAGGACAAGGGACTATATAATATAACTGGCTAAATGTGGGTATATAGCAAAAAGCCTAACTCTTCCAAGCGATTATAACAGCTTGCCTGCCTGTCACTTCTTGCAGGCCAATGTTAGTAACACGCAATTAGACACAGTAACTGAAGAAAGCTGAACTTGCCTGTTTAGTTCTACGATGATGATTCTATAATACTTACACTCCGCACCACCAGGAGCTATATTTTTTGTAAACAAAGAACTTGTATAACAAATCAATCTATACAGTAATACTTCAAAGAAAAACCATGACGAACTCAAAATACAAGGTGTTAATTTAAAAAAAAAACATCATATGGTATTATAGGCGTTCCAGAGACACCGCATCTTGAATTTGAAGCATTTACCGAACACGCTGTCTCTCTCAGTATTGAGCTCTAAGTCGTTACCTATCCTTTTCTCTAGTTTGACAATGACAGCTAATACTGACAGGCTGCCATGATGATGACAGTAAACTTCAGTAAAACGCTGTCCTGTTCCTGTCAAATCACTTGTTTTCTGTTTGGCACACTGTTTGGGTTTGTTTTGCCTATTTTATTTAGTTTGCAAACCCTTATTGTTTAGTTATTATCATTTAAAGTTACAAATGGATACAGAGGAAAAGCCAGAAAAAAGTTGCAAAAAGAAAAACCAGTGTCACATTTGCAGCAAAGTTATAATTGGTAGTTCATTTAAGTTTAAAGCTCATTTGTATCAGCACAAGGCTGTGGGGGCTCGATTCCAATGTGAATATTGCACCAATGCGTATTATAGAAAAGATGTTTATGATAGACATGTACGAGCACACACTGGAGGCAAGAAAATGTTCATTTGCGACCATTGCGATCGCGGTTTTGTCGAAAAACGAAACTTACGTCTTCATTTGAAAGTCCACGACGAATTTTTCACAGACAAAGAGATTCAATACAAATGTATCGCGTGTGGAGCCAGTTTTTGCGAGGAGAGATTACTAAAGTACCATATCAGGAAAAAGCACTTTAATTTTCAAGAAAACGAACCAACATACATCAAAAAAGAACTGAACGAAACTTGGGTCGAGCGAGTTCTAGAATCAGAAGTTTGCGTCGAAATGACTAAGGTCAACAACAACATTATAAACATCAAAAAAAGCTCAATGAAAGTCGAAGACAATCCAGAGACTTCTAGATTCAAAGAGTATATGTCTTCAGTGTTTGCAAGCAAAGACAGATCGCAGTATTCCAAAGCTGTATGTGATTATTGCAAAAAAGAGATGTTGAAGAAGAGTCTATTGGCACATATAAGAGAGAGACATTTAAGGCTGAAGAAGTTTTCTTGTGTGGAATGTAAGCAAGGTTTCAGTCGCCATTACCAGTTAGTAAACCATATTTGTGGTAAATTTAAGATGAGGCCTAGGAAATAATACTTGAGATTTTTGTTTTGGTGATGATCTTATGCGGAGCCGTTTCCCGAGTATGTTGGGTTGTATTCCAGTATAGCCGAGGTGACTGAACATCAGAATTGTTTTTGTGTGTGTGATTGTGTCTCTATTTATAGAGACGGCTTATCTGATCTTTACAGCACACATAGTACTGGGTAATGCAATACCTTGTGGTAAGACTACTTTCTGGCCATTGACTACTGGACCAAACTACTGAGATCGGCCTCTGTATTCAGAAATGGTTTCGGTTTGTAAAGCTGTATGTCTATCTCGCTCACGTTCGTAATGCCAAAAAAAGATAGACATATGACTTTTGGCATATAGCATGTGTCAATATGGTTAAGGCTAGGCAGTTGAAGAAAATTGACATACTTATAGTGTTCAGTATTTTGGTAATCTCTAGTTTTGTATCGTATGATATGATAAGTGCCTTATATTATAAAGAATGCCTTATATGACATTCTGTACTTTCTACCTACCCCTAGGCTAAATAAACATGAGTGTTGTAATGTAGTTGAAACGATAAAGTAGTTTATTTATTTTATACAAAGACATTGTATTGCGTGCTGTATATGCTCGAATTGGTTTAACCATCTTTAATGTCATGCATGTAAATTATGTTTGAGTTGTTTATTTGTTAGTTTTTCACATACACTGTTAATTATGAGCCTTTAAAGATATGAAGACACATTTGTTCAAAACAGTCAGGTGCAGAGTACTCTTAAAATTCTTCCTTCATGACTAGATTTATACACGTTGATGACTTAATAAGACGGAATGAGTATGTAGGAGTAGGGTAGTTGACAAAAAAAATCGAATCAGTCCGTCAGATAGATTTCCAAAAAATATTGGACACATTTTTTCTTTTTTCACGTAAACAAAAAATGAATATTATGTTACAGTGCTTCGAAAAGTCGTGTGACATCACAGCTTGGTACATTTTTTACCACGAATTGACGTCACAAGCCCCCACTCATGAACTTTGACAAGTTTTATTTTCGTCGATTTTTATTTATATAATAAAACAAAAACAAATATTTTTCGTTATTTCATAATCTGACGGACTAAACAGAATCATATTTTTTTAGTTAGGAAACATCCCTATTATTGTACTAGGTAGCATTTTGTAATATAGCTGCTTAAGTGCATGGGAAAAAGGCGTGAATTAATGTATGTTTTTTATTCGTTAGGTAATTATGAAACTATTTAATTTAGACCATTATGTCTTCCAATTAGATAGTATTTATTAGATGAAGTGCCGTTTATTGAAGGAGAAAGTTTAATATAAGCGGTGTCCTTAGTTCGCCTGTTGTTATAAAATGTATGTAAATCTATATATTTCTACATTGTGACAACTTAAACTAGTTTTTAATCAAAGTATATTTATCTTATAACTAAAGGTACTGTCTTGTTGGTGTGCTGGTCTTGTCTTTGATTCTCGGTGGTCCATCAGGATTTTTTTATACATAGAATGTAGATTTGTGTCTGGTTGATGGCAATAGGCTCGCCCCCTATTACATGGGACTTAAACATAGCTGGCCATATGTGGGTGTACTGTGAGGTACACCTTTGCCTAACCCTTCGGGATTTGCAGGTGTGATGTAATATTATTAGGTAGAGACAATATATCACAATATAAAGATTGCATGTAACAGATTAAAATTATAGTTTTAAGTAGTATTTATTTTTAATCAAGACATTTTTATACTAGCTTTTAGTTATGTTGTTATCAGTGCATCATGATGATGATGCACTGTTCTGTTCTTATGGTTGATGCGACAAAGTACCCAAAGCAAAATTCGAATCTTCTTACGTTTTTTTGCAATGGTCAGTGTCAAGTCGTAAGAAAATTCGAATTTCGCAGACTACCTTGTCACCTTCAGTAAGTACCTATGTAAGTTAGCCTGCTTTGAAATATATTAACTATTTTATTTTTCAACCACTAGTTGGTATCCGATACAACTGAAGTTTAAAATTTAAATTGACTCTTAAATAAAAGACTGATGCCAAGTATGCCTTCTATTTTAATTATTAATAGTAGTTTAGTTTAACGGGGCTTTTATCCACACTTAGCCTCTTGATTGGGCCATTGTGCGTGTAACTAATTAATATTAGTAATAAAATGTGTAAAATTATGAATCTGGTTGTCTAAGTAAATGCGTTACACCCCTAAGGGTTAACACTTGCTTGTTGTGTACACTTCAACCAAGGTGAGATACAAATAAGGCGGGAAAACACAGAAATATAAAATACTAGCAGTTGCCCGCGACTTCGTTCGCGTAGAAATTTTGACTCTCTTGTCTGGACTGCCTGTGGATGGTACCTACTATGTCAAATCGAATGCCAAATGCCAATCGAAGCGATTATATTCCCTTAAACCAGCCCTGTCGTAAAATCTATTCCTACCTGAAATGTCTTAACTATATTCTATCTCTCTGCCAATTTTCAGGTACAAAAAGCCAAGGATTTCATATGGACTTACGGGAGCCCTTAGTCCAGGTCTTCCTTACAAATTTCTTAGCTTAGATCTCCTACTCCTAAACTCTAGACTTGTTAAATTTCAGGTTGTTAGTACAAAAAAAAAACAGTACATTTTTACAAACATGTGAAAGCCCTCAGACCTCCTTATTCTGGCCATGTTGCTAAACTCGCTAAATCTGTTCTTAGTCAACGTCTACTAACTATAAAGTACCTTCCTGCCAAAATTGTAGCACAAAAAAAGGAAGGACTGTCATACAAACTCGCGTGAGCCCTTAGAACTCCCTAGTCCAGCCCTGTCGCAAAATCGGTTCTTAGCAAACTTCTACTCACCTACTACGTCCCTGTCAAAATTCAAGTTAGTAGCACACAAAATGATGGACTTTTAAACAAACTTGCGAGCGCCCTTAAACCTCTCTAATCCGGCCCTGCCACAAAACCTGTACTTAGCAGAGTTCCACTAACTATAAACTACGTGCCTGCCAAAAGTCAAGTTTGTAGCACAAAAAATTAAGGATTTTCTTACGAACTTGCAAGAACCCTTAGACCTTCCTAATCCGGCCCTGTCACAAAATCTGTTCTTACCAGACGTCTACTAACTATAAAGTACGTCCGTCTCAAAAATCAAGTTTGTAGCTCAAAAAATGAAGGACTTTCATACAAACTGGCGAGAGCCCTTACACCTCCCTAATCCGGCCCTGTCTCAAAATCGGTTCTAAGCAGACGTCTACTAACTTTAAACTACGTCCCTGCCAAGCATCAAGATTGTAGCACGAAAAATTAAGGACTTTCATACAAACTTGTGAGGGCCCTTAGACCACCCTAATCCGGCCCTGTCGCAAAATTAATTCATAGCAGACACCCACTGACTATAAACTACGTCTCTGCTAAAAATCAAGATTGTAGCACGAAAAATTAAGGACTTTCATACAAACTTGTGAGGGCCCTTAGACCACCCTAATCCGGCCCTGTCGCAAAATTAATTCATAGCAGACGCCCACTGACTATAAACTACGTCTCTGCTAAAAATCAAGATTGTAGCACGAAAAATTAAGGACTTTCATACAAACTTGTGAGGGCCCTTAGACCACCCTAATCCGGCCCTGTCGCAAAATTAATTCATAATAGACGCCCACTGACTATAAACTACGTCTCTGCCAAAAATCTAGATTGTAGCACAAAAAATGAAGGAGTTTCATACAAACTTGCGAGGGCCCTTAGACCACCCTAATCCGGCCCTTTCGCAAAACCCGTTCTTAGCGGACGTCTACTAACCATAAACTACCTCCCTGCCAAAAATCATCTTTGTACGTCCAGCGGTTTTCGAGATTTCGTGATGAATCAGTGAGTGAGTGACCTTTCGCTTTTATAGATATAGATACCTATAAAACTACCTTATATACCTAGGTACCTTTTTTTTCGGGTCTGAATATCATCAAATGTATAGTACCCGGCACGGTTCTTGGGCGCTCGGCGGAAGAGTGGGGATCGCTGTGCGCATCGTACACTTTATGACAAATAAAACGCACACCCGTTTATTATTTATTGGTCGTGAGGTAAGTGCAGCAGGAGTAAAGAACAAATCCCGAGTGACGGCTATGCCGCGATGCGCTACGGGCCAATCACTGCACTTTCCCCGCCCCGCGTCTCACTTCATACCACCAAAGGGACCCAATAACTCACTTTTGCGTCAGCGCTCAAGAATCGTGCCGATGATAATACACACCCTCCCACTCTGGGCAAAGCGGAAAGGAATGTCATACTTGTACTGACGAAAACCCATCCATGTTCCTTCTTAGGGCTCGTTTACGGAGACGCGGGGCGTCGCGCGGCGCGTGCAGAAGGCTCGTCTCGTGCTTTTTATCCGACTTCTAAAAAAAGAAGGAGGTTCTCAATTCGGATGTAAGTTTTTTTTTTATGTTTGTTCGGGCATAACTCCGTCGCTTGATAACCGATTTGAAAAATTCTTTTTTTGTTGGAAAGGGTTTATGTACTTCCCAAATGGTCCCATATTTTTTTTATCGAAATCGGACAAGCAGTTTTTGAAAAATCAACAAAACTCAAAAAAAAATGCTACATTGTCCACAATAGGATGTGAACTTACATGTGAACCACTAAAAACTGAAAAATAAAAACTTTTTAACAAAAAATAAAACCGACTTCAAAAAAAAAACACAAAAAAGTGAAAAATAAACTTTAGAAGAAAAATCAGTTTCTGAAGTCGGTGGCAAAAAAATGAAATGTCAAAGAAACAAAAGTCACCGACTTCAGAAACTGATTTTTCTTCTAAAGTTTATTTTTCACTTTTTGTTTTTTTTTTTTAAGTCGGTTTTATTTTTTGTTAAAAAGTTTTTTATTAATTTACTGAGAGACGGGTCCGCTGCATTTTAAACTAACGTGCGAAAATAGCTTCTCGTAAAATCGACGTTTGAAATCGTTAACTTTTTCATACATCGTGCATCGCCATGTGTTTGAATTAAAAACGCAGCACGCGCCGCGCGACGCCCCCCCCGCCCAGGCGCGGTCGCAGCCTGAAATTTTGGAGGGGGTCACTCACTACACTAAAAACTTTTTTACAAAAAATAAAACCGACTTCGACAAAAATAAAACACAAAAAAGTGAAAAATAAAAATCAGCTTCTGAAGTCGGTGACTTTTGTTTGTTTGATTTCATGTTTTTGCCACCGACTTCTGAAGCTGATTTTTATTTTTCACTTTTTTGTGTTTTATTTTTGTCGAAGTCGGTTTTATTTTTTGTAAAAAAGTTTTTATTTTTCACTTTTTAGTGGTTCACATGTGCTTACCCCTTCACAACGTACCGGCGTGATGTTATGTTATGAACTGGTGTAAACAATAGACAGACATGAGATTTCAGCAATCCCAGTCCATTTGCTATCATTTATTGAGGAGTTCCGTTGTCTATCTCCGAAGTACTTCATCAGAATATGTTCACCAACCTTTGTAGTGAGTACAGGCGTGATATTATGTTGTGTGATGGCGTAAACAATGCTTAGATATGCTATAGCAACAATCGCGGTTAATCTGCTGTTATTTATTGAAGAGTTCCCCCGATTTCTACAAGATCCCATCATCAGATATTGAAATGGTGACAATGGGACCACACGGGAAGCACCAGCTTTGAAATAAAAAAAGAATCATGAAAATCAGTTCACCCAGTCGCAAGTTATGAGCGAACAAACATAAAAAAAAAAAAAAAAAAACAGTCGAATTGATAACCTCCTCCTTTTTTAACCGACTTCCAAAAAAAGGAGGAGGTTATCAATTCGACTGTATTTTTTTTTTGTTTTTTTTTTTTTTTTTTTTTTTTTTTTTTTTTTTATGTTTGTTCACTCATAACTTGCGACTGGGTGAACTGATTTTCATGATTCTTTTTTCATTTGAAAGCTGGTGCTTCCCGTGTGGTCCCATTGTCACCATTTCAATATCTGATGATGGGATCTTGTAGAAATCGGGGGAACTCTTCAATAAATAACAGCAGATTAACCGCGATTGTTGCTATAGCATATCTAAGCATTGTTTACGCCATCACACAACATAATATTACGCCTGTACTCACTAGAAAGGTTATAAAAACTATTTTGTGAAGATCTGATGAAGAACTTCGGAGATAGGCAACGGAACTCCTCAATAAATGATAGCTAATGGACTGGGATTGCTGAAATCTCATATTGTCTGTCTATTGTTTACACCAGTTCCTAACATAACATCACGCCGGTGCGTTGTGAAGGGGTAAGCACATGTGAAACACTAAAAAGTGAAAAATAAAAACTTTTTTACAAAAAATAAAACCGACTTCGACAAAAAAAACACTCAAAAGTGAAAAATAAACTTGAGAAGAAAAATCAGTTTCTGAAGTCGGTGACAAAAAAATGAAATCAAAGAAACAAAAGTCACCGACTTCAGTAACTGATTTTTCTTCTCAAGTTTATTTTTCACTTTTGAGTGTTTTTTTTGTCGAAGTCGGTTTTATTTTTTGTAAAAAAGTTTTTTGAAGTCGGTTAATAAAAAATAGGTATCTGGAATAAACTAGATGTCATTTCAAAGTTATTTTGGCCATCGAAACACCACCTAGATGTCAGCAAACTACAAATTTATCGCTGTTAGGGGATAGGTAGAAATTTTCTTTTATTACTTATTTGGCAAATTTTTGAGATTTTACAATTTGATCTTAGATTTTGGGGGGGGTCATGTCCCCTCTGTGACCTCCCCTTCGGACCGCGCCTGGCCCCGCCTTTACGTAAACATGCACATATGGCTAGGTAATAAACCCAGTTCATCATTAGCTATTAAAGGTTGAGATATTATAAGGTTAGTTCAATTTCTATCCAAAACGATGACGTCAGCATTATCAGGACGCGATCACGCGATCAAGCTTCCTATGTGCGATAATAATAAAATTATGCCCGGTAGTCGTAAATAAAACACCGAATCTATCAAACGATAATACCGTTAGCGACAGGGCATTAAAATAAATATTGCTCTGTGTGATGTTTTCTTGATGTCTACTACAACTTCTAGTCAACAAAATACATCACCGCATCACTACTTTAACAGCAATACCTAAAACTAGTCGATTTGATTGAGAACGCCGCCGCCGCGCCGCTTTGCTACACGCTTAAAGAATAGCCGCGGGCGCCGCCATGCGTCCCGCCCCGCGTCTCTATGAACAACATCGTACATTGCCATACGTTTGTGTTTGCGCGTGCGATGACATCTACCGCTGCACGCGCCGCCTGTCCGTAAACACAAAATACGTCCGACTCACGGCGCACCGCTCCACGCAACGCACCACGCGCCGCGCGCCGCCCTGCCTGTATGTACGTAAACATGCACTTTTGTGTTCCGGGGCCGCGGTATCTCTTTCGATCAGTCGTGCGTGGGCACTTGTGGACCCATTCTGTTTGCTGTCAGCTCTTTGTGGCGCGTGTGGAACATGACCGCACCGTCGACACGGCTCGTCATCATAAGACGAACGGACGATGGGCTAGCCCATTACTCACCGTCCACAATAAATTCAGGTAGGGTTTATATAAGCTGTGTGCAGGACCGTCTTTAACCAATAGGTCACTCTACACACACCATAAACCATTGTACTCGTAGGATGCAAAAGCGATTATTGCCTGGAAAGCTACAGAATTGTAAGAATGCAGGATCTAACTGTAACAGTCCGGCAATCTCCCTACTTGGTGAGAGGCTCCCACTTTTCCACCCGATCGGCAATCCGTTTTGTCAGCAATGTGCCCTCCTGCCCACTACACACTGTCGGTAACTTTGGTTCTCTGGCGGATGCTATGCCTTGGTCCCATTAGCAACCTTATTCCTACCATTATAAAGACTGATTTTATTAGTGACGCAGAGTTAGAGGTAGGTACAATAACAGTGAAAGGACTGATAATTAGTAATGTGTCAAAATTGAAAATGCCTCTAAAATATTTTTAAATTGTAATTTGTTTACAAAACATTTTGCATGATTCATAGATTTAAGTAGCAAACTTCATAAATTAAAATTGATTTTCATCCCCCCATCTCGGAAAGAGTCTTTTTGCTCTTCGATATCTGAGTGCAAAAGCCGTTTTTATCCTCTAGAGCGATAAAGTAATTTGAATTTAGAACATCGTGTGCAAGCTAAGTCTGTGAATTCAAAACATCATACCGAACATTCACACTTATCACCGATAATTCATTCATTCGATTATTCTCTATGGTGCCGAATTTATCATACAACCTCTTTTTTTAATTTGTTAAAAACTCAGACTCGGAACTTTCTTGGTGTACCTACTTTTTTAACCGACTTCAAAAAAAGGAGGAAGTTATCAATTCGACTGTATTTTTTTTTTTTTTTTTTTTTATGTTTGTTCGCGCATAACTTGCGACTGGGTGAACTGATTTTCATGATTCTTTTTTCATTTGAAAGCTGGTGCTTCCCGTGTGGTCCCATTGTCACCATTTCAATATCTGATGATGGGATCTTGTAGAAATCGGGGGAACTCTTCAATAAATAACAGCAGATTAACCGCGATTGTTGCTATAGCATATCTAAGCATTGTTTACGCCATCACACAACATAATATCACGCCTGTACTCACTACAAAGGTTGGTGAACATATTCTGATGAAGTACTTCGGAGATAGACAACGGAACTCCTCAATAAATGATAGCAAATGGACTGGGATTGCTGAAATCTCATGTCTGTCTATTGTTTACACCAGTTCATAACATAACATCACGCCGGTACGTTGTGAAGGGGTAAGCACATGTGAACCACTAAAAAGTGAAAAAACTTTTTTACAAAAAATAAAACCGACTTCGACAAAAAAAACACTCAAAAGTGAAAAATAAACTTGAGAAGAAAAATCAGTTTCTGAAGTCGGTGACTTTTGTTTCTTTGATTTCATTTTTTTGTCACCGACTTCAGAAACTGATTTTTCTTCTCAAGTTTATTTTTCACTTTTGAGTGTTTTTTTTGTCGAAGTCGGTTTTATTTTTTGTAAAAAAGTTTTTATTTTTCACTTTTTAGTGTTTCACATGTGCTTACCCCTTCACAACGTACTGGCGTGATGTTATGTTAGGAACTGGTATAAACAATAGACAGACAATATGAGATTTCAGCAATCCCAGTCCATTTGCTATCATTTATTGAGGAGTTCCGTTGCCTATCTCCGAAGTTCTTCATCAGATCTTCACAAAATAGTTTTTATAACCTTTGTAGTGAGTACAGGCGTGATATTATGTTGTGTGATTGGCGTAAACAATGCTTAGATATGCTATAGCTACAATCGCGGTTAATCTGCTGTTATTTATTGAAGAGTTCCCCCGATTTCTACAAGATCCCATCATCAGATATTGAAATGGTGAAAATGGGACCACACGGGAAGCACCAGCTTTCAAATGAAAAAAGAATCATGAAAATCAGTTCACCCAGTCGCAAGTTATGAGTGAACAAACATAAAAAAAAAAAAAAAAAAAAAATACAGTCGAATTGATAACCTCCTCCTTTTTTTGGAAGTCGGTTAAAAATAAAAACTTTTTTACAAAAAATAAAACCGACTTCGACAAAAATAAAACACAAAAAAGTGAAAAATAAAAATCAGCTTCAGAAGTCGGTGGCAAAAACTTGAAATCAAACAAACAAAAGTCACCGACTTCAGAAGCTGATTTTTATTTTTCACTTTTTTTTGTGTTTTATTTTTGTCGAAGTCGGTTTTATTTTTTGTAAAAAAGTTTTTATTTTAATTTGCTTTGCGCGCGCCATTTTCTTTTCAGGTCATATTGTTAAAACGTTAGGAACAAGTGATAAACCTAAAATGAGTGATTCTAGTGACGAAGAAGTTTATTTCTGTAATACTTAGCTATCATAATGTAGTAGATAATACTTAAACTGGAATAAAAGTATCTTGTGATTGTAAATGCTTTTTTTTTTGCATTTAGTCATTTCCTCGCTGAGGTGGGATGAAAAGTTACGTGTTGCACTCGAGTGCAAAGATTTTTCACCTCGTGCTCTTTTGATTCCCTCGCTAACGCTCAGGATTCTAATTTTGAATCACTCGCTCCGCTCGTGTTTCAATTTTAGGATCCTTCGCTTCCTCGGTCATCAAAATTGAGCACGCGGTTAAAAAGCAACTTTGCACTCTTGTATAACAAATAACTATTTCAACACACTTGCTCATAAAGTGGCTATAATTTCACCGCAATTAGGCTCATAATGACACCTATAATCAAACTGTGACTTTTTCATTATTATTATTCACTAGTGAGTTATAAGGTTTTTTTTAAAATTATATTGGTTGAGTTGCTACGTTCATAAAAAAGTTTCGATACAAAAAAGATCGTGTTCAATAGTAAAAATTTAATGTACTTAGTGCTTGCTCATTTCATGCAAATTTGAATCTAAATAGATAATTTTAACTTGTACGTTTTTATTAAATGAAACTTTCACTCAAATAATATAACTATAATTTTTTGTATTATAGAAAACTTTTTCCTCATTAAAACGTGGCTAAAACTCTATCGCGCTCATTCATTTAGTCTATGGTCGATCGCCATTGTTACAGTACATGGTGGCGCCACTGGTCAAGAAAAAATGCATCGCTACGTCAAACTTAGTACATTTATTTTATTAGTTCCGTGTTTTCCCGCATGCACAGATAAGTTGGTAGAACTGTAGATGCGCGCGGATAAGAAAACCGATTAATTTTTCCCGCTATTGTTAAAAAAAATCAGAACTCGTTTTAACTGTTGAAGATGACTTTTTAGTATTATTTTCTTCACAAGTGTGTTGAAAAACGTCGTATGATACACGTGTGTATTGATGATTACCGTCCTCGGCTTTCTTAAGACCCTCACCTGACGGCTCGGGTCTCAATGGCGCCTCAGCGGTAATCACCAACGTTACACACTTGTACCATAATGTACTATAAATTACTTACATATTATTTTATTTTAATATTTAGCAGTGTCTAAAGTTGTCACTATTCTAATCTAATTAGTCCGTCAGATAGATTTCTAAAAAATATTAGACACATATTTTCTATACACTCATGATCTTTGACACGTTTTATTTTCGTAAATTTTTATTAATTTTATAAAACAAAAAACACGTAGGTAATTAATATTTTTCGAAAATCTAAGAGATGACCTGCATTCATCAATAGCTGGCATCCTGGCATCACTATTGTACAAACAAGAGCTTAAGTTATGACACAAAATTCCCCGGTGATAAGGTAGCCCGCGAAATTCGAATTTTCTTACGTTTAATGGTATTTGCCGGTCAGTGTCAGTCTTTGACGGTCGCAAATCTTATTATATTTAATATACAACTATATTAAATAAAATAAGATTTGCGACCGTATCAAATGTGACTTTACTGAGTAGGTAATATAATGACTAAAATCACCAATACAACCCTCTCAGTGCATTTACTACCGTGAGTGACTATTTGATGAAAAAGGCATTCAAGGAAGTTCTACTATGAACTAATCTTAATTAGAAAAACGTAAAAATTAATTTCGCGGGTTAACTTGAAGGTTTTTCACGTAAAGTGTCACAAAATTAAAAAAAAAAACGGTGGAATGTTAGGCTTACGAAACCACTCACGCACTCCTTTGTAGTAAAGTGCCTTCAAGCCTCATTCAGCTTTCCTATAACTAAAATTTAAAGTTAATTAGTTTAATAAATAAAAACATTACGAATCATCCAATCCTTGGTTTTCATCTTCATACGAAATATAATCTTCTTTCTTTTTCAGTTTCGCATGGGGAGTGACCATTGGCAAATGTATCATACTGTCTGGATGTTCATCTTGCCATGTAGTGACTCTAGGTTTATGTAAAGATTTCCCTTTTTCGACATCGAAGGTTATTTCCTTGCCCCTAGATAATGTGTCTACCTCAACGCTGACAAGATCAAAAGCGGTCCCTTCCCAGTTAGCTGTGGATATATCTTCTTCCAATGGTAGTAATTCTTTAATTAGTTTTTTTCTTTTCGTATTTGAATAATGCGTACTACCATTTAAACCATCTTCATTCGCTTCGCTTTCGTCGTTTCGAAGTTCTTCTGTACTCGAATCGTTTTCATTCGTTTCAGTCACAAGATCTTCTACCGCGTCGCTTTTACTAATTTCATTCAAGACTTCATTTGTTTCCATGTCGCCGTTATTATTTTCGTTCAGAACAACTCTTTTTGTCTCGGTATCTTTCAGTTTTTCTCTTTTCTTGACAATTTCGTTCTTAAGTTCGTTTTTGTTCCGAAAATGTGTTTTTGCGATGTTTTCGTTCTTTCTGTTCGGAGGATTGGGTCTTTTCGTTAGATTCTTATTCATTTTGTTCAGAAATTGTTTTTTTGCTATATTTTTCTTCTTTCTGTTCGAAACATCTTCTCTTTTCGTTACATTCTTATTCATTCTGTTCAGAAGATCTTTTTTTGTAACGTTTCCATTCTTCCCTTTCAGAAGATCTTCCCCTTTCATGATATTCTCATTTATTTCCTTCAGAAGTTCTTTTTTCTTGATAATTTCACTAATATGATCGTTTCTTTTAATGTTGCGCGCTAGGAGGTCTAATTTCACAGGCTTGCTGTTGGTTTTGGTAACTTTCCTTGTTTCTGCGTTGAAATGTCCGCAGTCTTCAACACAAATGTAGTTCATGTTTTTAGGTTTCATTATTCGGGAGTATAGTACTTGGTTTTTCGAGTTTATCATCCTGAACATCACGTGTTCTGGTGTTATCTGAGAATTGGATTAAAATATTAATTATTTGAGTGGTGCTGATAGCCAAAAAACACAGGCTTTTGTTCGGCTACAGATATTTAATTCATTTGCATATTAAAAAATATAGCTTAAAAGATATTTGTACCTATATCTGTCAAATTGTTGATACCTAAACATATCATTGAATATTATTATATTCATCAATTTCTAACAGCTAATACTACAAAGACCTGAAAAATGGCTTGTTCTCCAAATATCAAAAATAAGACGCAAGAGGCACATTTTTATTGAGCGTTTACACCAGACTGCCCCGTTAGTCTAGTCTAGTGATCACAAGCGCGACTGCTGACCATGAGGCCCTATGATGGCCTTAAGTTTGATTCCACACGGTCAGCCAAAGTGTGATGGTTGATGGCATGTTGATGGCAATAGACACCCATGTATTATACCTACATAGCTGGCGAAATGTGGCTGTAGGTACTATTAGGTACGCCTCTGTCTTACCCTTTTGAAAGATAGATGATGTGTATCTATCTATTAGATAAATAAGTAAATACTGTCTCACAGCCACAAGCTGTCAGGTAGCTGTCACTAATTGACAACTGTCAGTCAGCAATAATGGCGGGAAGTTGGAAGGTGAAGCGTACCCTCCTCGACTGGGGTTCAAGACCTTGGTGGTGTTGGTGAACCTGCAGTTAAATTATGTATATTTGAAAACCAACCTCATAAGTCGTGAAAAGTTCGCAAAAATCTTGATTTTTACAAATAGTTTCTTGGCGTTCCTCCGTGCCACCATACATTTTAGTAAATCGCCACTGCGTCTCGATTGGGTTGTCACAAGTAGCTGTCAAATCCGAAAACTTGATGACAGAAGGGCAACTGTTATCTTCGTCTTTGTACTGGGTAATGTTTGCTCCGCATATTCTATCGTCAGCTAACAAGGAGTAGAATTCGTAAGGACACGGTGGAGTGCTCTCTTCGATTGACTGCGGGAAAACAAGCTGGTATTAATGTTGGTGCACAAGAAAATATCGAACCTTGGAGTAAATTCTTAGATCTGCTTTGTCAACTTGTAGTCTAGTCAAATGAGTAGTTTCACCTCGGAATTTGAGATACACACTCTACAAACTCGTATGAAAATTATTTTGTATTATGTCATCCTAAATGTTGTCTCAAAACCGCACTTATGGTAGGGTGTCCAGTGTCCATGACGACTATTAAAGTTTCAGATGTAAATAAGTGTAGATCTTTAAAAGTCATTACAGGGAGAGAGTGGCAATCAGTATCACCAAAACCACTGGGTTGTGGAGGTCATATAGGCAGTTGCTCCATGTTACTGGTATTCACTATTCAGCTGCAGACTGGTTGGCGACCCCAAAAAAGATGCTTGGCAGATGATAGTGGAAATTATGCATAAATTTCCTACTCCACTATTTTTTCAGATTTTGCGGTGTCCAAGACAGTTAAATTGATTCTCTGGGACTTCGTGGTCTCACCGTTTTACTAGTGGTCGCTACTGTTGATTCTGGCTTTCAGGAGTTGCAGTTGTTTGGGAAAAGTGTGGCGGGCTAGTCCCAAAAAAAAGATGGTAGCTAGGGTAGTAAGATTTCATCATTTCAGCCAAAAGACGTCCACTGCTGGACATAGGCCTCTCAGTAAGATTTATTTATTTATTAAAATCTCCCTTACAACTATCATTACAGGTGTACACCTAATGCGATAGCGCGGTCTTAAAACTACCTTATTTAGTATGAAAAAAAAAAACAATCTTACTATTATACCTACAATTACCTACTACAAAATACAGATAAGATACAGACTCACCCACGTCCCGCAGTTCTGAGACCCCGTACCGTTCACTTGTAACAGATTATTGCACCTATAGCAAACTATGTCTTTATTTGCTCCATTCAAAAGCGGTATACTCCGCCACGTACGCCAAAATAGGTCCCTCTTATACGTATACTTCATACCCTTCATAGCAAGTAATCGACGGAAATCTTTCTCTATAGCCGTTTTCTGTTTCAAAAACTTCCCCTTCAAGTGTTTATAATGCGTTATATCGTCAACAATCACTGTATTTGCCAATTTATTTAGAACTTTCACTCTATGAGCATTTAACGCCCTTAGCCTTTTTCTTTCTAAAAATCGTTCTCTAAAATCTAAATGACGACTCATAACTACGTAAAAAATTGATGAGAACAAAATAATTTTCGTAGTTAAAATCATTAATTTTAATTTGGACGCGACTACTTTCAAAGATTTCTAGTTTTCAATGGTGGAGGTTAATAAAAATTAAAGAGAATCATTATATCCTTTGTTCTTGCACTTTATCGACAACTTTCTTCTGTCTTTTTACTTTTGTGTTACCTACTTGATACGTTTTAGGCGCATTTGGCACCTGAAAAATACACTGATTGCAGTTTACAATGGTATTTATGTTTTCAGGCATTCTCTCAGGTAAACAGACTTATTCTTAGCGTATCGATGATAATTGGACCGTGTTATGCAGAAAGCAGCCATGTGGCACTTTTTCCAAAAATGAGTTATAAACACAGCCATACTAATTTCGACATGCCCGATTTTTTGCAAAAACAGCCATGTCGATATCTCTATTTATCACGGAGATATGAGCCGTCAAATGCAGCCATGTCTACAAATGTTTATTGTAAAAAACAGTCATCTTCATGTAAAATGCAGCCAATTTTGACAAAAATTAAAATACCTATTTTGCAGAAGTCAGCCTAACTATAAGGCCGTTTTTTACAAATTTCAAAATGTTAGGAGGTATCAGTGTTCGAGTTACGTAAAAGGCAGCCATTCTATGATGGCTGTTCACTGCAAATTATTTATTTGTTGATAATCGCAGTTGGCTTTTTTCAACACCATCCAGGCTGCTTTTGCCAATAATAAAAATAGGTATAACTTTTTGTTTTGTTGTCTTTATTATGGATTTTATTACAATTAGCTAAAATTTTAAAAAAAATTATTCCGCGTTTGCTCCTGTATATAAAAAGAAAAGTCCTGACTGACTGACTCATCAACGCCCAGCCCAAACCCTTGGACCTAGAAAGCTGAAATTTTGCACAGAGGTTCCCTATAAAATGAAGACAAGGAATAAGGAAGGATTTTTCGAAATTCAACCCCTAAGGGATTTAACCCTTTAACCGGTATAACGCATCTGGCAATTTGAAAATAATGCCAAAAAGACAGGTTTTATTTGGTAGAAAATATTTTTTCATTTTATTTTACTTTTTTTGTGTTTTTAACCGACTTCAAAAAAAGGAGGAGGTTATCAATTCGACTATATATTTTTTTAATGTTTGTTAGCTCATAACTTGCGACTGGGTGAACTGATTTTCATGATTCTTTTTTCATTTGAAAGCTGGTGCTTCCCGTGTGGTCCCATTGTCAACATTTCAATATCTGATGATGGGATCTTGTAGAAATCGGGGGAACTCTTCAATAAATAACAGCAGATTAACCGCGATTGTTGCTATAGCATATCTAAACATTGTTTACGCCATCACACAACATAATATCACGCCTGAACTCACTACAAAGGTTATAAAAACTATTTGGTTAACATCTGATGAAGAACTTCGGAGATAGACAACGGAACTCCTCAATAAATGATAGCAAATGGACTGGGATTGCTGAAATCTCATGTCTGTCTATTGTTTACACCAGTTCATAACATAACATCACGCTGGTACATTGTGAAGGGGTAAGCACATGTGAACCACTAAAAAGTGAAAAATAAAAACTTTTTTACAAAAAATAAAACCGACTTCGACAAAAATAAAACACAAAAAAGTGAAAAATAAAAATCTGCTTCTGAAGTCGGTGGCAAAAACATGAAATCAAACAAACAAAAGTCACTGACTTTTTATTTTTCACTTTTTTGTGTTTTATTTTTGTAAAAGTTTGTATGGAAAATCGTCATTTTCACGCGTGCGAAGCCGCTGGCAAAAGCTAGTTTTTATAAAAGGCAACTCTGGCTCTATAACTTGGGTGTGCACAGTGCTAAAAACAACCAAAGCTACTGTTATAAATGGATCGAGGGTCAGGCTGGACGTGGCGCACAGGAAGTGGGATCTTCACTTTTAAAACACATCGACAAGAACGTCTCTGACACTATAAAAGATTTAATTCTGTGGTCAGACTCTTGTGGCGGTCAAAACCGGAACATAAAAATTACTCTCATGATGAAAGCAGTGCTCGAGATGAAACCAAACCTAGAATCTATTACATTTAAGTATTTGATGCCAGGCCATAGTTACTTACCCAATGATAAAGACTTCGGTGATATTGAGAGAGCTTTGAAGTACAATCAAAGGATTTATACGCCTGACGACTACATTCAAATTATGGCTATATGCAAAAAGAAAAAACCTCTGATAACTTTCCAAATGGAATGTGATGATTTCTACTCTACTGAGACTCTAGAAAAGTTAATCGCAAGAAAACAACAAATAATGACAAAGTAAATTGGCTAAAAACAGGAGAATTAAAAATAACAAAGCCAGACCAATATCATATTTACATGAAGTCTGACTTTGACCAAGAAGATTACGACTGTTTGGATATTACTCGTAAAATATCAAGACGTCACGGTTCTGACAATCCAGAAAGAGAAGGTGTTTTTAAGAGTCAGTTAACTAAATTGACAGACGACATAATTGCCATCGGGGGCAAAACCTGGATGAGGCTAGCACAGGACCGTGGAGAATGGCACAAGAAAAGAGAGGCCTATGCCCAGCAGTGGGTGAGTTCGGGCTGTGGATGATGATGATGAACTAAATTATGGCCAAATGGAAAACCTATAGCAGAGCCTAAATTACGTGATATAATATCAATAATACATCTAATACCAGAAGATGCTCGACACTTTTATGACAATTTGACGTCATGTGCACCTGTTATTGAAGATGACGTTGATGGATTTAATACCGAGTTAGATTTTATTTTGGATGATGAATAAGTGCGAAAATTTATATTTTGCGTATAATAGTTTGTGACATTTTAATATTTTTTTAAATAAATATTTCTAATAGGTACTCTATTGCCAAGTTTTTACTCAAATCAAAATAATTTGATTTATTTGATTTGTTATATTATGACCTAACGTAAGTGTACCTATAGTTAAAATAAAAAACAAATAATAATAATAATATTCCACAACTATCACACAACGCCATCTAGTCCCAAGCTAAGCAGAGCTTGTGTTATGGGTACTAGACAACTGATAAACATACTTATATATTTCTAAATACATACATATTATAGATAAATTACACCCAGACACAGAACAAATGATCGTGCTCATCACACAAACATTTGTCCTGGGTGGGAATCGAACCCACGACCTCCGTCATAGCAGTTAGGGTCACTAACCACTAGACCAACAGGCCAGTACAACAGTAAACAGTAAACAGTAAACAGTAAACAGTAGTAAACAGTATGAATACATTATGCAAGAATACATTATGCAACATTCGGATTATTTTAGTGAACGTAGTAAACATTTTAGTCAATAGCTGTTTCACGCATAATACTTTCTTGTCTGTTTTTTATTTTTTAAATAGTTATAGATCACATTTTAAAACACAGCCAACTTACATGGTTGGTTTATACTTTATTGTGATTTTTACAAAATATGTTATTTTGTATAAAACAGCCACGTCTAAAATCGCAATTATTAATATTAATAGCCACGTTTCGGAATTCTGGTTAGGATACAATAAATAACAAAAGATAAACCAATATGTCTCAAATAAAAAATAATCATAAAATTAATTTACAACCGAAGTGCAACCATCGACAGAAAAATGCTTATAACTCTGTTTGTACTTTTCCCGACTTGGCTGCCTTCTGCATAACACGGTCCAATTGAAATTGAGTCAGCCCAAATTTTGGAGACGAGTCTGGCACTATCATCAGCTCCCGTGATGCAAGCAACAGGGGGTCTAAAAAAAATTCGTAAAATAGACTATTTTACGAATTTTAACACAATTCATATTATGATCTGCGAAGTGGTCATTTTAGACCACCAGAAAACCAACTGATTTTTTAAGCTATTGCATAGCTTCTATGGCGGGCCTTGAGCGTGGAGAGCGAATCCAGAAATTCCCTAACGAAAATATTCAAGATTCAGTATTCAACCAGGTTGCTATGGTTACGGAAAATAACAAGGTTGTCAACTGAGGTTGTCAAATTAAATAATTTATAACCTCACGTTGTAAAGGTGTAAAGTTTTTCTGTTTTGTCTCTCTGCTTTCTCCTTCTAAAATATTCTTACTCGTAAAATTTGTGTACAAAGTGTTTTAAATATGAATAAACAAAGTGCATTTATTAATGAAGAAAGTCACGAAAAAATAGTGAAAGATAATGAGTGAGTACTCCTCGAGTACTCTATATACATTCATTTTATTATTACATATTACACATCTATCATACGTTTTATTGGTTTTTGCATTACTATTCTGCGAATCGGTCTTAGAAAACGATTCGTTTTCTTATAAAAATACCTATCTATATCTATACATATAATAAAACAGTTAAAAAACTGTGTCTGTACATTGAATATATTGAAAAAATAATAATTAAGGGGGGTTTAGGAACAGTAATAGAGCACGAATCCAAAAAAAAAATTATGTCTGTTTGTCTGTTTGTTTGTACACGCTAATCTTCGGAACTACTCGACGGATTTGAATGATTTTTTTTTAGTTGTATAAGTATTAGGTCTGGGCAACATATAGGCTATAATTTATCTTGGAAAGTTGAACACCTGATGCAGAACTGCAACAGACCAGCTTAACTATAAGAGATACAAAAATGGTACCATAGCAAAAATTGTTCCACGTGATGAGAATTTTCTGCTCAGACAACAAATTTGAAGATCTGGAACACCTGATGTGGAACTCCAAGATCCTAGCTACACCTATTTTCACGCCAGAACGGCTCAACGGATCTGAATGAAATTTGGCACAGAGATAGATTATAGTCTGGAATTACAAATGGGCTATATAATATCGCTATAATTACTTAGAGGGGTGAGCAATATTGCATTATGTCCATATGCCATAATAATTTATGTTTATATTTGTTATTTTATGTGTGCAATAAAGAATAAGAATAAGAATGAGTATGCCCCAGCGGTTTGACAGCTGATATCTGTCATACTATTTATATCAATAGAACGGCTATTTCGAACTGTTCGTCACCGATGTCAGTAGCGTAACGGTTTGGCGACCTCCCCGTAAACAAATGTACGTAAGTTCAAATCACAGCCAGTGTCTTCTTTTTGTATTTTTTTTATAATGTTGTGAGATTTCCAAAAATATTCAACATGTTCGCGAGTTCGATCCCCACAGACTCGGTTTTCACTTTTTGTGAGTACTATTTATTTTTATTTTGATGCTTTATGATTTTCAAATCTTTATATATTTTTTTGGTATCAACGTTGCATAGCATTCCATAGTAGACGAGAAAGACATTCACTGAATTACTAAAAAAAAACTATTCAAAATAGAGTTATAATAAATCTGCAGGCGTGGAGTTTCTGTAAATTGAACAAACTATTTAGAAAAAATATTGTTTTAATTTGTCTGTGTGATTAGGGTCTTAGATTTTGTTTCATTGTAATCCGATACTGATATCCGAATATGGTCCAGTCAACAAAGAGATTGTAGAGTGCGTGAGCAAGGCCCTAAGCAATTACTTCAGAAAATTGTTCAGGGTGCTTAGAGAGTTAACATACTAAAAGTCCTGACATCTAGGGGGTGAGGCGGAGTGGGGGGAGGGGGTTAAAGTTCCCATTTTTCAGTTTTTCGCTAATATCTTTTAAACGGTGCGTCATGGAGATAAGAAGTCTTCTACGCAATGAAAGCTTATAAAATTATGTACAACTTTTATCTTATACACTTTTTCACATTCCTACCTATTTTCGAACTACACATTCCAGAAAAGTGAAAATTGAAAAAATCTGCTTGAATTGAACACTACCTTTTGTATACTACTTCCTTCACGTTATCTGGGGATAAAAAGTATCTTATATCTTAAATCAACTCCTACTATATCAATTTACTAAATTTTATCCAAATCTGTACAGCCGTTAGGATATCAAAACTTTTATCTACACTTCTTGTCTTAACACTTTTTCCAAATTTTCACCAGCGTACTGGTAATCACTGGTATCGGTACTTATTGAGGGAGGTCAGTCTTGCTGGTGCGCCATATCATTTGAGGAAGCACATCTTTCCAGCCTCTTCAACCTCACTGTGCGTGGAGGTAGGCTTGTAAAAGATCGCAGAATATTATTTTTTATATTATTTTTTAAGATTTAAGGTACTTTTTATCCCCAAATAACGTGAAGGAAGTAGTATACAAAAGGTAGTGTTCAATTCAAGTAGTTTTCTTTTTCAATTTTCACTTTTCCGGAATGTGTAGTTCGAAAATAGGTAAGAATATGAAAAAGTGTTTATGATAAAAGTTGTACATAATTTTATAAGCTTTCATTGCGTAGAAGACTTCTTATCTCCATGACGCACCGTTTAAAAGATATTAGCGAAAAACTAAAAAATTGGAACTTTAACCCCCTCCCCCCACTCCGCCTCACCCCCTAGATGTCAGGACTTTTAGTATGTTAACTCTCTAAGCACCCTGAACAATTTTCTGAAGAAATCACTTAGGGCCTAACTCACGCACTCTACAACTCCTTCATCATTTCAGCCAAAAGACGTCCACTGCTGGACATAGGCCTCCCTCAGGCATTTTTGGGGGGGTTTGCCATAATCGCCACGCTTGGCTACAACTCCTTATGGGTGATTTATTGAGTGGACTTTGAAGAACTGATAATCTCTTCAACGACATCTATTGCATTAAAACGGCACTAATAAATAATACACCTTTTTAAAAAGTAACGGCACCAATAGGTACTCTTAATTAGTCTAAATGACGCTACTTTGCTATAGTGTGTGTTCACTTTCCATTCATTTTTTTTGCAGTTTAACTTCATCTTTGATAGATGATCTTCGGGTCAAAGAGATGTCAGCATCTCTTTGAGGCCTGTCGTCGTGATGTTCGCAGGTGACAGACACTACCGGTTATTTAGGGGGTACACCGGTGGATGAAATAAACGCATGTATACACTCCATTTACTATAAGATTAGAATTTTAAGTTAACCGTTTTTACAGTCCTTTCAACCGATTGTGAACTCTATTACGTTGACAGCAAGACAAAATGTAGCTGCAGTAAACAGTCAGTATTGTAACATTCTTTTTGCTTTTAATGCCATCCTTATGCCTACGGGTATAGAAGTCAAAATCGGTTGAACGGACTGTAAAAACGGTCAACTTGAAATTCTAATCTTATAGTATACTAGCTGAACCCGCGCATGCGTTGCAATGCTTTTTTTCCTACCTATCTGCCTACTACCCTACCTACTACCTTACCTACTACCCTACCTACTACCCTACCTACTACCCTACCTACTACCTACCTACTACCCTACCAACTACTCTACCTACCTACTACTCTACCTACCTACTACCCTACCTGTCTACTACCCTACCTACTACCCTACCAACTACTCTACCTACCTACTACCCTACCTACTACCCTACCTACCTACAACCCTACCTACCTACTACCCTACCTGTCTACTACCCTACCTACTACCCTACCAACTACTCTACCTACCTACTACCCTACCAACTACTCTACCTACCTACTACCCTACCTACTACCCTACCTACCTACAACCCTACCTACCTACTACCCTACCTACCTACCTACAACCCTACCTACCTACTACCCTACCTACCTACCTACTACCCTACCTACCTACTTTCCTACTACCCTACCTACTACCTTACTTACTACTCTACCTACCTACTACCCTACCTACCTACAACCCTACCTACCTACTACCCTACCTACCTACCTACAACCCTACCTACCTACTACCCTACCTACCTACTACCCTACCTACCTACTTTCCTACTACCCTACCTACTACCCTACTTACTACCCTACCTACTTACTACCCTACCTACCTACTACCCTGCCTACCTACTTTCCTACTACCCTACCTACTACCCTACTTACTACCTTACCTACTTACTACCCTACCTACCTACTACCCTGCCTACCTACCAACCACTTTCTCACCGTATAAACCTTCTCTGGACTTCCACAAATAATTCAAGACCAAAATTAGCCAAATCGATCAAGGCGTTGTTGAGTTATGCGCTTACCAACACATTTTGCGATTCATTTTTATATTATAGAAGATAGCGGACGTCCCGCGGTTTCACCCGCGTAGATCCCGTTCCCGTGGGAATACAGGGATAAAAAGTAGCCTATGTTACTCAGGGTGAATGTAGCTTTCCAAGGGTGAAAGAATTTTTGAAATCGGCCCAGTACTTTTTGAGCCTATTCATTACAAACATACAAAAATAGGTACAAATCTTTCCTCTTTATAATATTAGTGTAGAACTGTAGATGGAGTATAGGCACAGTATAAATATGGACAGTACCGAAACTAAGCCTAGTTGATGCGATAACTACCTACGCTCCATTGAAGCCATAGGGTTGTCCCTTTTAATGTTGATGATATTGTTTTTTTTTCTTAAATATTTTTATTCTGTTGTGATCAATGAATCGAATTGAAATAACTAGCTTACTACAACTAGTGATGTGCAATTCTGCTATAAATAATTAACATATTATTAATATTAAGAACGAATATTATTATTATAAATTATTATTATCAATGAACTTTCCTTCATATTACACAGGACTAATAAAATGTTATTTAATGTTATTATTAAGTAAAGTTGGACCAGTGTAAATAAAATTTTTTTTTGGTGTTATGTGATTCTCGCTTAATTATCACGGGGGTGGCAGAGGGGGGTCAAAATTTTGGTCCTTTTTTGTCTAGGAAGCTCCGTTTTCGAGATATTTCAATTTCAATTTTTTTCATACTGCACAGTTTTAGACTAATAAAATGTTATTTAATGTTATTATTATGTAAAGTTGGACCAGTGTAAAAAAAAAAATTTTTTTTTGGTGTTATGTGATTCTCACTTAAATATCACGGGGCTGGCAGAGGGGGGTCAAAATTTTGGTCCTTTTTTGTCTAGGACGCTCCGTTTTCGAGATATTTCAATTTCAATTTTTTTTACAGAAACTTTGAACGCCCATAATTCGATAAAAAAAATCATTCTTACCTTTCAAATAGTAGGAAGTTTAAAATACAATATCTCCGGTTTTGATGAAGCCGAGTTCAAACACCCGTATACGTTCCCGGCATTTAAAAAAGATTGGAGGATATTAATTTCAAAAAAAACTTTTACGTAAACTAATCACTCGTCTCGGCGCGGCACGCACAACAGAGAGGAGAGCACTGCGATGTTCGCTAGCTGGCCCTGTCGATGCGCATGTTTGTGTGAGTGTGCGGTTTCGAGCGTTTGTAGGCAGTTTCCGTACTGTCCATATTTATATTGTGGTATAGGCGTCGCCATCACTGTGGTGGAAAAATATATTTTCAGAAGAATGTCCCCATCCAGTGCCAACAGATAATGAACCACGTTTTTCCAAATTTTGGCTATTGCTATCAAACGGGCACAAAACCAGACTCTGCGGCCTCTACTGAGAAAACCTTTTGCCCGTCTCGGTAATCAAACCCCAGACCACATGCTCAGTTGCGCTTAAGACCACTCATTAACAGACATTATAATTTGTGTCGCGAAAGATGAAATCGCGATGTTCCAAACCTAAAAAATGTAAATATAATTGCACAACACTAAAATGTAAATAGCAACACTAAATCAGTAGTGACAACCTGACGCTACGCCAAAACGACGCCAGCCATTCCCGCTAAAATGGTCGCCATGACATATTCAGTCTGAGTAACTAATGTAACTTCAAGTGAAGTAAATTCAGTGCCTGGAGTTCATGGAGATTCCTGTCATCCGTGTCGCGGGCCTCCTGTAAAGCTAAGTATTATTTATCTGTTGGTCTAAACAATATAGTTAATGGATATTACAATATGTGTGGAGGTACTTGTTTGTACCTGTTCGAATAGTTTGAGACACCTAAACTTAAATGTGTGGGTCGTGCCTTCAGCGTTGGGCTGAGGGCATAACAGCGACCACATGCTAGCTGCTCGTCCGGACATAAAGCGCTTAGGGTTTATAGCCATAGGAAGGGTCTTGGGCAAGCCCTCCCTTATAAATCCAACCCCACTGCCTACGTAAACGTGCCGACGGGCGCATAACGTCGACGGACGTATAATTACACTATATCACCAATATATAGGTAAGACCCGGAGGGGAGCATTTCAGACGAAGAGGCCAGGGGCCGAAGTCGATCTGGGATGCGTGCTTCAACAGACGTGGAAAGAATCCAGTATCTGATTAGCACATACGTGTCACAAACATTAGTGATGAGAACAAACCTCATCATAGGTATGGTAAATGGATGACTGCTATAAAAGGCTTCATCAACGAAGACAGATAGGTAATACTTAGCCCAAAGATTCATGGGTACTTAAAATTTACAGATATCCTATTGACTCCTGAGAAGCTGGAGGAATAACACTCCGGTGCCCTTGCGGACCGGAGATAAGAGACTGGATTGCGAGATACTTACACAACCGAAGGGGAGTTACAAAGGTGAGTACCTCTATTATATCGTGAGGCGTTGGGATTAAAGCGAAGCAGTACATTTATATATGGTTACCATAAAACCAATCACTTTGTGAACTTTGAGATGACTAGAATATAATATACATAAAAGAAATAAAACCAATTGCCCTCGCGACATGGTGGAGATGCTCAGGTATTACAAAACGGTAACATTTAAAGCATCCCAAGGCATAAAATCAATCCAGACTCTTATTGTTAAATATTAGAAATATTTGTGTATTAAATCAGGTTGGCAGCGACATCTATATAATTTGATTAGAACTAACGTTCATAAGCGGATGTCCATAAAAATTCATCTACATAATAATATTTGTGTATTAAATCAGGTTGGCAGCGACATCTATATAATTTGATTAGAACTAACGTTCATAAGCGGATGTCCATAAAAATTCATCTACATAATAATATTTGTGTATTAAATCAGGTTGGCAGCGACATCTATATAATCCGATGGGAACTAATGTTCATAAGCGGATGTCCATAAAAATTCATTTACATAATAACATTTGTGTATTAAATCAGGTTGGCAGCGACCTCTATATAAATTCGATGGGAACTAACGTCCAATAAGCGGATGTCCATAATAATTCACCTATAGACGCCAAAATTAGAACGTCAAGGTGATGATGAGTAAATGTTCATTTATCTAAGTTTATTGAGATGAACAGCAGGCCGAGATGAAAGATTCTCGAGGTTACTGCAAATTGAATGGGTATGTAGCGTGTGTACGTGTGATGTGCAACGTTATAAGCCAATTAAACATTCTAAATTTGAATTTGGCGCGGACTTGATAAAACAAGTTTGGCAGAATGACTGACACTCTCTTTGACCGGAAATAGGAAGTAATAGGCAGTGGACTTCGAAGAAACTTACGATTATCCTATCCTTAGAGAGTTAAAACCTATAAATCTTATATACAGTCAAGTAAATTCCAAAAGTAATTTACTGAATAACATATTAAGCATTCTCACACGAAACAATATTGATAAAATTGCGAAATCCGACTGTGAAAACTTTGATGCATTCAAAATGGCGATGGCGGTAGCGTCTCGTGTGTCATACTGAACTTTGTTAAAACTAAAGTTTACTTATTTCCTTGTTCGTTACGTTTTACAGGAATAAAAATTATTAGAAACCGTTAAGTATTGTGTGCATAGTAAACATAATTCGTTTAACTATGAAAAAGTGATATCGATATTAAGGAAACCCACGAGTTGTTTGGGCGAAATAACTTCAAGAAAGTTATAACTACTTCTATCAGTGAACAAAAGGAAACTTAAAATAACTTGGGAATAATTAAGAAGATTATAAGGTAAACTATTTCACGATTTATAAGCTGTAACGAATAATAGTGGAAACTACATAAAGTATACTTTGTTAAAACTACATGTGCTCAACGGACGGACGGACGTCATTTTAATATTGTGATTGATAAATAAGTACCTAGCTAAAGAGAAAACCTTTGTAACATTATAATATTATCACTTGGTGTGTTAAAACTTACCTAGAGACAGCATTGATATATACAAGTTCACATAAAACTGTTTATTCATACCTAATACCCTCTATACAGATGGGCAAATGAAGGCAGATGCGTGACACTGACATCGACACCTGATATCTATTCTCATGTATAGATCCCTGCTACTATAGAAAGGAAAAATACAGCAACACTCATTGTAAGTTATTTTACAATTAAGTACTTTAAAGAACTGAGTATAAAATTGACATGTGTGAAACTGGATTGTATATTATAAATTATGTGTGAACTACTGTCATGTTATACACATCATCCCTGACTGACTGCATTGTTTCATGTTAGCTACTAAAGTGTACCAATTAACTAAGTACTAAGTTAAGGAAGGTGAACCCTAATATCATTTGTGGATGCATACACAAATGATGTTGGTAGGTACCTGATATGTTTATAAATAAATAATTAACAAGAACATCAACCATATAAATGATTGATGGAGGGATGAGTGAATGACATAGAAATTTTAAAAGTAATATCAGAAAATTAAAAATAATGAAACAAACCAGCTTCACCTGTCAAACAGCAACAGTAATATGAATATATTCTGGGTTAATACTGAGAGTTTTACCCGTCAACCAGCAACGGTGATAAGAATATATTCTGAGTAAATACGGAAACCTCTTAGGTATAAGAGAAATTCCCTTACCCATAATTACAATTCAGGGGCTGAGTTCATTATGGAAAATGTTGTATTCTAGAGATAGTGAAATATTTCTTGCTTTTAACTTGTTGTATACAGGGTGACAATAAATTTTTTTTTTTTTGTCCTGTACAGGTGACAATAAAATTCTTTTGTGTCCTATACAGGTTGACAATTAAAACTTTCTGTTGTATATACAGGGCATTAATAAAATGTAATTCTATTATATGTCAGGTGTTGGTAGAGTTCTTTGTTCACAAAAGGTTTTAGATAAACTTTTGGTCATACAGGGTGTTAAACAAATTTTATTTTTTTTCAATTTTACTATATTGCGAACGCCACGCAATTGGGAAATTTAAGGATATACATGATGTAAATCTTTAACTTAGGATACAAGGTATAAAATTATAAAATACTTTTTCAGAATTTCAAAATGGAACAAATTCTGATAAGGCGACTTGAGTCTATATCAAATGCTATCTCTAAACTAACCGAAGAAGCACTCACCTATAAGGATAATGCTAATAAAGAAAATTCGGAAAAGTTAGAAATAGTGCTAGGTAAGCTAGAGGTAACTGTGAAAAAATTCGGAACTGAGTTAAACAGTAGTCTATCATTAAACGAAATGCAATCTTATGTGGAAGAGGTCACTTCCTTTAGTGAAATACAACTAAACGGTGAGGAGGTTCTAGCGGAAATGAATATCAAACTGAAAAGGATAAAAGAAAACTCTGCACCAACTATATCACCGGGTAGGAATACCGCACTAATGGGGAAATTACCCAAATTAAGTTTGCCAGAATTTTCTGGAGACATTCTGGAATGGCATCAATTTTGGGACCAATTCTGCTCCAATGTAGGAAATAGAGACCTATCAGAGGTAGATAAACTTTTATACCTTAAAGGATCTTTGAAAGGCGAAGCGAAGAAGGTCATCGAAGGGATAGAGACCACTAATAAGAACTATGAAATAGCTGTTTCTACACTGAAGAACAGATACGGCAAAGAAAATCACATCATAGACGCGCACTACGCTGCTTTATATAAAGTGCCAAAAGCCTCCAAAGGCAACGCAACAGAGGCAAGAAACACATTTGGTCAAATAGAAAGACATTTAAGAATCCTAAAATCACTGAATCAAAACGTCGATCACGATCATCTTAGATTCATGATCCTAGAAAAAATGCCCTCGGACATAGTGTATGAACTAAAAATAAAGGCAAAAACCGAGTCAATAGAAGAGATTCGTCAACATTTGGAAATCATAATAGCTGCTAGGGAAGACGCAAATAGAATCACTTCCGAAAATCTGGAAGAATATACCACTCAGACGTTACACACAAGCTCACACAACAAGAAGGGAAAATCCGTAAAACCCAACAGAAATCACAAGAATTCTGAAAACCACGATTCAAGTCAAACCCGCCCAGGAAATAAAAGAGAAGAAAGGTTTAGTGAGAAAAAACCATTCCATAAAAACAGTAACTACAATAGTAATTCCACAAAAAGAAGACCTCAAGAACAAGGAAGTAAAAGAGACAGGCCCATGAAAAAGAAAAGGAAACTTCAATGCATTTTTTGCCAAGGATCGCACTTCAACGATCAATGCAAGGTGGTTGCAACTGTGGAAGAAAGGAAAGAAAAATTAAAGGATCACTGCTTTGCCTGCCTAGGCAAAAATCATCGAGTAAAAGATTGTAAAAGGTCAATTAAATGTGTATACTGTGACAAATCTGGCCATCATAACAGAGCACTTTGTTATAAGAATTGCATAAATAAAACCGAGGAAGTCAAGACGCTTCATGTCAACTCTATAAGCTCCACTATATTACAAACGGCTATAGTTAAAGCTCAACGTAAAGGCGATAAGTCAGTTGAAAGGACCTGTCGGGTACTGTTGGACTCGGGTAGTCAACGTACTTATATAACGCAAGAAATAGCTTCAAAATTGAACCTTCCTATCGAAGAAGAAAGTACCTTATCAGTTTTCACGTTCGGATCGAAAACTCCCCAAGTAATAGAAAGCCCCATAGTCAAGTTACAGATACAAACAAAAACAAATAATATTTTACAAATAGAAGCTAATGTTGTTCCTCATATTTCAAATGGAGTTCCTTTCCATGGTATTGACATAGGTAAACACAGAGATAATTTAATTTTGGCAGATGACGGCTCGTTGTCACCCAAAATAGACATATTGGTTGGCAATGACTTCTACATTTCATTCATCCTTGAAGACAAAATTCAACTGGAAAGTAATTTATTCTTGATTGACTCTAAATTCGGTTACATACTGACTGGAAGAACTAACACGAAATCCATGGACACGTTGTCAGTAATAACTTACTTTCAGGGAGTAGAAAATAAACTGACATCACCGGATCTTCCATTGTACAATGGAAACCTCAAATGCTTATGGGAATTAGAATCCATTGGAATATGCGATTCACCAAAATTGACTAGAGACGAAGAAGTAATCAACCAATTCAATGATACAATAGAACTAGTAAATAACAGATACACTGTTAGTTGGCCATGGATAGATTACCCACCTAATTTAGAAACTAATTACGGCCTAGCCATAGGCAGACTAGTCAATCTACTCAAACGATTAAATTTCGATTCACTAACAGCGTATGATACTACATTAAAAGAACAATTAGCAAAAGAAATAATTGAAAGGGTACCGGACAATGAAAAGGGAGTCGAAGATGTAGATCATCCTATACACTACCTACCACATCACGGTGTTAGTCATCCGGGCAAGCCAACTCGCATAGTCTATGACGCTTCAGCAAAGACCAAGAATAGCAAAAGTTTAAATGAATGCTTACACTGCGGACCACTTATGCTAGAAGACTTGACCGGAATGTTGTTAAGGTTTAGGTCGCGTCAAATAGGAATAACAGCAGACGTAGAAAAGGCTTTTCTACAGATAGCACTACACGCAAAGGACAAAGACGTAACTCGATTCTTATGGTTGAAAGACATAAAAGGAGCGGCCACGGAGGATAACATCCTACACTTACGATTTTGTCGCGTACCATTTGGAGTGATATCAAGTCCATTTCTTCTAAACGCTACTTTGAAACATCATCTACTGCGTTCCAAGGAGGAAAATCTAAAACGCATTGTGAATGACATCTACGTCGATAACCTTGTCACAGGAGTAGATTCCGTACAAGAAGCAACAGAGATGTATGAGTCGTGTAAGATCACATTTGAAGAGATTTCAATGAATCTCAGAGAATGGAGTTCAAATTCCAAACGATTCTCAGAAAGCATTGCTTCATCGGATGTCTGCGGAGACGTAGAAGTTAAAGTATTAGGACTGAATTGGAACACAGGAGAAGATACGATCAGATTAAGACCAAGAAAGACTACAGAAGCCACTACCAAGAGAGAAATACTAAAAAACATAGCGTCAATTTACGATCCATGCGGATATGCTGCACCAAATTTATTACCAGCAAAACTTTTACTACAAAATCTGTGGATACATAAATTCAAATGGGATACCCCATTACCAGAAGAATTGACCAATGAGTGGCAAATTATTAGAGAACAGCTGGAAGACACAAAAAACATTGTTTTACCAAGGAAATACTTCAAACAAGCTGGTGATGACAATATCAGGCTGCACGTTTTTACAGATGCATCAACCAAAGCTTATGCGGCAGTTGTATACATTTCCAATGGAAAAGAACTGAGCTTTGTGATAGGAAAGTCACGAGTGGTACCCATCAAGGATCAGGACAATTTAAAAATTCCAAGACTTGAACTATTAGGTGTTCTAATAGGAAGCCGGTTACTGAAGTACGTAATCAAGTTCCTAGACTTTGAATTTACAGAAAGCACTATATGGACAGATAGTCAAATAGTGATTGATTGGTATTACGGCAACAAACTACTACCACCATTCGTTGCAAGGAGGATAGAAGAAATAAAGGGAAATACACCAGTAACAGTTAGATATGTTCCAACAGGATTGAATCCAGCAGACGTGGCTACTAGACCCACGAGTTTTATGGAAGACAAGCAGAAATGGCTATCCGGACCAAGCTTTCTACTGGAAGACTCCAGAACTTGGCCGAAAGGTTGTAGAGCCGAAGTTTCTTTGCTTAATGAAACCGAAGTCGCAGTAACTCCCACATGTTCTTCTGTGGAACATGACTTTTCGTTTCCTGTTGGGGAGGATCTCACGAGTGGAGAGAAGATCTCAAAGGAGCAAGAACGGAAAAATCAATCAGATGAAGAATCACGAAACAGCTCCACAGAACACTGTGAGGAAGATACACTATCACATACACAAAAGATAAAAAGGATTCAAAAAGAACATTTCCCGGAGGAAGTAGAAGGTAAAGATACTAACCTACAACGAAACTTAGGAGTATTTACCGACATAGACGGTATCTTACGTTGTAAAGGAAGATTACAAAACGCTGATTGGTCTTACGATAAAAGATATCCAATACTAATCCCAAAGGATTGTGATTTCACTAACACAATGATCCTAGAAACACATAAGAAAAACTATCATGTAGGGGTCAACCACACCTTAAGCTTGATCAGATTATCGTATTGGATTCCCCAAGGAAGAAGCCAAGTAAAGAAAATATTGGGAAAATGCACAAATTGTGTCAAACATGGAGGAGGTCCATTCAAATTACCAACTACTCCAGCGCTTCCTAAGGAAAGAGTGAACTATAGTTCACCTTTTACATATACCGGAATAGATTATTTGGGTCCTCTTCAAGTAAAGACAAGTAATAAATCAGAAAAAAGATGGATATGTCTTTATACATGTCTAGCAGTACGTGCTATACACTTGGAAGTCGTTAAGGATCTGACGGCTGAGGAATGTCTATTAGCACTACGAAGATTTATATCTTGCAGAGGAATACCAACAAGAATAGTTTCAGATAACGCACTACAATTTAAATTAACTGCAGAAATACTGTCAAGCAACTATTGCATCACTAATAACATAGAATGGAAATTCATTCCACAATTAGCACCATGGCATGGAGGTTTCTATGAGAGACTTGTTGGACTAGTTAAACACTGTCTCAAGAGAACTCTGACGAAAAGTTTATTGTCAGATAATCAACTAAGTACAATCATAAAAGAGATAGAAGCAATATTAAACACACGCCCACTGACGTGCGTAGGTTCTGATCTAGAGGATATTCTCAAACCATCAGATTTTCTAACCTTGAATAAATGCATCGTGACAACACCTTCAGATGCAGAATTTCCACAAGAAGGCACAGTAACAAAACAGAATCTAGTAGAAGGTTGGAAACGTGGACAGAACATGCTGAAAGAGTTTAAGAGAATGTTCGTCGACCAGTACCTACCAAGTCTAAGGGAGAGATACCGACACTCTCTTAAAGAACCAAGGATAACAAAATTAGAAATTCCAAAACTAGGAGATATCGTCCAGATTAAAGGAGATACGAAGAACCGAGAAAACTGGAAAGTTGGAAAAATTATATCTTTGTTGAAAGGAGCCGACGGTCAATGCAGAGTGGCGCGAGTAAAGGTGAATGATACGGAATTCACTCGTTCCATCGCACATCTTTATCCGTTGGAGGTTGAAGAAGATATATCTGGAAAAGAAAGGGTTATGTTTGAGTTTGAAAAGGAAGATGTTACACCAGCATGGGATAACTTACCTCTGCTAGAAGAACTCGACTCAACCATTCTTACCGAAGAAATATCCACAACTCCACAAACCGCAGAACCCGTTGACAAACCTGAAACAGAAAACCACATAAACAGAGAAGAGATAGAAAAGAAAATAACTCAGAGAACACTTACCTCAGAAAATGATGAACCAACAATACTTGGTGAAGAACACAATAATGATAGCATACCTCAAAGCACTGATACGAATGAAATAACTCAAACTCCCGAAGTGAGAGAAGTGAGAGACGCGTCCATGAAGGCTCGAGAGAAGATCCGAGAGTGGACGCGAGACTTGATGGAACACATGTAACTTATGTCGTCGTCGGGAGTGTCGCGAAAGATGAAATCGCGATGTTCCAAACCTAAAAAATGTAAATATAATTGCACAACACTAAAATGTAAATAGCAACACTAAATCAGTAGTGACAACCTGACGCTACGCCAAAACGACGCCAGCCATTCCCGCTAAAATGGTCGCCATGACATATTCAGTCTGAGTAACTAATGTAACTTCAAGTGAAGTAAATTCAGTGCCTGGAGTTCATGGAGATTCCTGTCATCCGTGTCGCGGGCCTCCTGTAAAGCTAAGTATTATTTATCTGTTGGTCTAAACAATATAGTTAATGGATATTACAATATGTGTGGAGGTACTTGTTTGTACCTGTTCGAATAGTTTGAGACACCTAAACTTAAATGTGTGGGTCGTGCCTTCAGCGTTGGGCTGAGGGCATAACAGCGACCACATGCTAGCTGCTCGTCCGGACATAAAGCGCTTAGGGTTTATAGCCATAGGAAGGGTCTTGGGCAAGCCCTCCCTTATAAATCCAACCCCACTGCCTACGTAAACGTGCCGACGGGCGCATAACGTCGACGGACGTATAATTACACTATATCACCAATATATAGGTAAGACCCGGAGGGGAGCATTTCAGACGAAGAGGCCAGGGGCCGAAGTCGATCTGGGATGCGTGCTTCAACAGACGTGGAAAGAATCCAGTATCTGATTAGCACATACGTGTCACAAACATTAGTGATGAGAACAAACCTCATCATAGGTATGGTAAATGGATGACTGCTATAAAAGGCTTCATCAACGAAGACAGATAGGTAATACTTAGCCCAAAGATTCATGGGTACTTAAAATTTACAGATATCCTATTGACTCCTGAGAAGCTGGAGGAATAACACTCCGGTGCCCTTGCGGACCGGAGATAAGAGACTGGATTGCGAGATACTTACACAACCGAAGGGGAGTTACAAAGGTGAGTACCTCTATTATATCGTGAGGCGTTGGGATTAAAGCGAAGCAGTACATTTATATATGGTTACCATAAAACCAATCACTTTGTGAACTTTGAGATGACTAGAATATAATATACATAAAAGAAATAAAACCAATTGCCCTCGCGACAATTTGCACGTGAACGAAGTCGCGGGCATCAGCTAGGTAGTCTAAAACATTGAGATAGGATCCTATGGAGGCGCCGCGATGTTCTATATACACACTTGCTTATACAAATATGAGTGAAATAGGAGACAGAATGTAAAATATAGTTTTGGTTCGTTCTTTCTAATGCAGTAATCGTATTTGATGAAAGAGACAACAATATTTCAGTTGTTTCTCACAATGGCAACATTTGGATATGCGAGTCACAGAATAGTAGGTAGGGTGCCGTTTTCGACATATTGTGATACAAGATGGCGATGAGTTTCGTGGTAGTTGTGCTGTCAAATAGTTGTTTACTTTTTGTTAAATTGCGATTTGTGAGAAAATTACGACGAGATTATCTCTTATACTGCGTGTATATGTTAGGAAACAGCAATTCAATATGCCTGCGTGTTGTATTGTGAAGTGTGGTGCAAGAAGGACTGAAAATCAACCTCAATTGACTTTGCATAGGTTAGTAGTCGTTTTCATGCAATAGTATCTAGGAGTAATACATTTTCGATGAAAAAATGCTAAGTGATCATTAATTTATTGCTAAAGTGTTAATAATTGGGTTTATTTCCGTCCCAGAGACCTTTTTGTTATTTCATCATTTGATTCGTTTGTTTACAAACATGGATAGTGTTGTACCGTTGCGTAATAGTTTCCGATACTAGTTCCTTCGCTGCGCTGAAACGATATCTGTTCGAGTGACCGTGCCAGGTCCGGTCAGGGCGCGGGGCCGCCCTGAGGATTATCGAAAGAGATAACGCGGCCTTGGCACAAGAGCGAAGAAGGAACATGGGTGGTTTTTAGTCAGTAGAATAATAGGGTTTGACAAACCCTATTATTGCACTACAATTTTATTGGTGATCCATCTCTTATTTTACACATTATTATATTAACATTAATTTGATCATTCATATCTTTGAACACTTTTTGTTTATCTGAGAACGAAAATATTTCGTGGCGATAGATCTATTTACTATGTGATACAACTTGGTAACGAATACAAATTTTGGCGACAAGAAACAAAGTCCCCTTTTATTTTACTCCGCCTGTCAGTCAGTCAATCACAATAGAAACAATCTTCTTACTATTAGAAGATTTGTTCTTCACTAGGATCTTATTAGTTTGCGATTTAATTCGTAGTTGAGTTTTAGTTACATTCTAATTTAATGTTGGTTTGTTATATAATACGAGTAAATAACAAAGACTTAACCGCGACAACTGTTTGACCGCAATCTAAACGTATACAGGGTGTAAATTAACCCATAACACAGCCGTCAACCAAGCAAGGGTGGTACTTAGTTTGATGTACAGAAACATCAAACTAAGTACCCCCCTACGCAATTTTTTTGCTGGGAAACGATTTTTTATTGGGGTCAAATATCATATTTTACGGTAAAACTCAATGTAGCAACACATTGGGCTAGTGGATGCTATGAATAGTAAACGGGTGATGGAGGTAATTTAAGTAAAGTTATAACCTGAAAAACTAGTATTTACAAAAACAACTGTGAAATATTTGGAACTTTGACCAATATCTCCGTAACTAGGGGGTTCCTAGGTATGGTCTAGAACAAAAAAAAAATATCGCAGTGGTGGGGAGAACAAGTGTTCAGTAGTTTAGGCGCTATGCTGGAACATACAAACATAATACAAACACTGCCAAAATCATTACCCTTCCTTTTGGCTTTTCCGTAGTCGGGTAAAAAGTATTCTTTATTTATTGTATTCAGAAAAACAACTTTGAATAAATTTTATTCTCAGGTATCCGATACCTGAGAATTTTTTTATTCAAAGTGGTTGTAGGTAAGTAAATTTACTCATATTTTTCTGTTACAACTTTACAACGGACTGTTCATTTTAATTCAACCGTGATATCTAATAATACTTGTAATACTAGTATCGATACTCGTTACAGTAGTACTATGTTTCATGATTGCCACAACCCTAGCATTGGCAGCCATTTTATGCTCCGTAGGTATGCACCTTTTTTCTGTAGGTATTTCCAGTCCATACTTTTTATTAGTCATTGGTCTAAAATAAAATCATATTTTTCAATGTTATGACACTTACGTCAGGCTGACAAGCTGTCAATACTTTTTCTTTTAAATTTTCTATCATAGAGTTTCTTACTAGCTTAGTCTATGAAGGTTACTTTTGATTTACTTAAATAATTTAAATTCTTTTAAAAAAATACTGCATAAATAAAATAAATAAATAATTAGTTGCTTATTTATGTTGATAAAAAATGCTATGCAATAGCTTTACCATAGATGATACACTATATAATACAAGAAGCTTTACCGCGGCAGTCTCCGAGTGCCACATCAACTTTTTTTTATTACCAACTTTGTTTGTGTTTATAATTATAATTTAACAGTCATATTGTCCTACAAATTGTGTGGTACGTTATCCCGGTCCTACGCTCAGAAATATTTTATATTATTAAATATTATATAATTATTATTCAAAGTTAACCCCGTTAAACCCCAAAGCTTGAAAAACATATCCACTGTCTAACTTTCTTGCCTACCCACAAATAACTACAGGATACTTCTCACTCGAAATATTTTATATTACTTGTTGGTCTAGTGGTGACAAGCGTTACTTTTGAGCTTGAGGTCCTGTTCCATGCTGGGTTCAATTTTATTGGTTGGTTGGGCTGCTGCACAGGCGGCGAAAATTTTATTTTGTTGTCTCATCAGGAATAAGTCAGTAGCAGCCACGGAGGTTGGAATTGTTTCCAGTTGATGGCAATGGTTTGCCTGATTGCCTCTTACACACCACGACGTTATTGTATTGACATTTAATTGTAGTTTTTTAAAACGAATGTCACAAATTCATTAGTAACAAACTCACAACATGATAAATAGTACTTGATAATTCCAAACAATACATTTTTGCAATTAAAAAACGAATAATGCCGAAAGTATAAACATCAGTTCGCTGGAACGCAAGGATGAATGGCGAAAAAAACTCCGCGAGTATTGTTGATGGAGGTTTCATTCATTCTTTTCCGTTCATTTCATTCCTCATAAAATGATGGGAGATGACGGGTGTCTGTCGTAATTTCACAAAAATACCCATTTTGTTCAACTATTTTAGTTACGAAAACATTTTGTGACAAGACTCAGTGAGTTCGCGGGTGTGTCTGTGTTCGATTTGTGTGTTTTTATTCATTTTGAACAAAGTTTTTCACCGTATTTGCTGCTCAACGTAATTTGGTATGTATATTTAATCTTTGCTTGGGACCCTTTGTTAGGATTTAATATTCTTGATTCGGAATGGAAAGTTAGTTTCGCGTTCTATTATTCATAGACCTATTTGATTGGGAAAATATCGTCTAACGTATATAATTTAGACAATCATTACTTTGTGTGAATACCACGCCCGTTTGTGGTGATGATCAGAGCCACAAGTCTTTGAAGACTTAAAAAAAATGTTATTGTTATTGGAATAAAAAACTACTACATAAAAACAAAACTTAAGTCCATGATTTTGTTTTCTCAGTATCTTTCTTGACTCTGTAAGTTTTAAAGATATTGAGGAATACAGTTATTAAAACTACTTAAAACTTTATACTAAAGCAATATTAAAACTTTCATTGTTTCATTCAATAAAATGCTTCAATGAAAGAACAATGACAAAAAACCATTGTGTTAAAAACTCTTTGGTCTGGTGGCATCCCAACAACAGACAATTTTATTTCACAGATTCAATAGACTATTTATTTTATTCAACAACAAGGCACAAGTACAAACTCTTACTGCCTGAATAAAAACTTCTCTATCTTCAAGTAGGTACTTTTTTTTGAGTTCACATTTTCTGGGGCACATGTTGTGGGACTAAAAAGAAACTGGCATATAGCCAAAGCTTTGTAAATGGCAAATATAAATATGTGAATAACTTTGTAATTATATATTTACTCCAAATACATTTATGTTTTGTATGGTAAAGGAAATTGAACAAAAGTTCCATACTTTTTGTGTTGGTCATTGCCCTGTGTCTCTGTATAAACTTTAAAAAGATATAATTAATACAAAGACTAATGGTTATGTTTTTATATCTATTTGTGGCTCTAGTAAAATGACTTTTACTAGGAAACTATAATAATAATATCTATCTTCATCATACTTACTTTTTATTTAAACATTTTATGATTACCCTTTCTTTACCTAATATACAATGTAAACTAGTTTCCAATAATGCTGGAATAATTGAAAACTACAAGGTAATTTAAATTGCAATCTACTTTTTAATCAAGAACACACAAGACTCATAAAAACATAATTATAACACACTAGTAACTATACTATTGTATTACTGATGAATTTGATAGTGGTATTTGTATTAAATGAATAACAGATTGCAGGGAACACAATGAAATAATAATTCAATGGAATACCTAGAAACAACAATTGGTACTTATTAGTTATCGTAAAATAAAGTTACTTATTGTTACATAAAGTAACTTTGTGACTGCTTTATCTATCTATATATACATAAATCATTCTCGTGTGACAGTGTTCTTTTCACCCTCCTAACCCCACCCGAAGGTAAGGTAGGTGGTAGAAAAAGGTGCAATGCAATGCATCCAGGGCACAGCTAGTGTTTTTTTAAATTACTATTTTTAGGAATTGAAATGAAATCACTTTCCAACACAAAAGTAATACATTTACGTTACAAAATTAATGAAGTGAACAAAATAACAGAATCAAAGGGAATAGATATTAAGTGCACGCACCACATGCTTGTATGAGCCCTTGGGCACACTACACATTGGCTTATATAGGCTTGATCACATGCTCCGGGCTTTCTGAGGGTATAGGTTGGAGACGCAGGGGTGTAGGTTTGAGACGCAGCTAACACTATGTTTTTCCTGCACCATCACTTGCATGAAGTTCAGTAATTGCACCACGGGATTATACAACCGCTAAATTAGTTTTATATATTTTTAGTATTAATCAATAATCTCAATGTTTCATCATACCTAGTTATAAAAGTAATAGAACTATGCAAAGCTGCATTGTATCACTAGTATGACTTAACATGTAGTTATTGAACTAATGACTTTCTCAGAATCTCCTATTGTGTGTCAGTTTCATTATTTCAACTCATTAGTAGTTCTAATTATTTACTAATAGCTCATTTGTCAAGTTAATGCTTTAATGTACCTGGATTTAATTAAATGTATCTTAACATATCTTTCTTCATTACACTATTGCACCTTAAATCATTTGCTAATGACATATTAAAATGAAATAATTTTAAAAGAGAGTTTCTTGCTGGTTCTTCAACCAACCTGAACCGTAGACATATTTGTAGACGTTTTATAAGTGCCCATGTTGTGTAGGCCTATGGAAAATAAAATATTTTTATGTACTTGAGACTGCTGCGTTGGTGTAGTGGTCGGAAGCGCGATTGCTGAGTATGAAGTCCTGGATTTGATGCCCGGGTCGAGAAAAGTGCTATTGGGTTTTTCTATCAAGAGATTTCTGATAAGATGGCGAGTAATATAGAAGTATGGAAGAAAACATGCAGCGCCAACCACAATTGATAAATGGACAGGAGTATGATGATAAATCTGTGCTACGTACATACCAGCACACTTAAAAAAAACAATAAATTATAATCTAGTAGGCTGTACCCATATGGTGATATTCCATTATTTTTGAAGGCATTGTCCGATTGAACTGTTTTGAGTGGAAACCTGTTCAAGTTTTTTTGCTTAACTTTATATGGTAGTCATAGTGATGTGCTTATGTGTTCAAAATATCGATAGTTATTATTTTATTTTGTGTTTATGTCAATCTTTTGAGGACCAGCTCCTCAAACTAACTGTCTAAAAACCGAAAAAATGCCAAAAAAAGTTCACGAGTGGACACTGTGTGTCGGGAACAGATTCGTATAGTGCAGTGGTTCCCAACCTGGGGGTAATTACCCCCGCGGGGGTAGAACAGCTATTCTCTGGGGGTAGCAAAGAATCTAATAAAATACGTAGCTAAATAAAAATTACTTTTCCGAGGCGAGGGACAAAAATTTTCGAGCTCACTTCGCTTGCTCATGCATTTTTCTCTTGGTTCTTCAGAGATTTTTCATGATTATAAAAATAATTTAGGAAATTCCACATCGATAACCGCGAACCCTTGTGCACATTTATACTAATAACGGTAAAAAGCTGACGAAATGTGAACGATACACGAATTAAAAAATTACAATTTAACTGACGAAAAAAAAAAAATTAATATGACAGCGTACCCCCAGTACGCTGTCATATTAATTTTTTTTTTTTGTGCACATTTATACTAATAACGGTAAAAAGCTGACGAAATGTGAACGATACACGAATTAAAAAATTACAATTTAACTGACGAAAAAAAAAAAATTAATATGACAGCGTACTGGGGTATCGAATTGCAGAGAAAATATTTTGTATTTGCTAGTTTTGTTTGTATTGATAACATATGGGTAACTATTGCCTAGGGTAAAATCAGTTTTTTTAATAGGTCACAGGGGTAACAGTATTGAAAAGGTTGGGAACCACTGGTATAGTGAGTGACAATGGTAGTGGTACCGAACGCAAAAAACGAACAAGAAAGAGGGTACACAGATTTGTCTGCTCTTATGAGCAGACCCACCCACAATGACTTCATTTTACACTTGATCATGGTGCTTGTAACAGCGGCGAAATATCGGGTACTCTAAACAAAAAGTAATCGTTTGCATGGTAATAATAAGTCGCGCTTACCTGGGTCCATGGATGGATGGATGACCATTCATTTCACACCGACTTTCCTTCGTGAAAAGCAAAGTAAAGCCGTTAGCTGTCATTTGGAGATTTTTTTGACAGTTTTTGTCAGTTTTTGCAGGTAGTCAGTGACTAGAAAGTCTGACAAGCAGTCTTACTAAATAGAATCGTATAACACAGTACTAAGTGCATGTTTACGTACAGGGGCGGGGCGTCGCGCGGCGCGTGCTGCGTTTTTAATTCAAACATATGGCGATGTATGAAAAAGTTAATGATTTCAAACGTCGATTTAAGCTAAGCTTCGTTAGTTTAAAATGCAGTGATTGTTGCGGTGGACCCGTCTCTCAGTAAATTAATAAAAAAAACACGAGACGAGCCTTCTGCACGCGCCGCGCGACTCCCCGCGTCTCCGTAAACGAGTACTAACCGGGTTGTGGAGGTCAGAAAGGCAGTCGCTCTATGGTTCGACTTCGATTAGACTGGAAGCCATCCCCAACATAGTTGGAAAATGATGATGTATTAGTAAAGATTACATCAAAAATATAAGAAAGAGAATATCACCTCACTTCATTCTTTTAATTTCTTCCCTCACCACGTTCCAATATAAAACCCTCTTCATTAAATAATACGTACTTTCCGTATTTACTCAACAAATGAACATTGCAATGCCGCTCCAATTAGTATGACGTCACATCGATAAGATGACGTCACATCGATATACTGACTCTAATCGCTATCACAACACTAAAACTGTTGTTTTTAAGTACTTTACTTTTGCACACACAAATATCTAACTTATCTTCTTTGATATACGATACAATTTTACGTAACTATTGCGTGTCGTTATAGAGTTGGGTTAGTTTAGAGATTTGAATCTTATTTTTAATGTAGTAAAGTTTATTTTGTTATGGGATATTTACCTCTAGTAGAAACAAAGGAGTATGGCAGAGTAGTATTACTTTGTTGCTAGGCTGTTAAGATGGTTCTAGAGCTAAAAATGGCCGGGTTTTTTTGTGGTCTAAAGAAGGCGTAGGATTGATTTTTGTTTTTTTTGGTAGGTAGGTAATAGTAATTGTCAATCAAGGCCTCGAGGGCGAGGCTAAATAATAAAGCCACTTGTATATTATACCCTCCTTCGACAACATACCTTAATCGTGTATACAGGGCGCTTTTAATCTCGATATACAGGCTGCTCCTCTAATCGTGACTATACAGAATACACAAACAAGTTTAAAAATCTAAAACCCGGCTACGAATAAAATATTGCTTTGTTATTTACATAATACGAGTAAATAACACAGACTAGACTGCGAAAACTGTTTGGCCGTAATCTAAACGTATGTATTGACTAAAACTATAATATAATATAATATACATATTTGTAATGTGCTAGCCAAGAGCTTTCATTTGATATCAAACATGTTATGAATCTCAATTTAATCTTTTTACCCGACTACGGCGAAGCCAAAAGGAAAGGTAATGATTTTGGCAGTCTATATATGTATGTATGTATGTTCCACCGTAGCGCCTAAACTACTGAACGGATTTTAATAAATTAGGTGTCAATAGATTCGTAAAAAAAGCAAAAAACAAGCACATTTTAAATTAAACAAAACTTGGAAGCAGGCGGGGTCCATTCTATTTATCCTATAAATAAACGCCTGCGATAAACGCCTGCTTCCAAGTTTTGTTTAATTTAAAATGTGCTTGTTTTTTGCTTTTCAGTTTTTTCAGTCGGGTTTTTTATTAGTTTTTTAACTACTTTTTTTATTTCCAACTTTTTAGTTGTTTTGTGTGCTTGTTTATAGGATTTCTCACTTTGAATTTCTTTTAAACATATAAGTGTTATATATTTTTGTAATCTCCTTTTAAAACCCTTTATTTTGATACCCTACTTGATGGTATTGAATTTTTTTTTTTCACTCCGCGTTTTGGCCCCCAAAATCCGCAATTTTTCTTTGTTTTTTAATTTTAATGCAGCCTATAACACTCGCGCCATCAAGACGAATCTAACGACGTATATTTCATTCAAATCGGTTCATCCGTTTATGAGTTATGAGGGATCAAAGAAACGGACATACATACATACATACTTACATACATACACGTCAAACACATAACCCTCCTTTTGGGCATCACCGCAGTCGGGTAAATAGCCCGGGTGACGACGGTGCGACTACGAAGAATATCAGACAAGAATTATTTTCTTGTTTTCTACTTTTTTTGAGGTAAGTTTTTGACATTTAAATTCAATTAGAATTTATAAAATTTATATAGCCTATGTCACCCGGGCTATTCTTACAAATCTATTGACACCTCATTTATTAAATTCCGTTCAGTGGTTTAGGCGCTACGGTGGAACATACATACATACATAGACTGTCAAAATCATTACCCTTCCTTTTGGCTTTGCCGTAGTCGGGTAAAAATTAACCTATTATCTGTGACAGCCGTTACAGGATGTCAAGTGGCCTGAAAGTCTGACAACCAGTCTTACCAAAGGGTATCGTATTATATGTACAGTACGAACTGGATTCTGGAGGTCAGATAGGCAGTCGCTCCATGTAGAATACTGGTATTCAGCTGCATCTGAATCATTGAATTCTTGTGAAATTAATTGTATTGTGTTTCAAGTAAGATTATGTGCCTCGGAAAGCACGATAAACCGCTGGTTCCGGCTGTCAATTAAGATCTTTGACAGTCGTTAAAGTTTGTCACTTGCCCGAAAGTCTGACAACCAATCCTACCAAGGTCTAACGTATTACCCACTACTAATAAACTGGGTTGTGGAGGTCAGGTAGTTAGTCGCTCCAAGTAAAATACTAGTATTCAGCTGCATCCGGTTAGACTGGAAGCCGACCCCAACATACTTGGGAAAAGGCAACGCAGATGATGATTCTAGAACAAAGCATAAACTAGAGTAGCCGCTATAATGTACAGTATCACTATCACTACATAGTATAAAACAAAGTCGCTTTCTCTGTCCCAATGTCCCTTTGTATGCTTAAATGTTTAAAACTACGCAACGGATTTTGATGCGGTTTTTTTTTAATAGATAGAGTGATTCAAGAGGAAGGTTCTAGTACCTTTTTTGCACCCGTGCGAAGCCGGGGCGGGTCAACTAGTATACCTATATAACAATGTGACAACTGTTTTAACTTGTTTGTCAGAAGTATAGAATGTATAATGAATAACCTGCTTTACTATTCATATATTTATACAAACAATGCGGTTTCCGTTTAAAATTACAGATTTATTGTTGAAAAACAACTTTATACATCGAATTGTTGATTGAAATGTGTGCAATTCTTTTGTCAATCACAGAACACAACAGAATCCTTTTATGATAAATCTCGTTCAGAAATCAGCCAAAATCACCAAAACGGGTATCGTACTTATTAACCAGTACTAAACTGGGTTGTGGAGGCTAGAGCAGTCGTGCCATGTAAAATACTGGTATTCAGCTGCAACTAGTAAGACTGGAAAGCGGTATTGGTTATAGGTATTGCCTAGTCTTCCGCTATTCTTTTCTTAATCATTTCGTTGCGAGATCCAAGACAGTCATTTTTTTTTTGCTCTGGGACTTCGTCGAGCTTCATTGTCTCGGCGCTTTTCTTGTGGTCGCTACTGTTGATTCTGGCGCACAGGAGTGGTTTGGAAATAGTGTCGCGGGCTTGTAGCCATATCATCCTTCATACATACCGTTAGAATATTGAATAACAGTTATCACCAGCCTATTTGATTAATTCTCTCTTCCGCATGTGAATTGACAATGGACCACGCAGTCCACGCTTAGTGATCTCGGCCTATGACTCATGGTCGCCGGTCGGTCACGCGAGCCTTATCATTGAGTAGGCACACGCCCATCACACGATGAATGCTATATATATATTATGTACTTGATATGCGTCGTGTATGTTATATGATAAGTGTGTGTTTTTGCTGGCTGCGTGTAGGATTATGTGAAGTACATATAAGGATCGTTTGCAGAAGGACTATGTTTTCTGTCTACCTCCGTGGGAAGGCCTGCGTTTATGTATGTTTATGGGTAACTGCCCCGTAGGTCGCAAACGCAACTACTGTACATGAGGTCTTGGATCAGATTCCCGGGTCGGACAAAGTGTTATTCGGTTTTTGCCGTAAGCTATTTCTCAATAGCAGCCACGGAGTCGTCCCGGATGATGGGAATAGGATGGCCCCCTTTTACAAGGGACTTAAAAATAACTGGCGTAGCATGGGTGTAACTACTTATTAGGCACACCTCTGCCTAATCCTTTGAGAATTACAAGGTGTTATGTTTATTAGGGGATCGGACAGGGTCATAATAATATGATTCTGTTTAGTCCGTAAGTTAGATTATCGAAAAATATTGAATACGTGTTTTTTGTTTTATCAAATCAATTAAAAATGACGAAGGTAAAACGTGTCAAAGATCTTGGAGTGGGGCTTGAAACGTCACTTGTGTCGTCAAAATGTACTATCATATGACGTCACACGAGTTTTCGAAGCACTGTATCGTATTCATTTTAAGTTTACGTGAAAAAAGAAAAAATACGTGTCCAATAATTCTTGGAAATCTATCTGACGGACTAATTAGTATTTTTTTGTCCGATCCCCTATTTGCTCCCCTCAATGTGCTCATAACTCGGCAATCAAAAGCTATATCCATCAAAATTTACGGTCCGTCCAAACCATCAAATTCTTATTACTTCCAACGGTTTTATTCCATCGTTAAATAACTTAAGTTAGTTATTGTGGTTATAAACAAGACATTGTATTTATTACCAGTACAGTCAGTAGCAAAAACATGTAAAGACTAAAGCCCGGTTTCCAGCAAAGCGGCGAGCAATCACAGGAAGGGCGAAAGACCAGATTACCGCACATAGTGATTCGCTGATCACCGCACATCGCTCGTCTCCGCTTTGGTGGAAACCGGGCCTAAGCAATGATTAGAATTATTTTGCACACCTACTATATTGATTTCAACATTACGTAACCAAACTAATATTTTAGAACTCCTAAGATTCCAAATGTCTGGCGCTCCCTGGACAGCTAGCCCGGTAACGCAGAGTTATCATCTGCCTAGCCTTTTACCAACTATTTTGGGGTCCAACCCAGTGAATACTAGGTAATACGATACCCTTTGGTAAGACTGGTTGTCAGACTTTCAGGTCACTTACTACCTGTAACGACTGCCAAAGATCTAACAGCCGGGACCAACAATTTATACGTCCGAGGCACAGAGGAATTTCGGTTTCCACAGACCAACCTGGCCTTGAGCTCCTCTCTTTACTCGGTAACGCAGAGTCTAGCTGACGAATCCTTTCACCACGATGTTTCAAACTCAAGCTATTGGTCATGACTGTACACAAAGTCCCGAAATAGGTCAGCAGTTCAGCACTCAGCACAGTTAAAGAAAATTGTGGGTATCATAACAAGCAATTCAAACCAATTGACTTGTTGCTGGCTTGTCATGGTACCTATACACAATGCTTGGGGGCTTGTACTATTACATGATAAATTGATGATGGATTAATTTGTGTTTTAGACGCTTCGTCTTAACCTATAGTACGGTCATCATCATCATTTCAGCCGAAAGAAGTCCACTGCTGGACATACGCCTCCCCCAGGTGTCGCAACATTGACCGGTCCCGTGCGTCTCGCATCCAGCGGGTCCCCGCAATCTGGTGGGTGACCGATGACCCGCAACCAGGTCATCGGTCCACCTAATGGGAGGTCTTCCAACGCAACGTCTTCCGGTTTGCAGTCACCACTCCAGAACTTTTCGGCTCGATCGGCCATCCGTTCTGCGTGAGCTAGAATATACTTGGTTCGAAACACGTAGTTCATTAATATCTCTTTGATACGAAATAAGAAGAATTAGAAGGCCAATCCTTCCTCCATGTTTGAGCCACTCATCATTTAGGTACATCAGTCACGTAATAGGCAGTCATACAATTTCCATTCCTAGAATTGTTATCTAAGATCTAGAATTCTAGATCGTAGTTACCTAGTTACATTATATCAACATACATAACCCTCCTTTTGGGCTTCGCCGCAGTCGGGTAAAAATGGCTACCTCGAAGATATAAGATATTTTCCTGTATGCCGCCATCGTATAAGAATTTCCTTTGGTTAATTTAATTTGACCTTTGAACTAGATTCAATGGTAATAGTCTCTGGACATGAAACCTTGGGTTCAATTCTTAAGTTGGCCTAATTTATATTCGGTTTTTCTATCAATAATTTCTCAGTAGTTATAGCCACGGAGTCTGGATTTTTTGTCCGGTTGATAGCAATAGCATAATGAGTCAATAATGTTTCAACTGCAGACACACAGGCCTCTCTCTATGTCAGACGGAATGGGCTTATATATAATCCACCAAACGAGCTCAGTGCGGGTTGGTAGATGACACACGTCTTCGATAGTTTGGTTCTAAGAGATTTCCGTTCCGTTTCTTCTCGATGTATTCCTTCTATGTTTTCAGAGCAGTGGTGATGATATAAATAACACAAAGTAAAGTGCCTGCCTGAGGTCGAATCCACGACTTACTGCTCGAGCAGTAAGTCCCGACTCCCGACATACGAGCATGCTCGTATGTCGGGGCCGCCACTCCTGCTTATAATAGCAATAGACACGCCCCCGTATTATATTATGGTTTAATTCCCGGGTCGGGCAAAGGGTTGTTTTTCAATCAGTTTCTGAGTAGCAGCCACATAGCCTGGATTCGTGCCCGGTTGATGGGAATAGGCTCGCCCCATATTACATTTACTTAACTAGCAAAATGTAGGTCTACTATTAGGTACACCTCTGCCTATATCTTTGAAGATTACTATAGTTTTATGCAAATAAATATTTATTTATGTTTATGATGTTGATCTACTATACGTCAATATGTTTTCGTAGAATTTAAGATTGTTTACGGAAAACCTTGTATTTCCTTAAACAGGTAGTCACTATACATTATATATACATACATTAGATACAGTATGTCAGTTTACGAGGGACATATCGTCGCTGTAGAATTAATACCACGTATTTCAAAAAAGTTCTTTTTTCGTTTTTGTGAGAATCGAATGAATATCACTTATTTATAAAACCGTGAACCCAATATATGACTAACTAGCTGTTGCCCGCGGCTTCGCCCGCGTGAAAATGACGATTTTCCATGCAAACTTTCATCCCCTATTTAACTGCATCTAGCTCGCCGTCCCGCCGTCGTCATGACGGCAACAGACCGTGTCGGCGGCGCGTTCGTGTTCTACGCGCGCCTCAAAGAGATGTCAGCAAGGAGGGGCCCGCAAGGGCCGATGCCCGTCGGTGCCGCGGATTTTAGTACTAGATGACGTGGCCTCGGCACAAGGGCAAAGAAGGAACATGGGTTCGGTTTTTAGTCAGTAGAAGTCTGACACTCCCCTTCGCTGTGCCTAAGAGCGGGGGGGGGTCATTCGATGAAAAAAAAAGGGGTTGAATTCCGAAAAATCCAAGCAAAATTGCAGCTTTCTAGGTAGGTACAAGGGTTTGGGCTGGGCGTTGACTCGGGACTTCTCTTTTTACCCGACTGCGGCGAAGCCCAAAAGGAGGGTTATTAGATTGATAGATAATAAATTGTTTCGGAAGTCGATAGCAAAAAAAACAACAAAACAAAAAAAAACATCGACTACAAAAAAGAAGGTTGTTTACTCCACAGTTCTCAGAACACATCACAAAACAAACACAGACATGATACATAGATCGACTAGTGCTAGATTAATATGTTAACAGCATTGAAACTAGGAACCTTGTCACGTGGTACACACCTGTTGCTGTTGTTAGTGGAACGCGGTTGAGGATAACGTGATCTGTGTGTGACGCTGTTTCAATGTTATGTCGTGTTGTAGATTGTATGCATTGTAGAGAGAGATGTAAAGCGACACAGTCGGAAGTACCTGGCATTCTTATCCTACTAACTTTAATAATTATAAATGCGAAACCTCCCACCTGGGAGTCTTTGGTCAACTGGACCCACGAGTTCAGTCGAACAAATCACATTTAAAATTGTTTTTTTTTTTTCATAGTTTTATTGTGGGTCCAGTTGCAAGCTGGTCCAGTCGACCAAAGACTACTAGACACGAAATACCAACTGTCTAACAATCACGGTTCCTGAGATGCCGCCAAGTGATAGACAGACGGACAGTGAAGTCTTAGTAATAGGGTCTCGTTTTGGTACGGAACCCTAAAAAGATAAAAACTATAATTTCATAATATGAAGATAAATAAAAAACTGTTATTCGGAGCCCATCAATTACAACATAGTTGGGAAAGAGGTCAATCGTCGAATCCGACTCGGCTGGGCAGCGTTCGGGAAGCTGCGCAGTATCTTCTCGTCCAACTTACCACAGTGTCTCAAGACGAAAGTCTATGACCAGTGTGTGTTGCCAGTGATTACATACGGGACCGAAAACAAATTGTAGAAACTAGAACAAATTTCCGTGCGTTCAAGCATTTTTGTCATACCTATTATTGGAATCAAATATAACAGCTCACAACTTAGGACCCAGTAATATTAATGACAATAATATCCGTGGTGCTAGGCAACTGGGCTTATCCCAGTTGTATACGTCCCTGTGTGCCTATTGGCCTTGTTCTGTTCTGTCTCCTGCTGATATGGAGGGAAGTGGAAATTATGTTTTTTCCTACTCCTCCGCTATTCTTTTCTGATTAATTTCGTTGCGGGATCCAAGACAGTTAAATCGCTTCTCTGGGACTTCGTCGAGCTTCATTGTCTCGGCGCTTTTCTTGTGGTCGCCACTGTTGATTCTGGCTAACAGGAGTTACAGTGGTTTGGGAATAGTGTGGCGGGCTTGTCCCAATAAAAAAAAAATACGGGACCGAAACGTGGCCGCTCACGATGGGCCTTATCAGAAAGCTCAAAGTCACCCAAAGGGCAATGGAGAGGGCTATGCTCGGAGTTTCCTTGCGTGATCGAATCAGAAATGAGGACATCCGCATGAGAACCAAGGTTACCGACGTAGCCCGAAGAATCGCCAGACTTAAGTGGCAATGGGCAGGGCACATTGCTCGCAGAACGGATGGCCGATGGGGCCGAAAAGTTCTGGAATGGCGACCGCGAACCGGAAGACGTTGCGTTGGAAGGCCTCCCACTAGGTGGACCGATGACCTGGTCAAGGTTGCAGGAACCCGCTGGATGAGAGACGCACGGGACCGGTCAATGTGGCGACGCCTGGGGGAGGCCTATGTCCAGCAGTGGACGTCTTTTGGCTGAAATGATGGGAAAAGGCTATGTAGCTGATGAATAAAAGGCAGGATAAAACCCAAAATATACCACAAAACCGATATCAATAAATGAATAGGAAAGCGTCAAAGTTAATTTAGGTATAATTAATTTAGGGAAGGAAAATGGTTGTGATTCTGACATTTTCCACACTTGTTTGCTATTTAACATCACGCTATCACACACACTTCCCACTAATATTATAAAGGCGAAAGTTTGTGAGTGTGTATGTTTGTTACTTCTTCACGTAAAAAATACTGAACGGATTTGGATAAAATTTGGTACACAGATAGTTTATAACCTGGATTAACACATAGGATAGTTTTATATCCCGATTTTATCTTCCCGTGGGATCATTTTCGAGTTGTAGCGGGCGAAGCCGCTGGCAACAGCTAGTAATCCATACAATGAAGGACGCATGATATACAATTTAATGGCTCGTGACGTCATCGTATGCTTATCAGAAAACAACGAGGTCGACAAACATTAGATTATTTGCAAAATGTCTGTCAAGAGTATTCGTTTGATAATTAGTTTATTTTATTATTCTTCCGCTTGGTTACGGTACTGTGGATTCTGATAAGGGTATCGTCGTATCGTATTTTCGATGTAATATAACATCAAGACTGAGAATTTTGATGTCTTCATTGAACCAGAGAAGTTATTTAAATCATCGTAACCTGATAAACTTCAAGCATAGTTTTCATTAAAAAAAAATATGCAAGTCCGGAAAATGGTACGAAACTACGAATATATTAAGTCTTTACCTATGAAATTGCCGTTCTGCAGTACTGGCCATTTCAAATCAAAATATTTTTTGTTTGGCTAAGAATTCTAATTTCAAATTAATTTTATTTTAAAAACATGGATTTTTTTTTCCAAAAGTAGTCATTTGTTTATTGATTAGTGTTACATTTTCATCGCATTTCAATCTTTTTCGTCATCATGGATACGTTAAAAATTCGAGTAATTATGGAATATGAGTACCGTCGTGGCAGCAACGCGGCACAAGCGGCACGCAACATCAACGACGTTTACGGAGCTAACACTACAAACCAACGCACCACCAGTTATTGGTTTGCTCGCTTCCGTTCTGGAAATTTCGACCTGAAAAATGAACCTCGCGGTCGTCCGAAGACTTTGGTCGACAATTACGAATTAAAGGCGATTGTGGAAGCTGATGATACACAATCTACGGCTGAATTAGCAGAAGCTTTCGACGTTAGCGTCAAAACAATATTGGTCCATTTGCGTCAAATTGGCAAGGTAAAAAAGCTTGACAAATGGGTGCCCCACGAACTCAATGATCGCCAGCGCGAAGTACGCGTCTAGACGTGCCTTGCACTGCTCAACAGACACACAAATGAAGGAATTTTGAACCGCATTGTTAGCTCAGCAAGTTGGTTGGATCCTGGTTCAGCACCTAAACAATGCCCTAAACGAAAACTTACCCCTAGAAAAGTGATAGTCACTGTTTGGTGGTCTAGCGCCGGTGTGATTCATCACAGCTTCTTACCAAACGGGGTGAGCATTACTGCAGATGTGTACTGTGAAGAACTGAACACAATGATGGAGAAGCTGGCACATCTCCAACCAGCATTGGTCAATCGCTCGTCTCCGCTGCTCCTGCACGACAACGCGCGACCTCATACTGCACAGCAGACGGTCTCCAAGTTGCAAGAACTGGGGTTGGAAGCTCTCCGTCATCCGCCCTACTCACCAGACCTTGCGCCTACAGACTACTACTTTATCCAGAATTTGGATAACTTCTTGGCGGGAAAAAAATTCAATACCCGAGAGGCAGTACAAAATGCCTTTGAAGAATTTGTTGCCTCCCGACCAGCTGATTTCTTTAAGAAGGGCATCAATAAACTGCCACTGCGTTGGCAAAGATGCATTGATTGCATGGGTGATTACTTCGATTAATACAAATAAAAAATACATGAAAAAAATTCGTTTAAATTTTTTCAAACAAAACGGCAATTTCATAGGTAAAGACCTATTATTTAGCTAATACCAGTATTTTACATGGTCTTTCAGTCTTACCAAAGGGTATCGTAGGTATTACCCAATATTAACTGGACCATGGACTCTACTACTACTAGGTCTACTACTGGTATTCAGTTGACCCGGTTAGACTGGAAGCCGACCCCAATATAATTGGGAAAAGCTTATGTAGATAATGTAATGATGACCAGACCTGGGTAATACGATACCCCTTGGTAAGAATATTCTGAGACTTCATAACCACGTCCAACGGTTTATTGTGCTTTCCGAGTCAAAAAAAAAGTAGTTAAAAAACTAAAAAACGCGACTGAAAAAACTGAAAAGCAAAAAAACAAGCACATTTTAAATTAAACAAAACTTGGAAGCAGGCGGGGTCCATTTTATTTTCATTTTTTCTTTTCATAATTTAATATTCAAATGAACCCCGCCTGCTTCCAAGTTTTCATCATCATCATCATTTCAGCCAAAAGACGTCCACTGCTGGACATAGGCCTCCCCCAGGCGTCGCCACATTGACCGGTCCCGTGCGTCTCTCATCCAGCGGGTTCCTGCAACCTTGACCAGGTCATCGGTCCACCTATTGGGAGGCCTTCCAACGCAACGTCTTCCGGTTCGCGGTCGCCATTCCAGAACTTTTCGGCCCCATCGGCCATCCGTTCTGCGAGCAATGTGCCCTGCCCATTGCCACTTAAGTCTGGCGATTCTTCGGGCTACGTCGGTAACCTTGGTTCTCATGCGGATGTCCTCATTTCTGATTCGATCACGCAAGGAAACTCCGAGCATAGCCCTCTCCATTGCCCTTTGGGTGACTTTGAGCTTTCTGATAAGGCCCATTGTGAGCGACCACGTTTTGGTCCCGTATGTAATCACTAGCAACACTGGTCATAGACTTTCGTCTTGAGACACTGGGGTAAGTTGGACGAGAAGTCAAGTTTCCAAGTTTTGTTTAATTTAAAATGTGCTTGTTTTTTTGCTTTTCAGTTTTTTCAGTCGGGTTTTTTAGTTTTTTAACTACTTTTTTTATTTCCAACTTTTTAGTTATTTTAGTTGGTTCTTTTGTTGGTCGCGTAAAATTCTTCGCAGATGATTTATTTAACTTGTGCTTAAAAATATTTTTTTTTGAACTCCGCGATTTGGCCCCCAAAATCCACAATTTTTCTTTGTTTTTTAATTTTAATGCAGCCTATAACACTTTCGCCATCAAGACGAATCTGACGACGTATATTTCATTCAAATCGGTTCATCCGTTTATGAGTTATGAGGGAACAAAGAAACGGACATACATACATACATGTACACACATACACGTCAAACACATAACCCTCCTTTTGGGCTTCGCCGCAGTCGGGTAAATACACGTCAAACACATAACCCTCCTTTTGGGCTTCGCCGCAGTCGGGTAAAAAGAGTCGTAATAAGTAATGAACGGTAACCCATCCACAAAATGACCTCGGCAATCGTTGCTTACCCTGATCGGTGTTATTTTTTGGCAAAAACCCCTCGTTTGTTATTGACACAACAACAGTTAGAAAAAAAAATACTCTTATTTCTAAGAAATTCGTGTTTTTAAACCAGTATCAGTAGTGTAAACGTTTCTGAATAAAATAGTCGTAAGATTAAACGTTTCGCTTTCTCGAAACTGAGTCAGCTGCGAAAATAATAACAATTCTTGAGAAGTTTGTTCGGCTGAAAGTATACAAAGATGGGTGTTTATTTATTTTAGACGGGCGTCATTCATTGGTGTTTTGTAACGGAATAAAGCGGTTATTTTTACCCGACTACGGCAAAGCCAAAGGAGGGTTATGATTTTGACTGGCTATGTATGTATGTATGTATGTATGTATGTATGTATGTTTGTATGTATGTATGTATGTATGTATGTGTGTATCTTCATCTGTTCCCTCATAGCTTCTAATCTACTTATCGGAACTCAACATAAGAGGTATCGTTAGAACCGTCTTAATTTTCCGCTGAACATAGGCTACGTGTCGTGTCACAAAAAGTGATTTGGCGCCCTCTAGCGGACAAAAAGTAAGGCTTAAAAAATAAAAATGGAGATAAATACGCCGTGTTTGGTATCATTTGAAAGGGCCTCACTTGTACATTTCCAAAATATTGCTCAAATTTAAAATCACGCCCTCTAGCGGACAAAAAGTCAAGAGTAAAAAAAAATATTTAGCACCAAAATTGTTTAAATAAAAAAAAGTAAAAAACTAAAACCCGACTACGACAAAAAAAACGACGCTGAAAAAGTATGAAACAAGATTTTCAGGATAGAACAAAAAGAAAAGCCGTAGTCACACGTTATAGGTACCAACCTAAACACTTTAATACCGTGTGACTACGGCTTTTCTTTTTGTTCTATCCTGAAAATCTTGTTTCATACTTTTTCAGCGTCGTTTTTTTTGTCGTAGTCGGGTTTTAGTTTTTTACTTTTTTTGCTATAACATAACATCCTGCCTGTAATACGCGAAGGGTTAGGCAGAGGTGTACCTAATAGTGCACTCACATTTAGCCATTTTCGATCCCCTGGGCACATAATTATCTAGACCAGGGATGCACAGACTTATTGAGACCAAGGGCCACTTGGGCAAATGATGGACTAATGGCGGACCAGCACAAACTACAAATATAAAAAATGCCAAAAATGTAATTACAAAAATAATATAGGTACTAGTCTGAAGCGTGGCACTGATTTGCGCTTACAATCTTTTTAACATTCGTAAAATACGCATGTAGCTTCAGAAAAGAGGGTACTAACATGCAAGAGCGAGCGAAGCGAGCTCAAAAATTTTTGGCCTTCACCTAGGAAAGGTGATTTATATTATTTGATTTTCATTTTATTATTAAAATAATGCATATTTAACTTACTTTTACTAGTAATGTATTCAAGGATTTGATACTTACTCAGAAAACGCAGCGGTAAGCGCGAGCGTAGCGAGCTAGAAAATTTTAGAAAAGCCGCCCTAGGGCAGCGGCTTAAAGTAAAGAAAATACACCACTGCTTGGTTGACCTTATTTTTGCAACATAGTCCCGATTACGATTGTCATTATCTGATTTGATAACCATGACATGATCTGTAAGGCCTACTAAAAACGCCAAATCACACAACCAATCAGGATTTTTGAGTTACACGAACATCATATTTTCCTTCAAATGCACGAGGGAATATTTTTGCTGGCGGGCCACTGCCATAGTACCGGCGCGGCGGGCCGCGGTCTGTGCATCCCTGATCTAGACTCTGTAGCTCCTGCTGTGAAATTCTTGATGGAAAAACCCAACAATACTTCGTATAATGGCTGTAAATATATCCATAACCTAGCCGAAAGGCACTTGTTCTTCTCGTCATGTCGATATTTTATTTTGTTCTAGAAATCTAGACCATACCCGCGAACCTTCCAGTTACGGGGATATTGAGATTAAACTCAAATTTTTGTCTTGTAAATTGTGAGGCACCACCACGCGAAGTCGTGTAAACGGCCACACCATAACATGCTTCTTCTCGCGGCGTCGACTTTTGATATGGCAATTAACGATTGCCATTCCTTACTCATCTGTAAGTATACAGTGCTTCTTCTTATAGTGTGGGCAGTAAGGTCTAACGACCCCACACACCCTAGTGTCAGAGTCTCTAAACCGCCGCAAGGGCCTCTGGCATGGCGGCGGGGACCACCGGCTCATACGTGCTTTCCGAAGTCTATCATAACTATATATCTGTCTACAGTGATTAACTTGAAAGCCAAAGAGACGAAACTAGCTTCACAACTCAAGCTAGATCTACAAATAATATCTAGGACTGACCTAAATTCTTAGACCATTACGGAGGCAACTTGAGACGTCATTGATATTCTCATTTTTATTACACTACTGGCTTCATTACAAAGAATACTCTATGCTTCATTACCACGAAACGTTTGGATGTGGCTGAGATTAGAATGCTTAAGGGGATGTGTGGTCTGAGGCTGCGGGTTGTTCGAAAGAGATACAACGGCCTCGGAAACAAAGGGCTAAGAAGGAACATGGGTGATTTTTAGTCAGTAGAAGTCTGACACTCCCTTTCGCTCTGCCCAAGAGCGGGAGCAGTCATTTGATGATTTACCTAATTATTTTTACCCTTTTTTTATGATCATGGGATTCCTGGAATTCTGGGATCTGGTAGACAATCACTCCATATAAAATTATCATCTGCGCGACTGCGCCCCGTACAAGCAGCCCCAAACATAGGTGAAATTATCACAAAACTCTTCAATTCAAATAAGTTAGTAAAAGATTCCACGATAAAACGTTTTTACGATGTTTTATCTCCAAAACCAAAGCAATTGAAGATGTCCTCATGATCATTTTAAACCAATACGATTCTTTATGAGAGTTTAATTCTATATATCAAGGTTGTATGTAAAATTGTATCGTCTTCTCTAAAAAGGCTAAATCTGTAGATGGTTTCTAGAGGATAATAAAACAACATCACGACGTCTGGTTTCCCAAACGGTTAGGTAGAGATACACCTAATAGTACACTCACATTTCACCACAAATGTTGAAGTCACATGTAATAAGAAGGCGAACCTATTGCCAGTAACACATAAAAAACACTCAATTTGTTTAGTCTATTCTAATGCCATTACATAACATCTAACAAACGTGTTGACTTTGATAACGCATAATCTTTCTCAATTATAAGACTGATACACCTTATCAGCTCGTTCAAGATCATACTGGTACTAAGCAAACATCGTATGATAGAAAAAGGTAGGTTTTTATTCTTGTAGTCCACAGCTGTTTTTAGGGTTCCGTAGTCAACTAGGAACCCTTATAGTTTCGCCATGTCTGTCTGTCCGTCCGTCCGTCCGTCCTCGCTTAATCTCTGTGACCGTTAGCACTAGAAAGCTGAAATTTGGTACCAATATGTGTATCAATCACGCCGACAAAGTGGTAAAATAAAAATTGGAAAAAAATGTTTTATTAGGGTAGCCCCCCTATATGTGAAGTGGGAAGTGATTTTTTTTTAATTTCAACCCTAATGTGTCATATATTGTTGGAAAGGTATTTAAAAATGAATAGGGGTTTACTAAAAACATTTTTTGATAATGTCAATAATTTCGGAAATAATCGCTCCAAAAGTAAAAAACAATGTGTCCCCCCCCTCTAACTTTTGAACCATAAGTTTAGAAAATATGAAAAAAATCTGAAAAGTAGAACTTTATAAGAACTTTCTAGGAAAATCATTTTGAACTTGGATGGAAACAACAGATGGAAACAGCAGTTAACCAATATAATTTGGTCCCTGAATCGTACGAGCGCCTATACAATCCAGAGGTCAAGTTTCATTGGCCCGTAGAAGAAATTGTATAAATTATTATAGCAAACCGTTTTGGTACGGAACCCTTCATGTGCGAGTCCGACTCGCACTTGGCCAGTTTTTTTATATGTATGGCTCTTCTTCCGGGCCTATTCTTAAGGGATAGGATATAGGATAGTTGGCATTTTGATGAGACGCCCAACATTTCTTCAACAAGAACGCGCAGAAATATTTCGACGGTCCCTACGTACATAAGGTCAAGTCAAAAACCGAGGTTTACAGGAGAGCGTAATTTGTGTTCAACACGCCCTAGAAATAATTCTATGACCAATAATAAATATTTTCTTTCTACAATATTTTAGCAGTTTTAAGAGCTTTAGAATGCTATTTACACATATTTAATTATTTCACGTTTTCTTGAAAAAACTGATAGATGACCGTTTCTACGCCAATAATAAAATAGAAGTATGTCAGTCATGTCTATGATAACGTTTTATACGTAGGAAACAAAAAACAGTGTCTGTTATAGAATTTAAATAAAATGTTTTAAGAAAATGTAGGATTATTTTACTATTTTTAAATCAATACGTTAAACATCCTGAAATCGTCACCCATGGATATAAAAAGTACTTCAATTAAGACATATCACTTTATACGTGGTTTTAGTCATTTGGGGTAGGACTATAGTTCGTGTAACGTAAATAAAGACATGTCTTTTAAAATTATCAGGTTTGTGTTTTATTAATGAAACAAGGTTTATAAATTCAACATTATTTATTGATAAAACACAATCTTCTTAGCATCTAAATAATAGGTACCTATATACTCACTGAAGTAGGAACTAAACATAAAAAAATCACTGTTGTCTAATATTAGGAATTAACAATTTTAATTTAAAGCACGTGCCTCAGCCTAATCATGTCTAGCAATGCAATTGGTACCTAGTATTTAATAGTCATCACAGTTTTGTACCTCAACTTAATTAACTACCTCATCTTTAACACCTAATTGGTAACATTTAACAAACAACACAGCTTTATTCAGACTGTTTCATCCTCACATCAATGACCTCCTTGTTCCTGGTATTGTTGGGTACGCAGATGACACCACTATCATGGAGATTTATACATCCAGCGCAAAAGCCGGTGGTGATGAAATATGTTCATTGGGAGAGGCCATGGTAGAACGAACGAATTCAGCCTTAAGACTTGTCTCCGAGTGACGAGAATCTGGTTGATTTCAATGCCACCAAAACGCAAGTGTGGTTCACCGCCAAAAGGAGTCCGTTTAATCTACTACTTTAATCTACTCAAGTAGGGGCCAGATAGTAGGGGCCGGGGAGTCCGTTTAATCTGGCCCCTACTTTCCGGAGTGCGACTGTACAAGTTACTGACAGTTTCGAGCTGGCAGTTTCGAGCTTGGCACGAAGTTGAGTGTGAATCTGAACTTCGGCGCCTACATTCAGTCGAAAGCTCAAACTGTGGCAAAAAAGCTGGGTATCCTAAATAAGGTTAAGCGGTACATCAAGTCTGGACAGCTTTCAATATTATATAAAGTCCGGTCCGGCATGGAGTATTGCTGTCACTTTTGGGATGGCTCAGCCAAATACCAACTTGCCACACTTGACTCGCGCTCAACTTCGTGCTAAGAAGCTCGAGAGTGTCAGTAACTTGTACAGACTCACTCCGGAAAGTATGGGTCAGATTAAACGGACTCTTTTTAGCGGTGAACCACACTTGCGTTTTGGTGGCGTTGAAATCAACCAGATTCTGATTCAGAGACAAGTCTTAAGGCTGAATTCGTTCGTTCTACCATGGCCTATCCCAATGAACATACTTCATCACCACCGGCTTTTGCGCTGGATGTATAACTCTCCATGATAGTGCTGTCATCTGCGTACCCAACAATACCAGGAACAAGGAGGTCATTGATGTGAGGATGAAACAGTCTGAATAAAGCTGTGTTGTTTGTTAAATATTACCAATTAGGTGTTAAAGATGAGGTAGTTAATTAAGCTGAGGTACAAAACTGTGATGACTATTAAATACTAGGTACCAATTGCATTGCTAGACATGATTAGGCTGAGGCACGTGCTTAAAATTAAAATTGTTAATTACCAATGACAACAGTGATTGTTTATGTTTAGTTCCTACTTCAGTGAGTCTATAGGTACCTATTATTTAGATGCTAAGAAGATTGTTTTTAATAATAAATAATGTTGAATTTATAAACCTTGTTTCATTAATAAAACACAAACCTGATAATTTTAAAAGACATGTCTTTATTTACATTACAAGAACTATAGTTCTACCCTGTACGGGAACTCCCGTAAATGGCGATAAGTCTGACAAGACCGCGTTCGCACCGAGTGGCACGCATTTTAAAACACCGTACAAAAAGATATGTAAAGATGTCCGCATCTACGACACTTATTCGTTGTATTTATAATACTTGTTCTTTTATACGATTTGTAAAACAAGGTAAATAAATACAATTTTAAAAAAAATCGTATGTCAGTATGTGCGCATAGATAATCTAAAGCCAATGACACAATAAAAAAAAAATGCCATTTTCGACATGTCTTTTTATACGTAGGGACCGTCGATTTATCCTTGCTACCTCTGCTAGCTACCACAATCGAGAGTTCTTGTTGAAGAAATGTTGGGCGTCTCATCAAAATGAAGCTACTCACGAAAAACTAGCTTGATAGTAATCAAATTAAAAAAATTACCGTGGCACCCGGACTAATATTTCTAATACGCTTTTATATTTCTTAAGCACCTCTGATATGTAAAATAAAATAAAAAACGTGTGGCACTCGGAGACTGCCGCAGTAAATCTATTGCATAGCATTTTTTATCAACTTATGCAATAATAGGTATAAACTAGCTTTTGCCCGCGACTTCGTCCGCGTTATACTAAAAATGTTATCTTTGGTAAGTAGATCTATCATTGATTTTAATTTTAAATGAAAAACTCTTGCGATAAGCATGGCGGTCATGCGGTGCTTGACCCTCAAGAACCTCCCGAGTGATTTCATCCCACTTGGGCTTGGTAGTTACAGTAATAAATAAGTCGAGACGTCCATATTTTCTTACGTAACAAAAAGCGTCTTGAGTACGTAAGTTTTACTCAAAGGAAACATTCCTTTATTTTTGAATAGAAAGCAAACTGCATTCAAAATTTTTCGAAAATTCTCTTCTCCCACACCCGGGAATCGAACCGGCTAAAATCTGAAAAAAATATACCCTGTACTTTTATTGCATCGATCGTTAGGGTCAAATAAAAGTACGAAATCTCTCTAACAAACATGATAAATTAAATGAAAAGAAAACCAGGAAATCTTAAATTAATTTAATTATTTACAAAAAATGGTAAACTAATTAGTTGCTCGAAATGGGCTCCATTCTCTTGGATACACAAATTTATTCTTTTAACGAATTCATTTTAGTAACCTTTAATAAAGTGTTGTGGTGAATATTATAAATCGTATTCTGAACTTCAACTCTCAACTCGTTGTCATTCGCATAAGATTTCATGTGATTTTTTACATAACTCCACAAAAAAAAATCTAATGGGGTGTTAACTGGCGATCTCGCAGGCAGGTTTTCCTTTCATTTAATTTATCATGTTTGTTAGAGAGATTTCATCCTTATAATTGACCCTAACGATCGATGCAATAAAAGTACAGGGTATAATTTTTTCAGATTTTAGCCGGTTCGATTCCCGGGTGTGGGAGAAGAGAATTTTCGAAAATCTTTGAATGCAGTTTGCTTTCTATTCAAAAATAAAGGAATGTTTCCTTTGAGTAAAATTTTCTATCTGCAGTATTAAGAGTACTTTCCCTCCAGATGACATTGCAAAATTCCATCCTGTATAATCAGAAAGCTCCGAACTGCTAAGCTATCGGGAGTTACACGTGTTATTGTGAGTCAACCATAAAAGATAGATATATGCTGTTGTGGGATATTTTTTAGATAATTTTATGTAGAACATTTCCGTCATAAATGATTTCTATGTAGCTTTAACCATTAAGGCTGCACACGCGACGGAAGCTTAAAAAATGGAGCAACTTCTCCCGTTTTCACAACATTTTCCTTCACTGCTCTGCTCCTATTGATTGCAGCGTGATGAAAAGTATACTATAACCTCCCCAGGAGTATGAAGAATAATTGTACCAAGTTTCGTTAAAATCCGTCGAGTAGTTTTTGTTTCTATAAGGAACATACAGACAGGAAGACAGACAGACAGACAGACAGAAAGACAGACAGACAGACAGACAGACAAAAATTTTACTGATTGCATTTTTGGCATCAGTATCGATCACTAATTACCCCCTGATAGTTATTTTGAAAATATATATCATGTACAGAATTGACCTCTCTACAGATTTATTATAAGTATAGATAATAGTGTAATTACACACCAAAATAATTATTCATTCAAAAAATTTGAACACAAATAACGTTATTATGAGTTTGATCTTCGAATTTCGCGCGATGTACATTATATAAATCAAAACTAACCTTCATAGACTAACTAAGCTAGTAAGAAACTCTATGACAGAAAATTTAAAAGAAAAAGTATTGACAGCCTGACGTAAGTGTCATAACATTGAAAAATATGAAAATTATTTATTTTATTTTAGATAATAAAAAAGAAAACGAATCGTTTTAGACCGATTCGCAGAATAGTAATGCAAAAACCAATAAAACTTATGATAGATGCGTACTAATAATAAAATGAATGTTTATAGAGTACTCACTCCTCACTCATTTTCTTTCACTATTTTTTCGTGACTTTCTTCATTAATAAATGCACTTTGTTTATTCATATTTAAAACACTTTGTACACAAATTATACGAGTAAGAATATTTTAGAAGGAGAAAGCAGAGAGACAAACAATTATTTAATTTGACAACCTCAGTTGACAACCTTGTTATTTTCCGTAACCATAGCAACCTGGTTAAATACTGAATCCTGAATATTTTCGTTAGGAAATCTCTGGATTCGCTCTCCACGCTCAACTCAAGGCCCGCGATAGAATCTATGCAATAGATTAAAAAAGTTAAAATCGACCCGGTGAAATTTTGATAGTAACATATAGGGTGTAAACAGACCCTTAGATAGACCCTTGTATTTAGTGTGAATGACAATGCATGGTTAGCTAAGTGACGTCAATGTAAATCAATTATTTATAACGGATTCTAATAATACCAAATTCAACTAAAATGTATTGTTAATAAGTCATCATCTCCCTTATCCCATTCTATTTGAGGTCGGCACAACACTTTTTCTTCTTCCAGTCTTCCCTGTTAGACGTCACGGTGGCATTTACGCGTTTCTCTTTCATATCATTCCTCACACAATCTATCCATCTTTTCTTTAGCCTTCCTCTCCCTCTCCATCCGTCAACATTTATAATATCCATCACTTTTTAAGTCACATGGGTTTCGTCCTTCCTCATTACATGACCAAGCATTACCAAGACAGACGACTTCCTTTCATTTTTACCCGACTACGGCGAAGCCAAAAGGAAGGGTAATGATTTTGGCAGTCTATATGTAAATTCCACCGTAGCGCCTAAGCTACCAAACGGATTTTAATAAATGAGGTGTCAATAGATTCATGAGAATAGTCCGGGTGACATAGGCTATATAAATTTTATCAATTTTTTACCCGACTACGGCAAAGCCAAAGGAGGGTTAACATTTTGACGGGCTATGTATGTATGTTTGTATGTATGTGTGTATCTTCATCTGTTCCCTCATAGCTTCTAATCTACTTATCGGAACTCGACATATGAGGTATCGTTAGAACCGTCTTCATTTTCCGCTGAACATAGGCTAGGCGTGACGTGTCACAAAAAGTGATTTGGCGCCCTCTATCGGTCAAAAAGTAAGGCTTAAAAAATAAAAATGGAGATAAACACGCCGTGTTTGGTATCATTTAAAGGGCCTCACTTGTACATTTCTAAAATATTGCTCAAATTTAAAATCACGCCCTCTAGCGGACAAAAAGTCAAGAGTCAAAAAAAATATTTAACACCAAAATTGTTTAAATAAAAAAAAGTAAAAAACTAAAACCCGACTACGACAAAAAAAACGACACTGAAAAAGTATGAAACAAGATTTTCAGGATAGAACAAAAAGAAAAGCCGTAGTCACACGTTATAGGTACCAACCTAAACACTTTAATACCGTGTGACTACGGCTTTTCTTTTTGTTCAATCCTGAAAATCTTGTTTCATACTTTTTCAGCGTCGTTTTTTTGTCGTAGTCGGGTTTTTGTTATGACGGAATTTAAATGTCAGATTGTCAGATGTCTGAATGTGAATGTCAGATGCCTCGAAAAAAAATAAATTGAGATAATCATAACAATACATGTAAAACATGTTTGGTATCAAATGAAAGGTCTTGGCGAGCACATTACAAATATGTATATATTATAATTATTATAGATTCAATCCTCCGTTTGTAGTCGGGTTTTAGTTTTTAGACTTGTTTCTGTAACAGGTTTACAGGTGTTACATTGTAAGTAACGGTACTACATAATAATAAAGGCGTGTTTTAAGAGATATCGCAATAAAATCAAATAATTACAATAGAACCGTAATGAGTAATTTACTCGATGTATCGATTGGTTTATCTCACACTCCCATTTTGATATTGATAAGATATAAGCTTATCAGTTCGTAGTAAAAGTAGTCTGGTAGGTATTTGATAGAGTTGTTATTATTTGTTCTTGCAACCATGTAGGTATTTGTACAGGGTGATTTAAATGGAAAGAGGGTCTCGTCCCGTCGGGGCTGCGAGTTGTTCGAAAGAGATACCGCGGCCTCGACATAAAGGGCCACGAAGGAACATGGGTGGTTTTTAGTTAGTAGAAGTCTGACACTCCATTCCGCTTCGCCTAGAGCGGGACGACTCATTTGATGATTTCCCACCGACCAAAAAATAAAAAAATTAAGTTCAAAAATCTAAAACCCGACTACTAACAAAATCGCGGTCTTAAAAGTAGAAAACAAGAAAAACTTTTTTACAAAAAATAAAACCGACTTCGACAAAAAAAAACACTCAAAAGTGAAAAATAAACTTGAGAAGAAAAATCAGTTTCTGAAGTCGGTGACTTTTGTTTCTTTGATTTCATTTTTTTGTCACCGACTTCAGAAACTGATTTTTCTTCTCAAGTTTATTTTTCACTTTTGAGTGTTTTTTTTTGTCGAAGTCGGTTTTATTTTTTGTAAAAAAGTTTTTATTTTTCACTTTTTAGTGTTTCACATGTGCTTACCCCTTCACAACGTACCGGCGTGATGTTATGTTAGGACTGGTGCAAACAATAGACAGACAATATGAGATTTCAGCAATCCCAGTCCATTTGCTATCATTTATTGAGGAGTTCCGTTGTCTATCTCCGAAGTACTTCATCAGATATGTTCACCAGCCTTTGTAGTGAGTACAGGCGTGATATTATGTTGTGTGATGGCGTAAACAATGCTTAGATATGCTATAGCAACAATCGCGGTTAATCTGCTGTTATTTATTGAAGAGTTCCCCCGATCTCTACAAGATCCCATCATCAGATATTGAAATGGTGACAATGGGACCACACGGGAAGCACCAGCTTTCAAATGAAAAAAGAATCATGAAAATCAGTTCACCCAGTCGCAAGTTATGAGCGAACAAACATAAAAAAAAAAAAAAAAAAAAAAAAAAAATACAGTCGAATTGATAACCTCCTCCTTTTTTTGGAAGTCGGTTAAAAATAATTCTTGTCTGATATTCTTCGTAGTCGCATGCCACTGATACCTGATGCTCCTTCATGGCATTCTCATTGATACAGGAGTCAGCTGCTGATTGCCATAAGCAAGGAAAAAAAACCGACTTCGACAAAAAAAACACTCAAAAGTGAAAAATAAACTTGAGAAGAAAAATCAGTTACTGAAGTCGGTGACTTTTGTTTCTTTGATTTCATTTTTTTGTCACCGACTTCAGAAACTGATTTTTCTTCTCAAGTTTATTTTTCACTTTTGAGTGTTTTTTTTGTCGAAGTCGGTTTTATTTTTTGTAAAAAAGTTTTTATTTTTCACTTTTTAGTGTTTCACATGTGCTTACCCCTTCACAACGCACCGGCGTGATGTTATGTTAGGAACTGGTGTAAACAATAGACAGACAATATGAGATTTCAGCAATCCCAGTCCATTAGCTATCATTTATTGAGGAGTTCCGTTGCCTATCTCCGAAGTTCTTCATCAGATCTTCACAAAATAGTTTTTATAACCTTTGTAGTGAGTACAGGCGTAATATTATGTTGTGTGATGGCGTAAACAATGCTTAGATATGCTATAGCAACAATCGCGGTTAATCTGCTGTTATTTATTGAAGAGTTCCCCCGATTTCTACAAGATCCCATCATCAGATATTGAAATGGTGACAATGGGACCACACGGGAAGCACCAGCTTTCAAATGAAAAAAGAATCATGAAAATCAGTTCACCCAGTCGCAAGTTATGAGTGAACAAACATAAAAAAAAAAAAAAAAAAAAAAAAAAAAAAAAATTATAATAATAATAATATTCCACAACTACCACACAACGCCATCTAGTCCCAAGCTAAGCAGAGCTTGTGTTATGGGTACTAGACAACTGATAAACATACTTATATATTTCTAAATACATACATATTATAGATAAATTACACCCAGACACAGAACAAATGATCGTGCTCATCACACAAACATTTGTCCTGGGTGGGAATCGAACCCACGACCTCCGGCATAGCAGTTAGGGTCACTAACCACTAGACCAACAGGCCAGTCAATTGATAACCTCCTCCTTTTTTTGGAAATCGGTTAATAAATAAATAATTATAAAATAATAATTATAATTGCTAATTATGATCACTCGTGAAGTCGTGATTGAAATAAATGAATTATTATTATTATTATTAAATACCGCAGCGCTGGTATTCTGATAGGGCCCACTCTGATGTCACGGTCACACCTACGGACACAAAATACATTCACACACAAAAAAAAATAAAAAAACGAATTAATCATTTATCATCATTGGGGTCGGCGCAGCATGACTTCTCCTTTCATGATTTCTCCGTTACTTATCATCTCATTAGTCACCTCCTTTGTAGCTATATCGTGCCCTTAAAGCGAAAACCAACTAAAGTCACTTATGGGCAAAAATGAGTTACAAATACCGTTAGAATCTCCTTTTCAAGATCTACATACTGGTAAAACCCGTTTTCCGAGATGACGCTCCGTTCTGGATTTAGCTTTTAGCTAAGGTAACTTATCAGGAGATTTTTTAAATAAAGAACAGACAAAACCCAGTAAGTGTCGGTTAAAGCAATGTTTTTGCACTGTAAACAATTTTTCTCGCCAGGAAAAACATTATATCTGCGTTTAAGTGGTTTTGTCATGATTCACGTTAAATTAACACTAACAATTTAATAACTGAGTAATGAGACTAAATATTTCTACTTAGTATTAGCAATTACCCATTAGGTGAACATAAATATTTCGTTTAATTAAATTCATAAAAAAACTGCTGTCTAAACTCTATTTTTCAAAACATAAGAAAACATTGCGACTACAGGAAAAACCACTAATCTGTAGCATTTATCAAGCCAATCCTTCATTTTTAGGGTTCCGTAGTCAACTAGGAACCCTTATAGTTTCGCCATGTCTGTCTGTCCGTCCGTCCGTCCTCGCTTAATCTCTGTGACCGTTAGCACTAGAAAGTTGAAATTTGGTACCAATATGTGTATCAATCACGCCGACAAAGTGGTAAAATAAAAATTGGAAAAAAATGTTTTATTAGGGTAGCCCCCCTATATGTAAAGTGGGAAGTGTTTTTTTTTTTTTTTTTCAACCCAAACGTGTGATATATTGTTGGAAAGGTATTTAAAAATGAATAGGGGTTTACTAAAATCATTTTTTGATAGTGTCAATAATTTCGGAAATAATCGCTCCAAAAGTAAAAAACAATGCGTCCCCCCCCCCTCTAACTTTTGAACCATAAGTTTAGAAAATATGAGAAAAATCTGAAAAGTAGAACTTTGGACTTTCTAGGAAAATTATTTTGAACTTGGATGGAAACAACAGATAGAAACAGCAGTTAACCAATATAATTTGGTCCCTAAATCGTATGAGCGCCTATACAATCCAGAGGTCAAGTTTCATTGGTCCTTTGAAGAAATTGTATAAATTATAGCATACCGTTTTGGTACGGAACCCTTCATGTGCGAGTCCGACTCGCACTTGGCCAGTTTTTACTAATATCCCATTGAGCTTGACATTTAAGAAACCCACCGAAATTTTATACCAGTTTTTCCTACTTGTTTTGAGAATTAAGCTATTTTTCCTTTACCACCCGAATAATGAATACAATAAGAAATCAAAATACACGTACTCGCCTCTTTATCAAGTATTTTAATAGAATTTTTACGATTCGAACCTTTAAACACTAAAAACACTTTTTCTTTTTCTTTTCTTTTTTAAACACGATTTTCTCGAAACTACATTTTGTACAGTTAGTTGGGTTTTGAAGTAAGGGCACGATATCATTCCTCACACATCTATTGCTTCTTTGGTTTTTCTCTACTCTTATACAGATACCGGCACGGTTCTTGAGCGCTCGGCGGAAAAGTGGGGATCGCTGTGCGCATCGCACACTTTATGACAAACTAGCTGATGCCCGCGGCTTCACCCGCGTGGATGTCGTTCAAATATACTAAAACCTTCCTCTTGAATTACTCTCACTCTATCTATTAAAAAAAACCGCATCAAAATCCGTTGCGTAGTTTTAAAGATTTAAGCATACAGACAAACAGACAAAAATAGCGACTTTGTTTTATACTATGTAAGGATGTAAGGATAAATCGCACACCCGTTTATTATTTATTGGTCGTGCTCGTGAGGTAAGTGCAGCAGGAGTAAAGAACAAATCCCGAGTGACGGATATGACGCGATGCGCTACGGGCCAATCACTGCACTTTCCCCGCCCCGCGTCTCACTTCATACCACCAATAACTCACTTTTGCGTCAGCGCTCAAGAATTGTGCCGATGATAATAACCATCTTCTACTTTCGCCACTTCAGCATACTTATTCTGCGAGCTTTCTTTATGGGCCTACTACACGCACGCACTTCCCCACAGTTTTGCCTGCCTGATTACACGATGCACACAGTACATCGCGCGTGTGGTTTGTAATGGTAATACAGTTTTACCAACCATACGCGCGATGTACTGTGAAGTGTGAACGAAAACTGTGGGGAAGTGCGTGCGTGTAGTAGGCCCATTACACTTTGACTTTACTTTGCCAATAGGGGATCGGACTGGGTCAAAATAATATGATTCTGTTTAGTCCGTAAGTTAGATTATCGAAAAATATTGAATACGTGTTTTTTGTTTTATCAAATCAATAAAAAATTACGAAGATAAAACACGTCAAAGATCTTGGAGTGGGGCTTGAAACGTCACTTGTGTCGTCAAAATGTACTATCATATGACGTCACACGAGTTTTCGAAGCACTGTATCGTCTTCATTTTAAGTTTACGTGAAAAAAGAAAAAATACGTGTCCAATAATTTTTGGAAATCTATCTGACGGACTAATTAGTTTTTTTTTGTCCGATCCCCTATTAAGTTAGCACTTAAATCGACCATTGGTTCTACTGTTAATATGGCCAGCCCATTGCCACTTCAGCCCACTTACTCTGAGCTATCATTATCATATTTGAACCGAAAGACGTCCACTGCTGGACATTACCCTCCCCATGTATCGCCAATTTGATCGGTCCCGTGCGTCTCGCATCAAGCGGATCACCGCAACCAAACCTTCACCAGGTGCACGGTCCACCTAGTGGGAGGCCTTCCAACGCAACGTCTTCCGGTTCGCGGTCGCCACTCCAGAACAGTTAGGCACTATCGATCATCTCTTGCGAGCAATGTGCCCTGCCACTTAAGTTTGGCAAATCCTCAGACTACGTCGATAACCTTTATTTTCTTACGATTGTCATTCTTCTTCATTTTGCCAATTAAGTAAGCATTTTATACGACTGTTTATGCCTTTATAAAGGACGCCCAAAATCGATTTTCACAATTTGATGATTAATTTATTGAGCACCTCGTAAAAATATGAATCGTTTACGTCTCATAAAAAACCACTCTGTATAAAATCACGTTATTACTTATTTCCTTTCGAATTACGCACGGCTATTTTTAGCATGGAATGAAGTGTTCGAAATCACGTTTTATTTAATACTCAATGGTTTATGTAATGTTATGTCATATTATTATGTTGAATTATGAATAATAATATTTTTAAAGTATTTTCGAAGTCGTTGCTATGAGTAGTTTAAAATAAGATTTTTATATTAATCCTTATCCTTATCCTTCCTTACATAGTATAAAACAAAGTCGCTATTTTTGTCTGTCTGTTTGTCTGTATGCTTAAATCTTTAAAACTACGCAACGGATTTTGATGCGGTTTTTTTAGGTTTTAGTATATAATTTGAACGACATCCACGCGGGTGAAGCCGCGGGCATCCGCTAGTATAATATATGCCACTACCTCGTTGGTCTAGTAGCAGAGACTCGACCGAGTAACTGTGCATGAGTTCCTGGGTTCGATTCCCGGGTCAGGCAAAGTGATATTGGGAATACAAGTACTCCTCCGCATCGCTGTCAACCGGGAACGTAGGTACCCAAAAGAAGTTGTTAAGTACTTAAGAACTAGAAATTAGCTGATAAGTCCAAGTCCACTTCTTCATAATCTAAAGTAGCAGAAGTGTAATGGCCATTTGATGATATAGTACAATACTTGATACCATCTCAGCTCAGATAGCCGTATCATAGATTATGCCCGAGAGGTTATATACTGTTATGAGCAACTAAGTAGCTGAAGATAACTAAAGACAACTATGTAGAGAAATATCATCATCAGCCTATTAATGTTCCCACTGCTGGGACACAGGTCTCCTCTCTTTGAGGGGGAATGTGCTATAATACACCACGCTGACCCTGTGCTTGTTGGTAGATGTCACATGTCTTCGAATTTTTGGTTTTAGGACATGCCGGTTTCCTTACGATGTTTTCCTTTACCGTTTTCACCCGACCACGGCGAAGCCAAAATCATTACCCTTCCGTAATGATTTTGGCATTCTATGTATGTAAGTATGTTCCACCGTAGCGCCTAAATTACTGAACGGATTTTAATAAATGAGGTGTCAATCGATTCGTAAGAATAGCCTGTATATACATTTTATAAATTCTTTTTATGACGGTTTTAAATGTCAAAAACTTACCGAAAAAAATATTAAATTAAGCATAACATATTTGGTATCATATTATAGTTTTAGTCAAAATATACGTTTAGTTTGCGGTCAAACAGTTCTCGCGGTCTAGTCTGTGTCATTTACTCGTATTATGTAAAAAACAAACCAATATTTTATTTGTAGTCGGGTTTTAGATTTTTAAACTTGTTGAGAGCAGTGGTGATGAAATAAATTACACAAAGTAATGCGCCTGCCTAGGTTTGATTGAACCCATGACTTACTGTTCGTAAGTCGGGGCCGCCACCACGGGGCCAGTTTATAAAAGAGCTCGATTCCCGGATCTGACATAAGTAGTTTTGTTGTGTTTAATTTCGATAATCATTAATTAGTCAATAATTATTATATACTAGCGACCAAAACCGGCTTCGCACGGAAGCATAATTCGACACATAAACCTTCCTCTTGAATCACTCTATCTATTAATAAAAAAAAACCCGCATCAAAGTCCGTTGCGTAGTTTTAAAGATCTAAGCATATATAGGGACAGACAGTGGGAAGCGACTTTGTTTTATACTATGTACTTAGTGATGATAGTGATAGTGAAGTGCTAGAAATAACCTGATAAGTCTGAGTCCACTCCTCTCCATAATCTTAATAGTAGCAGAAGTCTAATGCCCATTTCATGATATCTCGTACATTTCTTCGATATCATCTTAGATAGTCGTATCATAGATTATGCCTAAGTGCATGTTTACGTACAGGCGGGGCGTCGCGCGGCGCGTTGTGCGTTTTTAATTCAAGCACATGGTGATGTATGAAAACGTTACGATTTCAAACGTCTATTTTACTAGAAGCGATTTTTCGCTTGTAAGTTTAAGATGCAGCATGCATTGCGGTGGACCCGCCTCTCAGTAAATTAATAAAAAAGCATGAGACGAGCATTTCGCACGCGCCGCGCGACGCCCCGCGTCTCCGTAAACAAGCCCTAAGAGGTTATAGACTAATAGCGGAGAGTACTTGAATACAATGATAGTTTATTATCTTAATAGAATTTGTTAGTGCTTTCTAGATTTAATAGAAGATAATGCTTTCAGTTTTACATGTTTTCAATCTATGGCCGACCACTAAAACACCAACCCCTGGGCGTCTAAAATGGCCACTTTAGACCCCCTGGTCTAGTGGTCGCAATCGCTACAGCTGAGCAATGGGGTCGTGGGGTCGGGCAAATTATTCTTGGGTTTTTCCCTCAGGAATTTCTAAGTAGCAGACGGACTTCCGTAGTTATGGGAATAAAACATAAGTAAATGTAGGTATACTCGTGTACGATTAGGTACACCTCTTCCTTATCCGTCGGAGACTACAAATAATGTTGCTATGCGAAATGTATGCTTGTAAATATAGGTACCTCTGATTTTATATGGAGATAATCGATATATCGTTAATTATAATTATGATAAAAAAGTCACAGGCTAATTACATCAGACATACAACGCATGATAGAAGTGTGAATGGGGAAGCTGGCCCAAGCTGGGTTTCAGTGGTGCCAATCCATAATTATACAGTCTGTAGCCGCTTTTGCAAGTTGAACCGTTGTTGATCCGCTTCTTTAGTAGCTTCATAATCTATACAAATAAATAAAATATTTGCCATCGACATGTTATGAAGAATTAAATTGAAATTATTAAATTTTGTCTGTGTACATACCTGTTTGTTTCGGCTAATCTCCGAAACAGGTGGACCAATTTTGACGGCAGTTTTACTGGCAGATACCTGATGTTATATGGGCTAACAAAGGCGTTATGCCAACAACATAAGATATACTTATTAGAAATTACAGTATAGGATATACCTACAGTGAAACTTGTTTAACTGGGACCTGGATAAGTGAGAAACCTCCAGAAATAACTGGAACTCATGCAGAGGTCCGAACACTCAACACAACATAGGTATCTGAGACACTGCAGGGTAAGTGGAATGCCTGTATTAGTGAGACAGAATTGCCGGTCCCTTTTATTTTTATTTTTTTTGGTGGGTGGAAAATCATCAAATGACCCCCCCCCCCCCCGCTCTTGGGCAGAGCGAAGGGGAGTGTCAGACTTCTACTGACTAAAAACCGAACCCATGTTTCTTCTTTGCCCTTGTGCCGAGGCCACGTCATCTAGTACTAAAATCCGCGGCAAATTGCCGGTCCCTTGAAGTCTCACTTAACCAGGTTTGACTGTATTAGGGCCTCTTCGCAAAAAAAACAAAACCATAAATTGTTAACAAAATACAGCTTTTTTTAAATTTATTATGTAAATTTATTAAAAATGGTTTTGATAACAATTTAAATAATAAATTGATTAAAATAGGGAAGTAATATTTTTATAATAATTTCACGCGATTGAAGGTCGTAAACTCGTAAACAATATTATCAAGAAAATATCACACAGAGCAATATTTATTTATAATTTTATTATTATCGCACATAGGAAGCGTGATCGCGTTCTGTCAATGAAGACGTCAACGTTTTGGACAGCAGACGTTCAAATGGATTTATTACTTAGCCGTAAAGCTCGGTCTTCGCCCAGTGGCTTGTAGCATGCTCTTAACTTTATCTGCCAAGCCTTATCCTATGTGAGGGTCGGTCAAAACTCGTCGGGGCTGCGGGTTGTTCGAAAGAGATACCGCGGCCTCCACACAAAGGGGGCGTCCAAAAATTACGTGAGGTGTTTTTTAATCTATTGCATAGATTCTATCGCGGGCCTTGAGTTGAGCGTGGAGAGCGAATCCAGAGATTTCCTAACGAAAATATTCAGGATTCAGTATTCAACCAGGTTGCTATGGTTACGGAAAATAACAAGGTTGTCAACTGAGGTTGTCAAATTAAATAATTGTTTGTCTCTCTGCTTTCTCCTTCTAAAATATTCTTACTCGTATAATTTGTGTACAAAGTGTTTTAAATATGAATAAACAAAGTGAAAAATGAAGAAAGTCACGAAAAAATAGTGAAAGAAAATGAGTGAGGAGTGAGTACTCTATAAACATTCATTTTATTATTAGTACGCATCTATCATAAGTTTTATTGGTTTTTGCATTACTATTCTGCGAAGTGCGAATCGGTCTAAAACGATTCGTTTTCTTATAAAATATCTAAAATAAAATAAATAATTTTCATATTTTGCAATGTTATGACACTTACGTCAGGCTGTCAATACTTTTTCTTTTAAATTTTCTGTCATAGAGTTTCTTACTAGCTTAGTTAGTCTATGAAGGTTAGTTTTGATTTATATAATGTACATCGCTCGAAATTCGAAGATCAAACTCTTAATATCGTTAGTTCTTTTGTGTTTGTTCTTTCGTTGGTCGCGTAAAATTCTTCGCAGATGATTTAACTTTTGCGCTTGTTTATAGGATTTGTCACTTTGAATTTCTTTTAAACATATAAGTGTTATATATTTTTGTAATCTCCTTGTGAAACCCTTTATTTTGATACCCTACTCGATGGTATTGGAATTTTTTTTTTTTGAACTCCGTGATTTGGCCCCAAAAATCCACAATTTTTCTTAATTTTTTAATTTTAATGTAGCCTATAACACTCGCGCCATCAAGACGAATCTAACGACGTATATTTCATTCAAATCCCTTGATCCGTTTAGGAGTTATGAGGGAACAAAGAAACGGACATACATACACGTCAAACACATAACCCTCCGTTTGGGCTTCGCCGCAGTCGGGTAAAAATAGTATTTTCTTTTTTTGTTTCAGAATCAGAATCAGAATCAGAATGCTTTATTTGTAAACATAGGTCAAATTACAATAATGATGTTACAGATAGGTAGATCCTCTATGTTTTGCCCATAGGCGTACAAATATATTTGATTAACATTGTCTTTCTTACTTTAACAACAATAATTTAACTTTTGAGATATCTTCGAGTGGTAGAATTATAATTATAAAATTATGTAAATTTTCACATTAATAAAAAAAAACAATATTCAGAAATAGTTACATGCATGTCAATCTTAATTGGGGATATAATCAATTTCAATAAATGTCAAAGAGATAAAGTTACTTGCAGTCCGTATTAATCCTAATGTCAAATAAAATTCTAAATAGTCAAACTAGGCTAGGTGATTTAGGTACAATTTTCTAAAGCAGAAATTATAGAATTATCGTCCAGATATTCCTGTAGTGTTAGTTTAACAACAATTTAGCTTTTGAGATATCTTCGAGTGGTAGAATTATATAAAATTATGAAAACTTTCACATTAGTAATAAAATCAATATTCAGAAATAGGTACATGCATGTCAGTATTAATTGGGGATATAATCAATTTCAATAAATGTCAAAGAGATAAAGTTACTTGCAGTCCATAATAATGCTAATGTCAAATAAAATTCTAAATAGTCAAAATAGGTTAGGTGATTTAGGTACAATTTTCTAAAGCAGAAATTATAGAATTATCGTCCAGATATTCCTGTAGTGAGTAATAGCATTTATTTATCAATATTTTTAATAATTGTTTTTTGAAATTTTCCAGATTTAACGCTTTTATTTTTTCAGGTAGTTTGTTAAATATTTTTTTACCCATACAAAAGGTGCTTTTATTCATTAGTGCAGTTTTGCCATAAGTCATTTCGAGTTCTAGCTTATTTCTATCACGTAACTTTCTGTAGTAACTTTTAGTAGCAATTTTATAAAGTGAAATGTTAGATTTGACGAATACATTTGTTTCGTATATGTACAGCGATGGCAAGGTCAGTATTTTTAAACGTATGAAGAAAGGACGACAACTATCTGTGCTTTTTAGGCCACACATAGCTCTAACACACCTTTTTTGGGCTCTAAATATGAGTTCTCTATCAACTGAATTGCCCCAGTATATTACGCCATATCTGAGTGTTGATGCAACATAGCCGTGATAGGCTGTTAGTAAGGATTCTAGGCTCACTATTTTTGATAGTTTATAGAGAGCATAAGTAAATCTATTTAGTTTTTTACATATTTCGTCAGTCTGGGGTTTCCAGGTCAAATTGTTATCTATATTAATTCCAAGAAATTTTGTAGCAGTAGTTGATTCTATTTTTGTCCCTAAATAGCTAATGTCATGAATTTTATTTGGTATTCTTTGATAAAAGTGCATAATTTTAGTTTTTTCTAAGTTCATAGTTAGATTATTGTTCTCAAACCATGTTATAATTCTATTTAATGTCATGTTTATTTCGTTTTCATAATTATTGGGATCATCACACTTAATAATTACGGTGCTATCATCGGCGAATAGTACCATGGGGTGTTTTATTTGCCTCGGAAGGTCGTTTATGTATAGTAAAAAAAGGGGCGGTCCCAGCACGCTACCCTGAGGAACGCCGTATTTGATTGTCTCGCTATTTGAACGATATTTTTTCTCGTAGCTAGTATTTAAGGATATTTGTGTGATTTCTACAAATTGCTTCCTATCCGTTAAGTACGATCGAATAAGGTCAAGTATATTTCCCCTGATACCATATTTTTCAAGTTTGTGTATTAGTATAGGATAATCCACATAATCAAAAGCCTTAGTCAGGTCCATATAAATAGCACATACAGGATTTCTGGTATCTATATTTGACATAATATTTTCAATCAGAAAAAAAATTGCGTGATGTTTGCCGAGACGTTATCTCTCCAACGTAAGATTAGATGAGATTTGACTCGACCCCCTCCCCCCCTTAAACACCTCACACACAAAAAAACATACACCGCATTACATGCCTGCCGTGACAAGCCAACCGATTACTTCACATACTCCGAAGTAGATTTGGCGAATGGGCCCAACACTGCACAACAAATTGCCCCTTCTTCTTTCCCGGCTTGAATGATAGGAAGTTTTGGGGTACCATGTGTAAATTCTCACGTATTTTCAGAATAGGGATTTTTTAGTCAGTAAACACTGACTATAAAAATATGATTCTAATTAGTCCGTCTGTTAGATTATCGAAAAATATTGGATACATATTTTTTGTTTTATCAAATCAATAAAAATTGACGAAGATAAAGCACGTCAAAGATTTGAGTGGGCCGTCACTGCTCGCTAAGAAATGTCATACTAATGTCTTAGAATATGACGTCACACGAGTTGTCAAAGCACTGTATCGTCTTCATAGTTTGTTTACGTGAAAAAAGAAAAAATATGTGCTCAATATTTGTTGGAAATATATCTGACGGACTAATTAGTTTGTTTTTGCTAACTACCCTATTAATGCCCAAATATTTCCATTAATAACATCCTGAATACTTGACTCGTGCTAACGATCAATTGATGACATTTGACGTTGTCATTCAACTGTTCATCTCAGGGTGCAACCACCTCCTTAACTCGGCATGTGTATAGATTCTACGTTTACATAGTAAACACTTTTTTTATGTCATTACCTGATAAAAAATGTCAAGTACGTTCACTTGATAAAACATATTTATATAATAAATATTCAAGATTTGTTTAACCTATTTTTAGTAGAAGCATAATAAATTATGCTTTGTAGTTGACAACGCGTTTTTATCTTACTTCTTGTTTGAGGTTAATGTAATTTTATCATCATCTATAATTTTTTACTACTAGAAGCAACAGAATATTTTTAAAGTGTCTTGGGACTAACAGTCACGAATAGGGTAGTTGACAAAAAAAAAAACTAATTAGTCCTTCAGATAGATTTCCAAAAAATATTGGACACATATTTTTTCTTTTTTCACGTAAACAAACATTGAAGACGATACAGTGCTTTGAAAACTCGTGTGACGTCATATTCTAAGACATTAGTATCACATTTCTTAGCGAGCAGTGACGTCACAACCTCCCACTCAAATCTTTGACGCGTTTTATCTTCGTCAATTTTTATTGATTTGATAAAACAAAAAATACGTATCCAATATTTTTCGATAATCTAACAGACGGACTAATTAGAATCATATTTTTTTTAGTCAGTAAACAATTAAACATCCCTATTGCAAGAAAGAGCAGATGGATTACGAACAAAAAAACTCCATTTCAATTAAATATGTTACGAGATGGTTACTACCCAAATCGTATGGGATCGAAAACTAGGATCTAACGAAAATAAATCGTCATATATACTAAAAGTCATTTGAGTGGCCTTTATATTGTTGGTCCTAGAACATCCCGGTTTTTATACGATTTGTTTTAGTCGAAACGAAACAATGTTGACAGCAGAATGGTTTATCATCTATACATATAAAAGGCTTTGTCCTGAATGACTGACGGATCAACGCACATCTAAACCGCTGATCGTAGAGACCTGAAACTTGGAGGGTGTGTTCTTTGTATGACGTAGGCATCCGATAAGAAAGGATTTTTCGAAATTCTACCCCTAAGGGGGTGAAAACGGGGGGCAAAGTTTGTATGGGACAAAGTGATTCCTTGGTCCAATCTACTTCAAATTTTGCATAAACCTTTTTTAACAGAATTGATGGAAGACGTGTTTCGTATTTTATTGAAATTCATCCCCTAACGGGGTTAAAAAGGGGTAGAAACTTATTTTGGCGGTGATTTGCTTCGAAGTTGATATCAATACTCCTTAGTGATTTTGATTTAAATTACTTCTTTTTATTTTGACACATGTCTAAAACTCAAATTCGAATGTATTCAAAATAGGTTGAACTCACTTAAAAAAATCCTATTAGAACCATTTTCGACTTCTACGCGGACGAAGTCGCGGGCAAAAGCTAGTTATCTATAAAAATCGCGTTTGTTGTATGGGAGCCCCCCTTAAATATTTATTTTATTTCTTTTTGTTGTTATTGCGGCAACAGAAATACATAATCTGTGAAAATTTCAACTGTCTAGCTATCGTGGTTCTTGAGATACATCCTGGTGACAGACAGACGGACGGACAGACAGCGAAGTCTTAGTAAATAGTAATAGGTTCCCGTTTTTAGACTGGGGGTACGGAACCCTAAAAAGGACCGGACCATAAGCCACCACGTGAACCAAGTGCGTGCAATAAACTAACGATTTTAAACCACAATATTACATCACCTACGGTATTTTCCTCAATTATTTTTTTATCTTATCTATTTCGAGCCTACTTCAATACACACATAACATAATAATCAGATGATTACAAAGTAAATAATATTACTTTGTACGATGATACCAGTGGAAAATATTTGCGAATTCATTGTGAAAATATGTCACTGAAATTGTTTGTTTATGGAATAATAAAAGGAGTCAGCTGTAAGTGGCCTTGTTTTTATCTTGGGAATATTGACCGCACGCAAAAGAAAAAGGATATAACATAATATTATAACATCACGCCTGTAATCCCCAAAGGGTTAGCCAGAAGTGTTTTAAGCTATTGCATAGCTTCTATCGCGGGCCTTGAGCGTGGGGAGCGAATCCAGAAATTCCCTAACGAAAATATTCAAGATTCAGCATTCAACCAGGTTGCTATGGTTACGGAAAATAACAAGGTTGTCAACTGAGGTTGTCAAATTAAATCATTAAATTAATTATTTGCTGTTGATAAAAAATGCTATGCAATAGCTTTACCGCGGCAGTCTCCGAGTGCCACATTTAGTTTTTTTTTTATTTGGGACAAGCCCACCACACTATTCCCAAACCACTGTAACTCCTGTTAACCAGAATCAACAGTGGCGACCACAAGAAAAGCGCCGAGACAATGAAGCTCGACGAAGTCCCAGAGAAACGATTTAACTGTCTTGGATCCCGCAACGAAATTAATCAGAAAAGAATAGCGGAGGAGTAGGAAAAACAGAAGGCAGGCAGAAATGTACCTAATATTAAGAGGCGAGAATCATGACCAAGACAAAATGCGAAACAAAATGCGACTCAAGAGAAAATGCGGCCTCATGGTGTCATACATAATGTCCCATTTGTCATTTAGCTACGTAAAATAATGAAAACACAGGGTTTTACAGTGCTTTACAAAAAAAATTAACCTAGTGCGTATTCAATCGTGGAACCTCTCATTATCAACAATTTAAAGTAACCTGCCGTCTACAAGGCCTTCTGGTAATACCATTCTAATTGCAAGTATCACGTTTGTCTGTAGAAGTGTCAAATAACTTGAGATCGCTAAGCGCGTCGCCAGTTCGCTTCCACGTCGGATTACTTTGTAATCTGATCGGCCACTGATACCCGGCCGCGGTAGTTCTATTATTTTTAAAGACTTCCAAAAAGAAGGTTCTCAATTCGTCTGATTTGTTTCTCTTTGTATGTTTGTTATCGGTTAATGAACCGATTTTCAAAATTCTTTTTGTATTCGAAAGAGTATACTCCCGAGGTGGACTCATTGTAACCAAGTCAGGATCTGATGATGAGATCCCAGAGAAATCGAGGGTAACTCTCAAATGTTATAAGCACGTATTACGTATTTCGTGCTTAATCTAAAGCTTTTTGTCTACTAAAATCAAATTAAAATCAAAAGTCATTTATTCAAATTAGGTTGATAATCAGCACTTTTCGAACGTCAAATTCTAAAACAAAAGTCCCCCAAAACGCCCACCCTTTGACACTAGTGTTTTAGCAGGAAAGAAGAAGAAGCGGAACAAACTCCCCAGCAACACATCTGTCTGTTAGGCTAGAAGAACCAGATTCTATACAATAGTAGAAAAAATAACTGCCTGCCTTTATCATCTGTCTAGCCTTTTCCCAACAGTCTTAACTGGATGCAGCGGAGTACTAGTATTTTACATGGAATGACTTGCTATCTGATCTCCACAATCCAGCTAGTACTTGGTTATACGATAGATATCCTTTGGTAAAAATGGTTGTCAGACTTCCGGCCCTCTGATTACCTGTATCGACTGTCAAAGATCAATTATTAACAGAAACGGTTTTAGATGCTTTCCGAGGCACGGAGGAAACTTGGTATGTGTGGTCATCCATGTACGGACCAACATAGGACTGGACCTATGGCATGGGGGACCCACAGTACAGCGCTGGTTCTCAGTCACGAGCGTAAAAACGTACGAAAACCAAGACAGCATAAATATTTGAACGAAATGATCTTAAATTACCGCTAGATATACGATGAAGCACGATGTCGTCGGTCCACCTGGTGGGAGGCCTGTCAACGCTGCGTCTTCCGGTTCGTGACTTCGTGGTCGCCACTCGAGAACCTTTCTTCCCCATCGGTTGTCTGTTCTTCGAGCGATGTGGCCTGCCCATTGCCACTTTAACTTGCATATTCTGCGAGCTATGTCGGTGACCCTGGTTCTTCGGCGAATTTCCTCATTCCGGATTTTGTCGCACAAAGAAACTCCGAGCGTAGCTCTCTCCATGGCTCGTTGCGTGACTCTGAGAGAGAGTCGCGGGCAACCGGTGGATGCAAACGGCAGGCTGCCGATCTTTATGGCGTTCTATGGGGGAGGCCTTTGTCCAGCAGTGGACGTCTAATGGCATATATAATAAATGATGATGATGATACGATGAATGAACTCGTAAAAGGATAATATTGTAACTCAGTACATCCTTATTCGCTTATAACCTTTTTCCAATCGGCATTTACAACATGCTGCTTTGAACAGTAGGAAATTGTAGCTAATTAATGTAATTAGTCTAAATGAGGAAGTGAGGTTAGGAATTACGATAGCGATATGGTATGGTTACGGATCAAGGTCGACCTTGGGTGGTTTTTAGTCAGTACAAGTCTGACACTCCCTACCACTCTGCCCAGAGCGGGAGGAGTCATTTGATAATTTCCCACCGCCCCAAAAAAGGCGTGATGTTATTTTCTGAATGCCTCAAAAAGTGACATTTCACTACCATGTCGTTGATCAAAAACATGGCAACAACAGCCTTTACCGTGAAACATCGATTATGGTTACAGATTATCCACACAGTTTGTTTTTATAGCGTTTTTGATGGGTTTTAAATTGTGCTGATTAAAATCTGGTGTTACTAGCCGGAATAGGTGGTTAATAATGACGTTAAAAATTTTGAAAAAACCCATGACTGTTAAAAATTAATTGAAAAAAGGATAAAATAACACAAAACACCCACCTTAAAAAAAGCCAAGAATGTCTGTCGGGGGCTGCCATTAAATGAACTAGTTTTGCAATATTCAGCTCCCGACGGACATTCTTGGGTTTTTTTAAGGTGGGTGTTTTGTGTTATTTTATCCTTTTTTCAATTAATTTTTAACAGTCGTGGGTTTTTTCAAAAATTTTAATTTTGCTTTTTATTTTAAACTTTTTACTTTTATTTTTTTATCTAAGAACATGCACCAATCAAACCTAAACCCATAACTGAAAACTGAATCAAAATCGGACTTGTAGTTTTGGAGAAAAATGGCAACTTTGATTTGCACAAAAAATGTTTGCTGCAGCGCCCCCTGGTGAGTTGTCACCGTAACACCTATCTAAGAACATGCACCAATCAAACCCAAACCCATAACTGAAAACTGCATCAAAATCGTAACGATAAACTGGTGGCCCGAGAGGTCTACCAGCTCATTCTACTATCTCCATTCTTCCATCGGGAGTCCAGAGTAGTCCAGACGTACTGCCGGTTGTCACGCATACCTTGTCGATATACCACACATTCGCACGAAATGCTTTTGTTACGTCTTGTCTTATGCACAGCCAAGGAGTGGCGTTCATATGACCACAACCTATTCAAATTGTGGGTTATTATTAAGCTTCTGGGTAAGCTGGTCCCATAGTCGACCTCTAGCTGCTCCATACATTTTGACCACTTTTGTAGGAAACAACTGTTTTTAAGCTATTGCATAGCTTCTATCGCGAGCCTTGAGCGTGGAGAGCGAATCCAGAGATTCCCTAACGAAAATATTCAAGATTCAGTATTCAACCAGGTTGCTATGGTTACGGAAAATAACAAGGTTGTCAACTGAGGTTGTCAAATTAAATAATTACCCGACTACGGCAAAGCCAAAGGAGGGTTATGATTTTGACTGGCTATGTATGTATGTATGTATGTTTGTATGCATGTATGTGTGTATCTTCATCTGTTCCCTCATAGCTTCTAATCTATTTATCGAAACTCGACATATGAGGTATCGTTAGACCCGTCTTAATTTTCCGCTGAACATAGGCTAGGTGACGTGTCACAAAAAGCGATTTGGCGCCCTCTAGCGGACAAAAAGTAAGGCTTAAAAAATAAAAATGGAGATAAATACGCCGTATTTGGTATCATTTGAAAGGGCCTGACTTGTACATTTCCAAAATATTGCTCACATTTAAAATCAGGCCCTCTAGCGGACAAAAAGTCAAAAGTAAAAAAAATATTGAACACCAAAATTGTTTAAATAAAAAAAAGTTAAAACTAAAACCCGACTACGACAGTCACACGTTATAGGTACCTACCTACCTAAACACTTTAATACCGTGTGACTACGGCATTTCTTTTTGTTCTATCCTGAAAATCTTGTTTCATACTTTTTCAGCGTCGTTTTTTTTGTCGTAGTCGGGTTTTTTTATAACCTCATGTTGGTGTAAAGTTTTTCTGTTTTGTCTCTCTGCTTTCTTGAGGCTTTCTCCTTCTAAAATATTCTTACTCGTATAATTTGTGTACAGTGTTTTAAATATGAATAAACAAAGTGCATTTATTAATGAAGAAAGTCACGAAAAAATAGTGAAAGATAATGAGTAAGTACTCCTCGAGTACTCTATATACATTCATTTTATTATTATTACGCATCTATCATACGTTTTATTGGTTTTTGCATTACTATTCTGCGAATCGGTCTTAGAAAACGATTCGTTTTCTTATAAAATATCTAAAATAAAATAAATAATATTTTTCAATGTTATGACACTTACGTCAGGCTGACAACGACAAGCTGTCAATACTTTTTCTTTTAAATTTTCTGTCATAGAGTTTCTTACTAGCTTAGTCTATGAAGGTTACTTTTGATTTACTTATATAATTTAAATTCTTTTAAAAAAATACTGCATAAATAAAATAAATAAATAATTATTTGCATAAGTTGATAAAAAATGCTATGCAATAGCTTTACCGCGGCAGTCTCCGAGTGCCACATCAACTTTTTTTGAAGTGAAAACTTCTTTAGCGGCGCTGAGCACTTTTTTTTGTATGGGTAAAAACACGTCACGTCACGTCACGTGATGCTGATCGAAAAATCTTACGATTTTTCGATCAGCATCACGTGACCCTGACGCGAGTTTGAAAGTTAATATTGAAGTTTTCACTTCTGCCGGCACTCCCGGAGTGCTACCTTTTTTATATAAACTACTCAGAAAACCCCGTGACACAGTACCCTAACCACCATATTTCCTTGTTACAGATTCAAGCCAGCCAACTAAACAAGACTGACAAAACTACATAGTACTATGTAGCAACGTATACATACAACTTAGATATAAAACATTCCAATGTCTCTGGACCTAATATTATGAGAATTGGCCGACATTTTGTGTAGCGTCACAAAAACAAGATGGCGTTGACGTCTCCTGTCAAACCGTTGAAGGATGTCACGGAGGGCGATGAAGCGAGTGAGAAGCTTTTGGATGACAATAAGGTATATGTTTTTTTGTTAGCCTGCACTGTCCCATTCCTGGGTAAAAACCTCCCCCAATTCCTTCCTGTGCTTCTTAAAATCAGTCTTGATGGTACGCCTCCAGATCGTCTCTCCACCTCTTTTGGCAGCCGGACTCAGTGGCGCCGTCCCGCCGTAATAAGGAACGTGAAACATTTTAATATACTAGGCCGACATTTTGTGTAGGGCAACAAAAACAAAATGGCGATGACGTCTCCTGTCAAACTGTTGAAGGACGCCACGGAGAGTGACGAGGAGAGTGAAAAGCTTTTGGAAGACAGTAAGGTATCTGAAAACAGTTTAGTATACTCACATTACTCACCATAGCAGGAAACTCGTGCCCTGACACAGTGAGGTAGGCCACGAAGGAGATGGCGGGATCAACTAGACAGGTTCGAGGTTGTAATTTCATAATAAAAGCATTTTACCCGACTGCGGCGAAGCGAAGGAGGGAGAGGAGAGGAGGGTTATATGTTTGATTGACGTGTATGTATGTGTGAAATGTGTGTATGTATTTCGGTTTATTTGTTCCCTCATAACTCCTAAACGAATAAAGGGATTTGAATAAAATATACGTCGTTAGATTCGTCTTGATGGCGCGAGTGTCATAGGCTAAATTAAAAAAAAAACAAAGAAAAATTGCGGTTTTTGGGGGCTAAAAAAAAAAATTAAAAGGTAATTACAAAAATATATAACACTGATATGATTAAAAGAAATTCAAAGTGACAAATCCTATAAACAAGCAAAAAAGTTAAATCATCTACGAAGAGTTTTACGCGACCAACGAAAGAATAAACACAAAAGAACTAAAAAGTTGGAAATAAAAAAAGTACTTAACTAAAAAACTAAAAAAACCCGACTGAAAAACGGAAAAGCAAAAAACAAGCACATTTTAAATTAAACAAAACTTGGAAGCAGGCGGGGTTCATTTGAATATTAAATTATGAAATGAAAATAGAACGTACCCCGCCTGCTTCTAAGTTTTGTTCGGGGTTCATTTGAATATTAAATTATGAAATGAAAATAGAACGGACCCCGCCTGCTTCCTAGTTTTGTTTAATTTAAAATGTGCTTGTTTTTTGCTTTTCCGTTTTTCAGTCGGGTTTTTTTTAGTTTTTTAACTACTTTTTTTACTTCTTCTTCTTAGCGTGTCGATAACAATTCAAATTGAGTCGGCTCAAAAAGGCGACAAGTTTGACACTTTCATTAGCGTTCCGTATGGTGTCGGACGCAAAGAATAGCACCATCCCATATCTTCCCGTGGGTGTCGTAAGAGGCGACTAAGGGATGCACCAGAGAATGGGCGGCAGCGTTCTCTGTGCTTTTTACCCGACTACGGCGAAGCCAAAAGGAAGGGTAATGATTTTGCCAGTCTATGTATGTATGTATGTTCCACCGTAGCGCCAAAACTACTGAACGGATTTCAATAAATTAGGTGTCAATAGATTCGTAAGAATAGCCCGGGTGACAGGCTATATAAATTTTATAAATTCTTTTTATGACGGAATTTATATGTCTCAAAAAATATTAAATTGAGATAATCATAGCAAGTTTGGTATCAAATGAAAGGTCTTGGCGAGCACATTACAAATATGTATTATATTATAGTTTAAGTACACACAAAAATAAAATTCAAATAAAAAAATTAAGTTCCAAAATCTAAAACCCGACTACTAACAAAATCGCGGTCTTAAAAACTTTTTTACAAAAAATAAAACCGACTTCGACAAAAAAAACACTCAAAAGTGAAAAATAAACTTGAGAAGAAAAATCAGTTTCTGAAGTCGGTGACTTTTGTTTCTTTGATTTCATTTTTTTGTCACCGACTTCAGAAACAGATTTTTCTTCTCAAGTTTATTTTTCACTTTTGAGTGTTTTTTTTGTCGAAGTCGGTTTTATTTTTAACCGACTTCAAAAAAAGGAGGAGGTTATCAATTCGACTGTATTTTTTTTTTTTTTTTTTTTTTATGTTTGTTCGCTCATAACTTGCGACTAAAACTTTTCAACGACATTCTTCGTACCGGTAATCTTCCATCCAATTTCTGCCATTCTAATATAATACTCCTCCATAAGAAAGGCGATAAATCCGACATCAATAATTATAGACCAATTAGTCTCATTTCTCATGTCTACAAAACTTTTATTAAAGTCATTGAAAAACGCATAGCTGGCCAGTTAGATCTTAAACAACCTCCAGAACAAGCAGGCTTCCGTCGAGGACTTTCCACCACCGACCACTTACACACTGTTAATCAAATAGTCGAGAAATACCAGGAATATAAAACTCCTTTATATCTTGCATTTGTCGACTATTCTAAAGCCTTTGACAGCATCACACATTCTGCAATATTTAATGCCCTTACAAAACAACACATAGAACCTACCTACATAGATATTTTACGCAATATATACACCCAAAGTACAGCTGCAATTAAGTTAGAGGGATTAGGTCCAAAGTTTGATATTCTCAAGGGAGTCAAACAGGGCGACCCACTGTCTCCAAAATTGTTCACCAGTACCCTAGAAGAAGTCTTTCAGACGTTGGCAGTCAAATGGGAGGTGAAGGGCATTGTCATTGGCAGGGCAAGGTTGAATAATCTGCGTTTTGCCGATGACATTGTCCTTTTCTCCCCCACAGCCACAGAACTAGAGCAAATGCTACAAGAACTTAGCGATGCAAGCCTTGAGGTTGGACTGAAGATGAACATGTCGAAGACCAAAGTCATGACCAACAGCTCCAAGAGGAGCATACTCGTAGGCGGGGAGAATATACAATATGTCCAAGAATACATCTATTTGGGCCAAGTAGTCTCTTTCCAGGCACGGCAAGATAAGGAAATCGCAAGACGAACCGAAAATGCCTGGAAGAGTTACTGGTCCATGAAAGAGTATTTTAAGGGCACCCTGCCCATGTCTCTGAAGCGAAAGCTTATGGACATGTGTATTCTCCCCATCTTGACCTACGGTGCACAAACTTGGTCTTTGACTAACATCCAAAAGTCCAAACTCAAGGTTTGCCAACATGCGATGGAGCGCAGTATCTTAGGTGTAAAATTAACCGATCGGGTTCGAAACACTACACTGCGCTCCAAAACGCAAATTGTTGACGTGGCTCAAAAGGCTGCCATACTAAAATGGGACTGGGCAGGACATGTCTGTCGCATGCCGAACGAGCTGTGGGCCCGTAAAGCTCAGGATTGGTGCCCTGAAACAGTTACACGAGGTCGTGGCAGACCACGTAGGAGATGGCGGGACGAACTGGATGTCTTCCTTGAGAATTGGAGAGACGTTGCACAGAATCGCGACCGTTGGAAGGAATGGAGGGAGGCCTTTGCTCAGCAGTGGGACAACATAGGCTAGCTATAATAATTTTTTTTATGTTTGTTCGCTCATAACTTGCGACTGGGTGAACTGATTTTCATGATTCTTTTTTCATTTGAAAGCTGGTGCTTCCCGTGTGGTCCCATTGTCACCATTTCAATATCTGATGATGGGATCTTGTAGAAATAGGGGGAACTCTTCAATAAATAACAGCAGATTAACCGCGATTGTTGCTATAGCATATCTAAGCATTGTTTACGCCATCACACAACATAATATCACGCCTGTACTCACTACAAAGGTTATAAAAACTATTTTGTGAAGATCTGATGAAGAACTTCGGAGATAGGCAACGGAACTCCTCAATAAATGATAGCAAATGACCAGTCCATTGCTGAAATCTCATATTGTCTGTCTATTGTTTACACCAGTTCATAACATAACATCACGCCGGTACGTTGTGAAGGGGTAAGCACATGTGAACCACTAAAAAGTGAAAAATAAAAACGTTTTTACAAAAAATAAAACCGACTTCAAAAAAAAAACACTCAAAAGTGAAAAATATACTTGAGAAGAAAAATCAGTTTCTGAAGTCGGTGACAAAAAAATGAAATCAAAGAAACAAAAGTCACCGACTTCAGAAACTGATTTTTCTTCTCAAGTTTATTTTTCACTTTTGAGTGTTTTTTTTTTGAAGTCGGTTTTACTTTTTGTAAAAACGTTTTTTTTTGTAAAAAAGTTTTTATTTTTCACTTTTTAGTGTTTCACATGTGCTTACCCCTTCACAACGTACCGGCGTGATGTTATGTTAGGAACTGGTGTAAACAATAGACAGACAATATGAGATTTCAGCAATCCCAGTCCATTTGCTATCATTTATTGAGGAGTTCCGTTGCCTATCTCCGAAGTTCTTCATCAGATCTTCACAAAATAGTTTTTATAACCTTTGTAGTGAGTACAGGCGTGATATTATGTTGTGTGATGGCGTAAACAATGCTTAGATATGCTATAGCAACAATCGCGGTTAATCTGCTGTTATTTATTGGAGAGTTCCTCCGATTTCTACAAGATCCCATCATCAGATATTGAAATGGTGACAATGGGACCACACGGGAAGCACCAGCTTTCAAATGAAAAAAGAATCATGAAAATCAGTTCACCCAGTCGCAAGTTATGAGCGAACAAACATAAAAAAAAAAAAAAAAAAAAAAAAAATACAGTCGAATTGATAAACTCCTCCTTATTTTGGAAGTCGGTTAAAAAGTAGAAAACAAGAAAATAATTCTTGTCTGATATTCTTCGTAGTCGCATGCCACCTTGCTAATGGCAATTAGCAGCTGACTTCTGTATCAATGAGAACGCCATGAAGGAGCATCAGGTATCAGTGGCATGCGACTACGAAGAATATCAGACAAGAATTATTTTCTTGTTTCTACTTTTAAGACCGCGATTTTGTTAGTAGTCGGGTTTTAGATTTTGGAACTTAATTTTTTTTGTATCGACCGTACTGCGATCGCCAACCCGCCTGCCAAGCGTGGCGATTATGGCAAACCCCCCCTAAGCAAAAATGACACTTAGGGGAGGCCTATGTCCAGCAGTGGACGTCTTTGGGCTGAAATGATGAATGATGATGATTAGCGTGCTTAAGCTCCTGTGATGTGCAAATAACAGGGCAGGCAGGACACGATATCAAGTTTACCATAGTTTGTGGGGCAACACCACATTTACACTCCAGGGTAGAGGCATCTATGAATCTCCACAAGGTTTCCTTACTTCGGCCTACCTGTGTCTGGCTGGAGTCTATTTTAAGACTTCCAGGTCAGCCATGGCTTTAATCTTTTAACCTAACCTAACCTCTGAAATGCCTAGACCGATTTTGACGGGACATTTACTAGCAGATGATGGCTGATGTTATATGGTATAACCGATGACCTGGTGAAGGTTGCGGGGACCCGCTGGAAGCGAGACCACAGAATCTGTGGCGAGACACACAGGGCCGGTCAAAGTGGCCATACCTGGGGGAGGTCTATGTCCAACAGTGGACGTCTTTTGGCTGAAATGATGATGATGATAATGGGATAACTAAGGCTACTTTTTGTTTTAGAAAAATAATTAGGGTTCCGTTAGGTACACCTTCACCTTTAGGATTAACAGACCTGATGTTGTTATTATTTCTGATAGCAGTTGTATAAAATGTTAAATATCTCCATCAGGTGCTGATTGTGCAGTCAGCGACATCACCACAAAGTCAAGATGGAGGAGTCGTCTCTATCAAGTCTTCGAAAAAAGGTGAGTTCTTTTAATTTGTTTGTAAAGGTACACGCAATAGGTACATCAAGTTATACATATCCAATATAAGATGACCTCGCTTTGTATAGCTTGATTTGTAACCCTGTGTATGTTTGAGTCGACAAAATTTGGTGGAAATGAATAGCTATTCACAAACAATTGAATCGACGTCGAATCGATCTTGACACTTTCTCGACTATCAGATTTTTGGATCGAACGATTGACAAATACTATTCAAATATTCGATCGACATAAACACTCGTGGTAAAAATTTTATGTAGCCAATAAGTTATCTTTAATGAGTATTTCTATAAGTTTTGTATATTGTACTGAATATCCGTCGAGTCGCTAAAAATCGAAAAACAATTTTAAAATGATTTTAATTTTAAATGGTTAGGTACGCAATGACTCGAAAATGGCGTCGTAATTCTGATTGGATTGCACTTCCGATAGCAAATAGCTTTCGGCAGGATTGATAAATCTTCATCTCGAATCACAATTCACAACCGAATGTTTTCTCGGCTTCGGTTTTGTGAATAGCGATTTTCAATAGTACGATCGAAATAATTATTGTACAATTCCTGAAATGGTCACAATTTTTACGTGATTCATAATTAGGTATCTGACACTGACCTGATAATTGCAAAAGACGTAAGAATATTTGAATTCCGCGGTTTAACCTTGTTCTTACTTCTCGAATTCTTCTCTCAAGCATTATTATTTCTGTTGAAATAAAAATATCACTTCAATAAATATGATTCATCGCCACATATCTCAGAAACAGTTCGCGTTAACCACATAAACGAACTTATAAGTTACTCATTGTTTAAAGTTAACACTCAATAACTATAAAGTATATAAATTGCTATAAACACATAAGTGATAATGAAAAAAGTGCACAATTTAAAGTGCAAAGTGTGGTAACAATGAATGACTCTCAATGTGGGGAACATAATATTGTTTTGCTTGACAAAGAATGCTTTATTTAGTTTGAAGAATTATTAGCGTTAGGTGTAGTGGTCGCAAACGCGACAACTGAGCATAAGGTCTCGAGTGTGATTCTCGGGAAGCACATAGTGTTATTGGGTTTTTCTATCAGGAATTTCTTAGTAGCAGGCAGCAGCCACGAAGTCTGGATTCGAGGCCAGGTGATGTCTATAGGCTTACCCCGTATTACATGGTACTTAAGGCGGGGTTGCAGTACTTTTCAAGATTTTTGAACCTTTGAAAATCGAACTAAATATGAGTTTTTTAATAAATAAAACTCATTACATGTGTCTATCGAAACAATATCAAAAAATGTCTTAAAAAATATCCTGCGCAAGCACTATTTGGGTTTGTGTCCTTAGCGCTGGAACCTAAATTGTATACTTAATAATAATAATAAAAACCCTAATGTACCTACCCTATGTGCCTGATTGTATATGTATTGTATTGTTGTGTGTATTGCTCCGCTTGGCGTATTTGTCCAGAGGTTCGTGTGACTTGGTTCTGTTGTTTGTAATACATCTAGGTATAGCTTAGTTTTAAACAAAGTTATCTTTTAGCGTCTGAGTCAGGCGAGTTTTTGTGCGAGTAGGTCGAGTGAGGTGTGCATATTATGTACATAACGAAAGAATGGTTCGGCCATGTTAGCATGCGCGCGCGACGTGCTGCTGTCGGTCGGGCGGCCGCCGTTGTGTCTCACTCGCGATGGGTAGCTCGTCTGCCACCGGGAGCTGAGGTGGCGGTGGTCGGGACGGTAGGGGCGTGTTCGTTCGCCGCGCGTGCTGGCATGGCTGGCTAGCTGATAGAAGCCGTGTTATAGACACCAGGGTACCAGTGTCTCCATATACACGGTAGGTAATTACCGTAGATGCACCGTAATCAAGTCATTATCTACGGTCAAGGTAATAATGTATTACCGTGTCTTATATCACCGTATTACCATTATGAATTATTTAATTGTATATATTTCACCGTTTACTGCTTAAAAGTCCTCCAACGAATTTCACGTCAGTCAAATTAACAATTTTGTAAAGGCAACACTGCCGGGGGTCGAAAGGAGTCCCTATAATGCCCGTCACAGTAATGCACATACCAGCAATGCACGACACTGGAATGTACAACACAGGAGTGTACGACACAGTAATTGGCGACATCGCGATGTCGCCAATTACTGGGGTGTACCTTGCTGGTCCGGCCCAAGAATGTACAACACAGGAGTGTACGACACAGTAATCGGCGACATCGCGCGATTGGTTGGCCGACTAGTTGGGCAACTCGAAATTTTGGGACTTGGATACTAGGTAATTGAGCTAGGTAGTGCTGCCGAATTAAATTGTACTCCATGACGTGCGCTCGCTACGCTCGCATATTTTATAACACTAATATCTTCTGTCCCCGAAGTGCCGGGCCTCCGCCGGCCTCCTTCGTCGGCCTACGGCCCGGTGCCCATGCCGCCCATAAAGGATACTGTCGCGAGACGGTCGTATTATAGGAACACGAAGAAAAAAAGAAGGAACCACGGAATTTTCCAGTATTTTATTGTATCACCCGTCCCTATTGTCACATGGCTTTTTACTTTTTTAATGTGACGTCACTGTTTGTTTTGATTCCAATTCTCGTGCTGTACATTCTTGCCCGGACAATCGAGGTTCGGGCCGAGAATGCACGACATGACAATGTACAACATTGGAATTCAAAACACTTGTAACATTCCTATGTCGCGCGTTCTCGTGTCGTGCATTCCTGTGTTGGGCATTGCTGGTTCCCGTCGAAAGAAACAAACTTCTAACCAAAACAATATTATCCCTTTCCTTGCAGTCGGGTAAAAAGGAATAGAAATGAGAAAAACTGTGTTGATTTCAGGCAAACCACAAGGCAAACTAACGTTGTGAAACATTTTTTTTTACTTATTTAAGAGCAAAATATAGTGTTCTGATTCATTTCATATTAATGTTGTTATATTATCCTTTGAAAAAATACACGGTAATTTACACGGTATAATTTTAGTAAATACACCGTAATTTGGTCGAGAAACACCGTATTTTTACCCTAGCAACACGGTAACTCTCGATTTACATATGGAGACACTGCAGGGTACCTATATGACGGATACTGGAGCTGTAGAAGTGTAGACCAGTGAACTGTAATTCTCTCTTTATATAACAACGTCTATGTGAGCAGACGGCGCACTAAAAATACAAGGGGATGTGCCTTCCCTACATTTATAACAAAACTATGTGTTGCCCTTAACGCCCTTTATGATGTATGTAGGTAGTATTTAATGTTATTTGAATTAGAGCTGTATTCACGAGAACACTGCCGATAAACTGTCCTGCAGTTTGGCAGAAGATGTGTATTATACCCAATCATGTAACTTTTTTGAAATAAATAAATAAAAAAAAAAAAAAAAAACATAAAAATTGAACATACTCTCAAGTAAATCGTAAAGATAGAAACGCGATTTAGAATGATCGGCTCGATCATTTTTTTTATCAAACATGACTCTAAATCACAATTTAAAACGTGTACTGTTAAGACATTTCATCATGAATTTATATGAAAGTTATATCAATAGATAGAACTTTTTATTCTGAAGTAAATGTTGAAAACATATTGTATAATTTCTTTATCATTTTTCTCCAAGAAGAAAAAACAGTGAAAATTGAGGCATTATATCGTTCGCGCGGCAGGGCGCGGTGAGGTCGTGCGTTCATAAAAACAAAGTACTGCAACCTCGCCTTAAACATAACTGGCTAAATGCGTGATGTTCAAATAATAAATAAAAAAATTAAACTTATGTTTATGTAAACATTGGATATTTCTGCAGCTAAGGGGGCGTCCATAAATTACGTGAGGTGTTTTGTTTTATTTTTTTGTCCCTCCCTCCCCCTCTGGTGAGATGTCGTGATATTTTATTCGACCCCTCCCCTATCCCCCAATCTCACGTGAGATTTTTCAAAATGTGGGTTTCTTACGTAAAAGCGTTGGATTGTTATTATAAAAAGAAAAGAAAAAATGCTTTGTGATCTTAAATCAATATTGCGGAGAGTTTAATTATTGTTTATTATAGTACACACGGCTACACATCAAGCTATACAAAACCAGTATAATCTGATCGTTCATTGTGCGAAACGATCTAGTAAAGTGAGGCCAAGATTAACTGGTTTTGTATAGCTTGATGGGTAGCCGTGTGTACTAGCTGATGCCCGCGGCTTCACCCGCATGGATGTCGTTCAAATTATATACTAAAACCTTCCTCTTGAATCACTCTATCTATTAAAAAAACCCTCATCAAAATCCGTTGCGTAGTTTTAAAGATTTAAGCATACAGACAAACAGACAAAAATAGCGACTTTGTTTTATACTATGTAAGGATGTAGGTACAATCTGGGTTAAATGGACCAAAATAGTATTTTTTTTGTTTCAATTTAAAAAGAAATTGCGTGACAATTTCTTTCTCCAACGTAAGATTAGATGAGATTTGACTCGACCCCCTCCCCCCCTTAAGCACCTCACGTAATTTATGGACGCCCCCTAACACATTTGACTCATAGCAACAAATACCTAAAGCATATTTAGAACAAAGACATTCTAAAATGGCTAGTCACGATTTATTTCCAAAATATGACTGTTCACAATAACTCTATAAAGTAAATAAAGTATTCATTGCCAAGGAAAACAATATCATTTTCTATGTTCCACACGAGTTATCATTACTACACATAACATCACGCCTGAAATCCCCGAAGGGTTTAGACAGAGGTGTACCTAATAGGACACCCACATTTCACCAGCCCGCACTGGGCCCGCGATGTGGATTATAGCCCATATCCCTCTCCTAGAGAGGATGCCCGAGTCCCTGCAGTGGGAACATTATAGGCCGATGATGATGATGACAGTCAAGAAAATTATTTGATAAGAAACTTCATTCTCCGGCTCGGCTATTTCTTATACTTACATATAAATAGTTAGTCGCACTTTATATATATTAACAGCATAACAGGTACCTACTTGATACGCCACTCTTTCGCAAAACATAATTCAAATTACTTATTCAACAAATCTTGCAAATAACACAAAAAATTGTCGAGCTCAAAAGACTCATACCCCGATTACAAAAAAACTAAAGTCTAAAAAACGAAAAAATGTGGGTACCAATACTTTCATTCGTCAGTCGAACTACCCTACGTATTCTATTAGTCTTAGGTCAAACTCTTATTTGCAAGTAATATTATTTCTAGTCCAGAGTTTTTAGTGCAAAGTGCTGTGAAAGTGTTTGTGATGTCTAAAGGCAGATACAAGAGACTAAAAGGTAGGTTTTCACGCTATATTATAACGCCTGTAATCCCCGTTTTTAGCGTTTATCCCACTTTATAGTTCAGACACATTTCGCTAGATTTGCTATCTAACAAAGCGAGCTTTAATTTTATCGTGCGACTTACCAGTCTGTAGAAATCTGCCCCTAATACGAATAACTGGAATCTGTATTCTCCAAGCATTATAATCTGGATCTCTTCAAAGTTCGTGTGAATAGGTTTCAAAATTTTAGGTTAACGTCTAGGTTATCACGTAGGTACCTATTCCGTAGTCTAATGATCGCAACCGCAACTAATTTGAGGTCTTAGGTCGGGCATTGTGTTATTGGATTTTTCCTTCAAGAATTTCTCACTTGCATTTCTCACTTTCTCAAGTGAATGCAAGTGAGAAATAGGGGGCGAGTCTTTTGTCATCAACCGGGGTTGACCCCGGTTGATGACAAAAGACTCGCCCCCTATTTCATGAGACTCCAATCATCATCATCATCAACTTCCTGGTCTTATCCCATGTCATTTGGGGTCGGCGCAACAAGTTTTTTCCTTCCATTCTGCCCTGTCAGTCGTCCCGTTACCATTTATTCCTTTTCCCTTCATATCACTCCTCACACACTCCATCCATCTTTTCTTTGGTCTTCCTCTACCTCTCCATCCATCCATATAAACGACGAAATGTGTGTATATTGTGTGTACTATTATGTACATGTCTACCTAAGCCTCGGGGTATACAGGCGTGATGTTATATTTTAAACACGCAATACTTTTATTTTTGGGGGGTGGGAAATCATCAAATAACCTGCTCTTGGGCAGAGCGAAAGGGAGTGTCAGACTTCTACTGACTAAAAACCATCCATGTTCCTTCTTAGCCCTTTATGTCGAGGCCGCGGTAAAACCCCCAATACTTACATGATCAATTATTGAATGGAAAAGCTGTTATTTCAGTTTTTGTTCTAATTATGTGGTAACTGTTTTAGCGTCAGTATATACCTACCTACTTAAACAATCGTGGTGATAAAATTGTCGTTCTTTCTGTAGAAAAAGCCTTGACCCTGGGTATGGTAATTACCGGTTTTAATAAATAAATGATTACGTGAGAAGTAAAACAGATGTGCTACGAGTACCTGAATGGCCGTTCCTTTTACGAAACGATCGACATTCCAAGGGATAGATAGGATAGAATATTCTCTAATATGTTTACTCAAACGGATCAATCTTTAGGTTAAGCCTCGATTGCCTAGGTTGGTCTGTGAATGGGTGACCACCCATTCCGAGTCTGGTCAACTAGACCCGCTTGCAACTAGACTCGCTTGCAACTAGACCCGCTTGCAACTAGACCCGCTTGCAACTAGACCCGCTTGCAACTAGACCCGCTTGCAACTAGACCCGCTTGCAACTGGACCCGCTTGCAACTGGACCCACAAACAAGTTTAAAAATCTAAAACCCGATTACGAATAAAATATTGGTTTTTGCTCGCCAAGACCTTTCATTTGATACCAACCAAACATGTTATGATTATCTCAATTTAATAATTTTTGAGGTAATTAAGTTTTTGACATTTAAATTCCGTCATAAAAGAATTTATAAAATTTATATAGCCTTTGTTACCCGGGCTATTCTTACGAATCGCTTGACACCTCATTTATTAAAATCCGTTCAGTAGTTTAGGCGCTACGGTGGAACATACATACATACCTAGACTGCCAAAATCATTAAGCTTCCTTTTGGCTTCGCCGTAGTCGGGTAAAAAACCATTTCAAATGTGATTTGTTCGACGGAACTCGTGGGTCCAGTTCGAGTGGGTCCAGTTGACTAAAGACTTACATACTGATTTTTCTCCGTGCCTCTGAAAGCACGTTAATCCGTTGGTTCAGGCTGTAATTTGTAGATATTTGACAGTCGTGACAAGTACTCAGGAGCCCGATATTCTATCAACTAATCTTACCAAAGGGTACTCGTATCATGTTTTGTATCGCTAAAAGTGATATCTTCAAGACACGTTTTTTTTTTTGGTGGGTGGAAAATCCACGAATACCCCCCCCCCCCCCCCCCCCGCTCTTGGGCAGAGGGCAGAGCGAAGGGGAGTATCAGACTTCTACTGACTAAAAACCGAACCCATGTTCCTTCTTCGCCCTTGTGCCGAGGCCACGTCATCTCTTTCGATAATCCGCAGCCCTGAGGGGTTTTTCAAGACACCTTTGAATGGATTAGTTAAAGTAAGAGAATTAATCATCTATGGTGTACTATTTACAGTAATGCACGAAAGAAGATAATTTGCATAGCTGCCTGCCTTTTAAAAACCAATTGTGTGAAACTCAGACTATGTATGTATAGACGTTACTGGTACTTACGGTAATCATAATTGTCTAATTGGTATACGGCTAAAGGAAATAGCCAATCACCGATTGTCAAAGTAATTGTACATCGGACCATAATTTTCTATCATTATGTACCTATGGTATATCTCTATGGACTTGAACGAGGAGGCCATGGCTAAATAACAACTGTCGCTCAGGGCCGATCTTCCGGTTAAGCCGCGCCAGCGTAGGTTAGTCCGTGGATGGATGACCAGCCATTACATACCAAGTTTCCTCCGAGCCTCGAAAAGCACGTTAAGCCGTTGGTCTCGGCTTTCATTTGTAGATGTTTGACAGTAATGTTAATAAAAACAAAATCAATCAAAATCAAAAGTAATTTATTCAAACTAGGCTGATCCTTATCCTTCCTTATCCTTACATAGTATAAAACAAAGTCGCTATTTTTGTCTGTTTGTCTGTATGCTTAAATCTTTAAAACTACGCAACGGATTTTGATGCGGTTTTTTTTAATAGATAGAGTGATTCAAGAGGAAGGTTTTAGTATATAATTTGAACGACATCCACGCGGGTGAAGCCGCGGGCATCAGCTAGTAATTTATAATCAGCACTTTTCGAACGTCGAAGTTACTTTACTATTTACATTTTTACCCGACTACGGCGAAGCCAAAAGGAAGGGTAATGATTTTGGCAGTCTATGTATGTATGTATGTTCCACCGTAGCGCCTAAACTACTGAACGGATTTTAATAAATTAGGTGTCAATAGATTCGTAAAAATAGCCCGGGTGTCATAGACTATATAAATTTTATACATTATTTTTATGACGGAATTTAAATGTCAATAACTTACCTCAAAAAATATTAAATTGAGAAAATCATAGCAAGTTTGGTATCAAATGAAAGGTCTTGGCGAGCACATTGCAAATATGTATTATATTATAGTTTAAGTACACACAAAAACAAAATTCAAATAAAAAAATTAAGTTCATAATCTAAAACCCGACTACTAACAAAATCGCGGTCTTAAAAGTAGAAAACAAGAAAATAATTCTTGTCTGATATTCTTCGTAGTCGCATGCCACTGATACCTGATGCTGCCTCATGGCGTTCTCATTGATACAGAAGTCAGCTGCTAATCGCCATTAGCATTATTCTGGTGAGTAGGGCGGATGACGGAGAGCTTCCAACCCCAGTTCTTGCAACTTGGAGACCGTCTGCTGTGCAGTATGAGGTCGCGCGTTGTCGTGCAGGAGCAGCGGAGACGAGCGATTGACCAATGCTGGTTGGAGATGTGCCAGCTTCTCCATCATTGTGTTCAGTTCTTCACAGTACACATCTGCAGTAATGCTCGCCCCGTTTGGTAAGAAGCTGTGATGAATCACACCGGCGCTAGACCACCAAACAGTGACCATCACTTTTCTAGGGGTAAGTTTTCGTTTAGGGCATTGTTTAAGTGCTGAACCAGGATCCAACCAACTTGCTGAGCGCTTGCGGTTATCAAACAGAATCCATTTTTCATCGCAATCCATGTTTTTAAAATAAAATTAATTTGAAATTAGAATTCTTAGCCAAACAAAAATTATTTTGATTTGAAATGGCCAGTACTGCAGAACGGCAATTTCATAGGTAAAGACCTATTAAGATACTCCTTTGGTAAGACTTGTTGTCAGACTTTCGAGCCACTAAGTGCATGTTTACGTACAGGCGGGGCGTCGCGCGGCGCGTGCTGCGTTTTTACCCGACTGCGGCGAAGCCCAAAAGGAGGGTTATGTGTTTGACGTGTATGTATGTATGTATGTATGTCCGTTTCTTTGTTCCCTCATAACTCATAAACGGATGAACCGATTTGAATGAAATATACGTCGTTAGATTCGTCTTGTTGGCGCGAGTGTTATAGGCTACATTAAAATTAAAAAACAAAGAAAAATTGTGGATTTTGGGGGCCAAATCGCGGAGTTCAAAAATTTTTTTTTATCCAAAACCATCAAGTAGGGTATCAAAATAAAGGGTTTTAAAAGGAGAATACAAAAATATAAAACAATTATATGTTTAAAAGAAATTCAAAGTGAGAAATCCTATAAACAAGCACAAAAGTTAAATCATCTGCGAAGAATTTTACGCGACCAACGAAAGAACAAACACAAAAGAACTAAAAAGTTGGAAATAAAAAAAGTAGTTAAAAAAACTAAAAAACCTGACTGAAAAAACTGAAAAGCAAAAAAACAAGCACATTTTAAATTAAACAAAACTTGGAAGCAGGCGGGGTTCATTTGAATATTAAATTATGAAAAGAAAATGATGAAAATAGAATGGACCCCGCCTGCTTCCAAGTTTTGTTTAATTTAAAATGTGCTTGTTTTTTTGCTTTTCAGTTTTTTCAGTCGGGTTTTTTAGTTTTTTTAACTACTTTTTTTTAATTCAAACACATGGCGATGTATGAAAAAGTTAACGATTTTAAACGCCGTTTTACAAGAAGCGATTTTTCGCTCGTTAGTTTAAAATGCAGCGTTTGTTGAGGTGGACTCGTCTCTCAGTAAATTAATAAAAAAACAGGAGACGAGGCTTCTGCACGCGCCGCTCGACGCCCCGCGTCTCCGTAAACGAGCCCTTAGCAAGTGATGGTGGCGTTGAAATGAGTTATGAAGTGTGTCATTTCATCATTTGAAATGAAAAATCTTGCTTTATCACCGAACTTGATACCCACGTGAATCGTAGAGGAGGTATTCCCCGCTGAAACCACACTGTATTTATCACAGTATTAATAACAAATTGTTCAGGGTCATCGGTTTTACTTGTCAGATATCGCTAATGATATCATTATCACCTACCTGCTTAATGCATTTTATTTTATTTATTTATAAGCGATGATAACAACAGCTAGTCGGCCACAAGCCACAACACACCCACTTTTCAAGTTTTAGTGGCAAACACCAGCAATTTTCCAACCCACTTTTGAGTAGTCGCTACTCACTATACGTAACCATTTTTTTTTGTTTTTCGAGCCTATATTGTTCCACTGCTGATCAAAGGCCTGAACATAGAAGCGTGATGTTACGTGATTAATACCCAAAGAGCTGTTAAGTGATCACTCATCGCGTTCTTTCGAGACTCATCGTCTGACTATAATGTCTTGTTCACACTCTGTTAGAGACTTGCTAACTTTATTTCAAGTTATGCAATGTCGTGGTAAATATGACACTTTTGATTTAAACTGTCACGTTTTTAAAGCGTGATGTTTCATCTTTATCGTGTGGTTTGTGACTAACCTCCATTTTTTTTGATGTTGGGAAATTATCAAATGACTCCTCCCGCTCTGGGCGCAGCAGAAGGGAGTGTCAGACTTCTACTGACTAAAAACCACCCATGTCCCTTCTTAGCCCTTTGTGTCCGAGGCCGCGGTATCTCTTTTGAACAACCCGCAGCCCCAAGTGCCTAACCTCCTTAGTTTATGAGTCGAGCTATATGATCACTGACAAATGCTTGCACTGACTGGACAGGTCCACTCAAATCTTTCGTCAAAGAGATGATCATGCAAGTCAGTTGATTTAGGCAGCGGGTAATTTATTTCATCACCGCAGAAAACGGTAAAGGAAAACATCGTGAGGAAACCGGCTTGTCTTAGAACCAAAAAATTCGAGGACATGTGACATCTACCAATCCGCACTGGGCCCGCGTGGTGGATTATAGCCCATCCCTCTGCTAGAGAGGAGGCCTGAGTCCCGCACGTGGGAACAATATATGCTGATGGTGAGGATGATTGGTACCCAGTTTGTCCCAAATTCCCAATCCATTCTGGGTCCATATATTTTGAACCATTTCCTTTGCATGGTCCTCATATGACTTGACCAATGACTGGCCAAAAACAAAACCTAACGTCTACTTACGTGCTCTGGTTACAAAAGAACCAACATGAGTAACAGTATTATTGCATTTAAATATATCAATTATTGTAATTTTCCTGTTTACATTATTATTACTAGTGATAACTACGCACTGATTGACGGTAAATGGTGTCACCTTTCGTTATTAGCTCTGATTTCGTTTGTAATACGTAAAAACCTAGTTTTGGTGTCATGTGTATGACTAGACCTCATTTTCTGTGGATTTGTTCAATGTCATTTGTTGGCAATTCTTATGGTTTGTAATGTTTTCGTGGTAAGAAAGGAGGCGTGATGAGATGACGAGTTATAGCGAAGCATGGAAGACTAGCGGAAGTCACGCGGTTTCACCCGCGTTCTCATAAGAATACAGGGATAAAAAGTAGCCTATGTCATCCGGGGAATCGGGGGTAGTAGGTATAGAATGTAGATCTGGAGAGGGAGCGCAGGGCGCTGTCTGTGCGCTGTAACATGCTGGCCCGCAGGTTTGCACGGTGTACAGAGCAAGTCAAAGTGACATTATTTAAGTCCTTCTGTCAATCTTTTTACACCTTTAGCATGTGGACTAAGTACACGCAGCGTACATACAGTGCTCTGCGCGTACAGTATAATAACGCGTTCAGGGTGCTGTTCGGGCTGCCGCGCCACTGCAGTGCTTCTGCTATGTTTGCGGAGAAAAGCGTGGACGGTTTTCATGCCATTATGCGGAAGCGTTGTGCGTCGCTCATGAAGCGCATGCAGGCCAGCTCGAACAGCCTTCTGAGCGTGTTCGTGGGCCGCTGGGACTCGCCTTTGTGGCGGCACTGGATGCGACTACACACTGCGGGTGGTCGTGTCCAGGGCTTGCCATAGAGTGACATTCCGTGCGATGCCACTTTTATTTTATTTTTGTGGCTTATTTTTGTATGTACTAACAATAGTTTTGTAAGGTTTTTGTGTTACTAACAGTATATGGACTACCTACGTCCGAAATAAACGTTTTATTATTATTATAGCTTGCCAATGGTGAAAGAATTTTTCAAATCGGACCAGAAAAATGCAAATCTTCCTTCTTTATAAATTACTAGCTGACCCGTGCCCACTTCGTTGGGCATAATTAGTCGAAAGTGTGCTAATTACGTTTCGAAAAATTCAATTTCGGGGAACCGAAACCATCGCGCGCCGTCCGCTGCTTTGGTTTTTTCTCCGATTCACTTTGCAAAACGGACTACAACGTAAAAGCCTTTTTATTTTTAGGTTTTTTATATAACCTATGACACTCAGCAGCAATAATATGGCTTTCTATTGGTGAAAGAATTTTTAAAATCGGTTCAGTAGATCCCGAGATTACCCCTTACAATTTAACAAACACACAAACTTTACTTCTTTATAATATTAGTATAGAAGTATAGATTAAGTATAGAAGAAGTCATGCTACGCCGACCGCAAATGAATTGGGATAAGGGCAGGAGAATGTTGATCATCTGCAGCTTGTGACTAATAACAGCTGTTTGAGGTGATCTTCAGGTTAAACCGCGTTCGCCAAGTTTCCTCCGTGCTCGGAAAGTGCATTTAGCCGTTTGTATCAGCCGTCTTGTAGATCTCGGACAGTAGTTAGTTACACGTAGTCATTGACCCGAAAATCTGACAACTAGTCGTAGCAAAGGGGTATCGTATTACCCAGTACTAACTGGGTTGTGGAGGTCAGGTAGATATGGACACACGCTCCATGTAAAATACTGGTATTCAGCTCCATCCGGTAAGACTGGCAGCCGACCCCAACCCAACATAGTTGCGAAAAGGTTGGGCAGATGGTAATGACAACAATTCGTAACTGTTGACTACCAACCTTCTAATGAATTCTTCATCGTATTTGTTTGTTGTTTTAAATCTAGGTCAATGCCCCCACGTCTAGACGGTTTTAAACAACTAATTTAACCCTATACTACCTACAAGGGTGAGGGTTGCATGCAAGGATTTCACGTCATTATTGTTTCACACACCGCTCCTTTAAAGTCTAGACTACAGTTTTGTGTGGAAACAAAGAAAGGATTACAGCACTTGAATTTAAAAACATAGTTAAGAAAGGACATTAGCAAAGAATAGATTTTACACGGATCTAGAACAAAACCACTCAAGTGAACAGGAATGTTAAAAATCTTATTAATCTCGTAGTATAGCATAGTCAGCCTATAATGTTCTCACAACTGGGACACGGCCTTCTCTTTAGGAGAGGGAATGGAAATTTTATCCACCACGCAGGCCCAGTTCGGGTTGGTAGATGTCGCAAGTCTTCGAATTTTTGGTTCTAGGACATGCATGTCCTAGAACCAAAAATTCGAAGACTTGAAAACATCGTGAGGAAACCGGCATGCCGGTTTCCTCACGATGTTTTCTTTCATCGTTTTGAGAATTTTCGTGGAATTAAGCCCTAATTCATTAATGTACTTACGTACATTATACTAGTGACAAATTAAATAAACAGGTTTATATCCGGTTTTTAGTGTTCTTTGGAAGTCGGTTGTTTTTTTTGCAAAGCAGTTTTTTAAATTAAATACTGTCAGTTTTAACTAACGCCGTCTAAACTAGTCCTTACCACTAGCATGCAAGGATATTAGTACAAAATTGTTCGTTCACACGCAAAAACAAATGATGAGTCTAGTTTGCAGCAGATTTCATCAGAATGTGTTCAGTATTGTTTTTGTGTAGTTAAGTGCAATGTGTGATGATCAGAATCATTGTGATAGGAAGGCAGGTATGTGAGAATTGTTTTTTTTTTTTTAAGAATAGGTGCTAATCGGTTGATATCTTTAATTATTATGATTTGCTTGATGAGTTTACTCAAGGTCATGTGGTCGCAAGTGCGACTGCAGGCATAAGGTCCTCGGTACGACTACCGTGTCGGGCAAAGTGTGATTGGGTTTTACACACAGGAACTTCTCAGTAGCAGCCAAGGAGTCTACAGCTGTGCCCGGTTGATGGCAAATGGCAATAGGCTGGCAAGGGACTTCAACATAATTGGCGAAATGTGGGTGTACTATTAGGTACACCTGTGCCTAACCCTTCGGGGATTACAGCCGTGATGTTATGTTATATAAATTGTCCCTATTAACCAACTATTAACCTACATTTCACAATGCAAATTGCCCTCAAAACTCATTGTTTACGTGCATTGACTTCTCGAGTCATACCCATGTTCGTATTACCCGTTTTGGAAAATACCCCATGCAATGGTATCAAGATAGTGAACTATCCGGTTTGGTACTGTTTAATGAGTACTTTGTGTAATTTATTTCATCACCACTGCTCTCAAATCTGAAGGAAAACATTGTGAGGAAGCTGACAAGTCTTAGAATCAAAAAATTCGAAGACATGTGACATCTACCAATCCGCACTGGGCCCGCGTGGTGAACTGGTGATATATGCGTGGATTATAGTCCATCCCTCCCCTAGAGAGGAGGTCTGAGTCCCTGCAGTGGGAACATTATAGGCTGATGATGATGATGGTATCAAGATAGTGGAGTATCCGGTTTGGTACAGTTATTGTTGCCCTTTTAATGTGTTAATGTGAGCGTAAAGCCTGTATGTGGATAGCCTTGCAACGAATATATCATCACGGCTATAGCATCCAAAGGGTTGGGCAGAAATGCAGACTCACCAGGTAACTTCTCGGCGGTATAAAATGGCATACCTACTAATGTCACGGTTTTATAGTGTGCTAATGTTTTACAATATGACGTCATACGAGTTTTCAAAGCACTGTATCGTCTTTATTGGTTGTTTACGTGAAAAAATAAAAAATACGTGTCCAATATTTTTAACCGACTTCAAAAAAAGGAGGAGGTTATCAATTCGAGTGTATTTTTTTTTTTTTTTTTTTATGTTTGTTCACTCATAACTTGCGACTGTGTGAACTGATTTTCATGATTCTTTTTTCATTTGAAAGCTGGTGCTTCCCGTGTGGTCCCATTGTCACCATTTCAATATCTGATGATGGGATCTTGTAGAAATCGGGGGAACTCTTCAATAAATAACAGCAGATTAACCGCGATTGTTGCTATAGCATATTATCTAAGCATTGTTTACGCCATCACACAACATATTATCACGCCTGTACTCACTACAAAGGTTATAAAAACTATTTTGTGAAGATCTGATGAAGAACTTCGGAGATAGGCAACGGAACTCCTCAATAAATGATAGCAAATGGACTGGGATTGCTGAAATCTCATATTGTCTGTCTATTGTTTACACCAGTTCATAACATAACATCACGCCGGTACGTTGTGAAGGGGTAAGCTCATGTAAACCACTAAAAAGTGAAAAATAAAAACTTTTTTACAAAAAATAAAACCGACTTCGACAAAAATAAAACACAAAAAAGTGAAAAATAAAAATCAGCTTCTGAAGTCGGTGGCAAAAACATGAAATCAAACAAACAAAAGTCACCGACTTCAGAAGCTGATTTTTATTTTTCACTTTTTTGTGTTTTATTTTTGTCGAAGTCGGTTTTATTTTTTGTAAAAAAGTTTTTTGAAAATCTATTTTGCGGATTAATTAGATTTTTTGTCAACCTCCCTATTGGTTGGGATAAGGGCAAGAAAATGATGGTAATATATAAACAAAAGTTTTTGCTATGCACAATGTTATTGACCGAGTGCATTGAGTCATTGACCTACTTTAAGCCACACAAACCACAGCTGTTGTTGATATAACAAGTTCATTTAAAAACCAGATTGGGACCGAAGACTTTACTCAAATAATAACATGACGCGTACGTTCACTTTGATGTTAAACTTGCTGATGCCCGCGGGTTCACCATCGTACACGGTGACATATCAACCTAAATAAAGGGTGTACAAGTACCCTTAACTGGGCCTTAACGTAGCCGAAACTGTGCCGAAACGAAAGGCACTTGTTCTCCTCATCACTGCGATTTATTTTTGTTCCAAACCATACCTGGGAACTCCATAGTTACGGAGATATTGGGGGTCAAAGTTACAAATTTTTCACAGCTGTTTTTTTTTATTTAAACTTACTAGTTTTTCCGGAAATAACTTTAACACCTTCAGTGCCGGGAGCCCTCCTAGAGGGCTCACTCAAATCGTATCACCGATGCCGAGAGCCCTCCAGGAGGGCTCATATTTTCCCAAACGTAATGCCAGTGACCCTCCTGGAACCACTTGCAATATGTATGGCGGGATGGCACATGAGTTCTATGAAATGGGGGTGGAGTCGAATGTGTTAAGTACTTAAATTACCTCCGTGTCCCGTTTACTATTCAAAGTATTAACAAGAAAGACAAGCGTGTGAGCGTAATTTCGCTGGCTATCCTGGCGCTTCCCCCCTAATCACAAGCATATGAGCGCATTCTACCATCTCCCTTCTTCCATCGAGAGTCCATACGTACTGCAGGTTATCAACTTATCACTCATACCCTGTTGACGTTCCACACAGTCGCGCAATAGAATCATCGACGTCGACTCATCTCTGTCCTTTTTTTTTTTTGGTTGGCGGAATTTATCAAATAACCCCTCCCGCTCTTGGGCACAGCGAAAGGGAGTGTCAGACTTCTACTGACTAAAACCACCCATGTTCCTTCTTAGCCATTTATGTCGAGGCCGCGGTATATCTTTCGAACAACTCGCAGCCCCGACGCGACGGGACATATCTCGGTCTTCAGGACAAGATTAAGTTCAAGAGAAGGCACATTTAAATTAAAAAAAAAAGTAAAAAACTAAAACCCGACTACGACAAAAAAAACGACGCTGAAAAATTATGAAACAAGATTTTCAGGATAGAACAAAAAGAAAAGCCGTAGTCACACGGTATTAAAGTGTATAGGTTGGTACCTATAACGTGTGACTACGGCTTTTCTTTTTGTTCTATCCTGAAAATCTTGTTTCATACTTTTTCAGCGTCGTTTTTTTTGTCGTAGTCGGGTTTTAGTTTTTTACTTTTTTTTATTTAAACAATTTTGGTGTTAAATATTTTTTTTTATTTTTAACTTTTTGTCCGCTAGAGGGCGTGATTTTAAATTTGAACAATATTTTGGAAATGTACAAGTGAGGCCCTTTTAAATGATACCAAACACGGCGTGTTTATCTCCATTTTTATTTTTTAAGCCTTACTTTTTGACCGCTAGAGGGCGCCAAATCGCTTTTTGTGACACGTCACCTAGCCTATGTTCAGCGGAAAATTAAGACGGTTCTAACGATACCTCATATGTCGAGTTCCGATAAGTAGATTAGAAGCTATGAGGGAACAGATGAAGATACACACATACGTACATACATACATACAAACATACATACATACATACATACATAGCCAGTCAAAATCATAACCCTCCTTTGGCTTTGCCTTAGTCGGGTAAAAAAGCCATATTTTTCACCTCCTAAATAATAATTCTGCTCTGTATCACCTGGCAACGCTTTACAGCGTACAATGACTTCGTCTGAGTCATACACAGCTGGTTGATAATGATAAGTAAGTGGGCGGGGCAAGTCTTTGTGTTACATAGGTATATCTGTTGAGTATCACTTCCGTATCTATGGCAGGAGGGATATTGTTGCCTTGCTAGTAGATTTGGGGTTTTTTTTTGAGGGTCATCATCAAATGGCTTCTCCCGTTCTGGGCAGAGCGGCACGGAGTGTCAGACTTCTACTGACTAAAAACCACCCATGTTCCTTCTTAGCCCTTTGTGTCGAGGCCGCGGTATCTATTTCATACGCAAAGCGCAATGTATCGTTACCGTGGCAAAACGCACCTAACGAACGGCAAGCGCGACGAGTTCGATGAACTCTGTAGTTAGACAGGAAGCGAACAGCTGATTCCACGCGTCGTTCGTTAGAGTAGTTCATCATCCATTGATGATTTTTTTTTCATTTTAGACTTGGACATAAAAATAAAGTAATTAGGAGTACAGAGAATGTAACTTTTCATTGAATAAACGATAAGAATAATAAACAGCTGTTAATAAGTAAGTGGGCGGGGCATGTCTTTGTGTATGTAGGTATCTGTTGTGTATCACTTCCGTATCTATGGCACGAGGTTTTTTGTTGCTAAGCTGGTATTTGGGCTTCCATGATGAAATACTCGCATTCGTCCGTATTATTTCGTCATACGCAGAGTATTGCTACCGCGGCACAACGTAAACGAACGGCAAGCTCGACGACTAGTTCGATGAACTCTATACCTTCGTAGCTAGACAGGAAGTGAACAGCTGATTTCACGCGTCGTTCGTTAAGAGTATTTCATCATACAGTTCTGGTATCTTGGTTCCCATCTATTTGGTCAGTTGGCCATCCGGCCAAATCCACTTTCGGCGTACCGCCTTGTCCCCAGGAAACATCATAAACAATAACTGTAAAATTATAACTAGTTTCGCAATTTCACGGCCAGAAAAAACCCGACTACGACAAAAAAACGACGCTGAAAAAGTATGAAACAAGATTTTCAGGATAGAACAAAAAGAAAAGCCGTAGTCACACGGTATTAAAGTGTTTAGGTTGGTACCTATAACGTGTGACTACGGCTTTTCTTTTTGTTCTATCCTGAAAATCTTGTTTCATACTTTTTCAGCGTCGTTTTTTTGTCGTAGTCGGGTTTTAGTTTTTTACTTTTTTTTATTTAAACAATTTTGGTGTTAAATATTTTTTTTTACTCTTGACTTTTTGTCCGCTAGAGGGCGTGTTTTAAAATTTGAGCAATATTTTGGAAATGTACAAGTGAGGCCCTTTTAAATGATACCAAACACGGCGTGTTTATCTCCATTTTTATTTTTTAAGCCTTACTTTTTGACCGCTAGAGGGCGCCAAATCGCTTTTTGTGACACGTCACGTAGCCTATGTTCAGCGGAAAATTAAGACTAACGATATCTCATATGTCGAGTTCCGATAAGTAGATTAGAAGCTATGAGGGAACAGATGAAGATACACACATACATACATACATACAAACATACATACATACATACATACATACATACATACATAGCCAGTCAAAATCATAACCCTCCTTTGGCTTTGCCGTAGTCGGGTAAAAACTCATTGAGAACAAAAATCAGCGATGTAAACAAAGAATTCTGTTTTCGACACAAAGTGCTTGGTATTTCTAAACTGTAACATAAAGGCATAACATCACGGCTGTAATCCCCAGGGTGAGCCTATTGCCATCAACCGCGCGGACATTGACAAATCCCTGATGGAAAAACTCAATAACACTTTGCCCGACCCGAGAATCGAATCCGGGATCTCATGTTCAGCAGTTGGTTTTGCGACCACTGGCAGAATGAAGTTCATATCCTTTGAAACACTAATTCTAACGAATGGTTTCGCCATTTCACGGCAAAATTAACATTGTAAACAAAGACAGTGCTCCCGCCAAGTCGAGCAATTAAGCGGCACGGCCGAACCATTCTTTTCTCGAAACAGTTCAGGCCATTTTCGACCTCCTAGGTATAACTTCGTTGTGGATAATTCCGTTTTCTTCACAAAGTGCTCGGTATTTCTAAACCACAGTAGCACAAAGGGTCCAGGGCGGCGCGGTCAATTAAATCAAGGCTAAAAATAATAGTCATTTCATATTTGAAAACATACGGGAGTTTAATACGTCTGACTGAGCGTCGAGCTTTCTTTGAAGGTAGTTCTAAACTGCTTCAAACTAAAAGCACTTATTTTAATTAGACCATGCACTTTTGAATGTTAGAAAACAACCCATTCCGAAGTGTTAGGCAGATACACACACATTTCTCATGAAAGTTTGTTTTTTTCATGAAAGTTTTTATCCCATAGAATAGAGGGCGATCCTATCGAGCATCAACCGGGCACAAATCCAGACTACGTGATAGCTACCCACTAGATCCTATACTGTAGGCGAACCCATTGCCATTGACTGTTGCCCGAAAGTCTGACAACCAGTCTTACCAAAGGGTATCGTACAACCCAATAAGTAACTGGGTTGTGGAAGTCAAATAGGCAGGCACTTCATGTCTTCTTCTTATCGTGTGGGCAGTAAGGTCTAACGACCCCACACACCCTAGTGTCAGAGTTTCTAAACCGCCGCAAGGGCCTCTGACATGGTTTGACGACCGCCATTTGGCGGCCGGGACCACCGGCTTATACGTGCCTTCCGAAGCACGGAACCATCTTTTTATCAGACAATCAGGTGATTCAAGCCTGCAATGTCCTAACCAAACTGGAAACAACTTCACAAAGTATGCTTCCCGTGAGAATCGAACCCACGACCACCGGGTCACAAGGCAAACGCCTAAACCACTCGACCACGGAGGCACTTCATGTAAAATACTGGTATTCAGCTTCACCCGGTTAGACTGTATGCCGAATTCGTTGCTTGAAATGGTTAGGTATAGGTAGATGATGAACTAGCTAGCACTGAATATTATAGCTAAAATTGTTGATGAATGTGTCACAGAATTCCTTGACAATATCATAAAACGAGATGACACAATTAAAACTCCACGTCGCGTCTTTCACAAAACATTAAAAATTCTTTACGTTCTTCTCTGTTAATAGCTTCATAAAACCGTTTATTACTAAATTCCTATTTGTACTGTTTAGTATTCTTGTGTGTGTGTGGTGTCATAGGACTGCAATAAAACTAGTTTTTATTGAGCTGTTAGTACTGTGACATACTTTAGTCTTAGCTAAAGTTATCATTCTGTTTCCCTTATCCGAATTCATCTCGTGAAACACCATCTTTCTTACCATATCATCTTAAACACAGTCCATCCATCGTTTCTTTGGTCTCCCTCCAAATTTATATCCCTCCACGTTCATACTCAAATATTTCCTAACGACATTTTATTCTTTCCTCCGCATCACATTCCATACAACTTTTCACTTACCGGCGCCACTTTTAGACTTCCTCTTATGTACTTACTAGCAGTTGCCCGCGACTTCGTTCGCGTAGAAATTTTGACTCTCTTGCCTGGACTGCCTGTGGATGGTACTATGTCAAATCGAATGCCAAATGCCAATCGAAGCGATTATATTCCCTTAAACCAGCCCTGTCGTAAAATCTATTCCTACCTGAAATGTCTTAATTATATTCTATCTCTCTGCCAATTTTCAGGTACAAAAAGCCAAGGATTTCATAGGGACTTACGGGAGCCCTTAGTCCAGGTCTTCCTTACAAACTTAGCTTAGATCTCCTACTCCTAAACTCTAGACTTGTTAAATTTCAGGTTGTTAGTACAAAAAAAAAAAACAGTACATTTTTACAAACATGTGAAAGCCCTCAGACCTCCTTATTCTGGCCATGTTGCTAAACTCGCTAAATCCGTTCTTAGTCAACGTCTACTAACTATAAAGTACCTTCCTGCCAAAATTGTAGCACAAAAAAGGAAGGACTGTCATACAAACTCGCGTGAGCCCTTAGACCTCCCTAGTCCGGCCCTGTCGCAAAATCGGTTCTTAGCAAACTTCTACTCACCTACTACGTCCCTGCCAAAATTCAAGATAGTAGCACACAAAATGATGGACTTTTAAACAAACTTGCGAGCGCCCTTAAACCTCTCTAATCCAGCCCTGCCACAAAACCTGTACTTAGCAGAGTTCTTCTAACTATAAACTACGTGCCTGCCAAAAATCAAGTTTGTAGCACAAAAAATTAAGGATTTTCTTACGAACTTGCAAGAACCCTTAGACCTCCCTAATCCGGCCCTGTCACAAAATCTGTTCTTACCAGACGTCTACTAACTATAAACTACGTCCGTCTCAAAAATCAACTTTGTAGCTCAAAAAATGAAGGACTTTCATACAAACTGGCGAGAGCCCTTAGACCTCCCTAATCCGGCCCTGTCTCAAAATCTGTTCTAAGCAGATGTCTACTAACTTTAAACTACGTCCCTGCCAAAAATGAAGATTGTGGCACAAAAAATGAAAGACTTTCATACAAACTGGCGAGAGCCCTTAGACCTCCTTAATCCGGCCCTTTCACAAAATCGGTTCTAAGCAGACGTCTACTGCCTATTAACTACGTCTCTGCCGAAAATCAAGATTGTAGCACAAAAAATGAAGGACTTTCAAACAAACTTGCGAGGGCCCTTAGACCACCCTAATCCGGCCCTGTCGCAAAACTAATTTATAGCGGATGCCTACTGACTATAAACTACGTCTCTGCCAAAATTCAAGATTATAGCACGAAAAATTAAGGACTTTCATACAAACTTGTGAGGGCCCTTAGACCACCCTAATCCAGCCCTGTCGCAAAATTAATTCATAGCAGACGCCCACTGACTATAAACTACGTATCTGCCAAAAATCTAGATTGTAGCAGAAAAAATGAAGGAGTTTCATACAAACTTGCGAGGGCCCTTAGACCACCCTAATCCGGCCCTGTCGCAAAATCCGTTCTTAGCGGACGTCTACTAACCATAAACTACCTCCCTGCCAAAAATCATCTTTGTACGTCCAGCGGTTTTCGAGATTTCGTGATGAATCAGTGAGTGAGTGAGTGAGTGACCTTTCGCTTTTATAGATATAGATTTCTTCTTTTATCGTTATATGCGTAACACCTAAGTCCACCAAATAAGTCTATACTCGCTCGGCTCCACATAAAAGCTAGACTATCAACGATGTGCTTCCAGCGTATTCTTGGGTATTTTGGTCACATTGCCCGTCGTCAACCAGATGACCTAGACAAATTAATCGTAGTGGGCAAGATCGAAGGAAAGAGACCCCGCGGCCGATCACCTAACCGTTGGTGTGACCAAGTTACTGCACTCACTGGACTCTCTGTTACAACTGCTCTAAGGAAAGCCGAACATCGAGAGAAATGGAGACATGTTGTACGAACTATGAAGGACTTTCATCAGGGACACGACCTTCAGTAATGAAGAACACGACTACAAAGAGCGTAACACCAACTCCCGTTTCGACTAAAGTATGACATCATAATTCCTTACTGATTTGATAGTTTAGTCGCGTCGGACTGCCAATCATAGGTATTGAGTTCGAACTCAACACAAGCCTCTCTGAATTTCTGCATTCATATGCGTATTCTATGACTAGCTGTGCCCGCGACTTCGTTCGCGTGGTTGTCGAAAACTAAAATGCGTCGTTTAGACAAAATTACATTAAATCATTGCCCTGCGTTAACTTACTGACGCTGTAGAAAATAAGAAGAGGGTAATGCAAAGCACTGACTATGTTTATTACTAAAGTTTAGATGGATGGATGTTTGTTAATTCACCACGTCAGAACGGCCGAACGGATCTTGATGGAAACAGAGTAGAAGACTGACACTCCCTTCCGCTCTGCCCAGAGCGGGTGGGGTTCTACTGACCAAAAACCACCCATGTTCCTTCTTAGTCCTTGTGCCGAGGGCGCGGTATCTCTTTCGAACAACCCGCTGCCCCGACGGGACCCTCAGCCCCGACGGGACCCTCAGCCCCGACGGGACCCGCAGCCCTGACGGGTATTTTTCAGGTAGCCTGACTTGAGTCTAACAAAATTTGCACTTTATAGCTTAATATTTCACAAACAAATTCCTTAATCTAAAAGTGTTTGAGCAAACAAACATGACATGGCGAAAGTATAAGGGTTCCTTGTTGACTACGGAACCCAATTTTATACTGTGTAGGTAATTGGTCAATTTTTATTTGATGACTACTCAACGAACATATTTTTAATTAACACCGCGGTTCAGAAAATGGCATCAAATGAACAACGCCATCTATCGAAGACGAAGATAAACTGCTAAAATTCAATTCATGGAAAGCGATCAATCACACTACAGGGTTTAGGCTATGTAGACTTTGAAAGCAGCGTCATTTAGACTACAGCTTGGCAAAAAAGTCTAGAAACGGAACTAATTTTTTTGTTTGCTGGCAACAATTAAAAACTTATGACGTTTGGTGTAAACAAAGTTCGAAAGTTTATTAAATTTATAATTGTGCCCTAAAAACGTGATTAAAGCAACGTAGAGTAATACAAAATGAATAAAACCATCCGAAGTGCTGGCAGAGCGATAATTTATAAGGTATATAGGCGATGTTTGGCAGAAAAAGAGGCCAAAACCATTCTCTCCGATCTCAACGATGTTTACTTAAGAACCGCTGAAATGACAGGTATGTAACTGTTTGTTTTATTGTTTTTAGATGAATTAAGTGTTAATTTATGAACCCCATTCTGTTTTGACTTGCTTGCATACGAAATAAGTGGAATTTTGAACAATAATCATCGAGCACATAGGTTATGTTTACATTTTGTCTGACATTACCTTGGTATAGCGTGTCAGATTAATGTTGATACTTGAGTGGCGTACTGTGCACTATGTGAATTTAAATTCGATTTCTACGTAACTTTATTGTTGAATGTGATTTCAAGGTGATAACTGTTTGTTATATCATTAGAATTACAAATGTACCAAAAATGTATTATTTTTAATTTGTTATTTATTAAAGCAAAATGCATTTTTTTATGTATATTTATTTATTCACTTTAGGTAAATCAGTAAGCACCATAAGAAGAGTCGTCCTGGAAGGAGATCGAAACAAAGGCGTATTTTCTACACCCGGAAAACATAGAAAAGGTCGTCCCAAAAAAGAGTTGGAAGATTTATTAGAATAAATTACAATAATTATTTCTACGCCTTTTTTTAATCCCAGAAAATTTAAAAAACAGTGCTACTAACATATATTTATTTTTAGGTAGTTACATGAGGAGAATAAATTCTGGTTCAATAAATAAATTTTAAGTATAAAAAAATAGTAATAAAAGTATCAAGACGATAGGTTGTTACGCGATACGGTCACAACGGGTTGCCATATGAACAGCACAGTGGCGCCCCCCGGATTTTCTACTCTTTTTTGCCAAGCTGTACCTACCTACAGAGTACCTATAACTATCATAACTTTTTTAAAGTTATCTTTTGAAGTCATTTATTAATTAGTACCACATTCGTTTAATAGATGTCGTTGCATGTCTGATTCTTGATCAGAATTAGAGTTCTTCTTGTAAACTATAAATTCAAATATCTTTTGATAGAGAGTACCGATTACGATGAAACAAAAACTAAGTAATACCCCAAGTTACGCACAATATTTATGTATAAAAGTTACCTACATTAATTTCGTAAATTTTACGTGATGCTTAGTCATCGAAACAGACAAACAGACAAACAGATAAACAGACAAACAGACAAAAATTCTAAAAATGATGGAAATGAGTTCTGTTGGTTATACTATGACACCCTGACAATTCCTTTTTTAAATATTTTCAATGTACAAAAATATTTTTTCTACAGATTTATTATATGTATAGATTATAAATTGCTTCGGTGAAGGAAAACATGTGAGGAAACCAGCACACCTGAGCCTACCTGACCTATTTATCCCTACAATTTCTCGACGGCATGTTTAGCCAAATAAATAAGAGACTTTGAGATATGAACTTGGCAGCCGTGTGACCTACATCGGCAACCTGAGTATTTGAACGCAGTATCGAGTTCCTTACAGGATCAGTAAGTTTAACCGAAGATAGTGCGGTCCATCATTCATTCATTTCCGCCAAAAGACGTCCACTGCTGGACATAGGCCTCCCCCAGGCGTCGTCACATTGACCGGTCCCGTGCGTCTCTCATCCAGCGGGTTCCTGCAACCTTGACCAGGTCATCGGCCAACTAAAGAAAATTATAAAATAAACTAGCTCTAGTTCAAGGTTCATGAAAGAAAAAACAGAATTGGCTGCTTAAAGAAGCCATAAAAAGTAATTACGAAGTGTATACTTAGTTACAAATACGTGGGTTGAATGAATCTAATGGGTATCACACTTACCTCATTTGATAAAATACACAGTAGCAAACTGTGAAGAAGATGGATGAAAAAAGATTGCATGTAGCGGAGATGAGAATGTTGATGAGGTGGATGTGTGGTGTGACAAGAATGGATAAAGTAAGGAATATTAGAGGAAGTTCAAGTTGCACCAGTTACAGAAAAGTTAAAAACTGGCCAAGTGCGAGTCGGACTCGCACATGAAGGGTTCCGTACCAAAACGGTATGCTATAATAATTTATACAATTTCTTCTATGGGCCAATGAAACTTGACCTCTAGATTGTATAGGCGCTCATACGATTCAGGGACCAAATTATATTGGTTAACTGCTGTTTCCATCTGTTGTTTCCATCCAAGTTCAAAATGATTTTCCTAGAAAGTCCTTATAAAGTTCTACTTTTCAGATTTTTTTCATATTTTCTAAACTTAAGGTTCAAAAGTTAGAGGGGGGGGGACGCATTGTTTTTTACTTTTGGAGCGATTATTTCCGAAATTATTGACATTATCAAAAAATGATTTTAGTAAACCCCTATTCATTTTTAAATACCTTTCCAACAATATATCACACGTTAGGGTTGAAATTAAAAAAAAAATCACTTCCCACTTTACATATAGGGGGGCTATCCTAATAAAACATTTTTTCCATTTTTTATTTTACCACTTTGTCGGCGTGATTGATACACATATTGGTACCAAATTTCAGCTTTCTAGTGCTAACGGTCACAGAGATTAAGCGAGGACGGACGGACGGACAGACAGACATGGCGAAACTATAAGGGTTCCTAGTTGACTACGGAACCCTAAAAAGGAATCGACTGTCGTGGTGTGGGCATGTGATGAGGAGGGATGAATCGCATGTCGAGAAATTCGCACCAAATAATAAGAAATTCAGAGCACTTTGCCTACCAACGCGGTAAAACAAAGTTCTTCCATAATTCACACAATATCTGCAATCTGACCTCCAAACATATTACTTAGAAACACGCGACTGTGAAGTCTAACCACAGATATAGATATAGGAATAACTAGATAACACAAGATCACCTACTTTGCGTGCCACTTCGCGTGCACGACTTAAGTATTCTTTATTTAACTGCAGCGAACGAATGGCCGATGAGGCCGAAAAGTTTTGGAGTGTCGACCGCGAACCGGAAGACGTTGCATTGGAAGGCACTGCGACTCTGGAACACATAGGGCAAGAGGGACACGGATGGATTTTAGTCAGTAAGAGTTTGACACTCCCCTGTGCTCCGCCCAGATCGGGAGAGGATTAAAAAAAAGCAGTCAATAAATTGCACTCTTAGTTTTCATACGGATCGTGGTCTAGGTAAATCTATATCTGTGGTTCTAACATCTTCTTATACTAACATACATTTATACTTTACGGATAAAGATGATGCTTTATTACCTAGAACCAACCTTGGAGTCTTCATCAAGGTAGTAAACTTCCCTATTTCATTGAGCCACGACATTGATGCTGTGTTTAATTCGTTTCGTTCAGTTTTTATTTCGTTTTGCTAATTGGAACTAAGACTTAATGCAAAGAATAGGAAATGGTGATGTATTCTAACGCAGTCTAATAATATAATATAATATTCTACAACTATCACACAACGCCATCTAGTCCCAAGCTAAGCAGAGCTTGTGTTATGGGTACTAGACAACTGATAAACATACTTATATATTTCTAAATACATACATATTATAGATAAATTACACCCAGACACAGAACAAATGATCGTGCTCATCACACAAACATTTGTCCTGGGTGGGAATCGAACCCACGACCTCCGGCATAGCAGTTAGGGTCACTAACCACTAGACCAACAGGCCAGTCATGAGTATATTAGGCCAGTAATGAGTATATTAGAGGAAGTTTGAAAGTGGCACCTGTTACAGAAAAATTGAAAGGATGTCGTTTATCTTGGTATGGTCATGTAATGAAGAGGGATGAAACGCATGTGACTAAAAAAGCGAAGGACATAATTATTGACGGCTGGAGAGGGAGAGAAAGGCCAAAGATGGATGGATTGTGTGAGGAATGTTATGAATGAGAAACGAGTAAATGCCACCGTGACGTCTAACAGTGAAGACTGAAAGAAGAAAACGTTTTGCGCTGACCTCAAATATAATGGGATAAGGGCAGGTGATGACTAGTGTCTATTTAAGTACTATAATATAATCGTTAAAAAGAGAATCGGCTGTCTTGGTATGGGCATGTGATATTGAGGGACGCATGTGACATAAATGATAGACATAAATGTTGACAGATGGAGAGGGCGAGAAATATTATACCAAGGAAACGATAGATGGATTGTGTGAGGAGTGATTTGACAGAAAAAGGAGTAAATAAAAGTGTGATGATTACAGTGGAGAATAGAAGAAATAAACGTGTTGCGCTGACCCCAAGGAACAATGGGTCAAGGTCATCAAGGTGATGATGGTTATACGCCAAGTCGCCAAAAGGAAATAACTGTTTCATCTACACCATACCAATATTTTTATCTAGATGTTCCTCAAATTCTTATCCCGCACGTTTTCTGCCTCCACTTCCAAAAATTGGATCCCTGCCAAGTAGTAGTGATTACGCCTATATACGTACATAATATTATGTCCCATATTTATTATAGCTATTAACCTCTCTATGAGTGAGCACTTATAAAAGTAGGTTACTAAAATACGCTCCATTGAGTTCTTTAAAAGGGGTCTCAAGGGGAGATGTTTTAGGTCTATGCATGTAGAAATCGTGTGTGACTTAATGAGTGATGAATCTAAATGTTGATGGGTGAACAGGGAGATGAAGATCAAGGAAACGATGGAAGGATTGTGTATGGAAGCCTTAATTTATGCCCGGTAGACGGCAATAAAGGCCTTTATTTCGAGAGACTTGAACGTAACTGGCAAAATGCGGGTGTACTATTAGGTATAGCTTTACCAAACCTTACAGGGATTACACGCGTGATTTTTTGTATATTTTTAATTTATTATAGCTCTATGAGCGAGGCACTTATAAAAGTAGGTTACTAAAATAGAAGAAAAAGAAAAGAAAAATGAATGAAGCAATCGTATGTGACTTAAATAGTGATGACTATAAATGTTGATGGATAGAGAGCGAGAGGAAGACCAGGGAAGCGATGGATAGATTGTTTGAGGAGCTTGATGGTTGACAGTCTAAGGTAGATCCGTGGATTGGTGACCACCCGGTACAAACTGAGTTTCCTCCGTGCCTCGAAAAGCACATTAAACCTGGCTGTCATTTGTGGATGTTTGACAATCGTTACTGGTAGTCAGTAGGTGAATAGTCTGACAACCAGTCTTACCAAAAGCAAACGTATTACCGAGTACTAACTAGGTTGCAGAGGTCAGATAGGCAGTCGCTCCATGTAAAATGCTGGTATTCAGCTGCACCCGGTTAGACAGGACGCCGACCCCAAGATGTTGGGAAAAGGCTAGGCAGATGATGAGGAAACATTTACGAACGACGCATTGTGTTCCATTGCAACGTGTCGTGAAAACTGGCAATGCAATCTTGCACTGTCAAGGTCATATAGACGACCCACGTGCAATTTCAAGATTCAAGATACTTTATTTGCATGAAAAATGGTACTAATTGGTACTATTTCTTTACGATGCATGTCCTAGATTTCCTAGACGCGAATTCACATTGGGGCATGACGTCGAAAAGTGTTAAGATGCGAAGTACCCTCTGTGTTTTGGCTCTTAGTAGACTGAGGTCAATTTGACGATTTAATTCATTGTCTGAAGTTCTATAAATTGGTTTTACAAATCACTTTTACACGTCAGTTCATGTTATGTTTTCAAACTAAATGAGTCTGGTGTTTCGTAGTTAATCGAAACAAACTTAGAGGTCACTGTCGTTTTAAAGTCCAGATCTCCAGACATTGGTCAAGTCATATGAAGATTATGCAGATTAGTATCTGAGATGGTATTTTTAAAGAAAGAACCACACCGATTTGTGTAGACCTTTCCAGTCAGTGCAAGCATTTGTCGGTGATCGTGTAACTCAACTCATAAAGAGCTTAGCGACACGACGAACAATATCAAAGAAAAGGGACACTTGTGTAACCTTAGAATTATCTTCGATTATAACTTGTACTGTAATATTATTTTGTTAATAATTTTTCAATAAACTGGACTCGAAACCGCAGCATGCTCACCCAACTACTCTACCGTATATTTCGTGTCTCCAGTTCCAAAATTGGCACCTCGTCAGACCGTGGCGTGTGGGTGCAAACATCTACAAATGCTATATTTTTAACTTGCTTACTAATGGTGCGCTTTTGATTCATTATAAGAGACAAGCCGTGTGGCCGGTGGGAATTCCCATCGGAAAAGAACTACGGACCTTATAGACCTTATCTCATGTCATTTGGGGTCGGCGCAACAAGTTTTTTCCTTCCATTCTGCCCTGTCAGTCGTCCCGTTACCATTTATTCCTTTTCCCTTCATATCACTCCTCACTCACTCCATCCATCTTTTCTTTGGTCTTCCTCATTCACACATTTATATTCATAACTTTTTTAGTCACATACGAATACTTTATATTCATTAGTCACATACGATTCTTACTCGATTGAAGACGTTAAAAGAATATGAAACCATTTAACCCTAACGTACTATTTACCCGACTACGGCAAAGCCAAAGGAGGGTTATGATTTTGACTGGCTATGTATGTATGTATGTATGTATGTATGTATGTATGTATGTTTGTATGTATGTATGTGTGTATCTTCATCTGTTCCCTCATAGCTTCTAATCTACTTATCGGAACTCGACATATGAGGTATCGTTAGAACCGTCTTAATTTTCCGCTGAACATAGGCTAGGTGACGTGTCACAAAAAGCGATTTGGCGCCCTCTAGCGGACAAAAAGTAAGGCTTAAAAAATAAAAATGGAGATAAATACGCCGTGTTTGGTATCATTTGAAAGGGCCTGACTTGTACATTTCCAAAATATTGCTCACTTTTAAAATCACGCCCTCTAGCGGACAAAAAGTCAAAAGTAAAAAAAATATTTAACACCAAAATTGTTTAAATAAAAAAAAGTAAAAAACTAAAACCCGACTACGACAAAAAAACGACGCTGAAAAAGTATGAAACAAGATTTTCAGGATAGAACAAAAAGAAAAGCCGTAGTCACACGTTATAGGTACCAACCTAAACACTTTAATACCGTGTGACTACGGCTTTTCTTTTTGTTCTATCCTGAAAATCTTGTTTCATACTTTTTCAGCGTCGTTTTTTTGTCGTAGTCGGGTTTTAGTTTTTTACTTTTTTTTTGGTACACCTTTTTAGACTTAAATTTCCCGCGGTTTCTTACTTTAATAGTTCGTAAAATATACCAAAGCAACGCAATATTGAGGTAAAAACTATCATATAGACTAATTTAGGGTTTGATCTTCCTATATGTCAGGCTACTTAAGTAGCAGACAGACTGAATAACTTTCGTATTAATAGTCTTTATAAGGATTTTTCATTACGCCAACCAATTTGCCTAAAAGTCTAGATCTAGACTAATGAAATGGATCTATAAAAGTTCTAGTGCCAAAATAGTGGAAGATAGATTCGTAAATTCGGGTCAATAGGTTGGCGTTTGAAGTGGTTGCCAAGTAGCACGGCAGACTGGTGAGGTTTTATTGAATGAGACATTTACCTACTTCTTGCTGTGGACTTTTTTGTGAATAATGAAAGAATTTTCCACCCATGGATGTAATGTATGGGTAGAAATATTTTTTTGGAGTATAATTTCTGCATGTTATTAGACTTCGGAAGTCGACATTTTGAATAGCATGTGAGAAAGACCAACTATTTTTACCCAACTACGGCAAAGCCAAAGGAGGGTTATGATTTTGACTGGCTATGTATGTATGTATGTATGTTTGTATGTATGTATGTGTGTATCTTTATCTGTTCCCTCATAGCTTCTAATCTACTTATCGGAACTCGACATATGAGGTATCGTTAGAACCGTCTTCATTTTCCGCTGAACATAGGCTACGTGACGTGTCACAAAAAGTGATTTGGCGCCCTTTAGCGGTCAAAAAGTGAGGCTTAAAAAATAAAAATGGAGATAAACACGCCGTGTTTGGTATCATTTAAAAGGGCCTCACTTGTACATTTCCAAAATATTGCTCAAATTTAAAATCACGCCCTCTAGCGGACAAAAAGTCAAGAGTCAAAAAAAATATTTAACACCAAAATTGTTTAAATAAAAAAAAGTAAAAAAAAAACGACGCTGAAAAAGTATGAAACAAGATTAATTTCAGGATAGAACAAAAAGAAAAGCCGTAGTCACACGTTATAGGTACCAACCTAAACACTTTAATACCGTGTGATTACGGCTTTTCTTTTTGTTCTATCCTGAAATTAATCTTGTTTTATACTTTTTCAGCGTCGTTTTTTTGTCGTAGTCGGGTTTTAGATTTTTACTTTTTATAAATTGTTTCACTGTCCACTGCTGGTGGACGAGCCGGTGGTGGACACCGGGAATCATCGAGCTAAAAATAGTGTATTCTTTTTATTACTCCTAACATTTTTCTACATCCTTGTACCCGAATTTGAAATTAGACGACATCTTTAGCAATTGACAAATGTAAATCTCTTTGTTGTAAATATGCATTAGGTATTTGTTACTATGAGTCAAGTGTGTGTTAACCCCAGAAATAGCGAGTAATTACATTGTATTAGATCATAAATGTCCATTTCTAAACTTAGCTTAGAAATATCCAGAATTATGATATAAGTAGTAGTACAATCAAATCAGACATCTGCCAATCCGCACTGCGCCCGCGTGGTGGATTATAGCCCATCCCTCTCCTAGAGAGGAGCCCTGAGTCCCTGCAGTGGGAACATTATAGGCTGATGATGATGATGATGATGATGATCAAGTTAATAAAAGTGTATAAAAAAATACATTTTCTAACCTCCCTCCTCTCTTTGTCCACAGTCAAGTTACCGGAAGACTCAAGCACGGTATGCAGCGGCGGCGGCAGGTTCACAATCGGTCCAGCACCGGAGAGAGACTGGGAGATGGTCCCGCCTGACGGAAAGTGGGGCTGGTGCGTTCTCGTAGGTAATCTGCCACCCGTGGCGTCTGTATCATAGACTAACGAGGGCTGGCGTTAAGATAATGTAGGACTGTAGCCGCATAGCCATGTATGATGCAAATAAATGCATGCTATGCAAAACGCCATGTATGATGCAATGATGCAAATGAAGAACTAACATTAGAATCCAGGAGCCGCAGGTTTTTGTGGTATTAAAATTATCCGGATAGACGGCTGGCGACATCTAGCTAAAATAGACACGGATAATGGCAAAGCTTTAACCGAGTGGTGACCAAAGAAAGCAGGGCCGCCTGAAGCTCGTTGGGTTAACGTGAGTTGCGGGAAACACCTGGATAAGGGACGCACAGAACCGGGAAGTGTGACAGAAAAAGAGGAGGTCTATATCCGGTTTATATGCTGATGAAAGTTATTACACAGAAAACCCCGACTGTAACTGCCGGGCAATAGCCCAGTTGACCAGACATAACGCCCTGGAAGTCGGGGGTATTCTCCCTTTTCAATGGGTAATGAGCAACTTTACGTCTGGTTCCTCAATACCCCAAGGGACTAAGATGTTCTGTCCCTAGAAAAGTGGGGTTGGCCTCTTCTCGTATGTAATTTGATGTTAAAGATCTGCATACAATTATGTCTATATCGAAAGAGTATAAAGTAGAAAACGCATATTGATAAACTGTAAGAATTATTGGCACAGCCTAGCGCTTCTTCCCCAAGGCTAACGAGAGCGAATTTCGGTTAAATCACCTTTAGTTTAAAATAAACTACATTATCCCCTCTGCCTTCCTCTACTACATACCCTACGTATCCACAGGTGCAACGCTAGTGAATATCCTAATCCCTGGCACCATCAAATCGTTCGGCGTCCTACTGGTTGAATTCAACGACGTCTTTCAGTCCAGTGCATCAGCTTCGTCCGGGATTGTGGCGTTGTGTTACTTTTTGTACAGTAGTTTGGGTGAGTGCTTACTTTTATTTATTAGAATAAGCCTATAATGTTCCCACTGCTGGGACTCTGGCCTCCTCTCTAGGAGAGGGATGGGCTATAATAATCCACCACGCGGACCCAGTGCGGGTTGGTAGATGTCACATAACTTCGATTTTTTTGGTTATAAGACATGCCGGTTTCTTCACGATGTTTTCCTTCACCGTTTTGAGAGCAACGGTGATGAAATAAATTACACAAAGGAATGCGCCTGCCTGGGTTCGAAACTTCGAACCCACGACTTACTGTTCGTAAGTACTGGGCAACCACTGCTCTTCGTATATATTAATTATTATCAAAATATAACTATCCTCGGATCTTGCCTTTTATGGAAAAAAGCAAAAGTATACGAGTCAATATTTTTTAACGTATAAAGAACAGTTTACTTCTACTGTATCTAAAAACCCTCCTTATGATTCCAGGTCCACTATCATCGATATTATCAGTAAAATGGTCGTATCGGACGGTGACGCTTATAGGCGGCAGTTTCGCAGCCTTCGGGATGATCATCAGTAGTTGCGCTTATTCTATCGGCTATTTGTATTTTAGGTAAGTTTTGTAAAAGTTATGACTATCTGCCAGTAAAACTCCCGTCAAATCAGTCTAGCTGTTTTGGAGATACAACTAACAAACAGAGAGACAATAATTCCTACCGTTTATGTATACTTTCATATGTTTTTTGTTTTATTGTAAATGGGCTTGCTCTTGACCTCAATCTTGCCCTAAGGGCAGAGATGATGTGGACGATGGAACGAGGTTACCCAGAAGAAGCTTGTTTACTCGCGACTTAAACAGATTAGGGTTATATGAACTCGGAAAAACCGACGCAGGCAGGGAATTCCACTCCTTGGCTGTACGCATAATATAGGACTTAGCAAAGCGCTTCGTTCGAATGTGTGGAACGTCGAATAGGTATCGGTGATACCCTGCAGTACGTCTAGTCTCCCGATGGAAGAAGGGAGATGGTGGGATCAGCTCGTGGAGCTCTTGCGCACACTCTCCGAAGTACAGTCTGTATAAGACCGACAGACATGCAACTTTGCGACGGTGGGCCAGGCTATGTAGCTTGGCAACCAGCTTGACAGCCGTTTATGTATACTTTCACATTGTCAGTAAGAAGCTGTTATTTTTTAATTACAACCAGAAAATTTGGTTTTTGTGACACTTCGTCAAAGCTTCCAACGAACGACTCCACTTACTGTTAGCCTAGCATACCACTTCTAGGAAAAGGCCTACCATGACCTCCAAATCTTTAAATTCAGGGCGAATGTGGCCCACTGGTCGTTGGCCCAGGCCCCATGTGCAATGGAGCTTAGTATCCTAATAGTCGTTAAACTATCCGACCGTATGCGCAACACCACACTGTGACACTGAGCTCCAAAACACAAATCACTGACGTTGCACTGAGCGCCACAGTCATAGACAAGCCGAACAAGCAAAAAAGTGCCTTAAGTCTGTCCCCTTGGGGGCTGTGGATTATCGAAAGGATAACGCGGCTCCGACACAAGGGCGAAGAAGGAACATGGGTTTGGTTTTTAGTCAGTAGAAGTCTGACACTCCCCTTCGCTCTGCCCAAGAGCGGGGGGGGGGGAGGGTTATTGGATGATTTTCCACCCACCGAAAAAAAAAAGTCTGTCGGCTTAAGGTACTTTTTGGCTTGTCGTCTTACTTGGCTGTGGCGGTCAAAAGGAAAGCCACTTAGCTGAAGTGGGACTTTAATTAAAACGCAAAAATTCTTACCTTATATCTTTCTTTTTCCAGTTTCGGCGCAATGGTAGGCACGGGCGCCGGCCTCGCCTTCCCCCCCACAGTGTACATAGTGACGTCATACTTCGTGCGTCTCCGGGGGCTCGCGAACGGCATCTGTATGTCGGGCAGCGCTTTCGGGAGCATCATACTGCCGCCTGTGCTGCGGTATCTGCTTGAGGAGTATGGTTACAAGTAAGAACATAGTCTTATGTAGAACATAGTCACGTATAGAACTGTGAGAACATAGTCACGTATAGAACAGTGAGGACAATCTATATCTATAAAAGCTAAAGGTCACTCACTGATTCATCACGAAATCTCGAAAACCGCTGGACGTATAAAGATGATTTTTGGCAGGGAGGTAGTTTATAGTTAGTAGACGTCCGCTAAGAACGGATTTTGCGACAGGGCCTGATTAGGGTGGTTTATGAGCCCTCGCAAGTTTGTATGAAAGTCCTTCATTTTTCGTGCTACAATCTGGATTTTTGGCGGACACGTAGTTTTGGGGGGTATGAGGAACAGGGTGTAAAGCTCCTCATCCCCCATAGGAAAGGGCAGTTAGCCCGCCGGACACAACACCCGTCCGGTCGGAGTTTGATTTTTGTACTACCGGCCTAAAATTTAGCAAGTCTATTAGCTAACAATTTTTTTTTGTGACGACCTGGACTATGTGTACCCGCAAGTATATAAATGAAATCTTTGGCTTTTTGGAGCTGAAAATTGGTAGAGAGATAGAATATAGTTAAGACATAATGTATGTGTGGGAACAGATTTTACGACAGGGCCAGTTTAAAGAAATATAATCGCTAAATTGGCATTTTGGCAAAGTACATCCAGAGGCAGTCCCACATATACATACACGTCAAAATTTCCTCGCGAACGAAGTCGCGGGCAACAGCTAGTAGTCACATATAGAACAGTGGTGATGAGAACATAGAAACACGTAGAACAGTGGTAGTGAGACCATAGTCACACATAACAGTGGTAGAGAGAACATGGTCACTCGTAGAACAGTGGTAGTGAGACCATAGTCACACGTAGAATAGTGTTAGTGGGAACATAGTCATTCATAGAACAGTGGTAGTGAGATCATAGTCACACGTAGAACAGTGATAGTGAGACCAATAGTTACGCATAGAACATGCTAGTGAGACCATAGCCACACAGAACAGTGAGACTATAGTCGCACATAGTACAGTGACAATATAGTCACGCGTAAAATAGTGCTCGTGAGACCCATTATAGTCAGACATAGAACAGTGGTCGTGAAAACATAGTCACATATAGAACAGTGTTAGTGACACCATAGTCACACATAGAACATTGGGTCGTGAGAACATAGTCAAACGGAGCACCCCCTGTACGAAGCCGTCAACCAAGCATTATGTACAACAAATTAAGTAACTCGATCTCTCGGCATCTGCATGTAAGGAGCGCATTCACGAAAATTCTCATGCTGAGCACGAGGTTCAAGGTTTGATTCCCTGGTTGGACAAACTGAGTTTGGTTGTCATAGATTCCCAGTAGCAACTGGGCACAAAACCAGATTCCAAGAGTGTAGATTTGTGCTCGGATGATAACAATAAACTCACACCCTATTACATGGGATTTAAACATAATTGACGAAATTGGGTTAACTATTATCCCAATTTCCTCTACCGAAACTTTCGGGGTTGCAGGCACGATGTTTTTGAAAAAAAAAGGAAATTGTGTTTATTTGGCATTCAAAATCAATAAAAAACTAATAACGCGAAAAGGGCCTCAGCTCCGCATTTTTGTTAATCCATTCTAACCTCTCTTATTTCCCCTTTTTCCAGAGGCGCCGTCCTAATCCTTGGCGGCATAATGCTCAACGTATGGGCGGCCGCGTTACTCTTCCAACCAGTTGAAGAGCATATGGTGAGGAAGTATAAGGAACCTGAAGAAGATGAAGATGGACCTCAGGTTAGTTGGCATATGTGTTTGTGGCAGACGTTTGAGAGGGTTTGGCAAAGTTGGAATGGGGTTTGGCAAAGTTGTCAGGTGTTTTGGCAAAGTTTGGGAAAGTTGGAGTGAGGTTTGGCAAAGTTGGAGGAAGTTTGGTAAAGTTTCCAATGTCACCAAACGATGCTGTCTGAGTTCAAAAATTGGGTAGGTTCCCAGCCTTTGTCTTGTGGATGAGCTGTGTGTGTTTCGTATTACCCAGTAGTATCTGGGTTGTGGAGGTCAGATAAGTAATCGATCCATGTAAAATACCGGTATTTAGCTGTCTCTGGGTAGACTGGACGCCGACCCCAAAATCTGAGAAAAGGCTAGTTAGGTGATGGTTTGATGAACTGTGGAAATATGAATGAGGTGACATGGGACAACCACGTTTTTGGTGACTTTCATAGTATCACCAATAAATGTAGCCCAGCTTTGCCAAAAAATTCAATAAGAGTTAATTATTTATATTTTACTTACTTTACCGTTACATTCCAACTTTGGCTACCTTCTATGTCGATTCTTCATTTCCTAGTTTTTATTTATTTTATTACGGCTATCAAATTTCGTCAGTGTCAGCCATATTTTTAAAACTATATGGCGTTTCATCACATCTAGGGGGCTGAATCCAAAACCAGTGATTGTCAAACTTTTTGTCAGTACCCCGCTTTAACAACATTTTTTGTGTTAATAATTACTGATATTTTCGCGATTATTACCAATATGTACTGCATTGAAACTAATCTATTAATCATTTCGATAAGAATTATGATTATCAAAACTCAAAATTGGCATTTGACAACATATTAAAATTGAAATGTCTGCCAGAATCTGAGAGTATAAAAATGCACGGAGGACGGTGAAGATGGAGGAAAAAGTAATATCAAATATAGAGGAAAAAATAATAAACTCATTCAAAGCTATAATGATTCGTATAGTTAATCTAATCATCTTCAAACTTAATAAATAAGAACAATACAAGTTTTTATTGCAATATCAATTGAAATCAAAATAAAACCAACGCTTATGTCCGTAAAACTTCTAGTTTACAATTTAGCCGCGACTTCGATGACATTTTCGAATGTATTTTAAGATAACCCTCCTTACGGCGGAGTTGGGTAAAAAAAAAGAGTGTGTCGTTTTTGAAAATGAAACTTGCTCGTATGAGCGCGTGACGGTGGCATCAAAGCATAAAGTAAGCAATTCATTTTTATTATGTGTTTTATATGTGTATATGTTGGTCATAGTTCCTCAATGGGTAGAGGTGTCTTTGGTTTTTTCTTTCGGTTAGAGATACTGATTATGTTGACTTCTTAAACTTAGAGATAGTAAGGGAATCTGTATAACGTCTTTTTAAAGATAGAAACTTACTATTGCTGGGATATAAGATTTTAGAGATACTGCTAATTTTAAGGTATTTGTAAAGGAAAGTTAGAAACATATTACTGCCAGAGGAGCTCGTGGCTAACTAATAAAAGCCACTTGATCTTCAGGTGAAGCCACGCTTGCCTAGGTTAAATTGTAGACCACCCATTACATACCAAGTTGCCTAGAAGTCTGACAAGCAATCTTACCAAAGGGTATGATATTACCCAGTAGTAACTGGTTTGTGGAGGTCAGATAGGCAGTCGCTCCATGTAAAATTCTGGTATAAGTTTTCTTTGTTGGGGGTTTTTCATGTATTTATTTATAAATCGAATCTGCAAATTGGGGTTCTTAAAAAAAACTTTGAGAAACTATGACCTTGTATAAATATTTGTTCGTAGTATTTTTTGTTTGTCCGTCCGTAGTCCGTAGTAATACTTAGTTTTCACGCCTCTAATGCTGTCTCGTTTCATCGCTTTAGTGCGAGTGAGAGGGAAGATGGTTGGAGTTACTTTCCGTTGGGATTGTTCTTATATGTGGATCTGTGTAAAAAGATTTTTCAATACACTTCCTCGAAAACTAGCTCTTATTGCACTACGATTACGTTTGACATGCAATGTATTTCGCTCGCGTGCGCTTTTATTATTTTTTCACAACCAAGGGCGGAAAAGAAAATTACCACAGACTATAGATTCGGCGGTCTTTTTTTTAATCTCGTCCTTTTTATTTGCGTCTTGACAGCGTAAATATTTACAAAACATGATTATTTTTGACATTTGAATATTATATTTTTCCTGTGAGGTTGTTTAGCGGCTAAGCGAACTAAAGATATGAACCTTTAGTTCTCCGTCAACCTGGCGAAATGAAACCGCGGTTTAAAAAACAATTTAAATCATAGTCTCCTAAAAAGTGATGACAAAAATACTTATGGTTTTATTAGTTTATTTCTTCAGAAGTGTATTGAAAAACGTCGTTTGATGCTCGTGGGAATTTGTTTTTGCACTTCTCGACACCATGGACACCTCGCCGTATGGCTCGGGTGTTCATTCCGCCTCGAATGCATTAACAAATTTTCCGCACTTGTATTAGTTTTATCAAAATGTACTATTTCATTCCTCATACTCGGAAAGTTGGTCTGAAGTTGCCTGAGGAGCGGGTTGAAAGTAATACTTTTCAGCCCTAGGGAGAATCGTTTTCATATTGACAGCTAATTTATAAATATCATATCTACCTAAAATTTCTGAAAAAATCATCTGTTCAATACGATTGGGATAATTTACAGTTTCGGATGTATAAATAAATTACGATATGCTTACGGTGTTGCCACACTCATTTCAAACTGCCTCTTACTGACATCTATGCTTCGCTTTAAACTCACTAACATTTTCATGAAAATTTTCAAAAATAATCACTTTCCTTATTGGCGACTGTGTTCAATGATTACTTATGATCGACTGTTTTCAGCAAAAGATTCCGGAAAATCTATACAAATAAATAATATTAAAGTACGTTTTTTAATATCAAAATAACAGCTTTTTAATGAATGTACTTATACGGTACTTATAACGTAAACTTTTTGTCTGTCTGTCGTGTTTGTTCCGGGTGATCTCCGAAACGGCTAGGCCGATTTTTATGGAATATTTACTGGCAGATAGCTGATGCTTTAAGGTCTAACTAAGGCTACTTTTATTTTAGAATGAGAATGAGGGTTCCGTGCAAAAAAATAAACCTCTTAAAATTGGTAACAAAATTGGATTCTTAGAGGGCAATAATATTTTATACGCGAAAGAAAAGGTCGTAAGCAACAGCTAATTTTAATTCATTTTCTTCTCAATTATCTTGCTTGTTTGAAAGTTTCGGATTCAAGTTATACATTACCATTATAACATGGCCTCGCTTTGTACAGACTTTTCGTACAATGAGAGATCCGCCTAAATTGGTTTTGTATAGCCTGATTAGTCGCTAAGCTTTGAAGTTGAGACAGTCATCATGAGTAACTAACACAGAAGGCTTTTTTCACATACATTCGAGGTTTTGTTTCATTTTCAAAAATGCGCATTTCTAAATATAAAATAACCGTTATCGTGCTACTGCTAACGCTGTAATAACGTTAAAATAACTGGTTTATAACGAAAGTGATTATACGTTAATAACGACTTAGATGGTGTTGCCAGATCTCAAAATTGATTTTTATGTTTAATTCATTAAAATTGCATGATTTTCATACTGTGTTGGGTTTGTCATAATAATTTGGGTTTTTGTGTATAATAGGGTTAAAATGAATTACCTAACATTTCCCGTAGGATTTTTTTGAGTCTGACAATACTATTTCCTCACAATAATAAAATATAATATTGCAAAAAACTGCAATCAGCTCTTGGGGATAGATAACCCTGTATAAAATTAATTAACGAACTATATAGAAAACAGCATATCAAACTATTACAAACTGTCAAATTTCTCTAATAAGAATCTTATAATAATAGGGGATCGGACAAAAAAAAACTAATTAGTCCGTCAGATAAATTTCCAAAAAATATAAACCACGTATTTTTTCTTTTTTCACGTAAACAAAAAATGAAGACGATACAGAGCTTCGAAAACTCGTGTGACGTCATTTGCTAGTACATTTTGTACCTTCATTTGACGTTTCAAGCCCCACTCCATGATCTTTGACGGGCTTTATCTTCGTCAATTTTTATTGTTTTGATGAAACAAAAAACACGTATCCAATATTTTTCGATAATCTAACTGACGTACTAAACAGAATCATATTTTTTTAAATCAGTCCGATCCCCTATTATGAGGAAAAAGATACCGCGGCTCCGGGCACATAGGGCTAAGAAGGAACATGGCTGGTTTTTAGTCATTAGAAGTCTGTAACTCCCTACCGCTTCGCCCAGAGCAAGAAGGAGTCATTTGACGATTTCCCATACTCCAGAAAATAAAAGTAGGGTAGATTACGAAAATTTGACAGTTTCCAGTATCTTGATGTGCTGTACGTATTTTAGTTTTGTGTAAATATGTGTACTGATATTGCATGGCGAGAGAATATAATAATTTAATTAGTTATAATATAAAAAATAACTGTGTATCAAGACTTTTTGCAAGGGTTTCTTGTATTATTGTCAATCTATCAGTACCCATATTTATTTAAAAAATCCTAACAACTAATTATTAGTCGAACCGTTACGGACAAAGAAAAGACACAGCTCCGGACAAGGACACTGACAGATCCTTTATTCGGTAGTTGAATGGAAGTCACTCGATTCTTATTACATGGGACTTAGGGCGAGACTCCACCAAAGCGGAGATGTGCCAAATTCGACCAATCACAGTTACATCTTTCGCCCTTCCTGTGATTGGTCGATTTTGGTAAATCTCTTCTCCGCTTGGCACATCTCCGCTTTGGTGGAGTCTCACCCTTAAACATAACTGGCAAAATGTGGGTGTACTATTAAATGATTAATTAAGACATCACTTACTAAAGTTTTGACATACTTTTGTAAGACAAAACTGTGTGATGGGCTAAGTAATCATTAAAGCTCTCTAAGTGCGGCAGTAAGCTTTCAGGGATTACAGGCGTGATTTTATGTATACTTATATTGAATGAAAATATCCATGTCCGAAGCCGTGTCCACAACATGTCCATACCGGTTTATCCGTGACAAATTCAACGCAAAAATTATCACAAACAATCTATATTCCAGGACGATATCTTATTCGAAGAAGAAGAACCGATTGAGTCGTTCCAATTGACAGTCACGACGCCAGAAAAAACAGAAAACGGACACACGCCGGATAAGAAACCTTCGCAGACTAATATTCAAAGCATGACGTCATCACAGCAATTACGTCATAACCCTTCGAAAAGGAAGCTTTCCTATACTCGTCCCATACCAAAATCACAATATAGTTCTTCGTCTATTAATTCTGGGGTTTTAAAGAAGCTGGGATCTCAAGAAGGGTTTGGTAGAAAATTAAGCACAGCGGGGCCTAAAAGGAATTTTTCGACTTCTAGTTTCGCTCATGTTTCAGCGACCCCTTTTCATGGTTCTACGCTTTCAGCATTTGAAGCCCCGAATGAGTTTGCGTCGCAATTTTCTTTGAGGTCCGTCTCTGAAAGCGTAGCCGATGCAGCGTACTGTTGTTTTTGCTGTAAAAAGAAGAAATCATCTTCTAAAAAGGTCGAAGGAAATAAATTTTTCGATTTGAGTCTACTAAAAGATCCTACTTATTTGGTCATTTTGATTTCAAGTAGTACAGTAGCAATATCGTGTACGAATTTTATTATTTTGCTGCCATCTCATGCTCAAAATATTGGTTTTGATAAAGCTAGAGGGGCGTATCTTCTTAGTACGGTCTCAGCGTTAGACTTAGTGGGTCGTATAGGCGGTTCCGCGTTATGCGACTTAAATCTAATTCCAAAAAGCTTCTACTTTGTAGGTGGGTTGCTATTTTCTGGGATAATGCTCGTTATAATACCATTTTTACAATCTTACGTTGCTATTAGCGTTTTCTGCGCTTTATTCGGCCTTGCTTCTGGCGTTAACAACAGTGTGACTACTTTAGTTATGGCTGAAGTCTTAGGAGTCGAAAGACTCATGTCTACATACGGTATAAGTCTATTTGTCAATGGTCTTCTACAGTTAGTTGGCCCACCGATCTGTGGTCTATGGTTCGAAAGAGATAAAAACTTTTTGAAGATGTTTGTGACGTTTGGTATGATTTTTATAGCTGGGTCTGCTTTATGGTTGTTAATGCCTTTAATAAATAGACAAAAGAGGGAAAAAGCTAGAAGGGAGGCTGAGGTTAATGGGCAGAAAGTTTAAAGGACTTAAAGGGAGCTATTAGTTACTTAGATTTGTGTTTTTAGTATGATTATTATTCATTTTTTATTATTTTGTGTCCTGTTGATGGCAATAGGCTAGCCCCCTATTACATGGGACTTAAACATAACTTGTGAAATGCGAGTGTACTAATGGGTACCCCTCTGCCTTACCATTCGGATTTCGGCGTGATGTTATGTGTTAATTCAAGGCGGAATTGAATTAGGTACCGTGACTACGGCTGATTAGATTATGGCTCCATTTTATATTGCATACTGGGTTCTTTATAAAAAAGAGGTTAGGTGCAAGAATATGACGATATAATAATAGTTTATTTTTTAAACAAATTCTATTATGTAATAAAATTAATATTTTTACAGTCTTGCACCTTCCTCTAAATAAATTGACGAGGAAAATGCCCTGTATTACAAAAAACAAATGGCATTATTTACTTGATTTATTTATGCCATAATTGACTATTTTGTTTTTCTTATATTATATTATTATATGAGACCTTAGTTAGCTGTAAGAACTTAAGGAATTAAGAAATCATCGCATATTGATGTATGATGGAATATGCGTACAGACTGTAAAGAAAAATTGTTCCGTACAAAAAAGAGACGGTGCTACACGTTCTATATAGCCTGTCCGGAGTCCCTTTTAAGCATGTCCCAAAAATTGTAAGTTTAAAAAGTTGGCCAAAAATGGTATGTTTAAAAAGTTGGCTAAAAATGGTATGTTTAAAAAGTTGGCTAAAAATGGTATGTTTCGAGAGTTGGCTTAGTTTATAAGTTATTAAACTATGGTGCTTAATATGGTGTACCTATTTAGACATTTAGCCAAATGTAATTTCAATCATGTCTAGACTTGACCCATAGATATAGATATACCTAGATGACGCAAGAACACTTACTTCGCGTGCCCGGATTAAGTATTTTATACTTAACTAGCTGATGCCCGCGGCTTCACCCGCGTGGATGTCGTTCAAATTATATACTAAAACCTTCCTCTTGAATCACTCTATCTATTAAAAAAAACCGCATCAAAATCCGTTGCGGAGTTTCAAAGATAAGAATACAGACAAACAGACAAAAATAACGACTTTGTTTTATACTATGTAAGGACTAGTGACCCGCCCCGGCTTCGCACGGGTACAAAAAAGATACATCTACCTATACTAAAACCTTCTTCTTGAATCACTCTATCTATTAAAAAAACTCGCATCAAAATCCGTTACGTAGTTTAACCTTTTGACCGCCACAGTCAAGTTTAAACCGATAGACGACAAATGAAAACGTGTCCAATACGCCACCGACGTCTATAGGCGACAAATGAAAACGTGTCCAATACGTCACCGACGTCTATAGACGACATTTTTTTTTTTTACTTTTTTCTGCTGTAATACAAAATAGTGTCAAATAATATAAAATAATGATTTTGTAGATTTTTGTGTGGAAAGTGCACCATGCGTCTAACGCTCTGGCGTTCAGAAGGTTATTTAGATCTAAGCATACATAGGGACAGACAGCGGAAAGCGACTTTGTTTTATACTATGTAGTGATAGTGAAGTGGCAAAGTTACTGTCGCAGCATTTGTTTAAAACAACTACGTTACACCGTTTCAACTCAAGAACTAAATTTTTTGATATAATTATATAGAATAAAAACGTAGTCTATTTTGTATAGTAATTTGTTTGTATTGATACTAAATAGTGCGTTAATGACGTCATTAGTCAAAAAATGTCACGCTTGGTTTTCATATGACGACACATTTGGCGCAGTGGCTCAAGCAGTTGACTGCTGCGATAGTATCGGGGGCTCGATCCCCGCACGGAACAATTATTTGTATGGCCTACAGATAGTTGTTCCGGGTCTGGGTATTTGTGTATGTGAGTTTAAATGTCTGTAAACGCACCCACGATACAGGAGAATTTCATAGTGTGGGACGTTTAAAAAAATATGAATCGTGATACAAATGTTGTCTAGTTATATCTATATATCTGCAGGTAGAACGTTCTTAATGTGGCTCTGGTTGGCTGGACATTTCTTCAAAACTGCTCGCATTTAAGTAGGTCAATAGGGCACTTTATGTGACGGCTAAACACCCTTATTTCAGAATAGGTGACGCTACAGAATCTTAGATAATCGATCGAAAGCGTGTCCAGCCAGCTTGAAAAACCACTTTTCGCTGGTCTCTCAATCTTCGTAACGGAAGTGATTTTGACGACTTTTTGCATATCAACGGGCGTCACATAAATATGTGACAGGCATCAAGCTAAAAGTTTTGTGATACGTACAATGGTTTAGTAGAAAAATGCAAAAATCTGTGTCCAGCCATCTTGAATTTACATATAAAACTTTTGGCTGGCACTTCCGAATCCCACATAACGGGAGCGTTTTCGAATATGGTTCCTTTACTAATACTTGGTGACGCAATGTGTGACAGTAATAACGTTTGATTTATGCCGTCACATGCAAGGGTTTACGAGATATCAATGAAAACTTAATGTATACTTGTGTCCAGCCATCTTGAACTCAGGCTGGCTGGACACCTGTATCTCCGCTGCCTGATGATCTACGACCTTCAAAATGGTATCAAAATGTTGTGACGGGGACGATAATGATAACCTGAATTTATGACGGAGAAACTTTTCGTAGTTTCAAAGATATTGATCATTTAAATTTTCCCATACAAACATCCATTAATATTGTGAGGTGACCATAATTTTTACATAAATAAAGGATTTCTTTTTAATCGACTAATCGGCCGGTAGCAGCCACGCCTGCTTTGTATTTGATTTCTCCGTGGGAATAAAAGGTTTTTCTGCAGTAAAAAGCGTAAGTGTGTGTTAATTCAAAATAATAATTAAAAACACTAACAAAAAAGAACAAAGTGCATTGCACTCAGTGATGCCAATTTAGCATTTTTTCATGTTGTTTAGCAAACTTATTAGTTGTTTAGCAGATTTTTTAGCATTTCTATAAAGCAATTGGCATAATTTTAACACCATTTTAGCAGATTCTATATCGGTCTTGTTGGCAGCACTGATGCACTGACACTGAGATTGTACACAGGCTGTGAGTGTGACAGCGTAATAATGGTAGTACGTACTAAAACCAAATGAAGACTGATGCTGTGATTTATTTTGTGTAATAATTTTATTCTTTTCCATAAATAGGTATTGAAGAATATTTTAGTTTATTCAGCTATTTATATGATTAAAATGACGACCACCGGCTTCATTTGCGCTTCAAACACTTAGGGCGGCGGTAAAAACAACGCTTTGGTACAAGGCGGGGGTTATTGAAGTGCAAATGGAGTTGATCGTCGTCATTTTCGTCATTGAAACGCTCTAGCGCAAATAAATAAATGTGATTTTATTTACCTACATTATTTTTTCATTTAAATACCTTAGAGCATTAGTCTGTTATCCTGACACAATATCTACCTATGTACTTACCATAAAAACACCAATAATTATCTACTAAAAAGAGTAGATAGGTATCTGCACGTAAATAATCAATAACATTAAAAAAAAATCTCCCCCCCCCCCCTTCCTCACTTCTACACTTTTGTCTTCTATTGATTAAAATATCTACAGTTGTTCGTATTAGTATCACCAATACGCGAATTTTCGTCCATTAAAGAAAACACCTTAAAATATACTTAGTCCTACATAAAACCTACAATATTGGTAACCCTACTACAGTGTTTGTATGGGAAAATTTAATAGATCAATATCTTTGAAACTACGCAAAGTTTCTCCGTCACAAATTCAGGTTACCATTATCGTCCCCGTCACAACATTTTGATACCATTTTGAAGGTCGTAGATCATCAGGCAGCGGAGATACAGGTGTCCAGCCAGCCTGAGTTCAAGATGGCTGGACACAAGTATACATTAAGTTTTCATTGATATCTCGTAAACCCTTGCATGTGACGGCATAAATCAAACGTTATTACTGTCACACATTGCGTCACCAAGTATTAGTAAAGGAACCATATTCGAAAACGCTCCCGTTATGTGGGATTCGGAAGTGCCAGCCAAAAGTTTTCTACGTAAATTCAAGATGGCTGGACACAGTTTTTTGCATTTTTCTACTAAACCACTGTACGTATCACAAAACTTTTAGCTTGATGCCTGTCACATATTTATGTGACGCCCGTTGATATGCAAAAAGTCGTCAAAATCACTTCCGTTACGGAGATTGAGAGACCAGCGAAAAGTGGTTTTTCAAGCTGGCTGGACACGCTTTCGATCGATTATCTAAGATTCTGTAGCGTCACCTATTCTGAAATAAGGGTGTTTAGCCGTCACATAAAGTGCCCTATTGACCTACTTAAATGCGAGCAGTTTTGAAGAAATGTCCAGCCAACCAGAACCACATCGTTCTTAGTTGATACTATATGCTATATTTCAGTATATTATAAGAATATATATAACATTTACCCTGAATATTGACAAATGAATTGCTCAGAGAAAATACTCGTTTTACCAATATTAAATCATTTATCTTTATTATTCAATAAATTGTTGAAATCCCTGCCTTTTAAATTCTGAAATGTGTTGAATTATTTCCTTTTTTTTGTAGGAATAATTTTATGCCAATGGTACATCTAAAATTAAATGAATAATGATAACATTATTTATTGAAAGTAAACTTAAGCCTCGTTGGTTTAGATTCCCAAATCAACCAAATAGGAAATCTAAACAATATATATTCCACAATAGGGTAGTTGACAAAAAAAAAAAAAACCGTCAGTAGATTTCCAAAAGATATTGAACACATATGTTTTCTTTTTTCACATAAACAAAAATTGAAGACGATACAGTGCTTCGAAAAGTCGTGTGACGTCATGGCTTGGTACATTTTTTACCACGAAGTGACGTCACAAGTCGCCGTCATGATCTTTGACACGTTTTATTTTCGTCAAGTTTTATTCATTTTATAAAACAAAAAACACGTATCCAATATTTTTCGATTATCTAACAGACGGACTAAACAGAATCAATTTATTTTAGTCGGGAAACTTCCATAATATGTATGATTCTATATGTTTCGACGAAAAAAGAAAGTGGTCGCAGTATCCTGTCTCGAGATATTTTAAATTACTAGCACACATTTTCCTTTAGTAATACACTTTATTCTACATTATATTAAAAATGGAACGATTCTTATGCAATTATGAAACGAAGAAAGATATTATATGATATTTATAGAATACATACGCACATTATATAAATTATACAAGGTGTAAATAAAAACCAAATATACTTTTTACACCCTGTATATTTAGGGTTCTGTAATCCGTACAAATATGCACAAAAATAATGTCTATAGTTTCAAATAAAGTGTTGCGTAGGCATCACTTCAACTGGTGACTTTCGGAATGACGCATTGCACTCGTAGTTTCGTTCTTCTTCCGTCCTTCTGACATTCAAAAGTGCCTGTAAGCCATTACGGCTTAATTGAAATAAAATATTTGAGTTTGAGTTTCTATGGTGATAAAAGATATTATATTATGTTTAGCACAACGCACAAATCATTATTTTCTTCTTTACATTTTACAATAAATATATTTTTAATATTTGACAATTACAAACGAATTTACTTTCATACATTTTAGTCCGAATTATAAGCATTTTCAATTTAAATGGTTATTTTTAATTATATGGTATGTACTTTTATTTATATGTAATATAATTATTATGTTAAGGCTATTTCAATAGTTGCTGCAATGAATTGTGTATCTTAAATAGGCGGCATTAAAAGTACTATTCAACCATCGCCTTCGGCTCGGGTGTGAATTTCACCTCGACTGTAATGACAAAGTTTATTAAATTTACAGACGCCAGCACAATTGAAGCTACTATAATCTGTCAAATTTCTTTAATAGATCTTTATCTACCCAAATATCATAAGCCCTCTCCAATGCGTTCAAAAACCATAGGCAATGACCAGCATTACCAACCAGCAGAAATAAACGGAACTGTTATGAACTCATAACCTACTGAAAACAGTAGGTTATGAGTTTAAATTTGGAACAGGTGTCAAATTCAAGTGAGTGTGCTATTCTAGTACCTATCTACATTAAAACAGATATCGATACGAAACCCCAATTCAGTATGATTTTAATTATAAATCGCACGACATTTTGATCTCGAGTGACACAAGAATAGTGACTTTGTTCGTTTGCCTATGATTAAAAAAAAAATGACATTTATCCGAAACGCCGCCATTTCGCGCTGTTTTTAATTTGTTAGTTATTTATTTATTTAAGTATATCTCATTGCACAACTATCAATGTTAACTACCATTACTATAATAAATAATTTGCTTCTGTATGTGTTCAATTTATTTTTTATTGCATTACACTGGTAACAATGCTGGTAATTTCCCTATGGTTCCTGAACCCATCATAGAGCCCTTATGATATTTGGGTAGATAAAGTAGTGTATGCAACTATACATAATTAGGCATTACAACACTCGTGTGATGCTATTAAGACACACTTGTGTTGTAATGCCCTTCATTATGCACAGTCGCATAAACTACTATTATCGCTTATGCGTTAGGTTCAATGTTGAATAATAAAATTTTACAGTTTCGGTAAGCTTGATGTGCTGGCGAAGATTGTTCACGCGTCAAATTTAGACGCAGATTGGTTAAAGTGCTGTGATTGGTTGAATCAATTATCATTAGCCAATCACAACACTCGACAAGTTTGAAAGAAAAGCCGTTGTAGGCTGAAATCATGGCATAGGCCTGAAAGTACTACTAAACTAAAATGTGTAATGCTACCTTTTTCAAACATACGGTGCAATTTGGGCTTCGCCAAATTTGTGTATTTCCGTCTGTCAAAAGATAGCAATAGTTTCGTTGGTGTACATTATACAGGAAGAAATATTTATCACATTCCAAATTTTTCCTAGGAATTAGGTATCTTTCAAAAACACCGTTTTAAAAAAAGTAGTAAGTAATTTCAATTTTTCATGGTGTTAAGGTACTATGCGATGCTAATGTCAATATTTTAGTAATGATTGATATTATATTTTCAATAAAGATAAAATTAGATATTTTTAAAATTTGGTACATGATAAAAAATTCGTTCTGTAAAATTAAATAATTTGACTTGTATATTTTTAAGTTTAATTTAGTTATTTTTATTTAAGATCATGTTGTTTTATTTTTTCTCTTTTTATTTATTAGAATTAATTGAACAAAAGTTACCTTTAGAGGCTTTGAAAAATTATTAATTTAATTTTTGTATTTTATTTCCTCCCTATGTGGGACTTATACATCACTGTCGAATTATGGGTGAAGTGTTACGAACACCTCTGCCTGACCCTTCGGGGATTATAGGCGTGATGGTATATTTATTAGGTCTTTACCTATGAAATTGCCGATTTGTATGAGAATTTTAAAATATAAAAATTTTGGTATTTTTTTTATTTCAGCGAATCAAAGTACTGGCCCAAATGATCTATACAATTTTGCCATTTTGATAGCAGTTTGTTTATCCCTTTACTGTAGAAGTCTGCCGGACGGGAGGCGATGAAGTCAACGAAAGCGTTTTGTAGTGCCTCTCGGGTGTCGAATTTTTACCACTTAAAAAAATGTCTAAATTTTGAAAAAAGTAGAAATCTGTTGGGGCAAGGTCCGGTGAGTACGGTGGGTGACGGAGAGCTTCCAGCTGTAACTCTTGTAGCTTTGCGATGGTCTTTTGTGAAGTGTGAGCTCGCGCATTGTCGTGGAGAAGCAATGGGGAAGAACGATTGACTAGTCTTGGTTGTTGAATTGCGAGCTTCTCCATCATTGTTTGCAATTCTTTGCAATAGACATCTGCCGTCACTGTTGTGACATTCGGTAAGAAGCTGTGGTGTACAAGTCCGGCACTGGTCCACCAGACAGTCACCATCATCTTCCTATGAGTAATCTTTTTTGTAGCGCACTGATTAGGTGATGTACCCGGGTCCACCCACTGAGACGAACGCTTACGGTTGTCGTACAGGATCCACTTTTCATCGCAGGTAACAATTTGATAAGAATTTTATCGTTTCTATGCCGATTCAGTAATGCTATCCATGCTTCGACGCGTAAATCTCGCTGTTGGTAGCTTAGTTCGCGTGGCACGCACTCATCTAGCTTTTTTATCTTTCCAATTTGACGCAAGTGCCTCAATGTTGTTTTGACACTAACTCCAAGGCCTGCAGTAAGCTCAGCCTTAGATTGAGTTGGATCCGCTTCCACTATCGCCTTCAATTCGTCGTTGTCGACAATGTTAACCGGCCAACCGCGAGGCTCGTTCTTCGACTCTAAATTTCCAGATTGAAAACGATTGAACCATTAATGGACCGTGTTTATGCAAGCAGTGTTAAGTCCGTACACGTCGTTAATGTTTCGTGTTGTTTGCGCAGCGGTATTTCCACGTATGAACTGATATTCGAAAATTGTACGAATTTGTAGTTTATCCATGGCGCCAAAAACTACCAAAAAGTCACAAAAACAAAAAACTATCAAAAAAAAAATTAAATTAACACGTCTTTCGAATAAAATTTACTTGAATTTCGAATTACGCGCCAATCCACAGATAATTAAATCTGAAAATGCCGGTTGTAGAATCTGCAATTACATAGGTAAAGACCTATTATAAACCTAGTTATTTATTTTAATTTGACTTTTTTGACTATTAGTAAAGTAGTGTTTTATTTTTTGTGTTTTGATTCGAAGTATGTTAAGTTAGGAATACTATTATTCGTTTTTAAAAAGTTGGTCCATTTTTTCATAGAAGCGAGATATTTGTAGGCAATCAATTAATTGTCGGGTTATAAAAGGCAGAAATAGAAAGTAAATAAATTCTGCCAAATAAAAAGCTTAAATTGCTGTACTTATATTTATAGAATTATGAATTTACATAAATTCATTCATATAGACTGTTTAAATTGAATATTTTTGGCTTCGAATATAATTTTGATAAAAAATTGAAAAGTATTAAAATTGACTTCCTCATTAATGACTTCTTGCCAAATATTTTTATATTTTTTTCTTTTATTTTTAATTAAAATTAATTAGTGTTTATTTAAACCTTTACTTAAGTATTCGGAAATTCCTAAAAAAAACCATTTTCATGTTTCCATTCCTTTTTTTTAATATTCATTACTTTTATTTCCAAATTATTAGTCTATTGAAATATTATTTCCAAATAAAAATAAATGAATTGTCTCACAAGAACCTAGTTTTTATACATGTTAATTTTGTATTAAGTAGCAAATATTAGTACCTAAGTAAATGTATTTTTCAAAATAAATTATGTATTTTTTGTAGAACTTGTGTTTCAATTGTTTAATACCAAACTTTTTAATCTTTTATATTTCATTATTATTTTGTTTGTTACCAAGCACATTTTTACTGAATAACAATTTTCACAGATCTTTTTGTTCAATACAAAGACATCATTCATTTGATCCTTCACATAACCACAGTATGACACTACAATAAATTTCTAAATTCACTCATTCTGCTGTTTGCATCATAGCTTGGCAATGTACAAAAAAAAACAACAACACCAATTTTTTTTTATAAAAAAAAAATTATAACAAAAAAATAAACATTTTCATTACAGTTGGAACCATTCATAGAAGAGGGCGCAGAACTCGAAGATTCCGAAAACCCCAAGTTAATATTCACCCCTGAAGACCCCACGCCGACCCCAGACAAATACCCCAACGGTTCACCCCCTATCTTCAAAAATCAATCAAATATAACCCTTGAAGATACCTATAATAAAGACTTCGCGAGGTCAGCTAGTGCTGTCCAAGTAACTTCGACAAGCGACCGAACACGGAAATCAACACCTGTATCCTCAAGGCATGGTCTTCAGCATATATCAAGTAAAAACCGTCTACCCAGCAATCCGTCTTTACTAGAATCTGTACCAGAAGGTATAAAAAGCAGTAGGGTCAATTCTCAAGAAGCGTTTGGGAAAAAACTAGGGGTCCCTAAGACTCCGAAACGTAGTCCTTCGACTTCTAGTTTTCAATACATGTCGACTCCTTTTCACGGTTCAACGTTGTCGGCCTTTGAGAAACCTAGCGAATTTGCGTCGCAATTTAGTCTCAAATCTGTTACAGATAGTTTAGCACCTATTTCTTATTGTTGTGGTCTTAAAACGCGTCCTAAAAGAGAGGATGAAGCTAAAAAAGAACCTAGTAAATATTTTGACGTCAATCTGTTGAAAGACCCTATTTATTTAGTAATTTTAATATCCAACTGTACTTGTGCGATATCGTATACAAACTTCATAATCTTAGTTCCTTCTTATGCAAAAGAATGTGGGTTTGATAAATCTTTAGGGGCATATCTCCTTTCAATAATTTCAGCCCTAGATTTAGTCGGCAGAATCGGTGGGTCAGCTTTATCAGATGTAGTGCAAACACCAAAACGTTATTTTTTCATTTTCGGTCTTTTGTTATCTGGCATAAGCCTTGCGCTGATGCCTTTGGTATCCAGTTACTCAGCAATATCAGCTTTTTGTTCGATTTTCGGTCTAGCTTCTGGTATCAACGTGGGGGTCACGGCTCTGGTCATGACTGAGATGCTAGGAACTGAAAGACTAATGTCTTCGTACGGCATTAGTTTGTTCGTAAACGGTATAGTACAGTTGATAGGGCCACCGATCTGTGGTCTTTGGTTTGAGTCTACTCAATCGTATAAATCTTTGTTTGTTACTTTAGGATTTGTTCTTGTTTTTGGGGCCGCGTTATGGGGTTTCGTTCCGTTTATATATAGGCGAAGAAGAATGGAAGAGAAAAAGAAGGCGGCGGCGGGAGTAAATAAAGCGTAATATTTATAGAAAGTCGTGTTTTTGTGTCGGTAATTCTTTTGGACTAAAATAAAATGAGTTCTGTTTTTTTTTCAAGGTTTTCAGGTCAGAGGCCCTTGTACGAACACGCGGCGTAAACGTAACGTAAAAACGTTAATATTTTAATTAAAATACAATTATTCTATAGCATTTTAGTTAATTTTTTTGCAAGAAGCACAATCAATATTCTTAAAATTATGAAAATATCCTTAAAATTATAAAAATATTCTTGAAATTATGAAAATATCCTTAAAATTATTTATGAAAATATATTTAAAAAATGTGTAGTATATTTATACGTCGTACTCTTATTTTCTATATCTATACGTATTCGTTACGTTTTTAACACCTCGCGATCGTTCAAGGGGCTGTTTTTTGGGTTTAAAACTTACCCAGACCGTAGTAAAGTCCTTTATACAAAATCTATACTGGTTTAAAACCAGTTTTTGTGTTTAATTCTTTTAGTTGAAATAAAGTGTGAAATTCACTAATGGCTCGATAGTTTGAGATGAAGATGGCTGATTAAAAGAATTACTGACACAAAATACAAAGAGGTTCTGTCACTGTAAAAAAAGTAAAAAACTAAAACCCGACTACGACAAAAAAAACGACGCTGAAAAAGTATGAAACAAGATTTTCAGGATAGAACAAAAAGAAAAGCCGTAGTCACACGGTATTAAAGTGTTTAGGTTGGTACCTATAACGTGTGACTACGGCTTTTCTTTTTGTTCTATCCTGAAAATCTTGTTTCATACTTTTTCAGCGTCGTTTTTTTTGTCGTAGTCGGGTTTTAGTTTTTTACTTTTTTTTATTTAAACAATTTTGGTGTTAAATATTTTTTTTTACTCTTGACTTTTTGTCCGCTAGAGGGCGTGATTTAAAATTTGAGCAATATTTTGGAAATGTACAAGTGAGGCCCTTTCAAATGATACCAAACACGGCGTATTAATCTCCATTTTTATTTTTTAAGCCTTACTTTTTGTCCGCTAGAGGGCGCCAAATCGCTTTTTGTGACACGTCAAGTAGCCTATGTTCAGCGGAAAATTAAGACGGTTCTAACGATACCTCATATGTCGAGTTCCGATAAGTAGATTAGAAGCTATGAGGGAACAGATGAAGATACACACATACATACATACATACAAACATACATACATACATACATAGCCAGTCAAAATCATAACCCTCCTTTGGCTTTGCCGTAGTCGGGTAAAAATATAGGCTTATGTTTCAAACTATCCATTATATCTTAGCAATTTCGATATGGCTATATTTTCTTAGCAAACGGGTCTTAAAAAAACTTCAGATTAACTGTTTTGACAGATCGAAAACACAAAATGGATAAAAAAAAATTGTTTTCCCAATTTGTTCGTACATTTTAAACTGATTTTATATTCAACCGGTATGTATCTATGGGTTCAATTTTCTAACTTTATAGCCGTTAGCTAAGATATATTGGACTCACAAACATACGATTAAGCGCCTATGTGTACCATTAACAAAAATAATACAAAATATGGGTATATTTTTATAATCATAGAAAATATTATAAATGATAATATGGCTGGTTACTTCCAAATAGTTTTTAATAATTATTATATAAGTCGAAAGTTCCCTGATAACTTGTATGTTATAAAAATATGAATTTACTGCCACGGTAAACGTAACTTCTTCTATAGGACTTCCCCTTCCCTTTAACCAGATACTGAACTAGTTTTAGCCCTCGATTTCACTCGCGTGGTGGCCAGAAAGATACTGCCGGAAATGTTCTACTGGATAAAAACTTATGGTCTAACTGTATGCCAAATTTTCAGCCGTTTCGGCGTTATGGTGTGACAAACGAACACATTTGTAATATTCGTAAGGGGGGACTTATAGAAAGCACCAGTTATACAATTTTAATTGTTTCTTAAAATTTACAAAATTCACATAAAATTATGGAATAATATTATACACTATTTGCAATGTTTTAAAACGTAAGTTTTATAATCGTATTTTACACACATAATCCCAGTATTATGTCAAATAAAAATGTATACTAAGTAAGTATTACTGATACTTATTTAAATAATTAAATTAAATTCAATATTAATCATCATCTGCCTAACCAGATGTAGCTGAATACCAGTATTTTACATGGAGCAATTTTCTAGCTACTTTCCAAAACCCAGTTATCAAGAAATAGCTATTTATTCACCAAGGGGAGTAAGGCACAGATTACCAATCGAGTGCGCATTTGAGGCCCGACGCGAAGCGGAGGGCCGTGAACCACACGAGTTTAGTAATCTGTACTTACCCTCGAGTGAAATATACTGCTTTATACTACACTTAGCTTGTTTTTCACTTTTCCACTGCATAATTATTTCATATTCCTTCATAAATTTCATCTTGGATTTTCCAAGCAAGAGATTACTAACAATGTCTTTAGCATCTGCTATTATGTCAGGTGAAGTTGTTGTTAATAAATTGCTATCATTGTCACTTGAATCACTCATTTTAACTTGTGATTTACACCGCCAAACTTTTTTTAAATTTACCAAGAAAATTGTTTCTACAAAATAGGTACGTCAACCAACAATAAGTCGTTTTTTTTAAGTGAAAACTTCTTTAGCGGCGCTGAGCACTTTTTTTTGTATGGCTAAAAACTTTCAAACTCGCGTCAGTTTGAAAGTTAATATTGAAGTTTTCACTTCTGCCGGCACTCCCGGAGTGCTACCTTTTTTTTTTCTTTAAATTTTAGCGCGTCAATCAATTTTCACGCCAAGAAACGTTAAGCCGCGTCCCCACAAGAGCCGCGCGGCACGCGAAGCCGAGCCGTGCGGCTCTAGAGAAGGTAAAAAACGCCCCGTTTCGCAGGTTCCAACCTGTGGTTCCAACTTACGCGCGTGTTAAAGCGAGAGAGTGTTATAAATCTCTCGCTCTATCGCATAGAGGTTTGAAGTTTTCCGGCCTTATCGGAATGTAGAATGTATGCTACCTGCTTTAAAAGTTCTAGTGGCCAGTACTTTTTATGGTAAAATTAAATCGTTTGATTACCACCGTCATCAAGACTTAAAAAAAAAAAAAAAAAACGCGTTAGTAATGAACCCATTACTGCCCTGAACATACAATATAACTGCCTAGATTTTTGAGAAGGTTTAATGAACAGCTTTCAAGCCGTATAGTGGGGTAGTATTGGTACACTTACCAAGCAAGTGTAGTATAAAATATTATAAGACAGTACGGGTCAATTAAAAATAATCAGCGAAATCATAAATGAAATAATAAGAATTAAAATTTAATGAAAACAATTTTTAACATTTAACGAAATTATTTGAATCGAATTTTTAATAAATTTTCAATCTTTTGACATAAGATCTTTTTAACCTGTGTAGCTACTTCTAAGGGGTACATTTTTTAACTTCAGTTATGTTTTAAGTTTCAAAATAATTGATTGAACAATATAAATCTTTTATTTTCTTTTGCGTCGTTGTCCGTTCCACCTTCGATCGAAGATAATTCGATAAAATCGAGGAAGATTTTTCAATTTTATCGAATAATGCCTAAAATCCTAAAATGGGTGAAACATCTCTTCTATTAATCATGTTAAAAGCTTTGTCATTCACATTAGTATTAGCTTTCATTTTCTAAAAACAATAATAAATGTAAGTATTATTATTTACAATAGTCAAATAATAACCGTCTCTGTCTCAAACGTATTTATTATTAGCTAAATATATCTTACCGTAGTTTTAGTACCTAGCGATATTCCATTAAGTTTTAATCATGACACGTTAATTTTCACTTAAATCAAGCTGGCGAAACTACTTTTATGAATGACTTTCTCAACCCTATGATATGTAAAGTGTCTAGAATACCATCGGCGTTTTGACTTCGGTAATTTTTTTTTTTTCATTTGCCAGATGCATAATATTTATGAGGGTACTTAATGTTTTTTTTTCGTTCTTTGGTAACGAAACCAACGAAACTTAGGACATCTACGGGGTTTTGTTATCTTATTTATTTTGATCCTGTAAATTCATTCTTGATTATCACTCTATTAAACCTTTACTATTTCTTGATCAAAACACTATAACTTTTTAAAATCATGATTTCAAAATTAAGTACATATTTTTATTTAAAAACATACATACGTCTGACATTAATTATTTGATTTTAAAACAAAATTAATTGGTAAAGTTCATCGATCTATTGCTTTTTACTCGCAAAGCAATCAAACTCAATATCTAGGGAACAATTCGTTAGTTAAGGCTTAGACAAAGTGACATTGTATAATCAGCGATGAGCATACAAGCTTTGCTTGCCCTTAAGAAACTTACTTGATTGAATGTCAAAATGTATCAAATTGGCATATGCTATGCTATCGAGAAGCTTATGTCAATGCTGTTGTAAGTAAGTCGTACCTTCTACGCTCACTTGTCTTGGCTCTTGTCCGTCACAATCGTTATCAACGTCTTTAGTGTCAAATTGTAACTAAACTAATGGATCGTATTTTTATAAGAGGCATAGTTTTAAAATGTAAATACGTGCACGAATTCGAATTACATCCCAAACTAATCACATTGTTTTTGTGTTGACACTTACAATTGCTTTCAAGTGACAGCTCAAAGCAATTGAGTGATTTGGACATTCACTTGATCTGTCAAATGAAAGCAATTGCGGTGACAGTGTATCACGCTTGATAAATTGTTTTTATTATGGGAATTAGTATAATATCATCTTTGCCGATTCAATCTATGTAATTTAAGACCCTAAAGACAGCATTCCAAAATGCCCATGCTGGGTTTGGATCTAATTTAAATTCGTAGAACTTTTGAACGTAAAATTACAAAAGCAACCGTAACAGATTACTACATATTACCGGCGGCGGTAAATCCCAAGCGCTGTGTCATATCGTAACTGCGCGACTGGTGCCTACTATAATTGAAATATTGCCTTCAAGTGATCGTAAATGACATTTACTTGTACTGTCAAATGAAAGCCATTGAGATTTCCGGTGGTTTCAAAAGAGAAAAAATTGCCTAACCGTTGTGGTAGTTTTTGGAATTACATATTACTTTATCAACGTGTCAACATTTTAAAACTATTTATTTAAGTTAAATATAATAAGGGTCGGGTGTTATATACCATAGTTGTGATAATAAATAGAATTTGAGGACCTCATAAAATAGTTTTTATACTACTTACTTAGTTAAGTTATTATTTTTTATCTACCCAAATATCATAAACCCTCTCTAATGCGTTCAAAAACCATAGGCAATGACCAGCATTCCCAACCAGCAGAAATAAACAGAACTGTAATGAGCTCATAACCTACTGAAACCAGTAGGTTATGAGTTTAAATTTGGAACAGGTGTCAAATTCAAGTGAGTGTGCTATTCTAGTATCTACATTAAAACAGATACCTATCGATACGAAACCCCAATTCAGTATGATTTTAATTATAAATCGCACGACATTTTGATCTCGAGTGACACAAGAATAGTGACTTTGTTCGTTTGCTTAAGATTTTAAAAAAATGACAGATATCCGAAATGCCGCCATCTCGAGCTGTCATTTGTTCGTTAGCTTTTTATTTCCAGTTACGAGTAGAAAAATTTTCTGATACTAGTTTAAGTTCTTTATTTCTGTCGAAAATGAGTGATAGAGACTCAGAAATTGACATGAACACTCCGCCAGATATCGTAAATGCAGCGACGAATGCAACTAATAACCTGTTTATTTTTTATTGCATTACACTGGTAACAATGCTGGTCATTTCCCTATGGTTCCTGAACCCATCATAGCCTTATGATATTTAGGTAGATAAAGTAGTGTATGCAACTATACATAATTAGGCATTACAACACTCGTGTGATGCTATTAAGAAACTCGCCTTCGGCTCGTTTCTTAAACCCACACTTGTGTTGTAATGCCCTTCATTATGCACAGTCGCATAAACTACTATTAGAGCCCCATTAAAGTTGAAAGTGCTTGAGCACTATGCAGTATTTATGCCTTACCTACTAAATAAAATATGTATACCTATTTAAACAAGGTTAAATTAAATTAGCTAGCAGAACTCTACAGACGCAATGGGTCGGTAAGTAATATTAGATGCTTTTTTTTTGTTTTGGGTCGGCCACACTTATAGTAGTTACTGAACCCGTCACGTCTTTAGAGTTTTGCTAGCTAATTCAATTCGATCCTATTAAATTGCAGAAAGAAAAGCGTTGATATTAAAAATATATTTACAAATATTTACACTTTATGATCATGCTGACTAGAAATCAAAACGTCTACGCCAAGTATTGCTTAAACCTTATATTGACTAGGAAGCACAATGCCTACCTTGCAGTATGTCTATACAGTATTTGAACTAAACCATATTCTGACTATGAAGCAAAATGCCTGCCTTGCGCGACAGTATCCTTTATGGGCGGCATGGGCACCGGGCCGTAGGCCGACGAAGGAGGCCGGCGGAGGCCCGGCACTTCGGGGACAGAAGATATTAGTGTTATTTAATATGCGAGCGAAGCGAGCGCGCGTCATGAGTACATGCGTTGCATGTATGAGTGACGATTTATTTATTATTATTTATTTATTCTTAGAAATTATTGCATTTTAGGCATTTTGCTTGTTAAATATTTCGATCTCTAGGCGATTTACAGCTTAGGCAATTTGCTGTGTAGACATTAATTTTAGGCATTTTGCTTCGTAGACGAATTGAAAGTTAGACACTCTGATCATAAAGGATATTTACCATGCAAACTGTATAATCCGCATTGCAATAAAAAAATATAGAAATGTTGATAATTTCATTAATAATTGTACTTACATAAAATATGTATTTTACACACTTAGAACACAAAATTGTTAACGTTATATCAATTTTATTGAATATAGTTTTAAACTGAGGGAATTATGTCCCTATCAGCTTTGCTAACTAAACAAAAAGTTTTGAATCGAATTGAACCACGGTTCTGGGCCCGCGTGGTGGATTCCCATTCCTCTCCTAGAGAGGAGGCCTGAGTCCCTGCAGTGGAAACATTACATATAGGATGATGATGAATATTCTTAACGTGTCTATCGCAAACTGCCGGAACAGCTGATTCAGGACACGTCGGTCACAATATTAAGGGCCCCAATCTTAAAGATTGTTCGTAAGACGTTTCGGTTCAAAGATGGCAGGATTCACTGCTTTCAATTCTAAGCATACAGGGAATTCCTTATTTGAAACCACATTTTTTATATCATGCATGAAACGATTTTTGTATCGGTGTAAAAGTGATAAAAAAGGCGTAGTTACCTGTAGTACAAATTTTGCATTTGCATCGACTTTTTTTTTCTGATATTGTACAAAGTGTTTTACCACCATTCATTATTTTATATTTGTTGCAAATGGTTTAAATCGATCGCGAACAGTGAGCATCCCGCATGTAACGATAGATGCAATTTTTTTGACGCGTTGAAGCGAATCGTTACGATTGAAATCTTATATTTTAGTGTAATTTTTATTGAAAAACCAATCGATTTTGCATCGAACCGAAAATCGTTTCATGATTTCGATAATTTTAAGTCTAGTTTAAGATTTTTCTACAAAATAGAAATAAATATTCTTCCTTAGAACATATATTGAAAATTTTAGTTTTAAGTTAATATTGATACAAATCAATTAAAAGCGCTTACATTACAGTAATGTCAATTCAAAGTGACAGTGCCATTTTGAAAAAAAGAATCAATTTTGCCTTACTTATTCTTAACTTATGTAGTTATTTCATAAATATAATATCATTTGTACTATTTGTGTTTATTATTTATCCTTGCTCCTTGCTCCTATCCTGCCCTCTGAGCTTGGAAAAATGCAGTCAAAGTGATGACAGCTAGACCACCAACGCCAATCGCTTTCATATTTGGCAAATAATTATTGTAATACGTTATAGTACTCGAACTTATGGAGAGCTGAGGGGTATGTCAGAGTCCTACTGACAAAATACACACTGGTGTTCCCTCACTTATTTGCGTCGAGGGTTGCTGGATCTAAGTGCCCCGGACTGGTGCGATCCATTTCTCCTGCGGCCCTCGTCCCGGGGGTGAGTATAAAAATGTCACCTTTACAAGTTTTTATATCAATGCCTTTACATCAAAGAAAGTCGGGCATGGAACACTACGCGCCGCCGTTGGATCCAGTGTGGTGGGGGACGTCAGATGTCTCCGAATATCTCAGCCCTGAATCTTTTTATAGAGGTCGTTCTATGAGGACATTGCGCGGCTCATACCTCGGGGCACACTCGGCCAGCGTATGCCGCGCCGTGAACAATCCGTAAAAATATAAAAATTTCTGTATATGTACTAAAATATTGGTACTGGCACGCAAGGCCGCAACTAATAGTTGAGTCCGATGATCGTCTTTACCAAACGTTTGGTACAAAATGTACAGAATCCGAGTGTACCTAACCTGTGAAAGTGAGTATCGCATCGACAAATCTGCAGAAAACTCTTCATCCGATAGTTGTACAATAATCTTTTGGTGCGTGGCCAAGAATGGAACTAATCACGCCATTGGTGAATGTGGCAATAACACTACACTGTCAGACATCGTATTCCTAACTAAAGTCGACACTTGAAGTCTGTTCAACAGTGGAAACAAGTAAGTAAACATGTGGCGTTCTATCTCGTCTGCATCTATGCAGGCTCGGCGTAGTGGACTGGGTGGCTGACGGCTTCAGTCTTCACGCGCTTTCCGAGGCACCGAGAAAACTTAGTAGGTAGGTATTTTATTTGGACACCCATACACCATACAACATAACCTGAAGATTGATATGAGCGGTGGTAATTATATTAGCCACGAGCACATTAAATATTCAATGTTTTTTTTTTTTTTTTTTTAATTTATTTGGCTCACCAACAATTGAATACACGAAATCAAAGTTATGAGATACATAATACATACATTAGAATCAAAGACAAATGTATCAACCTTTTTTTTTTTTTTTTTTTTGGTGGGTGGAAAATCATCGAATAACCCCCCCCCGCTCTTGGGCAGAGCGAAGGGGAGTGTCAGACTTCTACTGAATAAAAACCAAACCCATGTTCCTTCTTCTTCGCCCTTGTGTCGGAGCCGCGGTAACCTTTCGATATCCACAGCCCCGACGGGCGTCGGCCCTTGCGGGCCCCTCCTTGCTGACATCTCTTTGAGGCGCGCGTGGAACACGTACGCGCCGCCGACACGGTCTGTTGCCGTCATGACGACGGCCGGACGGCGAGCTAGCCCGTTACTCACCGTCCACAGGCCCGCGTCTACGGTGGCCTGAGGTCATCGCGTGACCCCCGACGCCCGGAGCGCCTTCCGCGGCGGCTGGGACGTTGAGAGGTTCTCTCCCTCTCTCGTTCCGCCACCTCCTTCGCTAGCATCACTGCTTCGCAGAAGGAGGCGACGGCGTCCCATTCCTCTTCGCCCCGGACCATGGCTTGCACCAGGGCCGGGCGCGAGAGGTCGCCGCCGCCGATCGCCGCTACGAGAACACGGCGGGGCTCTGCCCAAGCAGGGCACGCCTCCACAGTGTGCTCCACCGTGTCCTCCGAAATGTATCAACCTCATAAAGGTAAGCACAACATGCACAGTTGTGCATGAGTCGTCGTTGAGTGCCTACTTAGAAACTGGTGAGTAACATACTACTCACCGCACATAACTATTGATTTTAAATATATAGTTAAACTATACTAAAACTAATTGAAACCAAACATAAAACTAAAACAAACAATCCTTAGCACTAAAATTATTGATTTTCATTATGATAATGAAAATGGTATGGTTAGTTCCAATTTTAACCACTATCTAATCCTTTGGGCTGCGTTGAAAAGAAAAACAGTTTTTCTCAAACATGCTTGGAAATTTGAGCATTATTTTGACAACTTTCTTCGAGATAAATCGAAATTGCTGTACTGGCCAGATACATGCGACCAGCGGCCGGCAAAAGTTGTATGAAAATCCATATCTGTCGTGTTTAGCGGCCAAATAAATTACATACTTACTAAACTCATATCTGTCGTGTTATTTAAAAATGGTTGATCTTTTACTCTGAACCATAGCAACCAAGGAGGTGACTTATTAAAGGTTTTATTTAAATTTCGAATTGGCTGAACTCTTCAACGCGTGAAAAATTATTGTTGTATGTGATTTTGAAAAGTAAATTGTATTTAATTTCCTCGCATTATTTGAGAAAAGTACTATACAAGCCTTGGCCACAACTAGGCATTGATGGACTTACGTATGTGTGCCTCGGCTTCGCCTCGGCCCACATTTACACGTTCGTCCATCAATGCCTCTGTTGCTGGCCGCTGCAGTAATGTACTATATTTGGACTGTTTTCATACATGATGCAACATGTAAAATTATAACATGTGATCCTAATGTCATAGAGAGTACAGGTACAAGTGTGTAACGTAAAATAATCAATACACACGTTTATCATACGACGTTTTTCAACACACTGAAGAAAATAATACTAAAAAGTCATCTTCAACAGTTAAAACGAGTTCTGTTTTTTTTTCACAATCATCATTTCAGCCAAAAGACGTCCACTGCTGGACATAGGCCTCCCCCAGGCGTCGCCACATTGACCGGTCCCGTGCGTCTCTCATCCAGCGGGTTCCTGCAACCTTGACCAGGTCATCGGTCCACCTAGTGGGAGGCCTTCCAACGCAACGTCTTCCGGTTCGCGGTCGCCATTCCAGAACTTTTCGGCCCCATCGGCCATCCGTTCTGCGAGCAATGTGCCCTGCCCATTGCCACTTAAGTCTGGCGATTCTTCGGGCTACGTCGGTAACCTTGGTTCTCATGCGGATGTCCTCATTTCTGATTCGATCACGCAAGGAAACTCCGAGCATAGCCCTCTCCATTGCCCTTTGGGTGACTTTGAGCTTTCTGATGAGGCCCATTGTGAGCGTCCACGTTTCGGTCCCGTATGTAATCACTGGCAACACACACTGGTCATAGACTTTCGTCTTGAGACACTGGGGTAAGTTGGACGAGAAGATACCGCGCAACTTCCCGAACGCTGCCCAGCCGAGTCGGATTCGACGATTGACCTCTTTCTCGAAGTTAGATCTACCCAACTGGACCGTTTGTCCCAGGTAGACATAATCGTCCACAACTTCGAGCGTAAAGTCTCCGATCTTGATAGGAGTGGGTGTTACATGAACATTCAACATAACCTTGGTTTTGTCCATGTTCATTTTAAGACCCACTCTTTCGGAAGCTGTTTTTTTTTCACAATAGCGGGAAAAATTAATCGGTTTTCCTAGGCGCGCGCATCTACAGTTCGACCAACTTATCTGTGCATGTGGGAAAACACGGAAATAAAATAAATGTACTAAGTTTGACGTAGCGATGCATTTTTTCTTGACCAAAGGCGCCACCATGAAATTCACACATAAAATGGTCATACTGTAACACTGGCGATCGGCCATAGACTAAATGAATGAGCGCGATAGATAGTTTTAGCCACGTATAAAATGAGGAAAAGGTTTTCTTTATTACAGAGAAAATAAAAGTTGTATTATTTGAGTGAAAGTTTCATTTAATAAAAACGTACAAATTGAAATGAGCAAGCACTAAGTACATTAATTTATTTTTACTATTGATCACGATCTTTTTTGTATCGAAACTTTTTTATGAACGTAGCAACTCAACAAATAAAATTAAAAAAAAAAACTTATAACTCACTAGTGAATAATAGCAATGAAAAAGTCACAGTTTGATTATAGGTGTCATTAGGTGCCTAATTGCGGTGAAATTATAGCCACTTTACGAGCAAGTGTGTTGAAAAAGTAAATTACGTATTATAAAATATGATTGCTTAAAAAACCAAATTAATGTAATGTTATGAAGTAATCATACTACAAAAATATCTAAGTAAAAGTTTGGCTGAAAATGCAAGCGCTCATCTCTCTTCAAATTAAACTCTGTGGCGACTGACTAGCGACATCTATCGCAACACCTGCGTACTAACAAACGATCGACAGAAGTTCCGCGTTATCGCGCTATCAACATTATCCGCGACATAAGCCTATAAAGGAGTTCCCGACTTACAACTGTCGGGCAGTTAGCCCGTCCGGTCGGAGGATCCTCCATTTTCAATGGGGGATGAGGAGCTTTACACCCTGTTCCTCAAACTCTCCCAAACTGGTGACCCCGACGTGATCGTCAGCGCAGCCTTCGTGCAACTACTTCAGACGTCGTCACCACTTCCCCTTCGCCTTCGAGCAGCGAGTCATACCGTCAGCCAGCAGCCACGGCTTCATGGGGTATCCTGACCACCAGCATGCAGCGGAAGCGCATTCATCACCCCCAGCCTCATCAGCGACCTTGGCACAGCACACTGCACTTCGGCCGGTCAGCAAGCAGAGACACCCTTCTCTCCTGGTCGACGCAGCAGCCAACCACTACGCAGCACTGCACACTCCGACCCACTGGAGCATACGCAGCATCACCCCGACTCACTGGGGCATCCACGGCAAGCACTGCATCACTCCGACTCACTGGAGCTAATATGCAGCATCACCCCGACTCACTGGGGCATCACCGCAGACAGTTCCGACACACCGTGAACTATGCGGCATCCGGTTCCGACTCACTGGAACCTTCCACTGGCTGACAAGCGCCAAGACTTAACCTGCTTTCGACCTCCCGGTCTCGGAGGGGAGTGATGTGGCGACTAGCGACATCTATCGCAACACCTGCGTACTGACAAACGATCGACAGAAGTTCCTACATCGCGCTATCAACATTATCCGCGACATAAGCGTATATAGGAGTTCCGGACTTACAACTGTCGGGCAGCCTTTTCAATGGGGGATGAGGAGCTTTACACCCTGTTCCTCAAACTCTCCCAAAACTCTATGGTTTTGTTGCAGAAACGCGCCAATTTTACTGAACAAAAGGCGGGAAACTTGGTATTTTGTGTTAGATCAATGTATCAAATCATGTTACTCGAGTAGAACAGTGATTTTATACTTGATTTCTATTAATAACTAGCTGATGCCCGCGTGGATACTGTAAAAACAATCCTTGATGCGGATTATATATCATTCTAAAATTTCAGCTCGATCGTTGCAGAACTTTTTGAGTTTTTGAAGCGTACACAAACCAACATAACATTTATATATATATAGATAGATAGATATAAGATATATATAGATAGATAGAAGATAGATATATAGATATAGACTAGCTGATGCCCGCGGCTTCGCCCGCGTGGATACTGTAAAAACAATCCTTGATGCGGATTATATATCATTCTAAAATTTCAGCTCGATCGTTGCAGAACTTTTTGAGTTTTTGAAGCGTACACAAACCAACATAACATTTATATATATATACTAGCTGATGCCCGCAGCTTCGCCCGCGTGGAAGTCGGTTAAATTATATACTAAAAACCTTCCTCGAGAACTACTTTATCCATTGGTGAAAACAGCATGAAAATCGGTGAAGTAGTTTTTGAGTTTTTGAAGCGTACACAAACCAACATAACATTTTTATATATACAGATATATATATATATATATATAGATAGATATATAGATATAGACTAGCTGATGCCCGCGGCTTCGCCCGCGTGGAAGTCGGTTAAATTATATACTAAAAACCTTCCTCCAGAACTACTTTATCCATTGGTGAAAACAGCATGAAAATCGGTGCAGAACTTTTTGAGTTTTTGAAGCGTACACAAACCAACATAACATTTTTATTTATATAGATAGATATAAGATATAAGATAAGATAAGATAGATAGATAGATTATGTTAATTTGCTTGTAAATATCAACGAGCAGGCTGGCTGGCTGATTTATGCTGAAACATGTTTTAGAGGGTATCAAAGCACGTTTTAATAAATAATTAACGTTTTAAAAAAAATATATGATTTATTGATTGCATAAAAAACTAATTAATATAATGCCATGAAATAATAATATTATTACCGGCACGGTTCTTGAGTGCTCGGCGGAAGAGTGGGGATCGCTATGCGCATCGTACACTTTATGACAAATAAAACGCACACCCGTTTATTAATTATTGGTCGTGAGGTAAGTGCAGCAGGAGTAAAAAACAAATCCCGAGTGACGGCTATGTATGACGCGATGCGCTACGGGCCAATCACTGCACTTTCCCCGCCCCGCGTCTCACTTCATACCACCAAAGGGACGGACCCAATAACTCACTTTTGCGTCAGCGAAAACATCTGATACCCAGTAAAAGTCTGGCTGAAAAGACACGTGCACACAATCTCAAATCGTATAGTTCTCTATGGTTTCATTTTAGGAACGCGCCAAAAAAAAAAACAAACGGCGAAAAGCTCAGTTTTTTCTTTTCGCATTGTTCGAGTTAAATGTGTTCTGTGACGCCGCGTAGCTTAGTACTGACACGAGGTTGTATTCACTTTTGAATTTGTATTTGCCTTGGTGACAGCAATCTCGTGTTCTACGCGCTCTATCTGGCTGCTATTTGATCTGAGGTTTAAGTAGTATTAGTTTTGTTAAAGATTGATATTAGCAGATCCGCTATACTTAGATAGATAGATGCTTCGGGCTAGTGTCCGCAACACCACGCCCGGAGCGTGTGTTTTGCGTACGGGTGGGAATCTCATCCACCGAAGCTCCCCGAGAAAAGCCAGCAACCCCTTGATGTTACCGGCAATCTCGCGGAGAGTACCTGGGTTACCAAAGTACTTGGCCCTGTATGGGGCAACCCCCGGACAGTGTAGGAGCACGTGGGCTGCTGTTTCTTCTTCCTCCATGCAGGCTCGACACAGAGGACTATCCGTGACACCTATAACAAAGAGGTGCTTATTAAATGTACCGTGTCCAGTGATGGCGGCCGTCACTGTGCGTAGATGCAGCTTAGTCAGCCGGAGCGCTTGTTTGGTGAGACGGGCGTCGATGGCGGGAAGGTAGACCTGCATCTATACTACCATGCCAAGCGGAAGCAAAGCGTGTCGTTGTAAATTCGCAAAAGCATACATCCAGGTCCTCACCAATCCGCTATACTTGTACTTACAATCTTTTTTTCCAGATGAGTCGTTGCAATTTGTGGCAGAAGCCGCGCATCAGTTATTATTTCGAGCCTATACAGCCGAGCTTTGACGAATATATCTGTAAGTGCAAACCTATATTTACTAACTTTACGCTATGTACAGTGCGATCAAATTATCTTGGCAGCTCCGAACTTCGTGCAGGTCATTTTGTTGCAAAAGTGTTATATGATATTTATTTTATTTGTATTTCTCACTGTTTAAATTAGATATTTTCTGATCGTTTAAGTATTGGTTTATCTGGCAATAACAGTTTTATTCCCAAGTTTACATGCGTAAAATTTCGCAAAGCCTATGTTCAGAGCTGCCAAGATAATTTGATCGCACTGTATGTCTGCTGAGATATTTCGTTGTGATCAATGTTCATTCCGTCCATATATAGAGAAAATGCCTTTGTCCTGCTCTGTGACTGTACAGTCATCCTATTAGACACATTAATACATATATATTTTTATCTTATCTTTATTTATAGGGTTTTTTCGCTGAACGTTAACGTTGCCCTATGATCACCAGTAAGACTGAAACCAACAATATGTGAAAATACTAGTCTGCTTAATTTAGTTTGGAATAAAATGTCTAATTTTGGGACCATTTAGTGGGATTCGGCGAATCACAAACGATATTCGTTCAAGAACGTCATTCTTGATATAAAACGAAAGAAATCCATTTAAAAAATCATATGTCTGCGACAATTTCAATTTAGTTAGTAGCAAGTTAGTAGGTACCAAAAGATTCAGGAACAGCTATTTTTGTTGTTTTGTTGTCAGTTTGCGATGAGTGCGCCGACTTTGTGTACGAGAATTGCGCCTTACACGGACCTTTGCTGGTCATACCCGACGATAAGGTAAGGACTTATACCTTTTATTATTTGAGTGTTACTGTTTAAAAGATCCTTATAGTCATGTTAAGAGAATGAAGTAAAGGTTAAGGTAGCGGATCTACCCTTTCATACATAACATCACACCTGCAATCCCCGAAGGGTTAGGCAGACCCCACATTTTGCCAGTGATGTAATAGGGGGCGAGCCTATTGTCATCAACCGGGCACAAATCTTGACTCTGTGGCTGCTACTAAAGAAATCCTGATGGAAAAACCCAATAACACTTTGGTCGACCTGGGGATAGAACCCAGGACCTCATTCGCAGCAGTGGTACTTGCAACCACTAGACTCTAGACCTACGAGACACTCTGTATCCTTTCAGTGTTGATTGTATGCCGTTCTTGGAGCAGCCTGGAGCCTGGGCTTGGCCATAATAATGCTTCCTTCATGGTTCATGGGTATTCAAAACTGTAGCACACATTTGTTTAGGTTCCATCCAAAAGCCCGTTCCCTGCTTACGTCCCGCGCGCCGCGCTCACTATCCCGCATGTGTTCCTACACCTAGCTCCCTCCATCATACCAGGTATGCTATATCTATCCTTTGTCCTTTAATAATAAATAACATTGTTAAAGCTTAACAAACACAGTATTATTTTCATGCCATACTTGCTTGTGTTGTGTGTGTGGTTTTGCAAGCGAAGGAGTTCTGTAATTGACCCACGGAGTCGTACACAATAAATAATATCTTACATGTTCGTATAAGTTCATATAACTTCCTTGATTGCCTATTTCATCAAATAGTCACTAGGAACTTATATTATATGAACTGAGAGGGTTGTATTGGTGATTTTAATCATTATTATTCAGTAAAGTCACATTAGTTACGGTCGCGAATTTTATTTTATAATGTACCTACAACCTAGTAATGATCGGTAATTTGAAAAAAATAATAATCGAATTTCGCGGGTAACCCTCCAGGATTCATCTCGAAAAGAACTAGGCTAGCATAGGTAGTGATGACGATGATGTCGTGACGAACGGAAATAGACGGTTTTATCCCGATATAGTACGATCCCATGGTACCTATTATTTAAGAGCTTGGAATATTGCAGCATAGTTTGGACTCCTTTCTACGAAGTACATAAGCGCCGGTTGGAATCAGTGCAGAAAAGATTCCTTTGGCATTTGTCATATCATTGCAATATGGCCAGAATTTTAACTAGCTACAGCTCACGCTTGAAACATTTCAAGCTTATGAGCCTGGAAAATCGCCGTATGATCCTAGATCATCTGTTACTATATAAAATAATTAACACTCACATTGATTGTCCACGGTTACTGAGTCAAATAAATTTGAATGTGCCTTACAAACTGGCTCGTAAGTCTAAATACAGGCTGCTTCGCGCTAAGGGCTTTAAAACTAATCTAGGTCATTTTTCCACCATTAACAGAATGCAGGTTCAGTTTGGTCGCCTGTCATGCTCACTCAGTGTTGATATTGATATTATGTCTTACTCTTTACATAAAATCAAATCTGTCTTGCGTAGGGTATTATCACAAAGTGAATAATTTGTTTTGTTTAAAAAATAAGTAGTCTTTTTCGTATAGATTCATTAACTGTTTGTATTACGTCATAAATTTTATTTCTCTTTCATTGCTGGCAAAAGAGTCCAGCTTTAATTTTTAGCTTTAATTTATAAAATCTTGTTTTTTGAAGTGAAAACGTATGTCTACTCTACTCCTATGTTTAATGCATGCCGTGGCAGCCTTTAATTAAGGCTACACTATACAATGTCATCGTAATATGAGAACTTCAACATGTATTTTGGTGTATGCTTTGTTGGTTGTCCTTAAATAAATAAATAAATAAAGAGACATCCACCTAGCATCCACCAGCTAGACCTTGATCATTATGTATTTGTAACTCAGGGGCAGGTCTGGGTGTGTTCAGCACATTAACTCTACCGCGCGGAGTGCGCTTCGGTCCGTACTGCGGAGTGCGCACGCAGGAAATCGACTCCATGTATTGTTGGCAGGTAATTTTATTTCACTTATTCTAAAATAAAAAAAAATGACTTGTATAAAATCTAACAGGTTTAAAACTTAACAAGACGAAAGACACTTTTCGTTTTCCTCGTCATAAGAGTACACTAGAGTTAGAGTCTAGATATTTTAAGGAAAGTTATACCGAATACAACTAGTTGGTTCCCAGGTATATATAGAGCAATGACAGGGAGAACACGTACCTTTCGGCTTGGTTAAGGGTCTTTTTACTCCCTTTACATAACTTGAGAAACCTCGCTAGATCTACGACCGCTCACACAAGCGCTCGCACGTAGTGGACGCGGCGGACGGCGAGCGCTCCAACTGGATGCGCTATGTCAACTGCGCAAGGCACTGGCACGAACAGAACCTTCTCGCTTACCAGTATCAGGGACAGCTGTATTACAGGTATGTGTTCAGTTCAGTATAACTTGTGGAGCCTCGCTAGATCTACGAGCGCTCCAACTGGATGCGCTATGTCAACTGCGCAAGGCACTGGCACGAACAGAACCTTCTCGCTTACCAGTATCAGGGACAGCTGTATTACAGGTATGTGTTCAGTTCAGTATAACTTGTGGAGCCTCGCTAGATCTACGAGCGCTCCAACTGGATGCGCTATGTCAACTGCGCAAGGCACTGGCACGAACAGAACCTTCTCGCTTACCAGTATCAGGGACAGCTGTATTACAGGTATGTGTTCAGTTCAGTATAACTTGTGGAGCCTCGCTAGATCTACGAGCGCTCCAACTGGATGCGCTATGTCAACTGCGCAAGGCACTGGCACGAACAGAACCTTCTCGCTTACCAGTATCAGGGACAGCTGTATTACAGGTATGTGTTCAGTTCAGTATAACTTGTGGAGCCTCGCTAGATCTACGAGCGCTCCAACTGGATGCGCTATGTCAACTGCGCAAGGCACTGGCACGAACAGAACCTTCTCGCTTACCAGTATCAGGGACAGCTGTATTACAGGTATGTGTTCAGTTCAGTATAACTTGTGGAGCCTCGCTAGATCTACGAGCGCTCCAACTGGATGCGCTATGTCAACTGCGCAAGGCACTGGCACGAACAGAACCTTCTCGCTTACCAGTATCAGGGACAGCTGTATTACAGGTATGTGTTCAGTTCAGTATAACTTGTGGAGCCTCGCTAGATCTACGAGCGCTCCAACTGGATGCGCTATGTCAACTGCGCAAGGCACTGGCACGAACAGAACCTTCTCGCTTACCAGTATCAGGGACAGCTGTATTACAGGTATGTGTTCAGTTCAGTATAACTTGTGGAGCCTCGCTAGATCTACGAGCGCTCCAACTGGATGCGCTATGTCAACTGCGCAAGGCACTGGCACGAACAGAACCTTCTCGCTTACCAGTATCAGGGACAGCTGTATTACAGGTATGTGTTCAGTTCAGTATAACTTGTGGAGCCTCGCTAGATCTACGAGCGCTCCAACTGGATGCGCTATGTCAACTGCGCAAGGCACTGGCACGAACAGAACCTTCTCGCTTACCAGTATCAGGGACAGCTGTATTACAGGTATGTGTTCAGTTCAGTATAACTTGTGGAGCCTCGCTAGATCTACGAGCGCTCCAACTGGATGCGCTATGTCAACTGCGCAAGGCACTGGCACGAACAGAACCTTCTCGCTTACCAGTATCAGGGACAGCTGTATTACAGGTATGTGTTCAGTTCAGTATAACTTGTGGAGCCTCGCTAGATCTACGAGCGCTCCAACTGGATGCGCTATGTCAACTGCGCAAGGCACTGGCACGAACAGAACCTTCTCGCTTACCAGTATCAGGGACAGCTGTATTACAGGTATGTGTTCAGTTCAGTATAACTTGTGGAGCCTCGCTAGATCTACGAGCGCTCCAACTGGATGCGCTATGTCAACTGCGCAAGGCACTGGCACGAACAGAACCTTCTCGCTTACCAGTATCAGGGACAGCTGTATTACAGGTATGTGTTCAGTTCAGTATAACTTGTGGAGCCTCGCTAGATCTACGAGCGCTCCAACTGGATGCGCTATGTCAACTGCGCAAGGCACTGGCACGAACAGAACCTTCTCGCTTACCAGTATCAGGGACAGCTGTATTACAGGTATGTGTTCAGTTCAGTATAACTTGTAGACCCTCGCTAGATCTACGAGCGCTCCAACTGGATGCCCTAAGTCTATATACACACATCAAAAGTGTCTAGGGATCAACATATATTTTTGCAATAACTTTTCTCCTGATTGATATTAATTAAAATTTTCTTTAAGGATTCATCAAATAAAGTGTTTTCGTTTGTCACAGTAACGATAAACCAAGTCACCTTTGCATTAATAAAGAAATTTGCCATTTTCCTAATAAAGGGATTTTTGACATTTGAACCACTAACATTAAAGTTCGAAAAAAAGACTGAAATAACACATTTTTCTGATTAAAACCAACGTTATTATGGAGCGGCGACGTCATTTAAGCAGGGAAGAAATGCTCAGAGCCGTGGGAATGATAGAAGCTGGTTCCCGGCAACGTACTGTGGCTTTAGCTCTGAATACAAGTCAGAGTGTTATCAGTCGACTTTGGACACGTTACCGAAGCACTGGTACCGTGGCTGAGCGCCATGGAGGACGGTATCGCTGCACCACACGGAGACAAGACCGATACATTCAAATCTTAACTCGAAGAGCTCCAACAATAACCGCCATGATGTTAGCCGTGAGGCTTCATCACTCTTCAGGGAATTTAATTAGCGACCAAACAGTCAGAAACCGCTTGCATGAAGTGAACCTTCATTCCCGAAGACCGCTACGGGTACCACCTATAGCAATGCACAATCGTAGGATTCGATATCAATGGGCTCTTGAACACAGAAATTGGGCAGAAGAATAATGGCGTTTCGTGTGCTTTTCTGATGAGTCTCGTTTTGGTATGAGACCGGATACAAGACGTATACGACACTGGAGAACCCCTGGACGCCAACAGCGATTAAAATCCTGCCAGGAAGTCCATCCTTATAGTGGTGGAACCATCATGGTATGGGCGGGTATTTGGATCGGCGGAAGAACTGAGTTGATTTGGATCAGAGGCAACCTCAACGCTCAAATTTATGCTGAGACGATTGTATCAGACGTCATCGTTCCTCTACAAGTGCAAATCGGTCCCTTATTTCAGTTAATGCATGATAATGCACGACCACACACCGCAAGAGTTGTAAGACAGACTCTCGCCGCAGCTAACATTATCATATTATATTAGATAACTATTTATCTATAATATGTATGTATTTAGAAATATATAAGTATGTTTATCAGTTGTCTAGTACCCATAACACAAGCTCTGCTTAGCTTGGGACTAGATGGCGTTGTGTGATAGTTGTGGAATATTATTATTTAACATCAATGTCCTGCCCTGGCCTGCTCAGTCGCCAGACTTGAACCCGATTGAGCATGCATGGGATATGCTACAGAGAAGAGCTCTGCCGAATATGGAGGGTATCCAGTCGCAAGAAGACCTTTTTTTGTTGTTGCAACGAACATGGGCGGCCATTCCACAGCGTGATTTGGATGAACTCATTTTGAGTATGCCAAACCGATGTTCTTGTGTTGTTAGTGTTCGCGGTAGAAACACGGATTATTAATTGTTTAAGTTACCCAATAAAATTTTAAAGAAAACTGTTATTTCAGTCTTTTTTTCGAACTTTAATGTTAGTGGTTCAAATGTCAAAAATCCCTTTATTAGGAAAATGGCAAATTTCTTTAATAATGCAAAGGTGACTTGGTTTATCGTTACTGTGACAAACGAAAACACTTTATTTGATGAATCCTTAAAGAAAATTTTAATTAATATCAATCAGGAGAAAAGTTATTGCAAAAATATATGTTGATCCCTAGACACTTTTGATGTGTGTATGTATGGTTTCAGATCACTAATGATTATTTTCGTCAAAATCTTTCAGGACAATAAAAATAATTCCTCGTTTCACGGAGCTAATGGTGTTCTACGGCAGCGAGTTCGCGAACGCACTTCACATCAACCTCAGCAACTCGCCGCCCGGATATGCGCAAAAATACGGTAAAATATTGATAATGATAACCTAAAACATGTTTTTTAATTAATTACAGCGAATGGAGTGACCTAAATAACATTTGGGTGCAATATAATTTGAACTAGGTCTTTTAATGACTACGAGGATTTGTTAAAATGTGTATCATAAACTTGATGAATATGCTCGTTTGTCTAAGTGGTAGCGAGCGCTTCTCCCGAGCGAGGATGAGGTCTTGGTTTCGATTCCCAAGTCGGGCAGTGTTATTAGGTTATTCCCATCGATCACTAATAAAAAACTAGATACACAATCCCATGCAAAAGTTCTCTAAAAACTGTCGCCACACGTTTTCACGTAATTCTACACTCGAGAGCAATGAATCCGGGTCACTTAAAGAATGTTAAAAATCTCGGAAACTAAAAATGATAGGTTAATGCAATAAATTGTATTTAATAGACAATGTAATACTCCTTAAATGAAGGTATTAAAACTTCTTAGTTATTGTAAAGTTATATCATAAAAAAATCAAATTTGAAAAAGGGCCACTTTCGAAGATGGAACTACGTAATTACAGCATTTGGTTTTGCTTTTGTTTGTAATCTGTCATTTATGTGGGTACATAAACCATGTTGATAGTGCTCTATATTCATTATTCAAGCTGAAATTATGTCGCTTACGCCTGAAGAATGCACCAGAATACTTACAATGCTGAAAACCGGCCGGAGTCAGCGCGATAAAGCCAGGACTGTCGGTGTGTCGCTGTCAACAGTACAAAGAGTTCTCCGACGTTACGAAGAAACTGGTTCTTACCTACACAGACCAGGAACGGGCAGAACCAGGTGTACCACAGCACGAGAAGACCGATACTTGGTGAACACCATGCTTCGAAATCGCTTTCTCACAGGAACTGAACTCACAAATCAGTTTCGACGCCTCGGAGGAAGTAACCCAAGTGCATGGACAGTAAGACGTCGGCTTGCTGAATCTAACTTAAAACCCCTTAGACCTGCAAACGGCCCTAAACTGGAGCGTGGGCATCGTATTTCAAGACTAAGATATGCCCAGAGCCACGTAAATTGGAGTATTGAAGATTGGTCAAAAGTTATGTTCTCCGACGAATCAAAATTTATGCTCTACAAGCACGATGGAAGACACAGAGTGTATCGAAGACCAGGGGAAAGATTCAAGCAAGCATGCATCGAAGAAAAAGTAGCCTACGGTGGTGGGTCTGTACTTGCGTGGGCCGGAATTTCTTCTGAAAGTCGCACAGAGCTGGTGATCATAGAAAACGGCTCTTTAACTAGCGAAAGATATGTGGAAGAAATCCTCAATGATCACGTTGGTCCATTTATGGTCAATTTAGGTGAGGATGCTATATTTATGCATGACAATGCCCGACCTCATACAGGTAGGATTGTGAATGACTACCTTCAAGAGATGAACATTACTCGTATGGAGTGGCCAGCGCGCAGCCCGGATATCAACCCGATCGAGCATGCTTGGGACGAGCTAGACAGATGCGTAAAACAACGAAACCCTCCCCCAATCACGCTTCGTGAGCTCAAAATTGCTCTCACAGAGGAATGGGAGAATATTCCCCAAAATCGTACAAGGAACTTGGTGTACAGCATGCCAAACCGCGTAAACGCACTAATGGAAGCACGAGGAGGCAATACGAAGTATTAAAATTCAAGAAAATCGTAATAAAGTTCAAAAATTTCATGTTTCCTATTTTTGTTTTAAGGAGAGATCAGCAGTTTTTTTCTTTATGTAATTTTGTGTTAATAAAATGTATGGTGACTCATATTTTTTTTACTTTTATTTAAGGAGTATTACATTGTCTATTAAATACAATTTATTGCATTAACCTATCATTTTTAGTTTCCGAGATTTTTAACATTCTTTAAGTGACCCGGATTCATTGCTCTCGAGTGTAGTTGAAATAAATATACATTAATGTAAATTCAACCTTAAACACATTGCATAAAGTTGTATTCACAAAGCTACGTACAATAAGTTTTTGTGTGTTTTTTAGTGTAAGAACTTTTTGCGACCGATCCTCGCTGGTCAACCTATATCAGAACAAACTCAACCTGACGCGCATGTTTTAAAGTCAGAATTACAAAGTGCCGATATGAAAATGGAACAGAATCAACACACCTAACTCGAACAATGATTAAATACGTTTAGTAAGGGTATTTACAATTGAGTTGAGATGCCATATACCTCCTGGTATTTGTTACGACTTAATTTAAAAAACGTGTTTTCGATGATATCTTGACAAAATAATTATCAGTATTTACAATACAGTGATAACAATTAAATAATGATAATATTAATACTTACCGGAAATATGAAATTCCATTCTTTTTGAGCGTCCTGGATGTGTGATTTTTACACTTTTTAAACGAGCGCTGAGCTCACATGTTTACCGTCGGAGCGTTCGAATCCTCGCTAGAGTATATATGTTCTGTGGTTCGAATGCTACTAGATTATAAGCGGACCCAAATGTTGAACGGGCGCTCATCGGTTGGGAGATTTTTTGTCACTGATTGTGTATAGTAGGTACTGTATCTAGTTGTATTAGTGATCGATGGTTATTCCATTAGGAATTTCTCCCTGGTAGCGTGTTATGACTGTTACACGGAAATACCTCTAGTACTATCGAGTATCCTGTGGTACACCTTTGTTTAATTATTCGGGGATATTTTCGATATTTAATTTACGTAAGCCAACAGTTTTTCAGTCGGAAAACTTCCAATTTACATTATATACCTAATGTTTTTTATTCTTTCAATAGGTGTACCTGCTGCAAAGAAACCCAAACTAGATCTGCAGAAAGATAAAAACGAAACATTAATATCACCCGAGCATAAGAAAAGTGGTCAGGAAAAAACCAAGAAAACTAAATTTATCAAAGACAGTAGGTCTAAAACTACTATAAAACCCACAATAAATATTACTAATAAAGATAGTATTAAAACTAGTTCTAAAGTTGCTAATAATACTAAATGTATTAAAGAAAAAAATAATATTCAGGCAAAGAAAACTAAAGAGCATGCTGCTTCATTTAAGTGTAATAATGTCAGCAAAGATGAATTCAAATGTAAGATATGTAATTACAATGGTATTAACAGTAGTGATATCAAGAGACATAGCTTAAGACACAATAGTTTATGTGTTAATAAAGATAGACCGTATAAATGTGATATTTGTCAGAGCAGTTTTAGTAAAAAGCATGTTTTAGCAAATCATATTCGTATACACACTGGTGAGAGACCTTATAAATGTGATATTAGTCAAAGGAGTTTTAGTCATAACAGTGATTTGAAAACCCATATTCGTACACACACTGGTGAGAAACCTTTTAAATGTGATATTTGTGAGAGTAGTTTTACTCAAAGAGGTCATTTGAATAATCATATTCGAACACACACTGGTGAGAAACCTTTTAAATGTGATATTTGTCAAAGGAGTTTTAGTCATAACAGTGATTTGAAAACCCATATTCGTACACACACTGGTGAGAAACCTTTTAAATGTGATATTTGTGAGAGTAGTTTTACTCAAAGAGGTCATTTGAATAATCATATTCGAACACACACTGGTGAGAAACCTTTTAAATGTGATATTTGTGAGAGTAGTTTTACTCAAAGAGGTCATTTGAATAGTCATATTCGAACACACACTGGTGCGAAACCTTTTAAATGTGATATTAGTCAAAGGAGTTTTAGTCATAACAGTGATTTGAAAACCCATATTCGTACACACACTGGTGAGAAACCTTTTAAATGTGATATTTGTGAGAGTAGTTTTACTCAAAGAGGTCATTTGAATAATCATATTCGAACACACACTGGTGAGAAACCTTTTAAATGTGATATTTGTCAAAGGAGTTTTAGTCATAACAGTGATTTGAAAACCCATATTCGTACACACACTGGTGAGAAACCTTTTAAATGTGATATTTGTGAGAGTAGTTTTACTCAAAGAGGTCATTTGAATAGTCATATTCGAACACACACTGGTGCGAAACCTTTTAAATGTGATATTTGTGAGAGTAGTTTTACTCAAAGAGGTCATTTGAATAATCATATTCGAACACACACTGGTGAGAAACCTTTTAAATGTGATATTTGTGAGAGTAGTTTTACTCAAAGAGGTCATTTGAATTATCATATTCGAACACACACTGGTGAGAAACCTTTTAAATGTGATATTTGTGAGAGTAGTTTTAGTCACAAGTGTTATTTGGATATTCATATTCGTACACACACTGGTGAGAAACCTCATAAATGTGATATTTGTGAGAGTAGTTTTATTAACAGTAGTAATTTGAAAACACATATTCGTACACACACTGGTGAGAAACCTTATAAATGTGATATTTTTGTGAGAGTAGTTTTAGCCGAAATGGTACTTTGAAAATCCATATTAACAAACATCATAAATGAATCACATTACACACAGCGGCAGTCAACGTGGTCTTTTTTTTTATTATTTCATATGGGCTTACTCTTGACCTCAATCTTGCCCTAAGGGCAGAGATGAGGTCGACGATGGAACGAGCTTACCCAGAAGAAGCCTATTTACTCGCGACTTAAATATATTGGGGTTATATGAACTCGGGAAAACCGACGCAGGCAGGGTGTTCCACTCCTTGGCTGTACGAATAATGAAAGACTTAGCAAAACGCTTCGTACGAATGTGAGGAACATCGACAAGGTATGGGTGATAACCCGCAGTACGTCTAGTCTCTCGATGGAAGAAGGGAGATGGTGGAATAAGCTCGTGGTGGTCTAAACCCTAAACGCGAATAAGTGAACAAACTAGATGCCAGAGGTAGCTTCTCTAGTTGGTTTAAGTGAATAATTTCACATTAAGTTAGTTTAAAATAAATTTAAGTAAAAACTACGACTGCCTCGTTGACCTAGTGGTGGCAAACAGCTACCGCTGAGTATGAGGTGTTGGGTTGGATTCTAGGGTCAGGCAAAGTGTTTTTTTTTTTTTTGGAATTACTCGGTAGCGGCTTAGAGTCCGTATTCGTGTCTGATTGATGGCAATAGGTTAGCCCTTATTACAGGAACCATTTTTCTAACCCATCATCACCATCTGAGGCTTTTGAGCTTTTTATTTTTAGTTAATGTTTTCAATATTCAAGAGGTTCGATTTAAATGTATAGTCGACCTTGTTTTATACTTTTTGACACATAATAAGTTGCACTTAGTTTTTTACTTTATTATTGTTGTGTTTTAGTGATTTTCTTTTGGTTTTTATTTTTAGTCATAATTTTATAACATGGTTTATAAAATACGAAACATCAATAGGTGGTCGAAAAACTCATAGCATGAGTCTTTTTTCTTCTCATCTGATGTTTTATAGACGCGAGTTGGACTCAGCCTGGTCGAGGATACTTTTCCTTTCTTTCTTTTTTAAACGTTGCTACAATAATGTGGGTGGGTATTTAAATGTTTGTAATGGTATTTAATAATCATTTAAATTAATAACAAAAACAACCAATCCCGGAACAACTACCTGTAGTTCGTACGGTCAGCAACAAAGAAGTACAATTATTTGATGTACAGTATTCCAGCTATTGCTTTTAATGTTTCAGAAGATTATTCTTTAAAATATTCCTTACTATTCAATAACTTGTTGGTAACGAATTATATCTAAACAGTTTTTATTAATTAATAAATCATCTGCTTTGAAACTAACGTAGTGTTAAGCTACTTCTGTTGCTGACCGTACAATTTGGTTGATTCACCTCATAATTTTATTTGGTGTATTTTAATTTTATTATTTTTAAGCATATAATCTGATCTTGTTTGCGGGGCAAATATATTACCAGTTATTGCATAGAATAGAGGTTTGGAAGGAGAAAAGGTATGGAGGCTTTTGGCCAGCAGTGGGACCAAAAATAGGCTAACAAAAAAAAAAAAAACTCAAAGACGGATTGATAGTTTTGTTCAATATTTAAATGTATAGTCGACCAAGTACTTGCTTTGTAATTTTTAAGTTTTTGTCGATATAAGTATCATATTTTTAGTTTTAACTTTATTAATATTGTGCTTTTATGATTCTCTTAGACAATAAGTTTAGGTCATAATTTTATAAGATGATGGATTCGTCATTCATTTTTTTTATTTATAATAATTGTTGTGATTTTCTTTATTACCGGAATGAAAGTTTCAGTTATTTATTTTTATTACCATATTTAAAGAAATAATAGACGATAACAGAAGAGTATTGTATTTTCTTATAAAATCTTTCTAAATAACCCACGCATTAAATAATTTTATACTTACGATAAAGTTACCCTTTTTGTGAAGTTAGTTTATCAAATTGTTTTTCACTAATTTAAAAATGTTTTTCTTTTTCGTTATTTCTCATTAAATAAATACTATAATAACCCATTAATTAAATAAAAATAAACATAAGAAGTTTTGTTTTTTTTTTCTATTGGTTTGATAATATAATTTTTCCTTAGTAAACTGCTAAATAAAAATTTTATTTCTAATCCAGCTTTTTTTTAATGGTTGGGATGGTTGAACAGTGCTTACACAAGTTTTATGTAGCATACGTTTTTTTTTTACTATAATATTTCCGAACGTAGTACACATCATTATCCGAAACACTTTTATCACGTTACATTTCCTGTCATGTTGCCTACGCTGGTTTTATCTATCCCTCTCCTTTCCTCCTATCACGCCTCCATGCGACAGAAAGAGAAAGGAGTATTGCCGCCAGCGTCCAATGACGCGAGCTTCCGAGGTGATGAAGAAAGCCACCACGCCATGATGCACTTCAAATTCATATATTCAACGGCTTAACACCTCTTTACGCTATACCGCTAAGTTATTGCGGTGCGCAACCATAAACCTAAAAACCAATCTATGAGTGTCGGCCGACACAAAGGGGGACAATAAACGGTAAAGTGCAGCGCTGGAAGAAGCCACGTACAAGACTTCAACACGGCGCTCTCCAGTCGCATCAGCCATCGTTCCAGGCGATCCTGCAAACTCCCAAGTAAATCCCAATATCGTTTCCTATAGTATAGAACCGGTTGGCAACATTCACTCCCGCATACATAACTTACAGACTTACACAACGCTTATTGGCCTTCGCAGCCGCTATCCCAACTTCACCAAACAGCGTGTTACAGAAATGGAGGGTGTTCTTTACACTATCTATTGTCGTGGTATGGGCTTATGATGAGATGAGGCGGGATGAATGGCGTGTGACTAAAAAAACAACAGACTTCAAAAACACCAAAAAGAGAAAAATAAACTTAAGAAGAAAAATCAGCTTCTGAAGTCGGCGACTTTTGTTTGTTTGACTTCATGTTTTTGCCACCGACTTCAGAAGCTGATTTTTCTTCTTAAGTTTATTTTTCTCTTTTTGGTGTTTTTGAAGTGGTTTGTTTTTTTTGCAAAAAGGTTTTTTTATTTTTTCATTTTTAGTTGTAATAAGTACCTATATATTAATATATATCTATATCCTATACAAATATTTACTATGCATTCAACCAAGAAACCTAACCCTTAACCTTCAAGATTCAACTATTTTTGCTTTCAACTCTTAACCGTTGAGGAGTGGTACTACTCCTCAACGGTTAAGAGAATGTAGACAAGGTGATGACTGCTAGATGCGAATACTTGAATAGCGTCAGAAAAAGCACGAAACACGTCATTCGTGTCTATGTAATTCATATTTAACAACTAAAAAAATGTGTATTGTACACATCTGCATACCCCCTCAGAGCATACAGGCGTGATGTTACGTCATGATAATGTATATTCAATAAACATCCAAGCGATTCCAGCAATTACGACAGATTTGCCGTCTATTTTTGAAGAGTTCCATTGTATATCTCCGAAGATCAGCACCAGATCTTCACCAAATTAAAATGGGACCACCTCAGGAGTATACTCTTTCAAATAAAAAAAGAATTTTGAGAATCGGTCCACAAATGGGGGAGAAATCAGGTAAAAAAAGATGTGGCTCTGGTTGGCTGGACAAAACTTCAAAACGGCTCGCATTTACAATAGGGCAATAGGGCACTTTATGTGACGGCTAAACACCCTTATTTCAGAATAGGTGACGCTACAGAATCTTAGATAATCGATCGAAAGCGTGTCCAGCCAGCTTGAAAAACCACTTTTCGCTGGTCTCTCAATCTCGGTAACGGAAGTGATTTTGACGACTTTTTGCATATCAACGGGCGTCACATAAATATGTGACAGGCATCAAGCTAAAAGTTTTGTGATACGTACAGTGGTTTAGTAGAAAAATGCAAAAAGCTGTGTCCAGCCATCTGGAATTTACGTAAAAAACTTTTGGCTGGCACTTCCGAATCCCACATAACGGGAGCGTTTTCGAATATGGTTCCTTTACTAATACTTGGTGACGCAATGTGTGACAGTAATAACGTTTGATTTATGGCGTCACATGTAAGGGTTTACGAGATATCAATGAAAACTTAATGTATATTTGTGTCCAGCCATCTTGAACTCAGGCTGGCTGGACACGTGTATCTCCGCTGCCTGATGATCTACGACCTTCAAAATGTTATCAAAATGTTGTGACGGGGACGATGATGATAACCTGAATTAGTGACGGAGAAACTTTGGGTAGTTTCAAAGATATTGATCATTTAAATTTTCCCATACAAACATCCATTAATATTGTGAGGTGACCATATTTTTTACATAATTATAGGATTTCTTTTTAATCGACTAATCGGCCGGTAGCAGCCAAGCCACGCCAGCTTTGTATTTGATTTCTCCGTGGGAATAAAAGGTTTTCCTGCAGAAAAAGGGGAAGTATGTGTTTCTAAATAATAATTAAAAATACTAACAAAAAAAAAACAAAGTGCATTGCACTCAGTGATGCCAATTTAGCATAAGTAAGCTTTATTATTGTAATTTGTGTTTATATTTGTTATTTTGTGTGTGCAATAAAGAATAAGAATAATAAGAATAGCATTTTTTCATGTTGTTTAGCAAACTTATTAGTTGTTTAGCATATAGCATATTTTTTAGCATATAAAATTATTTTAAAATAAAATACATTAATGCGTAAGCAATTATTTCCATTTAGAAAAAAAAATCCCTTTACTAAGTATTTTGTTGGCGCTCCTGATGCTAATGCTGATGATAATGGAAAGAGTATTTGAGATCATAGTCGATTAAAACAGTATGTAAGTATATTTTGTTAAATAATAAAAAAAGTTAAAACGTTAAGTTTTACGCAAATAAATATTATTATTATTATTATTATAAACTATTGTTACGTTTCATTTGACACTGAAAAATGTTAGCAGATTTTTTTAGCATTTCTTTAAAGCAATTGGCATAATTTTAGCAGATTCTATATCGGTCTTGTTGGCAACACTGATGCACTGATACTGAGTTTGTTTTGTACACAGAGGCTGTGAGTGCTGTGACAGCGTTAACCGTTTTCGTTTAATCGTTTAGAGTAAAGTATACGTCATAATGGTATTTTCACTCCTCTTGCTCAAAAAGAACGTCATAATAGCATACCAGAGCGGGCCTAAAATTGCATATATTGCCCTAGGGCTAAAAGTAAATCTCGTACGACAACTTGTTCAGCCAGCTGGTGCGTGATTTAGTTTCAAGTAAAAAAAAATGTTTTATTTTTAAAAATGGAACTAAACGCGCTGAATGCCGAACTCTTTGGTAGAATGTGTGCGTTGCATTGCAGCTACAGAAGAAATAAAAAAAAGGCATTGGCCCGAAATTTTTGGAATTGTATTATTAAATTGAATTAAATTTTTAATAAAATAAACTCATATTGAACATGGTTATTTTATTTTCTCGCAATCGTAGTGAAAAGTACAGTGTAACACACGGCGCTAAAATCCCATTATAACTCGGTTCCTATTTACTACCTCGCTAAAGCTCGGTAGTAAAACTACCTCGTATATAATGGGTCATTTTAGGCCCTTGTATTACAATGTACTATTAGAGCCTTCCGTCGATTTGTAAGGAATACGTGTAATATTTGCTAAGTGCGTTTTCATTTAACGAGGTCCTTGGTAAGTAACGTGAATTACATTATTTTTTCATCTATATACCTTAGAGCATTAGTCTGTTATCCTGACACAATATCTACATACGTACTTATCATAAAAAACACCAATACTTATCTAAAAAGAGTAGATAGGTATCTGCACGTAAATGCGAGCAGTTTTGAAGTAATGTCCAGCCAACCAGAGCCACATAAAAAAAGAGTGATTAATATAAATGTTGATGGAGGGAAAGCCAGGAAGAAAAGATAAAAGATGGATGGGTTGTGTGAGGAAAATGATAGAGTGACGATCAACATCAACGGGAGAACGGAAGAGAAAACGTTGAGCTGACCAGAATTTAGGCAAACCTTTTTTTTTTTTTTTTGGTGGGTGGAAAATCATCGAATAACCCCCCCCCCCCCCGCTCTTGTGCAGAGCGAAGGGGAGTGTCAGACTACTTCTACTGACTAAAAACCGAACCCATGTTCCTTCTTCGCCCTTGTGTCGGAGCCGCGTTTCGACAATCCACAGCCCCGACGGGATTTAGGCAACCCTCGCTTCATATAATACTAGCTGATGCCCGCGGTTTCACCCGCGTGGTTGTCGGTCAAAATACTAAAGCCGTCCTCGAGAACAACTCTATCCATTCGTGTTAACAGATAACATAAAAATAATTGAAGTAATATTTTTGAGTTTATCGCGAACAGAGAGGCAGACAGAAGACGCGGCGGCGTAGTTTGTTTTAAAATATGTACGTGTGGGAAGTACTTCAACTATACGAAACTAAAATAAAACAAAAAAATCATTTTAAAAATGTATTGCAGACTTTGAATAGCTAAGTCTATCACAATAAGATATGTATACACGTTGATAACATAATAATGTAAACTTATAGATCACAACAACTTAGACCCACATGAACTAAACTTTGACAGGGAGACGTTTGACACAGTCTTGAAAAAAAAAAAATAGTATCATTAGTTCTTATTTTGGCCACGCGCTAAAATATTGTATATATATATTCAAATCATTATTTTATATATATCTTTTCGAAATATAGCAACAGAACGAGATTTTATTAACGTCATTATTTTAGTGTTAAACCTGTTTAGTAAAACTTTGCAAGTGGGTCTTATAGTTCTTCATACAAAATTGAGTGTAGTAACTTATGTATAGTTCGGAAGCTAACAAGGGCAGAAAGGAAAACATATCAAGAATTAGCCATTGATATACAAGGTATAATATCATAAAAACTCATCCTCTCTGGGACATGCAACTGAACAACTTTTGTTCTAAATGTTCTTGAAATTCACAAAAATAAAGGAGAACACCTAGTCTCCATACATTTTTGGGTTATTTTCGCAGGAATTGACATAATCAGCTGGTCAACATAATAAAGAAAAACTAAAAAGAAATGAATTTACAAACTCTATAAAAGTTGATCAGTATCAATGTCCGTGACTATGGACCACTAACGCCAATCGTTTTCACTTAACGTTAAAAAATAGTTCTTAATGGGTACTAATTAGTACCCTAACAAAAAAATTGGTACCTTAGTAATTTTCGAGAAAATTTGACTCTGAAGTTATTTTGTGCACGCGAGAAGATGAGCTTTTATTATATTGCACCTTATATTAAAACAGTTTATACATCAATGCTTTAAACAATAATCCTCCGTTTGGGCTTCGCCGCAGTCAGGTAAATACAGTCGATAACAATTTACTATTAAGGTGAAGGCGACAAGGTAGCCCGCGTAATTCGAAATTTCTTACATTTTTCAAAAGGAAAACAGCATTCTTGAGACCTTTATGAACTGAGACGGTTGTATTGGTGATTTTAATCATTATTAATCAGTAAATAGAAATTTGTTACTGCCGCGAATCTTTTTTTATGTTGCATACCACTTGAAACTGATCGGCAAATTGCAAAAAACGTAAGAAAATTCGAATTTCGCGGGCTACCTTGTCGCATCAAACATAAGATCATTTTTTAGGTATTGAGCATTCGAATCACGTCTGTATTCCCCACAATTATAGATATAGCTAGACAACGCAAGTATACACGATCCATATGAATGCCAAGCGTGCCATTTTTTGAGTCATCATCATTCTCCTGTCCTTATCCCAAAAAAAAAACTTCTGACGTTTTGCATATCTGTCATAATGCGAACCTGACATTTTGCGAATCTGTCTTTTCGCGAACCTGTCATTTTGCGTTTCTGTCTTTTCGCGAACCTGTCATTTTGCGTTTCTGTCTTTTCGCGAACCTGTCATTTCGCGTTTCTGACCATTTGAGAAAAAAATCTCACACCTTACGATTTGCTAATCTGTCATTTTGCGTTTCTGACGTTCTGCGCCCAAACCATTTATTTGTGGTCGGCGCAGCATGACTTCTTCTTCCATACTTTTCTTTTTCTCGTTATCTCATGAGACACATCCTTACTTGCCACATCTCCTTTTCACTTCTCATGCTCTAAAAGTGCTTATTTGTGCAGGTTATAGGCTGCACAAAATCGAATTTTGTGTACAAGGGCATTAACGTATCTACTCATAAATGTATCTTTATGAAGGCAAAGAAAATGAGCCGTACAGCCAAACACAATAAGAAGTGCATCGATAGAATTTGTTATTTTGAAACGGTTTTATTTAGCTAATCCCGTTTGTTTTATTTATTATTCTTGGGTCAAATTTAACTTGGATATGGAGGTCAGATAGGCAGTCGCTCCATGTAGAATACTGGTATTCAGCTGCATCCGGTTAGACTGGAAGCCGACCCCAATATAGTTGGGAAAAGGCTAGGCAGATGATGATGACAATAACCTCGGTTAAGTATAATAGTATATTGTTACCTTAGGGGTGAAAGGAACTTATTCAGTCCCGAGTCGGGGTTTGGCGCCTGAGCGCAGCGAGGGCGCTAATAGTTCGAGGGACTAAATAAGTCTTTAACCCGAGGTAAACACTATGCTTTTCATTACGAATACAAGGAAAGTTGATGGGAATAGGCTTGCCCCCAATTACCTAAATCGGTTAATAGGCTTTGCTCCTAATTACATCGGTTGATGGCAATAGGCTTGCTCCTAGCTTCTAATTAGATTAGTTGATGGCAATAGGCTTGATCCTTATTACATCGGTTGGGGGCAATAGGCTTGCCACCAATTACATTCGTTGATGGCAATAGGCTTGCTCCTAATTACCCAAATCGGTGGATGACAATAGGCTTGCTCCTAATTATATCGGTTGATGGCAATAGGCTTGCTCCTAATTAGCTTGGTTGATGGCAATAGGCTTGCACCTAATTACATCGGTTGATGGCAATAGGCTTGCTCCTAATTACATCGGTTGATGGCAATAGGCTTGCCTCCAATTACATCAGTTAATGGCAATAGGCTTGCTCCTAATTACATCAGTTAATGGCAATAGGCTTGCTCCTAATTACATTGTTTGATGGCAATAGGCTTGCTCCTAATTACATATGTTGATGGTAATAGGCTTGCTCCTAATCACATCGGTTGGTGGCAATAGGTTTGCAAATTATTATTATTACAAAAAATAATTTGACAGCTTTCAGTAGAAAGCGATTCTCCCTAGGGCTGAAAAGTAGAACTTTCAACCCGCTCCGCCGGCATGTTCTGACCTACTTTCAGAGTATGAGTAATGAAAAATACTTAAACCGGGCACGTGAAAAGCTCTTGCGTTATCTACGTAAATCTATGTATGTAGTTTTCCCCAACACCTAAAGGAATGCTGTTAATATACCTGGACAAATGGAATGTCAACTCTTGGCTAAGGGCCGAGCGTCCAAATTTCAACGCGCATTCATTAGTGCTGCCTATTTACAAGTGAACATTAAAATATAGCAGCTATTTTCAAATACAGTTTTTATTTTCAAGTAAATAATTTGCCAATAAATTTATATAGATTCTTTAAGAGATCGTTTAATGTATTAGTAAATAATTAAAGGACTTATTGTCTTAAAACTAAATGGACTTGTTACTAGTTATATTTATGGTAAATATCAATGAACAAAAAAAAATATACTTTTTAAACTGACATGGTCACTAGCAATATTATTAAAAGCTTTTATTTAACTTGCAATGTATGTTTGTATGTTCGCCCCAAATCTTGCACCTCAATTTTTAACACTGATAACGGGGTATTTATGATGTTTACTGTTTGTTTCGAGTTCCCAGTAAATCATAGTAAATATCCCGTTTACTGTTAATCATACGATAAAGAAATATCTAGCAGAACGAAATCGCAATTTGTCCAAGCGCCTCTCCTTTTCGCAAACATAATGCATTTATTTCAATTAGACCAGCACTTTGAATGTCAAAAAAAACAGTGAAAGTTAAGCTACAGTCACAAGGCGTGATAACTTGTGAAAGTACTGTAGTTGCCCATTCCAAAGCGTAGATCTCAAGAAGAAGAATTTCTGACGCTTTTTAGGTTGTGCCTTATCTAGAAAGCACAGCACAGAAGCTGGAATGCTATTATAACGCGCTACAGTATCGACAATCGCCGCTAGTAGGACCAAAAACTAATACTGCTAATCAAAATGAACTTAAAGTTATTGAAAAATAAAGTTGCTCAAAAGATATGCATTGCTGGACCATTTTTCTTCCATAAAAGATGATATGAAACCTTATATTATTAATATATACATTTATCACAATAATAATTGCTTTCATATATTTTCGCCTTTCCCTATTAAGATAGGCAGTCTTCGAATTTAATATATTACATAATATACACAATTTGCTTAAAATTAGAAAGAATAGTACATACAATTTTGGTTCGTTACAAAAAACTTTAAAACGAATTCAGTTACATGATTTTAGATCCACTAGAGTTTAAAATGTAGCTACAAAATAAAAGTAGGTTATATAGTCCAGTCAAATTAGCCCAAAATATTATGTAGTGAAGCTACAATAAATAATTCGTATAGAATCATACCAATTTTTCGCTCTATGCCAATTTTTGTACCTTTGCATATCTAAATTGAACAGACAAATGGCAATTTTTTATGAAAATTAAAATACTTTTAAATGACCGACGAAAAATATCGGCTTTTGGGTGGTCTAAAATCATGTGCTGTATTGTCGTTTGCGTCGCAAAGCGTCTGGTAACCCACAAAATATAAATTTTCTTACGTTTTTTGCAATTTTCAGGTTGTATGTTGATTAAAATATGATTTGCAACCGTAACAAATATGTCTTTACTGAGTTATAACCATACTTTTTTCATAATAGAGGCATTCAGTGGGATTAAATGCACTTAAGGAGTTGTATTGATGATTTTAATGACTATAACTCTGTGAATACACCCGTCTGGCAAATTGAAAAAAACGTAAGAAAATTAGAATACCGCGGATTACCCTGACGCTTCTACCTTAAAACGAAAAGGACTGATTATCTTGAGTACGCAATATACAGGATTATTAATCATAAAAAATGTGTGATTACAAAAAAAATATATAAAATTAAACATGCACGAACCTTTCAAAGAGTTACAAACAAAGTAATATTAAAATAAATGGATGACAACGACAACACTTAATAAATAACTGGAAAAAGTTTTTTTATCAAAATCTGTATAAGTAGCTTATATTCAAGTGTAAAAATGTAAATATTCTAAAAAACTGTGTGTTTTCGAGACAAATTCTACAAAACTAAGTGATATTTTTTATTATTATTTATTTACACAAAAAATTGATCCCTTTTTTTCTAGAAACTAAAGAGATAAGTTATCCTAAGCTATGTAATAATATTATATCATCTAGGCTCTGTTCCCCAATTTGCTTTAAACTGGGACTCCTAGGCCACCGGTAATTTATTAATGGCGACGGAACCGACTTGTCTTAGAACCAAAAATTTGAAGACATGTGACATCTACCATCCCGCACTGGGCCCACGTGGTGGGTTATAGCCCATTCCGTCTCATAGAGAGAAGGCTTACGTCCCTGCAGTGGGAACATTATAGGCTGATTATGCTTTAATATTGATGAATTAATAAAATCAGCTCACAATTTGAGTTACTTGCGACGGACATCGCCAACTTTAATAAATGAATAGCTGCCTGACTCGAGGCCCTAAGCAAAAGCAGCCTCGCTGGTCAATCTTCAAGGTTAAGCGACGTTTACCGAGGTTGGTCCGTCGATGGGTAAGCATTTATTATATTTCCTAGGAAATGGGTTGCGGAGGTCGGATGGGAAATGCAGCTGCATCTGGTAACACTGGAAGCCGACCCCAATATATTTGGGAAAAGGCTCGGCAGATGAGGAGCTGCCAGACTTATCTCTTTAGTCATAAATTAGGCCTTTTGCCCATTGATATAATAAAACCCTAGATGCACAGTCTCGAACAAAACAAACAGTCGAAGCTGTCGCCAAACACTCACCAATACACGCACTACTACATGTAGTTATCGTCACTATAAACATATTTTTTTTGGCAAATTCAACCTTACGCAGATTCCTTTTACAATGCAGTTATAAAAAGCAATATATAAAAGTATTTTGTACGACCGTGCAGAGACGCGAGCGACGCGAGACTATTTGAAATGAGTTCATTGTGAACTCATTTTAAGCGGACGGTTTTGAGACGCGAAGTGTGTATCTTGGGTTTTATTATATCAATGCTTTTGCCACAAAAATAGGCAAAATCTACAAAAGTTCACTAATATCGTTACAATATACATTTTTTTTGTAAATACATTTGCAATTTTTCATTGAAAAGCCTCCAAATTCGAGCTACCATTTTACCTGATTGCGAAGGACAACAAAGGGGTTTTAATATATTTGCCACCGGTTTTAAACAGCCTGTGTTACGATCGGTACACAGAATCGGGTACAGGAGAAAATCATGCCATGCCACAAAGACAATACACTTAGAAAATAAACTTATTTGTTTTGCGTTTGTGGTACAAATACCCTTTTCTTGCACTCATAGTGAGAGAGAAAAACTAAAAAAAATCACAATACAGGATGGAACAGTATTTGCTTGAGCTTTTCTATATTTTATGTGATAATATGTCATGTATTGTTTAACTTTTGGTCCGCATAACTTGTACATAGCTTGTTATTGCGCTGTATCAATATTACTTTTTGACTGTGCATTTACCTGCAAAGTGTGTCTTGGCGTTTCTTTCTACCACTATACAATGGTGCGAACAGTTAAAAATATATAAAAATGTGACATTACATGTTTTTCTCCTGTGTCTTTCATATGAAAATTATATGAGATTTTACTATAGATCTATTCCGAAGACGCCGCAATCACGGAAAAAACGAATTCCAAAGAAACGTATCCGGAACTAGGAACGTTACTATATGAGATTAGACCTCTAATTTAACTGATAAGGTGTTTAAAACCGGTGGAATTACCGGTGTACTGGATATACGAAATATTATGATATTATTACTACAAAAAAATTACTGTTCAGAGACAGTCATTTTACAATACTGAAATTTTATAAATGACATTTTTAATCAATAAAACCACAGTATTACGTATTTCCAGACGAAGATAATAAATATAATAAAAAAGAGTCTCATCTCAAACCCAATAAAGTCTTGTTTCCTTTGAGTGAGGAGCGCAGTTTTTTCACGAAAGCCGACGGCTGTATTAATATTGAGACTTCCGTTCCATGCTTGCTGAGTCTGTTCATGTCATCTTCACCTCCCTGTAAAAAAAAAATACATACAGGGCGCAAAGAACTCGTGGGATGAAACTAAAATGACCGTGCCAACAGTGAACGGCAAGCGCCACGAGTTCGATGAACTCTGTAGCTACGCAGGAAGTGAACAGTTCATTTTACGCGTCGTTCGTTAAATTATTGGACCACTGGTTCGTACACAAACAAACTTTTCAACTAATATTAAGTAAGTACACATATCTATTCTTCATCCCTGCCCTTCGAGCAACCAGACAGTTAGCCCTCATTCTGCCTATTAAGGATGCGGTGCCATATTATTTACATTATTTATTTCGAGTGCCGCGTACAAAGAACGTAATTTTACACTGAAAAAATATATAAAAATCCGGAGAAATACTCCAGTGAAATAATCAGTCAGTCAGGAGTTTTTAAATCTTTAAAAATAAAAAGAGAAGTCCTGACTGACTGACTGACTCATCAACGCCCAGCCCAAACCCTTGGACCTAGAAAGCTGAAATTTTGCACAGAGGTTCCCTTTATAATGTAGACAAGGAATAAGGAAGGATTTTTCGAAATTCAACCCATAAGGGAGTTAAATAGGGGATGAAAGTTTGCATGGAAAATCGACATTTTCACGCGGGCGAAGCCGCTGGCAAAAGCTAGTGTGTAGATAAAGCTAAAACGTACCTTCAACAAATGAATAGGTCTATTATTAATTTCCGTGAGCGCCCAACTGCCGGGCGGCGGCAGGCCTGCCCGCGCACACGCCCCGTGCGGCGCGACGCCCGTGATGTTGCACTCGCTGTCCAGCTTGAGCCCTAGGGCTTCGCAGTCGCGCTTGTTGACCACGTACATCTTGCCTAGAGGCACGCGGTGGAATAGGATGTCGACCTGAAATGTTTTATTTCAAAAATAATTAATATAACATCAATATAAGCCAAGCCTTCCCAACTATGTCAGGCTCGGCTTCCAGTCTAACCGGATGCAGCTGAATACCAGTATTTTATATGGAGCGACTGCCTATCTGACCTCCACAACTGGTTGTCAGACTCACGGGCCACTGTCTACCTGTATCGAGTGTCAAAGATGTACAATTGACAGCCGGGACCAATGGCTTAGCGTGCTTTCCCAGACGCGTGTCACTTATCCACAAGCGCGGGTTAACCTAAACATCAACCGACGCGGCTGTTAATATTTATCCACATATATTATATTTTAGAAGTATGGGAGAAGTCATGCTGCGCCGACCCCAAATGAATTGGGATAAGGCCAAAAGAATGATGATGATATATTTTTCCGGAAACTTCTCTTATATAGCCAGTATTATTACAAAACTAACTTGTTCCAGCAGCTTCGCCCGCGTGAAGTTCGATAATTGTCCCACGGGATCATACTACCGAGATAAAAAGTATCCTATGTGTTAATCCAGGTTACCAAATACACCAAACAAAAAAACAAAATTTTGTATACCAAAGTTGGGCGCCAAACTGTAACAAATCTACTGATTTTAAATGAAATAAGAATTTAAGGTAAAGTGAAATAGTAGATTGTACACCAAGTGCATAAAACGCACCATTTTGCGCGAGACGTTTATCCATCCGATGCGAGCTTGCGAGCGAGGATGGATATAAAGTAGAGAGTAAAATGGGTTTTATGGACGAGTTTTACACTCTACTTTTCACTTCGATTGCGAGGAAATGCAACAGCAACTTGTAAATATTGTAAAAATAATTATGGTTCCCGCCAATTAACTTCCTTTTATTTTTTAACCGATGTGATTAGGTGCAAGCCTATTGCAATCAACAAATGTAATTAGGAGCAAGCCTATTGCCATCAACTGATGTAATTGGGACCAAGCCTATTGCCATCAACCAATGTAATTAGGAGCAAGCCTATTGCCATCAACTGATGTAATTAGGGGCAAGCCTATTGCCATCAACCGATGTAATTAGGAAAAGCCTATTGCCATCAACGAATCTTATTAGGAGCAAGCCTATTGCCATCAACAGATGTGATTAGGAGCAAGCCTATTGCCATCAACCGATGTAATTAGGAAAAGCCTATTGCCATCAACCAATCTTATTAGGAGCAAACCTATTGCCATCAACCGATGTAATTAGGAGCAAGCCTATTGCCATCCACTGATTTAGGTAATTAAGAGCAAGCCTATTGCCATCAATCAATGTAATTAAGAGTAAGCCTATTCCCATCAAATGATGTAATTAGGAGCAAGCCTATTGCCATCAAGCGATTTAGGTAATTGGGGGAAGCCTATTCCCATCAACTTTCCTTGTATTCGTAATGAAAAGCAGTAATCCCTTGTTCTTAGAATACTAACGAAACGAATTAAATTAAAGAGGTTATTCTATGAAGTTGTTGCTGTGGCTGTTGGGCCGATTACCTGTGCCGATTACCTTGATCTTCGACGAAGATTTTACTTTATGCTCTAGAGCATAAAACGCGACTTTATGTCGCCTACGCACGACATAAAGACGAATTTTAGAGCGAGAGAAGTGAAAAATACAATACAAGTTATAAGGTACACAATTGACATGTTTAGAGCAGGCCGAACAGGGTCACCTCTGTTTTTGTATGATCTAACTTATTACGACTATAAAGTATGTAGGTTGATTAGAGAATATTAGATAATATATTGATAATATGCATTCTTCCTCAGAGATTGCAAAAATACTATTCATTACAACATTACGAGATTAGCAGAAGGCTGGTGCTGTAATATTATTCAAAACATTTCATAATACACATAAAATTGTTACTACAAATGGGTTACTTATACAAATCCGTTTAGTAGTCTTTGCGTGAAGAAGTAACAAACATAAACACAAACTTTCGCCTTTATAATATACTATAATAGTGACCCGCCCCGGCTTCGCAAAGGTACATACAATATACTAAAACCTTCCTCTTGAATCACTCTATCTATTAAAAAAAAACGCATCAAAATCCGTTGCGTAGTCTTTAGTCTTTTTGGCTTTCGGGGCCATTTTTTCATAGGCTAGGCACAGATGCTGGTGTTGACTCACCGTGTGTGAATGCGCGTTGCCAATGAGTTGCTTGGCGTGTGCCGCGTCTCTAGGAGCAGTACTACACAGCGCGGCCACGCGGTCTCCTGTGCGACCGTTCATACGCACTCCCGACGGGCCCCACCATGCTATCCTGCAAATTATATATTTGTCAATTAAAACCATGATTATTTACCCAGTTGGCTATTTGACTACTGTAAAAATTCACGAAAATGTTATGTTATTTTAAAGAACTAACCGAAATAACACGATGTGTGAAAAAAGAATAAAATCGATCAAAAAATGGGTGGGTCAGTTTTAACTGACGTGTTAGACAAACACAGATAGGGCTACAAAAATGTGACGTCATATTTCATACCGCCATAGAAAGTGCCCCCACCAAAAACTTCTAAAGCATGTTGCTACTCCATTTTTTGATTGATTTTATGTCTTTTTCACAAATCGTGTTATTTCTGTTAGTTATTTGAAATAACAACATTTTCGTGAATGTTTAACAGTAGTCAAATGTCAAATAGGCAATTGCTACTCAATGTTGCTACAGCTAACGTTTATGTTTTTATTATATAACATAGTAATCTGTGGAAAATGTTGTGGGTAGTATATTTGTTCATTTTAATAAGTTTTTAAGGTTGTTTATACTTAATATACTACTGTTTGTTTTCCCAAATCAAATAAATAAATGTTAAAGAATTATGATTTTAACTTAGGTGACTGATAAGATAAGGAGTATTAGAATCGGTAATTAAAAGAAATCACGCTGCCTAGACCTCAATATATTATAAATTAGTCTGGTTCTTATAACCTGACAGAGAGAGGTGTTGCTGGAGAGTTTGTTCCGCTACATCTTTCCAGCTAAAACACTAGGAAGTGTCGAAGGGTGGGCGTTTTGGGGGACAGTCTCTTGTAACTTTGACGTTCAAAAATTGTTAATTAATCAGTCCAATTTAAAAAAAACATCTTCTGTTTTTTACTTATTTTAAGAATCAAGAACTCAGCTCATGTGTGTGGGAGGCCTATGTCCAGCAGTGAATAATAAAGAACTCACCACACTTGATTATGGTAGTCAGTGAAGATGGGCTTGTGTTGCGTGTTGATGGTAGCAGGTAACGCAGCACCGCGGCGTTGTTCCGCGCGCAGTGCGAGCGTCTGGCGGGCGCGGAGCGGGGTCAGGCCCGCCCCGAGCGATGTGTCTGGGGTACAACACACATTGTATACTTGCATCACATGCTGCACGGTTGGCAATGGGAAATAAATCGCAATACGTAATACTACATGTTTCTGGCCTAAATAATTATAGGTGCTACTGAAAAAAATTCATGTCAAGATCTTGTGTTGTAAGCTACAAAAAAAGGTAAAAACTAATCTTTTGCAAAAACAACCGACTTCCGAAAAACTCTAAGGAAGTCAAAGGTGGCAAAAAGTCAAAAACGTAGTCGGTGACTATGTGTTTACATAGTCACCGACTACCGCAACGAAAGTAGAACTTTACTTTCGTCTCTTTTAGACTTTCATATCTCATCATGAATCAATTTTACATTGTAACTAGAACTTATCAAGGACCACCATGTAACATAGGAAGTAAATAAACAAATTACTGAACAGATTTTGATAACATTTCTAAGAAATCAATCGGAAAATGTATTCTATTCTTTCACATAAAAATCGAATTGAGGAAACAAAGAAACAGCAATAACAAATTAAAAAAGCTTGCCCAACCAGAGAATCGAAGCCATGCCCTCATTTAGCAGTATCGCTTCACAACCACGAGACCAACAAGAAAGTAAACATATTATTATAGTAACATATAGTGTATACAACTATACATATATGTGTATGGGTATTATATGTTTATAATCTATTTAGGTAACTATTTGTATATTATATTTATAAATCATTAGGTTTGATATAATATTTGTTTTTTTAATCTATTGCATAGATTCTATCGCGGGCCTTGAGCGTGGAGAGCGAATCCAGAATTTCCCTAACAAAAATATTCGGATTCAGTTTCAGTACTCAACCAGGTTGCTATGGTTACGGAAAATAACAAGGTTGTCAACTGAGGTTGTCAAATTAAATAATTGTTTGTCTCTTTGCTTTCTCCTTCTAAAATATTCTTATTCGTATAATTTGTGTACAAAGTGTTTTAAATATGAATAAACAAAGTGCATTTATTAATGAAGAAAGTCACGAAAAAATAGTGAAAGATAATGAGTGAGTACTCCTCGAGTACTCTATAGACATTCATTTTATTATTAGTACGCATCTATCATAAGTTTTATTGGTTTTTGCATTACTATTCTGCGAATCGGTCTAAAACGATTCGTTTTCTTATAAAATATCTAAAATAAAATAAATAATTTTCATATTTTTCAATGTTATGACACTTACGTCAGGCTGTCATTACTTTTTCTTTTAAATTTTCTGTCATAGAGTTTCTTACTAGCTTAGTCTATGAAGGTTAGTTTTGATTTAAATATAATGTACATCGCGCGAAATTCGAAGATCAAACTCTTAATATCGTTATTTTTGTTCAAATTTTTTGAATGAATAATTATTTTGGTGTGTAATTACACTATTAATACCTAATTATTTATACCTATTATTGCATAAATTGATAAAAAATGCTATGCAATAGATTTACCGCGGCAGTCTCCGAGTGCCACACGTTTTTTTTATCATTGTTCCTCTCAAAAAGAGCACCTGCCATCTAATCTCTACACCATCCTTGGTTGATAATGCCATGGTAGAGAATGCCTAAGGCATTTAGTCCGCCTTTGTACCTTTTTTATTGTGTGCGAAAAGTTTAAATAAATAAATAAAGTCTTAAAAATAATAATAATCTTACCATTACTCAATGAGCTACTTCTTCTCCTGGTCGAATCCACTCTCACTTCAGTTCTTGATCTATGTACCACTTTGACAGGCGATGTCACCCCGGGACTCCTGCTTCATGGTAAATTAAATATTAATTGTAGGTTAACAGACAAACAACATAGTGGCTCAAGCAGTTGACTGTTGCGCTAAGAGCCGCAAGTTCGATCCCCGCACGCATATTTGTATGGCCTACAGATAGTTGTTTCGGGTGTTTGTGTATACGAGTTTAAATGTTTCTAAACGCACCCACGACACAGGAGAAATTCCTTGTATTGGGCAACGTTTTTTTTTAAAAAGAAAGAAAAACCAATTCACTCTGTTTTGGAATTCGGAATTCTTTCATTGAAGTACCCAATCATCGCAAACGGGAAGTCGGCCCCAACAAAGAAATATTTGTATTTTGTCGATGTTTGGAAAGGCTAGGCTAGGACAATAAACTTACCTGTCCTGATTATCGTCCTGGCTAGTCTGGCTTTCCTTTTTGGTCTGTCCTATGGATTTTAGCCTCGTTAGTAAAGATAATTCGGTTAAACCACGCTTCCAAATTGGTTTGTGTTGTGTTTGACTTTGTTCCGTACTTTCTGAAAAAAAGGATATTAAATCAAATTGAATAGAAGTGTCTGCTGCGGGTTGTTCACGGACACAAAGGGCTAAGAAGAACATGGGTGGTTTTTTGTCAGTAGAAGTCTGACACTCCCTTACGCTCCGCCTAGAGCGGGAGGATTCATTTGTCAATTTCCCACGTTTTGTTTGTTTTTCGCTCGTGATTTCGGATGAAATAGCATGCATTTTAGCCCCGCCCACCAACTAGTTCGTGCCATTGGCTTGTTTACCCTTAAGCACTAATCACAAGATAAGAAAGAAAGAAAATGTATTTATTTGGCACATGACACAAGTGCACACTTTTTTTTTTATTAAGCCCGTATTGTCCCACTCCTGAGCAAAGGCCTCCCCCCAAACCTTCCACTTTTTACGATGGTGTGCTTGTTCCCGCCAGTTGGTGAGGAAGCCATCCAAGGCGCCATCTTCTCCTGAGTGTACCGCGACCCCGTCTAGCTGTGTCAGGGCTCCAGTCTTGCGATATTCGGGCCCACAGCTTTCCCATTTCAGTCTCGCAGCTTTATAAGCTACGTCGGCAATTTGCGTTCTGGAGCGCAGTGTAGTGTTTCTTATGCGGTCAGTTTTTTACATTTAGAATGCTGCGTCGAATCGTCATCGAACAAAATCTATATAAATAAAAATGAACGAACGACCAGTTTAGCAAACTGCCGAGCAACTAGTGCCCGACGCTGGTTTTCAACTGGACCTGAGATTGTGATGATGATTTAAGGCGGGGTTGCAGTACTTTTTAAGATTTTTGAACCTTTGAAAATCGAACTAAATATGAGTTTTTTAATAAATAAAAATAAATTGAACATACTCTCAAGTAAATAGTAAAAATAGAAATGCGATTTAGAATGATCAGCTCGATATTTTTTTTTATCAAACATGACTAAATCACAATTTAAAACGTGTACTACTAAGACATTTCATCATGAATGTATATGAAAGTTATATCAGAAGATAGAACTTTTTATTCTGAAGTAAATGTTGAAAACATATTGTATACTTTCTTTATCATTTGTCTCCAAGAAGAAAAAAACAGTCAAAATTGAAGCATTATATCGTTCGCGCGGCAGGGCGCGGTGAGGTCGTGCGTTCATAAAAACTAAGTACTGCAACCTCGCCTTAAAGAAAGAATATAACTTACCATTCTTAATTTCTCTCTTGGGACTATTATTCTGTCCTCTTCTAGCGACACTCTCTCTCGCTCTAACGGCCGCGTCGTACGCATTCTGACTTCTAGACCGTTCTATAGACCGCAAACTATTCAAGGGGTCAATGTTTGACCCCGAATTCACTTGCACCTTAGTCGTATCCCCGTTACAATTCACCTCAGGGGTCACATTCACTGAGCTAGTATTATTTGTGTTATTATTACTCAAAAATAAGTATTCGTAAGTCGAGTCTCCGACTTCCAAATTCGGTAGAGACGATTTTCGACTTTTTTCGACGCTTTTTAGCTTTTTCACCGGTAGCGGAGACGGTTTCGAATTTGAAGTCGAAGCCAGACATAGTCTTTCATACAACTCTTCATTTTGGTTACCACTTTGAAAGGTTTGAAAGTCGTCATTAGTCCCTGTCAAGCTGACAGTAGTTGTCAAACTTAAATGACCATATTCCGAGTCGTTTTTGGCGAATGTGGTTCCGTATTCATTTTCTTCCGTATTTACGATGTTGACGAAATTCGGGTTGTTAGGTTGGTCTGTAATGGTCAGTTTTTGTTTAAATTCGAAGTCGAATACATCTGTTTCCGGTCCCATGACTGGTATGGCGGTGTGTGGAGGTTCCTTGTTTGAAACTTGGATTACTGTTATATTTGTGGCTTGGTGATTACTGGAAAAAGAAGAGTTGGGGGTGAATTATTGAGAATAGTGATTTGATTTAATTTAGGGAAATAATCTTGGTAATTTCAACAAAAAAAAAACACATCGAATGCGTATGAAAATATATACGGTAGGTACTTATAATAAGCAAGCTCTTAGTTTTACGGAACTTTTACTGTTAGATAGCTTTTGTTATAAGAAGTAACTTAGGTAAATAATTTTTATTTAAAAAAAATGGATTAGAGCCCGTGCAAAGTCCTTGCAGAATGGAAAAATGAAAAAAAAAAAAAAAAAAAATTTATTAATTTTTAATAATATTTTTTTTTTTTTTTTTATTAATCTCGCCCTCTTCTGCTGGGCTGGGCTCGACAGAGCCGAGACCATGCTGGCACAAGAAACGCTCTTGAAAACAATTGGTGGAGGCCTTTGCCAAGCTGTGGGCCAGTACACTATTTAAATGTACCCACCTTAAATTGTCAGGGATCCCATCTTTATCGCCATTACTAACAAGCACTCTTTGCTTGTATTCTCCCTCGACTTCCTCATCACATATCCTATCTATTTCTGCGAAGAATTCTTCATCACTGTCTGTTGCACTGGTCCTGTGAAAAATAACATATTACCTTTTTTTTTGGGGGGTTGTGAAATAATCAAATAATTTAATAAAAAAAGTTTAAAAAAAAATAACCCATCCCGCTCTTGGCGGAACGGTAGGGAGTGTCAGACTTCTACTGACTAAAAACCACCCATATTCCTTCTTATCCCTTGTGCCGAGGCCGCGGTATCTCTTTCGAACAACCCGCAGCTACAACGGGTACATATTTACTTCAATGCATTACTGTGTTAGCCCGTGGCTTAGTAATTTCAGCTGCACGGGTCCATTGAAAGCTAAGCTTCGTTTAATGAGGTCGCTGTATGGATGGGAATTATATTATAGCTTTGCGACCACGTGACAACTTCTAAACTTACCTATTAAATATAGAATCGTCTAAGCATATATTCTGTCCGCAGATCTTAGCCACGCTCTTCCTAGGTTCAGTCTTAGTCTGACTTGTGCTAGGTAACGAGGTAAACGGCGTGTCCCAGTTCGAGATATCTATGTCTTCTTCTGCTGATGCGACGGGTTCGACTTCCGTATCCGTTCGGGTCGGTTCTGTTCGGGTTGCTTCGGTTCGGGTCGGTTCTTGCGGTCTAGTTGTTGTCAGTTCTATGCCTGGTACCCTGAAAGGATATAGAAGTTTGTTTTTATTTATAAGTATTTAAATAGTCTTTGAGTGGACTCTGGACAAAGGTTGGCCAAAGTAAGATTCGGGTGGATTCATAGATCAGTCTGGTTCTTCTAACCTAACAGTCAGATGTGTTGCAGGGAGTTTGTTCCGCCACTTTTTCCCAGCTAAAATAGTAGGAAGTGGGCGTTAGGCATTTTGAAAGAATGTCTTTTGTAAAATTTGATTTTCAAAAAGTGCTGATTATCAGTCTAATATGAATAAATGACTTGATTTTTTTATATATAAACCCTGACATTGTATTTAATAATTCTTGACATTATAATTATTAATCTTGTATTTGATAGACGTATTCCTTATTCTTGACATTTTATGGTTCATTTGTATTAATTATATTGTAAGTAAATAATGTTAAATTTTAAATGTTAATTTTTATTCTGTATTATAAATTAATTACAATTATTCTTTAAAATATTAGTACGCTGGAAACAGCAGAATATTATGGACATCAAATTATGTGTAACACCTACAGCAACAATATTCTGACAAATAAATTTATTATTATTATTTCGTCCTGGAGTGTAATAAATGTGGTGTGGTGTTTGTGGGGACAAACAATGGACCACTTGATATCACGTCAGTGTCTTGTTTCTTGCACATCACAGGAGCTAACGGACATGTTCCTTGTTAGCCCTTAACGCTCCGGGGCCGCGGTATCTCTTTCGAACAGTGCCGGCAGGTGCCGTACATACCTATCAGGTGGTGTGGGTGGAGTTGGCGGTAAGGGCGAGGTGGGGTCCCGGGCAGCAGCCCGGGGCGGCGGGGGCGGCGGGGGGGGCGCGGGCCCGGCACAGTACACGTTCTCACCGCGACCCAGGATCTTCAGCTCGTGCAGTGTGTTGCGGAGAGTTGAGACCCAGTCTTGCATTGATTCCCTGGAAAGATAGTCAATCAATCAATCAACACAACAATCTATAATTTTGTGGAGTCCGAAATAGAGGGAGACACAGAGGGTCCAGAAAGTGTTGCCTTTGCTGATTTCCATTAAGACAGTCGTCGGTTCAATAACAGGTCACGTTTCGCAAGCTAAGCATTCATGTTCTAGTAAGTAAGTAAATTAAGTTAGCAATACGATTCGTATGTTATAAGTGGACATTAATAAAAGGAAGTTTGGAATGAACAGTCGTTTCCATCTGCCACCTATACTTAAGGTTGATGCTTCAGTATGTTTGTGTGCGTTTTGATGAATTTTCTTTTGATTTTAGATGATTTTTAAGAAACAGTGAGTGGTTTTTGTTGGATTGTACGTATTGAGAGACTTCTGTAACTGGTTCCAAAAAGGCCAGCGTAAATAGACCAAGACTGATTTTACCATTTGCTTCGGTGAAGGTAAACATCGTGAGGAAACAAACATACCATACCATTTCTAGATGACATGTACAGCCAAGTCATAAAACTCTGACACCAATTTAGGCACTCACTACACGATAAAGAAGAAAGATAGGAACACAGCTGCCAAATTAATGAATAGGCTCGCTCCCTAATCTAATCCATGGGACCTAAACAAATTACTGGCGAAATTGTGGGTGTTATATTGGGTACATCATGCCTAATACTTGGGGGATTACAGGTATGTTATGTGTGTTAGTTGTAAGTTCTGCAGTGGCGACCGTGAACCGCAAGACGTTGCGTTGGAAGGCCTCCCACTAGGTGGACCGTGCACCTGGTGAAGATTACAGGGATCCGCTGGATGCGAGACGTACGGGACCGATCAATCAATCAATTTATTTATTATCAGGCTACTGAGGCCCATAGATAAAATACATACAATTAACTTTTACAATAATAAACTAATACATATTAACAATTATTCATAATCTACTTAAAACTATACACGTAACGATGCCGGCGTCGTGTTTCTCAGCGTGGTGTCGCGTAGCCGACCTCTGAAACGTCGAAATAGGACACCTGTCGGCCAAAAGTCCTCTTTTAAGAAGGTCTGAAGATGGTGAGTTGGAACACGTATCACAAATGACGTAAAGTTGGTGTTGTGACGCGACTCCAACCTTTCGACCCTCAGAGTCCAGTTGGTCTTAATTTTCAGGTACTGCACAACTTCCTCAATTTTTGTGGAGTGTTGCAGACGCGAAATATACAGCTGCGTCGAAGGCACAGCAGGGCGCAGCAGCATGTTAGGTCCGGTCGGTGCAGTACCGCACAGGTTCCGAGAACAGGGTTTCTTCTTCTTTTCTACTTTAATGAAGCCCACTTCATCAACTTGGCCCGTACTTGGCATGGAGTTACGAACCTCAGTCAGGGCGGGTTGAGCACCCTTTTCCCCCCCAATTTTGGCTTGTCGCTTAGGCTGCGACACATCCGTTTTGACGGCAACACAATGTGCAATGTGGCGACACTTGGGGGAGGGCTATGTACAGCAATAGACATCTTTCGGCTGAAATGATGATGATGACGACACCGGTCAAGGAGCTTAAACATACCAAGAGAAATGTTTGTCTGCTATAGGAACACATCTGCCAAAACCTCCAATGAACACCAACACCATGTTACTACTCACCAATCAGGAGCCAGCAACCTCACCGCCCCGCTGTCAGTATCCACAAGGAAGTCGTACTGGTCTCCGCAATGTGGCTTAACGCTCGCAGTCACGTGACGAGCAGCCCTCAGACACGCGCGCCATATTGGTTTGTGGGTGACCGTAGCCGCGCTACTTGCTTCTGGGTACTGTTCTAAGTATGGGGTCCTGCCGTTGTGCACGCATAGTTGTGTCCACATCGGTTTTAAGGGGACTTTCTGGAAAAAAAAAATTGCCAAAAATGTGTTATCTGACCAAGTGAGTGGAGGAAAATTATAGGGAAGATTCAAATCCAAGATGGAGGGCGAGTCCATTTCCGGTTTCGGTGGGTGGTAAGACTTGGATGGATTTCGACTCAGAGGACAGACACACTCTCCGAAGTACAGTCTGTAGAAGACCGACAGACATGCGACTTTGCGACGGTGGGCCAGGCTATGTAGCTTGACAACCAGCTTATCGTCACGAATTAGCCTCCTGGCTTTGCGCTCTACAGAGTCAAGTGTGGCAAGTTAAGTTAAAAGGTTAAGCTTTATTTTCATAAATTTTAATTAATTTGAAAAAACAAAAAACAAGTATCCAATATTTTTCGATAATCTAACTAACGGACTAAACAGAATCATATGTTTTTTAGTCAGTCAACTACCCTATTAGGCCTGTCGTACTGTATGGATCGGAATGTTGGGCTGTGAAGAAGATGAATGAAAAAAGGTCGCTACTAAAAGGTTGCTGAGAATGTTGAGGTGGATGTGTGGTGTGACAAGAATTGATAAAGTAAGGAATGAGTATATTAGAGGGAGTATATAAGTTGCGCCAATTACAGAAAAGTTAAAAAGGAATCGACTCTCGTGGTATGTGATGAGGAGGGACGAATCGCATGTGACTAATAAATGTGAATGGATGGAGAGGGTGAGGAAGACCAAAGAAAAGATGGATGGAGTGTGTGAGGAGTGATATGAAGGAAAAAGGAATAAATGATAGCTTGACGACTGGCAGGGCAGAATGGAAGGAAAAAACATGTTGTGCCAACCCCAAATGACATGGGATAAGGACAGGCAGGTGATGATGGTAGGAATGCTCACCTTACTCCCAAGAGGCCTCAGCTTACTGCTACCAATATCATTAGGTATCCGTTTAAGATATGCATTTTTCTGTATCTCCCTGTAGTACACAGGGCCTTCGTCTCTGCTCGACGACATCTTGAATTAGCTGTCATTCAGCTGCTGGAATGATAAAATGGAAACAGTCAAATATTATGATCTTGTTATCATGTGGGCAAAGGTCTATCAGCCCCATACACTCTAGTGTTTGAGTTTCTAAGCCACCTCAAGGGCCTCTGACATGCTGACTTCCGCCAAGCTGCACAACGTATGCTAGTTATTCATTATTCTCATGTATAACATAACCGTTATGCTAACTGAGAATAATGGCTGACTCATTCATGTTTTCCTTTATCAAGTGACTTTGTAGTGAAGCTCAGGAAGACCTGTCTCTCCATGAAAAACACTGGTATTCTGCAGCATTTGGTTAGAGTGGAGTTCAATTTAATATAGTTAGAAAAAGGTTTGACAGTATTGATGTTATAATACAGTAGAATCTTGATTATCCGGCCTCATTGTTCACGTCTCTGATTATCGTATCTTTATATTCTACTAGCTTTTGCCCGCGACTTCGTTCGCGTGGAATAGTGACTTCCGGCAAATTGTTGGTTAATCTCGCGAAAAAAAAAAAAACTCTCCTATGTCCTTTTTCAAGTTCCAAACTATGTCTGTACCAAATTTCATCAAAATCCGTTCAGCCGTTTAGGCGTGAAAGAGTAACAGACAGACAGAGTTACTTTCGCATTTATAATATTAGTATGGATTGAGTAATATTGTAGTATCTATATAGTTCTAGTCGCGGGCAAAAGCTAGTTTTCTATATATTGTATCTTATTTACTAAACCACAATATTTTATCTTAGATTATAAATGTAGTTCTGCCTACTCATTCACAGTCACAAGCACTATCCATCCATTGTTTCTTTGTTTTTCCTCTACACCCATCTACGTCAATACTCAACCTTTTCCTCTGATTAGACAATCAGCGAACCTGAAATAGTTTGGAAAAGTCTAACTAGACAATGATACCTGTCTGACATCATTATTATGACATCAGCTGTTATTTAAGAGTCCACTTACTTTCTACTATAAATCACACAATCCATTCATATTAATAAGATCCCTATGACTTGTTTAACACCCTTTCAAGGTTTGCATGTTGAAAAGGAATTTATTATGCCAATGCAAACTGACCGAACATAATGTATGCAACTTGCCTTGATCTCAAATACACAGTGAGCTAGTTAAAACAATACTTTAAGTACCGACGAATGTTATACAGCTTCTGAACAAATTAATTTTGAGCAGTTAATTGGTATGACTAGCAAACGCTATGCTTGTGTTCGTCGTAAAGTAATATCTACGGCTCCGATCAACAATTGACGCTCGTATTAATTACGGAGGGCATACGGGACAACATAGCCAGTGACTCAGAACAAAAATATGCAGACATCCTTTAAAAGTCAAGTAACTGTACCCAAGATTGTCGTAAAGGGCAAGCGGTGAAAACTTTCGATTTACACACATTATACTTCAATTACCCGGAAATCTACACATGTAAGACGTAGATAGGTCTGTGATGCACTCGTTAAATAACAATTATGTGTACAAACGCAAAAGAAAGCGCAAAAAATGATTACCTTTTTTTCCTGGGTGTATACTTGCACCTTTCTCTTAGGTTTTGAGATCGTTTTTAACGTTTGACCTTCATGCTATATTATTATAGCGGCGGTTTACGTATTTACAGTGTTGTTGCGAAATAAATAGTTTTGTTTTAAATCACAATACAACTTTTTGACAGAAAACATGCACAATGAACACAAAGCAAAGACGCCATTATAAATATTTGTGACATTTGCGTTCCTTTGATTGCCAGTATGCAATTATTTTGTTATACTAAAGCAAGACGCAGGCATGGCAAAAAAATTATATTGTGTGTCTGCCTATAATTATCATATAAATGTGTTGTAAGAAATGCTGAAAGAAAAATTAATGTTTTCTTTTGGTTTTGTTTTGTTTCCACCTCCCTCCACGCATAGACAAGAAAATAGGAAAAAAATGGCAACAATTTCCTCATACTTCTTCTTCATTGTCTATGAAGTTAAGTTGACATTTCTCGTTGTGATTATGTGTGGAAAACAATAAGAAAACTACGGAAAATGTAAGTTAATATGATTTAATTGTATCCGTAACGAGCAAGGCTTTATATCTGCCTGTTAGGATAGTATCGTTGAATCAAACATATTTATTTACTGCCTTGATTTTCAACTATCATCGTCGCTGTCAAAGTATTTTATCTTTTTAATTTTAGTACGTGTCATCGCCACCGAAGCGCTGCCGTCAATACTTATTTTGATCACGTGATCAATTCAACCGCCAAAATAATTGTCATTTTTTTTGCCGACCCACAGAATTTTCTGTCGTTACAAGAAAACGGTTAATTTCCTCATCTTTCCGACGTTATTATCTCTAGAAATATTTAAAAACTTGTGCTAATCCTTTGTGGAATCTGAAACAACAGTAAAACAAAACAATCATGGCAAAAGTGCACATAACCAATGTTGTTGTATTGGACAATCCTAGCCCCTTTCTCAATCCTTTTCAATTCGAGTTAACCTTCGAATGCATTGAAGAACTGAAGGAAGACCTAGAATGGAAGATGATATACGTTGGATCAGCGGAAACGGAGGAGCACGACCAGGTTTTAGACACAATTTACGTCGGTCCGATACCCGAAGGCAGGCACATGTTTGTATTCCAAGCGCCGCCACCTGACGTTACCAGAATCCCTGAAAACGACGCTTTAGGCGTCACGGTAGTGCTTCTAACATGCTCATATCGAGGACAGGAGTTCGTAAGAGTAGGATACTTCATAAATAATGAATACTCGGAATCGGAGCCCGAACTACGTGAAAATCCTCCAGCGAAGCCCCAGTTTGACAAAGTAATGAGAAATATCCTCGCGTCGGAGCCCCGTGTGACTAGATTTAAGATTAACTGGGCGGAGCCTGACGCGGCGGCGGCGGCTGATTCGGGAGATGGTAATCTAGAATCTTCACACGCACCAAGTATGGATTCTTATGCGTTCAATGCTGACAGCCAGATAAGTGGGATTGAATTCCAAGGCAGCTTAAGTGGTTATGGAGATAATTCGAATTCTATTGCTCCCATGGAGTGCTGAGGTAAGAATTTTTTATTGTATTTTTCTTGGTACAAGCAGTCTTGATAACCAGTATTTGTAAGGGATATTGTTGTGTTCACCAGTAACTGGATGTGGAAGTTAGATAGTAATATGTAGTTCTTCGGTGTACAATATGGGCATTCAGCTGCATTGTTTAGGCTGGAGGCAACCCGAACATAGTTTGTAATGGGTAGACAGATGACCAAGTTTTGAGCTGTAATATTAGGATTTACGGGTTGTGTTTTTCTATAATTTCTATAAGTTATTAGATTATTTTTCCTAAACATGCTGGTTATAACAGTAGACTGCCTTGGGCTATTGGTTGCAAGCTCAACTGTCGAGCGTGAGGTCCTGGGTGGTCGCTTCCTGGGGCGGACTTTATTAGGACTTTCTCAGTAGCAGTCATGGTATTTGTGCCCAGTTTATGGTAATATGCTCTCCTACTATTACATGGGATTTATAACTGACAAAATGTGGGTGGGGCTATTAGGTACACCTCTGAATCACCCTTTAGGAATTAAAGGTGAGATGTTATGATGAAGTTATGTTAGTTGGTTATGATGGTGGTGAGAGACAGAGAGAATGCATGTACAGTTATAAAATACTAGCTTTTGCCCACGGCTTCGCCCGCGTGGATGTTGGTTTAACTACAAAAATGTCGATTTTCCATACAAACTTTCATCCCCTATTTAACTCCCTTAGGGGTTGAATTTCGAAAAATCCTTCCTTATTCCTTGTCTACATTATAAAGGGAACCTCTGTGCAAAATTTCAGCATTCTAGGTCCAAGGGTTTGGGCTGGGCGTTGATGAGTCAGTCAGTCATAGATTTCAATTCATTTCAATTTTCAATTCATTTATTCAAGAACAATTTTTACATCGTGTCTGAATGTCTGTAACTAAATATAAAAGAAAATTAAAATTCATGTAGGAACATGTTTCTCAAAACTTGTTTACCTACATGAGTCATGCATTTAAACTTTAAAACTATATGAGTATTTACTTAGGTACAAAAGATTAACAAGAAGTAATTTAAATGATAATATTTCCTTGGTATCGTAATCATTTAAATTTTTTATTAGTCTGTAGTTTTTTCTCCAAATTTTCTACCCTCATAGTTTTATACATATATACGGGGAGTATGTATGTATAAAACTATGAGGGTAGAAAATTTAACTATAAAGTGGACCATTGTATATGAGCCATAGTGGCGGATATTCTAACCTGCATGCTATATCTATCCAGGCGCAGAAGATGATTGCAAGGTGGCTATGCCTTGGATTGCCTATACCCTGTTTTCCAGGTCCACTGTTTCGTCACTTGTGTTTGAGTGTGATCCTATAACTGATTGAATCGAAATTGCACAATAGGTTTGAGTCCGAAGGCTTTCATGTCTGATCCCCTCCTGACAAGTTCATCAGCTCCATTGTTTCCAAGAAAACCACTGTGTCCTTTACTCAACTATATGTTACGGATACGGTTTAGTACCATAATGGGTTTTAAGACATAATGGCATTCTTGCCTTAGTTCCAACATGATTTGGTTTCTCTTTAAGAATTGAAGAGTATACTGAACACTGGTGCCAGGACCTCTGAAATAAAAAGGAGCTAGTACATTCCCAAAAACAATGCATTTTTGTCACATACAAATACCTATTTTTAGTGTCCTTAGTTTTATTTTTATCTTAATCTTATTTGTTTCAGATGACCAAATACTAGCTTAGCAGAATGAATATCCTGAGAACATGAAGTGGCTGAACACTTTATAATGAGACTCATAATAATGTATAGTGTACACACAATAATGGACTGATAGTTATGCCAGTCCGGAGTTACTATTTTATGAAAACTTGCGCGATTTTAGTTTAGGAATTTTTAGTTTAAGTAAATTACTAAGATACGCCTTATCCTTAGAGAAGTTGTATTTTTGTATAATAATATAAGTAGGTTTCAATTTATTTTACTGTACTACTTTATTTATTTACCAAATTTTCTGTTTTCTGAATGCATGTACAATTTATTCTTTGATTGAATTTGAAAATTAATGATCAGAGGGGCAAATCTCGTACGGTTGCATTCTTCTTCCATTTTGGTATGTCAAAAAACTGCCATTTTTTACATTGATGGTCATAATTGAGGTAGCGACTTATATTTAAATGCATTTGATGTATGAGAATTGCCCTTCTGATATATGATCATGCTTTCAGACAACCTACTTTTAGTCTGTGTGTACTGTAATTTTATAGTTTACAATATTTATTATGTTATTTTTATTTCTTCTAAAAGTTTTTATGAAATAGTAACATTTTGAACTAGGACTGACAGAAAAAATGTATTTTGCAATGTAAGCTTTATTTAAAAAGTAATGTAATATTTAGCCTTGGTGATTTATAGCTGGTATTACTTAGGTACATCAATATTACATATGAGAATAGGCTATTTGACTTCTATTAAAAATTCACGAAAATGTTGTTACTTCAAAGAACGAACAGAAATAAGACGATGCGTGAAAAACGTTGTAAAATCGATCATAAAATGGAGCAACATGCTTTACAAGTCTTTGGTGGGGGCACTTTCTGTCCTTGTCGCGCGAAACGGCCATTATACTACGTTCAGTTCAGTTATCGTGTAGGCAGTAAGGCCTAACGGTCCCACACACCCTAGTGTCAGAGTTTCTAAACCGCCTCAAGGGCCTTTGACATGGTTTGACGACCGCCATTTGGCGGCCGGGAACGTATACGTGCCTTCCGAAGCACGGAATCATCTTTTTTATCAGACAAGCTGGTGATTCAAGCCTGCAATGTCCTAACCAACCTGGAAACAACTTTGCAAAGTATGCTTCCCGTGGGAATCGAACCCACGACCTCCGGGTCACAAGGCAAACGCCTAATCCACTCGACCACGGAGGCAGCTACGTAACTATGGCGGTATGTAATATGACGTCACGATTCTGTAGCGCTGTCTTTGTCTAACACGTCAAATAAAGTCAGTTAAAACTAAGCCATTTTTTGATCGATTTTGTTACTCACACATCGTCTCATTTCGCCGAAATATCGGGAACTCGAAATAATAATCAAACATGGTAAATATCCCGTTTATGATATTAATAGTAGTGTCATTTCTGTTAGTTCTTTGAAATAACTTAACATTTTCGTGAATTTTTAATTAACAGTAGTAAAATAGCCAATTATTACAACCAGGGTCTGACCTGGTCTGAGGAACCCTGCCCCCTCTCCCTTAGACTATGTGACAATCAGTGGTGTGCCTAGGAGCTCTATGTACTGTAACAAAGTTCAAATAACACCTCTGAACAACAAAGATTGAGTTCGTTAGATTTGCCTGACTATGGTAAAAGATAACTTCATTTTGTTTATAATGACTTTTGACTGAGTTGTGTCTCTGTCACTCATACTGAAAATCGTATCTTTTGTTTCATATGGGCTATGTGAGCTCACTTTTTCAGTACGGACACTTACGCAATCTCCAGGTAAGGGCTCATCTCACAATCCCAATCTTTGTTCAAAAATGTGTATAAAAAAGTGTTTTAGTTTAATTTTATATGTAAGTAGTAAATAAATACTATGTAGTGTGATTGACAATTAACGTGTTTCTAATATTTTATTATTATGTATTCAGCCAGATGAATAATATGACTTGTCAAAGAAAAAGAAAGTGGTCTGTCCTAAACTCTAAAATTAACTTCATTAAAGGTAGGTGCCTCAGTCTTGTGCCAATGATTCTCCTCCTAATTGCTCAATTAGGGCCTCAAGGAAGTACATAATTAAAATTAACTGTTTCGGCGTCAAAACTAACAAGCCCCTACATATCTTTGACGTGTTTTATCTTCGTAAATTTTTATTAATTTGATAAAACAAAAAACACGTATCCAATATTTTTCGATAATCTAACTGACGGACTAAACGAAATATATTTTTTTTTGGTCAGGAAAGTAGCCAATTTTGTCAGAGTTTTAACAAACTAATAAAAGTAAGCAATTTTTGAAATGTGCTACTTGACAATAAATCTGATTTTAGTTGTACCTAGTTAAAATATGTTCTTAAATATGTATTTCATCTATTTATGTACGAGAAATTAATTTACTTGTATTAAAAATCCTCTGTAGTTTATGTAAGGGACCGTCCTTTATTAGTTGGGGGTTTTAGGCAACCTTTATTATAGCCCCCCCCCCACCCCTTGGTATCCCCACCCAGTTTTTTGTATTATTGTCACTAATTCGCTAGCTGGAGTTTTTAATTAGAGTAAAATCATACTTGTTGCAAATTAAATTAAAAATATTACCCCACGTAAAAATATACAGGATTTTCTCATGGTCCTCTCCTTTCTATCCCAGGATGACTCCCTCAGGAAGTATTACTAAGGGGTTTGAACTTTTTTGTATGGAAGCTGGCATATCGACCCACCGCCCGCCATTTAGATTTTTTTTAGAAATCACGGCCCACGATGAAATTAGTATCAATGGATAGAGGACAAGGTTGATATGCCACATCGGTTCTATCCCCTTACATAAAACAATATTTTTTAAATGTTTACGCTGTCTTTAAGCTATAAAAAATACTTGTACCTATCTATTTAAAATGATTGCTGGCTATATCAAAATTGTAAATTATTGTAAATAATTGGTTTTCTCATCTGTTAAGTGTAAATTACTTTTAGACATTACTTTAATTCTTAATACATAGTTTAATAACAAGATTTTTGTTTTATTTTTTTATTAACACTCGTATTTTTCTGTAATAATTCCTAAAAAATATTTTTCTTTCTAATATTTTATTTCTTCGTAAGTGTATTTTGAAACACGTTGTTTGATACACGTTCCATTTCAGCAATAACCTCGCATGCGGCTCGGGTGTTAACTCCGCCTTGACTTCAATAACAAATGGACTATTTATTAGTCAAAGTCAAAATTATTTATTTGCAACAAATGTGGTATAGTATACAAGATGGTAAAATTATAATTGGGTGAGGCTCACAAAAAATGTACTTTAGCCATTGAGGTATATGTACTTCGTACTAGAGAAGCTATTTCAAACAAAATAATGTGCGCGCACTTGATGACAGCGGGGCGGGCGGGGGGTGTCATGTTCTCATAGATTACTAAATTACTATCAATACGTACAGATGCGACATAATGTTATTATTCGGCCTACTTGATATAATATTGTACGTATGTACTTAGAAAATAAATAAAAATGTACTTAAACTGTAACAATAATTTTTATTTTTCTGTGATTGAATGTTGATGGCTGATTCGAGTGCGATACATCATTAAGAAAGTTACAACGTCGAATCTCACGGCGCCGAATGTTTGCGACAACGAATACTGTGAGTACGAAAGCACGCACCGACGCATACCGTTACAACTGTTGGAAATAACTAATACGAGATAAAGTTTAACAACGGTTTATCATCCGGTAAAGGTTTTGCAGAACAGCGAAACACAATGCACGAGACTTCGAATCACGGAACAACGAATTCACGTTACAACAAAAATCGTTACACCGAAGTCTCGTGCATTCGTTGTAACGGTATGCGTCGCTGCGTGCTTTCGTGTTCACAGTATTCGTTGTCGCAAACATTCGGCGCCGCGTGATTCGACATTGTAACTTTCGTAATGACGTATTGCACTCGGCTGATTCAGTGAATGTTGATTCAAATTTACAAATACTTCTTTCCTAATTAAATGCTTTAGGGTGTGACATATAACTAAAATCACATTTCGAGGCAAGACTTCCACCACATTGCCGTATTAAATTACGTATGATAGATGTGTGAAGTGGAAGTTTATAGTATAGTCAAACTTTCAATACAATCTTCACATTTAAACTTTTTTGTTAATTGTCTTGATACATATGCAAATATTATATAACCTACTATCAATTTTGACTTACATGTAGAGGATTCGTGGCCAAGCATTGAATACGTCGATAGTGTCAGGTCTGTGCATGCTAATGTTTTATTCTTTGACTTTCACGTAAATATGGCCGCCACGATGACACATTGCAATTGAAAAAATATAATTAAATCAAATGTGTTTTAAAGATAATAGTTATATTTTAATTACTTGTGATTTTTACTTGTATTTCTTGAATTATTTGTACAGTATCTCAATGCACACGAAGGCATATTTTAGAACAAAAAACTTCACTCAAATGTGTCACGTCGCAGCAACCGCTCGGCATAGACTAAATGAGGTTCAGTGCACGCACCGAAACGTGTGTTACAAAAAATCGAGTTGAGGTGTCTCCTCTAGTACGAAGTACATTATACCTCAATGACTTTAGCCATATTTTTCATGAGCGGAATTTTGAGTAAAGATAAAATATTTCGGAAGTTCTGAATAAATAAATCGATTTGTTTCCTGTGTTGGATATTATTCACTTGTTCATATCGAGTCATTTAAATTGTTAATTTATTTGAATTTAACCAAAAATAAACCCGTACAACAAACTGCTTACATCTTGTTTCATAGAAAATTAAAACGTGCCCACGCCTAATAGAATATTATTATTTTTTATTTCATCGTGTATATACTGTTTAAAGTAACATCTTAGTAATATATGAAATATATGGGAATAAAACTACTATCCCAATAGTAGATTTAATTGATTATGCAAAAAATTATAAAAATATGACTTCAAAAACAAATGTGCCTATAATATTTCACGTGTGTTACAAGCAATGTGTTACGTAGTAGTTTTTTTATACTAGGCAGTAGAAACACTTGTGATGTTTTTTTTGTGATGGCATCATTACTACTTTCATTATGAAATGTCATTGTCCTGTCAGACATCTTGGTTTTTAGGGAAAAGGCAGTACTCGCGTGTGTGTTATTTTCGTACTTAGATTTTAGCGACTTTTCGGAAGCAATTTTGCATGATAAGTAATAAAATTGTACTTTTTATGGGCAAGGACATTAAGAGGGACATGTATATTATTGAATAATGTAGTTTTTCACTACTTTGCATTGCATTTAGATAAGCTACATGACTTTTAGGTTATATTATTCACGTGTGTTTGTTCACGTGTGCTGCGTGTGTTACGAATTTGTGTTATGTAACACACGTGAAAAGTGTAAAGCTTAGGGCACATTGCAATATTTTCATCAACAGCGTGAGATACTGTACACTACTGGACAAATTCCGTTATAATAAATAATCTTGTTTCGTGTGAATTAATCTTAACAATATTTCCAGTGTGTTACCTATTTCCAGTGTGTTATCGTGCGTTACACGTTCACGTGTGTGATGGTACATTTTCTGTGAGCCTCACCCAATTATGTAGTGCAATGACACATTTCGCCATAGAGTTGGCATGCAAACATTAATGATAATGATGCTTGGTTCAGAACATCAGAACACAGTAACTGTGAAACAAGCAATAAATTAGGTATAACTAATATATAATACATATAATTAGAAACATACTGAACGGATTTAAATGAAATTTGGTACTCCAGTTAGTCTAGAGCCTGAGTATAAACATAGGCTACTTTTTAGTGCGAAAAAAGGGTTGTAAGAGGGGATGAAAAGATTACTTTTGGTCGCTTTCCACGCGGGTGAAGTCGCGGGCATCAGCTAGTAGCCAATAATTACCCAATATTCCTGTGGGAAAGTTATCCTCATAAATAATTCAATGTAACCTTTTGTTTAAACCCACGTTACACCCACACATCCCAAAGGTCAGGTGAGGGACTTGTCACAATATTATATAGGTACCTACTTAGAAATAATTTTGCAATGTATTTTTAAGGTTCCGAAGGATTTTGTAGGCTCTGTTTTGTTGAAATGAACCCGGGCTGGGCAAAATACATGCTTTGCTTTATTTGAAATACAAATTACAAAATACAGTATCGCAAGTAATTAAAATACAAACTACAAAATATCTTTAAGTAAGGTATTTGAAATATAAAATACAAAATACAGTATTTTAGCTATTTTTATTTGAAATACAAATAACAAAAACATTTTCAAAAAAAAAATAATCGCTTTCAAAAACCATCAGAAAAAAAGTGTAAAGTTACTTTCTTTCGGAAGTCGGTGGCAAAAATGAATTAAAAACAAAATAACCAACTTAAAAGTTAAATTTTAACCCTTTTAGTTAAAAATTTAACCAAAATTCTGGTCAAATACCTAATTTTCTTCACGTGCACTAGAATTAGAATCTATAAATAATTATTTGTCTACTTGGACTATCTTATTACCGGTCGTAGTTACATCAGTTCACGTAAACAGTAAGCGAAAAATGCTCATTTTTAACATAAAAAATAATGACCAAAAGTGAATGAAGTTTTAAATTCTAAAACCACTTTTCTGATTTCGATAAAAAATTGGGAATCAAACGAGCTTACCTGTTAAGCGAAGTCTTGATTCTAATTTTATGAGTGGTGATCTGAAAAATAATTATTATTGACATAGGTAGTAATTCCTTACTACACGTATTGACGTCGCGATTTTAGATAAAGAAAATGAATATTTTTTAAAGATTGCAACATTTGCATCTTACTTTCCCGTCTTTGACACATGAAATGTCACTTATTTTAGAGATCTTATCATTAGGAACAAACTCTGTTTCCTATACAGAGTAGTTCCAAATGCTTACATTCGCTTTGTTGTCCTGAAAAGGTTAACATTGAATTAGGTAGACTAATTATTGCAGCTTTGGGGTTGTTAGTAGTGGTGGGTGGGTAATAATTATTTTTCAGATCACCACTCATAAAATTAGAATCAAGACTTCGCTTAACAGGTAAGCTCGTTTGATTCCCAATTTTATTTCGTGGTGATCTTCAAATAATTATTATTGACATAGGTAGATGTTTAGAGTTTGCTGCAATAATTAATTAAGTAATTAAAATACAAATAATTCTGGATGACACTTTGTGATAATTACCCTAGTAACAAACGGTACTACTTATAAAAGTCATGAGAATGTATTAGCATACTCATTAGTGTTCATGCTTTGCATTATAGTGGTGTTGTAAACGTTTACAAAACCCCAAATAGGCTCTCATGGTGACTTGTACTATAAAAGGAACCAAATATGTTTGTATTTTGCACTATAAACGATTCCAGTGATATGTTTTATCACACTTGTCGTGAGTGTTCCTTAGGAAAACAATATCGGTAACTTATGTTTATGTCATTTCCCATTGTTGTTTAACATACCATTTGCATTGAAAAGAATAAAACGCAAAAAAATCATGGACCATTACTCTGCCATAACTTGCACTTGCGGAAGAATTTGTATCAATTAAATCATTATGCTGATTTCAAATTTGACATTGCGCCTTCATAATTTTTTATGTTCTAATTAAATTTAAATTAATGAAATGAAAATAAATTAAAACTTGTCCCGACTATGGCTGCTATAGTACACATTGGTTCCTACCGTGTTGTCAATGTGCTATCATGGCAGAAAATATTAGCCATATTTTCACCGAAAACGAATTAGATCGCCGCTTGTCTCGTAGCAGTAACACAAACTCGCGAGAGCTATTATGTTATGTAGCAGCTCCACCGAGAGTCCTATTTAGTATTCTAAAAGAGTTGTGCTATTTTAGTAAATTTTAAAAGAGTAATTGTGTTTTACAGAACTAACCCCATAACAACGTTGAGAGAACTTTTAAGAAGTTAAAAGGTTACATAGTGGTTGTGTAAGGTACTTTTACAGTGCCGATTGGCCTTATAATAGTAATAGTATTTTCGATACCGTTACAGTACTTGTACTGTAAAACTTATTTTGACGCATTATTAGTGCATAATAGATAATTATATATATATATATTTTTTTTTTTTTTTTTACAATGCAACATTCGTCGATTTGTATGGTCGTGTAAGCGTTTTAAAGAGCTAAACTATGAGGCTTAAATGCTCTTTTATCTTATAGAACCAAACTGCTGTTTAAACCCTCAATAGTACAAGCAGTTACAATGGTTACCATTATAGGCCTACTATGTCACTCTTTGGTGATATAAAGCTTACATACTTATGACTTCCTTACTTTAGGTATATTATTGCTTTAGTATTATAACCATAAGGGTATAATGTATGTTGAATTTGGTAACTGTAAAAAAAAAATAATAATAATTATAAATCAACAATGTGTTGACAGTTCTGATTTGATCTGCTGTTTGTGTTGTTGTACAGTGAGAAGTTAGTTATGGGGTTCAGAAAACCCACTCGAAATATAAGAAACTTTAAAATATTGGTGGTTGATATTCCTAACAACTGTATCATTACTCCAATGGGTTAATTTTTTTAAACTTTGCTCTTTAATATCACCCTGAAATGAGATTGAACACTTTTGATAGATTCTATCGGATTCAAATGTGGTGCAATATACAAAATTCAGAAACTATCTAAGTTCTTGCCATTTAGCACCCATAATGTTTCTTCAATTAGGTACATAAGATTAAATTGCTTCAAAAAATGAAATCAAAGCATAACAATATAATCTGGTTCACTAAATATTAAAATTACATGGCATCAAATGTCAAAGTTTTGACAATGTAAGTAAAAATGTCAGTGTATAGGTAAATAGAATTCATCATAAGTCCCATGTAACAGGGGGCGAGCCTAGTGTCATTAGCTGAGCACACATTCAGGCTCTGTGGCTGTGTGGTGTACTGAGGAATTCCTGATGGAAAAAACCCCAATAGTACTTTGCATGATCCAGGAATATAACTCATTCTCAGCGGTGCTTGCAACGCATAGGTCAATTAGGCAGAAGACCAACAACTGGACAAATAAAATGTCAATATTATAACAGTTTTCAATAACAGAGTAATAAATTAGTAGCAAACTTTGTCTAATGATAATAGTGAGAGTCAGTTTTTAATTTATTGAGGCTTTCACTATCTTTGGTTTGTGTAGATATTTTAGTGTACAAACTGGGTGATTGCAAAATTTACACTTTTGTGTTTTCAGTTTATCTGAACAACGTACTTAGGCTTTAAACAAGTTTATTTATATGCATATTATTTTTATTACTACATTTTTCATAAATGTACGGTGTCTACTGTTGATATTTTTAAAATGCTGTCGACATGATTTTGTGAATTTTATTTTGCATGAGTTCCAATACAGGCTCATGAAATACTTCTTAGTAGTACCTATGAAAGTATTGCCCCAAATATAAGTCTATACTGCACAGTAAAGACAACCAAACCTTGTTAAGCCACCAGCAGTGCGGTTTTATTTATAATCTTACTCAGCATAATTATAAAGAACATAGGAAAACTTACTAAGTTTCCCCCACATATTGCCTATTTGAGTTCTCCATGACATAATAATGTTATGAATAAAAGCTCCGGAAAATTAAATGCATGGCACCTGATGTCTTGGTGATCTAACCACAATCCCTTCGCACTACCATGCACCCCCCCCCCCCCCCCCCCTTGTTTTATGTTATGTTGTTTCACTTTAGTACTTCTACTTACTCGTACTACCGTAGAAAAGTAGTAAAGAAACCCAATGCCCAGATAGTAAGAATAAGAATTTAAAATTCTTCTTTAGTCTGTTGTGAATCCCATGATCTACCCATCTCCTCAGGTATTAAATATTATTTAATGCGGGTTACATGCTTATTACAACACATGACTGTTTTGCGTGTCTATGATGACTAATTCAGACAGGACAAGTTATCTGTTATTATTAGGTTAGGTTTGAGTGATTTTCTCTGAAAATATTCTTAGGCATAAATAAATGATCAACATGCATTTATTATCTTGCATGAATGTATTTTATTTTATTCTATTATGTAATCACAAGTTTAAGCAAATAAAATTTCTTATTTTTATTCTTAACACTTTAAATCCCAATGTGATTAATTTAATATTGTACCCATAAAGGGTCCATTAAAATAGGTGGACAAAATTTCAGAAATCATTCTTACCACCAAAATAAGGATCATGGTAAGAGAAAAAAATATATTGGTAGGTATAGCAATGAGTTACTTTTGGAGATGTTCTTTTAGATTGGGCCTATACAATATAAAGGTAATATTATCTTTTCCTAAAAGGGGGTGGGGTTTCAGAGAGCAAATAATTCGATTTGGAACTAAAAGGGGGTTGGTTGATAAAGTGTTTGTGTTTGTGTTGAATGTAGGTACAAAATAATGTTTTGTACATTAACAGGCCGTTAAGGCATTGTCAGTCTATAGACCTTTTCCCTCTCAATACTAATAGTTTTTTAGTATTGGGACATTACAGTGCATAAGTATTGACCACCATGTTTTATTCAAAGTCAAAGTCAAAGTCAAAGTCAAAAATATTTATTTCAAGTAGGCCAGTAACAGGCACTTTTGAATAGTCGAATTAAACTAACTGCGGCACTCAGAGATATCCAACGATTACTCAAGCCAGCAAAGGCCTGACATAGTTTTGTATGACAAAACCGCCAAAAGCCCCTACCAAGCGACGGCCCAAGCAACCACTGAAGCTCTCCGAGCGCGGCAGTAAACTACTGAACTACTGAAGCTAAATAAACTAAGCTACAGTCCCAGTCACAAGGCATAATAACTCGTGAGTGTACTGTAGTTGCCAATTCCAAAGCGTTGGTCTCATGAGAAGAATGGCAAGAAACTTCATGGACACTCTTTTAAAATCGTTTGGGTTTACAATATGTTCAAGGTACAAACATAATCTTGGTATAATACACACATGAAGACTATGCAGATTAGTGTTTGAGATGGTCTTTTGAAGAAAGCACCACACAGATTTGAGTGGACCCGTCCAGTCAGTGCAAGCATTTGTCAGTTATCGTGGAGCTCGACTTATAACTCAAGGAGCTCAACGTCACGACGATCAATACCAAAGAAAGGACATTTGGGTGGGTCGCTTAAAGTACTCAAACTGCCAAACAATCGTTAAAATTAAATAAAAACCCACACGGTCCTCACATTCACAATATGAAAATAATAAAATACATGAAGATCATGCAGATTAGTGTCTGAGATGGTCTTTTGAATAAAGTACCACACAGATTTGAGTGGACCCGTCCAGTCAGTGCAAGCATTTGTCAATTATCGTGGAGCTCGACTTATAACTCAAGGAGCTCAACGTCACGACGAACAATACCAAAGAAAGGACATTTGGGTGGGTCGCTTATAGTACTCAAACTGTCAGACAATAGTTAAAATTAGAGAAAGACCCACATGTTCCTCACATTCACAATATAAAAATAATAAAATATTTGTCATATTAAATAATCATGTCAAGTTATTAAATGTCAATATACACAAAACTAAATGAAAAATAAAATATTTAACAAGTAAATATTGATCAAAAAAGCAAAAAATAATATCATACTTAAAAAAGTAAATAATGTCATTGTGTATAAAGAAAAATCATAAAATGTCAAATTGTAAATAATGTATAAATAATTAAAATGTCAAAGTGTAAAAAATAAAAATAAAAAGGTATAATTAATAAAAAGATATAAAATCAATTCACCTTCAATTCAAATTGGAGCAGTTCAATCCCAAGCTTTTTTGTCCTCTATATAATCTTTAACAGCATAAAAGGCTTTCTGGCAAAGTTTACGTTTTATAAAAGATTTGAATTTATTAATGCTTAAATTTTGAATGTCGCTTGGAAGTTTATTATAAAAGCGAATACATTGGCATCTAAATGATCCACCTATTTTCTTGAGCCTTGTTGTGGGTACAATAAATTTATGTTTATTTCTTGTATTTATATTGTGAATATCACTATATTTCTTAAAAAGCTTAATATTTTTGTGAGCATACAAAAGATTTTCATAAATATATTGAGAAGGAACAGTCATTACATTAATTTCCTTAAACTTTTCTCTAAGAGAGTGTCTCGGACTCAATTTATAAATTGATCTAACCGCCCGCTTTTGCAAAACAAAGATGGTCTGAATATCGGCAGCATTCCCCCACAACAGAATGCCGTACGACATTACGCTATGAAAATAACTGAAGTACACTAATCGGGCTGTCTCTACATCGGTTAAATTACGAATTTTTCTAACTGCGTATGCCGCGGAGCTCAGTTTCTTCGACAATTTATCTATATGGGGTCCCCACTGAAGTTTAGCGTCTAAAGTTAAACCCAAGAACACCGTGCTATCTTCCGGATTCAACTCTTCGCCCTTCACCAACACACAAGTTTTCACCTGCCTAACGTGAGGTAGTGTAAACCTTATGCATTTAGTTTTTTTTTCATTGAGGAGTAAATTATTAGCGTTAAACCAATCCACTATTTTTGAAATCGCGCTATTTACATCGTCAATAACTGGCTGCTGACGTTTAAGTTTAAACAAAAGCGAGGTGTCATCTGCAAACAACACAATATCGTGGTTATCCTTTATGAGGTAAGGCAAGTCATTAATATAAATGAGAAACAAGAAAGGGCCAAGAATTGAGCCCTGCGGGACTCCCATTGTTACAAAAGATCCGGGAGATCTTTTCCCGTTGACGTCAACTCTTTGGATCCTATTACTCAGGTATGAGGCAAGAAGATCCAGAGCGTTGTTCCGAATTCCGTAGTGGCGGAGTTTCCTGATTAACGTTTCATGAAGAACGCAATCAAATGCCTTGGATAAATCGCAAAAAATGCCTAAAGCATCGCATTTATCCTCCCATGCACTATAAATATGTCCTAAAAGTTCGACACCGGCATCAGCAGTTGATCGACCCTTCGTAAAACCGAACTGTTTGTTATGTAATAATTTATGTCTATTAAAAAATCTTTGCAATTGGTCTAAAATCAATTTCTCAAAAACTTTACTAAAAGTAGGCAGCACTGAAATAGGTCTATAATTGAATTTATTCAGAAAATAAATGGTTATCCGTTAAGTATTGTTTGCATTTGGTTAGTTATGTGCATATGTAACTTTGATCTAGAACCAATGATGCTTCCATAATATCATACTCAGTGAAGATATGCTGTAAAGAGGATTTCACTTAATAATAATAATAATTAAGCACATTTATTCCATATTTTCTTAACAAATATTTTTACAAATTAATAGTTTATAAATTTTATTTGGATATGAATCCCTTTTGGGTAAATGCCTCCTCCATCCCGTGCCAATTTTCCCTGTTTTGGGCCAAGTCCATCCAACTCGGACCGGCGACTTCAGTGATGTCGTCCGCCCATCTCTTGCGAGGTCTGCCCCTGTTCCTCTTCCCTCTCGGTCCAGACCATTTCGTTGACTTCAATGTCCACCTTTGATCTCTACATCTCGAAATATGCCCTGCCCACTTCCATTTCAGTCGTAGAGCGTGTAGGAGGGCGTCTGTTATTTTTGTTCTGTTCCTTATCTCTTCGTTTCGGGTTTTCTGTATTTTCCTGAGTTTTAATATGCTCCTTTCCATGGAATGTTGGCATGATAAGATTTTATTTTTTATTTTGTTAGTGTATGTCCATGTTTGGCTTCCATATGTCATACTTGGCAGAATACAGGTGTCCATTATAATTTTTTTGAACTTCATGTGGTAGTCCCCTTTTAGGACTTCCTTTTGTGACCAAAATTTCTTCCAAGTGCAGTTGATCCTTCTATCCACCTCAGTTTCGTTATTTTTTGTATCAAATGATATTTGTTTCCCAAGGTAGATATATTCCTTTACGTACTCAATCTGGTTTCCCGATACGTGTATTTCCTTTTCTGTATGGTTCGTCATGATCTTTGTTTTGCTTGCGTTCATATGTAGTCCTACTTTTTTACTATTTATGTCCAGTTTTTGTATCATTTGTTCTAGCTCAGTTGCTGATTCCGCGAAGAGGATGATATCATCAGCAAATCTGAGGTGGCTTAGATATTGATCTTGCACTCTGAGTCCTTTATTTCTCCAGTCCATTTCTTGAAATATTCCTTCCAACACAGCTATGAATATTTTTGGTGACATGGGATCTCCCTGTCTGACTCCCTTTCCTATTACTATCTCTTCTCCTTTAGTTTCTAATCTTACTCTACTTTTGCTTTGTGAGTAGATGTTCTTTATGATGTTTGTATAAGTTTTGGTTTGGATTTCACTTAATGTGACCATAACATGCTGAGAGTATCTCGTACTAAAGCATGTGTGATTATGACAAATGTGTGTCAGCCAGTCCAGGTGTCAAAGTATGGTCCCCCATTCACTGCAAGTATTTGCGTTAGCAAGACTATAATGCACATTTGATAAGCAAGGTTGTCTCGCAACCATCATGCTCATAGATTAAAGAACATATTTATATATTTTGCTGACCGAAGTCAGGCAATAGGGTTCCACTGTGATGTCTACGTATGCGGTGGTATTTTTAGTGTTAGCATTGTCCGATGACTTAGCTAAAGGCATCTACACACTGATAGTTTGATATGCAGCTAGTAACATGGAATATAATTATATTTTCATGTAAAGCATAGTATACTTCTGGGTGGTAATTTTTTCGTTGGAATCATTTGAGTAATAGAGAAGTATGGAAGAAGATGACATGCCGCGCCAACCTCAAACGAACTGGGATAAGGGCAAGAGATTGATGATTGCTCTTTGCACACAAACGACACATGTAAATGGAACTCACCAGTCATGCCGATTATGGGTATCTTCAGTGTTAGCATTGTCTAATGACTTTGCCAAGAGCATCTCGTGCTACGCACTGAAAGTCTGCTATGTAGCAAATAACATAGCGTATAATTATGCTGGAAATGGAACTCACCTGCTATGCCGAGTACCTATAGGTATTTTCAGTGTAAGCATAGTCCAATGACATTGCCAAGGACATCTCGTGTCAAGCACTGATAGTTCAAGTTCCAGCTAGTACATAGGAAATATATGTAACTGGGGTGTCGCGCACCCACTGGAAAAACTTTATGAAGCTTGCGGCACTTATGTGTACAGTGTTAATGACCATCGTATCGCTTGAATAAGCACTGTAGATATCACGTATCCGGAGGTCAGTTATAGCCAGGCATTATCACGCCTAATGGTAGGGCTACAAGGGTTACATCCAAGTTCAATCCTGTGCGAGCGTTGTCTGTAGGTATTTGCTCAGATTTCTGCGTCTCAGGTTTACAATTTTCACTAAAGATGCACTTAATACACTTCCTGACACTCAGTATTTTGTTATTTCGATATATATAACGTAAACTTATTTTTAAGCGAATATTTGGACGAGAAAGAACTTTTTTCTTGCGATGTCGTTACGCGCGAAAAAGAAAAAGTGACATTTCATGTGTCAAAGACGGGAAAGTAAGATGCAAATGTTGCAATCTTTAAAAAATATTCATTTTCTTTATCTAAAATCGCGACGTCAATACGTGTAGTAAGGAATTACTACCTATGTCAATAATAATTATTTGAAGATCACCACGAAATAAAATTTCATGGGACTATTCCTTTCCAAAAAAGTTAAATGTATTTTAATGTTAAAATGTACTTTGAAGCCTCAAGTATTTGAAATACTAATTACAAAATACTTCGTCGTCAGGTATTTGAAATACCTACGAATTACAAATTACATTTTAAGTAAGTAATTGAAATACAAATACCAAATACGTATTTGTATTTCAATTACGTACCTAGGTATTTTAATTACAAGTAGGTAATTCAAATACTGCCCAACCCTGACGCCCACCAACAGAATTTTACGCCTGTAGTCCCAGAAAGGATAGGCATAGGTGTTGTAGGTGTACCTACACCCACATTTGTCCCTTGTAATAAGGGGCGAACCTATTGCCTTGAACCGGTCACAATAGGGGATCGGACTGGGTCAAAATAATATGATTATTTTTAGTCCGTAAGTTAGATTAACGAAAAATATTGAATACGTGTTTTTTGTTTTATCAAATCAATAAAAAATGACGAAGATAAAACGCATCAAAGATCTTGGAGTGGGGCTTGAAACGTCACTAGTGTCGTCAAAATGTACTATCATATGACGTCACACGAGTTTTCGAAGCACTGTATCGTATTCATTTTAAGTTTACGTGAAAAAAGAAAAAAACGTGTCCAATAATTTTTGGAAATCTATCTGACGGACTAACTAGTTTTTTTTTTGTCCGATCCCCTATTACGGGTTGACGCAGCATATCTTCTTCTTCCAAACTTCTCTACTTATGTACACACGGCTACACATCAAGCTATGCATTTCCAGTATAAGCTGGTCTCGCATTGTATAGGATTTCTGTATAGTGCGAGTTCAGCGTAAACTGGAAATGTATAGCTTGATGTGTAGCCGTGTGTACTATTCATCTGATCAGACACCTTTTTGCCATGTCATCCTTTACACAGTCCATATATCCATAGTTTCTTTGATCTTCCTCGATTCTTATCTACATTCATAGGTACCTACTCGAAACTTTCCTCACGACATTTTCCTCTTTCCTCCGCATCACATGCGATTAAGCGAAACTACACAAATAACAAATTAATGGCTGGTTTAGAAACAGATACCCGCCAAGTTAATTAAAAAAACTGGCCAAGTGCAAGTCGGACTCGCACATGAAGGGTTCCGTACCTACCAAAACGGTATGCTATAATTTATACAATTTCTTCTACTGGCCAATGAAACTTGACCTCTGGATTGTATAGGCACTCATACGATTCAGGGACTAAATTATATTGGTTGACTGCTGTTCCATCCAAGATCTGTTGTTTCCATCCAAGTTCAAAATAATTTTCCTAGAAAGTCCTTATAAAGTTCTACTTTTCAGATTTTTTTCATATTTTCTAAACTTATGGTTCAAAAGTTAGAGGGGGGGGGGGACGCATTGTTTTTTACTTTTGGAGCGATTATTTCCGAAATTATTGACATTATCAAAAAATGATTTTAGTAAACCCCTATTCATTTTTAAATACCTTTCCAACAATATATCACACGTTTGGGTTGAAATAAAAAAAAAAATCATTTCCCACTTTACATATACCCTAATAAAACATTTTTTTTCCAATTTTTATTTTACCACTTTGTCGGCGTGATTGATACACATATTGGTACCACAGCTTTCTAGTGCTAACGGTCACAGAGATTAAGCGAGGACGGACGGACGGACAGACAGACATGGCGAAACTATAAGGGTTCCTAGTTGACTACGGAACCCTAAAAACGTGTGGCACTCGGAGACTGCCGCGGTAAATCTATTGCATAGCATTTTTTATCAACTTATGCAATAATAGGTATAAATAATTAGGTATTAATAGTGTAATTACACACCAAAATAATTATTCATTCAAAAAATTTGAACAAAAATAACGATACTAAGAGTTTGATCTTCGAATTTCGCGCGATATACATTATAATGTATATCGCGCGAAATTCGAAGATATAAATATAAATCAAAACTAACCTTCATAGACTAACTAAGCTAGTAAGAAACTCTATGACAGAAAATTTAAAAGAAAAAGTATTGTCAGCCTGACGTAAGTGTCATAACATTGAAAAACATGAAAATTATTTATTTTATTTTAGATATTTTATAAGAAAACGAACGTTTTAGACCGATTCGCAGAATAGTAATGCAAAAACCAATAAAACTTATGATAGATGCGTACTAATAATAAAGAGTACTCACTCCTCACTCATTTTTTTTCACTATTTTTTCGTGACTTTCTTCATTAATAAATGCACTTTGTTTATTCATATTTAAAACACTTTGTACACAAATTATACGAGTAAGAATATTTTAGAAGGAGAAAGCATAGAGACAAACAATTATTTAATTTGACAACCTCAGTTGACAACCTTGTTATTTTCCGTAACCATAGCAACTTGGTTGAATACTGAATCCTGAATATTTTCGTTAGGAAATCTCTGGATTCGCTCTCCACGCTCAACTCAAGGCCCGCGATAGAATCTATGCAATAGATTAAAAACGGTCGATCAGTCAAATATTTTGGATAGGTAGGAGACTAGGAGATCCTACCACGTCCCGCAAATATTTGAGGAGGACAAAATGATTGATCGCGTTTCCGTATATCCTATCCTGTATGTACCTACCATTAAAATGTGCTCAATATTTGTAATAGCGTTCTAAAAATCGGCCCCTCAACGGAATCGGATATCGAAACATACAATACAGGGATTTTCGCTCATGTAAAATCGTCATCTTCCTGCACTTATCCCATTCTATTTAGGGTCGTCGCAACACGTTTTCGTTTTCCATTCTTCCCTATTCGTCACGGTATAATTTACTCCTTTTTTACCGCCCATGTAAAGTATGGTATTTATTTACGCAACTGCGTCCGTCTTGACTGGAAGGAAGCCGACCCGAGTTGGGAAAACGCAAGAGGTGATGTCTGCTGATATGTGACATTACCATAATTAAAAATAAAAAAAAATTGGTTGCCTGTAAAGTCGGTATACGGGCGAAAGTTTTACGTGACAACGACTTTGAGTGGTAAAATAATTTTAATGTGAATATTCATTCGTATAGTAGGAAGAAGGATGAAATAATGTCTGTCTCTCTCGCTCTTAGGCGGGCTAACCATGCCCGAGTGGAAGGGACGCGTGCCTCTCACTCGCTCTCATTGTGAGCGCATAACGTGAGCGGAGCGTAACGCAGTTTCTTGAAGTGTCACCCGGCAAACCAATTTATAAGACGTTGTCACGTCAACAAAAAAACTTTGCCCCACACTAGGAATTTCTCCGGTATCGAAACTCCGGTATCGAATTTATCCGGTACTTTATTAGGTATATTTAGGCCCAATTCTATAAAATAACCAATTTGTGGATAGTGTGTCGATAGTGTGTAAGTAGTGTCTCAATAGAATAGTCATTGACATTTGGTATTCTACAAATTATTATGGTCATTGACTTGCCACTGTAGTGATATTGAATCGCCATAGTAGGACTTTAAATATATTCTGTAAATATATTTTAAGTGAAATCTGACAGTTGTGTCTATCGTGTTTGGCTATCGAACTGCCATTGTGAAGCCATCGAACAACGACACCTCTTTTCCCTATTGCAAAATAATGTCTGTAGTGTGTCGATAGAGTGACAATGGCGTGTTACAGAATTGGGCCCCTGTAGGCCATCCATACAAGTATTTGTTCCGTGCGGGGATCGAACTCATGACACGCAGCGCAGCAGTCAATCGCTCAGCCACTGCCCCAACCGTGCCGACTGCCGACAAAATAGAATCCTACTAATATTGTAAATGCAAAAGCATGTGAGGATGGATGGATGTTTGTTATTATTTCACGCAAAAACACATAGGTAGTTTATAACCTGGATAAACACGTAGGATACTTTATATCCCGGTAATATGATCCCGTGGGACAAGGAACTCTACGCGAGTGAAGCCACAGGCCATAAGCTAGTAGACCAGGTACTGTTATAAATCTTCGAAGAAGATTATAATTAGCGACGACGGGACCATCCTATTATTTCCCCTCGACCTGCTTGTGTCTCGTCAGAAAAGGTTAAATCGATACTTAGTAAAATGTTATGGGAATAGGCGTGTGGTGAACTGGTGAATTATCTATATATATACTATCTATGCATACAAGTAAATAAAATTCAAGTGTCCGTTTGTAATATCAATTCAAAATAACGTTATTTTTCTGAATCCATATGAAAGTAAGTAGGGTACAACAAAACCACATTGTTTTACTCTGCCTGTTCCGGGTTATCTCCAAAATAGCTGGACCAATTTTGACGGAACTTTTACTGGCAGATAGATATCTGATGTTATAAGGAGTAATGTTATAAGGAGTAACTAAGGCTTTTATTTTAGAAAAAGGATTATTGTCCAGTGGAAAAAAAAACAAAACCCATAATATTGATAACAAATTCCGATTCGAATAGGGAAACTAAAGTAAAAAAAAAAAGTTGATGTGACACTCGGAGACTGCCGCGGTAAAGCTATTGCATAGCATTTTTTATCAACTTATGCAAATAATTATTTATTTATTTTATTTATGCAGTATTTTTTAAAAAGAATTTAAATTATATAAGTAAATCTGAATTATATAAGTAAGGCTGATCAAAAAAAAAAAAAAGGTAAATCAAAAGTAACCTTCATAGACTAAGCTAGTAAGAAACTCTATGACAGAAAATTTAAAAGAAAAAGTATTGACAGCTTGTCAGCCTGACGTAAGTGTCATAACATTGAAAAATATGAAAATTATTTATTTTATTTTAGATATTTTATAAGAAAACGAATCGTTTTCTAAGACCGATTCGCAGAATAGTAATGCAAAAACCAATAAAACGTATGATAGATGCGTAATAATAATAAAATGAATGTATATAGAGTACTCGAGGAGTACTCGCTCATTATCTTTCACTACTATTTTTTCGTGACTTTCTTAATTAATAAATGCAGTTTGTTTATTCATATTTAAAACACTTTGTACACAAATTATACGAGTAAGAATATTTTAGAAGGAGAAAGCAGAGAGACAAAACAGAAAAACTTTACACCTTTACAACGTGAGGTTATAAATTATTTAATTTGACAACCTCAGTTGACAACCTTGTTATTTTCCGTAACCATAGCAACCTGGTTGAATACTGAATCTTGAATATTTTCGTTAGGGAATTTCTGGATTCGCTCTCCACGCTCAAGGCCCGCGATAGAAGCTATGCAATAGCTTAAAAATATTTGCATAGGTTGTAGGTACCTACTTACTTACATAAAATAAAATAAAACAATAACATGGATGAGTCTTGCTTGCAGCATTTCACATGATATCGTGTCCTGCCTAGAAATGTGCCGTTGCCGGCAATATTGCCCGAAGTGGGAATTTTGGTGGCAAAATTGCCGGGAGTGGAAATATTCGGGGAATATTTCTTAAATAATTTGACCTTATACCTAAGTCAAATTAAGTACGGAAACTATGTAATACACTTATAATTAGCATGTATAGGCCCTAATCTACATTGACCGGCAACTTTGGCAATATTTCCAATCCTGCTAGCAATTTTAGTATTTTACCGGCACGGCAGTGGCAATATTGCCACCAGGCACATACTAGTCCTGCCTGTTCTGATGCTTGTACATCACATGAGATGACAGACGCTACTGAAAGCGCCACCAAACTCGTCACCCAATTTTAGGCCGACTCAATTTTACTTCTCATCAACACGATAAGAAGAAGAATCATTTTGACGTGACAACGTCTTATAAATTGGTTTGCCGGGTGACACTTCAAGAAACTGCGTTACGCTCCGCTCACGTTATGCGCTCACAATGAGAGCGAGTGAGAGGCACGCGTCCCTTCCACTCGGGCATGGTTAGCCCGCCTAAGAGCGAGAGAGACAGACATAAAAAGTGAAAGGCACGCGTCCCTGCGAGATTCTTTGTATAAATTAATGTTTTAAATATAATTCTTTGTATAAATAAATGTTTTAAATTGTTACTATTATTTCATCCTTCTTCCTACTATACGAATGAATATTCACATTAAAATTATTTTACCACTCAAAGTCGTTGTCACGTAAAACTTTCGCCCGTATACCGACTTTACAGGCAACCAATTTTTTATATGCGAACGATTGTCGGGGGCAAAACTAGTAAAAACATATAGGTATAAAATAAACAAGCGTAAAATGTCAGAAGGCATGTTTACGGATCAGGAATTTGTTGTTGGGAACTTTGTTACGCCATTACGCTTGGAGTGATTTCGCACTGGTTCATTAGCCATTCTTGTAGCGTAGGCGTTGATGTCGCAAAGTTTAAAGTTCCAAATAAGTCTAAATTAACTAAATATCAATCTATAATGTAAGTTAAGGCGCTATCTCAAACACTTCTACGGTTTAGGATCGAGAAATAAGGACTTCAGTGTGAGTGTGTTGATGAGCTGGATTGAGAAAATGACGTGAGGAAAGATTTCAGTAAGTATGGATGAGTATCAGATCAGAGTAGAGGAAAACAAAATAAATGATTGATGGACTGTGTGAAGGATGAGATGGCACGAAAGAAGGTGTCTGATGAGAACGAATAGAGAAGTATGGTAAAAGAAGACATACTGCGCCGACCATAAATAAATTGGGATAAGGACAAGAGAATCATGATTAGGGGTCGACATCGACAGTCAAAATACTCAGTTCAGAATTGATTACTATTAAAAAACAAAAATCTCTAAGTTCAAATCAAACCATAGATTGGTTCAAAGTTTCAAACTATACTTCTTCTTATCGTGTGGGCAGTAAGGTCTAACGACCCTACACACCCTAGTGTCAGAGTTTCTAAACCGCCTCAAGGGCCTCTGACATGGTTTGACGACCGCCATTTGGCGGCCGGGACCACCGGCTTATACGTGCCTTCCGAAGCACGGAACCATCTTTTTATCAGACAATCAGGTGATTCAAGCCTGCAATGTCCTAACCAAACTGGAAACAACTTCACAAAGTATGCTTCCCGTGGGAATCGAACCCACGACCACCGGGTCACAAGGCAAACGCCTAAACCACTCGACCACGGAGGCAGTTAATACTATACTTGATATGTAGGTAGAGCAGTGGAGTTAATAGTTAGAGCTACTTCTGACTTTAAAGTTTTTGGTTCCTCACGAGGCAGGCAACTGGATGAGAGTTACCGGGAATCAAGTTGACCATCAGCTTATAATGTTTTTTTTTTTTTAATACTTCGCCCCACACTAGGAATTTCTCCTGTATCGTTGGGTGCGTTCACAAACATTTAAATTCACATATACAAATACCCAGATCCGAAACAACTATCTGTAGGTCATACAAATATTTGTTCCGTGCGGGGATCGAACCGACACGCAGCGCAGCAGTCAATTGCTTGAGCCACTGCGCCAACCGTGTGTAAAAAATGTTCCCACTGCAGGGAATCAGGCCTCATCTCTAGGAGAGGGATGGGCTATAAATGCGTTAATCCACCCTGCTGGCTCAGTGCGGATTGGTAGATGTCACATGTTTTCGAATTTTTTTATTCTAAGACATTCCGGTTTCCTCACGATGTTTTCCTTCACCGTTTTGAGAGTAGTGGTGATGAAATAAATAACACAAAAGTAATTGAGTTGATTTGCGTGCAATTGGAGCCATCATCATCAGCCATTAGATGTCCACTGCTGGACAAAGGCCTCCCCCATAGAACGCCATAAAGAACGGCAGCCTGCTGTTTGCATCCACCGGTTGCGGGCGACTCTCACGATGTCGTCGGTCCACCTGGTGAGAGGCCTACCAACGCTGCGTCTTCCGGTTCGTCTCCCCCCTTAAATTGGAGCCATAGTCCTCTGTAATCGCACAGCTAGGCAGGTGTGGACTGCTGTAGGCTGATGACGATGATTCAATTTATCGATGATAAGTTACTCAAGTGTCTCACTACTCTGTCTGTGCTGCTGTACCTGAAGTTACAATAAAGTCCTTTTTTATCGCGTGGTAACCTGGTGTCAGACTTGTATGCCACACCCAAGGGCCTAGCATTTGGCTTTACATGCCGCCGAGAAATATCTCTCGGACATGCTGGTTTGGTTTCCGATTTCGATGCTTTCATTCATCAAGCAACTGATAGTTATATTAGGTCTTTACCTATGAAATTGCCGATTTGTATGATTTTAAAATAAGTATAAAAATTTTGGTATTTTTTTTATTTCAGCGAATCAAAGTACTGGCCCAAATGATCTATACAATTTTGCCATTTTGATGGCAGTTTGTTTATCCCTTTACTGTAGAAGTCTGCCGGACGGGAGGCGATGAAGTCAGCGAAAGCGTTTTGTACTGCCTCTCGGGTGTCGAATTTTTTACCACTTAAAAAAATGTCTAAATTTTGAAAAAAGTAGAAATCTGTTGGGGCAAGGTCCGGTGAGTACGGTGGGTGACGGAGAGCTTCCAGCTGTAACTCTTGTAGCTTTGCGATGGTCTTTCGTGAAGTGTGAGCTCGCGCGTTGTCGTGGAGAAGCAATGGGGAAGAACGATTGACTAGTCTTGGTTGTTGAATTGCGAGCTTCTCCATCATTGTTTGCAATTCTTTGCAATAGACATCTGCCGTCACTGTTGTGACATTCGGTAAGAAGCTGTGGTGTACAAGTCCGGCACTGGTCCACCAGACAGTCACCATCATCTTCCTATGAGTAATCTTTTTTGTAGCGCACTGATTAGGTGATGTACCCGGGTCCACCCACTGAGACGAACGCTTACGGTTGTCGTACAGGATCCACTTTTCATAGCAGGTAACAATTTGATAAGAATTTCATCGTTTCTATGCCGATTCAGTAGTGCTATCCATGCTTCGACGCGTAAATCTCGCTGTTGGTCGCTTAGTTCGCGTGGCACGCACATACCTAGCTTTTTTATCTTTCCAATTTGACGCAAGTGCCTCAATGTTGTTTTGACACTAACTCCAAGGCCTGCAGTAAGCTCAGCCTTAGATTGAGTTGGATCCGCTTCCACTATCGCCTTCAATTCGTCGTTGTCGACAATGTTAACCGGCCAACCGCGAGGCTCGTTCTTCGACTCAAAATTTCCAGATTATAAACGATTGAACCATTAATGGACCGTGTTTATGCAAGCAGTGTTAAGTCCGTACACGTCGTTAATGTTTCGTGTTGTTTGCGCAGCGGTATTTCCACGTATTCAAACTGATATTCGAAAATTGTACGAATTTGTAGTTTATCCATGGCGCCAAAAACTACCAAAAAGTCACAAAACAAAAAACTATCAAAAAACAAATGACTAAATTTGAAATTAAATTTACACGTCTTTCGAATAAAATTTACTTGAATTTCGAATTACGCGCCAATCCACAGATAATTAAATCTGAAAATGCCGGTTGTAGAATCTACAATTACATAGGTAAAGACCTATTACAATGAATAGACTATTACTTCTATTTACTAAGAAGTTAAACGATGTAACAATAAACAGTTTTAATTTATCTTTGCCGTAATCTTTTCATTATCATCACGTGTAGCTTCAGTATTTATACTGTGCTTCAGTATTCATTTATCTGTGATTGTGTGCACTCGTCTCTAAGGTAAACGAACACTGTATACTTCACTTATTCATTTTAGAGAGAGCAGCGGTGGCCCAGTGGTGTCGGCCCCGACTTACGAACAGTAGGTCGTGGGTTCGAACCCAGGCAGGCGCATTACTTTGTGTAATTTATTTCATCACCGCTGCTCTCAAAACGGTGAAGGAAAACATCGTGAGGAAACCGGCATGTCCTAGAACCAAAAAATTCGAAGACATGTGACATCTGCCAATCCGCACTGGGCCCGCGTGGTGGATTACAGCCCATCCCTCTCCTAGAGAGGAGGCCTGAGTCCCTGCAATGGAAACATTATAGGCTGATGATGATGATTCATTTTAGAGTTTTAAATTCACTTTTTAGGGTTCCGCCGTACCCAACTTTAGACTGCAAGTCGACACCGACATAGTTGGCTAGGCAGATGATGGCGGTGATGATGACTTGGGTCAAAAACCCCACAATAACCGCAGTTTCACTAACCTGTCATCATCATCCACAGCCCGTCTTCACCCACTGCTAGGTGGGTATAGGCCTCTCTTTGCTTGTGCCAAACTCCTCGCTCTCGTGCCAAGCTCCACGTTTTTGTGCCAAGCTCCACATTTTTGTGCTAAACTCCATGCTCCCGTGCCATCTTCATCCAGGATATTCCCGCAATGGCAACAATGTCGTCTGCCCATTTCGCCGCCGGACCACTAACACTCCTCTTCTCATTCATTGGACGTCACTAGGTTACAAGACTAACCTATCATCATTACAGCCCGGAATCACCCACTGTTGGACCTGTATAGACCTCTCTTTCTACTGCCATTCTTCACTCCAACATCATCGTTCTCCTGCCCTTATCCCAATTCATTTGTAGTCGGCGCAAGTGCTCAACATGTGTTCACTCTTCTTTCTTCATTAATTCTACTTCCTCTTCACTCTAACCTAGACTTAATATCAATATCAAACAAACAGACGTGAGTCGTTTCCGAACGACTCGAAAGTTGGCGCCAATCTTGACACAATAATATCATTGTCCAATGAAAATGGCGTCTAGTTTGAATTGAATCCGTTGAATCGTGTCATTTTTATTGTGATTTTGTAAACGAAATATTTATTAAGTGAATGTGTTTTTGTTATGCTGTTTTTAAGTTTCGATTTGAATTAATTATGTTGCGAAAGTGTGTGCTACTTTTTAGTGTTATTGTGTGAGTTGTTTTTTGCATATTTTTTTTGTAAACAAGAGTTCTGGGGTCAAGATTTGAGTATTATACTAAAGTGAAATCCTCTTAGATATCGTAAAACTAAAATTATAACATTAAAACTCGTACCTACTTAATAAAAACTTGTTAACAAGTTTAAACTTTGACCCCCAATACCTTCGTAACTAAAAGGTAACGCTTTACAGCAAAGAAATGATCGCAAACACAACAGAATGACGAGGCAAACAAGAGCCTTTCGCCTTGGTTGAGGGAACCTTTACAACCATTATTTCTTGAATCGTTATAGGATATGCATAAGGGTAAAGGCCATAGATATGAAAGTGTGAAAGGCTTTTGATTGCTTAAGTCACACGACTACTGTACATTTTTGATTTCTAATTCACAGTGCAAAATATTAAAAGATTCTGTGCTATTAAAAAAGACACAACTTTTTCAATACAAGATATTTTTCTCAATTATCAAAGGGTATAAAACCAGGTTTTACTGTTAAGTATCATGGTTTACCGCAGGGTAATGTACTCGGCGCGAAATTGTTCAGATGCTAATATAAAAATGTTTAGTACTTAATATTTAAGAACAGGGGCCTGGGAGTCTTACCCTGCTACTTTGGTAATGCGTGAGAGCCTGACTCCTGTTTATGAGGTTCTGTAGCTAGCCGAACTGACCAAGAGTTATAAGGCTATTAAGAACATCTTAATAGCAACTCAGTGTAGGTCTGTATTAATTTCTTGTGAATAGCAACAATAGGGTTGGCCCCTAATACATGAGTCTTATAAACCGCCTTCAAAATTGTACTAACTAATGCACTGTCAAAATGTTCTAAATGGTCCCGTTTCCTAAATATTGGCTACTAGCTGACCCACGCAACTTCGTCTGCGTCACATAAATATAGCTATAACCTTTCTCGATATATCGACTATCCGACATAAATTAAGCTAAATCGTAACAACAAAAAATCTTATCTTTCCTCTTTATTAAAATAGTTTAGATGGTTTAGATTAGCTTAGATAATAATATTAAAGTGTGAATTACTATAGGTATCTCTTACTGTTAAATATACTATAACACTCTGTACTTGTAAACATTATGATGCAGTAATTTGAATTTCCCCGAGGCCAGCCAGCAGTGCTATTCTTTAAAAGACAATTACATGGCTGTAACCTGTGACGAGCTCGTCGTCGAGACAGCCTTGAGATCGATCGAGCGTGTAGCGCTGATTATAACTGTATTCACTAACGTGGCTGTGGTCGTCGACGAACTCTAGGCTGTTTCCTCCCGCCGCTGTTTCGTAGACGAATTAGGGCTTGCAACAAAATCTTTAAATCATAATCGATCAATCTTGACTGAGAGTTATAAGGGTTTAAAATATATATTGAAGGTATAGCTTGAAGTAAAATACTTGCTTTACAGGAATAGAGCAAAACTCTAAACATATTTCATAATTTTATAAGTTTATTACATATTTCTTATTACCTACATTTTAAGGCAGAATGACTATTCCTTTGCCTATTTCGATAACGCGACTCGGCAGCACGGTTCACGGTAACCAATCACCAATCGCCAATACAAACAAACGTCAAAACACTCGACTATCAACAAACGACGCTGTCAAAACCACTTGAATTATTAATTTAAAAACTTCTATGTGTTTTTATATTTATTTGTAACAGCGAATACTTTGAAGTCACCCATCGACAGAACCCGAAAGGTGAAGACCCACTGCTTCCAAAAACACTACAACATAGAGCTCATAGAGGAGTGGTGTGAATACTCAGGTACAAGAGAGCTAAGGATTTACACTGCAGGATAAAAAACCGACGATGGCACAGGCGTCGGGGTGTTCTCCAACAACCTTAACATTAAGATATCCAAACCACTTGGAATGCTCAAGTCTGTTTAACAAGCAGAGTGTGTAGGTATTATCCAAGCGGCATACGCTATAGAGGCCAGGGAGGTTACGGATACCAATATTCGAATACTCTCCGACAGTGCATCAGTTCTTCAATCTCTAAAGAGTAATCAGATCACGTCGAGACTGATACTAGAATGCCACAAAGCCCTAGAACGAATCACGGTAATAAACCACAACACGGTAACGCTACAATGGATTAGAGGTCACAGCGGATCACTTGGAAAGAAGAAGGCAGTCACAAATGGCGAGCGTGACTGAACGGATTGTCGCCCTTGAGGAGAGACGTTTGGAAAATGAAAGACTTTTGATCGACAACCAGCAGAGGATGTTAGAGATTAGGGATAAGTGAGGCATGGTCAAGGCAGAGGAGGCCAGGGAGTTAAATTGAACCAACTATGTATAGAATTTAAGTATACTTTTTAGTATATGATAGATTTTAAGATAAAATGTTGTTTTGTGGTAAATAAAAGAAGACATAAGTAGTTATCTATTTAATTACTCATGCCCCATACCTATTATCACAACAAAAATTACAAAAAAATACTTATTGAGTGTACCATGACTATTATGGTGAGTATAAAATCAAAATCAAAACTCATTTATTCAAACTAAGGCTGTAACACTGGTCAACACTGGTTTTGGCGCCGAGATACTGTTTTTTTTTTTAACTTGTGACCGTATACTAATTAGGTATATTCATGCCAAAAATTGTTACTTCCTACGGGTAGTTTTCTAGATATGACGTGTACAGTAAAAAACAAATTTTCAAAGAAAATCAGCATAGTTTTAATTAATTAAAAACTTTCTTTTTCGCGATTTTTGTAAATACACAGTCACGTTGCATGCCCTAGCAGTAGTCAGCCATCATATGCCTATCCCATCGGCTTTGGGACCTCTCCTCTATCATTTTTAGGTCCTGGTGAATCCGCTCCCCTTGTTCTTCGCTATATTATGGTTCAAGATTCTCTGGAAATTGATCAAGATGACTGTGGAGGTATCTAGTTATTTCGAGGATAAGGCTTTGCACATCCGAACAAAAAATTATATCATTTTCCGAATGAAATAAAGGAAGCAGGTCTGGCTCTCTTGTACGATAGGACGTCACTTTTGTACCCTGTCTCCAACGAGTTTTTTCTCTTTTAATGTCGAAGCCATTTCTTCGTCAGACTCTTTCGGCAGTTCAAGACTCCTCATCAAATCATTCAATTCATCTTGAATGAAAGGTTTTGGTTTTGTATACGCTATGCAGTGAAAGCACTGTCGCTACTCACTTGATTAAAGATTTCGTCATATGATGGTACACGGATCGGATAAATATTGGAACAGGTACTTCCTCTGAATGTGGCAATGGTTTTCCAACCGATTTAATGCCATTTTTTAACGTTATCGCCACGTAAATAAACAAAGCAGAAAAACAGTCATCGAAGTGATCTTTTTATTTCTTCCATTGCATAGGCACTCCGAATTTCATACGGCTTCTTTGACCACTTACCTATCGTCTCAAGTGTTCACAGCACATTTTACAATCAATTTGAGGTATCCACGGCTTGTATTCTTTACTAAGACGTGCTCGCCATAATTGCACTAAATCTCGCCTACATTATTTTGTGGCGAATCATAAATTCGTGATTCCCACTACCGCATTGCAATGAGTTTGCTTAGTTATAAATACTCTTTTCTTTTGTACCTACTTTATGATAAGACAAGTGAAGGCTAGCTGACAGACCAGCGGAACCATTGTGTTTGTAAAACTGAAAATATATTATTTATCATTATACTGACTGATATTATTTAAAGGCAACGTAATAACGCTTGGAACACAACGGCGTAAATAGGCGCCTAAATTGGTGACCCCGACATTAAAAGAGCAATAAGAAACTTTGGAATCCAGATTGGTAATGCACACGGAATCTCAGACCAAGAAAAAAAACATGTAATCAACCATTCAACACTCTTCGGGTAGCAGTTTTCCTGAGATATTATAAAGAAATCAGTGGAATCGATCATACTCGCCGTCGCCAGCCATCTCGCGAGTTTGCCAGTGAATTTGAGCGAACATTGAAGAATTTTCTCTAGAAGTAACAGCGAACATTGACGAATTTTCTATAGAGGTAACAGCGAAGATCGAAGACGTTTCTCTAGAGGTAACAGCGAGCATCGAATATAGGTACAGTTTTTTTTTTCTTGTGTTAGGATTAGTTGTTAATATCTGTTTTTCAATGCAATTTTTTTGATTCCACTATTTTTCTATTGTTTTGTGATTTATGTTTTCTGGTAGGATTTGTTTGTTTTGCTGTAAATATTTAGTAACAATATGTCGACCGAAGAAAAAGAAATATTCCTTGACCCTGAATCCGGAACTGAGGGTAGACATACAGTTGAGCCTTGCACATCTAACCCTCAAACATTACTTGTAAACAGAGTTTCGATCCGTGTTCCCCCTTTCTGGCCCGAACGGCCTGGTCTCTGGTTTGCCAGTCTAGAGGCACAGTTCCACGTTAATGGTATCACTCAAGAACTAACAAAATACTATTATGCCATCAGCCAGCTGGATACAAAATCTGCATCAGAAGTGGAAGACATAATCATCGAGCCACCAAAAGACCATCCTTACTCGTGTCTTAAGAAGGCTCTCGTTTCTCGTTTCTCGTTATCATATGAGGAAAAAATCAAGAGACTCCTTGAGAAAGAGGAGATGGGGGATAGAAAGCCCTCCTCATTCTTGCGTCATCTCAGGAATCTTGCTGGTTCTTCGTTTCCAGAACAGCTCCTCCGAACTATTTGGACTAATAGATTACCTCACAACATTCAAGGAATTTTAATTGCACAAAAACTACCATCCCTCGAAGATTTGGGTGAGTTGGCTGACAAGCTACAGGAAATCAGTTCGCAACCAATGCACATGCATGCAGTCAGTAGGGCATCAGTGCCCAGTGATGACACCAAAGAGCAAATTAGGACCCTCCAACAACAAGTGGCAGATTTGACTCGGCTGGTATCCAGCCTCACCACAAGTAACAGCAGAAGTAACCGCAGTCGTTCAGGCTCACGGTCTCGCATTTTTAACGGCCTGTGTTGGTATCACAAGCAATTTGCTGCGAAAGCAACTAAATGCATTCAACCATGCACTTGGTCTGCCCCTGCAGAACGGGGAAACTCAAACAGCGGTCAGTAACGGCGACCACTGACTGCTCCTTGCTTAGTCGCCGTCTATTTGTTACCGATCGGTACTCGGGCCGACGATTTTTGATTGACACCGGGTCCGATTTATCTTGCCTACCTAGACGTTTCTCCAAATGTAACAAACAGCCACTACCATACGAACTTTTAGCAGCCAATGGCACTAAAATAAATACTTTTGGTTTAGTGGAACTAAAATTAAACTTAGGTTTAAGACGGGATTTTACATGGAAATTCATAGTTGCTGAGGTAGGAATTCCAATAATTGGTTTCGACTTTCTAGCTCATTACCACCTCCTACCGGATTGTGCTAATGGAAGGTTACGTGACGATAAAACAAGTTTGTCAGTTGGAACTGAATTCTCGTTAATAGATCAACCCAGCATTAAAGTCATTCAATCACCCGATTCTCCATTCGCTCACGTTTTGGCCGAATTCCCTAGCATTACACGTCCTCCTTGTGCACCTATGGAGCCGAAGCACACTACGGTGCATTTCATTAATACTACTGATGGCCCACCAGTGACAGCACGACCACGTCGTCTTGCCCCACAAAAGCTTCGAGCTGCTCAAAAAGAATTTGAAGATATGATTCGCGTGGGTACCGCCAGACCTTCCAGCAGTTCATGGTCATCTCCATTACATCTTGCGCTGAAAAAGGACGACTCATATCGTCCGTGTGGTGACTACCGAGCGTTGAACGCCCGAACAGTCCCGGACCGCTATCCTGTCCGTCATATAGGGGATTTCTGCCAGAACTTATCCGGATGCACAATATTCAGCACCATAGATTTGGTAAAAGCATATCAACAAATTCCACTTAATCCTGATGATATTTGTAAGACAGCCATTATTACACCTTTTGGGCTTTTTGAATTCCCTTATATGACCTTTGGTTTGCGAAATGCCGGGCAGACATTTCAAAGATTCATTGACGAGGTCGTGCGGGGATTTAATTTCTGTTTTGCTTACGTGGACGATATCCTCATCTACTCGAGAGACCCTCAGCAACACGCTGAACACCTGAGACTTTTGTTTCAACGACTACATCAATATGGCGTAGTTCTCAACCCGGCGAAGTGTGTATTTGGAGCAGTCGAGGTGACTTTCTTGGGTTACCGCATTAATGCTGCAGGCACACATCCTCCCGAAGACCGTATTCGTGCTTTAGTAGATTTTCCTCTCCCTAAGACCGTACAAGGCGTTCGCAGATTTTTAGGCATGATTAATTACTACCGCAGATTTTTGCCACACGCCGCGATGTATCAGGCTCCTCTAATAGATGCAGTTGCTGCTACCAACAGTAAGGGTGCTAAACCATTTCCATGGACACCCATACTCGAGCAATGTTTTAATAACTGCAAGGAAAGTCTTGTCAATGTTACCACTCTTTCGCATCCAAGCTGTGAGGCTCCTTTAGGTCTTTTTACTGACGCATCCAGCATGCACATAGGCGCATGTTTACAACAGAAGGTTGATGGTAACTGGCAACCTCTTGCGTATTTTAGCAAAAAGTTAACTGAGAAACAGTCTCAGTGGCCAGCCTACTATAGGGAACTTCTAGCTGTGTACGAGAGCGTTCAACACTTTCGGCACATACTAGAAGTGCAAAATGCAACTATTTTTACCGATCACAAGCCTCTAGTGTACGCCTTTATACAGCGCCGTGACAAGCTTCCACCAACACAAATCAATCAGTTATCGTTTATCAGCCAATTCACCACTGACATTCAATACGTAAAGGGAACTGACAATTTGGTCGCAGACGCCATGTCACGGGTGGAAGCCATATCATTAGAGGAGGACTATCAAGCTCTTGCCAAGTCTCAAGAGGGAGACGATGAACTCAAAGAAGTAATTTCTTCTACCTCTATGATTTTAAAAAAAATATTGCTTCCTGGAACAAACACTTCTGTTCTTTGTGACATGTCGACAGGTAGACCTCGCCCTTATCTAACCTTACCATTCCGTCGAGCAGCTTTCGATCGACTGCATAATCTTAGTCACCCTGGCGTGAAAGCAAGTTTACGTTTGGTGGCTGAGCGATACGTGTGGAGGAATATCAACACCGACTGTCGGAAATGGGCGAAGTTATGCTTACAGTGTCAGCGCAGTAAGGTAACTAGACACACATCATCACCGCTTATGTCTTTCCCAATTGCATCAAATCGATTCTGTCATATTCACATTGATATCATAGGACCACTACCGCCCTCATGCAATTTCAAATATTGCCTGACCGCGGTCGACAGATTCACGCGTTGGCCCGAAGCGTGGCCTATGACATCTATTACGGCAGAGGAAGTAGCAGACACGCTGGTGACTGGGTGGATATCCCGTTTTGGGGTACCAAGTACCGTGACTACCGACCAGGGTCGTCAGTTTGAATCTGATTTGTTTCGGCGCCTCATGAACATGTGCGCGACAAAGCGGATTCGCACAACTAGCTACCACCCATGCGCAAACGGAATGGTAGAACGTATGCACCGCCAGCTAAAAGCTTCATTAATGTGCCACCCCCAAACATGGAGTAAGGCACTTCCATTAGTACTCCTTGGCATGAGAACTGCGCTCAAAGAGGACTTAAACTCTTCGTCCGCTGAGCTGGTCTATGGAGAACCTCTCCGTCTTCCTGGAGAACTAATCATGCCAGCGGCAGAACCCAGGAGTCCACAGGATATCACGGATTTCGTCACGGAGCTAAGAAGCCGGATGGAAGTTTTACGTCCCATACCAGCGTCACGACACGCTCGACCTTCAACCTTTGTATTCAAAGAGTTGGCGACATCGACTCATGCCCTGCTCCGTGACGACACCGTTCAACGGCCTTTGCAACCTCCTTACACTGGTCCATACCGCATCCTGAGGAGAAGGGACAAAACCCTTACCTTGGATATTCATGGAAGAGAGGCAACGGTCAGCATAGACCGTGTTAAGCCAGCATATCTGGATTCAGAATCAATTACAGTTCCTGTTTCTCCTCCTACACTGACACCTGCTCCGCAATCTTCGTTGCAGCCAACTACTCCTAATCCAGCTAATCCTCCCCCTCCCATTCCAACTGCTGTCACCACCAGAACTGGCAGACGGGTCAAGTTTAGGGATATATTAGACCTATAGTTTATTTAATTGTTTAATGTTTTAAGTTGTTTTGTTAAGTTACAAGGTTTATATTTTATTTTGCGTGACACCTTTGTTTTCTCCGTAGGGGGGTGGTGTGGCGAATCATAAATTCGTGATTCCCACTACCGCATTGCAATGAGTTTGCTTAGTTATAAATACTCTTTTCTTTTGTACCTACTTTATGATAAGACAAGTGAAGGCTAGCTGACAGACCAGCGGAACCATTGTGTTTGTAAAACTGAAAATATATTATTTATCATTATACTGACTGATATTATTTAAAGGCAACGTAATAACGCTTGGAACACAACGGCGTAAATAGGCGCCTAAAATTTGTTTCGCCTGTCGAGCTTTCTGCAAATCATCACATTTCTTTGCTTGTTCTAATAAATGTTGGATTATAAGTAATCTAGCTGCCGTTTTTTCAATTACGTATTTTATTTTAAGTACATTTTATTATTTTTGACAAGAGTACGCACGATTATTGTTGCTTTTGGATTTGACAGTTGTAAGCGAGGCTGCGTGTGAGGTCGTAAGTAGGGCTTGCTATCCGGATATCCGTATTATCCGGATATCCATTTTCAAATCCGGATTTTACTCGCACTGCCATCTGGTTTTTTCGGATTTTCGGATACCTTCTCCTTAAAATATTAAATGAAAAGCTGTCATCTGTGTAAAGTACATAACTATTGCATTAGTTCGATGCAAGCTCGAAACCAGCGCTTGTGATATGGAATCCTCACGAGGTAACGTATCACTGCTGAAAAAGGTGCAAAAGGTTTTTCTCTGATACCTCTACAAACGTGTGTTTGGGTATTATCCTTTTTAATAATATGTCGCATCATGGGTGGCCGAGATGCGAAACATCGGGTCTTCTTCGTGATCCGACATAGTTTTACTTAGATGTGGGCACTGTTGTGGGTACTCGAGCGAAACAGAATTTAAATCAAATAACTTTATTTTAAATAGGCTGACGGTTTTACATTTTACGAGAAACAAACACGTGCGTTGGTATTACTGAGCGTCTGCCTAGACTGTCGGAGTTCATTCAAGTGAGCGAACACTCGGTTCTTTCGCCAGTCCTCGCTGCATCCCCTCTACCGACTATCGTGTCCAAGCGGTAGGGCGCGCTTGCGTTTCCGGTAAAGATTTATTTAGTTCTATTTAATCCTTATTATCCGGATAGTAAAAATGAACGGATAATGCAAGCCCTAGTCGTAAGCGTATTAATTTCTTTAAATGACAATTTCATGGCTGTAAGCTGCGACGAGCTCCTCGTCGAGACAGCCTTGAGATCGATCGAGCGTGTAGCGCTGAATAAAACTGTATTCACTAACGTGGTTGTGGTCTTCAACGAACTCTACGCTGTTTCCTCCCGTCGCTGTTTCGGTAGACGAATTAGGTCTTGCAACAAATTCTTTAAATCATAATCGATCAATCTCGACTGAGAGTTTTAAGGGTTTAAAATATATATTGAAGGTCTGTCTTGAAGTATTTTAAGGAATAGAGCAAAACTAAAATCATATTTCATAATTTTATAAGTTTATTCCGTATTTCTTATAAAATTTTAAGGCTGAATGACTATTCCTTTGCCCATGAAAAAACTCGAATACAAGTGACGCTGTCAAAACCATTTGAATTTTTAATTTAAAACCGTTTAGGTGCTTTTTATATTTATTTGTAAAAGGTCGCTGTTGCTTTGAACAAAGGTTTCTGTGACTAAGAAACAGACGAAACAGACTGCAACTGCGCGCCCATAGAGCAAGTCCCTTATCATACCTACCTGGGACTAATAATTGATAACCGATTCAATTGGAGTTACCAAGTGGAAGCGGTTTGCGGAAGGTTACGTGCGATTCTTTCCAAATTTTCCATAATAAAACGCAATATACCGTACAGAACCCTGCTCCAAATGTACACAGCTCTTGCTCGATAATCTCTTATGGGCTCACCAGTTATGGACGAACATTTAAAACTTACTTAGATAAAATACACAATTTGCAAACACGTTTACTGAAACTAGTAGTACCTAAATACGTAAAAAATCAATATAAAGATAATTATACAGGGTTGTTTAATTAAACACTGCAAAGTACTACCTGTTCTAGCGCGTGCTGAGTATCTGTTCCTCTTAGAACATTTTGACAACAGCGATATTCAGATTCCAGTCAGGTATGACGTGAATACGCGACAAGCTAAATCAAAGTCATTTCAAGTGCCACGTAAAAATAACTTTTATGGCAGGCGTACCGCTTGCTTTACAATACCGAACTTACTAAATCAAATACCTATAGATATCAGAGACTCAATGAATAATAAGAACGTAAAGCGTAAGCTGAAAGAATATTACATAAATTCTATTATAACTTTCTAACGTAACTGTTAATAGCGCGTTGATCAAATCTCAGGTCATGGCATGCTAAGACAGACCCCAGAGGTCTATTTGTGTGCTTTGTTTAATTATAAGAAAATGTATTTTTTAAATAAATAAAAAAAAAAAAAAAAGAGGATAAATATACCTACTTTTATGTGAGTATTATACGTTTACTGTTATTAGTCATTAATAAAGTTACAATATTATTATAATATTTATTATCAGCCATTTGTGTCCCACTGCAGGGCAAAGGCCTCCCTCTCCCTCTCCCTCTCTCCCTCCCTCCCTCCTCCAAAGTCCAACTGGTGTCCTAATTAGCAACGCACGATCGTTCGACTTAGAAGAAAGAAAACGTTGACCACATAATACACTTTATAGATCCAGAAGTCAGCGAGGCGAATTTTCATGAGATTTTTTTATGTTTGTAGCACCTCGTTGGCGTCGAACGGTACGACGACGCCGTCTGATGCAGCGCTCACCACCTTCTCAAAGGCAGTCACAAATGGCGAGTTTGACTGAGCGGTTTATCGCCCTTGAGGAGAGGCGTTTGGAAAATGAACGACTTATGATCGACAACCAGCAGAGGTTGTTAGAGGTTTTTAGGGACATAAGTGAGGCATGGTCAAGGCAGACCCAGGCGTTGCAGGATTTGTGTGCATCCATGAGACGAAGGAGTTAAATGTACCTAACTTCTGACTTTCTTATGTGCATACATGTAGGTTTATGTAAAATAATTTATTTTGATTTGTTTTTTTGTGGTAAATAAAAAGAAGACATAACTAAGTAGTTATAGATCTATTTATTTTAATTACTCATGCCCCATACCTATCTACATTAATAATAATCACAACTAATTTAATTACAAAAAAAAATAGTATACTTTAACAGTATACTTCGCTCCATAGGCAGACACCAAGTGCAGATCAATTATGGTGAGTATAAAATCAAAACTCATTCAAACTAGGCTGATAATCAACTCTTTTCGAACGTCAAAATTTACTTTACTTTACTTATTTTACAAGAGACAGTCCCCCAAAACGCCCACCCTTCGACACTTCCTAGTGTTTTAGCTGGAAAGAAGAAGTGGCGGAACAAATTCCCCAGAAACACATCTGTCTGTTAAGTTTGTTAGAAGAACCAGACTCGATACAATAGTAAGGTGCAAGTTAATAACTACAGACACATCAATAATTAAAAAGTATAGGTACATTATGGTATTATTATACTTAATAATAAAAATTGGAATATTAAATAAGACGTGCTCGCCATAATTGATTAACTAAATCTCGCCTACATAATTGCCCACTGACTAAGTCATCATGTGTTGGGGCTGGCTGTGTCAGGATGCCAAGTAACCTAGATTCTTCATCTACGTCTTACTGGTCCAAGTTAGGCGCTGGTAGCCCAGCACGATTACACATGTTGTGTAGACCACAGCAAGCTATCACAATTTTTCCCACTGTTATTGGTTTCATAGTGCAATACCCTGTGAACCAATAAACATCTAAATCGGCCTTTCAGTACTCCGATAGTCCTCTCCACGCTGTTCCCCGAGCACTACTATGCAAGTTGTTGTAATGGCTCTCTGGAGTCCCAGTTTCTGGATTACCACAGGGAGTCATCAAATAAGGCCTTTTAGGATATCCTGAGTCACCTGAAATTAATGAATGAAGCTGGAATTATGACGGCAGTCGATTGAAGACTAAAATCGTTGAGTATCTAAGATTTGAGTAGCCTTATGTACGAAGGGGCTAAAAAAATGGTAAATGTTGGAAAATGGGGGGAAATGTTGATACTTTTATTACTTTCCTTGACTTGAGCACTTGCCGATCATTCTGGTTTTGCGGAAATCGAATATATTTAGTAATAATGTTTTTGTTGTTAAGAGCATCAACAACTTCGTGGATTGCTCTAGAGGCAGAAGACTGTGATATGTATGTGTCCACATTCTCGCCGATGATTTTCTGGTAACTTCCATTTGCCAAAAGTGATAGAGTGCTTAATATCTGAAACATTAGGAAACCAATAGGCTTTTGTTGGTGTGTGGTCCCATAACATAAAAAACAAACTGTAAACAAACCTTTAGCCTCTTAGTCAAACCACTGGAACGAACTCGTTGACGCATAAACGGTGCTAAATCGTTTTCTAATATATTAATTAAATCCTCAGAAAGCCTGTAAATATGAATCAAATCTGAATCACGGGATATTGTTTCAATCTTCCTTATTTGTTTCGCCTGTCGAGCTTTCTTCAGATCTTCAAATCATCACTTTTTTTCGCATGTTCTAATAAATGTAGCTTTATTAGTAACGAGCTACCATTTTTACAATTACTTGACTAAAAGAATCGAAATATGTAATATATTTATTTATTGAGTACCTACACGCGATTATTGTAGCTTTTGGATTTGACAGTTGTAAGCGAGGCCAAGCGAGGCTGCGGGCGAGGTCGTAAGCGTATTCGTCGCTGTTTTTTCTTAGTGAATACCAAAATGTATCAAGAACTGTCAATTTGCCCTCCGTACTACTCCGTAGGTTAGTTCTAACTCACAGCCGTCACAGCCTTGAGCGCTAGTGTAGCTTCATTCAGCGTAGTGACACGGCAGCGCTGCTAACAAGGCTGTTTCCTTAGAGAATAGCATAGCTGTTTTCTCTTAGTGAATACCAAAATGTATCAAGAACTGTCAATTTGCCCTCCGTACTACTCCGTAGGTTAGTTGTAACTCACGGCCGTCACAGCCTTGAGCGCTAGTGTCGCTTCATTCAGCTTAGTGAATACCAACTTAAGTCTCACCGCTGCGGCAGCGCTGCCAACAAGGCTGTAATCCTTAGAGAATAGCATAGCAGAATCCCCCGTACCTACAATGCGACGCGCGAATTATTTTGCCGCGCGGATATTTTTACATTGCGATATCTTCTAAGAAATTTATTTAAACTGTATAGAGTAAACGGCACAAATATTCTATACTAGCTTTTGCCCGCGACTTCGTCCGCGTTTCCGTCGTTTTTCGTAAAAAAGTACTTACCATATGTCCTTCCTCACGGTTCAGTGGCGTTTTTTAGGTGGCATTGTGTATTTTATTTTTAATCGACGGTAACGAAAAGGCTGTCAGTTACCTAACAAAATAACCTACGATAGAGGTCCTAACTATAGCTACCTTACACTTAAAACCTAAGTGCCTATTTAAACTAAAATATTCTAATAGAATTATACCCAGAAATATGTACAACTTACAACAAAAAAAGAAATGAAAATAAAGCTGAAACGCCTGTGCAATACCATCTACCTATACCTACTTTACTTACAAATAAATACCTATAACTACTATAATCAATAAAAGTATCTACGCTTTTACCTACATAATACAAAAATAAAATTGAACATAAATTAGCCAAAACTTACCTATCGGTATCTAAAAAACCATGCGTAGGTACTACTTCTACTTCTACTACTACTTCACCAAGGAAATAAAATGCAAACTAAGTATTAATAATTTGTAATTTGAAGGACGAATATTTAAACACTACCAAAACAACTAATACCTATTTTATAAAATAACAACAAAAGAAATTCAAATAAACTATCTATAGACTAAAAGTCGCGCTGATAAGCATTGTTTGTTAAAATCAATTATTGTCTGTCAATAAGGTCGAACGCTCTGAACGCATCAACAGCCACGACCCGCGTCGAGCGCGGCAACCGTTACACAAAAATAATCCTTATGGCATGATTCAGTATTCACGCGCGACGGCGACGCCGACGGCGCGATGGCTTATTAGCGTATTTCATGTATAAGTCTGTTGTTTCTATACCGATTACTATGATTATTTTTTATTGAATAGGTAATAATATTAACTTTTAATTAGGGATGAGTGAGAGTATTATAAACGTAAGAGTAAACAAATATAATCAGAAAGCTCCGAACTGCTAAGCTATCGGGAGTTACACGTGTTATTGTGAGTCAACCATAAAAGATAGACATATGCTGTTGTGGGATATTTTTTTAGATAATTTTATGTAGAACATTTCCGTCATAAATAATTTCTATGTAGCTTTAACCATTAAGGCTGCACACGCGACGGAAGCTTAAAAAATGGACCAACTTCTCCCGTTTTCCCAACATTTCCCTTCACTGCTCTGCTCCTATTGATTGTAGCGTGATGAAAAGTATACTATAACCTCCCCAGGAGTATGAAGAATAATCGTACCAAGTTTCGTTAAAATCCGTCGAGTAGTTTTTGTTTCTATAAGGAACATACAGACAGACAGACAGACAGACAGACAGACAGACAGACAGACAGACAGACAGACAAAAATTTTACTGATTGCATTTTTGGCATCAGTATCGATCACATAGTACCCCCTGATAGTTATTTTGAAAATATATATCATGTACAGAATTGACCTCTCTACAGATTTATTATAAGTATAGATATAGATTAAAGAAGAAGGGGCAAAACGTCCCTACCCTTGTAACACTTTCTACTATATATCAAATGAAAGAGCGTTAAAAGTACATCATTTTATTGTATGACAGTAAATGTGTAAATAATGGGAGAAAAAAGTTATTCACCGATAAAGATAGAAAAAAATATTTTTTTTTTTTCATCGAACTTACTTGAGTGGGGTGTCTATTGATAGGTATTTTAAAATGATACTGAGGTTTCTAAAACCATTTTTTCTCAAAGTCAATTGTTTGAAAGATAGACACTTCCAAAGTGCTAAAAGGTGTCCCCCAACCCCTCTAACTTTTAAAATAAGGGAGTGAAAAATCTAATAAAAATATATGCTCTAGATCGCAATAAAAACTTACAACTAAAATTAGTTTGAACGAGATATAGTTAGCAGTTTTTGAGATAGAGAACATTCAAAAAACCGAAAATATAACTTTGTCATTCATACAAACACTATGAAAAACAAACTTATCACAAAGTGTGTATATCTGTTGCCGCTTTAACAACAAATAATACAAATTAAAGGGCAGACCCTACGACGATGGTACGGATTTTTTTTTAAAACCCAGATTTTAGTCAGACTTGTACTGACTAAAAACCACCCATGTTCCTTCTTAGCCCTTTATGTCGAGGCCGCTCTATCTCTTTCGAACAACCCGCAGCCCCGACGGGCGTCGACCCTTGCGGGCCCCTTCCATATTGCTGACATCTCTCTGAGGCGCGCGTGGAACACGAACTCGACGTCGACACGCCTGTCGTCCTCCTAAGACGGACGGCGCGGCGGCGAGCTAGCCCATTACTCACCGACCTCAGGTCCGCGTCTATGGTTGTTGGAAGCCATCACGTGGCCCCCGACACCCGGAGCGTCTCCCGCGGCGGCTGCGACGAGTGGTTCTCTTCCTCTCACGTTCTACCACCTCCTTCGCTAGTATCACTGCTTCGCAGAAGTAGGCGACGGCTTCCCATTCCCTCTCGCCCCGGACCATGGCTTGCACCAGAGCTTGGACGCGAGAGGTCACCGCCGCCAATCGCCGATCACGGCGGGGCTCCGCCCAAGCGGGGCAGACCTCCAAGTTGTGCTCCACCGTATCCTCCGGCTGATCCTCGCAATAGTAGCATTCAGGTGTTTCCACCCGCCTGATTCGGTGCAGGTACCTCCCGAAACAACCGTATCCGCCGAAGAGGGCGCCCGTGGTGCCTCTTCAGCCACTCCTCAATGAGCGGACTTACCGCCGCTATCGTGGCGTGCCCTATGGTACGGAACCTTTCATGTACGAGTCCGACTAGGCAAAGTTTTAATCCAATTCATTTTTTTCCAATTATACACAAGGTTACTGTGTAAATAATTGGGGAAAAAAGTTATTCACCGATAAAGAATTGAATTTATTCTTTATTTTTTTACTAGTTAACGACCCGCTCCGGCTACGCACGGGTGCAATGTGCTACATATAAACCTTCCTCTTGAATCACTGTCTATTGCTGAAAACTGCCCCAAGCTAACTACACTCTGTCTTAGGATTGAACAAAATATAAGTTTTTTTTTATATGTGCCACGATAAAATGCGGCCTCTCAGCAACACGGATCCGTCGATTCTGATTTCTTAGTCAGTCATTCTTGGACTTTAATTTAGACATACTTCTATGGTGTATACACCATAGAAGTATTCTTCTATGGTGTATACACCATAGAAGTATTCCATTTCCTCAATTCAATTCTTCAATTATTCACACGGTTCAATAACCGTGTGAATAATTGAAAAAAAAATGAATTGGGTAAAAAAAACTTGCTAAGTGTGAGTCGGACTCGCACATGAAAGGTTCTGCATCATCGTAGTAGGGAAGTCCCCTTTAATTTGTATTATTTGTTGTTAAAGCGGCAACATAAATACATATTTTGTGATAAGTTTGTTTTTCATGGTGTTTGTATGAATGACAAAGTTATATTTGCGGTTTTTTAAATGAGCTATATCTCAAAAACTGCTGACTATATCTCGTTTAAACTAATTTCGGTTGTGAGTTTTCATTGCGATCTACAGCATATATTTTTATTAGATTTTTCACCTAGTTAGTTTAAAAGTTAGAGGGGGTGGGGGCACATTTTTGCACTTTGGAAGTGTCTATCTTTCAAACGATTGACTTTGAGAAGAAATGGTTTTAGTAACCTCAGTGTCATTTTAAAAGACCTATCAATAGACACCACACTCAAGCAGGTTCTACGAAAAAAAAAAAAAAATATTTTCTTTCTTTATCGGTGAATAACTTTTTTCCCCCATTATTCACACATTTACTGTCATACAATAAAATGATGTATTTTTAACGCTCTTTCATTTGATATATAGGAGAAAGTGTTACAAGGAAAGGGACGGGGTCTATACAAAAATACCCATTCTTCTTTCCGTTCTGACAAACATATTTATTTAGATATAGATTAATACCATATGGGTTAATAAGCTTCGCAAAAAATAATTATTTTAAATCTTAAAAGATAGATATATGCTGTCGCGGACTTTTTTTTAGAACTTTTAAAGAGGAACAATTCTTTCTTACGTGATATTTGCGTAACTTAAACCGTTTTCGCAGCGCACGCAGCGGAAGCTCCCAAAAAGGAAATACCTTTTCCCGTTTTTGTAACATTTTTCATTTATGCTCCGCTCCTATTAGCCGTAGCGTGATGTTATATAGCCTATAGCCTTCCTCGATAAATGGACTATCCAACACAAAAAAAGAATTTTTCAATTCCAACCAGCAGTTCCAGAGTTTACCGCGTTCAAACAAACAAACAAACAAACAAACTCTTCAGCTTTATAATATTAGTATAGATGTGCATTCAGTGTAACAATTTTCAGTACAACTTCAGTTTCAACTCATCGTCATCTGCCTAACCTTTTCCCAACTTTTTTTGACAACTTTTTTTTTTATGTGTGGAAACTTGTAATTGGCTTTCCTCTACATGGTAATTTCACTATAAATGTTTTAGTACAGCTAAAACATTTATAGTTTCCTTAAAATAAATAAAATAAAATAAACTATGTTAGGGTCGGCTACCAGTCTAACCGGATGCAGCTGAATACCAGTATTACATGGAGCGATTGCCTATCTGACCTGTGCAACCCAGTTAATACCTACTGCGTAATACGATAACCCTTTGGTAAGACTAACGACTACTTCTTCTTCTCTGTCGTCACACTCTTGGCAGAGTGGTCGTGGTCGTCATGACAGGGGTGGTGGCAAGCTTAACAATTCGACGCCATTCCTCTCGCACTGTTGCTTGCCTTGTGCATTCGTGGAGCGGACCATTTAGTGCATTTTTGATTTGGTCGGTCCAGCGCATTGGTGATCTACCGCGCGCCCTCGTGCCCTCGGTTTTGCCCTGGACCACGAGTCGTTCCACAGACGTGTCCTCTCGACGTGTAATATGTCCAAAGAAAGTGAGAATACGGCCTATGAACGATGGAAGAAAGACGTTGTTTTATATTCAGTTCTTCGAGAATTGAGACGTTGGTTCGGAACTGTGTCCAGGCTATGCAAAGCATTCGCCTCCAACACCACATTTCTAAAGCGTCTATCTTCTTTCTCTCACTTTCTCTTAAAGTCCACGTTTCGGCACCATAAAGAAATATGGGAAACACTAGTGCCCTGACAAGTCGCATTTTAGTGGCCTTTGTGATGTTTCTGTTTCTCCATATCTTTCCAAGCCGATCCATGGCGGACCTGGTGATAGCCATGCGCCGTTTGATCTCTTCCGCGCATCCACCATTTTTCGAGATCAGTGCTCCAAGGTAGATGTATGACTGTATGACGTCACAATTTTAAACGACTACTTAGATGATAAGAATAGTTGGTCGCTGAGTTGAACATAAGACAATGTTTGGTATTTAAGTTCTTTCTCCAAAATTAGTTGACTGTTATGTTATGTATTTATTATTTTATTTTACACTAGCGGACGTCCCGCGGTTTCACCCGCGTAGATCCCGTTCCCGTGGGAATACAGGGATAAAAAGTAGCCTATGTTACTCAGGGTGAATGTAGCTTTCCAAGGGTGAAAGAATTTTTGAAATCGGCCCAGTACTTTTTGAGCCTATTCATTACAAACATACAAAAATAGGTACAAATCTTTCCTCTTTATAATATTAGTGTAGATTGTTTATTGTTAGATCCTTTTGTTTATTACCGATTGTGTCTGTAGTAAATCTTAAATTTAACTGACACCTTGCTATTGTATCGAGTCTGGTTCTTCAAACCAACCTAACAGACAGATGTGTGCTGGGAAGTTTGTTCCGCCACTTCTTCTTTCCAGCTAAACACTAGGAAGTGTCGAAGGGTGGGCGTTTTGGGGACTGTCTTATAAAAATGTAAATAGTAAAGTAAAGTAAATTTTTGACGTTCGAAAAGTGCAGATTATCAGCCTAGTTTGAATAAATGACTTTTGATTTGATTTTTGATTTTGACTAGTTGTCAGACTTAGGTCACTGACTACTTGTAAAGACTGCCACAGATCTATATAATTATGGCAGACTAGCGGACGTCCCGCGGTTTCACCCGCGTAGATCCCGTTCCCGTGGGAATACAGGGATACAAAGTAGCCTATGACACTCAGCAATAATGTGGCTTTCTATTGGTGAAAGAATTTTTAAAATCGGTTCAGTAGATCCCGAGATTACCCCTTACAATTTAACAAATATACAAACACACAAACTTTACTTCTTTATAATATTAGTATAGAAGTATAGATATAGATAATCAAAAATATAGCATAATCAAAAAAGAGAAGATCTTCGACAAAAAGTATAGAATACATAATATAGGCACAAGAGAAGAATGGACAATCGAGAGTGATCCATCTATGGCGGTCTGCTATACAGATGGATCAAGGAAAGAATCAACTAAGCTATCCGGCTCTGGGATACACATACCAAGACTGGAAATAAACAGATCATTCTCACTAGGAACAGGCGCTAGTGTGTTCCAGACAGAAATACATGCCATTATGGAATATGTACCAGAATAATTATAAACGCCCTCACAAGTGATTTTTCCAAAATAGTTATATACAGTGATAGTCAAGCAGCACTCAAAGCACTGAACAAAGTGGAAGTCTCTACCGAACAACTGGTGAGCTTCTGCAAGGCAACAGGAAGATTCGCGATGCCGACCACCAGTAACCCATAAAAGGGATCCACCAAAATGGGGAACTGGGCGAAATAATCCACAATGAAAGGACTGATCGCCCGTCTGGTGTCTGCCGGCGTCCCCGAAGATAGATAAATAAATATAATTATGGCAGCCGGGACCAACGGCGTAATGTTCTTTCCGAGCCACAGAGGAAACTCAGTATTTAATAGGTGGTCACCCACATAGAACAACCTAAGACAAGGACGGCACAACCTAAATATCGACCAGATAAGGTTGTATACGTAGCAGCAACTTATAAAAAAATGCTTAGGGCTGTAGTTGGGCGGCCATTTAATTCAAACCTCATTTTGACAGATTGTAATATAGTACATTACTGCAGCGGCCAGCAACAGAGGCATTGACGGACGAACGTGTAAATGTGGGCCGAGGCGAAGCCGAGGCACACATACGTAAGTCCATCAATGCCTAGTTGTGGCCAAGGCTTGTATAGTACTTTTCTCAAATAATGCGAGGAAATTAAGTAGTTTTATCTGCTGGTGTCTGTCTGTACCTTTAACTTGAAATGTCTTTGTATGTAATAGAGTAAGATCCCAGGGCCGCCAGACGTCACGTATTTTCTGACGAAGGAAATGTGGACGATTGAGTAGTGTTAGTATGAACTAAGAACACACTACCACTAGCTAGCTTGCTTGGACGGCCAATTTTCAGGTATCAGGTCATCAAGGTACACAAAAACATTACTAACTTCACGTATTTTCTACTAGCTGATTTTTACGGTTTAGGCGCAAAATGCCAAATTCTCAAAATGGCAACAGAGTCGCAAAAGGACAAATTCTCAAAATGGACAATTCTCAAAAAGCCAAATTCTCAGAATGGCAAATTCTCAAAATGGACAATTCTCAAAAAGCCTAATTCTCAGAATGGCAGATTCTCAAAATGGACAATTCTCATAATGGCAAATTTTCTACAATTGGCAGTATTCCTATAAAAAATAGATTTCTTGGTTATTACGGTCTAACTAGATAGAACAACAGAAATTGCAATGGCGGGTAGAACAAGTGCCTTTCGGTTTATGGGTCTTGTCCCTTTAGATTGTGTTTTTATTACTCACTTATTATTTTGAGGAATATTATAAAAAGTCAGGGTAGTTATAATATAATCGGTAGTGAAAAAATGTTGGTACTTGATTTTTTCTTTTGATTGGTCGCAACTCGGAGAAGTGAAGACAGTGTTTTGCTTGGTACTAAGTTACTAACACAGAGTACGGACAGAGTATAAGCTTTATGCATTTTAAACCCCAATCTGAGGAATAATTCCTAGTGGGCTGAATTTTTGTACTTATACCTCTATTAGTATGTATTAAGTTATAGTCATACTCGTAGCAAATTTGTGTTAAGTGTGTTTAGTTATAAGTAGGTAAAAAGTACCAACAAGTTGTTACATGTACCTAAATATGAAATTAGTTAAGGGAGCTACATCTGCCAACAAACTGTTTTACAGTTTGGCAGAAGTACCTAATGTGCTATGTAACACGAAATGAAACCATGAATAAACGATTTTTGTTGTTTTTTTTTTTCATTCATTACATTGTAATAAAGATGTGAAAAATTGACATTGATATCGTGTCGGCCAAGGAGTTATCAAGGTCAAAAGGTTACGAAAATCAGTTTTTCGCAAATATTTCGCGACCTATTGCTCGGAGGTCAATAGCGCGAAATAATAGTAATATAATATTGTTCCCAGTAAAATTATCTACAAAAAAGTTCTCTGGCATTTTTCTGTAAAATGAGTAGAGCGCTGAGAAAGCGACTATATTGTGATGATGCACTCGTTTCATCGCCACCTATGAGGAAGACCGTAGAATAGAATCACTGCTTATCAGAAGGAGGCGATGGCGTCCCATTCCTCCTCGCCTCGGACCATGGCTTGCACCAGGGCCTCACTTTTTATAATATTCCTCAAAATAACAAGTGTACTCTAAAGGGTGTGTGTAATCTAATCTAAAGGGTGTTACAAGACCCATAAACCGAAAGGCACTTGTTCTACCCGCCATTGCAATTTCTGTTGTTCTATCTAGTTAGACCGTAATAACCAAGAAATCTATTTTTTATAGGAATACTGCCAATTGTAGAAAATTTGCCATTTTGAGAATTTGCCATTTTGAGAATTTGCCATTCTGAGAATTAGGCTTTTTGAGAATTGTCCATTTTGAGAATTTGCCATTTTGAGAATTTGCCATTCTGAGAATTTGTCTTTTTGAGAATTGTCCATTTTGAGAATTTGTCCTTTTGCGACCCCGTTGCCATTTTGAGAATTTGGCATTTTGCGCCTAAACCATTTTTACGTATATTGTAGGCAATATCCTTAAAAATAAGTTGCCAATACTCGCAGACACTTCCTAGCGGCCGTTTTGCTTAGCCCTGGGATCTTGGACTATAAGACGTAACTTGAACAACAATAGCTGATGCCCGCGGCTTCGCCCACGTTATTGTCGCTTATCGCGAACAAAAGTATTTTTTTCCGGCATCTCCAACAAATATCATTATATTTTAGCCAATGTATACAAAAACTTGACTAATTATATGATACTAAAACCTTCCTCGAGAACCACTCTATAAATTGGTGGAAACTGCATGAATATCGGTGCAGTCGTTTTTGAGTTTTTCGCGAACAGACAGACAGAGATACTGCGCAGGACTTTGTTTTAAAATATGTTGTAGTGGTAGTGATAGTGATGATAGTGATTAAATCTTACTGATTTATGAAAGTATTGTTAGCAAAACGATTATTTATGTAATTTAATTGTTGTTTACAGTTTAGTCGAGCAGTCGTATTCAAGATCTCATGAAGATAACAGGCATTCTCTAGATAAAGGTAAATATACTTACTTCGTCTTATGACTCTTCTTGTTCTTAGCGCGTTGATGGCAATCTAAATTGTGTCGGCCCAGCATAGCTATTCACAACCACTCGATTGTCCGTCGTATCCAATCGATCCATCGTACGTACTATCGAAAATCGTTTTTCACAAAACCGAAGCGAGTTCTAGATTCGATTGTGATTCGAGATGAAGATATCTATCCTGCCGACAGCTATTTGCTATCGGAACTGTAATAGGCTACTTTTTAACCGACTTCAAAAAAAGGAGGAGGTTATCAATTCGACTGTATTTTTTTTTTTTTTTTTATGTTTGTTCGCTCATAACTTGCGACTGGGTGAACTGATTTTCATGATTCTTTTTTCATTTGAAAGCTGGTGCTTCCCGTGTGGTCCCATTGTCACCATTTCAATATCTGATGATGGGATCTTGTAGAAATCGGGGGAACTCTTCAATAAATAACAGCAGATTAACCGCGATTGTTGCTATAGCATATCTAAGCGTTGTTTACGCCATCACACAACATAATATCACGCCTGTACTCACTACAAAGGTTGGTGAACATATTCTGATGAAGTAGGTACTTCGGAGATAGACAACGGAACTCCTCAATAAATGATAGCAAATGGACTGGGATTGCTGAAATCTCATGTCTGTCTATTGTTTACACCAGTTCATAACATAACATCACGCCGGTACGTTGTGAAGGGATATGCACATGTGAACCACTAAAAAGTGAAAAATAAAAACTTTTTTACAAAAAATAAAACCGACTTCGACAAAAATAAAACACAAAAAAGTGAAAAATAAAAATCAGCTTCTGAAGTCGGTGGCAAAAACATGAAATCAAACAAACAAAAGTCACCGACTTCAGAAGCTGATTTTTATTTTTCACTTTTTTGTGTTTTATTTTTGTCGAAGTCGGTTTTATTTTTTGTAAAAAAGTTTTTATCCCAAGAGCACGATACCAGTGGGAGAGTTACCTACCGAACTACACGCGGGCGAAGCCGTGGATGATGGTCATGAACAACAACCTCAATAAACAGCTTACTCTACCGGAAGCTTTACCTTCCAGCCGGTCACAAGATGTCGCTTCAGCGGTTAACTACTCTTCGAGCGCTGATGGCTAGCCAGCCTAAAGCGCTCGCAGCCTACATCGTGCCTACAGCGGATGCCCATAATGTGAGTACATAACATCACACCTGTAATTCCAGAAGGGTGAGGCAAAGGTGTACCCTTTAGTACACCCACATTTCGCCAAAACAAGTGATGGCATAGACCGAGTGTTAAGCATAGGAATATGGATGTTTTCTGGCAAAAAAATAAAAAATCTGTTTAGCCCGTCCAGTTAGATTATCGAAAAATATTGGATACGTGTTTTTTGTTTTATCAAATTAATAAAAAAATACGAAAATAAAACGTGTAAAAGATCGTGAGTAGGAGCTGATGACGTCATATTCTGGTAAAAATGTACCAAACTGTGACGTCGTGCGACTTTTCGAAGTACTGTATCGTCTTCATTTATTGTTTACGTGAAAAAAAAAATTCGTGAGTTATGTTACGAGGAGTTAACTCGTGTCCAACATTTTTTGGAAATCTTTCTGACGGATTAATTAGATGTTTTTTGTCAACTACCCTATTGCCAACGTCTGTCTAAAAAGTAGTTTCGCAGATTTACTTTATTTGACCTTCTTCTTCCAGTCTGAATACATAGCACCAGTAGACGCCAGACGTGAATGGATCTCCGGATTCACGGGGTCAGCCGGAACAGCCGTAGTGACGTCATCAGCCGCCCTAGTGTGGACTGATGGTCGATACTATACACAGTTTGAGAAGGAAGCCGATTTGAGTCTATGGACTCTTATGAAGCAATGTAAGTTTTTTTGTTATTTTTGAGATATAACAGAAATATAACATCACGCCTGTAATCTACGAAGGGTTGGGCAAAGGTGTAGTGTCTATATAAGAAGAACACCCACATTTCGCCAGCTATGTTTAAGTACGGTAATAGGCCTATATAGTCGAAGGCACAAGACCAAGGGGAAGATCCCCGATGCGATGGATGGACAGACCAGGTGAAGGCTGCGATGGGATAGGTAACGGAATCGGTTGTAACCACAGACTTGTCTTAAAAATCTGAAAAATACGCCCGTTGAGTTCAAAACGGGTGTATTTTTCAGATTTTTGGTTAACGTACAAAACTGTTTTACGTCCGTCATAATTATCACCATCTCAGCTCCAGTTGAAAACTAGCATCGGGCACTATCTGCTTCACAGTTTGCTAAACTGGGCCTATATTCGCCGCAGCCGTGACACTCAAAACACACACACACACACGATGCACACTTTTTTTTTTTTTTTGTGTTTGTTCATTTTATTTTTTATTGTTTGTTGTGTGCACTTGTGGCATACTGTGCTAAATAAATATGTTTTCTTTCTTTTCTTTCTTTCTTTCTTTCTTTTCTTTTTTAGCCGACTGCGGCAAAGCCCAAAAGGTATACTGTAGATTTAAGTAATTTCATTTTATTTTTTACTAGCTGACCCACGCAACTTCGTCTGCGTCACATAAATATAGCGTAAAACCTTTCTCGATATATCGACTATCCGACAGAAATTAAGCTAAATCGTAACAAACAAAAAATCTTATCTTTCTTCTTTATTATAATAGTTTAGGTGGTTTAGATTAGCTTAGATTATATTAAAGTGTGAATTACTATAGGTATCTCTTACTGTTAAATACATATACGATAACGCTCTGTACTTGTAAACATTAAGATGCAGTAAATATTTTGAATTTGAATTTCCCGGAAAGAATCTCCCTACATTGCGACGCGCGAATTATTTTGCCGCGCGGATATTTTTACATTGCGATATCTTCTAAGATATTTGTTTAAACTGTTTGGAGTAAAGGGCACAAATATTCTACATTAAATTTTCCTTATAACAAACACAATTATTTAGATATAGATTAATACCATATGGGTTAAATAAGCTTCGCAAAAAATAATTATTTTTAACCTAACAGTTTAATAGTAAAAAAAGGTTACAGTGAGTCAATCTTAAAAGGTATATGCTATAAGATATATGCTATCGCGGACTTTTTTTTAGAAATTTTAAAGAGGAACAATTCCATCGTACATGATATTTGCGTAACTTAAACCGTTTTCGCAGCGCAAGCAGCGGAAGCTCTCAAAAAGGAAATACCTTTTCCCGTTTTTGTAACATTTTTCATTTATGCTCCGCTCCTATTAGCCGTAGCGTGATGTTATATAGCCTATAGCCTTCCTCGATAAATGGACTATCCAACACAAAAAGAATTTTAAAATTCCAATCAGCAGTTCCTGAGTTTACCGCGTTCAAACAAACAAACAAACTCTTCAGCTTTATAATATTAGTATAGATTGTGTGCACTTGTGGCATGTACCAAATAATGTTTTTATTTTCTTTGGGTTATTTGTATTTGTCATGATTTTCTCCATATTGTCCCAATAAAAATAATATAATTTTGCCCACAGCTCTAACGGAAACACCAACCATAGAGAAATGGCTAACGAGACATCTGTCAGAGGGCGCCACTGTCGGCGTGGATCCTCACACCTTCACTAGAGATGAATGGACCCCACTACAGGTAAGCAAGATACTCCATCTTCATCTGGCTGGATGATATACCACGCTCCAAAAAAAAAAAGGGCTGTGCGAGGACAGGTAAATACAGTGATTCTATTAGTTCTTAATAATTACATTACTCTCAACGCGTCCTCGCACATCCCTAATGAAAACGCACTTTTTACACGTTCCTTTAATAGATACTTCTTGGTGCTAAGCAACTGGGTTTTATCTCAGTTGTAAACGTCCCTTTGTATCTATATTGTGTCTCTTTGGTTTTATTTAAAATCTCGTTTAACTTTTATCTATATAAATAAAAAGAGAAGTCTTGACTGACTGACTGACTCATCAACGCCCAGCCCAAACCCTTGGATCTAGAAAGCTGAAATTTTGCACAGAGGTTCCCTTTATAATGTAGACAAGGAATAAGGAAGGATTTTTCGAAATTCAACCCCTAAATGTGGCTCTGGTTGGCTGGACATTACTTCAAAACTGCTCGCATTTACAATAGGGCAATAGGGCACTTTATGTGACGGCTAAACACCCTTATTTCAGAATAGGTGACGCTACAGAATCTTAGATAATCGATCGAAAGCGTGTCCAGCCAGCTTGAAAAACCACTTTTCGCTGGTCTCTCAATCTCGGTAACGGAAGTGATTTTGACGACTTTTTGCATATCAACGGGCGTCACATAAATATGTGACAGGCATCAAGCTAAAAGTTTTGTGATACGTACAGTGGTTTAGTAGAAAAATGCAAAAAACTGTGTCCAGCCATCTTGAATTTACGTAAAAAACTTTTGGCTGGCACTTCCGAATCCCACTTATCGGGAGCGTTTTCGAATATGGTTCCTTTACTAATACTTGGTGACGCAATGTGTGACAGTAATAACGTTTGATTTATGGCGTCACATGTAAGGGTTTACGAGATATCAATGAAAACTTAATGTATACTTGTGTCCAGCCATCTTGAACTCAGGCTGGCTGGACACGTGTATCTCCGCTGCCTGATGATCTACGACCTTCAAAATGTTATCAAAATGTTGTGACGGAGACGATAATGATAACCTGAATTAGTGACGGAGAAACTTTGGGTAGTTTCAAAGATATTGATCATTTAAATTTTTTTTTTTGATTTAAATAGGGGATGAAAGTTTGTATGGAAAATCGTCATTTTCACGCGGGCGAAGCCGCTGGCAAAAGCTAGTTAGATTATAAATAAGGGCTCCATACCTCAAAGTATAGGAAAAAGGAACCCTTATAGGACTAGTTTGTTTTCCGTCTGTCTGTCTATCAAGACCCTTTTCTCACGAACAAGTTAAAATTATCTAAAATACTCGGGTCTACGGTCTTTTCCAACTGTTACGATTTCAACTTCGCCCGACCGGGGAATCTCACCCTGGACTATCATCTCAGCAGTCGAACTTGCGAACATTAGAACAGCAAGGTAATCTGTAGCTATAATTATTATTTTTTGTCAACAGTCGGCACTGAGGAAACACAACATGCAACTTATACCTGTATCCAGGAACTTGGTAGACGAGGCCAGAACTGAGATGGGTGACCCGCCACCGAAGAGGCCTATTAACACTATTATACCGCTCCCTGTCAAGTATACCGGTAAGTTACGGTGAAGGAAAACATCGTGAGGAAACCGGCATGTCTTAGAACCAAAGAATTCGAAGACATGTGACATCTACCAACCCGCACTGCGCCCGCGTGGTGGATTATAGCCCATTCCTCTCCTAGAGAGGAGGCCTGAGTCCCGCACGTGGGAACAATATAGGCTGATGATGATTATGATGATGATGATGAAGTTTACTGGTAGTGTTATTGAGAACTTTTAACATCATTATTCTCGATCTCAATTCATTTGGTTGCAGAAGCATGTCTTGTTCTTCCTTATTTTTAACCGACTTCCAAAAAAAGGAGGAGGTTATCAATTCGACTGTATTTTTTTTTTTTTTTTTTTTTTTTTTTTTTTTTTTTTTTATGTTTGTTCACTCATAACTTGCGACTGGGTGAACTGATTTTCATGATTCTTTTTTCATTTGAAAGCTGGTGCTTCCCGTGTGGTCCCATTTTCACCATTTCAATATCTGATGATGGGATCTTGTAGAAATCGGGGGAACTCTTCAATAAATAACAGCAGATTAACCGCGATTGTTGCTATAGCATATCTAAGCATTGTTTACGCCATCACACAACATAATATCACGCCTGTACTCACTACAAAGGTTATAAAAACTATTTTGTGAAGATCTGATGAAGAACTTCGGAGATAGGCAACGGAACTCCTCAATAAATGATAGCAAATGGACTGGGATTGCTGAAATCTCATATTGTCTGTCTATTGTTTATACCAGTTCCTAACATAACATCACGCCAGTACGTTGTGAAGGGGTAAGCACATGTGAAACACTAAAAAGTGAAAAATAAAAACTTTTTTACAAAAAATAAAACCGACTTCGACAAAAAAAACACTCAAAAGTGAAAAATAAACTTGAGAAGAAAAATCAGTTTCTGAAGTCGGTGACAAGAAAATGAAATCAAAGAAACAAAAGTCACCGACTTCAGAAACTGATTTTTCTTCTCAAGTTTATTCTTCGACTCGTCATCTCATGTACCGATTTTCAAGGTTTTTTGTTTAAACCGTTGGTCCTGGCTGTCATTTGTACTTCTTTGACTGTCGTTACAGGCAGTCAAGCCCGCCACACTATTCCCAAACCACTGTAACTCCTGTTAGCCAGAATCAACAGTGGCGACCACAAGAAAAGCGCCGAGACAATGAAGTGAGACGAAGTCCCAGAGAAATGATTTAACTGTCTTGGATCCCGCAACGAAATTAATCAGAAAATAATAGCGGAGGAGTAGGAAAAAACATAATTTCCACTTCCCTCCATATCAGCAGGAGACAGAACAGAACAAGGCCAATAGGCACACAGGGACTTAAACAACTGGGATAAGCCCAGTTGCCTAGCACCACGGATATTATTGTCATTAATATTACTGGGTCCTAAGTTGTGAGCTGTTATATTTGATTCCAATAATAGGTATGACAAAATTGCTTGAACGCACGGAAATTTGTTCTAGTTTCTACAAGGTCCGTATAGTAAATAACTCCGGATGTAACCTGTACACTATTTAACATAATATTACGTTCATTCTGCCAAAGACAACACTCCCATAAAATGTGATGTGCAGATTGTTCAAATCAGTCAGTGGCCCGACAGTCATAGGCAGTCGCTCTATGTAAAAAACTGGTATTCAGCTGCATCCGGTTAGACTGGAAGCCGACCCCAACATAGATATGGAAAAGGCAGGCAGATGACGATGATAATCTGTGTATATGTTTCCTTTCAGGTAAGACTGCCGGTCAGAAAGTAAATGAACTCCGTCAGAAAATGGCTGAGAAGAATGCATCGGCGCTCGTCATCACAGCTCTAGATGAAGTCGCTTGTAAGTTTATACATTGTGACTAGTTAAACGAGGGATATATTTTAAAGTATCAAGGGAGGAAGGGTCCCCGTCGAGGCTGCGTGTTGTTCGAAAAGGATACCTTGGCCTCGACATAAAGGGCTAAGAAGGAACATGAGTGGTTTTTATTCAGTAGAAGTCTGACAATCCCTTCCGCTCTGCCCAGCGGGAGGGGTTATTTGATGATTTCCCACCCGCCATAAAAAAGGGGTTAGTCTTTACTTTCGCCAGTGTTTTTAAATTATTCCAATTATAGAGGTACCCTAATAGGGTAGTTGACAAAAAAAAAATATACCCAATTATTCCATCAGATAGATTTTCAAAAAATATTGGTAACGTATTTTTTCTTTTTTCACGTATAAGTTTTTTTTTTTTTCACGTAATCAATAAATGAAGACGATACGTACAGTGCTCTAGTAAAACCCGACTACGACAAAAAAAACGACGCTGAAAAAGTATGAAACAAGATTTTCAGGAAAGAACGAAAAGAAAAGCCGTAGTCACACGTTATAGGTACCAACCTAAACACTTTAATACCGTGTGACTACGGCTTTTCTTTTTGTTCTATCCTGAAAATCTTGTTTCATACTTTTTCAGCGTCGTTTTTTTTGTCGTAGTCGGGTTTTTGTTTTTACTTTTTTTTATTTAAACTATTTTGGTGTTAAATATTTTTTTTACTCTTGACTTTGTGTCCGCGAGAGGGCGTGATTTTAAATTTGAGCAATATTTTGGAAATGTACAAGTGAGCCCCTTTCAAATGATACCAAACACGTCGTATTTATCTCCATTTTTATTTTTTAAGCCTTACTTTTTGTCCGCTAGAGGGCGCTAAATAGCTTTTTTGCGACACGTCACGTAGCCTATGTTCAGCGAAAAATTAAGACGGTTCTAACGATACCTCATATTATGTCGAGTTCCGATAAGTAGATTAGAAGCTATGAGGGAACAGATGAAGATACACACATACATACATACATAGCCAGTCAAAATCATAACCCTCCTTTGGCTTTGCCGTAGTCGGGTAAAAAGTCGCACGACGTCACAGTTTGGTACATTTTTTACCAGAGAGTGACGTCACCAGCACCCACTCACAATTTTTATTATTTGTTAAAACACAAAACACGTATCCAATATTTTTCGAAAATCTAACAGACTGAACAGAATTATATTTTTTTAGCCCGCCAAATGGCGGTCGTCAAACCATGTCAGAGGCCCTTGCGGCGGTTTAGAAACTCTGACACTAGGGTGTGTGGGGTCGTTAGACCTTACTGCCCACACGATAAGAATAAGAGTCAGTCAACTACCCTATTATAGAGGTACCCTAATTCCAGCAATAATTCTCTCCTTAGACACGCTGAATCTCCGCGGCAGTGACATCCAATACAACCCAGTATTCTTCTCCTATCTCCTCATCACACCATCCACTGTGACGCTGTTCACCGCCAGTGAACTGTCTGCTGCTGTGCGGCATCATCTCGGTGAAGAGAGTGTGGAAGTCCAGGGGAAGCCGTATGAACATGTGGAGACGCATCTGGTGGATTTGGCTGTGAGTAAACTTATCTTACTAGAGTTCTTTGACTTACTTGAGATCGTACGACCCTTGCCAATTAGGACGAGGTTTTATGCCGGATAACTTGACTTTACCTACATACCGTACTTCTGAAAGTAAAGTTATTTTCCAGTTTATAGTTTTTAAAGATCTGTAATTTTATTTTTGCAATTTTTTGTGTTGTAAAAATACTATGTTGTTTATTATGAACTTAAACATTATTACAGAAAGAGTTATCTCAGAAGGGTGACGGCAAGCATTCTGTCTGGCTCTCGTGCGACGCTAGCGAGGCGATACACAGAGCTGCGGCCGGGGTGAGTACATTAACTCATAGCAATCCACTTTTGAATATTTGGAGGGTATGAGGAACAGGGTGTAAAGTTCCTCATCCCCCGTAGAAAAGGGAGGATCCTCCAACCGGACGGGTGTTGTGTCCGGCGGGCTAACTGCCCGACAGTTGTAAGTCGGGAACTCCTATATAGGCTTATGTCGCGGATAATGTTAATAGCGCGATGTAGGAATTGCCAATTAGTTCGCATGTGTTGCGATAGAAGTCGCTGTCTCCACAAATATACCTCATCGTCTGCCTTGAATGAGCTCGGAGCTCTCTTGGAGGAGCTCGTGGCTTAATAGTAACTGCCACTCGGGTCGATCTTAAGGTTAAGCCGCGCTTGCCTAGGTCGGTCTGTGGATGGGTGACCGCCCGTCATACCGAGTTTCCTTCGTACCTCGGTGCGCACGTTAAGCTGTTGGTCCCGGCTGCCATATATATAGATCTTTGGCAGTCGTTACAGGTAGTCAGTGACCTGAAAGTCTGACATCCAGTCTTACCAAATGGTATCGTATTACGCAGTATTATCTGGGAGGTCAGATAGGCAGTCACTCCATGTAAAATACTGGTATTTAGCTGTATCCGGTTAGACTGCAAGCCGACCCACACACAAGAAAAGGCTAGGCAGATGATGTCTAATAAATCCTTTTTTAACTCTCTTTGATTGGATTTATATTTTTTACTAGCTTTTGCCAGCGGCTTCGCCCGTGTGAAAATGATGACTTTCCATACAAACTTTCATCCCCTATTTAACTCCCTTAGGGGTTGAATTTCGAAAAATCCTTCCTTATTCCTTGTCTACAATATAAAGGGAACCTCTGTGCAAAATTTCAGCTCTCTAGGTCCAAGGGTTTGGGCTGGGCGTTGATGAGTCAGTCAGTCAGTCAGGACTTCTCTTTTAATTTATGTAGATGAGGAATGCAGATTTTTTTCACCTGATTATTTACCTAAACTTCTCTATAACTCGTCATTTCAGTAGTTATATTTACAAATTTATTCATACATTTCAGATGGATGCCCTGGATACTCCTTTGAATGTGATATCTGAAATATCTCCCGTCACTTTGATGAAGCTTATCAAGAATGAAGTGGAATTAGAGGTAAGAATTCACTATTATAATATTAATACTAAAGGTTAAGTTATATTAGCTAGGGAACATCCACAAACTTCCATTAAGTTTTTCGTTCGTGAGTTGTAAAGGACGCTAAGAGACGTATACGTCCCTGTGTGCCTATTGGCCTTGTTCTGTTCTGTCTCCTGCTGATATGGAGGGAAGTGGAAATTATGTTTTTTCCTACTCCTCCGCTATTCTTTTCTGATTAATTTCGTTGCGGGATCCAAGACAGTTAAATCGCTTCTCTGGGACTTCGTCTCACTTCATTGTCTCGGCGCTTTTCTTGTGGTCGCCACTGTTGATTCTGGCTAACAGGAGTTACAGTGGTTTGGAAAAAGCCCGCCAGGCTTGTTTCAATAAAAAAAAAATGATGTAAGAAGCAGCGGTGGCCTAGTAGTTTCGGCTCCTACTTACGAACAGTAGGTCGTGGGTTCGAGCCCAGGCAGGCGCATTACTTTCTGTAATTTATTTCATCACCGCTGCTCTCAAAACGGTGAAGGAAAACATCGTGAGGAATGTCTTAGAATAAAAAAATTCGAAGACATGTGACATCTACCAACCCGCACTGGGCCCGTGTGGTGGGTTATAGCCCATCCCTCTGCTAGAGAGGAGGCCTGAGTCCCGCACGTGGGGACATTATAGACTGATGATGATTAGATTCTAACATCCATCACCAGCCAATTTAACCTTCCATTCTGACCAGGGTTTCCGCCAATGCCACATTCGTGACGGCATAGCGGTGAGTCGTCTCCTCAAATGGCTGCACGACCAGGTCGATGATGGAAGGAATATCACTGAAATACAGGCCGCTGACAAACTGCTCGAGTTCCGCAAGTAAGTTTGTAATCTATATAAATAAAAAGAGAAGTCCTGACTGACTGACTGACTCATCAACGCCCAGGCCAAACCCTTGGCCCAAGAAAGCTGAAATTTTGCACAGAGGTTCCCTTTATAATGTAGACAAGGAATAAGGAAGGATTTTTCGAAATTCAACCTCTAAGGGAGTTAAATAGGGTATGAAAGTTTGTGTGGAAGGTCGTCATTTTCACGCGGGCGAAGCCGCTGGCAAAAGCTAGTATTTGTATATTATGCGTGTATTCCCTGTAAGGTATGGCTGAAAAACACGCCCAGATTTTCAATGAAACTAGCAGCCCGTCCCGGCTTTGCAAGAGAAAAAACACTAAGAAAAAAAAACTAGTCCAGCCAAAAGCAACAAATTATTATGGGGAAAGAACTTCTAAATACTTAGTGCCGAAAGTATTCAATAAAATAGACATGCTGAGACACAGCCCTAAGTTAAGTAAAGGTTTGGTGAAATCAAGACTGAGGAATTTATTGCTCGGTAACGAGGATTCAGCCGTTGTCGAGAAATAAATTCCCGTCTTTGTTTATTTATTTTACAGTTATTTATTAGTTAAGTTACAAGGTTATCACTAGGTTAGTTCACTAGATTAATTGTTAAAATCTGTATTTAAAAACAGGCGCTTCTCGCCAACAAACTGTTAAGTTTGGCGAGTAAATTGTTAATTAACAAAAATATGTACCTACATTTGTGAACAATAAATAAAAAAAACGGCTGCTATATATAGATCTTTGGCAGTCGTTACAGGTAGTCAGTGACCTGCTAACTGGGTTGTGGAGGTCAGATAGGCAGTCTCTAATGTGAAATACTGTATCCAGAGTAGATTGGAAGTACTCCCAACATAGCTGAGAAATTGCTAAGCAGATAATGATAGCTGCAGATTTTTCTTAAATAACCCACGAAAACTATCTTGATTTTATTCGACGACTATTACCTCTTTATTTGAATGCATCTACAATTATCTAGAATATATTAGTTAAACTCTAGTTAATAGTCAAAATGTGTTTTTTTAGATAGTAGTCATAAGTAAATTAATTTTAGGCACACGAAACTACTCTGTAAAATTTGTTAACAACAATAAAGGCTTTTTATTTTATTTTATTTTTTATTATACAATTGCCTAGAGACGAAGCGGACTTCATGGGCCCATCGTTCGAGACTATACCTGGCGCGGGCCCCAACGGAGCCATCATACACTACAGCCCCTCTAGGAATGGACTACAGAAGGTTATCGAGAGAAACGACATGTTTCTACTTGACTCCGGTGGCCAGTACAAGTGAGTAATGCGATTATACTTTTTATAGGTATAGTATCCACCAGTAGCAGAGCTATTTAATTACGCAACTGGACGAAGCACCGCGCCTGCCCAGCCCACTTATAAGCAGCGCTAATTACATCTATACAAATTAAAAGAGAAGTCCTGACTGACTGACTCATCAACGCCCAGCACAAACCCTTGGACCTAGAAAGCTGAAATTTTGCACAGACGTTCACTTTATAATGTAGACAAGGAATAAGGAAGGATTTATCGAAATTCAAGCCCTAAGGGAAGGGAGTTAAATAGGGGATGAAAGTTTGCTTGGAAAATCGATATTTTTGTAGTTAAACCGACATCCACGCGGACGAAGCCGTGGGCAAAAGCTAGTCTTTTACATTCCAGCCCCCGTAGCATGGCGATTCTAACTCTATTCTATCAAGAATAGACAAAGATTTTTCCATACAATTTGACATGAAACCTTGCTACAATCTGTCATTTTCGTTCTGTCGACAAAACCCGTTTCTTTGGTGGTCATGCTAAGCCGGCTGGTGTCCTAATACTCATGAACTCAACAATGAACAAATTGCTATCGGAAACGGACGTGAACCAGTCAGACGTAGAGAAGACGAGACAAAATGGACTCCCTTGATAAGCCGTAAAATAATTTCAAGGAAGAGCTTAAAAAGATACTGGGCCTCTTCTTCGAAAAACTCGAGGAAGGAACTCAGCACAATAATTGTGCTGAGATCCTTCAATAATGAATAATAATAATAATGTGTTGAGTAATTATTACTAACCATAATGAAATCCGGAAATCTAAAACCAAAATAGAGAGCTCAATTGCTTATCAATAAAAATAGAATATGAGCAACTAGAAAACCAGGCTGAAAAGGGCTTAACAGTCCTAGTTGGTTACTAACTGATGATATTGTGTTACTGTTTATTTTTTAATATTTTTTTACCTTTTAGCACAAAAGTCAAATCATCTGCGAAGAATTTTACGCGACCAACGAAAGAACAAACACAAAAGAACTAAAAAGTTGGAAATAAAAAAGTAGTTTATAAAATAAAAAACCCGACTGAAAAAACTGAAAAGCAAAAAACAAGCACATTTTAAATTAAACAAAACTTGGAAGCAGGCGGGGTTCATTTGAATATTAAATTATGAAATGAAAAAAATAAAACTAAATAAAATAGAACCTTGTTTATATATGTTAATAAAAGCTTGTTTTTTATAGTTTATTATATTTTAAATTATGCTTCTCTTTACCAGAGACGGCACAACGGATATTACCCGTACACGTCACATGTCTCGGGCTCCCACTGAACAAATGAAATCTGCCTTCACCAGAGTTCTGAAAGGACAGATGATGATCGGCAGCGCACTGTTCCCTAAAGGAGTCAAGGTATACAACACTTTATTTTTAACTTTTTAAAAAAAGAGGATGTTCTTTGTGTTTTTTGTTTTTGTATGTAACGCGATCATGCCGTCATTTATATTTATTTAATTTTAAAAATCAAAATCAAAACTCATTTATTCAAACTAGGCTGATAATCAGCACGTCAAAAATTTACTTTACTATTTACATTTTTATAAGACAGTCCCCCAAAACGCCCACCCATCGACACTTCCTAGTGTTTAGCTGGAAAGAAGAAGTGGCGGAACAAACTCCCCAGCACACATCTGTCTGTTAGGTTGGTTAGAAGAACCAGACTCGATACAATAGCAAGGTGTCAGTTACATTTAAGATTTACTAAAGACACAATCAAAAAGCTTACAGACTAATAATAATTATAAATATCATGCATAAGTAGTGTCATTTGCTAATTACAAGCTTCCACATGTGTAAATATATTTAGTTATTTGCGATGACCAATTAAACAATCAACCGATAAAAAAAAAAAATATGAAAGGATAATGCTTTCCGATTGGTCCCATAGAAATTGCATCAAAATCGGTTCAGTACTTTAATTTAGTTCCCTCCGGCCTTTGAGGTTTTTTTTTGAAATCATGTCAAATGTCCATAATAACTAATATTTACAATGTAAAATTGATACATGATATTAAGACTTTGTGTGATTTACAACTAAAAAAGAATAAAATAAAAAACTAGGACCTCAGAGAAGACGACTAAAAAAAAACACTAAAAAGTCTACCTGTTTTTTTTCGAAGGTGGGAATTTATCAGAATGATTCCTCCCGCTCTGTGAGCGGTAGGGAGTGTCAGACTTCTACTGACTAAAAACCACCCATGTTCCTCCTTAGCCCTTTGAGTCGAGTCCGCGGTACCTTTTTCAAACAACGCATCAAATTCCGCCTCGAATGTAATAAAAATAACAAACTTTTCGCACTTATATCAAAATGTTCTATTTTCTTTATTCATTCTTTTCTTTTTTTAAAAAACTTTGCCCCACACTAAGAATTTCTCCGGTATTGTGGGTGCGTTCATAAATATTTAAAGTCACAAATACCTATACCCGAAACAACTATCTGTAGGCCATACAAATATTTGTGTCAATTTCCCATGTTTTCACTTCCAGGGTAACGTTCTAGACAGTTTCGCGCGCCATTCTCTCTGGGAGGTCGGACTGGACTACGCGCATGGTACCGGACATGGCGTGGGACACTTCCTCAACGTACATGAGGGACCTTCCGGGATATCCTGGAGACCCTACCCGCATGATCCTGGTCTAAGACCTGGGCAGATACTTAGTAATGGTAAGCAAATATCTGTACTTACAAATAAATAAAAGGAGATGTTCCAGAAATGTATGGAGCCTGGGCCAGCACCATGTACACTATATGTAAATATCGCTATAAAATACGGTAATCGTTTTTTATTATTAATTTCATTTAATTTCACTTCATTGTCTTGTTATTATAAATTATCTCGGTTAATCAAACATGGCGGACTTTAACAGCAGTATGCTATAAATGTCATTTTGACAATGACATTCATTATCGTGTATCGTAATATCTGCGATAAAAAAAAAACAATAAGAATTTCGAAAATCTTGGGCTTCGGTTTCAATGAAATAAGACTACAGGATATTCGGTCAGTGGGTCGTCTTAGGGGCCGACTGCGGCAGCGCATCTTCTATCACCTATTCGAGCAGTTAGAGATTGGATTAATCAGTGTCAAGAGGAGCAAGAAACGAAGACTTGAACGTTATTTTCTTTATCAACACTGTCCTGATGCTTCATTTGCTTTTGATTGCTTCATCATCAATATAGTTCCTAAGATGACCCACTGACCTACTCTGGACTTCAATAATTCATAGGATCGAGTGAGCTGTGCAGTACTTGACAACTGCAGGTTATTGTTAAAGTAGTTATTAACCGGGAAGACCAACTGAGCACTTATAATTTTTCAAACAAGTTTTATGTTATTTTCTAGTATTATAGACATTGAGATTATTATATTATAGGCCTATGTCCAGCAGTGGACGTCTTTCGGCTGAAATGATGATGATGATGATGATAGACATTGAGTACCTATTGAGAAATAAGTCATGAGAGGTAGTATATAAATAAAACAACTTGTTGGAACTTATGATTTTATTCATCTTCTATATTATCATCCCTTATAAATATTCCATCCAGGAATGATGCTGGTGCTTCTATGTTCTCTTGGTACCGAGCCCAACCCAAATACCACACAATGGTCATTATGTGAGCACAGCAACCCACTGTCCGTTTTCCGGAGATACAGCTACAATAATAGCTTATTATTTTTTCATCCCAACTTGATCCTTCGCTTGCCAGTAATATATATGTATAGTATGTTCGACCTGAGCTATGTCGCGATTTTATACGGCCTCTGATTAAAAGAGGATCAAGTTGGGGCGGGGTTGCTTCTGCTACTACTTCCAGTTGGTCAGATACTTCTACCTGAAATGATCCATGCTGCCTAATTTGTGTTCCCTGAAATAGCTTCTAGCCTGTTTTATTTGATAGGTCCCCAGTGCAAAAAGAATCAAGTCAGACATGGTCATTTCAGGGAAAATACTCAACTCTGGCAGTTGACCATCAATTCTTGTGAACTGGGCTCTAAAGCGGTTGATCCGGTTAGCAATAATAAGTTCTGCTAACCGGTTGGGCATATATTTTCTCTCTATTGCTCGAGAAAGTATAGCATCAGCATCTGGTCTATTTTCAATCAGTGGATGGAATGCATTAATTATAGCTGCACAAATACGAACATCGTCCATCAAATGGATGGCAGCCAAATTAAAAAAGTCCTGTCTCAATAGTTTAAAGTCTCTTTTTAATCGACCATTGACTACTTCCACCACCCATCTGCATAGTGTCACACACCTTGTTTTATTTGCACTGATGGTTGATAGTTGAGTCTCTCCTTGTTCTAAGGACTCAGGTTTATATATTTTGAAGTCCAACCCCTCTAGCATCGCAATGGAATCACGAAAGCCTCGATCCAAAATGAAAACATCATTTGGCTGAAAAAAATCCCTTAAACCCTCGTTTTCATTTTGGAACAAAGCTTTCATGATGTCCGAATCTGATGTGGTTGCTGGATAGGGCCCCAAAATATCAATAATGTAGCCATCAGTGCCAACAATGAGGAAAGGTTTTACGAGGTTTCTATATTTGTGCAAGCTATAAGTTTTCTTTTGGAACATGTAATTGGATGATTTTTGAAGGTAAATATAGGTACCATCACATATGACTATTGGTACCCTTGCCTCTCTGTTTCCAAACAAGCCCTCGGGTATTAATAAATTCCTATTGATTAAATTGTTTCTTGTTTGGTTGATTCCCATGTGGAGAGGCACAAACAAGCTAAGCAATGCCTCTCTAGCTACTTGAAGTAATCGTGATACAGAGGACTTAGAAAGATGAAACAGAGAGGCAATCCTTTCATGGGAGTCCCCTGTACGAGCTTTCACCAAATAGATTCCCAAAGCAGTTTTTGGGGATTTGCAAGTCAATGCTGGGCTTATCACATTTAAAATATTTAAAAAATTGTCTTTTGTGACTCCAGTCCAGAACTTAAAAAGTTCCTCATCAATATTATTCATATTATTAAAATCTAATTGATTTATTTCGTCGTCCTGGACACTCAGCCTCAACATTGACTCTATCTCATTTTTTCTGAATGTATTTGAGAACTGTCCAGAAACTCCCAATTGTATAAAGATTTATGTTCATTACATACTCTTGCATTTTCTGTCACAAATATTTTTTGTGATTTTAATATAATTTTTCTTAAGTAGTCTGGCACTCTATTACGTTCTACATTATTACAAGCTGGCACAAAACAATGAGTACTGGTCTGTGTTGTGTGTGTAAAATCATCAAGTGTTAGTGATGGACTTGGTGGCTGTAGCTCAAGTTGTGGCACAACTTCTTGCTCCATTCCAATATGTTCCTGTGCACGTGTCCAGCAGTTGGAACAAAGAAGTGCATGTTCTGGTAACTGAAACAATACAAGAAACAATTTACTTACCGGTGCAACAAAAAAGGGTTACTTTTAGTTAAATGCACAGTGACATTACTTAAAAAAAAAAACATTTCCCCACACTAGGAATTTCTCCTGCATCGTGGGTGCGTTGACAAACATTTAATTAAACTCACATACACAAACACCCAGATCCGGAACAACTATCTTTAGGGCATACAAATACTTGTCCCGTGCGGGGATCGAACCCGCAACACGCAGCGCAGCAGTCTAATTGCTCAGCCACTGCGCCAACTGTATTGTCCACTACAAACACACATATACTACACACTTTGGTATGGTGGTTTAGTAAATTAAAACAATTTTTTACCTCATTGGGGTGAATTCTTGCAATAACTACATCTCTCACAGGACCACTAGCCACGTGTGTTAACCTTCGATGTAGTGATATTCTACACCATGCACACAAAGAGTTTTGGTGAAGGTTAGACGGGCCTGGAGTTTGCTGGTTATCCTCATTACTTGTGGCACGCTCCACGCGTCTACGTGCTGCTACCCAACAAGCATAGCAAACCAGTCCTCCTGGTGGAATCTGAGTAAAACAAAGAAAACAATATAATAAACTCTATTTTCACATTATTATTTTATTCTAAAAGTAGGTAATAAAAGTAAGTTGTTGATGTTACCTCTCTTGGATATATAGTTTGTGCTACTAAGGTCCGTTCAGGTCCTTCAGGTATGGAGTGTCTGCGTGTTTGGGCAAGAGACCGTTGGCACCATACACATGCATTTGTATTCACATAAACAGCAGGAGCTTCTATGATTCCTTGTTGTTGTATTGTACGCAGAGTATGTATCCAACAAGCAAAACATAGTAAGCCCCCCTCGGGTATCTAAAACAGAAAATATGGTTTATTTATTAGTCACAACATTTTAAATAATACTACTGACTCATCCAAGGCCAAAAATGAAATTGTGACTGTTCTTTCATTCCTGGAACGATGTCTTGGATCATGAGTAATTAAGAAACATGCCTTGCAATGAATCAAAAGAAAACAAAAGAGTCGCTTACCTCTCTTGGAGCAATTGTTTCAGCAATATATTGCCTTACGGCACCCTCGGTAATAGAGTGTGTACGCCTCGTAAACAATGATGTCCTACACCTAACACATACATTGCTATCATGGTGATGCTGGAGTTCTTGATCTTCATGTGCTAGAGCACTATCACCTGACACTCCTCGCATTATGATGTGAAAGCATTGTGAGCACATTACTCCATTTTCAACAACCTAAAACAAAACAAAAAAGGTTACACAGTGTTTATAGATATTATTATGCTGCAGTACATAAATAGATAAATGAAATGTTTTTACCAGATGGTCAAGATACCGCTCGATGACCGAAATTATTTCAGGACCCATATCATCGGCAGTATAGTACTGTTCATTTTCATCTATGACAGAGGTGCACCGTATGCACGCCATTGTCAATAAACTGGAATCAGTATGAGTTAGAATCAGTTAGAATTCGGAACAAGGGAAAAAAACATTACATAGAAATAGTATATGAACAATAAAATACTTAAATAAATGCACGGGACATACCTGAAAATTAACTTGTTATTGTAAAATAACACACGACGAAATCCAAATCACAGGCGAATCAGAAACCATATAACAAAGCCGCGGTCAACAGGTAAGCAATCAATCAATGTCCGTACTTCCGTAGTAGTAAACTGGGTCGTAAAACAAAAATAATCACTTAGAACTCCGAAACACATTCAATCCAAACTCAAAGCAAAGACAGACTCAAAAACGTTACTTTATAAAAGTGTCAAAGTCGTCAAACGTCATGTCAAACACAACTGTCATGGCGGGGTTTTCTTTTTAAAAAACTTGCTTTTTAAAAAAGCCCGTACTACTTGTTTGTTCTTCAAATGAATTTGTTAGTATTTTTATGAAATTCCCCTATTTTTTTCCTATTTATTTATGGATTGTACATAGTGGTGGCCCAAAATCAAACATCTCCTTTAAATATAGATTATAAGGGACAGCCCTCCGCAGAAAGAAAATTTGTTTATTTGGCTCTTACAATACCTTTAAAAATATACTGAACAAATAAAACTAATAATGCTAAAAGGATCTCAGCTCAGCATAATGCCAGATTGCTGCAGCTCAAATCTATGACATTTGAGATCTGCCTGCCTTTTCAAAATTTTGTTGAGGTCGACTTCCGATCTTACCAGATGCAGCATAATACCAAGTTTTTTACATGAACCGATTTCGGTGGAACTATTAAAGATATTTGACAGATTGTGATTAATCTCCTGCGTCTGTACTAATAATAAAAAATTATGTTTACAGAGCCTGGTTACTACAAGGTTGGAGAGTTTGGTATTCGTCACGAGGACCTGGTGGAAATCATACCAATTACTAAAGACTCCAAGCATCCTAAGGTAAGATAATATCACACCTGACATCCTCGAAGGGTGTAGTAGAGGTATACCCATTCTTCTTCTTGGCGTCATCTTAAATTGTCATCATCATCATCATCATCAGCCTATAATGTCCCCACGTGCGGGACTCAGGCCTCCTCTCTAGGAGAGGGATGGGCTATAACCCACCACGCGGCCCAGTGCGGGTTGGTAGATGTCAAGACTTCGATTTTTTTGGTTCTAAGACATGCCGGTTTCCTCACGATGTTTTCCTTCACCGTTTTGAGAGCAGTGGTGATGAAATAAATTACACAAGGTACTGCGCCTGACGGGGTTCGAACCCACGGGTCACTGTTCGTAAGTCGGGGCCGCCACCACTGGGCCACCACTGCTGACCATCTAAATTGTGTCGGCCCAGAATTGAGCTACTAGTTTGGCGCTTTCGGTAGCGTCCATCAGTTCCTGTAGTGAACAAGCAGCAGGACACGATATAGTGCGCCATTGTTTGAGGAACAGCACCACATTTAAGCCGCATTCACATTTGTCTGACGTGTTGTGTCGTGATGCTCTCTGTCATGATGGCTACTGTTCACATCTATATGACGCGTCATGACGATTTTTTTAATCAGTTCCGTCTTGGTTCTCAGACAGTTTAAGTACACATTCGCAATCTTGTCCATACTTGCTGACGCGTCACAACACGTTACTGGCGCGTGCACACTGTCCGCCCCGCTGTGACGTGTCGCTGTGACGTGTCGCTGTGACGTGTCGCTGTGACGTGTCGCTGTGACGTGTCGCTGTGACGTGTCGCTGTGACGTGTCGCTGTGACGTGTCGCTGTGACGTGTCGCTGTGACGTGTCGCTGTGACGTGTCGCTGTGACGTGTCGCTGTGACGTGTCGCTGTGACGTGTCGCTGTGACGTGTCGCTGTGACGTGTCGCTGTGACGTGTCGCTGTGACGTGTCGCTGTGACGTGTCGCTGTGACGTGTCGCTGTGACGTGTCGCTGTGACGTGTCGCTGTGACGTGTCGCTGTGACGTGTCGCTGTGACGTGTCGCTGTGACGTGTCGCTGTGACGTGTCGCTGTGACGTGTCGCTGTGACGTGTCGCTGTGACGTGTCGCTGTGACGTGTCGCTGTGACGTGTCGCTGTGACGTGTCGCTGTGACGTGTCGCTGTGACGTGTCGCTGTGACGTGTCGCTGTGACGTGTCGCTGTGACGTGTCGCTGTGACGTGTCGCTGTGACGTGTCGCTGTGACGTGTCGCTGTGACGTGTCGCTGTGACGTGTCGCTGTGACGTGTCGCTGCCCCCCCCCCCCCATGCTGACGCAGACCGGGATCGCTTCTGATGCGACACAACACAAGCCATCACAACACACTGCGTCAGAGAAATGTGAACGCAACCATATTGTATGAAACCGATACCTTTCTGATGCATCACAACACAACACGTCAGACAAAAATGAATGCGGCTTTACACTCCAGTGCAGAGTCATCTATGTATACCTCAGCAGGTTTTGTTTGTTGCGAGCAACCTGGCTGCGGACTCTGTAGTACACCGGCAAGCAAGCGGTGCGAGCAAGCGTCACTCTTGAACATGACGTCCTCGGTTCGATTCCCGGGTCGGCCAAAGTGTTTTTAGCTTTTACATGAGAAATTTCTAAGTAGTAGCTACGGAATCTGGATTAGTGCCCGATTAATGGTAATAGGCGTCGACCTCATCTCTGCCCTTAGGACAAGATTGAAGTCAAGAGTAAGCCCATATAAAATAAAATAGGCTCGCCCCCTATTACATACGACTTGAAAATAACTGGCTAATTAAGTGTGTACCTACTATCTTCATAACATATATTTATTGTTGGCTACTTTCACCCATAGATGTATACCTTACAGACTAACATATACATATAATATAACATATGCACAGGCTAGCGGACTAGTAGGAGACTACGACGGTCGCGGTGTACTCGGGTTCAACACACTCACGTTGGTACCGCATCAGAAGGACTGCATCGATGTGGATATGCTATCTGATTTTGAGGTAAAAATCTTCAATTTTAACCTATTGACCGCCACAGTGAAGTAAGACGACAAGCCAAAAAGTACGTCGACAGTCTTAGGGCACTTTTTTGCTTGACTGTGGTGCTCAAAAGGTTGATAAACATTTTTTTTTTATATAAGTAGGTTTGAATTATTAGTTCCTAATTTACGTGATAATATGATAGATACTGCAATATTGTTAGTTTTAAGTTATCTTGCTGTGCATCACAGTCAGTCATACAAGGTCATGTACTCACTAGTTGTAAGCCTAGCGTGTAACTATGTACAATGTGCATTAAAATCCATACTAATATTATAAAGCTGAAGAGTTTGTTTGTTTGTTTGTATGTTTGTTTGTTTGTTTGAACCCGGTAAACTCAGGAACTGCTGGTCGGAATTTTAAAATTCTTTTTGTGTTGGATAGTCCATTTATCGAGGAAGGCTATAGGCTATATAACATCACGCTACGGCTAATAGGAGCGGAGCATAAATGAAAAATGTTACAAAAACGGGAAAAGGTATTTCCTTTTTGAGAGCTTCCGCTGAGTGCGCTGCGAAAACGGTTTAAGTTACGCAAATATCATGTATGAAGGAATTGTTCCTCTTTAAAATTTCTAAAAAAAAGTCCGCGACAGCATATATCTATCTTTTATGATTGACTCACTGTAACCTTTTTTTACTATTAAACTGTTAGGTTAAAAATAATTATTTATTGCGAAACTTATTTAACCCATATGGTATTAATCTATATCTAATTAAATGTGTTTGTTAGAAGGAAAATTTAATATAGAATATTTGTGCCCTTTACTCTAAACAGTTTAAACAAATATCTTAGAAGATATCGCAATGTAAAAATATCCGCGCGGCAAAATAATTCGCGCGTCGCAATTTAGGGAGATTCTTTCCGGGAAATTCAAATTCAAAATATTTACTGCATCATAATGTTTACAAGTACAGAGTGTTATCGTATATGTATTTAACAGTAAGAGATACCTATAGTAATTCACACTTTAATATAATCTAAGCTAATCTAAACCATCTAAACTATTATAATAAAGAAGAAAGATAAGATTTTTTGTTTGTTACGATTTAGCTTATTTTATGTCGGAGCTATATTTATGTGACGCAGACGAAGTTGCGTGGGTCAGCTAGTAAATATATAAAATCATCACCACTGCTGGACAGTAGGGTAACATTGTCTGTGCGCAGAAATATTATATTATTATTATTATTTATTTTATTATTTTATTATTATTATTTTTTTTATTATTTGTTTGTGAACGCACCCACGATACAGGAGAAATTCCTAGTGTGGGGCAACGTTTTTTTTTAAAAAAAGAAAAAAAGAAAAAAAAAAGAACATTGCCTGTGCGCAGAAATGTTATAGGTGATCATCCATCTACGGACTAACCTCGGCAAGCACGGTTTAACCTTAAGATCGACCCGAGTGGCTGTTATTATTAAGCCATGAGCTCCTTGCAGGTCAGATGCTATATTATATAGTTATAAGCCCGCGTGAAAAATGACAATTTTATTTATACAAACTTTCGTCCCTTATTTAAGTCTGTTAGGGGTTGAATTTCGGAAAATCCTTCCTTATTCCTAGTATACAATATAAAGAGAACCTCTGCTCAAAATTTCAGCTTTCTAGGTCCAAGAGTTTGGGCTGTACGTTGATGAGTCAGTCAGGACTTCTCTTTTTATTATCAACTAGCTTTTGCCAGCGGCTTCGCCCGCGTGAAAATGACGATTTTCCATACAAACTTTCATCCCCTATTTAACTCCCTTAGGGGTTGAATTTCGAAAAATCCTTCCTTATTCCTTGTCTACATTATAAAGGGAACCTCTGTGCAAAATTTCAGCTTTCTAGGTCCAAGGGTTTGGGCTGGGCGTTGATGAGTCAGTCAGTCAGGACTTCTCTTTTTATTTATATATAGATATAGACATATAGAAGATTGTTGTATACTTTTACTTCTTGTTTCAGCTATCCTACATCAACGCTTACCACCAGCGAGTATTGGACACTCTGGGGCCTATTCTGACGCAGCGCGGACTCAACGAGGACTTGCAATGGCTCCGACAGGAATGCGCGCCAATGGCCCGACTTTAAATCTGGTAAGTTATAAATGTGGCTCTGGTCCGCTGGACAAAACTTCAAAACTGCTCGCATTTACAATAGGGCAATAGGGCACTTTATGTGACGGCTAAACACCCTTATTTCAGAATAGGTGACGCTACAGAATCTTAGATAATCGATCGAAAGCGTGTCCAGCCAGCTTGAAAAACGACTTTTCGCTGGTCTCTCAATCTCGGTAACGGAAGTGATTTTGACGACTTTTTGCATATCAACGGGCGTCACATAAATATGTGACAGGCATCAAGCTAAAAGTTTTGTGATACGTACAGTAGTTTAGTAGAAAAATGCAAAAAACTGTGTCCAGCCATCTTGAATTTACGTAAAAAACTTTTGGCTGGCACTTCCGAATCCCACATAACGGGAGCGTTTTCGAATATGGTTCCTTTACTAATACTTGGTGACGCAATGTGTGACAGTAATAACGTTTGATTTATGGCGTCACATGTAAGGGTTTACGAGATATCAATGAAAACTTAATGTATACTTGTGTCCAGCCATCTTGAACTCAGGCTGGCTGGACACATGTATCTCCGCTGCCTGATGATCTACGACCTTCAAAATGGTATCAAAATGTTGTGACGGGGACGATAATGATAACCTGAATTTGTGACGGAGAAACTTTGGGAAGTTTCAAAGATATTGATCATTTAAATTTTCCCATACAAACACTGTAGTAGGGTTACCAATATTGTAGGTTTTATGTAGGACAAAGTATATTTTAAGGTGTTTTCTTTAATGGACGAAAATCCGCGTATCGGTGATACTAATACGAACAACTGTAGATATTTAAATCAATAGAAGACAAAAGTGTAGAAGGGGGCTTTAATGTTATTGATTATTTACGTGCAGATACCTATCTACTCTTTTTAGTAGATAATTATTGGTGTTTTTTATGATAAGTACGTATGTAGATATTGTGCCAGGATAACAGACTAATGCTCTAAGGTATTTAAAAAGACCGATATAGAATCTGCTAAAATTATGCCAATTGCTTTATAGAAATGCTAAAAAATCTGCTAACATTTTTCAGTGTCAAATGAAACGTAACATAGTTTTAACTTTTTTATTATTTAACAAAATATACATACTGTTTTAATCGACTAAGTTCTCAAATACTCTTTCCATTATCATCAGCATTAGCATCAGGAGCGCCAACAATATTATACTTAGTAAAGGGTTTTTTTTTCTAAATGGAAATAATTGCTTACGCATTAATGTATTTTATTTTAAAATAATTTTATATGCTATATGCTAAACAAACAACTAATAAGTTTGATAAACAACATGAAAAAATGCTATTCTTATTATTCTTTATTGCACACATAAAATAACAAATATAAACACAAATTACAATAATAAAGTTTATGCTAAATTGGCATCACTGAGTGCAATGCACTTTGTTTTTTTTGTTAGTTTTTAATTATTATTTAGAATTAACACATACTTCCCCTTTTTCTGCAGGAAAACCTTTTATTCCCACGGAGAAATCAAATACAAAGCTGGCGTGGCTTGGCTGCTACCAGCCGATTAGTCGATTCAAAAGAAATCCTATAATTATGTAAAAAATATGGTCACCTCACAATATTAATGGATGTTTGTATGGGAAAATTTAAATGATCAATATCTTTGAAACTACCCAAAGTTTCTCCGTCACTAATTCAGGTTATCATTATCGTCCCCGTCACAACATTTTGATAACATTTTGAAGGTCGTAGATCATCAGGCAGCGGAGATACACGTGTCCAGCCAGCCTGAGTTCAAGATGGCTGGACACAAGTATACATTAAGTTTTCATTGATATCTCGTAAACCCTTACATGTGACGCCATAAATCAAACGTTATTACTGTCACACATTGCGTCACCAAGTATTAGTAAAGGAACCATAATCGAAAACGCTCCCGTTATGTGGGATTCGGAAGTGCCAGCCAAAAGTTTTTTACGTAAATTCAAGATGGCTGGACAGTTTTTTGCATTTTTCTACTAAACCACTGTACGTATCACAAAACTTTTAGCTTGATGCCTGTCACATATTTATGTGACGCCCGTTGATATGCAAAAAGTCGTCAAAATCACTTCCGTTACCGAGATTGAGAGACCAGCGAAAAGTCGTTTTTCAAGCTGGCTGGACACGCTTTCGATCGATTATCTATGATTCTGTAGCGTCACCTATTCTGAAATAAGGGTGTTTAGCCGTCACATAAAGTTCCCTATTGCCCTATTGTAAATGCGAGCAGTTTTGAAGTTTTGTCCAGCGGACCAGAGCCACATAGTTATAATGGCAATAGGCTCGCCCCCTATTATATGGAACATAAACTATATACATTCACACGAATAGAGAACCTTCTCCTTTTTTGGAAGTCGGTTAAAAAGTACCCGGTCTAAAAATCCTGTGGATACCTTAACTTCAAGGCCTCCAGCCAGGGCCCGTTTACGTAGTAGACGAAAGACGTCGTTTTTGAATTGATAAAAGTTATCAATGAGTAACACGTTATTACACACTGGAGGAATTTTTCAATGATGGCTCAATATAATGCCGTTTCTTGTTATAGGAAAAAAAAAACAACTTAAATGATGAATTAATTTGGAGTTTTAATTTATTATTAATATTGAAATTTAAAATTTCTTTATTTATATTTTTTTTTTGACATTTTCAATTAATCTGACTTAGATTTTTTTTTATTTCTTGACATTTGTAATTAAATAATTCCTCCTTGATATCTGACATGATGACATCACACATTTTTTTAAATAATATAATGTAATTGTTAGAATTTATTTTCAAATTTTAATTATGCATGATTTTCAAACAACCTTAAATGTAAATTCGTAATATTTGAGCTAGATGCACACCATATTTGTACGCCTCCTGGCATAACATAGCGCTCTGTTCACTAAACTCAAGATCTGTATTTTTACCTGTGATAACAAATAAAAGTGATTTGATTTGTTACGCAGGAACTCATAAATGGGAGGTCGGCTATAAGTATCCAGCTGCATCCCGTCTCATGTCTCATTAGTTATGTACTTATCTATCTATACTTATAATAAATCTGTAGAGAGGTCAATTCTGTACATGATATATATTTTCAAAATAACTATCAGGGGGTAATTAGTGATCGATACTGATGCCAAAAATGCAGTCAGTAAAATTTTTGTCTGTCTGTCTGTCTGTCTGTCTGTCCTCCTGTCTGTATGTTCCTTATAGAAACAAAAACTACTCGACGGATTTTAACGAAACTTGGTACAATTATTCTTCATACTCCTGGGGAGGTTATAGTATACTTTTCATCACGCTACAATCAATAGGAGCAGAGCAGTGAAGGGAAATGTTGGGAAAACGGGAGAAGTTGCTCCAATTTTTAAGCTTCCGTCGCGTGTGCAGCCTTAATGGTTAAAGCTACATAGAAATCATTTATGACGGAAATGTTCTACATAAAATTATCTAAAAAATATCCCACAACAGCATGTGTCTATCTTTTATGGTTGACTCACAATAACACGTGTAACTCCCGATAGCTTAGCAGTTCGGAGCTTTCTGATTATACAGGGTGGAATTTTGTAATGCCACCAGGAGGGAAACTACTCTTAATACTGCAGATAGAAAATTTTACTCAAAGGAAACATTCCTTTATTTTTGAATAGAAAGCAAACTGCATTCAAAGATTTTCGAAAATTCTCTTCTCCCACACCCGGGAATCGAACCGGCTAAAATCTGAAAAAATTATACCCTGTACTTTTATTGCATCGATCGTTAGGGTCAATTATAAGGATGAAATCTCTCTAACAAACATGATAAATTAAATGAAAGGAAAACCTGCCTGCGAGATCGCCAGATATCAACACATTAGATTTTTTTTTGTGGGGAAATGTAAAAAATCAAATTTACATGAAATCTTATGCGAATGACAACGAGTTGAGAGTTGAAGTTCAGAATACGATTTATAATATTCACCACAACACTTTACTAGAGGTTACTAGAAAAATTTGTGTATCCAAGAGAATGGAGCTCATTTCGAGCAACTAATTAGTTAGTTTACCATTTTTTGTAAATAATTAAATTAATTTAAGATTTCCTGGTTTTCTTTTCATTTAATTTATCATGTTTGTTAGAGAAATTTCATCCTTATAATTGACCCTAACGATCGATGCAATAAAAGTACAGGGTATATTTTTTCCAGATTTTAGCAGGTTCGATTCCCGGGTGTGGGAGAAGAGAATTTTCGAAATTTTTTGAATGCAGTTTGCTTTCTATTCAAAAATAAAGGAATTTTTCCTTTGAGTAAAATTTACGTACTCAAGACGCTTTTTGTTACGTAAGAAAATATGGACGTCCCGACTTATTTATTTCTGTAACTACTAAGCCCAAGTGGGATGAAATCACTCGGGAGCTTCTTGAGGGTCAAGCACCGCATGACCGCCATGATATTATTGCAAGAGTTTTTCATTTAAAATTAAAATCAATGATAGATCTACTTACCAAAGATAACATTTTTAGTATAACGCGGACGAAGTCGCGGGCACAAGCTAGTGTATTAATAAATCTGCTTTTCTCTTCTTGATTTCAGATGCTGTTCCAAGATTTAACTTGTGAAGAAATTATACTAATGTATTTCCATTTTTCAGTACAATAAAAATATGAAAATAAACTTTATTTATTTTTACACTAACAGTGGAAATTTGACTATTTGCTTTGAAGTCATAAGCTATTTAATAAGCGATAGACTACTTTTTATTCTTCAAATGTCTAGCATTAAGTTCTTTAGTTGTAACGTTGTTGTGTTAAACAAATTAGCTAGCTGCGACAGTTACATCGTTAAGAGCTCTTAGGCCGTTTTCTCACTACGCGAAACCAACACAACATAATGTTGTAGCAACTCCAACCGCCATACTAATGTATGCGCCGTTTTCTCACAAACGAGGACACCACAACAGCAACACAACTTTGAACCAACAATTCGGCTATGTTGTCTTGTCCGCTAGATCGAATCAACTTTTTTGTTGTGACAACATAGCCGCCTTGCAGACTATATATGCCGCTTTCTCACTACGCCAAACCAACACGACATCAACACATTCCTTTTCCTCGCCCGCCTCGGACAGTGTGACAAAATGTGACAGTCGTGTTGTGTTGGAGTCGTGCTGGTGAAAAAGGGATGGACAATACGACATCAACACTACTTTTAATGTTGTGTTGATGTCGTGTTGGTTTGGCGTAGTGAGAAAACGGCCATTATAGACACAATTAAAAAGCCATTGTTATAAATCTCCTGGAGATTTATTAGCGGACGGGAGGTTAAGTATAAAATACTTAAGCCGGGCACGCGTAGTACCTATGTGCTCTCGCGTTATCTAGGTATATCTATGAGACGCACCTAGGTATAGCCAACTTCTTGTTTTAGCTGTAACTTATACCTACATTTAATTTTCATTGCTCGTGACTGTTGAGATAGAGTTTTATTTGCCAATCTCAGAACTCGGTAACACTTTTATTTTCGTGTTTTAAATATCTGAAAGAATAATATTCAGTTTCTAATAGGCTCTCTACACAAAAAATAAAAAAAAAACAGTTTATAATAGAAATAATATTTAATTTTTTATTAAGCATTAGAAGGATAAAAAATCAAAACAGTAATTAATTAACTTAAAACTATTAATAAAGAAATAATAAGTTAAAGTAAAGTAAAATTTACCAAATAAAAATACATAGAAGTAGTGTTTAAAGACACTTCAGCTTGAAATTACTAACATTTTTGTGTAAAGGAGTGTACCTTTTGCCCCTAAATATGGCACGAAAACTTATACTTAACGACAAAAAATAAATTAAATCACAAAATATCCACCATGTTATAAAATTATGACTAAAAATAAAAACCAAAAGAAAATCACTACAGCACAATAATAATAAACTTAAAAACTAAGAGCAACTTATTATGTGTCAAAAAGTATAAAGCAAGTTCGACTATACATTTAAATCGAACCTCTTGAATAATGAAAACATTAACTAAAAATGTAATACTTCATTACAAAAATAATTAAAATCACAAATCCACAATATACAAAATTATGACTTAAAATAATTATGTAGATAGAGACCAAGGACAAATATATACTTGAACAGGCTGAAACCCACTCGCGGCTGTAAAGCCTCAGATGGTGATGATGGATTAGTTAGGAGAATGGTTCCTGTAATAAGGGCTAACCTATTGCCATCAATCAGACACGAATACGGACTCTGGGCCGCTACCGAGTAATTCCCGAAAAAAAAAAAACACTTTGCCTGACCCTAGAATCCAACCCAACACCTCATACTCAGCGGTAGCTGTTTGCCACCACTAGGTCAACGAGGCAGTCGTAGTTTTTACGTAATTTTATTTTAAACTAACTTAATGTGAAATTGTTTACTTAAACCAATTATAGAAGATACCTCTGGCATCTAGTTTGCTCACTTATTCGCGTTTAGGGTTTAGGTCACGTTGACTGCCGCTATGTGTAATGTGATTTATTTATGATGTTTGTTAATATGGGTTTTCAAAGTACCATTTCGACTAAAACTACTCTCACACATATCACATTTAAAAGGTTTCTCACCAGTGTGTATACGAATATGTTTTTCTAGAACATGCTTTTGATTAAAACTACTCTCACAAATATCACATTTAAAAGGTTTCTCACCAGTGTGTATACGAATATGTTTTTCTAGAACATGCTTACGACTAAAACTACTCTGACAAATATCACATTTATAAGGTTTCTCACCAGTGTGTGTACGCAAATGAAGATCCAAACTACACTTGTGACTAAAACTACTCTCACAAATATCACATTTAAAAGGTTTCTCACCAGTGTGTGTTCGAATATGATTATTCAAATGACCTCTTTGAGTAAAACTACTCTCACAAATATCACATTTAAAAGGTTTCTCACCAGTGTGTGTACGAATATGATTATTCAAATGACCTCTTTCAGTAAAACTACTCTGACAAATATCACATTTAAAAGGTTTCTCACCAGTGTGTATACGAATATGTTTTTCTAGAACATGCTTACGACTAAAACTACTCTGACAAATATCACATTTATAAGGTTTCTCACCAGTGTGTGTTCGAATATGATTATTCAAATGACCTCTTTGAGTAAAACTACTCTCACAAATATCACATTTAAAAGGTTTCTCACCAGTGTGTGTTCGAATATGATTATTCAAATGACCTCTTTGAGTAAAACTACTCTCACAAATATCACATTTAAAAGGTTTCTCACCAGTGTGTGTACGAATATGATTATTCAAATGACCTCTTTCAGTAAAACTACTCTGACAAATATCACATTTAAAAGGTTTCTCACCAGTGTGTATACGAATATGTTTTTCTAGAACATGCTTACGACTAAAACTACTCTGACAAATATCACATTTATAAGGTTTCTCACCAGTGTGTGTTCGAATATGATTATTCAAATGACCTCTTTGAGTAAAACTGCTCTGACAAATATCACATTTATACGGTCTATCTTTATTAACACATAAACTATTGTGTCTTAAGCTATGTCTCTTGATATCACTACTGTTAATACCATTGTAATTACATATCTTACATTTGAATTCATCTTTGCTGACATTATTACACTTAAATGAAGCAGTATGCTCTGTACTTTTCTTTGCCTGAATATTATTTTTTTCTTTAATACATTTAGTATTATTAGCAACTTTAGAACTAGTTTTAATACTATCTTTATTAGTAATATTTATTGTGGGTTTTATAGTAGTTTTAGACCTACTGTCTTTGATAAATTTAGTTTTCTTGGTTTTTTCCTGACCACTTTTCTTATGCTCGGGTGATATTAATGTTTCGTTTTTATCTTTCTGCAGATCTAGTTTGGGTTTCTTTGCAGCAGGTACACCTATTGAAAGAATAAAAAACATTAGGTAAGTATATGGAAATTGGAAGTTTTCCGACTGAAAAACTGCTGGCTTACGTAAATTAAATATCGAAAATATCCCCGAAGAATTAAACAAAGGTGTACCACAGGATACTCGATAGTACTAGAGGTATTTCCATGTAACAGTCATAACACGCTACCAGTGAGAAATTCCTAATGGAATAACCATCGATCACTAATACAACTAGATACAGTAGATACACAATCAGTGACAAAAAATCTCCCAACCGATGAGCGCCCGTTCAACATTTGGGTCCGCTTTTAATCTAGTAGCATTCGAACCAAAGAGTAAAGTATATAGTTGGTAAAGAGAGCCCTCTTTAGGCAATTTAGAGCCAACCTGTTTGAACGCTAGCGACATCTGAACATTGGCCCCGGAAATTATTCCTTGCCTATACTACGACCCAACCTAAGTAGGTTTTGTTAATTTGTAAGTATATTATTGTAGCAATATAGCTGCTACATCATAATTTCAAATTGCTGAACATTTAACAACCAAAAATATACAAAATAGACGGAGAACTAAAATCATGCGCACACGCAAGAAGTAACCGGCATTTTGCGACATTTTTTACCAAAGCAATGTTTACCAACTGATTTTGACATTAACGAAAAAGTGTTACCAGATAAAATACTTAAATTGGAATTGAAACAGAAATAATTAATCATACAATAATTTTTTAACGTATTATTAATAATGATAACATCGAATTTATATCAAAAAGAAAATATTATTGTCAAAACTATTACTTATTACTAACGTAGCCGTTATTCGATACCCATTTGTAATTTCGATTTGAGTTTAATTTTCCCTAGCTCGGGGTTTTTTTTTTTTACATAGAGTGTTGTTATCCTATTGCTTGTAACACCATATACATTTTTTTAATGTATTTAATATTTACTTCAATTTTGTGATGATTATTTGTCTTTAATATTTAATGAAACAAACCAATATAAATTTATTATATTGAATATTGTTGTAATTACTAACAAAAGACAACGCAGCGACATCTAGAAATGAATTGAGAACTATTGTGGGAATAGCTTTGGAGCCAATAAACAGATGGCACTACCATCTTTCCCCGGCCCCCCCTGATTCGAACCACAGAACATATATACTCTAGCGAGGATTCGAACGCTCCGACGGTAAACATGCCTCAGCGCTCGTTTAAAAAGTGTAAAAATCACACATCCAGGACGCTCAAAAAGGATGGAATTTCATATTTCCGGTAAGTATTAATATTATCATTATGTAATTGTTATCACTGTATTGTAAATACTGATATTTTGTCAAGATATCATCGAAAACACGTTTTTTTAAATTAAGTCGTAATAAATACCAGGAGTTATATGGCATCTCAACTCAATTGTAAAGACCCTTACTAAACGTATTTAATCACTAGCTGACCCACGCAACTTCGTCTGCGTCACATAAATATACCTTTCTCGATATCGACTATCCGACATAAATTAAGCTAAATCGTAACAAACAAAAAATCTTATCTTTCCTCTTTATTATAATAGTTCAGATGGTTTAGGTACATTGGCTTAGATTATATTAAAGTGTAAATTACTATAGGTATCTCTTACTGTTAAATATACTATAACACTCTATACTTGTAAACATTAAGATGCAGTAAATATTTTGAATTCGAATTTCCCGGAGGCCAGCCAGAATCCCCCGTACCTACAATGCGACGCGCGAAATATTTTATCTAGTTTTTTATCGGCACTTTGTAATTCTGACTTTAAAACATGCGCGTAAGGTTGAGTTTGTTTTGATATAGGTTGACCAGCGAGGATCGGTCGCAAAAAGTAATAACTTATTGTACGTAGCTTTGTGAATACAACTTTATGCAATGTGTTTAAGGTTGAATTTACATTAATGTATATTTATTTCAACTAGAATTACGTGAAAACGTGTGGCGACAGTTTTTAGAGAACTTTTGCATGGGATTGTGTATCTAGTTTTTTATTAGTGATCGATGGGAATAACCTAATAACACTGCCCGACTTGGGAATCGAAACCAAGACCTCAATCTCGGGAGAAGCGCTCCCTACCACTTAGACCAACGAGCATATTCATCAAGTTTATGATACACATTTTATCAAATTCCCGTAGTCATTAAAAGACCTAGTTCAAATTATATTGCACCCAAATGTTATTTAGGTCATTCCCTTCGTTGTAATCAATTGGAATCACACAGGTTTCATCTCAGAAACATGTTTTAGGTTATCAATAAGCAATATTTTACCGTATTTCTGCGCATATCCGGGCGGCGAGTTGTACTTGCTGAGGTTGATGTGAAGTGCGTTCGCGAACTCGCTGCCGTAGAACACCATCAGCTCCGTGAAGCGAGGAATTATTTTTATTGTCCTGAAAGATTTTGACGAAAATAATCATTAGGGATCTGAAACCATACATATTATATAGACTTAGGGCATCCAGTTGGAGCGCTCGTAGATCTAGCGAGGCTCCACAAGTTATACTGAACTGAACACATACCTGTAATACAGCTGTCCCTGATACTGGTAAGCGAGAAGGTTCTGTTCGTGCCAGTGCCTTGCGCAGTTGACATAGCGCATCCAGTTGGAGCGCTCGTAGATCTAGCGAGGCTCCACAAGTTAAACTGAACTGAACACATACCTGTAATACAGCTGTCCCTGATACTGGTAAGCGAGAAGGTTCTGTTCGTGCCAGTGCCTTGCGCAGTTGACATAGCGCATCCAGTTGGAGCGCTCGTAGATCTAGCGAGGCTCCACAAGTTATACTGAACTGAACACATACCTGTAATACAGCTGTCCCTGATACTGGTAAGCGAGAAGGTTCTGTTCGTGCCAGTGCCTTGCGCAGTTGACATAGCGCATCCAGTTGGAGCGCTCGTAGATCTAGCTAGGCTCCACAAGTTAAACTGAACTGAACACATACCTGTAATACAGCTGTCCCTGATACTGGTAAGCGAGAAGGTTCTGTTCGTGCCAGTGCCTTGCGCAGTTGACATAGCGCATCCAGTTGGAGCGCTCGTAGATCTAGCGAGGCTCCACAAGTTAAACTGAACTGAACACATACCTGTAATACAGCTGTCCCTGATACTGGTAAGCGAGAAGGTTCTGTTCGTGCCAGTGCCTTGCGCAGTTGACATAGCGCATCCAGTTGGAGCGCTCGTAGATCTAGCGAGGCTCCACAAGTTAAACTGAACTGAACACATACCTGTAATACAGCTGTCCCTGATACTGGTAAGCGAGAAGGTTCTGTTCGTGCCAGTGCCTTGCGCAGTTGACATAGCGCATCCAGTTGGAGCGCTCGTAGATCTAGCGAGGCTCCACAAGTTAAACTGAACTGAACACATACCTGTAATACAGCTGTCCCTGATACTGGTAAGCGAGAAGGTTCTGTTCGTGCCAGTGCCTTGCGCAGTTGACATAGCGCATCCAGTTGGAGCGCTCGTAGATCTAGCGAGGCTCCACAAGTTAAACTGAACTGAACACATACCTGTAATACAGCTGTCCCTGATACTGGTAAGCGAGAAGGTTCTGTTCGTGCCAGTGCCTTGCGCAGTTGACATAGCGCATCCAGTTGGAGCGCTCGTAGATCTAGCGAGGCTCCACAAGTTAAACTGAACTGAACACATACCTGTAATACAGCTGTCCCTGATACTGGTAAGCGAGAAGGTTCTGTTCGTGCCAGTGCCTTGCGCAGTTGACATAGCGCATCCAGTTGGAGCGCTCGTAGATCTAGCGAGGCTCCACAAGTTAAACTGAACTGAACACATACCTGTAATACAGCTGTCCCTGATACTGGTAAGCGAGAAGGTTCTGTTCGTGCCAGTGCCTTGCGCAGTTGACATAGCGCATCCAGTTGGAGCGCTCGTAGATCTAGCGAGGCTCCACAAGTTATACTGAACTGAACACATACCTGTAATACAGCTGTCCCTGATACTGGTAAGCGAGAAGGTTCTGTTCGTGCCAGTGCCTTGCGCAGTTGACATAGCGCATCCAGTTGGAGCGCTCGTAGATCTAGCGAGGCTCCACAAGTTAAACTGAACTGAACACATACCTGTAATACAGCTGTCCCTGATACTGGTAAGCGAGAAGGTTCTGTTCGTGCCAGTGCCTTGCGCAGTTGACATAGCGCATCCAGTTGGAGCGCTCGCCGTCCGCCGCGTCCACTACGTGCGAGCGCTTGTGTGAGCGGCCGTAGATCTAACGAAACTCCGCAAGTTACAGAGGGTGTAAAAAGACCCTTAACCAAGCCGAAAGGTACGTGTTCTCCCCGTCATTGCTATACCTGGGAACCGCCTAGTTACGGAGATATTGGAGGCAAAGTTTCAAATTTGTCACTTTTTTTTTTAAATACCTACAAGCTTTATTCGTTAATAGGGGATAGAGGGGCAAGACGGTGGCGGCCAAGACGGGGTACCTACCTAGCCTTTTAAGGTGTTAAAGCTGGCCAATTACAGCCGTTTTAACTTCGAGAAAGAAAATTTCGTTCCTATTTTTACTCAATTCACTGATTACCAAAGATGATTATTTCATAGAATTAACGAAACTGTTTCGTTTTATTGAGCTTCAAACCTTGGTACCCTATCCAGCTCCATCATCCCTTAATTTTCTTAAAATAGACTCTAGTCTAGAACAATAAAAATATAGGAATGACGAGGTTTACGAAAAGCCTTTCGGCTGTTTAAAACACGTTCAGACCGGCGTGTACCACCGGTGGAGCACGGAGTATTTGCTGCCACGGCGGGGTGTACCACCGGTGGCCACGTCACACTATACTTTCAATGTACTAATAAATGCGCGCCGCCACAGATATTATAATGCGCCGCCTTGAGAGAAAGTGTTGTATTTACCGTCCCCGCCTAGTAAAATAGACACATTTTCATAGTGCAGCTCAGGAGGTGGATGTAATTTGGCAAGACTTTTGGTTCATGGGGCGGTGATGTACCACCGGTGGCCATATGAACATTTGCGCCGTAGGATACCAAGTACCTACTCATGAGGTGCCGGTCTGAACGTGTTTTAAGCTTTTACATTTAGGCATTCATTTAGGTATTCGATTTCATAGAAGTTAAATAAATTATAATTCGAGTAAGATTCGTTTGTTAGTAATAGAAAACTGTGAATTATTTGACGATTAAAATGATAAAAAAATATTAACATTCGTTTTAAGGTGCCAATTAGTGATTGAAATTACCTGCCAACAATACATGGAGTCGACTTCCTGCGTGCGCACTCCGCAGTACGGACCGAAGCGCACTCCGCGCGGTAGAGTTAATGTGCTGAACACACCCAGACCTGCCCCTGAGTTACACTTAAGTAATTATCAAACACTCGCTTTTGTCCGCGGCTTCGCCCGCGTGGATGTCTAAAATAATACCACGGGATCGTACTATATCGGGATAAAACCGTCTAGTACCGTTCGTCACCACATCATCGTCGTCAACCTATACCAGCCTAGTTCTTTTCGTTATGTTACTGCCCAGAACTTGCACTTTAAATACACATGTAAGATACTATTTATCCCGGTCGTACGACTCCGTGGGTCAATTACAGAACTCCTTCGCTTGCAAAACCACACACACAACACAAGCAAGTATGGCATGAAAATAATACTGTGTTTGATAAGCTTTAACAATGTTATTTATTATTAAAGGACAAAGGATAGATATAGCATACCTGGTATGATGGAGGGAGCTAGGTGTAGGAACACATGCGGGATAGTGAGCGCGGCGCGCGGGACGTAAGCAGGGAACGGGCTTTTGGATGGAACCTAAACAAATGTGTGCTACAGTTTTGAATACCCATCTATAATAAATAAAAAGAGAAGTTCTGACTGACTCATCAACGCCCAGCCCAAACCCTTGGACCTAGAAAGCTGAAATTTTGCTTTTTTTAGTTCCCTTTATAATGTAGACAAGGAATAAGGAAGGATTTTTCGAAATTCAACCCCTAAGGGAGTTAAATAGGGGATGAAAGTTTGTATGGAAAATCGTCTTTTCACGCGGGCCAAGCCGCTGGCAAAAGCTAGTTAGCCATAAAATAGGAAGCATTATTATGGCCAAGCCCAAACTTCAGGCTGCTCCAAGAACGGCATACAATCAACACTGAAAGGATACAGAGTGTCTCGTAGGTCTAGAGTCTAGTGGTTGCAAGTACCACTGCTGCGAATGAGGTCCTGGGTTCGATCCCCAGGTCGACCAAAGTGTTATTGGGTTTTTCCATCAGAATTTTTTTAGTAGCAGCCACAGAGTCAAGATTTGTGCCCGGTTGATGGCAATAGGCTCGCCCCCTATTACATCACTGGCAAAATGTGGGGTCTGCCTAACCCTTCGGGGATTGCAGGTGTGATGTTATGTATGAAAGGGTAGATCCGCTACCTTAACCTTTAGTTCAATCTCTTAACATGACTAATATAAGGATCTTCTATACAGTAACACTACAAATAGTATAAGTCCTTACCTTATCGTCAGGTATGACCAGCAAAGGTCCGTGTATGGCGCAATATTCGTACACAAAGTCGGCGCACTCATCGCAAACTGACAACACAACAAACAACAAATATGTATACAGTTCTACAAAGATCTTTTAGCGCGTGGCCACCATCAGAACCATCACTTTTTTATACAAAGTCATCAGAGTGCCAAAAGATCTTTGTAAAACTGTACGGACATCCCTTCGTTTTATTAAGCCACTGCCGCTCTGCGAGCAAATCATGATCAATCAATCAAATCCCATATTATTATTACGTTATTTTTGTACTTAAGTTTTTTTGAAACAACAAAAATTGAGTTATTCTTATTACGGACACATTGCAAAATTATTATTTATAATATTTAGACATGCACTTACAGATATATTCGTCTAAGCTGGGTTCTTCAGGCTCGTAATAACTGATGCGCGGCTTCTGCCGTAAATTGCGACGACTCATCTGCAAGAAGAAAAACAACCCTACGATTACATACGAAATAAAACCTTTTGTCTGACAAATAATAATTTCATCACAATCACAACCCAACTTGCTCAGACTTTTTACCACTCTTTCCTGCATAAATCTAACTGCTGTCTGTATATTCTCACATTCACATTCAAGTTAACTTAGTAAACAACTAAATAAATGTGATTGATTACCTTTTTCTTTCGCTGTTGTACTGAGCAACGTGTTGAATGTGAAATCGTGAAATGTGATGCGTCAGCGTCCGGAAAAAAATCTGATCCTTCCCGCCTATTTTTCCGTAAAATTGGCGCGTTCCCGCGTTCCTACAACAAACCATAGAGCTTGACTTTCAGTTGGAGTACTTTCATTTTCAGCCAGATATTATAATTTGGCAGATTTCTACAGGTTAATTACATTAATTTAATTAATTATATCTCTTATTTGTAGTCTGATTAATCTTCAAATAAAATAATTATTTCACTTGAATGACATCTAAAACTTGTCTAAAATAAAACATGACCAAAGATAACAAATGAGGGTTGTTTTGTTTACGTTGTTTTTTAATGTCGCCTTTAGGCAATGACTAATAATGACGCGGAAGCAGTAGGTAAATTAAAAAATAAATAACAAATGATGGACGATTCTCTGTATCTGAAAATTATCGATCGATAAACTACCTTGTTGCATTGGCCCCTGCACTTTCCAATTTGAGGTACATTAAAAAATTAAATAATAGTGATAAATCAACCGTTTTTAAAGCGCTCTGTCCAGGTAAATTTTAAAATAAACAATAATTCTGTCATTTTTTATTATGTACAGTAAACAATCCATTCGCTAAAAATAAATGAATTAGTGCGAACTTAAAACGCCCATTTTCGCGACCAATAAAACGAGTAATTCTCATAGGATTCCAGTTGGAGATCAAATCAGTTACATTGATTTAGAACGCGTTATTTTGCAAGTACATATATTTTAATGAATTAGATGCTTACGAAAGAAATGCTGTGATATAAAATACGCAAATTCTGTTTATCAGGACACCAAGATGGATGAAAACGAGACTGATCAGAATGATGACAATATAGAAAATGAACTTGCGATGTTACGCGAAGCCTGGGAAGCGCGAGCTCGTGAAAGAAATGGCATCGATCCACCATCCACCGATATGCCATCGATTCTCACAGGCACAATCAGTTGTTTTATTGAACCTGATTCTACTGACATCTTGTTCAGTACTGACAGCTTTTCACCTAAAACCACTAAAACTGTTGACCCCAATGGAAAAAAAGATAAAAGTAAGGAGACAGAAGTAAGTACCATTAATCTGTTAACATGTTTTTTTTCTTTTTTTTTTTTCTTTTGAGAAAAGAAATACACAATACAAATTAAGAATTAAAAAAGGATACAATACGTCATATAGAAATTTTAATCAGACAATTTATTTGAAGACTAGAATTATTACAAGAGCAATAATATGTAAACACTTGGCCAAGTTCAAAAGCTATTTTCCGGTGTAATGCAACTTTGAAATATGACCTACTTTATGATGATATGTGTTCCAAAATATTAGTTTAGTAAAGTAACATGAAAATTACCTAAATCAATACAGTAGGCGAAAATTGCTTCTAAAGTTTGCAAAGTATATACATATTGGTGCTGCTGACTGCACACATTTACAATAACATTCTCTGCATGCAGTTAAGTGGAAGTGAACGGCATATTTTCGAGGTATTGAGATTCCACTGTATCTGAATAAATCAAATGAAATGAACAATTGCTTCATCATCAGCCTATAATGTTCTCACTGCAGGGACTCAGGCCCCTCTCTAGGAGAGGGATGGGCTATAACGCGGGCCCAGTGTGGGTTGGCAGATGTCACATGCCTATTTGAATTTTTGGTTCTAAGACATGCCTGTTTCCTCACAATGTTTTCCTTCACCGTTTTGAGAGCAGTGGTGTTGAAATAAAGTTTGTAAGTCGAGGGCACCACTGCTGGTCTCCTGTGATTTGAATGATAGATTAGTTTTCACTAAAAGCATTCTATTTTTCTTTTAGAACTGTTGCGTATGCCTGGCCGATGACAAGATACTGAAAGATATACCACCAGACAACCGAGAGGCTTTTAGTTATGCACTGCCCTCGGAAGATGAGGTAAGGATACCCGATGGGGCTGCGGGTTGTTCACAAGATTCCGCGGCCTCGACAAAAAGGGCCAAGAAGGAACATGGGTGGTTTTTAGTCAGTAGAATTCTGACACTCCCTTTCGCTCTGCCCATGAGCGGGAGGGGTCATTTGATGATTTTCCACCAGAACACCAAAAAAAAAAAAACTACCAAAATCATAGGTAACTGCCAATCAATCATTTTAAAACAGCATTAAGGGAGACTGGGTACACTTGATCCCTCTGGGACACATGGTACATTTATTTTATAAACCAACCACGCTTGCTAGCTGTTTGTCAATGGTACCGCAACGGTAGGCGGTACCATAGACAAACAGCTTTGCTAGTTTAGAATAGTCTAGCAAGCGTGGTTGGTTTATAAAATAAATGTACCATGTGTCCCAGAGGGATCAAGTGTACCCAGTCTCCCCTACACAGATGGCTTATATTACATGCCTGCATATTACTGGCTTATATTATATAAAACTTTAAAGATTTACGTTGACATTTTACTTTTCTAAATAATTAATTTAAAAATTATTGACATTTTACTATTGACATTCTTATTATCAATTATTAAATTCGATTTCAATGTATTATTTAATTTTGCATGCCAGTTTTAGCGAATTGTGTGAGCTACTGTCACAAATCCTGACCATCAACATTGTATGTTTAATAGGGATATTACCTGACTAGATAGATAGATAGATGCATCGGGCTAGTGTCCGCAACTCCACGCCCAATAACACCTGACTAAAAAAAAAAAATATGATTCTAATTAGTCCATCTGTTAGATTATCGATAAATATTGGACGTGTTTTTTTTATCAAATTAATAGAACTGACGATGATAAAACGCGTCAAAGATCATGAGTGGGGGCTTTTGACGTCACTGGCCGGTAAAAATGTACTGCAATTGCAATGTGATGTCACACGACTTTTCGAAAGATGTGTCCAATATTTTTTGGAAATCTATTTATCGGACTAATTAGATTTTTTTAGAAAAAGTACCTTACCTACCTTCTAGGTACCTTCGGATGGAGTTAGGGGCGTCAGTAGTAGTTTCCGACATTCTCATTTCTACTGAATATACACGCAAAAGTTCGTTATTTCTGTCGGACCAACTTTTTGTAGGAGTGTGCGTTGCACTATTGTTAGGTATCAGTGAGTTCTATTTTTCCCCTCCAAAAAAAGGTCACCGATCATGGTCACAGTGATAGCAATATTGCAACGCATACGTTCTACAAAAAGTTGGTCAGAAATAACGAAAAAATTTTAATCGGCCCGATTATCTGTCCTACAAAAAGTCTGACGTGGCGGGCAGCCTTACTCAGTAAATTCACATTTGTTACGGTTGCGAATCCCTTTTTTATTTAACATACAACCGAACACTGACCGGTTAAATGTAGGAAACGTCAGAAAATTTGAATTGGGTACTTACTTGACAAAAAACTAATTAGTCCGTCACATAGATTTCCGAAAAATATTGGAAACACACAAAATAATGAAGACGTTACCTACGTGCTTCGAAAACTCGTGTGTCATTTCAGTACTTAAATGTTTTACCGAAAAGTGACGTCACAAGCCCCCACTCAGGATCTTTGACGCGTTTTATCTTCGTCTTTTTTTATTAATTTGATAAAACGTAAAACACATCTATACTAATATTATAAAGAAGTAAAGTTTGTGTGTTTGTTAAATTGTAAGGGGTAATCTCGGGATCTACTGAACCGATTTTAAAAATTCTTTCACCAATAGAAATCCACATTATTGCTGAGTGTCATAGGCTACTTTTTATCCCTGTATTCCCACGGGAACGGGATCTACGCGGGTGAAACCGCGGGACGTCCGCTAGTATCCAATATTTTTCGATAATCTAACTGACGGACTAAACAGAATCATATTTTTATAGTCGGGAAAGTAGCCAGTTTCGCGGGTTACCCTAGCGCTTTCACTTTAACCTGAACGTGCCGCTTTAAAGTGAAAACTTCTTTAGCTGCGTTGTGCATTTTTTTTTGGATGGGTAAAAAATAAGGATAAATAATAATAATAAGTCGGGACACATGACCTATCGAAAATTCGTAAGACGGCGCAGGGCGCTTGCGCGAATGTGCGTGTCAAAGAAATGAAATGTCAAAAAGTGAAAGCTTCTTTAGCGGGTGCACAACGTTAATGTTCAAGCTTTCACTTCTACCTGTCTTGCAACCCGTTGTTTTTTTTTTCTTACAGAATAAAGAGGCCGGTTCAAAGCATTACCAGTTAGTCTGCTGCGAATGCAACTCCCGGATGACCTCGTTCATGCAGTACAGAAAGAGAGCCATACAAACGAATACGCTATTACATTCACTCATTCGCCCGTTCATGAATGTGAGCGAGGACCCCAGCGATGGAACGCGGAGGCCTGAGCCTGATGGCTTTCTCGGTAACTATAACATTTTTTTTTCTTTAAGCCACAAAGTTCAAAGTCAGCACGGAACTTTTGTTGAACAACGTTGTCTGTCTACGCATCTACCACTTTTCAATGTTGCGCGCCAGCTGGCAACGTCGCGCGCTGTTGTGCAGCGTTGCCGTACATGTTGAGCGTCACGTGTCGCGCGACAAATGTTGCCTAGTGGAAACGCGGTTTTATTTGTGCCTGAGATATCATTAAATGTCTCCTTCCGCTCTGGGCGGAGCGGAAGGGCGTCAGACTTCTACTGACTAAAAACCACCCATGTTCCTTCTTAGGGAGCTTTTTCACCAGAAATGTGCTATGCTGCGAAGATGTAATAGCTAAGCTGTGAAACTATGTGACCGTTTCCACTGATGCTATGTTTCGATAGTAGGGAAGATAGCGTAGCAACACATAGCACGCATGCATAGCACACATCCATAGCACGCATCTTTCCATATAAAAAACATAGCTTAACTGAGTCCGTTTCCAACAGTGCTAAGCTATGTGCACTAATGATTATGATTGGTTGATAACAAACGCATTCATAGCAACGTAGCATAGCACATCTCTGGTGGAAAAGCACTATAGTCTTATGTGTCCGGTGTATATCTTTCGAATAACCCGAAGCCCCGGGTAGCTACAACACTTGACCTAGTTATAAATTAGGGAGCGTCTAATAAATTCGTGACGCGGTAAAGTGGGCGGGTGTAGAGGCGAATCTCACGAGGGAGACGGGGGGGGGGGGATACCACGTACTTTTTTCCAACAGAAACAGCGTAAAATCGTGTGATAACTGGGTTTAGTTAGTAGTCCGACAGAATAATAATAGAAATAAATATTTCATTAAAATAATTTTAATTGCGAGTCTTTTTTTTAATATAATAATAATAATAAAATAGTTTATTGGTAAAACAAGTTTAGGTCTAAACAAAATTTTGTGATTGGATCCTCCTTTTAGGCAGATAGTGCCTGTATTAGGAGAGTCCGCTCTTCCATATCAAGACGTGAAATACAAATAGCAAAAATATAAATATATATATGTTGACGTATTTACATTTAACTACGCATTTTGATAAATCTCACGTGAGTTTAGGGATCAAATCATCAAATCTCACGACATTTCACCCAGTGGGGAAGGGAGCTCGTAAATTCGCTGCGTCACGTAATTAATGGAGGCTCCCTTACTTATTTTTAACATTATTACAAGCTGTATTTTTGCATTCACGACAAATTCAAGGAGCTAACTATACATATGATTCTCAACCCGAATCAATGATAAAATGGAAAAGTTTTTTTTTTATTTACGGAAATCGGTAAATGTCAACCACTCGTGGTAAAACGCGATTCTCGCGACAATTTCTTATTCCCTAAACTACGGTGCGGGGGTTATTCTGAAATACTATTAAAATGTTAATAACTAAAAAAACAGCGCATATTAATTACTAGCTGTTTCAAGCGAGCCTCGCCCGCTACAACTCGAAAATGATCCCACGGGTAGATAAAATCGGGATAAAAACTATCCTATGTGTTAATCCAGGTTATAAACTATCTGTGTACCGAATTTTATCCAAATCCGTTCAGTATTTTTTGTGTGAAAGAGTAACAAACATACAAACAAACTTTCACGTTTTTAATATTAGTAAGATAGTAAGATTGACCAGGTAACGTAATTTAAATTGATATTTATATATTTTGTGACAACGTCCTGAAATTTGACGCAGATGCAAAACTGCACCTTTAAAATAAACTAAAAACCGGCTAAGTGCGCGTCAGACTCGCGCATGAAAGGTTCCGTACCATTGTAATAGAAAAGCCCCCTTTAATTTGTATTATTTGTTGTTATAGCGGGAACAGAAATAAACATTCTGTGGACAGATAGACGGGCATGACTAAAAGGGTTTCGTGTTTGTCTTCGTCTACTCAACTCTAAAAATATTGTCAAACGATTCTTCAACGCTGTCAACAGGTAATATCCCCAAGATACGCGTTTTTCGTTAGGGGTTCATTAATTTAGTGAGGCAGGCGAATTTTGGATTCACCTCCCCTCCTTAGTGAGATATCGTGAGATTCGGCTCGACTCTCTCCCTCCAATCTGACGTGACATTGTTCAAAATGAGTATTTTTAGTGTAAATACGTCAATCTATGCTTGATGGCGTTAGACTTATTTAAATAAACTAATTAGTTTTATTATTTTTCTTGAGATAGCTTAGACTAGTATTTAAGATAACTAAGATCGTAGTCTATAATCACAGTAAACATATATAATTCTGTTTAGTCCGTCAGTTAGAATATCGAAAAATATTGGATACGTGTTTTTTGTTTTATCAAATTAATAAAAAATTACGAAGTACTCGTAAAACACTTCAAAGATCATGAGTGATCTTGTGATTGCGATGTCACTTTCCGGTAAAAAATAAACTGAAATGTGACGTCACACGAGTTTTGGAAGCACTGTACCGTCTTAATTTTTTGTTCACGTGAAAAAAGAAAAAATATATACCTATCCTATATTTTTTGGAAATCTATCTGACGGACTAATAAGATTTTTTTGTCAAGTCAACTACCTACCTTACTGAACGCGTTTGGTTGGTATTTAAACAATAGCGATAAACATTATTGTGTAGATTTTAGTCTCGTTTTGCTCAATTCAACCCAGTTTTCTCGCAATTTTACACTGTTTCTTGCAGTAAAAAAAAATACGTGATTCTTGCCAGAACCCCCCTCCCCACGTGAGATTGGGTGAGATTCGACTCGACACCCCCCTCCCCCCCTAAAGGCCTCACGAAATTAATGGACGCCCACTTACAACTTACAAGGCAACGCCAACCTTAAAAAAAAAATTAGCTTTTTTATTTTGTATAAACATCTTGAAATAAATGCTTCGATTTTGATGATATTGAAGTGTTGATAATAATCCTGTTTTTTTAATAGGGTACCGGCGTTGTCCGTTCCGTCCGGGCCGTTCTCCGTCTTACAGTGTCGCTGCAGACCCAAATATTCCGGGCGGGCCACAACGAGTACTATTCTGTATGCTGCAAAGACAGGCTCCAGAGCCCCGTCAGTTGCAGTAACTTACCTAACTTAGATTTAGACGATGACACACCTATATTTAAATACTTAGACATGAGTAATGAAAAAAAGTTAGAAGGAAGTAAACAGCTTGATCTAGACACTAACAACGAAAAAAAAATTGGTTGTCTGTAAAGTCGGTTCACGGAAGATAGCTTAACGTGACAACGTCATAACAAAACATTGATGACATGGTTGCATACTCGAGTGGAAGAGAGATAGATGCGGCGCAAGCGTACAATAAGCGTAACGGGACAGTGAGTCATCCTTTTTCGTACATGCAGCCGGCGTTCATCGATTTATTATACGTTGTCACGTCAAAAGACAAAAAGAATTAAAAAATAACAGAAATTAACACAAAAAAGTCGATGGTCGTTGCAAGTCAGCGAAAGAAGTTATAAACAATGATATTTTTTAATATTAATTAAGGACTTGAACAAACAAAGAAGAAAAAACCAGAAATTACAACAAGAAAGGACTTATCTCATGAAAAGCAAATGTATCTGATAAATAAAAGAAAGTTTTCTAGTCATTATAAGAATTCTGGATTTAAATGTGGGGAATGCTTCAAAGGATTTGTCAATTTGATCAAGATGCTTATAGAGGACATGATCAGACATACGGATGTGAGTACCAATTTTGTCTTACTTTTTCTACTGCTTTTAAAATTAATCCATCACCATCATATCAGCCGGAATCAGCCACTGTCGGTTATAGGCCTCCCCTTATTTCCACCTCACTTCCCAGGTGAGCGAGCGCAGTGAGCGTATGTTTACATGTCTTCTCCTCACATAACTCTTGGATGTTTCCCGTCACTTTGAACTTTTGAAGGTATAGTCAATCCAACGAGCTTTAGGACGGCCCTGGTTTCGTTTTAAAATTTACTCAGGGACTGGAAAAGACTACTTTTAGATCCTAGGGAAGACGAAAGGTAACATAAAAATAAAAACCGACTTCTTAAATAAAAAAGTGAAAAATAACTTTAGATTTTTGCCTTCTTGCAACTTTCAAAATTCCTCTAATATACTTATTTATTACCTTATTTTATCTATTCTTCTCACTCCACACATCTATCTCAAAATTATCATCTTCACTACATGCAATCGGTTTTCATCCATCTTTTTCACAACTCAGCATTCTGAAGAAAATACGATTTGTATTTTCAATCGGGTATTATTAAAGCTATATTATTCTCTTTCAGCAATGTGGCGTATACAGTTGTCCTATATGTAAGGATCACTTCAAAGAGCTGCAAGCTGTCAGTAATTATGTAACTTTTAGAAGGTGAATAGCTTAAAATATACAAACATACTACAAAATACAGTACTATTAAATGCACCTCTGCCTTACCCTTAACATATTACAGGCGTGACGTTACATTATAATATTTCGTTTGTCGGCACACTATATCTAAAGTACCTACTCAATCGTGAATGTGAAAGGATTTGGTCTTCATAAGAAGTCTTCTTAAACATCGCTTTGATGAGCACCAAGTGTACTTTAATATGTTCCAACTAACAAATAACATGATTACAGTTCAACATTTATTTATTTACTAGTGACCCGCCCCGGCTTTGCACGGGTGCAAAAGAGATAGTCTAAAACCTTCCTCTTGAATCACTCTGTCTATTAAAAAAACCTGCATCAAAATCCGTTGCGTGATTTTAAAGATCTAAGCATACATAGGGACAGTCAGCGGGAAGCGACTTTTTTATACTATGTAGTGATAGTGATTTAAACTTCATGTACAATAATAGACCGTTTCCCAACTATCGGTTTCCTGTCTAACTAGGTGGAGCTGAATACCAGTATTTTACTTGGAGATTGTATTGCCCAGTACCTTGGTAACACTGGTCAGACTTTCGGACCACTGACAACTTAATATGCTTTCCGAGGCACGGACGAACATCGGTAATAGGTGGCTTCACCTGGTAAAATTTATAAACTAAACTTAACTAACAAAAAACTATATAAAGACATCAAAAACCTCCTCAACTCTCTCTCTCGTCTCGAACTTACCGGACCTACGGCGTAGCACATGGCAATCAGAACTATGCTATTGGTAGTTAGATACAGTGAAACCTGGTTAAGTGAGACCCCAAGGGACCTGAAAATTTGTCTCTCTGCCCAGTGTCTCAGATAACCAAATCTGTCTCATGGGACCTCGGCATGAGTTCCAGAGTTATAAAGGTTTCTCACTTATCCAGGTCCCAGTTAACAAAGTTTCACTGTAATAATATGTATTTTTAATTTTTATCTCTTATTAAATTTCACAGATCCCTTCAGATGGTCCGTGTTGGTAAACTGTACATCACACTTGGCACAAAGGACAGGGTCTACAAAGGCATGTTCAATTATCAGCATAAAAACAAAAACTAAACATAGCCATGGAATGTAAATATAATCTTAAACACCTTATAAAGTACCCATTTTGCTGTGATGAGTTGTTCCAGCAACCTTTGAGAGGCAAAGGGCACATCAAAAATTAGACATAAAATGACTTTGAAAGACAAACTTTTACCAAATAGGCCGTGTACTTTTTTTTTTTCGTACAGAAAATCAAGCAAGCCTCATGTTCGCGCCGTTACTACAGTTATAAGAGCCATAATAATGCAGAAGGCAAAAAGAAACGGTACACCTGCAAACCTGAACGACCAATAGTTTGTGAACAGGTAAGAATTAGTAACTTAACTCGCTTTTTTTTTTGAAGGTTAGGAAATCATCTCTGGGGGGGTATGAGGAACCGGGTGTAAAGCTCCTCATCCCCCGTTGAAAAGGGAGGAACCTCAGACCGGACGAGTGTTGTGCCCGGAGGGCTAACTGCCCGACATATGTAAGTCGGGAACTCCTATATAGGCTTAATTATGTCGCGGATAATGTTCATAGCGCGATGTAAGAATTTCTGTCGCTATTTCGCAGGTGTTGCTATAGATGTCGCTAGTCGCCACACATCAAATGACTCCTCCCGCTTTGGGCAGAGCGTTAGAGAGTGTCAGATTTCTACTGACTAAAAACCCACCCATGTTCCTTCTTAGCCCTTTGTGTCCGAGGTCACGGTATCTCTTTCGAAAAGACCTGACAGGCGTCGGCCTTTGCGGGCCTGCAATGTTGCTGACATATCATTGAGGCACGCGTGGTACACGAACGCGCCGTCGACACGGCACCTTTTATAAAATTTTAATTATTTAACTTTGTTCACAGAATCAAGTTCAACCCACATGGATGCCTGCATCAGACATCAAACCAGAACACGTAGATATAAGATTATAAAGTAAGTCTATTTATTATAATAATAATTAAAATGTAACACAATGTGGAACATTCGCCTGACTTGCAACGTCTGTACTTGATTGTGATATTGAAGATATTTACACATTAAAGGTATATTTGGGGGTCTAAAATGGACTCTTTATCAGATCATTATAGGATCATAATATGAATTACGTCAAAATTCGTAAAACGGTCAGAGACGCAGTTACTATTATGAGTACCTAGTCCATTTTACGAATTTTATCGCAATTCATAATTATTATGATCTGGGGGTCTAAAACGGCCACTTTAGCAGATCATAATAGGAATTGCGTCAAAAAGCGTAAATGACCTTTCATAATAGTAACAGCGTCTGGGACCATTAAGGAAAATAGATCATAGGTAAGTAATAATAGGAAAACAATATGAATTGCGTTAAATTCGTAAAATGGTCACAGACGCAGTTACTATTTTGAATGGTCAATTCATATTCTGATCTGCTAAAGTGGCCATTTTAGACCCCCTGATAAAGTAACCATTTTAGACTTTCTGTTCATACACTAAATCTCTTCAGGGAACATGGTACTCATCTTTAAAAACAAATTTTGTTATGGGAACAACAATAAAATCGCGAAAAAAAATCTGCAGTTTCCTACATTTTGAGTTATGCGAATAATAGGGTAGACGACAAAAACAATCTTATAAGCCCGTCAGATATATTTAAAAAAAATATTGGACACGTATTTGTTCTTTTTTGAAGACGATGCAGTGCTTCGAAATCTCGCGTGTTTTTACCTAAGAGAGACGTCACAAGCCCTCACTCATGATCTTTGACGCGTTTTATATTCGTAAATTTTTATTCATTAAAAAAAATATATAAACACGTATTCAACATTTTTCGATAATCTAACAGACGGACTAATATATTGTTTAGTAAGTTGACATCCCTATTGTAAGATTCTCCGTTGGACCCATAGACCGTACAGTGACCCATTCAAGAGAATTACTGTATGAAGTATGAACTTAAACACCTTATATATATAAATAAAATCTAATATCTAAATAGTATTTAAGTCCTAAATATAAGTGTGTCATCGTCTTATAGTAGTAGATTGTTAAAATTCCGATGTCTATTTATATTTATTAGTATCCAATATATTCGGTTATTTTATCTCTGAAAGGAAGGCAATGAAAAGCTTATTGTAACAAAGATAAAGTACTTAGGTATTTTCATTTTGAGAGGATCATCAATAGAACTACGTAAGAAGAACCTTAAAACGATGAATTAATAAAGATCTTACACTACAGAAACAAATTAAGGGATCAAAAAAAAATCTAAACTTTTGGGCAATTTTCAACAGGCCGTAACTTCCGAGAGAAATGGTCGCACAAAAAATAAAAAAAGGAAATCGTAGCTCCAAGTGTCTAGTTCTAGATAGTTAGGATACTTTGGTCATTTAAATTAATTTATTTTTTATAGACCTTGATACGTCCACTTTTCGCCGAGATTTCGGTCTTCAAAGGGAAATGGATTCTTTTGTCTTTGTTGTCGATATGTCAGCAATCAATGATGGTACGACCATTTCTCTCAAAGTTACGGCCTGTTGAAAATTGCCCAAAAATTACAAAAAAATTTGATACCTAAATTTTTTCCAGTAGTGTATTTTGATAGTAAAGCATGACACTTTCTCTGCCAAGTCCAAAATTATATTTTCACTTCTCTCGCTCTAAAATTCGTCTTTATGTCGTGCGTAGGCGACATAAAGTCGCGTTTTATGCTCTAGAGCATAAAGTAAAATCTTCGTCGAAGACCAAGGTAATCGGCACAGGTAATCGGCCCAACAGCCACAGGAACAACTTCAACTTCATAGAATAACCTCTTTAATGTAATTCGTTTCGCTAGTATTCTAAGAACAAGGGATTACTGCTTTTCATTACGAATACAAGGAAAGTTGATGGGAATAGGCTTCCCCCAATTACCTAAATCGCTTGATGGCAATAGGCTTGCTCCTAATTACACCATTTGATGGGAATAGGCTTACTCTTAATTACATTCATTGATGGCAATAGGCTTGCTCTCAATTACCTAAATCAGTGGATGGCAATAGGCTTGCTCCTAATTACATCGGTTGATGGCAATAGGCTTGCTCCTAATAAGATTGGTCGATGGCAATAGGCTTTTCCTAATTACATCAGTTGATGGCAATAGGCTTGTCCCTAATTACATCAGTTGATGGCAATAGGCCTGCTCCTAATTACATCGGTTGATGGCAATAGGCTTGGTCCCAATTACATCAGTTGATGGCAATAGGCTTGCTCCTAATTACATCGGTTGATGGCAATAGGCTTGGTCCCAATTACATCAGTTGATGGCAATAGGCTTGCTCCTAATTACATTGGTTGATGGCAATATGCTTTATCAAAATGTTTTTATAACTGAGCAGTATGAGTAACGCCATAAGTCAGGTGTTATGTCAAGTTTCCTACAAAAAAAAAAAAAAAGTTAATTGGCGGGAACCATCATTATTTTTACAATATTTACAAGTTGCTGTTGCATTTCCTCGCAATCGAAGTGAAAAGTAGAGTGTAAAACTCGTCCATAAAACCCATTTTACTCTCTACTTTATATCCATCCTCGCTCGCAAGCTCGCATCGGATGGATAAACGTCTCGCGCAAAATGGTGCGTTTTATGCACTTGGTGTACAATCTACTATTTCACTTCCCTCGCTCTAAAATTCGTCTTTATGTCGTCCCTAATTACATCAGTTGATGGCAATAGGCTTGCTCCTAATTACATTGGTTGATGACAATAGGCTTGGTCCCAATTACATCCAACCATCATTATTTTTACAATATTTACAAGTTGCTGTTGCATTTCCTCGCAATCGAAGTGAAAAGTAGAGTGTAAAACTCGTCCATAAAACCCATTTTACTCTCTTTTATGCACTTGGTGTACAATCTACTATTTTTTGTTTTGTAAAGCGACGACTCGGAGGCGGGTTGTGGGCACACAAACGAATTATTGTTCGACCCATACGCTGAGTGCTTGGCACCGAAAGTGATAATTAGATGTAAAATGACTGAAAGGACGGTATTTATGCATTTAGAATGTAAGTGAGATTCAAAGATTGTAGTATTATGTAAGAATCACTGTTAGTCAGATAAGTTACCGTGAAATACTTTTTTTAAGTATAAACGCACAATTTATTTTGCGAAATTGACGCCATTTAAATGTATAATACCGAAGGCGCCCGCAGCGTCAAATCTGCCTGCTATAGTAAAACTGCAGCGGCAAATTGCCCACAACAGCAGACCGGTCAGCAACGCCGGTCAATCGTAATGTCAATACCACTGATTTCCATGTAAGTAATTTTTATTGAATAAAATAAATGTCACAAAATACCTATGTATACAATACCAATACATTTCACACAAGTATATTTGATTGTGGAAAAAAAGCTGCACAAATAGTGAAAAACTTATGCCTCCTAAACTAGGTGAACCCAACTTGTTCTAGTTTTACTTGAATTTCAAAAAAAACAGCTAACTTCGCTTCGGCACACCTCGGACACTCCATACAACGCCCGCAAAATAATTACCTATTACTACTACATAAACAAATAACATTTGTGCACGACGTGCACGTGCAAATGTGTGCGTAAACTCTAGTAGGGTTATCATAGCCTCAAAAATGGCGCGGAAAGTGCAATTTTTGTCTGTCTGTCTGTCTGTCTGTCTGTCTGTCTGTCTGTCCTCCTGTCTGTATGTTCCTTATAGAAACAAAAACTACTCGACCGATTTTAACGAAACTTGGTACAATTATTCTCCATACTCCTGGGGAGGTTATAGTATACTTTTCATCACGCTACAATCAATAGGAGCAGAGCAGTGAAGGGAAATTTTGGGAAAACGGGAGAAGTTGCTCCATTTTTTAAGCTTCCGTCGCGTGTGCAGCCTTAATGGTTAAAGCTACATAGAAATCATTTATGACGGAAATGTTCTACATAAAATTATCTAAAAAATATCCCACAACAGCATCTGTCTATCTTTTATGGTTGACTCACAATAACACGTGTAACTCCCGATAGCTTAGCAGTTCGGAGCTTTCTGATTATACAGGGTGGAATTTTGTAATGCCACCTGGAGGGAAAGTACTCTTAATACTGCAGATAGAAAATTTTACTCAAAGGAAACATTCCTTTATTTTTGAATAGAAAGCAAACTGCATTCAAAGATTTTCGAAAATTCTCTTCTCCCACACCCGGGAATCGAACCGGCTAAAATCTGAAAAAATTATACCCTGTACTTTTATTGCATCGATCGTTAGGGTCAATTATAAGGATGAAATCTCTCTAACAAACATGATAAATTAAATGAAAGGAAAACCTGCCTGCGAGATTGCCAGTTAACACCCCATTAGATTTTTTTTTGTGGGGATATGTAAAAAGTCAACATGAAATCTTATGCGAATGACAACGAGTTGAGAGTTGAAGTTCAGAATACGATTTATAATATTCACCACAACACTTTATTAAAGGTTACTAGAAAATTTTGTGTATCCAAGAGAATGGAGCTCATTTCGAGCAACTAATTAGTTAGTTTACCATTTTTTGTAAATAATTAAAGTAATTTAAGATTTCCTGGTTTTCTTTTCATTTAATTTATCATGTTTGTTAGAGAGATTTCATCCTTATAATTGACCCTAACGATCGATGCAATAAAAGTACAGGGTATATTTTTTCCAGATTTTAGCCGGTTCGATTCCCGGGTGTGGGAGAAGAGAATTTTCGAAAAATTTTGAATGCAGTTTGCTTTCTATTCAAAAATAAAGGAATGTTTCCTTTGGGTATTTACGTACTCAAGACGCTTTTTGTTACGTAAGAAAATATGGACGTCCCGACTTATTTATTACTGTAACTACCAAGCCCAAGTGGGATGAAATCACTCGGGAGCTTCTTGAGGGTCAAGCACCGCATGACCGCCGTGATATTATCGCAAGATAAGAGTTTTTCATTTAAAATTAAAATCAATGATAGATCTACCAAAGATAACATTTTTAGTATAACGCGGACGAAGTCGCGGGCAAAAGCTAGTCAATAATATAATCCATAAAATAAAAGCTGAATGTAATAAATCTTGATGTTTTATTCTCTCAGTATTATACAAATAAGAAAATGTATATTTTTAAGTCATGCAAGTTGTTGTCTGCGGTACTCAGCTTAGTAAAGATTTGACATACCTACTATTCTATGACAAAACTGTCAAAACGTTTAATACGCGATGGCATAAGTACCTAATCATTATAGCTATCTGAGTACGGTAGTTAGTACGAAACATTTGGTTAAAGATAAATTAATAAGTCTAGTCATTAAAATATTAATTTAAATCGTGTACTATTTAAGTAAAACTTCTACATGTATTTGATGTACTAAGTATAACAATACATTATAATAAACAAAAATGTGCATTTTTATTTCTGGCTACCTCATCATTTGTCTAGCCTTTTCCCAACTATATTGGGGTCGGCTTCCAGTCTATCAGTTAGTCAGTAGTTCAGTACCAGTTAATACTAGGGTAAATACGATACCCTTTGATAAGTCCGGTTGTCACAAACATACCAGGGGCTCTATAGGTCAAGTTACTGTCTCTGGTGTCATGTGATCCTGTTTACTTGCACTGCTACTCACCATGGTGGTGTGTCGATGAAGGGCGGGCGGTATTGGGGCTGTGGTTTATGTATTACTAGCTTATTCCCACGGTTTCGCCCGTGTGCAATTTAATAAAATTGTCCCACGGAACCTAACTACTGGAATAAAAAGTAGCATACCTATGTGTAATCTCAGCCTCACAAACTTTCGCATTTATAATATTAGTAGGATTTATTCTTTTAGAGTAATGGTGGGGTGTGGTGTATGTATGCACATTTATGTACCTACGTCATTACCTCAGTAATAGGTCAGCTCAGCTTGAACACCACCTAAGTTGTTTGATTGCTTCACATACCAAAGCTGTCAACATATATTATCTAATGTGGCGGTATGTTGGTGTGTCAGTCAATCCGACTCAAGTGTAGTCCACGACCAACTAGAGTAAGATCCCAGGGCCGCCAGACGTCACGTATTTTCTGACGAAGGAAATGTGGGCGATTGTACTATGTACTAAGAACGCACGACTACCAGCTAGCTTGCTTAGACGGCCAATTTTCAGGTATCAGGCAATTAAGGTACATAAAAACATTACTTACCTCACATATTTTCTGAAAGTGATTTTTACGTATATTGTAGGCAATATCCTTAAAAATAAGTTGCCAATACTCCCAGACACTTTCCAGCGGCCGTATTGCATAACAGACGCTTTAAAGCTCCCAAAAAGTTTAAATTAAACGTATTGTGGCTGTTTACCCGAGAACTCATGGCATCGCTCGTGTGGCTGACATACAGACCTCCATTGGACGCATTCGGTGGGCATTCAACAGGATCTGCCCATTGCCCGTGTCTTCAGAATTTTGTTGAAAACGTTGCTTTCAACGCCCGGGTGCATGTTGGAGCGCCTGCCCAATATAGCATGGCAATAACCCGATCAATTAGCTTTAAGTATTAAATCATAAGGGGTTTAGTTTTCTATTTAAGCAATACGGCCGACGGAAAGTGTCTGGGAGTATTTGCGACTTATTTTTAAGGATATTACCTAAACTAAACGTTAATATCAGCTCGGAGAAAATACGTGAAGTAAGTAATTTTTTTATGTACCTTGAGTACCTGATACCTGAAAATTGGCCATCTTAGAATGCTAGCAGGTAGGCATACGTTCTTAGTACATACTAACGCTTACCCGATCGTCCACATTTCCTTCGTCAGAAAATACGTGACGTCCGGCAGTCCTGGGATCTTGGACTAAACGAGATACCAGTTCTAGGTTTGTTACAACTTTTTTAACTGGAACGTCGAATTGTATACACTGAAAAATCTTCATATATCATTATTTCAGCCAAAACAGACACTGCTGGACATAGGCCTCCCCCAAGTGTTGCCACGATGACCAGTCCAATGCGTCTCGCATCCAGTGAATCCCCGCAACCTACACCAGGTCATCGGACCACCTAGTGGGAGCCCTTCCAACGCAACGTCTTCCGGTTCGCGATCGTCACTCAGAACTTTTCGGCCCCATCGGCTATCCGTTCTGCGAGCAAAGTGCACTGCCACTTTAGTTCGGCCTAGGTTCTCTTGCGGAAGTCTTATATATAAATATGTGTATAAATAATACAACAAAATATCATAATTACGCATTTATTACAATTGTTCCAATAAATAAATCACACAAATTCACACCACACTTTCTTACACACTATATACAATACAACACAAGCTTAGAAATCCTTTTTATGAAATACAGCCGACATCGGAAAATCAAAAAGCGTTTATTTCTATTAAACCATTACAGGCACTTTTGAATGTCAGTAAAACCAATAAAACGAAGCTACAGTCACAAGGCATAATAACTTGCGAAATTACTGTAGTTGCCAGTTCCCTAGCGTAGATCTCATGAAGAAGAACGGGCAAGAAACTCCATGGACACTCTTTTAAATCAGAATATTGTTACCTACAAATCTTTGTTACATCATTCATTCATATTATGTGAGAACTATGTACCTAGCAAGATAAGAGCGTCCGGAGTAAAAAGATATAAGTAATAACAAATGAAAAATAAAAATGTTTTTGAAGTATTGCCCGCTCATTCTCTCTACATTTATCATGATTATATTTTCACACATTCTTATTAAAGTCTAGACAGCCTCTTAAATACGTTACTACATAAACACAAATATTTATCTAGCAGTCACTATTAACAATATTGTAAACCATAATAGCATCACATAAATCATACCATCACGCCTGTAATCCCCGGAGAATTAGGCAGAGGTGTACACCCACATTTAGCCCCATGTAATATAAATGGGCCAGCCTATTGCCATCAACCGCGCACAAATCGAGACTCCGTCATCATATACAACAAAAAAATGTACATATTTTTGAGTATTTTCGAGATTTCATTCCGTACCATTACTATTCCTATTTAAAATCGTTATATTTTAATCACACATAATGTTTTATACGTTTAAAAACTATGTGGCTCTGGTTGGCTGGACATTACTTCAAAACGGCTCGCATTTACAATAGGGCAATAGGGCACTTTATGTGACGGCTAAACACCCTTATTTCAGAATAGGTGACGCTACAGAATCTTAGATAATCGATCGAAAGCGTGTCCAGCCAGCTTGAAAAACCACTTTTCGCTGGTCTCTCAATCTCGGTAACGGAAGTGATTTTGACGAATTTTTGCATATCAACGGGCGTCACATAAATATGTGACAGGCATCAAGCTAAAAGTTTTGTGATACGTACAGTGGTTTAGTAGAAAAATGCAAAAAACTGTGTCCAGCCATCTTGAATTTACGTAAAAAACTTTTGGCTGGCACTTCCGAATCCCACATAACGGGAGCGTTTTCGAATATGGTTCCTTTACTAATACTTGGTGACGCAATGTGTGACAGTAATAACGTTTGATTTATGGCGTCACATGTAAGAGTTTACGAGATATCAATGAAAACTTAATGTATACTTGTGTCCAGCCATCTTGAACTCAGGCTGGCTGGACACGTGTATCTCCGCTGCCTGATGATCTACGACCTTCAAAATGTTATCAAAATGTTGTGACGGGGACGATAATGATAACCTGAATTAGTGACGCAGAAACTTTGGGTAGTTTCAAAGATATTGATCATTTAAATTTTCCCATACAAACATCCATTAATATTGTGAGGTGACCATATTTTTTACATAATTATAGGAATTCTTTTTAATCGACTAATCGGCCGGTAGCAGCCAAGCCACGCCAGCTTTGTATTTGATTTCTCCGTGGGAATAAAAGGTTTTCCTGCAGAAAAAGGGGAAGTATGTGTTTCTAAATAATAATTAAAAATACTAACAAAAAAAACAAAGTGCATTGCACTCAGTGATGCCAATTTAGCATAAGTAAGCTTTATTATTGTAATTTGTGTTTATATTTGTTATTTTGTGTGTGCAATAAAGAATAAGAATAATAAGAATAGCATTTTTTCATGTTGTTTAGCAAACTTATTAGTTGTTTAGCATATAGCATATTTTTTAGCATATAAAATTATTTTAAAATAAAATATATTAATGCGTGAGCAATTATTTCCATTTAGAAAAAAAAATCCCTTTACTAAGTATATTGTTGGCGCTCCTGATGCTAATGCTGATGATAATGGAAAGAGTATTTGAGATCATAGTCGATTAAAACAGTATGTAAGTATATTTTGTTAAATAATAAAAAAAGTTAAAACTATTGTTACGTTTCATTTGACACTGAAAAATGTTAGCAGATTTTTTTAGCATTTCTATAAAGCAATTGGCATAATTTTAGCAGATTCTATATCTTGTTGGCAACACTGATGCACTGATACTGAGTTTGTTTTGTACACAAAGGCTGTGAGTGCTGTGACGGCGTAAATCGTTTTCGTTTAATCGTTTAGAGTAAAGTATACGTCATAATGGTATTTAGAGTCTTCCGTCGATTTGTAAGGAATACGTGCAATATTTGCTAAGTGCGTTTTCATTTAACGAGGTCCTTGGTAAGTAACGTGAATTAAATTATTTTTTCATTTAAATACCTTAGAGCATTAGTCTGTTATCCTGACACAATATCTACATACGTACTTATCATAAAAAACACCAATACTTATCTAAAATGAGTAGATAGGTATCTGCACGTAAATAATCAATAACATTAAATCCCCCCCCCCCTCTACACTTTTGTCTTCTATTGAATATCTACAGTTGTTCGTATTAGTATCACCAATACGCGGATTTTTGTCCATTAAAGAAAACACCTTAAAATATACTTTGTCCTACATAAAACCTACAATATTGGTAACCCTACTACAGTGTTTGTATGGGAAAATTTAAATGATCAATATCTTTGAAACTACCCAAAGTTTCTGCGTCACTAATTCAGGTTATCATTATCGTCCCCGTCACAACATTTTGATAACATTTTGAAGGTCGTAGATCATCAGGCAGCGGAGATACACGTGTCCAGCCAGCCTGAGTTCAAGATGGCTGGACACAAGTATACATTAAGTTTTCATTGATATCTCGTAAACTCTTACATGTGACACCATAAATCAAACGTTATTACTGTCACACATTGCGTCACCAAGTATTAGTAAAGGAACCATATTCGAAAACGCTCCCGTTATGTGGGATTCGGAAGTGCCAGCCAAAAGTTTTTTACGTAAATTCAAGATGGCTGGACACAGTTTTTTGCATTTTTCTACTAAACCACTGTACGTATCACAAAACTTTTAGCTTGATGCCTGTCACATATTTATGTGACGCCCGTTGATATGCAAAAATTCGTCAAAATCACTTCCGTTACCGAGATTGAGAGACCAGCGAAAAGTGGTTTTTCAAGCTGGCTGGACACGCTTTCGATCGATTATCTACGATTCTGTAGCGTCACCTATTCTGAAATAAGGGTGTTTAGCCGTCACATAAAGTGCCCTATTGCCCTATTGTAAATGCGAGCCGTTTTAAAAAAAAAAAAAAAGAGAAAGAAAAAGAGCCTCTTTACAAGCATCTGACAGACACATATATTCGGCCTCTGATAATAATAATGATTAGGCGTACCTTTCAGATAGCGAAGAACACGTTTTGCCGCCTTCCAGTGAGTCTCGTCGTACGCGTCGTTGAACTGGCTGAGTGAGCTTACAGCGTGCGCAATATCCGGCCGCGTACATACCGCTATGTACATCAGACATCCTATCAGGCCTCTGTAGTCGTGCGTACAATCCTTCTTTGTAGATTTCACGAGCTTCAGACCTGTCTCCATAGGTGTTTGCGCAGGTTTGCAATCTGACATATGAAATCGTTCTAGCACCTTCTTAATATAGCTTGACTGGTCTAGAGTTATTTCCTTGTTCTGTCTGCAAAGCCTCATTCCAAGAATGTGATGTGCTGGCCCTAAATCTTTAATTTCGAAGGCCTTCTTTAATTCTTCTTTGATTCCTGCCGAATTTCGGCAACCAGCTGAAGAAAATAGCATTATGTCATCAACATAGAGCGCAATTATAATCATAGATTTCCCACTCGACTTGACATAAACACAAGGTTCGGAAGATAAACGTTTGAATTTCATTTGGCTCGTCAAAACGGTATTTATTTTCTCATACCAAGACTTCGAAGCTTGCTTCAGTCCGTATATGGCCTTATTCAACTTGTAAACTTTATCTTCTTGGCTGAAACTTTACTTCGCGGACGGATAAATAAAACACCGTTATACCGGATAGTAATTATAATTAGATATTGGATCTTGACGTGATCACAATACTCGGTTCAAACACAAAAAAAAAAATTACATTCAGAGACCCTATATCTATCCACGAAAATCTTAACATCGAGATTCAGGTTCGTGACGTATTTGATCAACGCCATCTAGTTTCAGGCTTATGGAACTAACTTCATTCAATCGTTTAGTTGCACAAATTAAATGCTAACACGAAACTAGATGGCGTATCTAGTTTCGTTTGATGGAAAGTAACTATTGAATGCGAACATACCGCCCACCAAGGACATAATGATATGTCCTTCATTACAGAAAACCGCCCACCATGAGGTCAGGGGCTCAAACCAGAATAAAAATTACGTGTGCAACGACAAATGATAACATGACATAAAATTACAAAACATCAGGAAAGTACCGGTTCCTTAAGACAACAAAAAAAAACTTACAATACTTTGTGGACTGTATAAACTTAACTAACTTACAATAATTTGTGGACTGTAGCTTATGATATACAAAAATAGCTTAACAAAACTTAGTCTACTTATACAAAGTTTACTTTACCTTGCAATTGGCAAAATGCACAATTTTGACATAGGTCGTTTGATAGACGATCCATTACACTTGAGGGTCACCACCCGTGTAACCTTGTCCAAACCAGGGTGCTTGTCTACAACCTTGCCCAAAAGCCAACGGGCAGGAGGTAAGTTATCCTCCTTGACTAAAACAACGTCTCCGATACTTGGTTCGGGAATATTTTTATTCCATTTATAACGCTGTAACAAATGAACCAAGTACTCATCTGACCAACGCCTCCAAAAGTCTTGCAACATGCGTTGTGTAACCTGCCAACGTCTGAGATTGCTGATGTTAGAACTCTCGTAATTTCGTTCAGGCACTGCTATCAGAGGCTCACCTATCAGAAAATGACCTGGTGTTAACGGAGTGGGATCCATGGAATTGTCAGGCATCATTGATAACGGCCTGGAATTAAGGCACGCTTCTACCTGGGACAAAAGTGTTGATATTTCTTCAAAAGTCAGTGTAGAATTACCTATTACGCGTTTGAGGTGGAATTTGGTCGATTTCACCCCGGCCTCCCACAAGCCACCGAAATTAGGGGCATGAGGCGGAATGAAGTGCCAAGAAGTGCTGTTGTTGCCTAACCACTCTTTTATCTCTACAGCCACGGAAGATTGTTCCGCAGCGACTAAATGCCGAAGCTCCTTGGAAGCGCCAACAAAATTAGTTCCGTTGTCGCTCCAAATGTTACTGACAAAACCTCGCCGAGATACAAATCTTTTAAAGCCAGCGATGAAACCTTGCGACGTTAAATCACTGATGGCTTCTAAGTGAATAGCCTTGGTCGCCATACATACAAAGACACAAATGTACCCTTTGTATGATTTTTGACCTCGACCCTTTGACGTTCGGATGCTGATGGGACCAGCAAAATCCACGCCACTATTTAGGAATGGTCTTGCCGGAGTGACTCGACAGGACGGTAACTGACCCATAAGTGGGGTTTGAATAGCTGCCGAATACCGCTTGCATTTTACACATTTGTGTACATGAGCCTTAACCTTTGTTTTGGCAGAAAGTATCCAATACTTCGTACGCAACTGGCTCAACATTAGTGTTGGTCCCCCATGTAAAGTCCTCTTATGGGCTTCATCAATCACTAGATTGGTGAAGTGACTGTTAGTTGGTAGGATGATGGGATGTTTGACAGCCTCGTCTAAATTAGCATTATTAATGCGTCCACTGACACGGAGAATACCCTCTTCATCGATGACTGGGCAGAGACTTTTAAGCTTGCTTTTCGCTTTCACGCTACCTGTTTTTCTCATATCCTGCATTTCTTCGGAAAACTCTTGATTCTGAACACATTTTATACACGTTTTTGTTGCTTCTTGTATTTCTTCCTTAGTTAAATACCTTTCGAATCTCCTATCACCATGTGATTGTTTCCTCCAACTCAAAACTCTTCTGCAGTACGCTATAACCCGAACTAACCTTTGTAGTGATGAATACCTTAAGAAAAGATCTTCCTTCAGTGGTTCAGTTACGACGTGAACCTTGACTGATCTTTGTTCCGCGTTGGTAACAATTGACTTTGGTCTTGTGTATTCTATTGTTTCATCATGGAGCCATGAAGGTCCTTGATTCCACAGTGAGCTGCATACAAGTTCTTGAGGTGTTGCACCTCTGGAGGCCAAATCTGCAGGGTTATGCGTAGATTGGACATGAGCCCAATGTGAGTTGTCAACGTGGGAGAGAATAGTAGACACTCTATTTCCAACGAAAGTAGTCCAGTGACTGGGATGTCTACTAAGCCATGCCAAAACCACTGACGAGTCAGTCCAGGCGTGTATTTTAGCGGGTGCGATTCTCATTACTTCAGCAACTTCAGAAATGAGCTCAGATAGCAACACTGCTCCCATCAGCTCTAAACGTGGAACTGACTGCTGTTTCACTGGTGCAACCTTAGTTCGTGAGGTGATTAAACTAACATGAATAGTTTTGTGAGCATCGATGACTCTAATATACACTACAGCGGCATAAGCCGCAATCGACGCATCACTGAAACCATGTAACTCTACTAATATATCGTCGGATTTTGTGTTAATCCATCTAGGTATGCTGAATTTGTTCGTCTCTATTAGGCTTAAGCGGTAAGTTTCCCATTCTGACAGAAGTTCCGGAGTCAATTCTTCATCCCATTCCAGGCCAGCAAGCCAAAGCTTTTGGATGAAGATCTTGGAAGTAACAATGCAAGGTGCCAGCCAGCCAAGCGGATCGAATAGGCGTGCGATATCAGATATTACCTTTCTCTTGGTGACTGGTGTCTGCTGCGGATCAAGTTGTACTGAATATTTAAATTCATCACTCTCACGATCCCACGAAATTCCTAATATTTTTATGACTGAGTCGAACTTAATATCCTTTCCCTGCTCGCTTTCCTCATTCTGTTTTACCTTTGTTACCGGGTCTTGAATTCTCTTGTTTAGCTCATCGCAGCTGCTAACCCATTTCTGTAGTTGAAATTGACCTTTGGTGAGTATCTCTGTTATTTTTTTATGTATGTGTAAACCTTCTTCAACTGTTTGACATCCTGTCATTAAATCATCTACATAAAACGCATTTTTTATGATATCACATATTTCAGGATGGTCTCCGCCTGCATCAACTGCCACCTGCTGTAAGGATTTCACTGCAAGGTAAGGAGCCGCTGCTGTACCAAACGTAACTCTTACTAATTTGTATTCTTTTATTTCAGATTCTGGATCATCGCGCCACACTACTCGCTGAAACTCTGCATGTTCAGGAGAAACCTTCACCTGTCTGTACATTTTTATGATGTCAGCACAGAGACTTATGGGATGCATTCTCCATCTCATAATGATGTGACGTAATGGAGGTTGTAACATAGGACCAACCATAAGATCGTCGTTCAGAGACACACCATTCAACCCTTTCATTGAAGCGTCGAAAACTATTCGAACCTTGGTTGTAGTTTTGTCTTCACGTACCACGGCGTGATGTGGCAGATAAACACCTATACTCATATTACGCTCATCACCGTGTACAGGCTGCATATGACCAAGATCGATGTATTCTTGGAACACCTCTGAGTATCGAGCTTTGACTTGCGGATTCCTCTTGAATTTATTTTCAAGAAGATGAAATCTCTTTATGGCGAGGTCTCTCGAACTCCCATATTGACACTGCGGATCTTGATCGCGAAAGGGAAGATTAACCACATAGCGACCTTCCTCATCGCGGCACGTGGTTTGTGCATAAATATTCTCACATCGTTGATCTTCCTCAGAAAGGATCTGCTTATCAGGGATAATAGACTCTATTTCCCAAAACTGTCGCAAAAGTGCGTTGTCATCAGCCTGATCTGAGCTGCTGTGAATGACGTGATGACAATGAATAGCGTCATGGTTTGATGATATCTGTCCAGAAAGGATCCAACCCAGGGCAGTGTTCTGAGCTACCGGTAAGTTTGGTGGACCTTGAATTAAACCATCTCTAAGAACTTGACTATATATTTCCGCACCAAGTAAGATGTCTATCTTGCTTGGCGTATGGAATTCTGGATCGGCTAAAGTTAACCCATGTAGCTCGGGCCAATAGGTCTGTTCTAATTTTTCCGAGGGTAAAAGCGACGTAACGGTACCTAACACGAAAGCATGGACTTCGACACAAAACTTTGGATCTACGCGTGAGTGAATAGTCATCGTGACTGTAAACTTCGAAGCAAAAGCACTTCTCTCACCGCCTATTCCAGATATAACCGACTTGGTCGGCTTCTTCTTAAGTCCAAGCAACTGCACTGCTGATTCTGCTATAAATGATGCCTGAGATCCCTGATCTAATAGCACTCTCAGCAGTTGTGTAGAGCCACTTCTTGTCTGTGCTTCGACAAGAGCGGTAGCCAACAAAACTTGAGTAGGCACTAATCCTCTAGAAAAATGTGAAACCACCGTTGAAGTTGATGGTTTGCTCTCTGATAACGATGCCTGAACACTAGACACCGCTGATTTAACCTCAGCTGCTGTATTAGAGGTTTCACTATCTACTGTGGAGTTTGAGACCGAGTTTGGATGTAGTAGAGAGTGATGCCTTCGCTTACATATACGACACGTTGCAGTTTGTCGACAGAACTTAATTGAGTGATTCGGGTTTAAACAATTGTAACACAAGCGCCTGGTTTGTGCAAAGTTATGACGAGATTCGTAACTCTCTTGAGCAAACTTCTTACAGTTGGCAATTTTGTGAGTTTCTTTACAAAATGGACAAGATACTTCAGCGGCCTTATTGTCGCCACTAACTATGTGGTGAACATTCGCTTTGTGCTTACTTGACTTATTGTCTAAAAACTCGAGCGCACGAAACCTAGCTTCCAAAAAATCTCCGAACTCCGAGAGCACGGGTAAGTCATCATTGGAGCTAATTTTAGTCTCCCATTGCTTTCGTGATTCTACATCAAGTTTGGCACTAACTATGAAGACGATTATGCTATCCCACGTGCTGACGTCAACTCCGAGATTTTTCAGCCCATTAAGACATTCCATTGTATTATCTAGTAAACCCCTAAGGCTATTAGAGCATTCTGTCACATTACTCTGACTCGTTAAGCGCTTTAATAAACAATTCGCTAGAAATCGCTTGTTATTATATCTACTATGCAGCAACGACCAACATTCCTTGTAATTATCTGAAGTAACCGCAATATGTCGGACAAGTTGTTCTGCTTCTCCCGACAATAAGCCTTTTAAATAATGCAATTTTTGTACGGTTTCTAAACTATCATTATTATGTATCAAGGATGAGAATAAATCTTTGAATGTTGCCCACTCTGCATAGTTGCCCGAAAACTTTGGAATGTTTATTTTCGGTAATCTCACATTATTTGACATTGTGTGCTCGACATTTGTTCTTGGGATTCGATCTAAATTGTGATCACTAAATTTATTTAAACAATCTTTTAACTGAGTTTTATGAACAATGTAAGTTTCTTCAGTTGTATCATAAACATTAGTTACAAAATACTTATCAGATTCTTGCTGTGCGTCTGTGACGTTCTGTATAATACTTTCGTTAGTTGACAAGAATTTTTTCCACAAGGCTTCAAATGCTTCTAATCTAGTTTCCACATAAGTTTTAGTTAGTCTATCTTTTGGTGATTTTGCAAAGTTAGTCTTAGCTTTTTCAATAAGAAGTTTTGTGTTGTTTTGTAATTTATACAAAGCCTCCATATTATATACTAAATTAATTAACGCTTCAAGAAGTTAATGAATAAAACTAATTAAATATACTAAAGTCCGATTAAACCCTTTTCACACGAATTATCTTCAGAAGAAACTCGACTTGCAAATAGAACACAAATGTACTCACGATTTTTTTGTTTCAACAAACCGCACTTCACTGACTCACTCCACTTCAATGGTGACTGCGATGAAACCCAGGTGTAAACCTGGCACCCTGCACCTGCCTCGGCTGATGATGTCCAGTCCGCCCTGCCCTCACTTCGACGGTGTCCAACGCTCCTCCACCTGGCGCCCTGCGCCAACTCCTGGTCCACGCCAACTCTGCTGCAGCAGCACTAGTCACAACACTGTGCACACCAGCTTGGGTATGCGGCGCGCTGCAGGGCGATCCACCCTGATTCCTACGCCAAGAATCACAAAAACACTGTCTGGATCTCACATCCGGTCTTATCCGACTCGATAGGACCATGAAACTTTACTTCGCGGACGGATAAATAAAACACCGTTATACCGGATAGTAATTATAATTAGATATTGGATCTTGACGTGATCACAATACTCGGTTCAAACACAAAAAATAAAATTACATTCAGAGACCCTATATCTATCCACGAAAATCTTAACATCGAGATTCAGGTTCGTGACGTATTTGATCAACGCCATCTAGTTTCAGGCTTATGGAACTAACTTCATTCAATCGTTTAGTTGCACAAATTAAATGCTAACACGAAACTAGATGGCGTATCTAGTTTCGTTTGATGGAAAGTAACTATTGAATGCGAACATTGGCCTTTAATCTTGTAGCCCTCTGGCTGTTCCATAAAAACGGTTTCTTTTAAGTCTCCATTTAAAAACGCCGTTTTTACATCCAGATGCTCGATATTCATGTTATGTTCTGTTGCCAAAGCTAGTAACGTACGTATAGTAGAATATCGTACTACAGGGGAGAACGTTTCTTCGTAATCAATACCGTATTTCTGGGTATAACCTTTTGCAACTAGGCGCGCTTTGTACCTCAATATTTCCCCGTCGAGGCCAAGTTTTCTTTTAAAGATCCACTTGCATTTGACAGGCCGTTGCTTCGTATCGCGGACAGTCAGAGTCCAACACTTATTATCGATGAAGGATTTATACTCTTCCGCCATCGCGGCTTTCCACTTACTCGCTTCTGGGCCATTCAGTGCCTCGCCTACTGTCTGAGGGTCCCCCGTGTCACTGTGTACAGTGCGTGCTACACTCGCTGACTCAAACTCACTAGTTTCATCCGTAGAGTTCTCGAAGTCTTCCAGTGTGGAATCTCCTGGGAGATACGTCTCATCCGCAGGATCATCTGGGTTCTCAGTACTGCTCTCAGAATCATCTATCGTAATGGCGCTGTTATCTTGACAGTTTTCGTTAGATATTTCTGCGGGCTCTTGGGGTAAATCGGGTAAGGCGGGTTGCACTGGAATATTATCGGCGACAGTTACATTGTTTGGAAACAAACCAATTTGAGTGTACCGTGAACTGTCATCCTTATCTGATGAAGTGTCATTCCAAAAAGCATGTTCTAGAAAAGTGACATTTCTTGCTTTTATGACATTCTTCGGGCTCGCCGGATCTATCAATCTGTAACCCTTTGACTCGTCACAGTATCCGACAAAAATATATTTCTTACTTTTGGGATCCAATTTGTCTGTGACGAGTAAGCTTGACATCCAAAAATGCGTAGGTAACTCAGATTCTCCTTTTTACCTGTCCATTTTTCTTCCGGTGTACTGCCCATCACAGCCTTAGTTGGAGAGCGATTCTTCAGGTAGACAGCGGTGTTGACCGCTTCTGCCCAGAATTGCTTTTTCAAGCCTGCTTCCTGAAGCATGCACCTGGCTTTCTCCGTAACGCTTCTGATCGCGCGTTCCGCGACTCCGTTCTGAGCTGATGACCTTGGAACCGTGGTCTGATGTCGAATCCCATGTTTCTTCAGGAACTTCTGAAAATTAGAATTGACATATTCACCACCATTGTCACTACGAAGAACTTTTATTTTCTTATTGGTTTGGTTTTCTACGAGAGCTTTAAATTCTTTAAACAACTCGAAAACCTCATCTTTCCTCCTAAGAAAATAAACAAATGTTTTTCGTGACTGACTTCCAGTAGCAGGGTACTGCGGCGCTTGCTTCACGCTCACGGCAACAGGACGACTGTCATCCTTTAGTTGACGTGCCGGCACCGCTTCGCTGTCACCTGTACCTACAGACAAAGACGAACACATGGCCTGCGAGGATAGCTCGCTACACAAAACGGAAACAGTTTCAATGGCATCAAGTTCATAAATACCATCTCTCAGAGTAGCTGTAGCCAAAACCTCCCCGTTGTCATAGACTGTACACACGCCAGATCGAAACACAATTTCGAAACCTTTCTTATCCATCGCACTAACAGATAATAAATTAGCAGACAACTTAGGGACTAAGTATACATTACTTATCGATCTCACACTATTGTCCTTTAACACAGCTTGCGCAGTTCCTTTTCCAGCTGTCGGTAATACTTCACCATTGGCAATTAAGACCTTCTTTGGCTTTGCAGTTGTAAAATCTGATAAAAAGCTACGATTATTACAAAAATGTTGCGCCGCTCCGCTGTCGACGTACCAAACGTCTCGCTTGACTCCTGCGGCCAACGCTGTGAGATGCGCCTGGCTTTTCCGGCCACTCTTCTTGCCATCAGAGTTGTCAGGACAATCCTTCTTGATATGCCCCCTCTTTTTGCATCTGAAGCACTTAATTGGTTTGGGTGCTTTCCGAGCTGCTAAAGCCGTAGCATCTTCGCCTTTCACATCGCGTCTTGCATTTTCTAGAAGCAATTTCGCTTTGACATTTTCGCTTGACAGTGACGTGTTCGAATTTTCTAGAGCCATAATTAACGGGTCGTAATCGCTTGTCAAACCGCTGAGTAAAATCACGGCCACGAAGTCATCTTCCAAAGCTGCTCCGATATCGCTCAGTTGTTGCGATGTATCCATAACCTTATTAACGTATGCCTCCATACTCGCACATTCGCTTAACTTGGTGGCGAACAATGTGCGAAGCAATCCGAGCCGTCGTGACAAGCCTCGGTCCTCGTATGCTTTCTGAAGGTTGTTCCACGCTTCGCGAGCCGTCTTGGCATTTCTAATTTGTGGAAATACACAAGGCTTCACGTTTAAAGCGATTTTTGCGAGCGCCTTTTCCTGATTCTTCGCGTCTTCGTTTTTATTTTCAGCTGTGCCCACACAATCCCAAAGATCGTCGTGGATGAGCACCATCCGCATCATGAATTTCCAGGATGGATAATTTTGGATCCCGGATAATTTTTCAATAAAAACATTCTGCATGGCAGTTGCCATGGTTATGTTTTCTTGCGAATAAATTTTGAAAATTAATTTTACGAAATCACACGCGCACTTTTGGAAAACGGTTATTAGAGTAGCGAATTTAAACGTTCTGCTACCATGTTGGATTTCGTGGACTACTCAATAAAATACCATATTAGACTCCAAAATATATTGTGCATCCGCACAGGCAAACGATCAGAAGAACAAGCACGTTTTTACATATGTCATCTGTCTAGATTACTTATTCTATAGCACCAGAGTTTATACTGGGACACATATACAAACTCAATGATGTGTATTAGGGCACATTAAGTTATTTCCAACAGTCCAGCCAACCAGAGCCACATTAAAAACTTAATCAGTTAGTAATTAGTATTAAGGCGCTAATTAAACAGCACCGAAACTAGCGCCGTAGCTAGTAAATAACCTGTAGCATTTTTAAAAATCACTTTTCATGATTCTAGACTTGAAAATTAAGAGAATTACTGATTAAAGCTATGTCATAATAATTAGAGCCTTACTGAGATCACATCTAGATGCCTAAATTATAATTTCTAGTACATTATAGCTACTTACAATACAATATGTCTTAGGAATTATAATTTCTAGAACATTATAGCTACTTAGAATACAACATGTCTTAGGAATTATAATTTCTAGAACATTATAGCTACTTAGAATACAACATGTCTTATGGACCTACCACACGCTCAAGCTTCACCACACTTTTCGTTCACACTTCACAGTACATCGCGCGTATGGTTGGTAAAACTGTATTACCATTACAAACCACACGCGCGATGTACTGTGTGCACCGTGTAATCCCGCAGGCAAAACTGTGGGGAAGTGTGAGCGTGTGGTAGGCGCATTAGGTAGCTATTACTATACATATTTATAAAAGTTCATCTACCACTTAGATAAGCGTTACAGATTCTTTTAACTTCTGTGTAACTCAAACGTGTACCGTAGTAAATTAATTTTATTATTCTTACACAATAGTATCGGGACTGTTTTTACCCGACTACGGCAAAGCCAAAGGAGGGTTATGATTTTGACTGGCTATGTATGTATGTATGTGAGTATCTTCATCTGTTCCCTCATAGCTTTGAATCTACTTATCGGAACTCGACATAATTATGAGGTATCGTTAGAACCGTCTTAATTTTCCGCTGAACATAGGCTACGTGATTTGTCACAAAAAGCGATTTGGCGCCCTCTAGCGGACAAAAAGTAAGGCTTAAAAAATAAAAATGGAGATAAATACGCCGTGTTTGGTATCATTTGAAAGGGCCTCACTTGTACATTTCCAAAATATTGCTCAAATTAAAAAAAAAAATTAACACCAAAATTGTTTAAATAAAAAAAAGTAAAAAACTAAAACCCGACTACGACAAAAAAACGACGCTGAAAAAGTATTTAACAAGATTTTCAGGATAGAACAAAAAGAAAAGCCGTAGTCACACGGTATTAGTGTTTAGGTTGGTACATATAACGTGTGACTACGGCTTTTCATACTTTTTCAGCGTCGATTTTTTTTTGTCGTAGTCGGGTTTTAGTTTTTTTTTGCTTTAAAGGAGTTCCATCACAGGAGCTTCGCCTGAACTCGTTAAAATTTAAATTGGCTTCGATGATGGAGCCAACGAACTTAGAAGATGTCGATTGAAATACTTCGCGATGGATAAATTAGCTTGTTTTATAAGTTGTCACGGCAATTAATGTAACATTCCCCGAAAGGTTCGGCAGAGGTGGTGCTCGAAAGAGATGATTTCTCACACACCAAAGAAAAAAAGGTGTACCTACCTGATACTAGGGCGGGTATATTACTCTAACTGTAACTCAGCTTCTTCTTCTTCTTAGCGTGTCGATGGCAATCTAAATTGTGTCGGCCCAGAATTGGGCTACTAGTTTGGCGCTTTCGGTAGCGTTCATCAGCTCCTGGAGTGAACAGTCAGCAGGACACGCAGGGCACGATATTAAATGCCCCATTGTTTGAGGAACAGCACCACATTTACACTCCAGTGCAGAGTCATCTATGTACCTCCACCTCAGCAGGTTTTCTTTGCTGCGACCAACCTGGGTCCGGAGTCTGTTTAAAGACTTCCAGGTCAGCCACGGCAACTCTTGTCCGGGTGGGAGATGTTCAGCAGGTGGAACAAACGGGTAAGGTAAAGATGCACTACCTTGCCACAGCTTTAATCTTTCCGTAGACATCTCGCCAGTGAGTGGGGTGACACACTTCAGAAAGCTGTTTCGGCTTTTCAGCCTTTGCAATACAAGGCTGTTTAGGTGTAATGGGTGTCGTGTGTCTGAAGCCATTTTGGCTCTTTCTCTAGAGCTTGCCACTGTTCTGCGAACTTCAGGCGGCGCTATCCCTGCCAGTGGGTATAACATCTGTACTGGGGTCGGTTTAAGGCAACCAGTGATGATCCGGCACGTTTCGTTGAGAGCTGTATCCACTGACTTTGCATGGGCTGAGCGGCTCCACACGGAACACGCAAATTCACCAGCTGAAAATGATAGCGCCAGCGCAGTAGTCCGCAAAACATGAGGCGAAGCACCCCACTTTGAAGAAATTAGTCTCCGTAAAAGACTGTTGCGGGTGTGCACCTTCTGTTTGATGTTACTGCAGTTTTTGCTGAAGGTCAATGATCTGTCCAGAGAAACCCCAATTGGTGAGTGTTGAGGACTTCGATGCACATCCAGCTTAATCTCAAAGCTACGCAGGGCTTGTAGAAAGGGGAACTTTCTGCAAGCCCTTCTTGCCTCACTCATCCACACACTGACCCCAGCGGGTGTTGCTTAACCTAGAAGCGTGACCCTATTGTTTAGTTAGTTACTTGATAGATGGTCACTCAATCCAAGAACCAACTGCAACCAGTGTTGTTTAACCTTTAAAAGTAGTTAAATAAAAAAGCTTGCTTCGCTCGCTCTCTACAAGTCCTACTCGCTGTCACCCAGTCAGTCCTCCAGACTAGGTTGATCACACTTCCAGTCCCGATGTCGTTGTCTGGCACGCTTAGGCCAGGGTTTCTTCATGTGTACGTGTTCTACGTGAGCTCGCTGTTCTCCCGCAGTTGTGAAACTCTTGCCGCAAGTCTCACATTTGAAGGGCTTGAGGCCCGTGTGGATCTGTAAGGAGAATGGGTGTGGTCAGATACAATACAATATCTTTATTTTCTCTCTTCACAAAGGTTCACATACATATGATGTTATAAAAAATTTAATTGTAAGAATAACATATTAACAATTTTATTTTTATTTTTTATGGGCAGTCGCTCCATGTATAATACTGGTATTCGACTGCATTCGGTCAGACGGGAAGCCGATCCTAGCCTATGCCTAGCCTTGTCTCATTCATCTCAACCCATCATTTAATGATGAGTTCATAACATCATCAACATTTCAGCCGGAAGCCGTCTAGAATTTCAATTGTCTAGCTATCAAGATTCATGAGATACAGCCTGGTGACAGACAGACGGACGAACAGTATAGTCTTAGTAATAGGGTCCCGTTTTTACCCTTTGTGTACAGAACCCTAAAAATCTCGCCAAAAAGTGTTAATTTTGTAAATAATTTAAATTATTTTCTAGTTTTTTGTCGTAAACAACATACCGAAGTGGATGGCGGGGTCTAATGAGACCTAGATAGACCTCGCCATACCCTTCGGGTTAGCTCACTGTAAACCCCGCAAGTCTTTTTACCCGACTACGGCGAAGCCAAAAGGAAGGGTAATGATTTTGGCAGTCTACGTATGTGTGTATGTTTGTATGTTCCACCGTAGCGCCTAAACTACTGAACGGATTTTAATAAATGAGGTGTCAATAGATTCGTAAGAATAGCCCGGGTGACATAGGCTATATAAATTTTATAAATTCTTTTTATGACGGAATTTATATGTCAAAAACTTACCTCAAAAAATATTAAATTAAGATAATCATAACATGTTTGGTATCAAATGAAAGGTCTTAGCGAGCACATTAAAAATATGTATATTATATTATAGTTTTCGTCAAAATATACGTTTAGATTGCGGTCAATCAGTTCTCGCGGTCTAGTCTGGGGTTGGCATGTTTAAAACAAGTTGTTTAAAACATGTGTTTTAAACAGTGTTTAAAACAGTTTCAAATAAAACATAGTTTTTTATTAGGTGTTTGAAAACATTGTTTAATTGCAAAAATAAATTAATACTAAGTAGTTATTTTTTTCCTTATTTCCTTTATTTAATCAACTTTAAACAATTTTTATAAAATAATTAAAGTGGCTTTTTAACTTGACATTTAAACAGTTTTTAATATGTAAAATCCTTAATCAAGAAATAGTTAACAATTTTTATTATAAAACGACCATGTACAATCATATTTGTTCGTTAGCAGATTAGACAACATTTATTATTTTTTATTTAGGTATTTAAAAACTGACAAGTTTTGCAGCTTTCTCGTTACCAAGTTTGATTCGTACATCGGTTTGAATAAATCCAAAGGTTTTTGTGTTATTGTGAAATGAAAAATCAGAAAGAAAGTCCGCTCTATTCTCCATCGGTAAAGTCCCCCGGGGAATTCCCAGAACTTCCGTAATTCGTGAACGTGATTATTTAAAATATGTTTTGGGTATTCCCCTTATTTTAAGAAAAAATTAGGAGATTTCCCTACTAAAAATGAACGTAGGAACACACAGAATGTATTGAATTATGATAAATTTTTGTCATGCAGTTTTTAAAATAGTATATAAGTGAAATATATCAGGCTTAATCAATTAAAAATGGATGATAACTAACTTAGGAAAAAAAAAAGGTAGCACTCCGGGAGTGCCGGCAGAAGTGAAAACTTCAATATTAACTTTCAAACTCGCGTCAGGGTTTTTACCCATACAAAAAAGTGCTCAGCGCCGCTAAAGAAGTTTTCACTTCAAAAAACAAAAAAAAACACCTGTTTAAAACATTTTAAACTGTTTGTTTTATAAAATGTAAAAAAAACTGTTTTTTTTCCAACCCTGAGTCTGTGTTATAAAATATTTGTTTGTTATTTACATAATACGAGTAATTATGTAAATAACAAACAAATATTTTATTCGTAGTTGGGTTTTAGATTTTTAAACTTGTTATAGTTGTAACGATTTCAGTAATACTCGTATACAATAGAGTCTATCGTATATAACACCTAAATATAAGACTAAAAGCGTATTGATATATTTTGTCTTCGAGCGGCGGATGCAGAGATGGCGGGGTCTATCGCTGGGTAGACCCCGCCTTTCCCTTCGTGTTAAGTTATTTTAAACCCCGCTTTTTACCCTGTTTTTCCATTGTGCCCCATTCCGTATCCATTGACCGACTAGACCAAACAGGCAGTCTAGCAGTTTTCCTGAAAAGTTTAAAATTTCCTTTTTTTTGTATGCCCGAAATTGCCAAGACATCTATAGCTACGTATAGCGACTACGTATGCGCTATGTACCCGCATATGGAAATGGAACACGAGGTAGGTAGTTGTGTCAGTGTATTACTCACAAACATATGCCGTCTTCTGTTATTGAAGAACGCGAAGTGTTTCCCACATAAGGGACACTCGTAACTGGGTCGTGAGGCGCTATGTACCCGCATATGGAACACGAGGTTGGTCTTCTGTGTGAAGCTCTTGCTGCAGCGGTCGCATTTGAAGCGTTTTTCTCCGGTGTGGACCCACATGTGGTCTTTTAGGAGGGCCATGCTCTGAGAACAAGGAATTGTATTTGTTAAGACAAGTAGTAATTTAATTTGCTACCGAAATGACGAACGGCAAGATAAACCGAAAAATAAATGTCGTTTACTGTGATGTACAGTGCGATCAAATTATCTTGGCAGCTCCGAACTTCGTGCAGGTCATTTTGTAACAACGAATGTATAAAAGTGTTATGATTTGTATTTTATTTGTATTTCTCACTGTTTAAATTAGATATTTTCTGATCGTTTAAGTATTGGTTTATCTGGCAATAACAGTTTTATTCCCAAGTTTACATGCGTAAAATTTCGCAAAGCCTATGTTCAGAGCTGCCAAGATAATTTGATCGCACTGTAAATGTGGTGTTGCCTCACAAACAAAGGGACACTTGATATCGTGTCCTGCCTGTCCTGCTGTTTGCGCATCACAGGAGCTGATAGAACTTAAACCTTTTGAACACCACGGTTGACTATAAGTAGTCGACAAAAAACGTATATTTTTCAAACTTTATAAATGCTGTTTTACCTACACAAAACAGCGTCAAATAAAATAACAATTTTGTAGTTTTTTGAGTCTTGGAGCGAGAGATAAAACCGATGCGTTTACAATCTGGCGTTCTAGGTTAACAGAGGACCTTTAACTGAAAGGTGTCGTATTTGAATAAGATTTATTGTTATGTATGTAGGCAGATCGCGTAATGGAATGTCAAGCGTTTATCATAATTTTGATTTAGTTCAATTTAATTTAATTTTTGGTCTGGCAATGCTTGAGTGTGTTTAGTCGGATAAAGTTATCGTTGGTCATTTTTGATGTTAAGGTGGATGTTCCAGGGTAGCCCGCGAAGAAGAAGTTCATGTTACATGAACTTGGAGGGTTGTAATGATGATTTTGATGATTATAATTCTGTAACTGCATACGTCTTACACCCGCGAATCATATTTTCACTAACATACAACCTAGCACTGGTCTGCAAATCGCTAAAAACGTAAGAAAATTTGAATTTCGCGGGCTACCCTGGAACATCAGCCTTAATAAAAAGGCGGTAGACTTGTGCAGTTGACACATTCAATTGACATTCAAATTGAAATCGTGGTGACGAACGGTTGACTTGGCTAACCTCACTACATTCCATTTTATTTCATTTAAATCTAAAATAGTGTAAAGTGTTTTGGACAGTTAAGTTAAGTGTACCGAACAGTGCCTGTGTGTTATTTCACGTTGGACTCCACATTCCATCATGCTCGAGCAACAAATCAACGAAGACATTTCTCATCTGTCGTCATTTGTATTTTATTGATTAAGATTATTTGATGTATTTTACCTGTGCCTCAGTTGCCTGATAATACAATGATTATTATTTTTGAATTTGACGGCGTACCCACCTGGAATATCTTCCCGCACTGCTCACACATGCAGGGCGTCTTCATGGCGGGGTACTTGGTTCGGTTCTTGTCCGGATGCATGCGTCTGAAGTGTTGCGCGTACACTCGCAGGTCGCGGAGCTGTATGCCGCACTGTTACACAGACTTGTATTAGCTAACTTAGATAAAGGAGGAGGTTATGTATTTGGTGTTGTAACGATGATATGACAGCCTGTAACCCTCGGTATAAACACATAAAACAGTTAAGGTGAAAGCGAAAAGGTAGCCCGCGAGTTCATAAATGTCTCTGGAGTGACTATTTGATGGAGACATTCTTGAATTGAAACCTTTATGAAGTGAGACGGTTGTATTGGTGATTTTAATCATTATTAATCAGTAAATAGACATTTGTTACTGCCGCGAATCCTATTTTATTTAACACTAGTGACCCGCCCAGGCTTCGCACGGGTGCAAAAAAGGTATTAAAACCTTCCTCTTGAATCACTCTATCTATTAAAAAAAAACCGCATCAAAATCCGTTGCGTAGTTTTAAAGATTTAAGCATACAAAGGGACATAGGGCCAGAGAAAGCGACTTTGTTTTATACTATGTAGTGATAGTGATAAGACTTGTCACTGACAAGCAATTGTGAAAAACGCAAGAAAATTCGAATTTCGCGGGCTATCTTACAGCATCAACCTTAAAAATAACTTTTAGCTTCAGAAGTCAGTGGCAAAAAACTAAATCAAACAAAAGTCACCGACTTCAGAAGGTTAATTTTGGCTTTTATGAAGTCAGTTTTAATTTTTTTCTGATTAATTTCGTTGCGGGATCCAAGACATAATACATAAATCATTTCTCTGGGACTTCGTCTCACTTCGTTGTCTCCGAGTTTTTCTTGTGGTCGCCACTGTTGATTCTGGTGCACAGGAGTTACAGTGGTTTGGGAATAGTGTGGTGTGCTTACCCCTTAAAAGAAAGCGTGATGTTACCTGTTCACAGTTGACGGGAGTCTGTGGGTCCAGTTGGTCGCTGTCGCTGGCCGGTCGCGGGTGTATGACCGGCCTGCGTTCTAAGCGACGCATTACACGACCGCTGCGTTCTGCGTTCATGCTTTGTGAGTCGTTGCGGATTCGGTTACTGGGGAAAAGAATGGACAAGCATTAATTTTAATCTTAATTTTCCTGAACAAAATACGGTTAGAATCAAAGCATTTAAAGGTATTAAACTGGCATGGTCATTAACAGTATCAATTATGTGCGGGACAGTGAAAAATAGTGCAGTGTTACATAGACGTTAGTGACGATACGTAAATATTGTGATATTATTTGAATAGCGTTAGAATTAGTTTATTACGATGTTTATAAGTGTTTTTAAGATAGCATTAGCTCTACATACGCCCATCAGGCTTGATGTTATAAGTGATTTACATTCCTGCCGCCTAGCGGCGCTAGTGTAGCTTAAGTACTGCGTAACTTTACCGTAAAGAAGAGCCGCTTCACAGCTTACCCTTTACGAAATAGAAAGGCATAATCTTAAGTTGTGCATTCCTGCCGCCTAGCGGCGCTAGGTGTTTAGGTTTACAGTTCACGAAGCTTAGCTACTGCGTTGCGTTACTTTAACGAGAACCGTTTCAGTATTTTTGTAATTTTAAGGTGTAAATCAAGGTTTTTTGTATAGTTTTTGTGTTTATTATGTAATATAAGTTAGTCCTAAGATTAGGAACATATGTTATATTTTGTAAGGGATGTTTTACCACTAAAAATAGCATACTAAAATTTCCCGCGCAGAAATAGTAATTTTTCGGCGCCAAATTGTGTAAAGAGGCCATTGCGCATGCGCAAACACTTAATTATGATTGGCCAGCGCCTTAGAAATTTGTATATAAAAATGGGAACATTTTGGTTGTAAAATCATTCCGAATCCAGCTACTACTTCAGTAAGAAACTCTCCTAATAAAAAGAAGAAACTACATGCAACCAGTGGTCTTATTACCCACCAACCCAGTGCACAAGTGCGCCCAGTCTGCACAAATTAAGTAATAGGGGATCGGACAAAAACAAACTTATTAGTCCGTCAGATAGATTTCCAAAAATTATTGGACACGTATTTTTTCTTTTTTCACGTTAACTTAAAATGAAGTGCTTCGAAAACTCGTGTGACGTCATATGATAGTACATTTTGACGACACAAGTGACATTTCAAGCCCCACTCCAAGATCTTTGACGCGTTTTATCTTCGTATTTTTTTATTGATTTGATAAAACAAAAAACACGTATGCAATCATCATTTCAGCCGAAAGACGTCCACTGCTGGACATAGGCCTCCCCTAAGTGTGTCTCCCATAATCGCCACGCTTGGCAGGCGGGTTGGCGATCGCAGTACGGTCGATACAAAAAGCACAGAGAACGCTGCTGCCCATTCTCTGGTACATCCCTTAGTCGCCTCTTACGACACCCACGGGAAGATATGGGATGGTGCTATTCTTTGCGTCCGACACCATACGGAACCATACGTATGCAATATTTTTCGATAATCTAACTTATGGACTAAACAGAATCATGTTATTTTGACCCATCGGACTGGGTCAAAATAACATGATTCTGTTTAGTCTGTTTAGTAATAATTATTAATTAATAATAATAAGGAATAATTATTAATTGAATGCAGTGGTTTAACTGTGTAAAACTAAAAAAAAAATCAAGAAATGAAAAGCACTGGGCCAAACTATGTTAATTTTTTATGGAACTAAATGGCAACTATTACGCATCAAACGAAAAAAGAATCACGTAAATCGGACCATAAATCTCTACGTAGTCGGTGTACAGTACATACATAAAAAAATACCGGTCCAATTGAGAACCTCCTCCTTTTTGGAAAGTCGGTTAAAAAGTTAGCGAGCGGACACAGCGAGTTTCGTGTGTCGGGATTCGGGAACAAAGTCGATTGGAAATCACGTTAAGCCTTTGGTCCCGGCTGGTATTCTGCTGCATCAGTTACACTACAAGTCGACCCTAACGTAGTTGGGTAAAAGGCGAAATAGATGATTGTGATGGAAGAACAAACTTGAGATTTTTAAGTTTTCCTATTTAATTTCATTTTGTGTGCACTTCTAGCATGTGTCATATATTTTTTCAAACGTCTAAGAATTGCTCCTGTGTCTAGGATGCGTTCACAACCATTTAAACTCACGTACACAAATAAATGTTGTAACTTTATTTCATTTGAAAGTCTGCGCTATGCAACACGTATAGTACTTACGGGTCATGATCACTGCTATGTCTCGCAGACAACTTCAGATGTCTCTCATGAGCCTCGTCATCTAAGAACTTCACGTTACACGTCTCGCAGTAAGGCCCCTCTAATGTTAACTGGAACAAAAAACATCGCGCTTGTAATCTTGGGAATGTTAGGCAGAGGTATGCGGTGTACAGGGACCTTGCACAAAGTCATCTATCAAGCATTCTGCACATCAAACTATGTTACTCGACGGGAAACGACGTTTTTGTAGGAGTAAAATAACATAAAATCAAGTGTATTTTAGAGCTCGCTTCGCTCGCTCTTGCAATCTTTTGGAAATGGCTTTCTAACATTTTTTTGATGTTTTTTTTTTTATAATTAAACAGAATTTCTGTATATATAGTAAAAAGACCGCTGAAATTTAAACTAGGTGCTTAAATATAAGAGCTCGCTTTGCTCGCTCTTGAATCCTGTCTTGTCTCAATTGATAGGCTTTTCTATGTACGTTTTATTTAAGTGAACATTCGATTTTCAAAAGTTGTTCTTCCAACCCCCATGGGAAAAGGGTGAGTTTATGTATGTTAAGTAAGTTACTAACCTCTTTATCAAGTCGATGTTTTTTCTTCTTATGAACAGAGATTCCTTTCTCACTCACAAATGTGTATCCGCACAGTTCACATACAAAGTCTGACACATGCTTTATGCGAATGTGACCCATATATGTCGTTATTTTGCTGAAAATAAAACGGAAATTGCTTGTAGAATATTACTGTTAGAACTGACAAGCAAATATCAAATTTGAATATATTGAGAATAGAATCTAAAATAGACAATCTCAACACTAGTTCGCGTGAGTAATGTATTATAACGCATGTTAAGTTCTGTTTTGCTTATCTAGTATTATAATATACAGTTCACATATAAATTCTGATACATGCTTTATGCGAATATGACCCACATATGTCGTTATTTTGCTGGAAATAAAACTGAAATTGCTTGTAGAATATTGTTATTAAAACAGACAAGGAAATGTCAATTGTATAGGAATAGAGTCTAAAATAGATAACCTCAACTAGTTTGCGTAAGTTATTTATTAACAAGCATGCAATATTGATTTCTGTTTCACTAGTATCTATATATATAAAAGAAAGTCGTGTTAGTTACACTATTTATAACTCCCTATCTATAGGAAAGCTTTGGGACTCCCGAATTCATAGCAGCACTCGCTCCATTTATATTATTTACTAGCTTTTGCCCGCGACTTCGTCCGCGTTTCATTCGTTTTTCGTAAAAAAGTACCATAATTATGTCCTTCCTCACGGTTCAGTGGCGTTTTTAGTTGGCATTGTGTATTTTATTTTTAATTGACGGTAACGGAAAGGCTGTCAGTTACCTAGGTAACAAAATAACCTACGATAGAGGTCCTAACTATAGCTACCTTACATTTAAAATCTAAGTGCCTATTTAAACTAAAATATTCTAATAGAATTAAGTATACCCAGAAATATGTACAACTTACAACAAAAAAAGAAATTAAAATAAAGCTGAAACGCCTGTGCAATACATCTACCATACCTACTTCACTTACAAATAAATACCTATAACTACTATAATTAATAAAAGTATCTACGCTTTTACCTAATACAAAAATAAAATTGAACATAAATTAGCCAAAACTTACCTATCGGTATCTAAAAAACTATGCGTACTACTTCTACTACCTACTACGTCACCTAAAAGGAAATAAAATGCAAACTATTCATAATTTTTAATTTGAACGAATATTTAAACACTACCAAAACAACTAATACCTATTTTATAAAATAACAACAAAAGAAATTCAAATAAACTATTTAAAGACTAAAAGTCGCGCTGATAAGCATTGATTGTTAAAATCAATTATTGTCTGTCAATAAGGTCGAACGCTCTGAACGCATCAACAGCCACGACCCGCGTCGAGCGCGGCAACCGTTACACAAAAATAATCCTTATGGCATGATTCAGTACTCACGCGCGACGCGGTGGCTTATTAGCGTATTTCATGTATAAGTTTGGTGTTTCTATACCGATTACTATGATTATTTTTTTATTGAATAGGTAATAATATTAACTTCTTTTAATTAGGGATGAGTGAGAGTATTATAAACGTAAGAGTAAACATATATAATCAGAATGCTCCGAACTGCTAAGCTATCGGGAGTTACACGTGTTATTGCGAGTCAACCAAAAAAGATAGACACATGCTGTAGTTGGATATTTTTTAGATAATTTTATGTAGAACATTTCCGTCATAAATGATTTCTATGTAGCTTTAACCGTTAAGGCTGCACACGCGACGGAAGCTTAAAAAATCGAGCAACTTCTCCAGTTTTCCCAACATTTCCCTTCACTGCTCTGCTCCTATTGATTGTAGCGTGATGAAAAGTATACTATAACCTCCCCAGGAGTATGAAGAATAATCGTACCAAGTTTCGTTAAAATCCGTCGAGTAGTTTTTGTTTCTATAAGGAACATACAGACAGACAGACAGACAGACAGACAAAAATTTTACTGATTGCATTTTTGGCATCAGTATCGATCACTAATTACCCCCTGATAGTTATTTTGAAAATATATATCATGTACAGAATTGACCTCTCTACAGATTTATTATAAGTATAGAAGATAGATTTTATGTGATTATTTGTTAAAAAGCGTGTCGGATTTAGCTGAAAATTGGTAGGGAGGTAGCTAAGAACCAGGAGAAGGACATAGGATTTATAACTCAAGAACGGCTGGACGGATTTAGCTGAAAATTGGTAGGGGCGTAGCTAAGAACCAGGAGAAGGACATACTCAGAATACGTGGAATACTTCTATTAGTGAGACATATTTGTAGGTCCCTTGAAGTCTCACTTAACCAGGTTTGACTGTATAAATAATTCTACTTACTCAAACGTAGCAGCACAGTGTGGACACTGGTATTTTGTCCCGCCATGCCATCTTTCATGTTCCCTCGCTACACCTCTGAAGGAATACAGCAACATTAGATCAAGGAATTTGTAACATTCGTTAAAGTCAAAAGTATTAGTATGTCGAAAGGAACTGGTATAGTTGGCAAAAAAAAAAACACTAATTAGTCCGTCAGATAGATTTCCAAAAAATATTGGGCAAATATTTTTTTCTTTTTCACGTAAACAAACAATGAAGCCGATACAGTGCGTTGAAAACTCGTGTGATGTCATATTGTAAGACATTAGTATGACATTTTTTACCGGCGAGTGTACATCACAAGCCCCCATTCAAATATTTGACGCGTTTTATGTTCGTAATTTTTTATTGATTTATTAAAATAAAAAATACGGATCCTATATTTTTCGATAATCTAACTGTCGGACTAATTAGAATCATATTTTTTTTTGGTCAGGAAGCATACCTTTTATGTAACAGGTATTGTAAAGTACCTGCGTACTTTAGATTAAATGAATGCAGTCATAAGGTTGGACACACAAACAAATCTTTTATCATTTATTTTATTTATTATATCCGTATTATACTTTTATTCAGTATATAAAATGATGTTATTTTAACATTACAAACTGACTCTTCAATTATATTATCTTTTTATCTTGTATAACGTTTTTTGCACCCTTACTCGGCGTTTTATAAGTACCAAGCCTTTGTATTTACTATGTGAAATAAAATATTTTGTGTATTTATTTGTATATATTCCCCCACCTGTTTCTAGTAACAAACGGACATCCCTTACAGCTATATTGTTCAGTGTGTTGCGCCGTCAAATGTTTCCGTAGCGCGCGACTCGTTTTCAACCGAGTTTTACAAATAAAACACTCGTAGGCACCACATTGCTGAAATTAAAGGAACTGTCAGATTCTTTATAGCAAGAAGATTACAGCATCCTACTATAATATTATAAATGGGAAAGTTTGTGAGGATGTATGAATGAATGGATGGCTGTTTATTACTCTTTCACGCAAAAACTACCGAACGGATGTGATGTGGATGAAAATTAGAACACAGATAGTTTATAACCTGGATTAACACATAGAGTACTTCTTATCCCGGTAGTATGATCCCGTAGGACAATTGTCAACCTCCATGCGGGCGAAGCCGCTGGCACAAGCTAGTTCATACATATTATATACATTAACATTTTTGGGCTATTATCTAAAGTCAGCTATCTAAAATACACTTATTATTCAATATCAATATTCTGATTTAAAAGAGTGTCCATGGAGTTTCTCACCCGTTCTTCTACATAGAGATGTACGCTAGGGAATGGGCAACTACAGTACACTCAACAGTTATTATACCTTGTGACTGTAGATTATTTTATTTTGTATTTGTTTCGACTATAATATTCAAAAGTGCCTGTTACTGGCCTACTTTAATAGCTATTTATTCACCAAGGGGAGTAAGGCACAGATTACTAATCGAGTGTGCATTTGAGGCCCGACGCGAAGCGGAGGGCCGTGAACCACACGAGTTTAGTAATCTGTACTTACCCTCGAGTGAAATATACTGCTGTAAACTACACTTAGCTTGTTTTTCACTTTTTATGGTAAAATTAAATTGTTTGATTGCCATTTAAAAAAAAACAAATAAAACGCGTTAGTAATGAACGCATTACTATCCTGATTTTCAGGGCAGTAATGAACAGCTTTCAAGCCTTTTAGTGGGGTAGTATTGGTACACTTACTAAGCAAGTGTAGTATAAATAAATGTTTTCATTTTTATCGAGGTCGAATCCAATCCATAATATAATGTTTTTATCGGCATTTTATATGGCTGTTGAAGGTCGTTAAAACTATAATGCAATAAAAAATGTTTTGCTCTGTTGAACTTATAAGTTTATTATTGTAGGCCGTCAAACAATATAGCCCAATTTGACCAATCACCTTTCAGGTTTTGTAACTCTATGGTGAAAGCTATAGTAAATAATATTCTCACCTCCGTATGCCTGACACAGTGAGCAGTGAAACGGTCTTTAATCTGGAACCCTCTATAGCACACTGTACCCTCTATAACACACTTTGCACCTGTAGGAGGCGCTACTGTAGTTGTAACTTTATTGGAAACTAGCTTTTGCCAGCGGCTTCGCCCGCGTGATTATGACGATTTTCCATACAAACTTTCATCCCCTATTTAAAACCCTTGGGGGTTGAATTTCGAAAAATCCTTTCTTATTCCTTGTCTACATTGTAAAGTGAACCCCTGTGCAAAATTTCAGCTTTCTAGGTCCAAGGGTTTAGGCTGGGCGTTGATGAGTCAGTCAGTCAGTCAGTCAGTCAGTCAGTCAGGACTTCTCTTTTTATTTATATAGATACAAGTTATAGTAAACTAGCTTTTGCCAGCGGCTTCGCCCGCGTGAAATTGTCGATTTTCCATACAAACTTTCAGCCCCTATTTAACTCCCTTAGGGGTTGAATTTCGAAAAATCCTTCCTTATTCCTTGTCTACATTATAAAGGGAACCTCTGTGCAAAATTTCAGCTTTCTAGGTCCAAGGGTTTGGACTGGGCGTTGATGAGTCAATCAGTCAGTCAGGACTTCTCTTTTTATTTATAGTAAATAACATTATTACCTCGGTTTGTCTAACACAGTGAGCTATGAACCGAGCTTTGATCTGAAAGCCTCTATAACACACCGTGCACCTGTAGGAGGCACCTATAGAAGGCACCTATAGAAGGCACCTGTGAGAGCCACCTGTAGGATCCACCATTGTAGTTCCAATAGACTCACTACTGGAAAACGTCGGAAGAAGCTATAGTAAATAACATTCTTACCTCGGTATGCCTAACACAATGAGCAGTAAAACGGTCTTTAATCTGGAACCCTCTATAACACACTGTACACTTGAAGGGAGCACTCGTGTAGTTATAAGATTCCTGGCGTTTGACAATCTCTTCAATTTGTTCGTCGTATGTCAATGATGTTATTGTGAACAGAGACTCGTCGAATTCGTAGGTGCGACGGCGTTTTATTTCATTTTTTTTGTACCTGTAAAGAAGAATAATTATATTAAACACGTCAGAATTCAGAAAGTCAGAAGCAACAATGGGGACTACCAGAAAAGCGTCGAGACAATGAAGCTCGACGAAGTCGCAGAGAAACAATGTAATTGTTTTGGATTCCGCAACGAAATGAATCAGAAACGAACAGCGGAGGAGTAAGAAAAATTTACTAGGGGATCGGACAAAAAAAAACTAATTAGTCCGTCAGATAGATTTCCAAAAAATATTGACCACATATTTTTTCTTTTTTCACGTAAACAAAAAATGACAACGATACAGGTGCTTCCAAAACTCGTGTGACGTCATATGATAGTACATTTTGTACCTTCAAGTGACGTTTCAAGCCCCACTCCATGATCTTTGACGCGCTTTTAGTCCACCCAATAAATCACCCATAAGGAGTTGTAGAGTGCGTGAGTTAGGCCCTAAGTGATTTCTTCAGAAAATTGTTCAGGGTGCTTAGAGAGTTAACATACTAAAAGTCCTGACATCTAGGGTTTGAGGCGGAGTGGGGGGAGGGGGTTAAAGTTCCCATTTTTTAGTTTTTCGCTAATATCTTTTAAACGGTGCGTCATGGAGATAAGAAGTCTTCTACGCAATGAAAGCTTATAAAATTATGTACAACTTTTATCTTATACACTTTTTCACATTCTTACCTATTTTCGAACTACACATTCCGGAAAAGTGAAAATTGAAAAAAATAACTACTTGAATTGAACACTACCTTTTGTATACTACTTCCTTCACGTTATTTGGGGATAAAAAGTATCTTATATCTTAAAAAATAATATAAAAAATAATATTCTGCGATCTTTTACAAGCCCACCTCCACGCACAGTGAGGTTGAAGAGGCTGGGAAGATGTGCTTCCTCAAATGGTATGGCGCACCAGCAAGGCTGACCTCCCTCAATAAGTACCGATACCAGTGATTACCAGTACGCTGGTGAAAATTTGGAAAAAGTGTATAAGACAAGTGTAGATAAAAGTTTTGATATCCTAACGGCTGTACAGATTTGGATAAAATTTAGTAAATTGATATAGTAGGAGTTGATTTAAGATATAAGATACTTTTTATCCCCAGATAACGTGAAGGAAGTAGTATACAAAAGGTAGTGTTCAATTCAAGTAGTTATTTTTTTCAATTTTCACTTTTCCGGAATGTGTAGTTCGAAAATAGGTAAGAATGTGAAAAAGTGTATAAGATAAAAGTTGTACATAATTTTATAAGCTTTCATTGCGTAGAAGACTTCTTATCTCCATGACGCACCGTTTAAAAGATATTAGCGAAAAACTAAAAAATGGGAATTTTAACCCCCTCCCCCCACTCCGCCTCAACCCCTAGATGTCAGGACTTTTAGTATGTTAACTCTCTAAGCACCCTGAACAATTTTCTGAAGTAATTGCTTAGGGCCTTGCTCACGCACTCTACAATCTCTTTGTTGGATGGACTATTTATCTTCGTAAATTTTTAAATTACGTATTATTTTTAAATTTTTTAATTAAACAAAAAACACGTATCCAATATTTTTCGATAATCTAACTGACAGACTAAACAGAATTCTATTTTTTTTTGAGTCAGTCCGATCCCCTATTGCACTTCCCTCTATATCAGCAGGAGACGGAACAAAACAAGGACAAGAGGCACACAGGTACTTTTACAACTGCGATAAGTCCAGTCTGAGTATCGTGGTTGTCTCTATAGCTGCTCGTTTTGTATTATTAACGGCTTATAATTGTTACTACCTTTTGCCAGCGGCTTCGCCCGCGTGAAAATGACGATTTTCCATACAAGCTTTCATCCCCTATTTAACTCCCTTAGGGGTTGAATTTCGAAAAATCCTTCCTTATTCCTTGTCTACATTATAAAGGGAACTTCTGTGCAAAATTTCAGCTTTCTAGGTCCAAGGGTTTGGGCTGGGCGTTAATGAGTCAGTCAGTCAGGATTTCTCTTTTTATTTATATAGATTTTGTTGTATTTTCCACATACCTGTCAGTAGTAGTATCCGGGTCATCATCTTCTTCAACCTTCTTCGGTTTATTAATCTTTCTAACAACTTTCACCTTTTTCTTCTTCACTGGAGGTTCTTCCTTTCTCTCCACATATACTTCACTTAGAGCCTTATCGTCATCATCATCAAAGTTGTCATTATCATCAAAATGATCATCAAATGCTTCGAAAAAAATTTCATTGTTTGCTGACTCATTTTTGACTTCAATTTCGGTTATAGGTGCTAAGGTTTTTACATCTATTTCTTCAGTATCTAGAGGTTCGGTTTCAGGTAATTCTCTTGTTGCCTCAGTTTTGATGGAAAAATCTTTAACACGTAAGTCGAAATCGCCATCTTCATATATTTGTTGTACTAAATTCGTGGTCAATTTGTGTTTTGTTCTGTTAACTTTTTTTATGTCGCGGATTTTTACCTGTAGGAAAAATGTTGGGTTGAAGTATAAAATGTATCGTTAAATCACGCCGGTAATCTCCGAAGGGTTATGCAGAGGCGTTAATACTGGGTGTTTTTTTTTTAAAGTTGGCAATATTTTAACCTTTTGAGCGCCACAGTCACGGAAGACAAGCCGAACAAGCAAAAAAGTGCCTTAAGCCTGTCGACTTAAGGTACTTTTTGGCTTGTCGTCTTACTTGACTATGGCGGTCAAAAGGTTAAGGGCGTGTTGTTATCATGAAAATGAACCGCCTTTATAATGGGTTTCAGTATGGAATTCAAAATCAAACGTCATTTATTCAAATTGGACTGTTAGTCAGCAATTTTCGAACATCAAAGTTTACAAGAGACAGTCCACCAAAACACCCAATCTTCGCTTCTTCCTAGTGTTCAAGCTGGAAAGAAGTAGTGGTGGAACAAACTCCCCAGCAACATATCTGTCTGTTAGGTCGAGTAACTCTAAAAATGTGGGCAGCAGATTTTGTTTGACTCCCTTAAAGTATTGCCAACGTTTAACCAATCAAATCCTGTATAGTAAACCCACATTTCACAAGTAATGTTTGACTCTAATGCCAATAATTTCAATGATCAAGCAATTACATAAAAAAGATGACAAACTAATTTTAAGTACTACCGATTTTATCAAAGATCTTTTGAGATTATTTGGATATTAAATATGTTATCATTTGAAAATTCTTTATATTCACAAATACTTAATATTTTTACCAAGGAATAAATGAGTTTTACTAAAAAAAAAACATCACAATATAGATAATATGAAACCAGTAATGGCAGTGTATATGGATATGACAAAGGCATTTGATTAAGTGAACCAAAAGGTTCTGAACTAAGCTAAATTGATACGGCATCAGAGGTAACATGCTTAATCACATACAATCTTATTTGGAGGATAGACCAACTAAATAATCAGATTAGTCAAGTAAATATTATTATCTAGAACTGAAGAAGTACTAGTAATCGTCTAGCTATAGAGTTCTCTGTGGCGGTGTTCCGCAGGGTTCTGTAGTGGGACCCTTGCTGTTCATTAGCTACATTAACGACTTTTCCCCAAGTAAAAATTCACTAAATGTCCTTATTTGCAGACAGTACGGTTATATATGTAAAGAAATAGAAAATGACATTAAAATACATTACGATTGTTGACTGAACACTAATAATCTAAAAACTAAAATTCAATTAGTTTTTACTCGTGAAAGTTTTGAATAAATAAAAATTCTTCCAGATTTATTTTTTTAAATCTTCGGGCGGCTGTTGGGTGTTCCTTAGATTACTAATGATGATGAAGATGATGCTGATAAAGACGATGGTTCTGATGATTGTGGTGCTGATGATGACGACTTCAGAAGCTGCTGTAAAGACTAACATACTCACATAAGCACCATTCTGTAAAATATCATACAACACAGTACTGCTCCGTAAGGCCTTATTTCTGAATCTATTCGCCGAGTTGAGACGTCCAGCGCATTCCCAGCAAACCCGCTGCGGGAATCGGTCATCTGAATTCGCCTTTATAGAGAAAATATCATGTATAAATTAATTAAATAACATAACATCAGGCCTGAAATCCCCGAAGTAGTAGACACAGTTATGTTTAACTCCCATGTAATAGGGGGAGCCTATTGCCATCGGCCGGGCATAAATCCAGACTCCGTGGCTGTTACTGATAAATTCTTGATGGAAAACCCAACAACACTTTGCCTGACTTGGTAATAAAACCCAGGGCCTCATGCTCAGCAGTTGCTTGGGTAATACGATACCCTTTGGTAAGACTGGTAGTCAGAATTTCAGGTCACTGACTACCTGTAACGACTGCCAAAGATCTATATATATGGCAGGCGGGACCAAAAGCTTAACGTGCTTTCCGAGGCACGGAAGAAAGTCGGTATGTAATGAGTGGTCACTCATCGACCCGAGTTGAAAGATCGACCCGAGTTGCCTATAATGTTTCCACTGCTGGGACACAGGCGTCCTCTCTATGAGATGAAATGGTTTAATCCACCACGCGGGCCCAGTGCGGGCTGGTAGATGTCCCATGTCTTTGAATTTTTTGGTTCTAGGGCATGCCTATTTCCTCACGATGTTTACCTTCACTACTGTAGACAACTTACCATTAATCCAGTTATTTTTTCATACATGTAATCCAGCTTGAAGTCTCGTATATAATACATCTTTGCGTCCATCACCAAACAGATTCGGCACACCTAGAAATAATTACAATTAGTTTTGACGAAAAGAAGAGGAATATTGTGCCCACTCCAAATTGCTTTTCACTTATGCAATGGATCATCCACGCTAGACCTTTGCAAGCGCAGCTTAGCCTTGAAGATCGAATCGGCTGTTAATATTTAGCCACAAGCTTCAAATTTTAAATTTTTATCTGTCCGTGTGAGCACAAGTCATCTATAGCTACGTAGAGCGACGACTAGGAGGCGGGTTGGAGGCACACATTTTTCGACTCATTCATATGCTGGGTGCTTGGTGCCGAAAGTGTTAAGAAAAGCAAGGCAATTTGAACTTCGTTAGCTACCTTAGAAACCTTACCCTACCTTACTATACTATGTTAAGAATGATATGGTAAGAAAGGAGGTGTCTCATGAGATAACGAAAAACAGAGAGGTATAATTACCGGCACGGTTCTTGAGCGCTCGGCGGAAGAGTGGGGATCGCTGTGCGCATCGTATACACTTTATGACAAATAAAACGCACACCCGTTTATTATTTATTGGTCGTGAGGTAAGTGCAGCAGGAGTAAAGAACAAATCCCGAGTGACGGCTATGACGCGATGCGCTACGGGCCAATCACTGCACTTTCCCCGCCCCGTTTCATACCACCAAAGGGACACAATAACTCACTTTTGCGTCAGCGCTCAAGAATCGTGCCGATGATAATATGGAAGAAAAAAAACATGCTGCGCAGGCTGCGCTAACCCCATATGAATTGGGATAAGGTCAAGAGAATGATGACGATGATGCTAGCTACCTTAGAAATAATAATTCTTACCCGCAATGCGGCCGGCGCGTCCATATCATCTCCGGTATCCTGAAAAACAGAAAAAAAACGAAGTCAAATTCAGGAATTCTGAGAAGTTATTATTTTAAAATTACATATATAACTAGCGACCCGCCCCGGCTTCACACGGGTGCAATGCTGATACTAAATACATATAAACCTTCCTCTTGAATCACTATATCTATTACAAAAAACCGCATCAAAATCCGTTGCGTAGTTTTAAAGATTTACGCATACAAAGGGACATAGGGACAGAAAAAGCGACTTTGTTTTATACTATGTAGTGATAGTGATATATGATTATTCTAAAATGAATTTACATATTTACTATCATGCACAATAGATCAATCATTATCTGCCTAGCCTGTCTCCAACTATGTTGGGGTCGGCTTCCAGTCTAACCGCATGCAGCTGAATACCAGTATTTTGCATGGAGCGACTGCCTATCTGACCCCCACAACCCAGTTAGTAGTAGTAACTAGGTTATACGACATTATATTGACTGGATGTCAGACTTTAGGGCCACTGTCTTTAACACGGTTGGCGCAGTGGCTAAGCGATTGGACTGCTGCGCTACGTGTCGCGGGTTCGATCCCCGCACGGAACAAGTATTTGTATGGCCCAGGGTTGGCATGTTTAAAACAAGTTGTTTAAAACATGTGTTTTAAACAGTGTTTAAAACAGTTTCAAATAAAACATAGTTTTTTATTAGGTGTTTGAAAACATTGTTTAATTGCAAAAATAAATTAATACTAAGTAGTTATTTTTTTCCTTATTTCCTTTATTTAATCAACTTTAAACAATTTTTGTAAAATAATTAAAGTGGCTTTTTAACTTGACATTTAAACAGTTTTTAATATTTTAAATCCTTAAACAAGAAATAGTTAACAATTTTTATTATAAAACGACCACGTACAATCATATTAATTTGTTCGTTAGCAGATTAGACAACATTTATTATTTTTTATTTAGGTATTTAAAAACTGTGACAAGTTTTGCAGCTTTCTCGTTACCAAGTTTGATTCGTACATCGGTTTGAATAAATCCAAAGGTTTTTGTGTTATTGTGAAATGAAAAATCAGAAAGAAAGTCCGCTCTATTCTCCATCGGTAAAGTCCCCCGGGGAATTCCCAGAACTTCCGTAATTCGTGAACGTGATTATTTAAAATATGTTTTGGGTATTCCGCTTATTTTAAGAAAAATTTAGATTTCCCTACACACACAGAATGTATTGAATTATGATAAATTTTTGTCATGCAGTTTTTAAAATAGTATATAAGTGAAATATATCAGGCTTAATCAATTAAAAATGGATGATAACTAACTTAGGAAAAAAAACAAAAAAAACACCTGTTTAAAACATTTTAAACTGTTTGTTTTATAAAATGTAAAAAAAACTGTTTTTTTTCCAACCCTGGTATGGCCTACAGATAGTTGTTTCGGGTCTGGGCGTGTTTGTGTATGTGAGTTTCAATGTTTGTAAACGCACCCACGATACAGGAGAAATTCCTAGAGTGGGGCAACTTTATTAAAAAAAACTGGCCAAGTGCGAGTCGGACTCGCACATGAAGGGTTCCGTACCAAAACGGTATGCTATAATTTATACAATTTCTTCTACTGGCCAATGAAACTTGACCTCTGGATTGTATAGGCGCTCATACGATTCAGGGACCAAATTATATTGGTTATCTGCTGTTTCCATCTGTTGTTTCCATCCAAGTTCAAAATGATTTTCCTAGAAAGTCCTTATAAAGTTCTACTTTTCAGATTTTTTTCATATTTTCTAAACTTATGGTTCAAAAGTTAGAGGGGGGGGACGCATTGTTTTTTACTTTTGGAGCGATTATTTCCGAAAGTATTGACATTATCAAAAAATGATTTTAGTAAACCCCTATTCATTTTTAAATACCTTTCCAACAACATATCACACGTTAGGGTTGAAATTAAAAAAAAAATCACTTCCCACTTTACATATAGGGGGGCTACCCTAATAAAACATTTTTTCCAATTTTTATTTTACCACTTTGTCGGCGTTATTGATACACATAATGGTACCAAATTTCAGCTTTCTAGTGCTAACGGTCACAGAGATTAAGCGAGGACGGACGGACGGACGGACAGACAGACATGGCGAAACTATAAGGGTTCCTAGTTGACTACGGAACCCTAAAAAGAGATCTACTAGTGACAGCCGGGATCAACGCGCTTAACGTGCTTTGTGAGGCACGGAGGAAACTCGGTATGTAATGTGTGGTCATCCACGGACCAACTATGGCGAATACGGTTAATATTATTTCCTTTATTTATTTTCAATTTTCAAGAAATATTCAAAAATGTAATCTTTTTATTCAATTTTATTATTTCCGAAAAAAAGATTAAAAGACACAGAAAGACAGAAAAAGAAAAAAATAGTAGTCCATGGATGTCCTCGGCTTCGGGGAGAGCGGAGGGGTCTGACAGTCTCTAACTGACCAAAAAACATACCTCAATCTTGCCTTAAGGGCAGGGATGAGTTTGATGATGTGTACCCTTCCAACAACAACATTGTACTGGGGATCATGGGAATTAGTGCGCCTTCCACGATCCCAGGCTAAAGTCTCTGACTCCTATGCTAGGTCATAGACCTGTGTTACAGGAGCCAGTCCCTCACCCAAATGGAGATATTACAGAAGCTTATGCAATAAGACCTTTGTCCAGCAGTGGACGTCTTATGGCTGATGATGATGCAATAAGACACTTTCGGTGCCAAGTACATTTTTTTGTTGTTTGCCCGTAATTGCCAAGTCATTTATAGCTACTTATAGCGACAACTCGTAGGCGGGTTGTCGGCACACAAACGAATTTTTGTTCGACCCATATGCTGGGTGCATGGCATCCAAAGTTTAAAAAAGGGTAATAACTATAGTAACAACAATAAAAATATTTAAAAGCGTTTCAAGAAACCTGTATTGAATTTGAGAGTGTTTGCGTGTGTTCTGCATGTCAGCATGTGTTTGTGTGTGTGTATGAGAGTGATTGCGTGTGGGTTTTTGTGTGGGTGTGTGTGTGAAGTGAATGACTAAGAATTTAAGGTAAGTAAGGTAAGGTTTCAGCAATAGCGAGTGAGGTGCGCAATTGAGAGCCTGTCATACGTTACCATGCTTGACTTCAGCAATATAGTTTAGAAAAAAATATTATTAAAATACAGTGCTACATTATAATCAAAAAACCTAAATACATTTTTCATCAAGATAGTTTTCCAATAGTATATTTTTCTTACAAAAAGTACAATTTAGAACTTACCCACCACCATAAATTGACTTTTTTTAGAAGAAAAATCTGCTTCATAGGTACACATAAATATGTCTAAGTAACCTACAATTTAGCTAGGTCTAGATACTAGATATCCTACTTCCTACTTATATCTTACTATATAAAATAATAAGCTAAAGTTTATGAGGATGAATAGATGTTTGTTACAATTTCACGATTTTTTTTTTGATTTTGATATTATGTCAAGCTACAGTGAACTATGCAAGCAGACTATTTAGAGACCTCTAAATTATGAATCGAAGGAGCAGTTTAAGATTAGCGTTTTTTCGACGCGTATAAGCTCGCTTTTGGACGCGCGTGTAGGTGCGTATACGCGCGCCTTATTCTCGTCTGTCTGTCATTTATTGACGGTACGGTTGGCGCAGTGGCTGAGCGATTGGACTGCTGCGCTGCGTGTCGCGGGTTCGATCCCCGCACGTAACAAATATTTGTATGATTTACAGATAGTTGTTTCGGATCTGGGTGTGTTTGTGCATGTCAGTTTAAATATTTGTAAACGCACCCACAATACATGAGAAATTCCTAGTGTAGGGTACCATTTTTTTTAAATAACAAAATTTATCAAGTGAACACGCAACGGGTTTAAGAGCTCATACGCCTTATTATAGACACAATTAAAAAGCCATTGTTATATCTCCTGGAGATTTATCAGCGGATAAGAGGATAAGCGCGTGTACGCGCGTCATCTGGTAGAAGAACATTATGTGCTACAAAATACACTTAACTGAACCCACCCTCAAAGGCTAATGGTATGGGGCAAGCTAGGTTTTTGGGTAACAAGTTGATGGCTATACAAAATACTGATGAAATGTGGGTGCTTGTTTGCTACAATGACATAACTCAAAAAAAAGAAGTACCTACTGAGTATTGTTTTGTATAAATATTGTCATCTATACTATCTATACTTAATAATAATAATAATAATATTATAAAGAGGTAAAGTTTGTGTGTTTGTATATTTGTTAAATTGTAAGGGGTAATCTCGGGATCTACTGAACCGATTTTAAAAATTCTTTCACCAATAGAAAGCCACATTATTGCTGAGTGTCATAGGCTACTTTTTATCCCTGTATTCCCACGGGAACGGGATCTACGCGGGTGAAACCGCGGGACGTCCGCTAGTTATACATAAAAAGCTTTCATCTAAATTTCGTTACTTATTTTCTTTATATTGCAATGTAGAAAAATCGAAATTATTGAGATAATATGTCAAATGAACGACCGTAGGTAATGGTTATTGAATGATTGGTTATTAAAAATGTCTAAGTGCTGGGGGTCCAGAACGGTGTACTGAATTTGTGCTAACCATTTCAGCATCTGTCTCCCTTCCCGGTTCGGTGATATTGGTGTCATATATACAAACACTAAATTATGTTAATTAAACCTACTCACAGGTATCAACACAGGCACTGCACCATTCACGATTCGTCTCAAGCCCGCCTTAGTCACATAAAAGTCCTCATTCGTGAAGTGTTCGGAGCATATGCAGCTTCTTTCTTTGGGTTCAAAGTCTGACATGCCCAGGGAGGCCAGCCATGCTTTACGCAGTTCTGGGGGTTTTGGGAATCTGGAATTTAAGTAGATAAACATATTTAACCCATAAAATTAGATTATTTTTCCCAAAAATTATGCTATGTAAGTCTATTAAAAATTCTAATGGTTCATTCTAATTCATCATCTGCCTAACCTTTTCCCAACTATGTTGGGGTCGGCTTCCAGTCTAACCGGATGCAGCTGAATACCAGTATTTTACATGGAGCGACTGCCTATCTGACCTCCACAACCCAGTTCATACTAGGTAATACAATACCCTTTTGGTAAGACTGGATGTCAGAATTTCAGGTCACTGACTGAATGGTTCATTCTAATTGTTTTGTATAATTTTTAAGGTATTTTTGCCATTTAAACACAATTTTCTTTCTTTTTATAAAGCTTATTTACTAAGGCGAACCCCAGAGTTGGGTTTTCTTTCAGCAGACCCTATTTTATTAGGTGATTTGCAAAAGAGGATATTAGTGCATAAACAATACATTTCAAAACTTAGCAATAATGTTAGTGCTGGGTTATGTAAAGTCTACTATACTATAACAAATCCTTATTTCCAATTTATGATATTTCCACTGAACTAAACTTAAAATGATTCTATCAAAAATATGTCTTGCTTGGCAACTAATTTGTGGATATTGTTAAGGTTAAGGCTGGTATATCAGAATGTAAATAATAGTACACTTAAATCTTATTAGAATTTATTTAGAAGCTTTGTTTTTGTTGTGTTTGTAAAAAACCAATTCACAGAGGTACATCAATGATCATGAATACGAATAATTTTTTTCAATTCATTTGGAAATACCCAGTAGATAACTGGGTTGGGGAGGACAGAGGCAGCCGCCAAGTATTTTAATCTGTTTGTTGTGATCGATTTAATTATGCATGAACTTCTTGGTAACTTACAGATGAAATGTGATTCCATTGCTTTTGTTGTTTTTTCTGGTGTCATTAGGACAATTTTGAACACAGCACCTCATGTTTTTTGATAAATATTTATTGAAAACCTACATTGAAAAACGTAAACATAGCTGAGTCTCCATGACTCAAATTTTCGAGAAATATGTGAATAAGGTACCGAATTTTGAATACCAATAGATTACGTGATTAATAACCAACTCTTATTTACTGTTTGTATGCATCGTATTATTGTTTAAATTCAAATATTAGTCTATTTTTTAGATAAACACAAGCTGTCAAACAAGAAGCGAACACCATGTTTATTTCAACTTTTAATTTTTACCGCTGTCTTGGAACTGGATCTTTTAGCAATGTCACTCGTAATGGTTCTATGGAAGTATGAAAGAACGACACGCTCTGCTACGAGATAATGGAAAGATGATGACTCGTTTGTGTTTTAGTACCTATTCATTCCAAATGATTTTAAAGTAACCGTTTTGATTACCTACGTATGCTAAGGCTAACTTCTCGCAACAATCATCATTACAGATGTTACACAAAAACCTGTTCTTGTAATGATTTATCTATAGGATGAACTCAACAAAAAACATCTCAAAAACTCGTAGGTGTCATTTTGTCTTTGGATTTGGAGTCTGACAAAAGCATTTCGAAAGTGGCTATCGTAAGGGCAAAGCTTTGTGAGATATATAAGGGTATATTGTAGGTACTCTATTTGTTTATGACTATTTAGGAGGTTGTCCTCCTCAAAGACTACAATATACAAGGTCCTCGAGTGAGGACTAGTGAGGAGTTCTGACTTCTGTGAGGTTGTCACTCTTGTCTTGTCAGTGTCACATTAACACGATTGTTTGAGCGCTGTAAGATAAAAAAGAAAACAAAAATATTGATTATGAAAAGTTTATTTAATAATTAGTACGCAATAAATACATTTAATCTTCTTTCATTCTTAATTACATTGTTCCCATAAGTGGTAAACCTCCCAGTAGTCGGGTCAAAAAGAGGGTTGCAGTTTACGCTGTATTATGTTGAAAACCTTTTAATTTTAAAATAAAAGATGAGGTGTTGTGTTCAAAATTGCACCAATGATGACTTGAAGAAAATAAATAAAAGCAAAGGAATCACATTTCACAAGTAAGTACTCAAAAATCCAAATCATAAACTGCAAGTAATTTTGATCATACGGATCATACGAACTCCCAGACACAGGTCTACTTATATAAACTAACACCTTTTTCCCATGGGGGTAGGTAGAAACTACGTAACCGTACCTCCTATGATCCATTCGTACTCCTATTTATTTATTTATTTATAATAAGCACACCAACAGCACAATCACTTACAATTCCAATTACATATCAACGAAAATTGTCATTTCAGTAACCATGCAGTTAACAGGTATGCATGACATTGATACATAAACATTAGAGACAAAGGAAAACAATAAAAGATGTGCCTAGTAGGCCTTAATCTATCATCTAATCCACGTTTGTATAGAACACTTTCAAAAGAACATCATCAATAAGGGTAGAATATCCAAAGCCTCTGATCTGAATATTATGGTGCTGTCTTTCTACAGTAGGTACTTGATTACTGACTTGTATTAAGTAGTAGTGGCCCAGTGGATGTGGCCCCGCCTTAAGAACAGTAAGTCGTGGGTTCAAACCCTGGCAGGCGCATTACTTTGTGTAATTTATTTCATCACCACTGCTCTCAAAACGGTGAAGGAAAACATTGTGAGGAAACCGGCTATATCTTTGAACCAAAAAATTCGAAGACATGTGAGATCTACCAAACTGCACTGTGCCCTTGTGGTGGATTATAGCCCATCCCTCTCCTTGAGAGCAGGCCTGAATCCCTGCAGTGTTTGCTCAAAATCCCGCTGCCTTCTTATTTCTTTTCCCTCCTGACCATGTTTTCTCCTAAACTTACCCCAATTCTGTTCAAATGACATGTCATCTAGACAACCATGATATTAATATCTGTGTTAGATTTCATTGTGACTACTGACACATTTAAAAATAGTTGCCAACCTGTATTAGAAACATGGCCCAAGTTAACGGTGGTTAGTGGACCTCCTAACTATATGTTCCGTGTCCAGAATTACTGCTTTCTGAATCGAGCTCTTGATCCAGCCACCTAAGGTGAGCCTCCTCAGATGTTGGTTGAGGCTTTTTGCTAATAAACCATTGGCCGACATGATTGACAATAACCACTGTACTCACATTCTACATGTTGACAACCTAGCATGCCAGATCTAGATACTTGAATTGCTCATCTTTGCCTACTTTCTCGCCCCGATCAATCTACTATCACTATGTCAGGCTGAGTGGCAATAATATTCTGGTCAATAACGATGGGTCAATTAATTTAAGGTACAAGTTGGTAGCGGGCGACACGAAGCCGCAGCAGACGACGTGTCGCGGCGACACTACTGGTTTCTACGTATTTCTATGAAATTCCCTCCGTAGTTAGCGACATGTAGCTAGCGACGCGTCGTCGAGCGGCAGACGCACGTGTCGTCCGACCGCAGATCAGTAGTGCCTATAGATAACAGAAACAACAGGAGATAATATGTCCTGTAGCCGAAAATGTATTGGAACCTGTGTCTTCAGTTTACACCAACTGGATGCCATCTGCAGTTGCCGTCTGTAGTTGGGTTCGAAATCATGACTGCAGCGACATGACGCGACGACGTGTCGTGACGACATGTCGCCTGCTGCTGCTGCGTGCAGTCGGCTACCAACTTGATGAATATTTGAGAATATTATAATTTTTATTGGTTAAAAAAAGTTGCCCCACACCTAGGAATTCCTCCTGTATCATGGGTGCTTTTACAAACATATACACAAACCAAACACCCAGACCCGAAACAACTGTAAACTATTAAAAAAAAATATTTTGTATATGCTTCAGGTTGCCAAAAGATGAATTAGACTACGCAGCATGGTATAGGATCTTAGACGAAGCAGGTGCCCGACTCAGCAGGTCACTCGTCGTGTGCTCCGATCATTTTAACCCCGATGATTTTATAACGCGACCAAATCAGCGAAGAGTAAAGAGTGGTGTTGTGCCAAGTCTGGTGAGTTGCAATTTAATTATCATGATTTCAGCCGAAAGACGTCCACTGCTGGACATAGGCTTTCTTTGACCGGACCCGTGCGTAGAGCATTCTGCGGATCCCTGGAACCTTCATTGTATGTTTGAGTTTCTGTGAGAGGACGAACGAAAGATGATTTTTTCTTGAGCTTGTTTTAATTGATGATGCACGAAAGGTAACCTTTTTTTTTTTTTTTTATTCGTTATTTCTTATTTCTTGTTCCTATAGTATACATAGTTTAATTTTATTTTACATTTAATTTAATTGTTCCTTTTTATTTTTTTTTATAGCAACGTATTGGATTACTCTGTAATGCTGCTATATTAAGTATTAAATAAATAAATAAATTAGGTCATTAGTCTACTTAGTTGGAGGCCTTCCAACGCAACGTCTTGCGATTCGCGGTCGCCACTCTGGAGTGACGGGACTGCGACTTTTTGGCCCCAGTTGATATTACATAACATGAAATCACGTCTCTCATCCAGAAAGTACTAAGCAGAGGCCTATGTTTAGTATACTACACGTTACTAGTTATGTTTAAATCCTCTGGAATAATCTTGGTTTTGATTAGCCTGGTGTCCTACTGCTAGGCAAAGGCCTCCCCCAATTCCTTCCTAAAAAAAAATAACAGTTCTGTGACAATTTCCCTAAGGTAGACTGGTAGAAAATGCCCAAGGCATTAAGTCCGCCTTTGTACGATTTTGTTGTGCATAAAGTTTTAATAAATAAATAAATAAATTTGACGGCACGGTTGGCGCAGTGGCTGAGCGATTGGACTGCTGCGCTGCGTGCCGCGGGCTCGATCCCCGCACGGAACAAATATTTGTATGGCCTACAAATAGTTGTTTCGGGTCTGGGTGTGTTTGTGTATGTGAGTATTTCAATGTTAGTAAACTCACCCACGATACAGGAGAAATTCCTAGTGTGGGGCAAAGTTTAAAAAAAAAATATATTTTTGCTAAGCTATAGAAACAATATTTTATTATTTCAGATGTTAACTGTTATCCAGGATGAAATAGAAGTAAGTAAATTAAAAGCGTATCATTAATACAAAAGATTTTTTAATATTCCTCCTTTTGGGCTTTGCCCGGCGGCTACATCATTCACGTTGAGATTATATTGTGTAATTTTTGACGGCTGTGTAATATAAACCATATAAGTATCTTTTTAGGTGTGCAGAGTGTGCCTAGCTTCAGATGTCAGAATGTATGATATGAGGAGCTTCAAATACAGTGAGATGTTTCACAATATCACTGGAATATTGGTAAGTCATTGTTTTTTAACCGACCTCCCAAAAGGAGGAGGTTCTCATTGACCGACTTCCCAAAAGGAGGAGGTTCTCAATTCGATTGGTACGTTTTTTTTTTTTCTATGTTTGTACACCGATTACGCTGCGATTTATGATCCGATTTACGTGATTCTTTTTTAGTTTGATGCGGAATAGTTGCCACTTGGTCCCATAAAAATTAAGTATAGTTTGGCCCAGTACTTTTCATTTTATGAAGATTTTTCTTAATTTATGAACATTTTTCGTTAATGTGTGTTCGCGAATAACTTCGTCGTTTATGAACCCAGTACTAACTCGCACTGGGCCCGCGTGGTGGATTATAGCCCATTCTCTCTCATAGAGAGGAGCCCTGAGTCCCTGCAGTGGAAACATTATAAATCTGATTATGCTAATCGAGACCGTTGGAAGGAATGGAGGGAGGCCTTTACGCAGCAGTGGGACAATATGGGCTAGCTATAATAATTATTATGACTTACTTCACTTAATGTCCTATGTCCCCTAGATGGGGCAGAGGGCGTCGATAGATGTCCTCCATCGCGATCGGTCTTGAGCTTCACGATTCATCTCACTCCACGTCATTCCGATGTTCGCCGCTTCTGCCAACACGGTGCGACGCCAGGTTTGACGAGGACGGCCACGCTTTCTTTTCCCTTGGGGATTCCAGTCCAAAGCTTGTTTGGGTATGTGTTCGGGGTCCCTTCGGAGCGTGTGGCCAATCCATCTCCACTTGCGACGCTTGATCTGGAATAATTATTATATCTAGCCTATATTGCACTGCTATTTTTTCACTGCTTAATATCGTCGTATATATTATACACCCTGCCACGAGAAGCTATAATTTTTGTAAATAAAGAATTTATACAAATCAATCAAGAATAATTCTATTGCGATATAAAGCATAATCGTTTATTGTTTTGTGGTACAAATATAACCCGACCTAGTGAAAGTGTTCGTTAGTTTCCTAGCTTTAAGTTGATGAAATTAACTTTGAGTTCATTTTATTAAAAAATATTTTTCTTGATTGATTTATCGCTACGTAACTTAGTAGAAGTTTTTTGTTGACAAAATTTATAGCTTCTCGAGCTGCATATACAACGCTATATATATATAACTACAGCCTTAATTCACCAGGCTTGCGACAAGATTGAAGGCAAAATAAACCACATCTGTTGGGAGTGTACAGCACGACTTACAGCAGCTGCAGCTTTCAGAGACAAAGCGCTTTACAGCGATTCATTACTGAAAGACCTCGCACACATAAACAAAACACACATCGCAACATTGAAAAAAAATCATAACAATCTAAAATCAACTCTAACAGTTCACACAGAAGCTCCAATTCATATTGAAAGCGTAGTTTCTGTATCTGGATACAAGCAAAGAGAATTAGTACTAAATGACGAGGAAAAAAAACATGAAATAAGAGTTGCAGAAGATGGAAAACAAGATTTTGAGGAGCCTTGGATATATGTGCCGGTGAAATGTGAAATAGAATTAGATCCTATAGCTGATCAGGCCTTAAGCGATGAAGAGATGATCATTGCAGCTGATGAGGTACCTGTCAAAGAAGGTGATGAGGAACCTGTAGATGATGGAAATAAGGAACCTGTCAAGAAAGGGAAGAAAAAGTTAAACAGTAAAGCTGAGCCAAAATTCAGGTAATATTTCTTTTACTTTGTCTTTTTTTTTGCGTGTTGCAATAAACAATTTTTTTTTATATCAAGTAATGGGAAAAATTACATTTTATTTTTTATTAGTAGGTGAAAGTCACCAAATATGGTATACTAGCTTTTGCCAGCGGCTTCGCCCGCGTGGATGTCGGAAAATATCAAAAATGACGATTTTTTACACAATCTTTCATCCCCTATTTAACCCCCTTAGGGGTTGAATTTCGAAAAATCCTTCCTTATTCCTTGTCCACATTATAAAGGGAACCTCTGTGCAAAATTTTAGCTTTCTAGGTCCAAGGGTTTTGGCTGGGCGTTGATGAGTCAGTCAGTCAGTCAGGACTTCTCTTTTATTATTTATGTATATAAATAACATAGATAGATAGTATCCTAATATGGAATACCTTGATTACTCCGAAACTATAGTTAAGTTATTTTTATTATTTATAAAAAATACTAAGTTATAAACATTTAAAACTGCTGATTAGACAGAGAGATTCCATAACTTTCATGATGTGATTGTTCATATCCATGTACAAAATCACTATCACTATCTCTATCATCACTACATAGTATAAAACAAAGTCGCTTCCTGCTGTCTGTCCCTATGTATGCTTAGATCTTCAAAATTACGCAACGGATTTTGATGCGGGATTTTTTAATAGATAGAGTTATTCAAGAGGAAGATTTTAGTATCTTTTTTGCACCCTTGCGAAGCCGGGGTGGGTCACTAGTCCATTCTAAATTCCGTTTATCTAGAAAACGATAGAAACAAAAATTTGATTGTTTATAATTTTTGTGTTGTCTGACCGATTTTGGTCTTGTTTTCACTTTTTGTCATTATTTTTATAGTATTTTTACATTTCGTATTGAAAGAAAAAAAGAAAATTTATGCATATTCTCTATTAGATAAAGACGTTACCGTCGTAAACTCATTCCTCCCTTTATCCATTCTTGTCCCTCCACACGTCCTTCTCAATAAAACTGATATATTCAATTTGAATTTTAAAGGCTCACCGAAAGAATGAAAGAAAAAATCATTGCTATGAAGAAAGGCGGTCAATCTATCAAAGCAATTTCCAGGGACACAGGAGTTTCGGTAAGTATTAAAATTTCTGTTTATTCATAAAGCTGGTCACCCTACTTTTATACCCAGTAAGTAACACTGTATATCTATGTACTGTGTATATGTGTGTGTATGTACTGTATATGTATCAAAACTACTTTTAACCGGTCAAAACTATTAAAACAAATTATTAGGTGGTTTCTGTTTTATTTCTCTATTAAATTATAATAACCTAAATGTTCGCTAGGAAACTAATTAGGTTTGTTAGGTTTTTTTTTTACCCTTTGGATAACCTTGTACGATAGCTAACATTTATTTCATTAGAATAAACGAGTTTTAACGCAATAAGGGTTTTGATTGACTGATTAAGAGTTTTGCCTCTCACGGTGAGTGAATGAAACAAGGAATACGAAATTCGACTTTTCTTACGTTCTTTGTAATTTACATGTCAGTGTCAGGTTGTATGTTAAATAAAATAGGATTCGAGGCCGTAACTAATGTGACTTTACTGAGTAATGATGATTAAAATCACCAATACAAACCTCTCAGTTCATAAAGGTTGCATTCACCTAAACGAAGCCGGAAAGGCACTTTTTCCCCCCGTCAATGCGTTTTTTTTTATTCTAGACCATGTCTGGGAATCTGGGTCTATGTTAAATTTCACAAGTTTTATTTGTATTTTTTTTTTCCTAGCCTGTATTGTCCCACTGCCGGGCAAAAGCTTCCACTCTTCCCTCTGTGCGGTTTTCTTCGTCAAATATGTCAAAAATGCTTCTAGGTCGGCTTGTACAGTCGAACAAACTAATAAGTATACAGGGTAGAGATCTTTATAATTCTATAACACTGAAAATATTGATTGTAATTTTGTTTTATCAAGTGTTTCGCATTAAGCGACTGATGTCAAACGCTGTATCGTTTAACATCAGTCTCTAAATGTATCTGTATAATCTTAAAAGTAAATACAAGTTAGGTGGCTGTATACTTATTAGCTTGTTCGACTGTACTAATTTGTAAAGTTGAACCTTTACTTTAACTACCTCCATGACCCGTTCGTTCGTTTACTATTCAAAGCATCCACCAGCACAATGTTGAGAGTGTGTTACGTTGAGTTTGAAAAAATGTTAGCAATAACGGGGAGAACAAGTGATTTTGGGCTTCGCTAAGGGTACTTTAACACCCTTTATAGTAGTAATAGGGTACTTGACTATTTTTTTTACTAGTGATTTGGAAACAGTAAATAAAACGATAGGCAAAAGTAAAAAAAAGTAGTGTAATATCTTAAAAAATGGCTTAGTTTCAACCGATTTAAAATGACTCGATAGAAGCAGCGCTATGAAGTGACGTAGGTACAGTGCAATCAAATTATCTTGGCAGGTCCGAACTTCGTGCAGGTTATTTTGTTACAACTAATGTCTAAAAGTGTTTTGATTTTTATTTTATTTGTATTTCTCACTGTATATATTAGATATTTTCTGATCGTATAGGTATTGGTTTATCTGGCAATAACAGTTTTCTTCACAAGTTTACATGCGTAAAAGTTCGCAGAGCCTATGTTCAGACCTGTCAAGATAATTAGATCGTAAGTACTGTATACTTGCATACCGCCATAGTTACGTAGTACAAGTAATGGCTGATTCGCGAGACAAGGATAGAAAGTGCCCCCACCAAAAACTTCTAAAGCGCGTAACCACTCCATTTTTGATCGATTTTATTTCTTTTTTTTACACATGGTATTATTTCTGTTAGTTCTTTGAAATAACTTACAACCCGGGCGCAATAACTTGACACCTGGCTCAAATAACGTTTGTCTATAGTACTGAGTGCAAAAAAGAAACATAAACAATTGCATACATGTAGCGCCCCCAAAACAGGATTTTTTCTTTCTCTGGTCAGGTTTTATTATATTTTTAAATAACTAAAATAACAATTTCCATTAAAAATTTAGTTCCATTGAAATTACGACTCTGGTGTCAAGTTATTGCGCCCGGGTTGTAACATTTTCGTAAATTATTAACAGTAGTCAACTACCCTATTGGAAATCACAATTGTCTGACCCCCGGTATGTATGACGCATTTCAATAAATCATTTTCTTAAGCCTTTTAAATCATTACATTACCTATCGTGACTGATCGTGAGTCGTGGCCAATATGATTTTGATAAATTAAAAAGCTTTTCGGATGGTAAAAAAATAACCCTTTTATTATTATTATAACTTTTGTAACGGGATATCTACCACGTTTTCTTCTCATCTGTTTGTTTGACACTCTTTACTTCTTTTTACATTCCTGGGATACCACTTTTTTTTTGGAGGTCGGAAATCATCTAATGACTCCTCCTGCTCTGGGCGGAGCGGAAGGGAGTGACAGACTTCTACTGACTAAAAACCACACATGTTCCTTCTTAGCCCTTTGTGTCCGGAGCCGCGGTATCTCTTTCGATCAACCCGCAGCCCCATGAGATACCACTCTGTTATAGTTTTTGTTTATTCGTCTCTCATTTTAAAGTTTTACTTCTATTTTATTTCTATTCTAATTCTATCTTTCCTCTTGACGCCAATAACGCTTTTCTCTGTTCCCTTTTGACATACCTTTATTTTGTCATCTACACTAATATTATAAAGAGGAAAGATTTGTACCTATTTTTGTATGTTTGTATGTTTGTAATGAATAGGCTCAAAAAGTACTGGGCCGATTTCAAAAATTCTTTCACCCTTGGAAAGCTACATTCACCCTGAGTAACATAGGCTACTTTTTATCCCTGTATTCCCACGGGAACGGGATCTACGCGGGTGAAACCGCGGGACGTCCGCTAGTCTGATATATAGATGATAGTAATCTGTCATTTCCCATGTTTGGGAATTTTAAGTTAAGCACGAAATTAACATGTCTAAGTAAAATATATTTTCTTTATGGGGTAGATGGATACTAAATTGATTTAAGTGTCAAAAGGCAGACGCCTAAATAACAGTGACTGCACACAACCATTTTTGAAACGTATAACGTAAATCTGAGTAGGGTAGTTGACAAAAAAAAAACCAATTAGAAAAATATTGGACACTATTTTTTTCTTTTTTCACTTAGACAACAAATAAAGACAGTACAGTGCTTTGAAAAGTCATGTGACGTCACAGTTTGGTACATTTATCCAGAAAGTGACGTCCCAAGCCCCCACTAAAAATATATGATTTTGTTTAGTCCTTCAGTCAGATTATCGAAAATCTGAAGATTTGTTTTCGTCAATATTTATTAATTTGATAAAACAAAACACACTTATCCAATATTTTTCGATAATCTAACTGACGGACTAAACAAAATCATATATTTTTTAGTCAGTCAACTACCCTATAGTAATAATCTATACTAATACTATAAAACTGAAGAGTTTGTTTGGGTGCTCGCGCTAATCTCGGGAACTACTGCGCGGTATTGATTTTTTTTGGGTTGTGAAGTCAACAAACTCTCCTCGATAAATGTATCGAGGAAAGTTTTAGGCTTTATAACACGACGACCAATAGGAGCGGAGCACACTTAAAAAATGCTTCTCAAAGTAATTATTCCACGCAGTAAATGTCGCGGGAAAAAACTAGTTAAGTAATATTAGCCAAATCTTTTATTGAATTTATTGCAAGCGTCATGTGGCATCTCAGTGATTATTACAAAAAGTAAATAATATATTTGCATGAGCAGAATGTCGGAACTAAAGAGATTGGTCATAGACTTATCACTTAGATAACGGTAAGTATTTTAATACTTTTTAAAATATACTACCAAGTGAGTGCGTGTTCGTCTTCGGCTATTTTCCCACTAAACCAACCACTAACCTAACTCTTTACAAGTTACCTACACAATAGGGTAGTTGACTAAAATAATCTAATTAATCCGTCAGAAAGATTTCCAAAAAATATTGGACACATTTTTTCTTTTTTCACGTAAACAAAAAATTAAGACGAAACAGTCTTTCGCAAACTCGTGTGACGTCACATTTCAGTACATTTTTACCGGCCAGTGACGTCAAAAACCCCCACTCATGATCTTTGACGTATTTTATCTTCGTCATTTTTTATTAATTTGATGAAACAAAAAACACGTATCCAATATTTTTCGATAATCTAACTGATGGACTGAACAGATTTTTATATTTTTTTTTTGTTGGGAAAGATTCCCCTATTCCAGAAATGTTAATAAGTTATTTTTTTGTTTTAGAGAAATACGGTCAGGCTATGGGTTAGACGCTGGCGGGACACTGGCAGTATTCAGGCATTTCGTACTGGAGTAAAAACCTCGAAGTATGATTTCGAATCTAAACGCCACCAGGAGATTGTGTCTAGCCATGCAGCAAATCCTTTGACCCCTACTGGTTTAACAGCAACCAAACATAATATCTCTATGAAGACAGTAAGAAGGCATTTGCATGTCGCTGGAATCAAAAGCTATCCAACAACACAGGCAATTGCATTAACCCCTGTGCAACGCCAAGAAAGGGTCCAATTTGCCCAGCAGTATTTAAACTTCAATTGGGAAGAGAATATCGTGATTTTCACCGATGAAAGGTCGTTTAAATCTGGTGAGGATGGATGCAAAATTTGGTGGCGGAGAAAAGGGGAACGATACAATGAGAAGTGCTTACTAAGGTGTAAGCCTAACAGTAAAATAACCCTGAGCTACTGGAGCTGGATGTCGAATATGGGTCCGGGCGAATTGGTAGAAGTAGCCGGTCTGTTAAATAGTAACCAAAATTTGGAGATTCTACGCGATGTTATGGTCCCAACTGTGCGAATTGCCTATCCAAACAACGCCATATACTTGGTACAAGATAACTCTACGTATCGTGCAAATATAGTGCAGAATTTTTTAGCGGAACAAGGAGTTACTGTTATAAACTTGCCATCAAAAAGCCGCGATTTGAACCCTATAGTAACCCTATGGGGTCAAATGGTTTTAAATTGGCACGCATATGAAGTGGAAAGTAAAAGGAATTTGGCTGAGATGGTGTCAGCGACTTGGGAGCAAATGAGAGGAAAAGATTGGAATATGATGTGCAGTATGCGTAGCCGCTTACAGCAAATTATAGAAGGAGACGGTGCCGCAATTTGCACTAATTTTTAACACGTCAAGTAAGTAAATCCTCAATTCAATCCATTTTTCTATTTAAAAAAAATGTTGATTATTTAGATGTAAAACTAAAAAAATCATTTTCTCGTTAAATAGCTAATTTTCAAGCACACAGCTTGATTTGAAAATATTACAAAATCTATATTAATATTGACTAATATATATTTTATAGATGACGCGGCTCAAAAGGCTGCCCAACTTAAGTGTGGCTGGGCAGGACGTGTCTGCCGCAAGCTCAACTAACTGTGGGCCGAAATAGCAGGAAACTGGTATCCGGACACAGTAAGACGGGGTCGCGGCAGGTCACGAAAGAGATGGTGGAACGAACTAGTCAGGTTCCGTCAGAACTGGAAGGAGGCTTGAGAGAAATGGAAGGGGTGGTGGGAGACGTTTGCCCAGGAGTGGGACAGATCAGGCTAGGAAAAAAATCAAAAATTATTAACAGACTGCCGCACTCAGAGACTTTAATGATTAGTTAAGCCGTCACTTAGAAAAGATTTTGTATGTCAAATCTTTACTAAGTGACGGCTGAAGTAATCATTAAACATCTGTGAGTGCGGCAGTAATAGCATTAACTTACTTCATTGAGGTATTTAAATAAATTAAAATATAAATATTAAAAATAAACGTATTACTTACAATGATCTTGTTTCATTCCTATACGAATTTCCGATTTAAAAACACATTTCCCGACTTCTTTCGTGTAAGAAAAGTAAAAAAAAAGAGATGAACAAAAACTTGTATTTAAGCGTTTCTGGTTACCCAAAGGGCTAAGAAGGAACATGGGTGGTTTTTAGTCAGTAGAAGTCTGACACTCCCACTCACTCACTCAGAAAGACTACATACGGCTACAGAGAAATCTCACCCCTAGAAATGTATAAAAGCGCTCTCTAGATCTCTGTCAAATCGATGAAACTGCTAAGATATTCTAACTAAACTTGTCGCCGCCAGAAACTATCTTTTATGTAAGAACTTCTGCTAAGTAACGTAGCGACAACTCGATCTATAACAAAGTAACTTACGTTTAATATGAAACTAACGAGCATTTTCACTTGGTCGGGTTATATTTTAACAATATCTGTCGTCTAATGTTTGTGGTACTAAAACGTTCCATGACTCAGACGCGTTCCAGTTATTTAGTCTCTCGACTACTACTATCACTCGTTATTTAAACCCCGTCTCGGGACTAAATAAGTTACTTTCATCCCTAGGGTAACAATGTAGGTACTATTATAATAATTTCACGCAAACGAAAACCGCGGGCAGCACCTAGTCTAAAATAAAACCCATTCAGTTTTTCCCATTGAAAATCTCACTTTTTTTATTTACTTCCTTATAGAGAAACACAGTTCGTGTGTGGATACGACGGTATGAAATAACTGGTGAATTGAAGTGTATTCGCGCGGGGCCACGTCCTATTACCTACACGAACGAATGCGGCCGCCATATTGATATTGTTGATAGCCATATGGCGGATCCCTTCAAGTCAACTAAATCTAGTGCCATAAGACATGGGGTTTCAACTGCGACAGTGCGAAGACATTTACATGCTGCTGGATTCCGTACATATGAATGTGTCAAATAAATCAAGTAGCCGAAGATATTCGTCAAGCCGGGTAAGATTTGCAAACTAATATGAATATTGATTGGTATAATAAGCAGTGACAGGGGTGTGACCTTTTAAGTGTATCGTATTACCCAGTATTAACTGGGTTATGGAGGTCAGATAGGGTAGCTCCATGTAAAATACTGGTATTCAGCTGCATCCGGTTAGACTGGAAGCCGACCCCAACATAGTTAGGAAAATGCTAGGCAGATGATGAGTGGTGTGACCTTTGGACTGCCAAGTCAAAGGTCCCGAGTACGAATCCAAAACACGCACCTGATTTTTCGTATTCACGTGCGTATTGAAATTATCAGTTGCTTCGGTAACATAGTGAGGAAACTAGCTTGAAATATATTTCTTTACGGCATGTAAAGCCAAGCCCATTGGCGGCATAAAAACTCTAACTCGCACTAACCATACTATAAAAAATAAGATTGGGAAAATAAAATAGTCATTGACAAACTTTCGTGCGTTTTCAGGATATTAGGGACGTCTTCGACGGGTCCTGTAGGGCTATTGCGTATCTTTTTAATGTCAGTGGCTATCATAAGTGTCCATAGATTAACTGTAAATTGGTTATGGTTTGGTACATTTTTTTCTTAAAAACTCACCATTTGAAAGTTATTACCCGACTACGGCGAAGCCAAAAGGAACGGTAATGATTTTGGCAGTCTATGTATGTATGTATGGATTCTAATAAATTAGGTGTCAATAGATTCGTAAAAATAGCCCAGGTGACATAGGCTATATATATAAATTCTTTTTATGACGGAATTTAAATGTCAAAAACTTACCTCAAAAATATTAAATTGAGATAATCATCGCAAGTTTGGTATCAAATGAAAGGTCTTGGCGAGCACATTACAAATATGTATTATATTATAGTTTAAGTACACACAAAAATAAAATTTAAATAAAAAAATTAAGTTCAAAAATCTAAAACCCGACTAATAACAAAATCGCGGACTTAAAAGTAGAAAACAAGAAAATAATTCTTGTCTGATATTCTTCGTAGTCGCATGCCACCTTGCTAATGCAGCAATTAGCAGCTGACTTCTGTATCAATGAGAACGCCATGAAGGAGCATCAGGTATCAGTGGCATGCGACTACGAAGAATAGCAGACAAGAATTATTTTCTTGTTTTCTACTTTTAAGACCGCGATTTTGTTAGTAGTCGGGTTTTAGATTTTTGAACTTAATTTTTTTTTTATAGACACTATAAGTTATCCACTGTCATTAAAAGATACGCAATAGCCCTGCTGGAGAGCTTGTTGAAAGTGAAGGTGAACGTTACTTGGAGGTCTTAAAAAACGTGATGATTCCAATAGTGTGCAATGTATACCCTGTACGACATACATATTTCATTCAAGACTAGCTGATGCCCGCGGCTTCGCCCGCGTTTACGTCGATCAAATCATATACTAAATCCTTCCTCGAGAACCACTCTATCCATTGGTGAAAACAGTAATCATAATAATAGGCCACGACTAATGTCGTGTCATGTAAAAAGAACGCTGACAGCCAAGGTTGTTTACCTTGGCTGTCAGCGCTCTTTTTTTTTATCGCAATTTGTAGTTAAGTACAAAGTCTATTAGGATGCTTCAATATGACAATTACACTTATAACACAATGCATGCGTTGGACTAGACATGGGTCGGATTAGGTAAAAACGATACCTAATCCAACTAATCCTAGTATTTATTAATACCTAATCCATTTACCTATTCCGAATATTTATTCATTATAGCCGCTGGCCTGTTACCGACATTGTTTAGCGTATGTGGATTGGGTAAGAAATATTCGGCATGGAGTATGGACGTTCCGTTTTCGTTATATTGTGGAACGTTGGATTAAATTAATTTCGTGTTTTATGAGCAAACGGTATTTAAAGTCAACGTGAATACTTTTGTTTTTAATATAATAGTGATCAAAATTACCCTTCATACCTTCGATCAATAATGTACTATTGATCGAAGCTTCATACTTAAAGAGTGCGCCTGCACAATGTGCTAATGATGGTGCAGCGCCTAATGTCGTCTAGATTTCAAATTTTGAAAGTTCATTGTAGAATTATTTTTTTAAAACAACTCAAACGACATTTTTTTGTCTTTTTTACCGATTTTTTTTTTTAAATTAAAACTGGTGTACTATGTATAGAAACCAGAGCATTCTTATATTAAAGTGCATTTCACCCATAATAATATATGAGTTTCTGATTTTTAAACATTTATTTTCGTTTAGAAGAAGTGAAAGTTTTGTTATTCTTCTTCGGGAGTATGTAAAATAACGCCACATATCGACGACGTATATTCGTTAGTACTTAAATCGCTAGAGCACTAACTTGTCCAGTGGTATTCTACATAGATGGCGCTGAAGGCAAAACATTTTAAGGTACGGAACATAATAATGTACTCTGTGGTACGGAATATCTTCTGTGTAGATTGTGAACGAATATTTGGTACCATACCTAATCCTCGACGCTTTGGATTAGGTACGGACTCGCATCGAAAAATACCTAATCCACATACCTGTTCTAATATTTATGCCTCACCTCTACGTTGGACGCAACTGTATAACGTGCGCATCCATATCCCCCTCCTCTGCGCTCTGTGTTCTTTTTACGTGGCGGGTCCACAATACTGATGACAGTTATATCGCTTAAATATAGCTCAACCAATTGAAATTGTTAATTAATTTCGTATTCCACGTATGGTGTATGGTATGGGTGGTTATTAGTCAGTAGCAATCGGACACTCCCTACCGCTCTACCCAGAGCAGGAGGAGTCATTTGATGATTTCCCACCCTCCAAAAAAAAAATTAGGTATCTAGCACACTCACATGTAGAATCGCTGTCAATAACTACAGAACACTAACTTCACTTAAGTCTCAGAGATGGCGCGCACATAAACATCGTCGATCATCCTTTTAATACATAGATGTCGCTTTTATACATTTCTACGGGGTGAGGTTTCTTTGGAGCTGTATTTACAATTAAAGAACCGTGTTCAATGTAACTTGGTGTCCTGCACTGCATGAGCGACGAGTACAACGCGACGCTGCGAACTTGGTTTGGCGTTTGCCTTGTGACCCGGTGGTCGTAGGTTCGATTCCCACTGGAAGCATACCTTGTAAAGTTGTTTCCTGTTTGGCTAGGTTAGGTTAACTTTACAAAGTATGCTTCCCGTGGGAATCGAACCGGGTCACAAGGCAAACGCCTAAACCACGGAGGCAGTTCACTCATTCTTTGTATCGTTACTACTAACAGAATCGTTTTCTTTTCTCAGATACAAACCATTTTCCATTGGTGGACCCGTTACCGCAAATGCGGTTATACCTACCGCAAATCCACCAAAGTAGCGACCGACCAAGTAGATTCTAAACCCAATATATATCATCATTATATCCAGACTGAACCTGGCAAAGAATTGGGAGCTTGTTCTGACATTGTGAGGTACAGATTGTGTGAAGCTGGATTCCGTCATATACTCATGAAGAAGCCAGAATTAAATGTGAAAACAGAGCAGATAATTAGGTAAGTATCCCTCATTTTATTTTTTGTAGGGTGGGACATCAACTGACTATAAGCCACCCATGTTCCTTTGTGTCGAGGCCGCGGTATCTCTTTCGAACAACCCGCAGTCCCGACGGGAGGTATGTATCCTTTAGTTTGATGATGGCAAATTAATAGAACAGTTGTTAACTCTTTCGGAACCAAGCACTCAGCATATGGGTCGAACAATAATTCGTTTGTGTGTCCAAAACTCCAGACCACAACCACAACCCGCCTCCGAGTTGTCGTTATACGTAGCTGTAGTTAACTTTATATATTTCACATGCCAATTTGTATGCATTCTATGAACTTGGCAGTGGAAGTGACTAGCTTTGAGACTTCGATCTGGACACTTTGCGTTCTTGATGAAAAAAGTCGAATCACCAAATGATATTGCTCGTTACAAAATTGTTGACGTACAACATTTCCTAATGGAATGTTTTAAAAATAAGAAAGAGTCAGCAATTGGAAAGAGGTAGGTACATTCTTGCTTTGAATGCAGACGTGTTAGATGTAGGAGAGAACACAGATAGTTCTACACTGATGGTGGGGCCGAATAGTTCTGGAGTGGCGACTGTGTATCGGAAGACGTTGCGGTGGAAGGGATCCCACTAGGTGGACCGATGACCTGGTGAAGGTGACGGGGATCCACTGGATGCGAGACGCACGAGATCGGTTAATGTGGCGACATTTAGGGGAGATCTATGTCCAGCAGTGGAAATGTTTCGGCTGAAATAATGTCGATCTTATATCTTTTTATTTTTTGAAGTGTGGGAAATCATCAAAATGACACAGACTTCAGACTTCTACTGACTAAAAAAACCACCCATGTTCCTTTACAGCCCTTTGTGTCGAGGCCGCGGTATCTCTTTCGATAATCAGCAGCCCCGACGGTATGCCTTTAAATATGATGTATTTATTTCAGCGAGAATAAAAAGAAGCATGACGATTTAAAACAGCGCATAATAGCGCTGAAACAAGAAGGAATCGCTAACAACCGGGTCGCTTACTTGTTGAATACTTCAGTAAGTATTAAATAATGCTCAAATTATAACTTTTCTTTTTTAAAGCTTTGCCCCCACACTAGGAATTTCTCCTGTATCGTGGGTGGCGACGTGCGTTACAAACATTTAAACTCACATACACACAAAAACCCAGACCCGGAACAACTATCAGTAGCCTATACAAATATTTGTTCCGTGCAGGGATCGAACCCGTGACACACAGAGCGGCACTCAATTGCTTGAGCCGCTACGCCAACCGTACCGTAAAAAACTACGTGCCGTAAAATATGTGTGTGTGTGGTTTTTATCTGAATTTTTCGCATGTTAAATAGAATAAAACCGGCCAAGAGCGTGTCGGGCCACGCTCAGTGTAGGGTTCCGTAGTTTCCCTTCCGTCACAATAAGTGTTCCCACTGATGAGTTTACAGGTGGGTATCCATTATGTTTTTTTTTATTTTTTTTTTATATAAATTTTTAATTTTTTTTTTTTTCACTTTCAGAATGATTTTCCTAAAAAGTACTTATAAAGTTCTACTTTTCAGATTTTTTTCATATGTAAACTTATTGTTCAAAAATTAGAGGGGGGGGAGGGGGGCACATTGTTTTTACTTTTGGAGCGATTATTTCCGAAATTATTGACATTATCAAAAAATGATTTTTAGTAAACCCCTATTCATTTTTAAATACCTTTCCAACAATATAATCACACGTTAGGGTTGAAATTTAAATAAAAAAATCACTTCCCACTTTACTTATAGGGGGGCTACCCTAATAAAACATTTTTAACAATTTTTATTTTACCATTTTGTCGGCGTGATTGACACACATATTGGTTCCAAATTTCAGCTTTCTAGTGCTAACGGTCACAGAGATTAAGCGAGGACGGACAGACAGACATGGCGAAACTATAAGGGTTCCTAGTTGACTACGGAACCCTAAAAATGAACAGAAAGAATACTTTGGAAAGAAAGAGAATTCTATCGATCTTTTCGCTTGATGTTTTAAAAAGTTGAAAAAAAAAATGCAAGTTTTATTAAAATATTGTTTAATAACAAAATAATAGTCTCCTCCGTGCCTCGGAATGCAGTTTAAGCCGTTGGTGCCGCCGTGGTCCCGGCAGACATTTGTAGATCTTTAACAGTCGTAACACGTTGATAGGTAGTCAGTAGGTATGTACACCGATTACATATCGAGTTTATAAATTTTTGACAGACGTTACAGGTAGTCAGCGACTCGATAGTCAGACAACTAGTTTTACCAATGGGTATCGTATTACAAAGTACTAACTGGGTTGTGGGGGTCAGATAGGCAATCGCTCGCATGTAGAATACTGGTATTCAGCTGCATCCGGTTAGACTGGAAGCCGACCCCAACATAGTTAGGAAAAGGCTACGCAGATGATGACCTCCCCATTATTGACTACGGTGATGTGTGCTACTATGACCTGAATGCAGATTTCCTCAACAAACTTGACCGACTTCTAAATAACTGCATTCGATTCGTCTTCAATCTTCGCAAGTACGATCATGTATCTGTACAGCGATCGATACTAAAGTGGTTACCTATCCGAGAGCGCAGAGCGTTGAGGGATTTGACAACCCTGTTTTCCCTTCTTCACAAGACCACTTCCCCTTCTTACCTGACTTCCCTATGTCAATATTTGTGCACTGCTCACAGCAAGACTCTTCGTTCCGCTAATAATCGTCTTCTACGGTGTCCTTCTCATCGCTCTGGTTTTATAAAATCTTCTTTCTTTGTCCAGGCGGTCTTCCTCTGGAATGAACTCCCTCAGGATATCAGGACAGTAAACAGTCAGTTCACATTCAAAATGAAAGCTCGCGAGCACATTCGCAACAAGTTGGCAGCTTCGTCTCAGAACTAAGTTGTTATAGTTGTTTTTTTCTTGTGTATCTTTCACAGTTTATATATTTTATGTATATATCTATGTATATATTTATTCTTATATGTTAGGTATATATATATATTTAGCATGTTTACTTTGTGTTTATCGGTAATCATCGTGCTTGCAACAGCGCCGAAATATCGGGAGCTCAAAACAAAAAGTAAACATGGTAAATCCAGCCAGCCAGCGGCTTCACCCGCTACAACTCGAAATTATCCCACGGGAAGATAAAATCAATATAAAAACTATCCTATGTGTTAATCCAGGTTATAAACTATCTGTGTACCAAATTGTATCCGAATCCGTTCAGTAGTTTTTGCGTGAAGAAGTAACAAACATACACACTCACAAACTTTCGCCTTTATAATATTAGTGTGATGTGATCTATTCTGTTCTTATATTTTCAGCGAATCACAGTCCGTAAGTGGTGGGACCGATGGTGTAACGAAGGTCACATGCAGAACATGAAAGGTCCTTCTGGACGGAAGAAGAAGACAACGCCAGAAGAAGACCAGTTGTTGATACAGCGAGTGATGCAAGAACAGACGGTCCATACGCCCTCCTTGGCTAAGGAACTTGGCATTTCTTTAGCGTAAGTATCCATATTTGTTTTATATTTGCTGTTTGTGCAGGAGCAGTTGTGGTCCAGTGGTGGTGGACAGAAAAAAATCAGCTTCTGAAGTCGGTGACATTTGTTTGTTCGATTTGGTTGTTTTGCCACCAGTCCATTCCATTGTATATCGCCGAAGATCAGCACCAGATCTTCACCAAATTAAAATGGGACCACATCAGGAGTATACTCTTTCAAATAAAAAAAGAATTTTGAGAATCGGTCCACAAATGGGGGAGAAATCAGGTAACGTACATAAAAATAATACATACACACGAACATAGAACCTCCTCCTTTTTTGAAGTCGGTTAAAAATATGTTTCGCCGACCTCAAATAACATGAGACAAGGGCTGGATGATGATGATGATGATGATGATGATGGAAACTGAGATTGAAGTATAAAATTTTTGTTTTCTTTGTTTCTAGGTCTTTAAGAAGAAGACTAAAGGCAGCGGGATTTCAACACATGGAAAGGAAAGCCTATGTTCCCTTGAAAGCAGGCCGGAGTCAAAAGTAACTACTTATCAATAGGGAATCGGACAAAAAAAAACTAATTAGTCCGTCAGATAGATTTCCAAAAAATATTGGACACGTATTTTTTCTTTTTTCTCGTAAACAAAACATGAAGACGATACAGTGCTTCGAAAACTCGTGTGACGTCATAATTATGATAGTACATTTTGTACCTTCAAGTGACGTTTCAAGCCCCTCTCCATCATCTTTGACGGGCTTTATCTTCGTCAATTTTTATTGATTTGATAAAACAAAAAACACGTATCCAATATTTTTCGATAATCTAACTAACTGACGGACTAAATAGAATCATATTTTTTTGAGTCAGTCCGATCCCCTATTTTCATCTTTATTCTTCTTTCAATAAGACACACATCGTGTTACCCAGTACAAACTGGGTTGTGGAGGTCAGATAGGCAGTCGCTCCATCTATATAAATAAAAAGAGAAGTTCTGACTGACTGACTGACTCATCAACGCCCAGGCCAAATCCTTGGACCTAGAAAGCTGAAATTTTGCTTTTTTTGGTTCCCTTTATAATGTAGACAAGGAATAAGGAAGGATTTTTCGAAATTCAACCCCTAAGGGAGTTAAATAGGGGATGAAAGTTTGTATGGAAAATCGACATTTTTTCATCGTCATCGGCGAAGCCGCTGGCAAAAGCTAGTGTAAAATACTGGTATTTTACATCTCTGCCGTGGTGTGGCGTTATGTTGTTTTATTATGTAAAAAGAATTCGATATCCACCACAACTGCGCAGTTTCGCTAGCTAAATTAAGTTCCATAATTTAATATCAATTTTATTAATTTACAGGGTCGATGAGGACCTAAAACAACAAATAATATCAATGAAACTAAACGGCGTTTCAGTCACGGACATCGCGAACCAGTTTCAAGTTCCGGTGAGTATCTACAGGGTGTAAGAGAGAGCCCTCCGCAAACTGACAGGGTGTTTTCAGCTCCTTATTTTGAATAATATTATACTGGAAAATTCTGGTTATTAAAAAAATAGGTAGGTATAACGTGAAATCCGATGTTCACTTCCTGTTAGCTTACAGAGTTCATCGAACTTCTCGCAGCGCTTGCCGTTCGCTACGTGCGTTTTGCCACAGCAACAATACTTTGGTTATGAGGAAATAAAACAAATGAAATTTATTTATTTATTTCCCCTTTGGACCCATTCCTTAAATCCTTACAGATTGGCCAGAGAAGGCAAAACATCGGGAAAGATGGAAGGAAATGGGGGAGGCCTTTGCCCAGCAGTGGGACAAGAAAGGCTAGTAAAAAAAAAATAAAAAAATCCCCAATCAACTTTGAACCTTATGCTTTTGCGAGTAGTTACAAATCTGTTAAAGAAATTTGTCAGATTCTAGTACAATGCGATCAAATTATCTTGGCAGGTCCGAACTTGTTGTATAAAAGTGTTATGATATATATTTTATTTGTATTTCTCACTGTTTAAATTAGATATTTTCTGATCGTTTAAAGTATTGGTTTATCTGGCAATAACAGTTTTCTTCACAAGTTTACATGCTATGCAAGTTCGCAGAGCCTATGTTCAGACCTGCCAAGATAATTTGATCGCACTGTAGCTAGATGTCTACACTATAATTATTATAACAGTTAATTTTAATTTACAGCGAACAACAATATACCAATGGTGCCAGCGCTGGTGCAGAGAAAATGGCGTCTTATCAACAAATGACATGAACTACACAAGCACGTCAACAGAACAAGGACAAACTTACACAGAAGAAGCGTTCGTCGACAAGAATTCGGAGACTCCAGTCATATTATCCGCTAAGAAATCTTTGTGGCAAAAACTACCTGATATAGAAAGCATGCTATCACCGAAAAATGAATCCGCTCAGTTTTAAAATATAATCCCTCCGTAAATTTACATTACCTCCTACACCAGCCATCCTTGTCAAGCCTTCTCTTCCAGTGTGTAAAAATTAAATCCTCATAGATTTCCTTCGCCTCGGAACGAGCGGAGGGGTCTGTCAGACTTACTGACTAAAAGCCACCTAGGTGTTCCCTTTCCACACTTTTACCAGGCATCATGGGAATAACTGCGATCCCTCATCATCAGCCTATAACGTTCCCACTGCAGGGACTCAGGCCTCCTCTCTAGGAGAGAGATGGGCTATAAACCACCACGCGGGCCCAGTGCGGGTTGGTAGATGTCACATGTCTTCGATATTTTTTTGGGTCTAAGACATGCCGGTTTCCTCACGATGTTTTCTTTCACCGTTTTGAGAGCAGTGGTGATGAGATGAAATAAATTACACAAAGTAATGCGCCTGACTGGGTTCGAATCCACGATTTACTGTTCGTAAGTCGGGGCCGCCACAACTGGGCCACCGTTGCTATCAGCGTACAGTACAGTAAATCTGTAAAATTTCTTTATTAGATTTTCAACTATCGTTAAAGTATTAGATTGTGCTGGCAACTCTCTACATAATTTATGTTCTTACAGAAAGTATTCTTAGAGAATTCTATAAATGCTATTGTAAATAGGTATGGATAAAAAATAAGTGCTAAAATAAATGTTATTTTAAGTGTAAATTGTTATTTTTAGGGATGTTTAACATCCCTCTCATCATCTGCCTAGCCTTTTCCCATTTATGCTTGCTGCTGATCAATCTTCAGGGCTACTATGACGCCTTAAAACAGTCCTAACTTATTCTTAATCCAGTGTGGAAAAGAGATGGCGCTAGACAACCTGTATAGTTCTGTCACTTTTCCACACTGGAATAGGCACCTGGTTCGTGTGTAGACCCTCGAGGTCCGCTTTTTTTTTTTTTTTGGTGGGTGGAAAATCATCGAATGACCCCCCCCCCCCCCCCCCCGCTCTTGGGCAGAGCGAAGGGGAGTGTCAGACTTCTACTGACTAAAAACCGAACCCATGTTCCTTCTTTGCCCTTGCGCCGAGGCCACGTCATCTAGTACAAAAATCTGCGGCCCCGACGGGGATCCGCGGTCCCGACGGGAGTCCCTCGAGGTCCCCTCACGCAATCTTCTGAAAGGAAACAGGAAGGAGGGCCCATACTAACCTACCAACGTAGGTAAGATCAGAGCGGCTGGATAATATTACCTCCAGCCACGTGTTCCTCCATTTATACATTCCTTTTTACAATATTAACCCTATATATTCATCATCATAAGCCTATTAAATACGTTCCCACTGCAGGGACACAGGCCTCCTCATTGAGGGAATAAGCTATAATCCCTGGCAAATCTGATGCGTTGCATCAGTGTTCGTGGTACGAGTTTAGACCCAGCATCTACTGACCTGCATGAAAGAGTACTTTTGGCCGAAGGGTGTCTTGTATCGACGTTTCAGGGGACGCTCGTGACACCTGACAGCGAAACACGACGCCGACAACGTATTGTAACGTGATTTACTTGCATGGTTGTTGAGGGAGACGCGGGGGTTGTCAAACTAAGTGTGAACAGACGTGAAAGCTACGGGCATGCCAGCTGTTTCGAATTCGGTCTTGTCTTTTGAAACCCAAAATGCTACGTTCCATTGCCCTTTGGCATACTCCAAGGCGGAACTTTTGATTCTCGGTGAGAGACCACGTCTGAGCACCGTAGGTTAGGACGGGCAGAATGCACATGTCGATGAGTTTGCGCTTCAGGGAAACCGGAAGATCTCCCTTCATTAGCGTCTTCATATTAGACCAATAGCTTTTCCAGGCGTTTTCGACTCTGTGATCGATTTCTCTTTCTTGCCTGTTTTCGAAAGATACTAACTGGCCCAAGTAGATATACTCATCGACATATTGTATTTCCTGCCCATCTACCTCGACCCTACGCTTAGTGCTGTTGGTCATCACCTTGGTTTTTGACCGATTCATAGTTAGTCCCACCCTAGAGCTGGCCGTACTCAGTTCTTGGAGCATAGTCTGCATAGTCTGTAGTTCCAGGGCTGTGGGGGCAAAAAGGACTATGTCGTCGGCAAATCGGAGGTTTGTCCATGAGGCTGCTAGCGATCTAAATATCTCCTCAAGAGTGCTGGTGAATAACTTCGGAGAGAGCGTGTCAACCTGTTTATCACCCTTCTGAATGCTGAACGAAGGTCCAGCAGTATTCAATTTGATATTTAATTTTGCTGTGCTGATAAGGTAATGTTTTTTAAAAGGTCTATATATTGTTTTTCCAGTTCCTGATTTGATAAAGATTTAAATATTTCTGAGTGCTTGATGCTATCGAATGCCTTCGCATAATCTACGAAGGCCAAGTATAGTTGTTTATTAAATTCTGTGTATTTTTCTAGAAGTTGGTGGTCTGTTGTTGAAAAACTAGGGCGAAATCCGGCTTGTTCTGGTGGTTGATGTTTATCCAGTGTTCCATCTATACGATTGTGTATTACCTTAATAAAGGTCTTGTAGGTAGATGTGAGATGTTAAACTGATTGGACGGTAATTGCCAATGTCACTTTTGTCGCCTTTTTTATGTACCTAATAGAACTACCTATGTTTGATTTGCACATTGCTTTTGGGATTTGTCATGTGTATACGCGATGGTAATACTTGCAAGCCAGCTATTTTCCCGATTTCATGGCATGCGTATCCCCGCCATAATAGAGGCACGTGTTTAACATTACTTACTGCTGTCTCGGGTCCAGTTTAAGGCCTCAGCCTCGAATTTTGCGGGCAGAGTGCACCGCTCGTTGCCCGCTCCCGCGCCGCTGTTTTCCGAGAACTGGTCCATTTGATTGTACGCATAAGATCCTGCCGCTCCCGCCGCCCCGCTGCCCGCAAAATTCGAGGCTGAGGCCTAATGGAGGGGGCTGGATATCCCCAATTTCGCCGTCCCTGGATCTGATTATGTTTTAGGCCGCAAATTCGGAGATGCGTTTCTTACAGCGTGCAGCGGGGTGTAAAATGGATGACTGAAACGCCCCGCTGCACGCTGTAAGAAACGCGTCTCCGAATTTGCGGCCTAAGAGGTAAACAGTAGGTAGTAGGTAGGTAGGTAGGTAGGTTTATGAATTATATAGTTTATTAATTTGCTGAAGTACGCGGCACACTAAATATTCAGTTTTCGACCGATTCGCATAGGTATGTATAAAATGAAAAACGTTTTAAACATCAAAATATTTTTTATTGTAGTAGGTACGTAAGTAATTATTATGTAAGTACTTATTTTTACATATTTATAACAAAATAACAATAGTTTTTAGAGCATTTTCAGGTGAAGGAATTTTAAAAGTGGCAAAACAGAAAAGGGAATCGATTCTTGTGGTACGGGCATGTGATAAGGTGTAATGATTCGAATCGCATGTGACTAAAAAAAGTCCGAAAAAATCTTATTAGTCCGTCAGGTAGATTTCTAAAAAATATTGGACACATATATTTTTAAATGAAGACGATACAGTGCTTTGAAAGCTCGTGTGACGTCACAGCGTGCTAATTTTGACGTGACAACGTCTTATAAATTGGTTTGCCGGGTGACACTTCAAGAAACTGCGTTACGCTCCGCTCACGTTATGCGCTCACAATGAGAGCGAGTGAGAGGCACGCGTCCCTTCCACTCGGGCATGGTTAGCCCGCCTAAGAGCGAGAGAGACAGACATAAAAAGTGAATTATTTTACCACTCAAAGTCGTTGTCACGTAAAACTTTCGCCCGTATACCGACTTTACAGGCAACCAATTTTTTTTTTTTTATCAGAAAGTAGCGTCACAAGCCCCCACTCGAAACTTTGACGCGTTTAATCTTCGTAATTTTTTATTGATTTGTTAAAATAAAAAACACGTAAGTATCTAATATTTTTCGATAATCTAACCGACGAACTAAACAGAATCATATTTTTTAGTCAGGAAACATTCCTATTCCTAGCTATTTTCATCTAATTTTGAATTTTCAGGCACAGATTCCACATCGGGCAATTTCTTCCATTTAGATTTCATTGCGGATAGTATAACCGGTGTCTCCAAACTCTTTTCGACGTTCGCATCTTCTGTGCTCTTCTGTTCTTGTTCTGTCGAGGTGCTAGTATTCTGGACCTTAGTCGTGTTTATGTTATTTTCTTTACACCACCGCCTCCACCATTGGTATATAGTCTGACGCTGAAATAATAAAAAAAACACATAAGGCCGCAAATACGGAGAGGCGGGGCGTGCAGTTGAATGGAATTTCATTCAACTGCACGCTGGACGCTCTAAAAAACGCGTCTCCGAATTTGCGGCCTAAGGCAGCGTTCAAGTACTACGTAACGCAATTTTGTCCCTCCCGTTGTAACGCACCGTAACGTTTTTCTGTACCCCCCGTCCACCAAGTAAAACGTTACGTAACCACCAAGTGGGCATTTTTACCTTTTTTTTTTTTTTGGTGGGTGGAAAATCATCAAATGGCATTTTTACCTAAATTTGAAAGGAGATTGCCCGCGTACAGTACTCTTGATAAATGACTTGTGTATCAAAACCTAGACCGGCATAAAATATCTAAAATCAAAATACATTTTTTAAATAAGTTTTAACGATTATTTACAATGGGATAGTTTTTCAAACAATAAATAAGTACTTTTATATTTCCGAGAGCAGTGGTGGCCCAGTGGTGGTGGCCCCGACTTACGAACAGTGAGTCGTGGGTTCGAACCCCGTCAGGCACATTACTTTGTGTAATTTATTTCATCACCACTGTTCTCAAAACGGTGAAGGAAAACATCGTGAGGAAACCGGCATGTCTTTGAACCAAAAAATTCGAAGATATGTGACATCTACCAATCCGCACTGGGCCCGCGTGGTAGATTATAGCCCATTCCTCTCCTAGAGAGGAGGCCTGAGTCCCGCACGTGGGAACATTATAGGCTGATGATGATATTTCCGACGTCATAGTACGCCATTTTTTACTGTCACGTGCCAATACTAGGGATTTTATATCGTAGTGTGGGTACATTGACATTTATAGTGCGTTTGTCACATTTTTACAATACAGTATGACGGTATGTTATTTTTGCTGGTTTTGTTACGTTGTGCTTCGAGTTGAACCTTTTAGTTTCTCCATTACCGCTGCCAACCCATTGACAATAAACATACTTCTAACGCCGCTGTACCGTGTGTGTTGATTATAGCTAAATACAGGACTTTTTGTGTTGTGATCATGGCGAACGCAACATATGCACAGACATTGGTTGTCGGAGATTCCGAATAACGTCATGAACATTTTAGGAGACTGGATCTCACCAACACCGGTAAGAATAAACATTGTCTTTTAACGTAGAATGGTGTTTTTATTTAGGAACTGTACTTTTATGTTTATGTACCAAATAACAAATCTTAGAGGCAAAAGTACAATCCATGTGTGTGTGTTAGTTCCTCACCTTACCAGTTGAGTTACCGGATTTTAATATAACTTTTAAAGATAGGAACCTCATACTGATGTGTTGTTAATAACCAACTTATTAACTAAGAAGGTTTATTTCAATCAGTGTATTCGAGGATATTAATTGTATGTAGTACCTATCATCATTTAAGATTAGAGTTGCACAGAAATATAATTATTTAAATAAGTTTTTTTTTCAGCTGTCAACCGAAGGCACATTGTGTCAGGAGTGTTTTACACTGTTGCAAAATGCACTCACATCCCAGGGATAGTTGACACCTGTAGTAGGACAAACGGCCGTCTGCTACGGCTGTGGGGTTTCCGTACTGAGATCAAGAACTCATCGACTGCCATTAGACTGCCCACAAAGAATCATATTACTGCGAGGGGTTCTATCTCATCAGGTAATATATAATTATTTTGTATACACATACGACAGAGAACGTTAGCTTGTTTTTCTAGCCTATCAGCTACGAATTCTCCAAGGTGCTAAACTAGTCCACACTCTTTACTGTTATCTTACTAGTGATTGTACATGTTTAGGCTGGTCAAATTATAAACAAGTCATTGTATTGATCTACAGGTGTCACGTCTGGATAGAGTTTGCCGAACATGTTGGATAACTGCAACTAGACAAACTCACGATGCTGACTGAGTGGAAGATTCTGCTACCTAAAACCGATCTCAGAAACATATTGAACAAGATTTTGACATTCCAATGCCACCCCCCCTGCCAGAACAGAATGTTAACCCTGGTCGACCAGTATTATGGATTGTTAATAAGGTTAATTCAGGAACATAATATTAACGTGTTGGTGCCACACCAAACCATTGCTTATCCAGTAACTGCAATAATTGAGCGTCTATTGGTATCAATAGTGAAAGGATTACTGATACAGCGCGGCGGCGCCACAAAATATAATTATGTTCCTTACGCCCGAATACTCGAACGTCACTTAATTATATGTAGCCCTCAAAACTCGTGCTATCTCTGTCACTCTGCGTTAAAGTAACAAAGACAGCACGAGATTTAAGTGCAACTTAAAATTGAGTGACGTTCGAGTATTCGGGCGTTAGAGTACCCGAATCTGCAATTTCTATTTGAATAAAAACTTGTGGGACAGAGAAGAACTGAAGGTTGCTGTGTGCATAAATGTGCATAGTATGGTGGTACTTATTTGAGCTGGTGACGTTATAACAATATTAATGTTCAGCTCCATTATTTTTAGAAGAATAAAATATAAGTCCAGAAATAATCATTCTTTCATTTATTGTATTTAGTATTGTGTGTGTTCCCTTCCCACCCTACTTACAAAGACAATTTCATGATTTCCACTACCTTAAGATTTGAATAGGATCTAGAAATAACACTGAGCGATTGATTATCTTAGGATATCTATGACTGGCCTGTTGGTCTAGTGGTTAGTGACCCTAACTGCTATGCCGGAGGTCGTGGGTTCGATTCCCACCCAGGACAAATGTTTGTGTGATGAGCTCGATCATTTGTTCTGTGTCTGGGTGTAATTTATCTATAATATGTATGTATTTAGAAATATATAAGTATGTTTTATCAGTTGTCTAGTACCCATAACACAAGCTCTGCTTAGCTTGGGACTAGATGGCGTTGTGTGATAGTTGCGAAAAAAAAAAAAAAAAAAAAAAAAAAAGATTTCTTAGAGAGAAATCTTGTAATATTCTCGCATTTCATGGCAATGAAACGCAAGAATATGATTTTAAAATGCTCAAAATCTAAATCAGTAAGACTTGGTAAAGTCGTCACAGGTGGTCACCAGGAACGGGCCACCTGAAACATCTAAATCGTTATAGATTTTACAAAAATATGCTTTAAATACACAAATCTCATTATATAAACTCATTCAGACCCTTTCAAATAGCTTTTTCAACTAATTTTTGGTTGAGCATAACCTAAACATCGTCATTTATTTTTTGTAAATATCTCGAAAATGCCATTGTCGATTGTGTTCAATCTTTTGAGGTAGTATTTAGACATGCCATCGAGTATTTTAAAGATGATTTGATGAAGACACAACAATGTTGAATTGAGTACATTTGCCCATAGTGCCGCTGGCATTCTTCTTTTGAGTAAAAATCATTTTTAAAAAAATGTGTGAGAGAATCACTCTACGCGACCGTTCTGAAGGGTTTAAAAAAAAACAATGTTACGTCGTAACGTTTTAGGTACAATTTTACAAGACTAAAAACTGTCTTGGACACCCAACAAAATTAATCAGAAAAATTAGCGGAGAAGGAAAAACATACTTTCTACTAGGTTTAATTTTCTTAGTTGGAGGATTAAGCAGAGGGGTAGCTAACAGTATACACACATTTCGCCAGTTATGTCTAATTCACATGTAATATAGTTACTAACCGGTACTCTGAATTGGGTCGCAATCTCAGTAACTGAAACGCCTTTGCTTTTCATCAACATTATTCGTTCTTTCAGTTCTTCGTTGACCCTGTAAAAAGAAAGAAAAAATATTTATTTGGCGCAAACCACAAGAACATATAACAAAAAAATTATAAAAAAAAGCCTAAAATTAAACAAAAAAAATGAGTGCATAAAAAATTCATACTTCTTATATTATCTAATTTCTATTAAAACGTTTTGGCCCAAAATTCAGCTATGCGAACTCCACTCGCTGATGCAGTGCTAAGGTCGTCGTCAAGTGTACATGTGTCGGGCATGCAGCGCAAGATGGGAGCAAGGCAGTAAGGTCTAACGACCCCAAACACTGTAGTGTCACGATAAGCTGGTTATCAAGCTACATAGCCTGACCAACTGTCGCAAAGTCGCATGTCTGTCGGTCTTCTACAGACTGTACTTCGGAGAGTGTGCGCAAGAGCTCCACGAGCTGATCCCACCATCTCCCTTCTTCCATCGGGAGACTAGACGTACTGCAGGGTATCACCGATACCTAGTCGACATTCCACACATTCGAACGAAGCGCTTTGCTGGGTCCTTTATTATGCGCACAGCCAAGGAGTGGAATTCCCTGCCTGCGTCGGTTTTTCCGAGTTCATATAACCCTAATCTGTTTAAGTCGCGAGTAAACAGGCTTCTACTGGGTAAGCTCGTTCCATCGTCGACCTCATCTCTGCCCTTAGGGCAAGATTGAAGTCAAGAGCAAGCCCATTTATAATAATAAAAAAAAGTGTCAGTTTCTAAGCCGCCTCAAGAGCTTCTGACATCCCGTCAGGGTTGCGGGTTGTTCACAAGAGATACCGCGGCCTCGACATAAAGGGCTAAGAAGGAACATGGGTGGTTTTTAGTCAGTAGAAGTCTGACAATCCCTTTCGCTCTGCCCTAGAGTGGGAGGAGTTATTTGATGATTTTCCATCCGCCCGAAAAAAGAAGGGCTTCTGACATGATTCGACGGCCGGGACCACCGGCTTATACGTGTCTTGAAGCACGGAATCATCTTTTTATCAGACAATCAGGTGATTCAAGCCTGCAATGTCCTAGCCAAACTGGATACAACTTTTTACAAAGTATGCTTCCCGTGGGAATCGAACCCACGACCACCTGGCCAGAAGGCAAACGCCCAAACCACTCGACCACGGAAATATATAAAAAATATATATTTTATTTTTATAACATATCCTAACATAACGCCTGTAATCCACGAAGTTTTAAGCAGAGGTGTACTAAATAGTACACCCACATTTCTGTAATGTTTAAGTCCCATGTAATAGTGGGCAAGTCTATTGTTATATTTTTAGCTGAAATAGCCAAATATAACATAACACATCACGCCTGTAATCCACGTAGGGCTAGGCAGAGGTCTACCCATCAGTACAACCACATTTCGCAAGTTATTTCAAGTCGCATGTAATACTACTTTGGCAGTCGTTACAGGTAGTCAGTGACCCGAAAGTCTTACAACTAGTCTCACCAAAGGGTATCGTATTACCTAGTATTAACTGGGTTGTAAAGGTCAGATAGGCAGTCGCTCCATGTAAAATACTGGTACTCAGCGGCATCCGGTTAGACTGGAAGCTGACCCCAACATAGTTGGGAATGGGCTAGGCAGATGATTTCAAGTCCCATATAATAGGGGGCGAGCCTATTGCCATCACCACAAATCCAGAATCCAAATCCATCAAAAAAATCTTCATGGAATCTTCATGGAAAAATCCAACAACATTTTGGCCGACCCGGACATCGACCCCATGACCTCATCTCAGCAGTCGCGCTTTGACCACTAGACCAACGACGCAGTCCAAGCGGTAAGAATAATCATCATCACCCTTTTCTTCCAAACTTACTCATCATCTCAGCAGTCACCTACTTTCTAGCCACAAGAATAAAGAATAAGAACCTCGTGAAAGCAGAGAAAGATAAGCAATAGGGGATCGGACTGGGTCAAAATAATATGATTCTGTTTAGTCCGTAAGTTAGATTATCGAAAAATATTGAATACGTGTTTTTTGTTTTATCAAATCAACTAGCTTTTGCCAGCGGCTTCGCCCGCGTGAAGGTTACGATTTTCCATACAAACTTTCCTCCCCTATTTAACTCCCTTATGGGTTGAATTTCGAAAAATCCTTCCTTATTCCTTGTCTACATTATAAAGGGAACCTCTGTGCAAAATTTCAGCTTTCTAGGTCCAAGGGTTTGGGCTGGGCGTTGATGAGTCAGTCAGTCAAACAGTCAGTCAGTCAGTCAGGACTTCTCTCTTTATTTATATAGATAGATAGATAGATAAAAAATGAAGAAGATAAAACGCGTCAAAGATCATGGAGTGGGGCTTGAAACGTCACTTGTTGTAGCATAATATTATCTGTGCTTGTAGGTACAAAATGTACTATCATAATATGACGTCACACGAGTTTTCGAAGCACTTGTATCGTCTTCATTTTTTGTTTACGTGAAAAAAGAAAAAATACGTGTCCAATAATTTTTGAAAATCTATCTGATGGATTAATTCATTCATTCATTCATTCATCATCAGCCTATAATGTTCCCACTGCAGGGACTCAGGCCTCCTCTCTAGGAGAGGGATGGGCTAATTAGTTTTTTTTATGTCCGATCCCCTATTCAAGTATCTAGATCTGGCTCGCGAGGTTGTCGACATGTGGCACGTGAATACAGCAGTCATTGTGCCGATAGTCGTGTCTGCCAATGGCTTAATAGCCAAGAGCCTCGACGAACATCTAAGGAGGCTCTCGCTTGGTGGCTGGATCAAGGGTTTGATTGAGAAAGCAGTACTTCTGGACACGGCGCGCATTGTCAGGAGGTTCCTCTCTCAAGAGCCCTGACCACCGGTAGCCCGGACCGGATTTTTAATTGTTTTTAATCTATTGCATAGATTCTATCGCGGGCCTTGAGTTGAGCGTGGAGAGCGAATCCAGAGATTTCCTAACGAAAATATTCAGGATTCAGTATTCAACCAGGTTGCTATGGTTACGGAAAATAACAAGGTTGTCAACTGAGGGTGTCAAATTAAATAATTGTTTGTCTCTCTGCTTTCTCCTTCTAAAATATTCTTACTCGTATAATTTGTGTACAAAGTGTTTTAAATATGAATAAACATGAGTGAGGAGTGAGTACTCTATAAACATTCATTTTATTATTAGTACGCATCTATCATAAGTTTTATTGGTTTTTGCATTACTATTCTGCGAATCGGTTTAAAACGATTCGTTTTCTTATAAAATATCTAAAATAAAATAAATAATTTTCATATTTTTCAATGTTGACACTTACGTCAGGCTGTCAATACTTTTTCTTTTAAATTTTCTGTCATAGAGTTTCTTACTAGCTTAGTTAGTGTATGAAGGTTAGTTTTGATTTATATAATGTACATCGCGCGAAAGTCGAAGATCAAACTCTTAATATCGTTATTTTTGTTCAAATTTTTTGAATGAATAATTATTTTGGTGTGTAATTACACTATTAATACATAATTATTTATTATTGCATAAGTTGATAAAAAATGCTATGCAATAGATTTACCGCGGCAGTCTCCGAGTGCCACACGTTTTTTATTGCCTTTTTGTAATAAATATTTAAAAATGTATTTAATATGTTAGAAAATGAATAAAGGAAAGAATAAAATTGGTTAATATTTACTTCTCAGTTCGATCTCCTTGTACGGGTACATAAGCTTTTCTCCTCATTGGTCTAAAACCCGCTGTCTTTAGTCTTCTTCTGAGAGTCCTAGAAAAAAAATTACATTATTACATTCTATTATTATTATTACATTTTAACCGTTTTTTTATTTATTTAAACTATTTTGTGATGAATTATAAATGTGGAGTTTTTAGATTAATTGAACGCTCCCTGCGTTCAAGTAACGAATTTGGGGGAGGTTCTTGTGTAACGTTACGATGCGTTGCAGGGGGGAGGGGGTGTTTGAACTACAAATTACGTAACATTGTTTTTTTTAGCCCTTCAGAACGGTCGCGTACAGAGATTCTCTCACGCATTTTTTAAAACGATCTTTTTCTCAAAATTTGAATTGAATGACCACATGAATTTTTTTTTTACCTTCTTCACTTAATTGTGAATTATAACGCCACAGAATTGTGACTTTTAGGTAAAAATGGTCACTTGGTGGTTCCGTAACGTTATACTTATACAGAAAAACGTTACGGGCGTGTTACATGGGGAGGGAAGGGGTGTCAAAAATCTCCAAAAATTGCGTTACGTAATACTTGAACGCTCCCATAAACTAAAGAAAGATTCATCGGTCCCATACGTCTCGCAACCAGTGGAAAAAGAACGATCACCTGTCGGAGACTCCGAATTCCATAGCCAAGGAACGAGTGTGGACTTTTTCTTCTAGTGCCACTCGCTCTATCATAAGCTGATCTTCTTCTGGCGTCGTCTTGTTTCTTCTCTTTGTCTTGCGAGTTTTTCTGTAGTCCTCCATGTGACCTTCATTGCTCCAGCGGTACAACCATCTACCCACAGTTGTTCGCTAAAACATAATATAGGGTTTAAAGGACAGCCCTCTTCAGACTGATACAGTAAATTCTATAGGGTGATTAAGTACCCTTAACAAAGCCGAAAGATGCTTGTTCTCCCTGTGGTACCGCTGGAGCAATGAAGGTGACATGGAGGACTACAAAAGGACTGGCAAGAGAAGAAAGACGACGCCGGAAGAAGACCAGCTCATGATTCAGCGAGTGGCGCAAGAAGAGACGGTCCATTCTTCATCCCTGGCTATGGTATTTGAACTTTCCACCGGGTTATCTTACTTTTCTTATTATGTGGTTAGTGCCTAAAGAAGCGTTTAAGTATTACGTAACGTAATTTTAAGAGAGTTTTGAACGTCACGTAACCCTGTAAAAAACACGACTGAAACAAATGAAAAGCCAAATACAAGCACTTCTAAGTTAAACAAAACTTGGAAGGTCTATTCTATTTTCGTAATTTTAGATTTAAATGGACTCCACCTGCTTCCAAGTTTTGTTTAATTTGAAAGTGCTTGTTTTTTGCTTTTCATTTTTTTTAAGTCGGGTTTTTAACTAATTTTTAACCGACTACGGCGAAGCCAAAAGGAAGGGTAATGATTTTGGCAGTCTATGTATGTATGTTCCACCGTAGCACCTAAACTACAGAATGGATTTTAACCCATTAAGCGCCAAAATGAAACTAGCAGCATTTTAAAATCAAAACGTTTATTTTCTAATTAAAAGTGACATAATAAAACCCAAAAGAAAGAAAAAATAAATGTTTTATTATTTTGGATTTTTTTAGAAGGGTGTACTCGCATGAGTACAGCGGCCACTTAGCGGGGAAAAATTTCAACGCACTCTCTTTCTATGCACAGGGTTTTCATGCAGGTTTTACATTGCCACCGTACTCTCGCATGACAAACCGCACATCGCAATTGTTTTTCTAATTTTTTAGGATAGTTCCCAAAGCCACTGTTCGCTAAACATGCCACTGTTGATACTCTGGAACATCGGTTACGACTGGGTGCTGCGCGCCAGCGTAGTCTGCTATGCTGGTGCTGGCACAAGGGGGGTCGTACGAGGCGGCGCCCGAAACCATGACACGCGGGGTTGCGATAGTCGTTGAGAGGATCCGGCAGCTGGGTCTCGAGGTGGCACTGCACAAGTCCGAGGCCATGGGCTTCCATGGACGTGGGAATGTGCTACCGTCGGGATCCCAATTAACGGTGGGAAGGGTTCCCATTGGCGTCGAGTGTACTTTGAAGTACCTAGGACTCGTCCTCGACAGCCGGTGGAACTTCGTCGAGCATTTCCGACGTTTGGCTCCCAGACTGGAGCGGGCCGGGGCTGCTATCAGGTGGCTCTTGCCCAATCTGGGGGGCCAAACGCCTCCTGCCAGAGGCTCTATGCGGGGATCGTGCGGTCCATGGCCCTATACAGGGCCCCGGTGTGGGCGCCTGCTTTGAAGAAGCAGGCCGCCCACCACCTGAACGTGCCCCAAAAGGTGATGGCCGTAAGGCTAGTCAGGTGGTACCGCACGATCTTCCGCGAGGCGGTACCGTAAGTCTTATGAAGACGACAGGCTGTGTCGACGGCGCGTTCGTGTTCCACGCGCGCCTCAAAGAGATGTCAGCAACATGGGAGGGACCCGCAAGGGCTGACGGCCGTCGGGGCTGCGGGTTGTTCTTCACAAGAGAAACAGCGGCCTCGAAATAAAGGGCCAAGAAGGAACATGGGTGTTTTTTAGTCAATAGAAGTCTGATACTCCCTTTCGCTCTGCCCAAGAGCGGAAGGAGTTATTTGATGATTTTACACCCGCCCAAAAAAAAAAACGCTGTGAAGCAGTCACTAAGTCTTCATCAGGTCCTTCTTTTTCATCCGTTACCACACTCGGAGGTGGAGGTATTATGGCTACATCATAGTCGGCCTCATTGTCATTATCTTCTAAAACAGCTTCAACAGCTTTTTCTAACCCCTTGTAGTTGTTAACAGTCGTAAAACGTTTGGGGGCAATGTTAGTAAACTGAAACCAAAATCAAGGTTTTTCTTATATGTATGTTGTCGCTGTACTTGATCGAGTACAGCAAAGTTTACTTCAATAAATTTTCACAAATATTTGCAATTTACTTATTTTCTGTAAATAGTTTTATACAATAGTGATCACTTAATATAAATATTTAAGTTGAATGATCTAGAATTTACATTTAGCTATCGTAAATTATAATAAAGTACACTTACCTACAGTGGCGTGATGTCTCATCAAAATGTAATGCTCACATTGACACAATTTCAAATCTACCCTCATAAGATATTAATATTTTGATTGAGTTATTTATAAACAATAAAAATTACCCGCAAAAACTTATTAAATCGTTCGAATATAAAGGCTAGGTTACAAAAACTAACTGTACTCAAATGAGTACGGCGGCGCTTAATGGGTTAATAAATGAGGTGTCAATAGATTCGTAAGAATAGGCCGGGTAACTTAGGCTATATAAATTTTATCAAATACTAGCTTTTGCCAGCGGCTTCGCCCGCGTGAAAATGAAGATTTTCCATACAAACTTTCATACCCTATTTAACTCCCTTAGGGGTTGAATTTCGAAAAATCCTTCCTTATTCCTTGTCTACATTATAAAGGGAGCCTCTGTGCAAAATTTCAGCTTTCTAGGTCCAAGGGTTTGGGCTGGGCGTTGATGAGTCAGTCAGTCAATCAGTCAGTCAGTCAGTCAGGACTTCTCTTTTTATTTATATAGATTTGTATGACGGAACTTAAATGTCAAATTATACCATCGAAAAAAAAATTGAGATAATCATAACATGTTTGGTATCAAATGAAAGGTCTTGACGAGCACATTACAAATATGTATATAGGATTGGAATATAGTTTTAGTCAACGTATACGTACAGGGCCCTATTTAATAAAACTTACAAGTCTACAATTTTGTAGATAACTGACATAATTGTAAAAATTTCTTACAAGTGCCGTTTAATAAACCTTACAATTTGTAAAAATTCTACAAGTAAAAATTTTACAAATTGTACACTTGTAAATGCTGTTTAATAAACGTTTACAATTGTAAAAAACGCCTGTAGATTTTTATGACAAGTTTGTAGCTACAAATATGTAATTGTAAGTTACAATTTTACATAAAAATGTAAGTTTTGTTGAAGATTCTTAAATCGAGAGTAATTTCATAAATCTTATACATTTAGAATTTGGTTTAACTTCTTTAATATTTGTTTGATTTATAATAAATTTGCCGAGTGGATGTAAGAGCTGCATTTCTCTTAAAATCCAATTTAAGATCATGTCCTATCTTCGTTATAAAATATTCGCCGGTATATTTTTTTTTTCATTAAACCTAAAATTTGACGATTCAAAAGTAAAGTTAACCCTTTATAAAAAAAAATCACCTTTACCGTTCACTCATAATATTCATCATCACTATTTCAACCATTTTTTAAAGAATAACAATAAAATTTCTTCACTTATTTAATTGAGGTACAAAATTGTAAGTTTCTGACACACGGTGAGTCCACCTGTCGAAATTTTTCTACAATTTACAAATATGTAAACTTGTAGCTACAATTATGCGTTCAATAAAACAGTTTTCCCTACAAATTTGTAAATTGTCACCTGTAAAGAGAAAATGTTTATTAAACAGAAATATGTAGAATTGTGGCTACAAGTCTACAAACTTGTCAGTTTTCCACCATGGTAAAATTGTAACTTGTAGTTTTTATTAAACAGAAACTTGTAGAATTGTAACTTGTAGCCTACATTTACAATTTACAATTTGTAAGTTTTATTAAACAGGGCCCAGAATGCGGTCAAACCGTTCTCGCGGTCTAGTCTGTGTTATTTACTCGTATTGTGTAAATAACAAACCAACATCAAGTAGAATATTAGGTACACTATGATAGTTGTATATATTATTGTCATCTCCTTTTAAAACCCTTCATTTTGATAACCTACTCGATGGTAAGGTAATGCAAATGTTTTTTTTTTTTTGCACTCCGTGACTTGGCCCCAAAAATCCGCAAGTTTTCTTTGGTTTTTATTTTTAATGATGCTAGTTACACTCGCGCCACCAAGACGAATCTAACGACGTACATTTTATTCAAATCCGTTCATCCGCTTAGAAGTTATGAGGGAACAAAGAAACAGACATACATTTATACAGGTCAAACACATAACCCTCCTTTTGGGCTTCGCCGAAGTCGAGTAAAAACATCGTAAGCAAAACCAAAATGAACGATCACCAGTCGGAGACTCCGAATTCCATAGCCAAGGAACGAGTGTGGACTTTTTTTTCTAGTGCCACTCGCTCTATCATAAGCTGATCTTCTTCTGGCGTCGTCTTTCTTCTTCTCTTTGTCTTGCGAGTTTTTCTGTAGTCCTCCATGTGACCTTCATTGCTCCAGCGGTACACCCATCTACCCACTGTTTTTCGCTAAAATATAATATGGGGTGTTAAGGACAGCCCTCTTCAGACAGATAGAGTAAATTCTATAAAGGGTGTGAAAGTACCCTTCACAAAGCCGAAAGATGCTTGTTCTCCCTGTGGTATCGCTGCACACTGGGACCCGTTCATACAACGTAAAGCCCAAAACTCGATTTTCAAAATGAGGGTATTTCAAAAAATAAACTATGTCAGGGTAGACTTAAGAATGTATCATATCATTTCTGCAAAATACGGAATCAGTAACTGCTATGTGCTGTCCAGTACATTAGCTCAAAGTTTACGTTATACCCACTTCATCAATTATCCGTGAGTTTGTACTGAATCTTTAAACATTTATTTCTGCAAGTAATCGTTATATTTTATTGAAGTGCATTATGGCTGCAACTAGGCAAGGTATGGTTATTCTAATATTGTTTTTATGAACCATAACAATTAGTACTTTTGGATTTATGACTAATTATATGTGATAGTATGGCTTCTTATATAAATTTTATATTTTTTCGTTTTCGCGCAAAGTGCTATTTTTGAAATATTTTTTTTAATATTTACTAGGTAGGTGTTGATTAGTAAGGAACTGAAGAGATTAGCAATAGCACTTTGCACATTTTCGAGATAATTAATGTTTTTTTGCGCACAAATTTTCGTTAGGCGTTATGTTACTATAAAACCAAAGTATTTAGTCCCTAGCAATTAATTTTAATAAATAAGTTATATTTTGAAGAAAACAGTTATAAATCTTGTCTGTCGCACCTAATTCTGATATTTTTTTGTTGTGGACAACTTTATTTCATTACTAGTTGTTACCAGCGGCTTCATCCGCTACAACTCGAAAATTATCCCTAGAAGGAAGATAAAATCGGTGTAAAAACTATATTATGTGTTAATCTAAGTTATAGACTTCTGTGTACCAAATTTTATCTAAATCCGTTCAGTAGTTTTTGCGTGAAAGAGTAACAAACATCCTCACAAACTTTCACATTTATAATATTAGTAGGACATTTCAGAAGAAAGTTCACCATCATACTTCGCCTTGAAAAATGCAAACCCATGTGAGAGTATATTCCAAAGTAGCAACAAAAAAGTGAAAAAAATCAACAACACAAAAAAAAAAAAACTTCTGAAGAAAAATCTGCTTCTGAAGTCGGTGGCAAAAACAGCCAAATCAAACAAAAAAACTACCAACTAATCTGATTTTTCTTTTTCTTCTGATGTTTATTTATAATTTTTTTTTTTTACTTTTTTTTAGTCGGTTTTTTTTTGCAAAAAAACTATTTTTTTATTTTTCCATTTTCAATTGTTATGTTTTATAACAATATTTACTATGCTTTTAACATTCAACCAAGAAACCTAACCCTAACCTTCAAGATTTCCTTATTATTGCTTTCAACTCCTAACTGTTGAGGAGTACTACCTCTCATAATTAATCAGCTCACCTAGATAACCTGAAAGAATACTGCGATATATACGGCCCCATAATATTTTATTAAAGAATTATCCTCCAACTCCTAACCGTTAAGGAGTTGTACCTTCCATCATCAGCTCATCAACATGAAGTGTTGGCTGCTAGATGCAAATACTTGAATAGTTTTAGAAAAAGTACGAAACACGTAACAAGTGCCTATATAATTTGAGGGTTGCCCTCGATTTCCCTGGGATCCCATCATCAGGTCCTGACTTGGTGACAATGGGACCACCTCGGAAGCATACTCTTTCGAATACAAACAAAAATAATTTAAAAAATTAACATTTTATAGCATTTTATTTATTATTGGAGTTTTGGGCATTACTTTGTATGAGAGGGCCCCAGTGTGCGCTGGAGCAATGAAGGTCACATGGAGGACTACAAAAGGACTGGCAAGAGAAGAAAGACGACGCCGGAAGAAGACCAGCTCATGATTCAGCGAGTGGCGCAAGAAGAGACGGTCCATTCTTCATCCCTGGCTATGGTATTTGAACTTTCCACCGGGTTATCTTACTTTTCTTATTATGTGGTTAGTGCCTAAAGAAGCGTTTAAGTATTACGTAACGTAATTTTAAGAGAGTTTTGAACGTCACGTAACCCTGTAAAAAACACGACTGAAACAAATGAAAAGCCAAATACAAGCACTTCTAAGTTAAACAAAACTTGGAAGGCCTATTCTATTTTCGTAATTTTAGATTTAAATGGACTCCACCTGCTTCCAAGTTTTGTTTAATTTGAAAGTGCTTGTTTTTTGCTTTTCAGTTTTTTTAAGTCTGGTTTTTAACAAATTTTTAACCGACTACGGCGAAGCCAAAAGGAAGGGTAATGATTTTGGCAGTCTATGTATGTATGTTCCACCGTAGCACCTAAACTACAGAATGGATTTTAATAAATGAGGTGTCAATAGATTCGTAAGAATAGGCCGGGTAACTTAGGCTATATAAATTTTATCAAATATTTGTATGACGGAAGTTAAATGTCAAATTATACCATCGAAAAAAAAAATTGAGATAATAATAACATAACATGTTTGGTATCAAATGAAAGGTCTTGACGAGCACATTACAAATATGTATATAGGATTAGAATATAGTTTTAGTCAACGTATACGTACAGAATGCGGTCAAACCGTTCTCGCGGTCTAGTCTGTGTTATTTACTCGTATTGTTAAATAACAAACCAACATCAAGTAGAATATTAGGTACACTATGATAGTTGTATATATTAGATCTTTACCTATGAAATTGCCGATTTGTATGAGAATTTTAAAATATAAACATTTTGGTATTTTTTTTATTTCAGCGAATCAAAGTACTGGCCCAAATGATCTATACAATTTTGCCATTTTGATGGCAGTTTGTTTATCCCTTTACTGTAGAAGTCTGCCGGACGGGAGGCGATGAAGTCAGCGAAAGCGTTTTGTACTGCCTCTCGGGTGTCGAATTTTTTACCACTTAAAAAAATGTCTAAATTTTGGAAAAAGTAGAAATCTGTTGGGGCAAGGTCCGGTGAGTGCGGTGGGTGACGGAGAGCTTCCAGCTGTAACTCTTGTAGCTTTGCGATGGTCTTTCGTGAAGTGTGAGCTCGCGCGTTGTCGTGGAGAAGCAATGGGGAAGAACGATTGACTAGTCTTGGTTGTTGAATTGCGAGCTTCTCCATCATTGTTTGCAATTCTTTGCAATAGACATCTGCCGTCACTGTTGTGACATTCGGTAAGAAGCTGTGGTGTACAAGTCCGGCACTGGTCCACCAGACAGTCACCATCATCTTCCTATGAGTAATCTTTTTTGTAGCGCACTGATTAGGTGATGTACCCGGGTCCACCCACTGAGACGAACGCTTACGGTTGTCGTACAGGATCCACTTTTCATCGCAGGTAACAATTTGATAAGAATTTCATCGTTTCTATGCCGATTCAGTAGTGTTATCCATGCTTCGACGCGTAAATCTCGCTGTTGGTCGCTTAGTTCGCGTGGCACGCACTTATCTAGCTTTTTTATCTTTCCAATTTGACGCAAGTGCCTCAATGTTGTTTTGACACTAACTCCAAGGCCAGAAGTAAGCTCAGCCTTAGATTGAGTTGGATCCGCTTCCACTATCGCCTTCAATTCGTCGTTGTCGACAATGTTAACCGGCCAACCGCGAGGCTCGTTCTTCGACTCTAAATTTCCAGATTGAAAACGATTGAACCATTAATGGACCGTGTTTATGCAAGCAGTGTTAAGTCCGTACACGTCGTTAATGTTTCGTGTTGTTTGCGCAGCGGTATTTCCACGTATGAACTGATATTCGAAAATTGTACGAATTTGTAGTTTATCCATGGCGCCAAAAACTACCAAAAAGTCACAAAAACAAAAAACTATCAAAAAACAAATGACTAAATTTGAAATTAAATTAACACGTCTTTCGAATAAAATTTACTTGAATTTCGAATTACGCGCCAATCCACAGATAATTAAATCTGAAAATCGGGTTGTAGAATCTGCAATTACATAGGTAACGACCTATTATTATTGTCATCTCCTTTTAAAACCCTTCATTTTGATAACCTACTCGATGGTAAGGTAATGCAAATGTTTTTTTTTTGCACTCCGTGACTTGGCCCCAAAAATCCGCAAGTTTTCTTTGAATTTTATTTTTAGTGATGCTAGTTACACTCGCGCCACCAAGACGAATCTAACGACGTACATTTTATTCAAATCCGTTCATCCGCTTAGAAGTTATGAGGGAACAAAGAAACAGACATATGTACATTTATACAGGTCAAACACATAACCCTCCTTTTGGGCTTCGCCGAAGTCGAGTAAAGACATCGTAAGTAAAACCAAAATGAACGATCACCAGTAGGAGACTCCGAATTCCATAGCCAAGGAACGAGTGTGGACTTTTTCTTCTAGTGCCACTCGCTCTATCATAAGCTGGTCTTCCTCCGGCGTCGTCATTGGTCTCCTGCCAGTCCTTTTGCGGTCCTCCATGTGACCTTCATTGCTCCAGCGGTACAACCATCTACCCACTGTTTTTCGCTAAAATATAATATGGGGTGTTAAGGACGGCTTCGGCCGGTTTCGATGAAGGAATGATTTGTCCTTGTACGTAACTGGTTTCGATGGAGGACATATTTGTCTTTGTACGAAACCACGGTTACGTACAAGGAATTTTTGCAAAAATATGAAATTTTACTAGTTACGAACAAGGAATAATAATTCTTTTATCGAAACTAGCGATTTATGTGATAATTGGTCCAGGATCCAATAGTCGCAAATATCAATCTGCAAATTTCCTAAAAATTATTATACATGGTGTAAACCAACCCTTTACGAAGCCGTCAACCAAGCATTAGGACCATCAAACTAGTACTTAGTTACCTACGCAATAATTTTTTTGGTCTTGTGGCAGTAGTTCGGTTGTAAGTCCGGTTGACCGAACTATACCTAGTTCGGTTGAAATATAGCACCGAACTACTGCCACTTTTTAGTTGCAACAGTTCAGTTACATTTTTTTTTGTTTAAGAAAATAAGGATAGGTAGTCAAGTCCCACAAATTACCAGGAGAGCAGAAGTAGGAAGGACGTATTGAAAGGTATTGAAAACTGGAATGTTTTTTTTTTAAATAGCTTATTTAGTAAACTCTCACAAACTACGAGGAGAACAGAAGTAGGAAGGAAGTATTGTATTACAAAAGAGATACCGCGGAATCGACACAAAGGGCTAAGAAGGATCATGGGTGGTTTTTAGTCAGTAGAAGTCTGACACTCCCTACCGGGAGGAGTCATTTGATGATTTCCCCACTATATAATTCACCAATCTCGCCTCCTGGTAGTTTGTGGGACTTTACTATCCTTGTTTCTCATTTTCAACAAAAAAAAAAACTGCCTGGTATTAGAGGGCATTAAGATTTGATTTAAAGATTCCAATTTCCAATACCTCCTGCCTACTTCTGTTCTCCTGGTAATTTGTGGGACTTTACTACCTATCATTATTTTCTCAAACAAAAAAAAATGTAAGCGAACTGTTGCAACTAAAGAGTGGCAGTAGCTCGGTGCTATAAATTTCAACCGAACTACTGCAACTGAATAGTTGCAGTAGTTCGGACATGTAACCGGACTAACAACGGAACTACTGCCACTAGACCATTTTTTTTGGGGCGACAAGTCACATTTTACGTCAAAAAAAAATTGGCAGCACCATGGCAGCACCTAGACCTAGACCAATCAGAGAAGCCAATCATCTCCCCAGACACAAAATTAGATTTTTTATTTATTTTAATACCGACTTACTTATTTTTGTTAAGTTTGATTTTCTCATGAATTTGATCGTTTATTTATTTTCTTCTTAGCGTGTCGATGACAGTTTATATTGAGTCGGCCCAAAATTTGGCGACAAGTTTGGCACTTTCAGTAGCTTTCAGTAGTATTTATTTTAATACAGACGTACCTAGTTTCAATAAGGTCAGTTCAGTAGACAGCAAACGCGTCTACTGAACTACCTCAATCACAAAAATAATACCTCAATCGAAACTACCTAGTTACGTACAAGGACAAATCATTCCTTCATCGAAACCTTAACAGTAAATTCTTCGTACGTAACCATGATCCATAACCGTGGTTTCGTATAAAGACAAATATGTCCTCCATCGAAACCAGTTACGTACAAGGACAAATCATTCCTTCATCGAAACCAGTTACGAAACTACGGTTTCGTAGACGGCCGAAGCCTTAAGGACAGCCCTATTCAGACAGATAGATTAAATTCTATAAAGGGTGTGAAAGTACCCTTAACAAAGCCGAAAGATGCTTGTTCTCCCTGTGGTACCGCTGGAGCAATGAAGGTCACATGGAGGACTACAAAAGGACTGGCAAGAGAAGAAAGACGACGCCGGAAGAAGACCAGCTCATGATTCAGCGAGTGGCGCAAGAAGAGACGGTCCATTCTTCATCCCTGGCTATGGTATTTGAACTTTCCACCGGGTTATCTTACTTTTCTTATTATGTGGTTAGTGCCTAAAGAAGCGTTTAAGTATTACGTAACGTAATTTTAAGGTTGAACAAGCCAGTCATTCTTCCATACAAACTTATGAAGGTGATTACTCCTCTGTTTGACGGTGTAGGTTCAAAATTAAAAATTGTATCTACTGGTCTTATCATTATCTAGGTCTGTATGGAAGCAGAATTGGAAAAAAAATATTGATTTGGAAGTTATGAACGTCAAAACTTTCATATTTTAGCACTGATTTTAACTCATCTTTGGGCGTAAATAAGTAACGTATATAGTATTAAAAAGAAAAAAGTGAAACCATACGGACATAGATTAGTTATTAAAAAATTTAAATAATTTGATTTTGAACAGATACATTCAATAGATTTTTCATGAAACCAAATATACCAAAGGTCTGCATAGAAAATTTCGCGCGCCCGTTTTAGTTGTCTCTTTCGCTCCATGCATTTCGCTCGTGATGTCGGATGAAATAGCATGCATTTTAGCCCCGCCCACCAACTAGTTCGTGCCGTTGGCTTGTTTACCCTTAAGAGAGTTTTGAACGTCACGTAACCCTGTAAAAAACACGACTGAATCAAATGAAAAGCCAAATACAAGCACTTTTAAGTTAAACAAAACTTGGAAGGCCTATTCTACTTTCGTAATTTTAGATTTAAATGGACTCCACCTGCTTCCAAGTTTTGTTTAATTTGAAAGTGCTTGTTTTTTGCTTTTCAGTTTTTTAAGTCGGGTTTTTAACTAATTTTTAACCGGTTACGGCGAAGCCAAAAGGAAGGTATGTATGTATGTTCCACCGTAGCACCTAAACTACAGAACGGATTTTAATAAATGAGGTGTCAATAGATTCGTAAGAATAGGCCGGGTAACTTGCCTATATAAATTTTATCAAATATTTGGATGACGGAAGTTAAATGTCAAATTATAACATCGAAAAAAAAAATGAGATAATCATAACATGTTTGGTATCAAATGAAAGGTCTTGACGAGCACATTACAAATATGTATATAGGATTGTAATATAGTTTTAGTCAACGTATACGTACAGAATGCGGTCAAACCGTTCTCGCGGTCTAGTCTGTGTTATTTACTCGTATTGTGTAAATAACAAACCAACATCAAGTAGAATATTAGGTACATTATGAAAGTAATATATTATTACGTAATTATTACATAAGTAACACACAAAAATAAAAATTCTAATAAAAAAATAAGTTCAAAAATCTGAAACTCGACTGACACTGATACCTGATGCTCCTTCATAGCGTTCTCATTGATACAGAAGTCAGCTGCTAATTGCTGCATTAGCAAGGTGGCATGCGACTACGAAGAATATCAGACAAGAATTATTTTCTTGTTTTCTACTTTTGAGACCGCGATTTTGTTAGCAGTCGAGTTTTAGATTTTTAAACTTGTTTTTTTATTTATTTCCATATTTTTAGTTAGTCACGTAAAATACTTCGCAGACTATTTGACTATTTTATACGATTTGTCACTATGAATTTCTTTTAAACATATAAGTTGTATATATTATTGTCATCTCCTTTTAAAACCCTTCATTTTGATACCCTACTCATGCTAAGGTAATGCAAATGTTTTTTTTTAACTCCGTGATTTGGCCCCCAAAATCCGCAATTTTTCTGTGGTTTTTATTTTTAATGAAACTAGTGACACACCAAGACGAATCTAACGACGTACATTTTATTCAAATCCGTTCATCCGTTTAGGAGTTATGAGGGAACAAAGAAACGAACATACATACATACAGGTCAAAGACATAACCTTCCTTTTAGGCTTCGCCGAAGTCGGGTAAAAACATCGTAAGAAAACCAGCATGCCTGAGATATATTTCTACGACATGTTAAGCCAAATTAGAGGCATAAAAATTCTGGTTATAAGCATAAAGAAAGAATCATGATCATCATAATTTAAGCTGAAAGACGTCCATCGCTGGACATAGGCCCTTAAGGTCGCCCTTTTGACCGGTCCCATACGTCTCGCAACCAGTGGAAAGAAAGAAATAATGATTACTCGACGGAGACTCCAAATTCCTTAGCCATGGATGGAGTATGCAACGACGTTTCTTGCGTCACTCGCTGGACTATTAGCTGGTCTTCCTCCGGCGTTGTTATTTTTCGCCTGCCAGGCCTTTTGTAGTCCTCCAAGTGACCTTCATTGTTCCAGCGCCACCACCATTTACTCACTGTTTTTACCTAAAACATAATATAGGGTTTAAAGGACAGCTCTCTTCAGACTGATAGGGTAAATTCTATAAAGGGTGTAAAAGTACCCTTAACGAAGCCTAAAGATGCTTGTTCTCCCTGTGGTACCGCTGGAGCAATGAAGGTCAGATGGAGGACTGCACAAGGGTGGTATTTGTGTATGTGACTTAATATGTTTGTGAATGCACCCACGATACAGGAGAAATTCCTAGTGTGGGGCAACGTTTCTTAAAAAAAAAAAAAAAAAAAAGACGACGCCGGAAGAAGACCAGCTCATGATCCAGCGAGCGGCGCAAGAAGAGACGGTCTATACTTCATCCCTAGGAATTTGGACTTTCCACCGGGTAATCTGTCTTTTTTATTATGTGGTTAGTGCCTTAAGGAGCGTTCAAGTATTACGTAACCTGTAACGCGCCGTAACGTTTTTCTGTTACGTGTTTATCTTATAAATTATGATTACTGGGCGGTGAGTCCAAATTCCATAGCCATGGATGAAGTATGCAGCGACCTTTCTTGCGTCACTCGCTGGATTATTAGCTGGTCTTCCTTCGGCGTCGTCATTGGTCTCCTGCCAGTCCTTTTGCGGTCCTCCATGTAACCTTCATTGCTCCAGCGAGACCATCATTTAGTCACTGTGTTTCGCTAAAAAACATGAGACATATGTGGCGTCCTAATTGACAACGGTCGTACGATCAAACGATATGTTCATCGTCGTGCGATGAAAATGATCGTACGATGGTCCAAGTGGCGTCCTAACTGGCAACGATCGATCGTACGACCGAATGATGCGTTCTCTCTCATTTCGACTCACCTGTGCCGTCCCCAACTCCCCGCGTTCTGCTCGCACGATGACGCGTGACCAATCAGAAGAGATTTGTAGCTTTGATTGGACGATCGCACGATCGTTTTAAGCATTTCACTGCGGTCGCACGATCACTCGCAAGCTCTATTAGGATACACTGAAGAAACGTCTGTTTAATCTCGTCGTGCGACGGGAACGCATCGTTCGGCTCGGATCGGGGGCTGGTGACGTCACTTTCTGGTAAAAAATGTACCAAACTGCGACGTCGCGCGACTTTTCAAAGCACTGTATCGTCTTCATTTATTGTTTACGTGCATAAAGAAAGAATACGTGTCCAACATTTTTTGGAAATCTATCCGACGAACTGATTAGATTTTTTTTGTAAAGATAAACAAATCAAGTATCTTGACTTAGCTCGTGAGGTTGTCGAAATGTGGGGAGTGAACTCAGCAATCATTGTGCCGATAGTCGTTACAGCCAATGGCTTAATTGCCAAGAGCCTCGAACAACATCTGAGGAGGCTCTCGTTAGGCAGCTGGATCAAGAGCTTGATGCAGAAAGCGGTACTCCTGGACACGGCTCGTATTGTTAGGAGGTTCCTTTCTCTGGAGCCCTGACCCGCGCCGGTAGCTTGGACCCTGTTCCCGATACCGGTGGGCTACAAACAATTGGTATTTGGTCCATTCTGTTCAAAAGGTGAGTGTGCTTCCATAAAGGGGAAGCACGAAGGAAATATGTTAATTTAGGCCCGATTATGATTGGAATACTTACATTAGCATTTAGCAGATATGCTATATGGGTATTGTTAAAGTCTTTTTTCTTTAAGGCTATTATCCGCCGTTTTAAATCTTCAGGCTGCTCTTTGCGTTCACTGAAATATTTAATAGTAATAAGTTAATAATATAACATCATGCGAGTAATACTAGGGAATAAGATACCCTTTGGTAAGACTGGTGGTCAGACTTTCAAGTCACTGACTACCTGTAACGACTGCCAAATACTTGACATGACAGCCGGGACCAACACCTTAGCGTGCTTTCCGAGGCACGGAGGAAGCTTGGTATGTAACATACAGACTAACCTAGACAAACCTCAGATCGACCCGAGTAGCAGTTATTACGAGTATTAAGCCACGAGCTCCTCTTTTATAAGATGTTACGACATCGATTTATAAAACGGTGTGCTTAGCCACACTGGCAGCGCGGTGCGGAAACGCGCGCGATTGTGCCTGTCCGCAGTTGTCTGCGGCTTCCACAGGCGGCTTCGTTCCGAATGATGTCGTGTCCAGTGTTTGTCAAAATATAATTTGGACGGGTCGCTTGCCGCCCGCGCACTCACTGCGGCCACTTGTATGAACGAGCTATGGCACGAGTTAGTTGCCCGCGCACTCACTGCGGCCACTTGTATGAACGAGCTATGGCACGAGTTAGTTGCCCGCGCACTCACTGCGGCCACTTGTATGAACGAGCTATGGCACGAGTTAGTTGCCCGCGCACTCACTGCGGCCACTTGTATGAACGAGCTATGGCACGAGTTAGTTGCCCGCGCACTCACTGCGGCCACTTGTATGAACGAGCTATGGCACGAGTTAGTTGCCCGCGCACTCACTGCGGCCACTTGTATGAACGAGCTATGGCACGAGTTAGTTGCCCGCGCACTCACTGCGGCCACTTGTATGAACGAGCTATGGCACGAGTTAGTTGCCCGCGCACTCACTGCGGCCACTTGTATGAACGAGCTATGGCACGAGTTAGTTGCCCGCGCACTCACTGCGGCCACTTGTATGAACGAGCTATGGCACGAGTTGCCCGCGCACTCACTGCGGCCACTTGTATGAACGAGCTATGGCACGAGTTGCCCGCGCACTCACTGCGGCCACTTGTATGAACGAGCTATGGCACGAGTTGCCCGCGCACTCACTGCGGCCACTTGTATGAACGAGCTATGGCACGAGTTGCCCGCGCACTCACTGCGGCCACTTGTATGAACGAGCTATGGCACGAGTTGCCCGCGCACTCACTGCGGCCACTTGTATGAACGAGCTATGGCACGAGTTGCCCGCGCACTCACTGCGGCCACTTGTATGAACGAGCTATGGCACGAGTTGCCCGCGCACTCACTGCGGCCACTTGTATGAACGAGCTATGGCACGAGTTGCCCGCGCACTCACTGCGGCCACTTGTATGAACGAGCTATGGCACGAGTTGCCCGCGCACTCACTGCGGCCACTTGTATGAACGAGCTATGGCACGAGTTGCCCGCGCACTCACTGCGGCCACTTGTATGAACGAGCTATGGCACGAGTTGCCCGCGCACTCACTGCGGCCACTTGTATGAACGAGCTATGGCACGAGTTGCCCGCGCACTCACTGCGGCCACTTGTATGAACGAGCTATGGCACGAGTTGCCCGCGCACTCACTGCGGCCACTTGTATGAACGAGCTATGGCACGAGTTGCCCGCGCACTCACTGCGGCCACTTGTATGAACGAGCTATGGAACGAGTTGCCCGCGCGCTCCGCTTTTTTCAGAATTTTAGGCTCAGTAGCTTCGGTGATAAGGGGAGGGGGGAATGGTCGGACAGACAGACAGACACACGAGTGATCCTGTAAGGGTTCCGTTTTTTTCCTTTTGAGGTACGTAACCCTAAAAAGGTACTTACGTTATTGTCTCTCCCGTGTTCAAATCTTCTTCAGGTTTTTCCCAGAGGATATGTTCAAGCCCTTCTTTTAGTAATCTTTCTCGAACTATTGCAGAACAAGGTCCGATGACCATACCAGGTTCCATGACAGGTTCCGTATCACTTTGGGGTATACATTTGTCTGTCCATGCCGGAATAAATCCACGATTATTCTTTTTCGTTTTATCTTTTTTTGTCTCTGGAGTTCTACGAAATGTTTTACTGTTTTTCTTGTAGCGTTTCCAAAACCAGATTATAGATGAAACCTAGAAAATATAATTAATAGTGTAAGTATTACATAAAAATAAAACTTGTAGTATTTAGCAGAGACGATGCACAGCATCCTGTGAGGGGGTATCATCATCATCAGCCTATAATGTTCCCACTGCTGGGACTCAGGCCTCCTCTCTAGGAGAGGGATGGGCTATAATCCATTACGCGGGCCCAGTGCGGGTTGGTAGATGTCACATGTCTTCGAATGTTTTGGTTCTAAGACATGTCGGTTTCCTCACGTTTTTCTTCAGCGTTTTGAGAGCAGTAGTGATGAAATAAAATAACACAAAGTAATGCGCCTGACAGGGTTCGAACCCACGACACACTGTCGTCACGTAAGTCGGTGCCGCCACCACTGTGCTCTCCTCTCTGGAGAGGGTATACTTCCGGTAATTTCCAGCCAATCACAAAAGGCATTCATGACAGTTCATATAACTGTCATAAATGCCTTTTCAAATAGTCACTCAAGACATCTATTTTATTAAACGGTTTTATTTAACATACAACCTGACACAGACGTAAGAAAATTCGAATTTCGCGGGGTAGCTTGTCGCATTCACCTTAAAACTTGAGTGTGAAGCTTATAGCACATACCAAGAGAAGGCTCTCTTTGTTATAGGCAGGGTTGGGCAGTATTTGAATTACTTGTAATAATTACAAGTAATACAAATACTGCTTAGTTATTAAAATACGTAATTGAAATAAAAATACGTGTGTTGTGTTTTGTATTTGTATTTCAATTACTTCCTTAAAATGTAATTTGTAATTCGTATTTCAAATACCTGACGACGAAGTATTTTGTAATTAGTATTTCAAATACTTGAGGCTTCAAAATACATTTTAACATTAAAATACATTTAACCTTCATTTAGCGATCGTGAGTGTGAGAGCGAACTTTTAAGCTGGTTATTTTGTTTTTAATTAATTTTTGCCACCGACTTCCGAAATAAAGTTACTTTACACTTTCTTCTAGTGGTATTTGAAGACGATTATTTTTATTTTGAAAAAGTTTATGTAAATTTTATGTAATTTGTATTTGTTTAGCTAAAATACTGTATTTTATATTTCAAATACCTTACTTAAAAATATTTGGTATTTTGTATTTCAATTACTTGCGATACTGTATTTTGTAATTTGTATTTCAATTAAAGCAAAGCATGTATTTTGCCCAGCCCTGGTTATAATATGTACCCAGCAGTGGGTGATATCAGACTGTGGATGGTGCTCTCAATGAACCCTTAAAATGAGAGGCATATCTTACCGTCAACCCGGTTTCCTTAGTTATAGCAGAATAACGAAGACCCTTTTTCTTCATCGCTACTATTTTTTTCTTTAATTTATCGCTGATTCTGTAATGCCTGTAAGCAAGGAAATTAAATTGTTGAACACAATTTTTTTCTTTTGTCACGTAAACAAAAAATTAAGACGATACAGCGCTTCAAAAACTCGTGTGACGTCACTTTGCAGTACATTTTTACCGGCCAGTGAGTGACGTCTAAAGCCCCCACTCATGATCTTTGAAAAAGTTTTTTTAGTTTCAGTTCCATCAATGGGAAGACCCCCCCTTTATCTTTTATTTTATTTTATGTTTGGTCTGAAAATCGTAAAGCGGATCACAGAATACATCTACCTACCAAGTTTCAAATGTGTAGTCTTAAAAGTTTCTAATAACATGGCTGTGACATACGAACGGACAGACAGACGGACGGAAGCACAGACATGACAAATCTATAAGGGTTCCGTTTTTTGAAATTCGGCTACGGAACCCTAAAAACACGTATCCAATATTTTTCGATAATCTAACTGACGGACTAAACAGATTTTTATTTTTGTCAGGACTCATCCCTATTGATCGTAATCGTACCACGACGCAAAGTCGCAACGTCCTACGATGCTACATCGTATCTTGTGTATGTTTTGACCCTTACCCAGATCTTCATCGAAAAAAATATATATACATAAACACGAATAGAGGACGTCCTCCTCTTCGGAAGTCGGTTAAAAATAACTTTTGCCTTACCTTTCCATTCCATTTTTATTCGAAGCCCCAATCTTACTGCTTTTCTTTTGCTTAGGCTTACTAACTGAGTCTTCTGCTTCACTCTTTGAGTCTTCTGATATACTTTGTGAATCTTCTGATATACTTTGTAAGTCGTCTGATATACTTTGTGAGTCGTCTGATTTACTTTGTGAGTCGTCTGATGTACTTTGTGAGTCTTCTGATATGCTCTGTGGGTCTTCTGCTATACTTTGTGTGTCTTCTGCACCAGAAGAATGCTCTTCATTAGTTACGGTTACTTTCACAAGTTCGTTAGATTTTATCATCGGGTTTTTATTTTGCGTATTATCTGTTAAAATTGCACTACTATTATTGTATGTTACTTTAGTATTTCTTAGTATATCTTCATCATACGTAAAACTATCATCGGAATCTGTTACTACTGTTCCCGTTTTTTGCTTATTTCGATCATTAATTTCCATTTCATTATCAGCAAAGGGATCGCAGTCTCTCTCAGTTTTCATAGGAGCCTGTATCAAAGGCTCTTCCTCCTCAAATTCCATCTCTATCTCATTAATGTCTGTTCTATAAATTTCTGTTTTAACAATCTCTGTTTCATAAATTTCTGTTTTGAATTCTATGTCTTCATTCGTTAATATTTCTGTTTCTTTAGTTTCTAATATAGTATGTTCAGATTCAAAACATGTAGCACTTGCTATGTGTATGGTTAGAGATGAATTTAGAGATGTATGTTTTTGTGTCAATATTGGGATGTCTTTTTTCTTTATAGGTACGAGTTCTTTCAGCAGTCCATCGCTGAGTACCGCTTTGTCTCTAAACGCTGCAGCCGCTTTAAGTCTTGCAGCACACTCCCAACATACTCGCTGTAGTATTGGACCTCTTTCGTCGGTAGCCTGACAAATTAAAACAGTTGTCAATTGACTGCTTCCGTTATTGCATTCTTAGGACTTACAATCTTCTAGAAAAAGTATACGGTTCGGGAATCATCGTCTATCTTCGGAAATACGAACCCTTCATTTTAGATCTTTTATAGAACTGCTACTACCATGGAACAAAATAGGTAGCAGACCTTTTTTTATAAACATAGTTATTTAACTTAGCCACCTCTGATTGGGTAAGTTCATGATAATTCAGAAACAATAAGATTACCGAAGCACATACCTTTTCGGGCTGAAGTGAAGTTATTTCAGAGATATAGATTTACATATTACATTTTCTTTTTGTTATTTTTTTGTTCCTGTACAATATCTATGTGGATATAGCATCAATGGGATATAGCTATAGTTAAGTTTAATTTTAATTTAATTGTTCTTTTTTGTGTTTTATAGCAACATATTGGATAATTCCGTAATGTTTCTATAAGTAGTGGTAAATAAATAAAATTTAGGAGAACAAACAGTAGTAGATTAATTTTATACCTAGATATAAAATGCTTAATTCGGGCACGAATAAATCTAGGTAATATCTACACCAGGGCTGTCCAAACAAAGGCCCGCGGGCCGCATGCGGCCCGCGGCTTGTTTTCATGCGGCCCGCGACACACATTTTAATCTAAAAATAGTTTTGTACACAAATAGTTTGGATAATATTATTCGTTGTCAAAACATGTACTCAATACTTGGTATAATTATTTATCTTCAGTCTTGCAACATTCTATTCGTATGATCGCTTAAAAGTGAAGCTACTTTTACTATTATTGGGGGAATTCCCGGAAAGTATTTTGTTTTTGTCGAGTGAGGATTTGCTGTTGACCGTATTATGCTTCCACTTAGTTCGTATCGGAACTTCTTACTTACACCACTTTGAATTTTACACATTATAATAAGTAATTAACAGCAGTTTTTAAAAAAAACCTTAACTAACTGCATCATGTCTACGAAGAAGCGAAAATTAAGTGATGAACATCGAGTATTTAATGAGAGGTGGGAACTTGACTATTTTATATGCAACAACAATAATAAAATTCAGTGTTTTTTTTTTTTTTACTTTGTTCTGGCCCTCCAGCTTTTGTATGAAATTTAATTAGCCCGCGAAGGTGTATAGTTTGGACAGCCCTGATCTACACTATAATATGTGTTCACAACAAAGACTTACCAATATTCCCGTAATAGTTTCGAACATTTCACTCAATTTGTAGTTCATCATATGGTACATTTTGACATCTAAAGCTAAGCACACTCTGCACATCTGAAAAAATTGTGTTTAGTCATCATCATCATCGTTTCAGCCAAAAGACGTCCACTGCTGGACATAGGCCTCCCCCAGGTGTCGCCACATTGACCGGTCCCGTGCGTCTCGCATCCAGCGGGCCCCCACAACCTTCACTAGGTCATCGGTCTACCTAGTGGGAGGCCTTCCAACGGAACGTCTTCCAGTTCGCGGTCGCCACTCCAGAACTTTTCGGCCCCATCGGCCATCTGTATCTTTTCGCTACACATGTCTACTGCAAGCTTTGACAGACGCTCAGCCTTCCTGCTCAGCCTTGCCTTGATGTGTGCTGGGACCCAAATCTGGATAGTCTCTTAAAACAATAAAAATCAAACTTTTTCTACTTTTACTATTTTACCTGGAAGTCTTCCTGGATTACAGGAGCCTTCTGAAAAGAGAAACAGAAACTTAGTGGACATTTTAACAAGAAGCAACTATTTTCATGATTGGCTAGCTTTAATCTGAATTAATGAAATTGTTTTTTCTCAAAAATGGTATGTAATGTTGCCATAACATCTCTAAAAAGTATCCAGAAAGTGAACTTTACCGGAGACTTATTCACAACTGTCCAGTAAGAAGCGAGATTTTAAACTTGGAATCTCCTACTGTCCAGTAAGTAAGTATGTAATTTACTTACTGGACACTAGGTCATCCTCTTTAGATCTGCTTAGAAAAAAAAACATAGTACCAGACACAGATTAGAGTTTAGCCATTATAACATGGTTATAGAAGGGAGGTTCCAAATATATATCTATCTCTCTTTTTGGTATGACATTTTATGAGATACATATATTTTTGGAACCTTAAAACAGCCATTTTATACGTTGCGTTTTGTACTTAGTAATGTTGTAGAAGTATAGTGTGGGATTTTATGATTGTATTTAGTAATTTCAGTTTTTTTTTTTTTTTTTTCTAAAGTTGTTTCCTAAACTGCCTCGTTGGTCTAGTGGTCGCAAGCTCGACTGCAGAGCGTGAGGTCCTGGGTTCGATTCCCGGGTCGGCCAAAAAGTGCTATTGTGTTTTTCACATATGAATGTAACCTTCAATATTAATTAAACGAATTTGTTGTTAAACTTTTTGAGAAAAGCATTATACAAACCTCAACCAGTAAGAAAGCCATCCTGGCCTCGTATATAACCAGACCTCACCTGCGGTTCGGTCCGGTTAACTCATACTTGGCCAGGAAGGCTTACTTACTGGATTCTGCATTATTGTACTATTTCATTGAAGGTTTTTAAGACTTTTTTGTGGCAAAAAAATTCTACTTCTTTTTAAAGAACTGAAAAGTAAAAAAATAGGGGGGGGGGGGTAGATGTCACAAGTCTTCGAATTTTTTGGTTCTAAGACATGGCGGTTTCCTCACAATGTTTTCCTCCACCGTTTTCAAAGCAGTGGTGATGAAATAAATAGCCAAAGCCACCACTGCTCCCCTCAAAAAACTTTTTTACAAAAAATAAAACCGACTTCGACAAAAAAAAACACTCAAAAGTGAAAAATAAACTTAGAAGAAAAATCAGTTTCTGAAGTCGGTGACTTTTGTTTCTTTGATTTCATTTTTTTGTCACCGACTTCAGAAACTGATTTTTCTTCTCAAGTTTATTTTTCACTTTTGAGTGTTTTTTTTTGTCGAAGTCGGTTTTATTTTTTGTAAAAAAGTTTTTATTTTTCACTTTTTAGTGTTTCACATGTGCTTACCCCTTCACAACGTACCGGCGTGATGTTATGTTAGGACTGGTGTAAACAATAGACAGACAATATGAGATTTCAGCAATCCCAGTCCATTTGCTATCATTTATTGAGGAGTTCCGTTGAATATCTCCGAAGTTCTTCATCAGATTTTCACAAAATAGTTTTTATAACCTTTGTAGTGAGTACAGGCGTGATATTATATTGTTGTGTGATGGCGTAAACAATGCTTAGATATGCTATAGCAACAATTGCGGTTAATCTGCTGTTATTTATTGAAGAGTTCCCCCGATTTCTACAAGATCCCATCATCAGATATTGAAATGGTGACAATGGGACCACACGGGAAGCACCAGCTTTCAAATGAAAAAAGAATCATGAAAATCAGTTCACCCAGTCGCAAGTTATGAGCGAACAAACATAAAAAAAAAAAAAAAAAAAAAAATACAGTCGAATTGATAACCTCCTCCTTTTTTTGGAAGTCGGTTAAAAACAAATACAAGTCCATAATATTAGTATAGACTAAATTACTTAATACTCACTATGGTAGGAACAGCTCCACTTTTGACTCTCCTCTGATTATGTCGTGTATCATCAAAGTCTTCAGGAAGGAAATGGTAAGAGCATACTATGAGATTTTTAATCATGCGGTAACCCAGTCTAGTCAAAGCTTCGAACCATGCTGCAGCATTGACCGGATCCGTTGGTATCCTGAAAGAGAAAAGATTTTTTTTTTTATTGTGTTTACAAAGAGACTTAAAGGAAAAAAAAGCAATAACTATCAACATTGTGGCCTTTGCGAAACCGTCACTTTAGCATCGGTCAACTGTCGACTAATTTAGCTCCCAATTATACTCCATTTGCTATAAGATTAGAAATTTAAGTTAACCGTTTTTACTGTCCATTCAACCGATTGTGAACTCTCTTCTTACGTTGACAGCAAGACAAAATGCAGCTGCAGTACACAGTTGGTATTGTAACATTCTTTTTGCATTTAATGCCATCCTTATGCCTATGGTATAGAAGTCAAAATCGGTTGGACAGACTGTAAAAACGGGTAAATTAAATTCCTAATCTTATTTCAAATGGAGTTGTCATTCTTTTATTTAAAATTAAACTTAAGTTCTATAACTTTTTGTATTTTTTCAATCCTACCGCTACAGCCTTCGTACTTAGCACAACAACAACAATATACCTCCATCAACAAGTGTAGTGTAACGGGCTGGTGTAACTGCCTCCATGGTCAAGTGGTTTAGGCATTTGCCTTGTGACCCGGTTGTGTGGGTTTGATTCACACAGGAAGCATACTTTGTAAAGTTGTTTCCAGTTTAGCTAGGACATTGCAGGCTTGAATACCTGATTTTCTGATAAAAATATGATTATGTGCTTTGGCAAGTATAACCCGTGGTCCCAGCTGCCAAATCGCGGTCGTCAATCCATGTGAGAAGCCCTTGAGGTGGTTTGAAAACTCTGACACTAGGGTGTGTGGGGTCGTTAGACCTTAGTGGGCAGTACACAATAAGAAGAAGACGGGCTGTTGTGCTGGATATGAACATTATTGGTCCAATACATCAGCAAGTCATATTGCTACTCTTAAGATAAGTAACGAAATCAGTTTCTGCATCATAAACCGCACTGGGCACGCATTGTGGATTATAGCCCATCCCTCTCTTAAAGAGAAGGCCCGAGTCCCTGCAGTGGGAACATTATAGGCTGATGATGATGATGATGAGCAGCCACAGACACTGGATTCATGGCCGGTTGATGGCAATAGGCTTGTAACCTACTAAATTACACACCCTAAACCGGTAGGATATTTAGGTAAGTACAACGCGCACTTACGTTATCAGGCATGTTACTATGATGATATGGTATAAGTTTTATAAGCTTTGGTGGTGATTACCTATGAAATGTGAGTCCTTGTTTTTTTTTCGAGTCATCATTGCAGCAGTTTTGTACACAGCACTTCGTCATGTTTGTTTTGAAAATTGACTTCTTACGGTCAAAAATATTTTCTAACGTGATAGTTTTGGAAGTTTAGAAAAAATATTTTTTCAAGTAGTAAGTAAAACGTAAACTTGTAAAGTACTTATTGTTTAGAAACTACTATTATTCTTAAATTACATGAAGAATTATACAGCATTAATTGTATCGAATAAAAATATTTTTCTGAGTAATACAGGAAACTTGAGAAAACAGGGCATAACAGGGCGAACCACAGAACATATACAGTGTTGCCAACGAAGTATCAAGCTCCCCACCAGAATCGACGTCTAAAACCACCAGAATTCCACTAAAAATAATCGCACGTCTTAAAAAATCGCTAAAATTTTCCACTAACTTTATTTCTGGCAGATTTGTGGCCTTTGCAAGAAGAAAACAATATTTTTTGGGAAAGTCTATTAAAGCAATAACATTAAAAATACATAATAGGTAACAAATTACATCAACTGCAACTCTCTATTAATTAATGGCTTTTGTGGAAGAACAAAATACTTAAAAATACCTGTATTTAAAAGATGTCAATCAAATTATGTTAAGTTTTATTTAGATAATTCGTTCCCGTTCGTATCATCATGGTTAATCTCCGATTGATACGACTCTTTGGTACCAATTAATTTCACTAGAAAATCCACTAGCCACTAAAACCGATATTTGACCGCTAAAAGGTAAGTCAAAACCACCAGATTTAGTGGAAAATCCACTAAGTTGGCAACACTGAACATATACAGCACAGAACATAAATACTCTAGCGAGATACAATATACAGTCAGAGGGCGAACCAATATATTGCAGTCTTTGGGGCGAACCATCCTATCTCAATGGGGCGAACCAACCAGGCCCGGGCGAACTTGGGGCGAACAACTGTCATCATCGTAGTCAATCAATCATATTTGACACAAGACTTTGACAAAACATGTTTTTTTTTCCACCTTAGCCCGAAAGTAAGGCCAAAATTGACTTCTTACGGTCAAAAATATTTTCTAACGTGATAGTTTTTACTATAATATCTATTAGATGGATTATGAAGTTTGTTTTGAGCTAGGAACTGGAAATGTGAAATATCCACAATCGTAAATATTAGTAGGTCTGGCAATACTACAAAAGTCGTGTCATCATAATGTTTGACATTGGCAGCTATTGGTAATATAATAAACAAAAAAAAAAAAAAAAAAAAAAAAAAAAATATTAATAAAGTAGTTCCCCTATTGATAAATAGGTACAGAGAGCTTAAACAACTCTCGGCGCCTATTTGTCGATATCCTGCTCTCCCGGTCTTTTCCGCCGCGTACGAGGCGATTTATTATGAACCAAAAGCCGTTTTGGACCTTGGAATATCAAGAAATCCTCAAGATGCTAGAGATGACTTTGAGTCAGCTGTCAAGCGTTACTGGGAAGGTTGGAACTTATTCTTCACAGACGCTTCAAAATTTTCGGAAAGTGAATGTACTGGTGTGGCAGTTTATTTTCAAAATTCAAAAATAGCTCTACTTTTTCAATGCCCACCAGAAGCATCAGTCTTTACAGGGGAGTGTACTGGTATTTTAGAAGCCTTATGCTTTATTAAGTCCCATCAAATAACAAGGTCAGTAATTTTTTCAGATTCCCGTAGTAGTATTCAGGCCCTAAAACAAAACCAACTTCACAGTAAAATTAATAGCCATATCATTATGGATATAAAGAACTTGTTGTTTGATCTCTCCCAAAACGGCTTGGACGTCGAGATAGCCTGGATCCCCGGCCACTCGGGTATTGTTGGCAATGAGTGCGCTGATTCGTTAGCAAAGTATGCCACATCGAATCCGGTTGATCGAAAGCACTACGTAGCGCACAACTACGATTTGCGGAACAGTGCCAAACCCAAGTTATTTAACTCGTGGACGGAAACATGGAAGACGACTTCTAGGACCAAGGGCCATTACTATGCTGCTATACAGCCTGAAATCCAGCGACGGCCTTGGTTTTTTAAATGCCCTAAATTGTCGAAGAGAACTGTTTCGTCCCTCTGTAGACTAAGACTCGGACATTGTTGTAGCCCTGTGTTCCTGCACAAAATTCATGTCCGGGATAGTTCCCTGTGCGAGTGTGGTCTTGCGGAGGGTACTTTAGATCATATTTTCTTCTCCTGCTCCCTAAATAATAAATCTGTTGACCTGTACCAAAAAATTTCCAAATTTAATATTCCTCTCCCAACCAACTTTCATACTCTTCTCTCCCACTTATCCCCTAAATTAATCAACATTTTGGCCACATTCCTAAATGAGAATGATTTAAAATTTTAGCTGGTGCGCAACGTTTATGTAATTAGTTTGTATATAGTTTATGTGTTGTATAACGTATTATGTTTATATTTTTGTAAATTAGATTATTAATTGTTCTACTAACCTATGTGTTCGTCCTTACAGCTAGACTAACACCTACCACGAAGTACGAAGTTCGACGGCCTGCCTCTCTGTGCTGCCGTCACGACGTGACACTGGCAGAATAGTCGGAACCGGCTCAGTTGCCATTTATAAAAATAAAAAAAAAAAAACAAAAAATATTTATTGTCCGAAATTGATTTACAGTTCGATCGAATGCAATAAATGCCTTCTAATCTTTATTTAATGTATAATAACATGTTTCACTTAATATTATAATAATAGGGAGCAGTTTCTAACTAATACTCTTGTCGCGAGGGCAATTGGTTTTATTTCTTTTATGTATATTATATTCTAGTCATCTCAAAGTTCACAAAGTGATTGGTTTTATGGTAACCATATATAAATGTACTGCTTCGCTTTAATCCCAACGCCTCACGATATAATAGAGGTACTCACCTTTGTAACTCCCCTTCGGTTGTGTAAGTATCTCGCAATCCAGTCTCTTATCTCCGGTCCGCAAGGGCACCGGAGTGTTATTCCTCCAGCTTCTCAGGAGTCAATAGGATATCTGTAAATTTTAAGTACCCATGAATCTTTGGGCTAAGTATTACCTATCTGTCTTTGTTGATGAAGCCTTTTATAGCAGTCATCCATTTACCATACCTATGATGAGGTTTGTTCTCATCACTAATGTTTGTGACACGTATGTGCTAATCAGATACTGGATTCTTTCCACGTCTGTTGAAGCACGCATTTCGTGACACTTAAGTGCTTATCAGATACTGGATTCTTTCCACGTCTGTTATTAAGCATGCATCTCAGAACGACTTCGGCCCCAATGCCTCTTCGTCTGAAATGCTTCCCTCTGGCATTACCTATATAAAGGTGATATAGTGTAATTAAACGTCCGTCGACGTTGCGCGTCCGACGGCACACGACTTCGTAGGCGGTGGGGGTGGATTTATAAGGGAGGGCTTGCCCAAGACCCTTCCTATGGCTATAAACCCTAAGCGCTTTATGTCCGGACGAGCAGCTAGCATGTGGTCGCTGTTATGCCCTCAGCCCAACGCTGAAGGCACGACCCACACATTTAAGTTTAGTCTCAAACTATTCGAACAGGTACAAACAAGTACCTCCACACATATTGTAATATCCATTAACTATATTGTTTAGACCAACAGATAAATAATACTTAGCTTTACAGGAGGCCCGCGACACGGATGACAGGAACCCCCATGAACTCCGGGCACTGAATTTACTTCACTTGAAGTTACATTAGTTACTCAGACTGAATATGTCATGGCGACCATTTTAGCGGGAATGGCTGGCGTCGTTTTGGCGTAGCGTCAGGTTGTCAATACTGATTTAGTGTTGCTATTTACATTTTAGTGTTGTGCAATTATATTTACATTTTTTAGGTTTGGAACATCGCGATTTCATCTTTCGCGACACTCCCGACGACGACATAAGTTACATGTGTTCCATCAAGTCTCGCGTCCACTCTCGGATCTTCTCTCGAGCCTTCATGGACGCGTCTCTCACTTCTCTCACTTCGGGAGTTTGAGTTATTTCATTTGTATCAGTGCTTTGAGGTATGCTATCATTATTGTGTTCTTCACCAAGTATTGTTGGTTCATCATTTTCTGAGGTAAGTGTTCTCTGAGTTATTTTCTTTTCTATCTCTTCTTTGTTTATGTGGTTTTCTGTTTCAGGTTTGTCAACGGGTTCTGCGGTTTGTGGAGTTGTGGATATTTCTTCGGTAAGAATGGTTGAGTCGAGTTCTTCTAGCAGAGGTAAGTTATCCCATGCTGGTGTAACATCTTCCTTTTCAAACTCAAACATAACCCTTTCTTTTCCAGATATATCTTCTTCAACCTCCAACGGATAAAGATGTGCGATGGAACGAGTGAATTCCGTATCATTCACCTTTACTCGCGCCACTCTGCATTGACCGTCGGCTCCTTTCAACAAAGATATAATTTTTCCAACTTTCCAGTTTTCTCGGTTCTTCGTATCTCCTTTAATCTGGACGATATCTCCTAGTTTTGGAATTTCTAATTTTGTTATCCTTGGTTCTTTAAGAGAGTGTCGGTATCTCTCCCTTAGACTTGGTAGGTACTGGTCGACGAACATTTTCTTAAACTCTTTCAGCATGTTCTGTCCACGTTTCCAACCTTCTACTAGATTCTGTTTTGTTACTGTGCCTTCTTGTGGAAATTCTGCGTCTGAAGGTGTTGTCACGATGCATTTATTCAAGGTTAGAAAATCTGATGGTTTGAGAATATCCTCTAGATCAGAACCTACGCACGTCAGTGGGCGTGTGTTTAATATTGCTTCTATCTCTTTTATGATTGTACTTAGTTGATTATCTGACAATAAACTTTTCGTCAGAGTTCTCTTGAGACAGTGTTTAACTAGTCCAACAAGTCTCTCATAGAAACCTCCATGCCATGGTGCTAATTGTGGAATGAATTTCCATTCTATGTTATTAGTGATGCAATAGTTGCTTGACAGTATTTCTGCAGTTAATTTAAATTGTAGTGCGTTATCTGAAACTATTCTTGTTGGTATTCCTCTGCAAGATATAAATCTTCGTAGTGCTAATAGACATTCCTCAGCCGTCAGATCCTTAACGACTTCCAAGTGTATAGCACGTACTGCTAGACATGTATAAAGACATATCCATCTTTTTTCTGATTTATTACTTGTCTTTACTTGAAGAGGACCCAAATAATCTATTCCGGTATATGTAAAAGGTGAACTATAGTTCACTCTTTCCTTAGGAAGCGCTGGAGTAGTTGGTAATTTGAATGGACCTCCTCCATGTTTGACACAATTTGTGCATTTTCCCAATATTTTCTTTACTTGGCTTCTTCCTTGGGGAATCCAATACGATAATCTGATCAAGCTTAAGGTGTGGTTGACCCCTACATGATAGTTTTTCTTATGTGTTTCTAGGATCATTGTGTTAGTGAAATCACAATCCTTTGGGATTAGTATTGGATATCTTTTATCGTAAGACCAATCAGCGTTTTGTAATCTTCCTTTACAACGTAAGATACCGTCTATGTCGGTAAATACTCCTAAGTTTCGTTGTAGGTTAGTATCTTTACCTTCTACTTCCTCCGGGAAATGTTCTTTTTGAATCCTTTTTATCTTTTGTGTATGTGATAGTGTATCTTCCTCACAGTGTTCTGTGGAGCTGTTTCGTGATTCTTCATCTGATTGATTTTTTCGTTCCTGCTCCTTTGAGGTCTTCTCTCCACTCGTGAGATCCTCCCCAACAGGAAACGAAAAGTCATGTTCCACAGAAGAACATGTGGGAGTTACTGCGACTTCGGTTTCATTAAGCAAAGAAACTTCGGCTCTACAACCTTTCGGCCAAGTTCTGGAGTCTTCCAGTAGAAAACTTGGTCCGGATAGCCATTTTTGCTTGTCTTCCATAGAACTCGTGGGTCTAGTAGCCACGTCTGCTGGATTCAATCCTGTTGGAACATATCTAACTGTTACTGGTGTATTTCCCTTTATTTCTTCTATCCTCCTTGCAACGAATGGTGGTAGTAGTTTGTTGCCGTAATACCAATCAATCACTATTTGACTATCTGTCCATATAGTGCTTTCTGTAAATTCAAAGTCTAGGAACTTGATTACGTACTTCAGTAACCGGCTTCCTATTAGAACACCTAATAGTTCAAGTCTTGGAATTTTTAAATTGTCTTGATCCTTGATGGGTACCACTCGTGAGTACTCGTGACTTTCCTGTCACAAAGCTCAGTTCTTTTCCATTGGAAATGTATACAACTGCCGCATAAGCTTTGGTTGATGCATCTGTAAAAACGTGCAGCCTGATATTGTCATCACCAGCTTGTTTGAAGTATTTCCTTGGTAAAACAATGTTTTTTGTGTCTTCCAGCTGTTCTCTAATAATTTGCCACTCATTGGTCAATTCTTCTGGTAATGGGGTATCCCATTTGAATTTATGTATCCACAGATTTTGTAGTAAAAGTTTTGCTGGTAATAAATTTGGTGCAGCATATCCGCATGGATCGTAAATTGACGCTATGTTTTTTAGTATTTCTCTCTTGGTAGTGGCTTCTGTAGTCTTTCTTGGTCTTAATCTGATCGTATCTTCTCCTGTGTTCCAATTCAGTCCTAATACTTTAACTTCTACGTCTCTGCAGACATCCGATGAAGCAATGCTTTCTGAGAATCGTTTGGAATTTGAACTCCATTCTCTGAGATTCATTGAAATCTCTTCAAATGTGATCTTACACGACTCATACATCTCTGTTGCTTCTTGTACGGAATCTACTCCTGTGACAAGGTTATCGACGTAGATGTCATTCACAATGCGTTTTAGATTTTCCTCCTTGGAACGCAGTAGATGATGTTTCAAAGTAGCGTTTAGAAGAAATGGACTTGATATCACTCCAAATGGTACGCGACAAAATCGTAAGTGTAGGATGTTATCCTCCGTGGCCGCTTCTTTTATGTCTTTCAACCATAAGAATCGAGTTACGTCTTTGTCCTTTGCGTGTAGTGCTATCTGTAGAAAAGCCTTTTCTACGTCTGCTGTTATTCCTATTTGACGCGACCTAAACCTTAACAACATTCCGGTCAAGTCTTCTAGCATAAGTGGTCCGCAGTGTAAGCATTCATTTAAACTTTTGCTATTCTTGGTCTTTGCTGAAGCGTCATAGACTATGCGAGTTGGCTTGCCCGGATGACTAACACCGTGATGTGGTAGGTAGTGTATAGGATGATCTACATCTTCGACTCCCTTTTCATTGTCCGGTACCCTTTCAATTATTTCTTTTGCTAATTGTTCTTTTAATGTAGTATCATACGCTGTTAGTGAATCGAAATTTAATCGTTTGAGTAGATTGACTAGTCTGCCTATGGCTAGGCCGTAATTAGTTTCTAAATTAGGTGGGTAATCTATCCATGGCCAACTAACAGTGTATCTGTTATTTACTAGTTCTGTTGTATCATTGAATTGGTTGATTACTTCTTCGTCCCTAGTCAATTTGGGTGAATCACATATTCCAATTTGATTGATGATTCTTGTTCCATTAGGCATTTAGTGCTAATTAAACCGGCTTCCTTTTAATAGCATTATTTGCATCTAAAATTCTATATCGCCTTCTAAATTACTAAGTCAGTACGTTTAAATTGTAATTACTTATGCCACATTCACTAAGCATCAAAATTTAATTAAAATTGTCATCAAATATTATTTAACAGCCACTAATAGTACGTAGATACTACTGTCGTGTCATCAAAAGGCTTAAATATAGAAGTTCAGAGCATCCAATGACCTAAATATCAAAGTTCAGAATATCGAATATCCTAAAGATCGATATTTATTTACATGTTGTGCTAAAACTTAAGTTATCGACAGAATCACTAGAACTTTATTTTTATCGGATAACTAGACAATAATTGTGAAAGCAACTTGGAAATAGCGTTGGTCACAGTTTCAACCTAACTTAACCTATTTCCCACAGTTTACAATGACGAATCATAGTCTGCCTGCGACTAGTCAATTAGACAATGGTGAAAACATTTCTGTAACTAGTAGGTAATTTTAACGTAAATACAATAATCTAAAATGAAATAAAAGTTGATATTTTGAACTTGGGTATAACAACTTTAGGTATTTTCGTGCTTGACCTCCTCGGTTTTATTTATGCAATTCCTATAACAAAGTGCTCTGTTATGATGGCCAGATTTGTTACAGTGTACACATTTAATTGACTTTTTACAATCTTTTACTTGATGATTTTTGCCTAGGCAGGCAAAGCAGTGATCCTTTATTTTTTCTTTCCTTTCCTCCACAGTTGCAACAACCTTGCATTGATCATTGAAGTGCGATCCTTGGCAAAAAATGCATTGAAGTTTCCTTTTCTTTTTCATGGGCCTGTCTCTTTTACTTCCTTGTTCTTGAGGTCTTCTTTTTGTGGAATTACTATTGTAGTTACTGTTTTTATGAAATGGTTTTTTCTCACTGAACCTTTCTTCTCTTTTATTTCCTGGGCGGGTTTGACTTGAATCGTGGTTTTCAGAATTCTTGTGATTTCTGTTGGTTTTTACGGATTTTCCCTTCTTGTTGTGTGAGCTTGTGTGTAACGTCTGAGTGGTATATTCTTCCAGATTTTCGGAAGTGATCCTATTTGCGTCTTCCCTTGCAGCTATTATGGTTTCCAGATGTTGACGAATTTCTTCTATTGACTCGGTTTTTGCCTTTATCCTTTTCAGTTTGATATTCATTTCCGCTAGAACTCCCTCACCGTTTAGTTGTATTTCACTAAAGGAAGTGACCTCTTCCACATAAGATTGCATTTCGTTTAATGATAGACTACTGTTTAACTCAGTTCCGAACCTTTTCACAGTTACCTCTAGCTTACCTAGCACTATTTCTAACTTTTCCGAATTTTCTTTATTAACATTATCCTTATAGGTGAGTGCTTCTTCGGTTAGTTTAGAGATAGCATTTGATATAGACTCAAGTCGCCTTATCAGAATTTGTTCCATTTTGAAATTCTGAAAAAGTATTTTATAATTTTATACCTTGTATCCTAAGTTAAAGATTTACATCATGTATATCCTTAAATTTACCAATTGCGTGGCGTTCGCAATATAATAAAATTGAAAAAAAATAAAATTTGTTTAACACCCTGTATGACCAAAAGTTTATCTAAAACCTTTTGTGAACAAAGAACTCTACCAACACCTGACATATAATAGAATTACATTTTATTAATGCCCTGTATATACAACAGAAAGTTTTAATTGTCAACCTGTACAGGACACAAAAGAATTTTATTGTCACCTGTACAGGAAAAAAAATTATTGTCACCCTGTATACAACAAGTTAAAAGCAAGAAATATTTCACTATCTCTAGAATACAACATTTTCCATAATGAACTCAGCCCCTGAATTGTAATTATGGGTAAGGGAATTTCTCTTATACCTAAGAGGTTTCCGTATTTACTCAGAATATATTCTTATCACCGTTGCTGGTTGACGGGTAAAACTCTCAGTATTAACCCAGAATATATTCATATTACTGTTGCTGTTTGACAGGTAAAACTGGTTTGTTTCATTATTTTAAGTTTCTGATATTGATTTAAAATTTCCATGTCATCCACCCATCCCGTACCGACCCTTCCTTTCAATCTCCTCTGTTAACTACCACACAATTATTTACACCTTTCAGTTATACCATTTCTCCCACAATTCATTCATCGTTTCTTTGGTGTTCATCTCACTCTCCATCCATCAATCATTTATATGGTTGATGTTCTTGTTAATTACTTATTTATAAACATATTAGGTACCTGCCAACATCATTTGTGTATGCATCCACAAATGATATTAGGGTTCACCTGCATCAACTTAGTACTTATAGTTAATTGGTACACTTTAGTAGCCAACATGAAGCAATGCAGTCAATCAGGGATGATGTGTAAAACATGACAGTAGTTCACACATAAGTTATAACATACAATCCAGTTTCACACATGTCAATTTTATACTCATTTCTTTAAAGTAATTGTTAAAATAAACTTACAATGAGAGTTGATGTGTTTTTCCTTTCTATACTAACAGTGATCTTTAAATGAGAATAGATGTCAGGTGTAGATGTCAGTGTCACGCATCTGCCTTCATTTGCCCATCTGTATAGAGGGTATTAGGTATAAATAAACAGTTTTATGTGAGCTCATACACAACAATGCTGTCTTTATGCAAATTTTAATACACCAGGTGTTCTTATCACAACTTTACAAAGTTACTCTTTAGTTAGGTACTTATTTATCTAACACAATACTATACAATGACGTCCGAGCTGAATTTCGCCCGTGCGCCCTTGAGCACATGTAGTTTTAACAAAGTATACTTTAAGTAGTTTCTTCTATTATTTGTTACAGCTTATAAATCGTGAAATAGTTTACCTGATAATCTTCTTAATTATTCCCAAGTTATTTTAAGTTTCCTTTTGTTCACTGATAGAAGTAGTTATAACTTTCTTGAAGTTATTTCGCCCAAACAACTCGTGGGTTTTCTTAATATCGATATCACTTTTTCATAGTTAAACGAATTACGTTTACTATAAGGTCAGGTTTCTATTAATTTTATTCTTTTAAAAGAATGTAACAAACAAGGAAATAAATAAGTTTTAGTTTTATCAATATTCAGTATGACACACGAGACACTACCGCCATCGCCATTTTGAATCCATCGAAATTTTCAGTCGAATTTCGTAATTCTATCAATATTGTTTTGTGTGAGAATGCTTAATATGTTATTCAGTAAATTACTTTTGGAATTTACTTGAACTGTGTATAAGGTTTATAGGTTTTAACTCGCTAAAGATAGGATAATCGTATGTTTATTCGAGTCCGCAGCATATTACTTCTTACTTCCGGTCAAAAAGAGTATTAGTCATTCTGCCAAACTTGTTTTATCAAATCCGCGCCAAATTCAAAATTTAGAATGTTTAATTGGCTTATAACGTTGCACATCACACGTACACACGCTACATACCCATTCAATTTGCAGTAACTTCGAGAATCTTTCATCTCGGCCTGCTGTTCATCTCAATAAACTTAGATAAATGAACATTTACTCATCATCACCTTGACGTTCTAATTTTGGCGCCTATAGGTGAATTATTATGGACATCCGCTTATTGGACGTTAGTTCCTTTCGAATTATATAGAGGTCGCTGCCAACCTGATTTAATACACAAATGTTATTAAGTAAATGAATTTTTATGGACATCCGCTTATGAACATTAGTTCCCATCGGATTATATAGATGTCGCTGCCAACCTGATTTAATACACAAATATTTTTATGTAGATGAATTTTTATGGACATCCGCTTATGAACGTTAGTTCTAATCGAATTATATAGATGTCGCTGCCAACCTGATTTAATACACAAATATTTCTAATATTTAACAATAAGAGTCTGGATTGATTTTATGCCTTGGGATGCTTTAAATGTTACCGTTTTGTAATACCTGAGCATCTCCACCATGTCGCGAGGGCAATTGGTTTTATTTCTTTTATGTATATTATATTCTAGTCATCTCAAAGTTCACAAAGTGATTGGTTTTATGGTAACCATATATAAATGTACTGCTTCGCTTTAATCCCAACGCCTCACGATATAATAGAGGTACTCACCTTTGTAACTCCCCTTCGGTTGTGTAAGTATCTCGCAATCCAGTCTCTTATCTCCGGTCCGCAAGGGCACCGGAGTGTTATTCCTCCAGCTTCTCAGGAGTCAATAGGATATCTGTAAATTTTAAGTACCCATGAATCTTTGGGCTAAGTATTACCTATCTGTCTTTGTTGATGAAGCCTTTTATAGCAGTCATCCATTTACCATACCTATGATGAGGTTTGTTCTCATCACTAATGTTTGTGACACGTATGTGCTAATCAGATACTGGATTCTTTCCACGTCTGTTGAAGCACGCATTTCGTGACACTTAAGTGCTTATCAGATACTGGATTCTTTCCACGTCTGTTATTAAGCATGCATCTCAGAACGACTTCGGCCCCAATGCCTCTTCGTCTGAAATGCTTCCCTCTGGCATTACCTATATAAAGGTGATATAGTGTAATTAAACGTCCGTCGACGTTGCGCGTCCGACGGCACACGACTTCGTAGGCGGTGGGGGTGGATTTATAAGGGAGGGCTTGCCCAAGACCCTTCCTATGGCTATAAACCCTAAGCGCTTTATGTCCGGACGAGCAGCTAGCATGTGGTCGCTGTTATGCCCTCAGCCCAACGCTGAAGGCACGACCCACACATTTAAGTTTAGTCTCAAACTATTCGAACAGGTACAAACAAGTACCTCCACACATATTGTAATATCCATTAACTATATTGTTTAGACCAACAGATAAATAATACTTAGCTTTACAGGAGGCCCGCGACACGGATGACAGGAACCCCCATGAACTCCGGGCACTGAATTTACTTCACTTGAAGTTACATTAGTTACTCAGACTGAATATGTCATGGCGACCATTTTAGCGGGAATGGCTGGCGTCGTTTTGGCGTAGCGTCAGGTTGTCAATACTGATTTAGTGTTGCTATTTACATTTTAGTGTTGTGCAATTATATTTACATTTTTTAGGTTTGGAACATCGCGATTTCATCTTTCGCGACAACTCTATCTCTTTCAAAAACACACATATTTTTTAATGTTTATCAAATAAACATGAGGTGCTGCATGCAGAACTGCTTCAATGATGACTCCAAAAAGATATACAAAAGCCAAGGACTCACATTTCATAAGTAAGTACAATTGAATACTAATATATAACCATTTATACCAATATATAAAATATAGCGGACGTCCCGCGGTTTCACCCGCGTAGATCCCGTTCCCGTGGGAATACAGGGATAAAAAGTAGCCTATGTTACTCAGGGTGAATGTAGCTTTCCAAGGGTGAAAGAATTTTTGAAATCGGCCCAGTACTTTTTGAGCCTATTCATTACAAACATACAAAAATAGGTACAAATCTTTCCTCTTTATAATATTAGTGTAGATAAAATTCGCTCACAATATAGGAGCTTCTGGCTGGATAATAGCCACTGGGATCAATCTTCTACATACCGAATTTTCTCCGTGCCTCGCAAAGCAAGTTAGCCATTGGTCCTGGTTGTTCTTTGACAGTGGAAACAGGTAGTCAGTGGGCCGAAAGTCTGACAAGCGGTCTTAAGGGTATAACATTACCCAGTTCTAATCGGGCTGGTGGAAGCCAACCCCAGTCATTTACTGGCTTGATTTAATGTTATTTTTACCACTAGCTGTTGCCGGCTTCACACGCTGCAACTCGAAAATTATTCCACAGGAAGATAAAATTGGGATAAAAACTATCCTATGTGTTAATCCAGGTTATAAACTATCTGTGTACCAAATTATCCAAATCTGTTCAGTAGTTTTTGCGTGAAGAAGTAACAAACATACACACTCACAAACTTTTGCCTTTATAATATTAGTGTGATTAATGTGACTTGTTGATGTATAAGATATATTTCAGGTTGCCAAAAGATCCAGTTGATTCAGCTGCTTGGTTAGAAGCTATAACCAGACTGGGTTGCCGAATGAACAAGCGTCTCGTAGTATGCTCCAAACATTTCTTACCTGAAGACTTTGATGATACACGTCACAATCAGAGGAGGGTCAAAAGTGGAGTAGTTCCGTCAATAGTGAGTACTGAGTCATCATCTTCCTGGCCTTATTTTTTGGAGGTTGGGACTTTGTCAAATGACTCCTCCCGCTCTGGGCGGAGCAGAAGGGAGTGACAAACTTCTATTGACTAAAAACCACTTTAATGACTTTTTCCTCATTCCTACGTATCATATCCGTATACCATATAAACTGATTACCACACTACTTTTCAGTCATTGGCCCCAATTACACATGCTACATATTTATTAGTAGTACTTTTCCATTTTTCATTTTCAAATATAATGGCATAAAGTGTAGATTAGCATAGCAATACATGAAACATTGAGCTTCCTTTGAATGGCCACTAAGATTCTGTGTCTCTTTTCAGAAGGCGCCTGTGATCCAAGAAGACTTCCAGGTAAAACAATAAAATTGTATCATACATAGCACATTAAGTTAGCTGAAGCCTTCTTCATCATTATCATCACATCTTATAATGTTCCCACTGCAGGGACTCAGGCCTTCTCTCGAGGCCACCACGCGGGCCCAGTTTGGGCTGGTAGATGTCACATGTCTTCAAATTTTTTGGTTTTTAGACATGCCGGTTCCCTCACGATGTTTTCCTTCACCATTTTGAGAGCAGTGGTGATGAAATAATTACTCAAAGTACTGTGCCTGACTGGGTTCTAACGTTCTGTGGTTCTAACCCACGACTCAATGTTCGTAAGAACTACTAAAATTCTTTAATAATATGTTTTAATATTGATTCGAACACGTGGCGTCTTCTATATTATCATAAAAACGTTATTATTGTTTTCTTTGGGCACAGTATTTTTTTCTGGGATGAAAAGTATGTCCATTTCTGTACACCTTAAAACGTACCTTTAGGCGAAATTTCGGGATGATAGGCTCAGTGCTTTAGTGTGAAAAGGGAGTAAACAAACAAACTGCTCTATGCACCATAACCATAATATTTTTTTTCAGATGTGCAGAGTATGTCTTGCTTTAGACGTTAAAATGTACGACATGAAGAACTACAAATTGAGTGAAATGTTCCAAAATATCACGGGAATACTGGTAAGTCATTGTTTTGAAATAACTATAGTTCAACTAGACAAAGTATGCGCTTCGGTAATATTCGTATTTCCCAACTACTAGTCTAAATATCGCGCCCCAGTGCTTCTAACTTTGGTCATTACGCGCTTTTTAGAAGTGTCTATCAGTAAATATGAACTTTCTCTGTCTGGTAATCTACTCTGGTCCCGTATTTACAAACGTTTCGATTCGATTTCGATTACTCACTTTCGTAATGCCAAACAAAATTAAAAATTTTGAAAAAACCCACGACTGTTAAAAATTAATTGAAAAAAGGATAAAATAACATAAAACACCCACCTTAAAAAAACCCAAGAATGTCCGTCGGGGGCTGCCATTAAATGAACTAGTTTTGCAATGTTCAAATTTTAATTTTGCTTTTTATTTTAAACTTTTTTATACTTTTTACTTTTATTTTTTTATCTAATAACATGCACCAATCAAACCTAAACCCATAACTGAAAACTGAATCAAAATCGGACTTGTAGTTTTGGAGAAAAATGGCAACTTTGATTTGCACAAAAAATGTTTGCTGCAGCGCCCCCTGGTGAGTTGTCACCTTAACACCTATCTAAGAACATGCACCAATCAAACCCGAACCCATAACTGAAAACTGAATCAAAACCGGACTTGCAGTTTTGGAGAAAAATGGCAACTTTGATTTGCACAAAAAATGTTTGCTGCAGCGCCCCCTGGTGAGTTGTCACCTTAACACCTATCTAAAAACATGCACCAATCAAACCCGAACCCGTAACTGAAAACTGAATCAAAACGGGACTTGTAGTTTTGGAGAAAAATGGCAACTTTGATTTGCACAAAAAATGTTTGCTGCAGCGCCCCCTGGTGAGTTGTCACCGTAACACCTATCTAAGAACATGCACCAATCAAATCCGAACCCATAACTGAAAACTGCATCAAAATCGGACTAGTAGTTTTGGAGAAAAATGGCAACATGTATTTGCACAAACACACAAACAAACAACCTCTCACCCCAAACGCGTATACCGTCTCCGTTCCGTCGTGGGTAAAAAATATCGACATACCTCTTATCGAATCGAAATGATGCGTTTGTGAATAGGGCGTAGGTAGCCGATCGTAATCGTAATCCCAAATCTTTAAAACAAAATAGATTTCCCTAGTTGTAACAGCTCTATAATAGATCTCATAATAGAGTATTTGTATTTCCGAAGATAGACGATGATTCCCGAAGCGCGTACTTTTTCTTGGGATCACAAGTCCTAAGAATGCAATAACGGAAGCAGTCAATTGACAACTGTTTTCATTTGTCAGGCTACCGACGAAAGAGGTCCAATACTACAGCGAGTATGTTGGGAGTGTGCTGCAAGACTTACAGCGGCTGCAGCGTTCAGAGACAAAGCGCTACTCAGCGACGCACTGCTGAAAGACCTCGTACCTATAAAGAAAAGTGACATCGCAACTTTGATACAAAAAAACACATCGCTAAAATCAGCTCTAGCTATCCACACTGTTACTAATTCATCTATTGAATGTGAACATACTATATTTGAAAACAAAGAAATAGAAATATTCCTACCTAACGAAAACCCAGATACAAAAAAAACTAAAATAAGATTTCATGAAAAAGAAAAAGAGACAGAATTTCAAGCATGCGAGTCTTGGACAGACATTAATATTAAGGTTGAGGTAGAATCTGATCCTATAGCAGATATCAATCCAATTGAAGATCAAAAAAGCGATATATTTTCAGACCAAACACGTTTCGATAAAGAAGACAGTGAAGATGAAATAAGTAATGCAAAAGTACAAATTGTTAAAAACGATAAAAGAGATACATTAAGTAAAGTCCCGATAATAAATGATGACGGTAAAATCGATGTAGACAATGATAAAGCGATAAAACCGACGGTTGATGTTACTATTGAAGAAGAGTCCTCTAGTGGAGATTATACAGCTGAAGACACCTTCAGTGAACTTAACCAAAAGAAGAACTGTTCGGATGGAGCTTCGAATGAAAAACGAACAGTCAGGTAAGGAAAAGGTGCCACTTGTTATCATTAGCAGCATCATTTCGTGTCCGTTTCGACCGCGCGGCCACGACGTTTTTTTTTAAAAAAAAATGTACCAAGTTTATGTAAAAGTTTGTAAAAGTTGATTCCCAAAACCATAAATTTGTCAAAGTTATGGTTACAAAGTTATAAGGGTATGAACGTGGCCGCGCCATCGAAACGCGGAGAACCGCGCGGCCACGGAGATCTTTAAAACTAAGCGTTGCAGAGACCTGCCATTTAGGTAAATAACAGATTCAATATGTAAAAAATTTGTAAAAATATAGAAAAAAATCCTAGGTTTATATTTTAGGAGCTGTAACACTAAAACCCCATGGCCGCGCCATTGAAACGGTGAAAACCACGTTATCGCCGATATCTCGCTGAAAAAGCATCGTAGAGGTCCGGAGTTTCTTGTAAAACATAGATTTGAATTTGTCAAATCATGTAAAAATACAAAAAAAAACCTTAGGTTTATATTGTAGGTGCTTTATGACTAAAACGCCATGGCCGCGCCATTGAAACGGTGAAAAATACGTTATCGCCGATATCTCGCTGAAAAAGCGTCGTAGAGGTCTGAAGTTTCTTGTAAAACATAGATTTGAATTTGTCAAATCATGTAAAAATACAAAAAAAAACCCTAGGTTTATATTTTAGGTGCTACAAGACTAAAACGCCATGGCCGCGCCATTGAAACGGTGAAAAATACGTTATCGCCGATATCTCGCTGAAAAAGCGTCGTAGAGGTCTGAAGTTTCTTGTAAAACATAGATTTGAATTTGTCAAATCATGTAAAAATACAAAAAAAAACCCTAGGATTATATATCAGGAGCTGTAGTACGATATCGCTTAGAACCTTTGTTGTTTCGATAGGGTGACCATGACTTTGTGTTTACAGAAAACTTTATCCATAATGTTTGGAAATTATTTCTCAAGCATTCCTAATTAAATTAAAATGATAAGTTCTTTCATTGGTTCGTTCTTTAATTGAAATGTTTCTTATAAACATTATTATATTTTTGCGTCATATCGTTTCATTTTAGTTAACTTTTTTTTAATTATAAAAAAACATAATAAATCACCGATTATTCAGTAAAAAAAGTGATTGTATTGAATTTGTCTAAAGGATTTGAAATAATGAATTATGCCTGAAATAACCCCTGTAATTAACTCACGGATTCCAACATCAATTTATTTTGTTTCTGCAACAAATATTTTTTTATCTTTCTTTCTTCCTTTCCATGATAGAGCATGACGTATATACTTATTGTACATAAAAAAAATTGTAGTGTGGCTAGTTTTGAACTTTACCACCGTTACTACTTTGTCTTGTAGGTACAAGATAAGTATTTTCAACTGAAAAATCTTTCAATTCTAAGCGTGTTTAAAAATATGCACACGATATGCTTAAGAAGATGCCAGCGGGTCACGTACCAGTCGATGTTGATAAGAATTTTAATGATGATGAGCAAGTTGGAGTTATGGTGGAAAATCGAGTAAGGGTTTCTATAGGCCCTATTGTGTTCGACCGTATCAGTAGTTGTTACGTAGTCGTAGCCCGGTAGAAATCGGTGTCTTTTGTTTGTTGAACGTGGGTGAGCGGTGCGCGTTCAACTCTGGCGGAGATCGTGGTCTGGAGAGACCATAGTGTGTAGTCATGCGTGATGCACACGGGCGATCCATGTGATGGATGCGCAGGCAACGCGATTGTTGATCGGCTTGAGAGTCCGTGAGAACAATGCGATTGCTGGACGGCTGGAGTGCCGTGTGAGGGCAACGCGATTGCTGATCGGCTGGAGAGTCCGTGAGAGCAATGCGTTTGCTGGTCGGCTATGGTGCCGTGTGTGGGCAACGCGATTACTGATCGGCTAGAGAGTCCGTGCGAGTAATGCGTTTGCTGGTCGGCTGGAGTGCCGTGTGAGAGCAATGTGATTGCTGGTCGGCTGGAGAGCCGTGGCGTTAGTGGTCCTACTCGAGGGTTTCTATAAGCTTGGCAGTTTTTGTCGCAGTAGAGTTTAAAAGGTAGGATCGAGCGATGGTACGTGGCCCAGGGTGTTGTATTTTGGATTATTTTTAATTTTCCGTTATTATGTTTGATGTAATTGAAGGGTTTTGATTTAAATTTAAAAAAGGGGGTTTGAATTTCTTATTTTCAACGATTTTATGAATTTTGAGTTTGTTCAGGAGTGACCGAGTGGAACAAAGCAAACTTGTGGAAGTGTGTGTGCAAGCGTTTGTTCGCAGAGTAATGATCACACGAGGACGTGTGAAAGCAGGATGGCCGTGTCGGCATCGTGTCGTATTCAGTACGCCAGCGCCATCTGGTGGCGCTTGATGGAGTCATTGGTGAGCACGCGCGTGGGCCGGTCGCGTCGGTACGTCACTATTGAGTAGACAGGCGCGAGCGGCGGGCGCGTGAAACCGCTGAAACCATCGTGTGTTCTGAAATACGTACCTACCTACAGAGTTTGTGTGTCTAACTATCTAGATCTACTGTGCTTAGGACTATTGATTGAGTGTACGAGTCTAGTTTTTTCATCCAACACTACCCACCGACGCCCACTGTTAACCAACGAATATTGCTAAAAATTATCCCGTTAGCCGACATATATATTTTTTTATCTTATCGGTATATGGTCTAATAGATGATTAAGATGTTAAATAATTATATAATTTAAAAAATCTTAGTTTAAGTAAACAATCTGTGATTTATATGATTTTTAATAAGGAATAAACATAATTATATGTTTTTGTATCTTATCGTTTCATTTTAATTTAATTTAGAAGCATTTAGAAATAATTTCTAGGGAAATGCAATAGGTGGAAAGTTTTGCTGTAAACACAAAGTCATGGTCACCCTATCGAAACAACAAAGGTTCTAAACGATATCGTACTACAGCTCCTGATATATAAACCTAGGATTATTTTGTGTATTTTTAAAAAAATTGATAAATTCAAATGTTGGTTTTACAAGAAACTTCAGACCTCTACGATGCTTTTTCAGCGAGATATCGGCGATAACGTGATTTTCACCGTTTCGGCCATGGGGTTTTAGCCTTACTGCTCCTAAAATATAAACCTAGAATTATATTGTGTATTTTTCCAATTTTTGACAAATTCAAATCATTGCTTTACAAACAACTTCAGCCCTCTGCGATGCTTTTTCAGCGAGATATCGGCGATAACGTGGTTTTTTACCGTTTCAATGGCGCGGCCATGGCGTTTTAGTCTTATAGCACCTAAACAATAAACCTAGAGTTTTTTTTTGTATTTTTACATGATTTGACAAATTCAAATCTATGTTTTACAAGAAACTTCAGACCTCTACGACGCTTTTTCAGTGAGATATCGGCGATAACGTATTTTTCACCGTTTCAATGGCGCGGCCATGGCGTTTTAGTCTTATAGCACCTAAAATATAAACCTAGGGTTTTTTTTTGTATTTTTACATGATTTGACAAATTCAAATCTATGTTTTACAAGAAACTTCAGACCTCTACGACGCTTTTTCAGCGAGATATCGGCGATAACGTATTTTTCACCGTTTCAATGGCGCGGCCATGGCGTTTTAGTCATAAAGCACCTACAATATAAACCTAAGGTTTTTTTTGTATTTTTACATGATTTGACAAATTCAAATCTATGTTTTACAAGAAACTCCAGACCTCTACGATGCTTTTTCAGCGAGATATCGGCGATAACGTGGTTTTCACCGTTTCAATGGCGCGGCCATGGGGTTTTAGTGTTACAGCTCCTAAAATATAAACCTAGGATTTTTTTCTATATTTTTACAAATTTTTTACATATTGAATCTGTTATTTACCTAAATTGCAGGTCTCTGCAACGCTTAGTTTTAAAGATCTCCGTGGCCGCGCGGTTCTCCGCGTTTCGATGGCGCGGCCACGTTCAAACCCTTATAACTTTGTAACCATAACTTTGACAAATTTATGGTTTTGGGAATCAACTTTTACAAACTTTTACATAAACTTGGTACATTTTTTTTTAAAAAAAAACGTCGTGGCCGCGCGGTCGAAACGGACACATCATTTCCGCCCAAAAGGTTAACTACTGGACATAGGCCTCCCCCAAGTATCGCAACATCTCGCGGTCCCGTGCGTCTCGCATCCAGCGGATCCCCGCAACCTTCACCAGGTCATCGGTCCACATAGTGGGAGACCGCGCAACGCAACGTCTTCCGGTTCGCGGTCAGTAGTAAATATTCAGTCTTTCTTCAAATTTTATGATGCGACATACTCTCTTGTAATGTGTTTTTAACGCCCGACGTAAAAACTACGGGGTGTTATAAATTTGACGTGTCTCTGTGTGTGTCTGTCTGTGGCATTGTAGCACCCGAACGGATGAACCGTTTTTGATTTTGTTTTTAGCCCTAACACGATCCCCTATTTATTTGGTGGTCTTGACAACTAGTAATTCGGTTTTGACAACTAGTAATAACTAACAAATCTACTCTGCCGAGACCAAAGGCTTTAGTATCTTTATATCATTATCAGCCTATAATGTTTCCACTACAGGGACTCAGGCCTCCTCTCTAGGAGAGGGAAGGGCTATAATTCACCACACTTGCCCAGTGCGGGTTGGTAGATGTCACATGTCTTCGAATTTTTTGTTTCTAAGACATGCCGGTTTCCTTACGATGTTTTCCTTCACCGTTTTTGAGAGCAGTGGTGATGAAATAAACTACACAGATTAATGCGCTGGCCTGGGTTCGAACTCACGACTTACTGTTCGTAAGTCGGGGCCACCACTACTAGGCCACCGCTGCTCTTAATAAATATTTATAATAATTGTAACTTATGTTGTAATTTTTTTTTATTTTTTTACAGGAATTACAAAATCAACGAGAGATTAAAAGAAAAAATAGTTATGATGAAGAAAGAAGGCCTTCCAGTCGCTAAAATAGCTGAAGAAACAGGATTGACGGTAAGTTCTACATCCATCCATTTTAAGGGTTCATCATCATCTTCATCATCAGGGTTCATCATCATCTTCCACAGCCTTCGCCCACTTCTGCGTACCTAAAGTTACGGATAAATTTACTGTTTTTTTGCTGTGTTCGCGATAAACTCAAAAAGTTCTACATACACATTTACAAAAGCATTCCATTCACGTAGTAACATTAATAAAAATACTCATTTTGTTCAAAAGGGATCGTACTTAAGCACAATGCCAAAATGATAAATTAAACAAAATTAAATACAAAACATTAGACTACAAAATGTCTACAAACTAAGCCTTTAACAAACGATTATAATGTAAAAACAAAAATACACAAATGTCAATCAATTAATTTTATTTTTAAAGTTTGTGCTGTGCGTTGATCATTCAGGAGTTCAGGACAAACAAATAATAAGTATAGACTTTTTTTCTAGTTTTCTTCTATAGTCTCTTGGTGGAGACGTTACCGAAACAGCACCGGATGTCCATGCCGAAGGTCTAAACCAGCAAGAAGGCACCAACGTGATCCACAACAGATTCAGTACAATCTGGCTGAACCCGGCAAGGAGATGGGAGCTTGTTCTGATATAGTACGACAGAGGTTGCATGAAGCTGGGTTTCTACATATACTTATGAAGAAACCCGATGATAATTTGAGTACGGAGAAGAAAACGAGGTTACTGTTTGTTGTTGGTTTTAGTTTATAGAGAGATTAAAATAAAAAACCATTTAAAAATATAAAAATTAGTAGCCCATCTATCAGCTATCAGTGATTAGGGCTCTTGAGAGGACCCTCTTAACAATACGCTCTGACTTCAGAAAAAATACTGCTTTCTAAATCCAGGTGCCAAGCCAGAACCTCAGATGGTTGACCCTATTGGCTATTAAGCCGACACGACTATCGGCACAATTACTGCTGTACTCACATCCCACATGTCGACTACCTCGCCAGCCAGATCGAGATAGAATTACTTGTGAACATTGATGTAATCAATGTGAGGTAGATACGGTACTAAGTCACAGCACATGGTCCTACTAAACTAAGGGATTGCCTGTAGGTGGCACGCAGTCGCAGCTAACGCGATTTCGCTCGCACAACAGCGTCGGCTCTTATGTCTGTCCTTGTCTATCATGTGTGAGTTTCGGTGCATGTTTTTCTGATTGCGATGTTAGCGCGTACCGTATCTTCCTCCTTTTAATATATCAATGCTTGTGAAGTATTTATTAAAAGACTTCATAAAAAGAGGTGGTTCTCAATTCGACTGATTTTTTTTTGAACTGACTTCAAACTTAAAAGGAGAAGTGTTTTTATATGTAGGGTTAGCTCATAACTCTGTCATTTATAGACCGATTAGATTGTTTTTTTAATTGTAATGATATACTTTCCGATTGGTCCCATAGCTATCTAAATCGATTCAGTACTTTAGTTTTTATTCTCCTATTTCCTATTCGACTTGATGCCGAAAATAAGATTTTTAAGGAAGTCGGTTGTTTTTTTTGAAGTCGGGTGTTTTTAATACACAATCATATATTTCAGTGAACGCAGAGCGCACCATGATGATTTAAAACGACGTATAATAGCACTGAAGCAAGAAGGACTAGCTACAAGCCGAATAGCGCATCTGTTGAATACTTCAGTAAGTAGAAAATTATGTACCTAATCTTTATAGTTTCGATAACACTAGCAAACTCGTCTGCCTTTAAAGCAAGAGTGGACAGGCATCTTCTGAACACACTTTGTTCCATCATAGATGTATCCATCGCTTTCTAATAAACGTGATCATGGTCAATTTTGCAATAAAAAAAATACGTGCAATGATTCATTTTAAGGTATAACTACCGCACTTAGATACGTTAATATTTTTTTTTTTTTTTTAAACTTTGCCCCACACTAGGAATTTCTCCTGTATCGTGGGTGCGTTTACAAACATTGAAACTCACATACACAAACACGCCCAGACCCGAAACAACTATCTGTAGGCCATACAAATACTTGTTCCGTGCGGGGATCGAACCCGCGACACGTAGCGCAGCAGTCCAATCGCTTAGCCACTGCGCCAACCGTGTCGTCAAAAATCGTCACGTAGTATAGATTTGACACACAAAACCTTCACTAAAGTGTCAAAATCTTTACTAAGCGATGGAATAAGTAATCATTTAATATCTCTGAGTACGCTGTACGGCAGTAAGTGCGGAAACAAAATCTCTAACAACAACACTAGCAAATGATTTTATTATCACTCACTTTAAGTTACATTTTATTCAAAAATATTACGTTACTAGCTTTTGCCCGCGACTTCGTCCGCGTTATATTAAAAATGTTATCTTTGTAAGTAGATCTATCATTGATTTTAATTTTAAATGAAAAACTCTTGCGATAATATCATGGCGGTCATGCAGTGCTTGACCCTCAAGAAGCTCCCGAGTGATTACATCCCACTTGGGCTTGGTAGTTACAGTAATAAATAAGTCGGGACGTCCATATTTTCTTACGTAACAACGTACGTCTTGAGTACGTAAATTTTACTCAAAGTAAACATTCCTTTATTTTTGAATAGAAAGCAAACTGCATTCAAAAATTTTCGAAAATTCTCTTCTCCCACACCCGGGAATCGAACCGGCTAAAATCTGAAAAAAATATACCCTGTACTTTTATTGCATCGATCGTTAGGGTCAATTATAAGGATGAAATCTCTCTAACAAACATGATAAATTAAATGAAAAGAAAACCAGGAAATCTTAAATTAATTAAATTATTTACAAAAAATGGTAAACTAACTAATTAGTTGCTCGAAATGGGCTCCATTCTCTTGGATACACCTTTAGTGTTGCGGTGAATATTATAAATCTTATTCTGAACTTCAACTCTCAACTCGTTGTCATTCGCATAAGATTTCATGTAAATTTGATTTTTTACATATCCCCACAAAAAAAAATCTAATGGGGTGAGATCTGGCGATCTCGCAGGCAGGTTTTCCTTTCATTTAATTTATCATGTTTGTTAGAGAGATTTCATCCTTAAAATTGACCTTAACGATCGATGCAATAAAAATACAGGGTATAATTATTTCAGATTTTAGCCGGTTCGATTCCAGGGTGTGGGAGAAGAGAATTTTCGAAAATCTTTGAATGCAGTTTGCTTTCTATTCAAAAATAAAGGAATGTTTCCTTTGAGTAAAATTTTCTATCTGCAGTATTAAGAGTACTTTTCCTCCAGGTGGTATTACAAAATTCCACCCTGTATAATCAGAAAGCTCCGAACTGCTAAGCTATCGGGAGTTACACGTGTTATTGTGAGTCAACCATAAAAGATAGACATATGCTGTTGTGGGATATTTTTTAGATAGTTGAATGTAGAATATTTCCGTCATAAATGATATCTATGTAGCTTTAACCATTAAGGCTGCACACGCGACGGAAGCTTAAAAAATGGAGCAACTTCTCCCGTTTTCCCAACATTTCCCTTCACTGCTCTGCTCCTATTGATTATAGCGTGATGAAAAGTATACTATAACCTCCCCAGGAGTATGAAGAATAATTGTACCAAGTTTCGTTAAAATCCGTCGAGTAGTTTTTGTTTCTATAAGGAACATACAGACAGGAAGACATACAGACAGACAGACAAAAATTATACTGATTGCATTTTTGGCATCAGTATCGATCACTAATTACCCCCTGATAGTTTTTTTTAAAAAATATATATCATGTACAGAATTGAACTCTCTACAGATTTATTATAAGTAAGTATAGAAGAAGATAGATAGATAGATAATTCCGAAATAACTAAGCCCAGGCTTGGTCGCATAATTCAACACCACCTGCAAAAAAATCATTATACTTACTTTTGTCTATGATTTTTTGCTTTTTTTTTATTTCCTTGCCATTGTCAGCATAGAAATGGAAAACATCGTGAGGAAACCGGCATGTCTTAGAATCAAAACATTCGAAGACATGTGACATCTACCAACCCGGACTGCGCCCGTGTGGTAGATTATAGCCCATCTCTCTCCTAGAGAGGAGGCCTGAGTCCATGCAGTGGGAACATTATAGGCTGATGATGAATGCATTGCCTAATGGATCCCCGCAAAGCTCAAGATCATTCAATTTATCACTAATCATAACACCACATTTACTTCTTTCATGATCTTTTACAAAATTTTAGCGAAATACAGTTACCAAGTGGTGGGACCGCTGGTGCAATGAAGGTCACATGCAGAACCACAAACAGCCTGGCAGGAAACGGAAGACAACGCCGGAGGAAGACCAGCTCATGATAGAGCGAGTGGCTCAGGAACAGACGGTCCATACTCCGTCACTGGCTATGGAATTTGGACTTTCTCCCAAGTAATATGTCAAACATAAGTATTATTATTTATTATTATTATTTTATTATTATTACACCACGTCTGTTTGTAATCCCTGAAGGGTTACCATTATATATTTATTTTCAGGCAACTTTGGCCCATAGATATAAACTTTACAGACTAACATACATAATATGATTACCTACTACTATTAATACTATTATCGGGATATTTTATAACCATGTTTTCTTATTGTTTCGAGTCCCCGATATTTCGGCGCTGTTACAAGCACCATAACACAAACAACAACAACAACAATACAGTTTGTGTTAGTAAATAAAACCTGTATGACAGCAGCTATATGTTAAGCAGAGGTTTACCTGTTAATATTACACCCAAATTTTGCCAGTTAAGTTTTAATTCCCATGCAATAGGGACGATCCTCGTCAACGGGGCACAAATCCAGACTCCATGGCTGCTACTTAGAGATTTCTGATAGAAAACCCAATAACTCTACTCTACAACACATTAACATACAAACAACAAAACCATTAATTTTTTAGACGTCATTTGGGGGGGGGGGGGATACATTGATTGATTAAATTATTGCCTAAATCAACATTTTTATATTTATTTTAAGTTGGGTGTTTTACTATTGCATTTTTTAAATATTTTATCATCCGTAGGCTCCATGGCATAACAATGACGTCAGTAAAATTTCACAACCTAATATAATTTATCCTTGTAATCACAAACATTACCGAAGCGCGTACATTTTCTGGTTATACTGTACTTTATTTTGATCTTTTTTTCTCTTCTAGGTGTTTCATGAACAGACTAAAAGAGGCAGGGTTTAAACGCAAAATAAGGGAAGCTTATGTACCGCTGAAAGCAGGCCGGAGTCAAAGGTATGTAACTTATATTTTTGTTGTGTTTTTGAAGTGAAAACTTCATAAGCGGCGTTGTGCACTTCTGCGTGCGTGTGTGTCAAATGTCAAAAAAAAATTGTTTAAAAGCGAATTGTCATGATTGTGTATGATAGCGCAATAAATGTATATTGTACGAGTATTTAACCACATAAATGATAGTAAGTAATAATTATAAGCTGGTAAATAAAGCAATTCGAACTTATTCCCTAGCCATTCCAAAATATTAAAAAAATGTACAACGTTAATGTTCAAGTTTTCACTTATGCCAGCACTCCCGGAGTGCAAGCAAAACCCGTTGTTTTTTTTTGTTTGTATGTGGCTAAGATGAGAATGGGTGTAGTTTTACGCGAATAGATAAAATAAGAAATAAGTACAAGGTGACTGAAAAGTTGTGTGGAAATCGGTTGTCGTGGTATGGGCATTGGATGCGAGTAATGAGGAAAATATCATGAGGCAATTTGGTCTTCATCTATGAAGACCAAAGAAACGGGAATGAATTGGGATGGGGGCTAAAAAATAATGAGGATACGGCTAGTGATATATGACACTATTAGGATCGCGTATGGAGCGGGCTTTGCTTGAAGTTTTTATGAGGAATCGAATATGATAAGTTGACCTTTAAAAATCACTATCTAATATGTATTAAAATATGATTTTATTCATGTTTACAGGGCCGATGAGGAACTGAAACAACAAATAATAACGATGAAACTAAATGGGGTTTCCGTCACCGATATTGCGAACCAATTTCGAGTTCCGGTGAGTAATATACGGTTTCGGTTCCGGTGTATACTAAGTTGTTATAGTTTTCTTGTGTATCTTTCAAAGTTTATATATTTTATGTATATATCTATGTATGTATTTATTCTTATAAGTTAGGTATATATATATATTTTATTTCTTTTCTAATTTTTGTTTCTGTTTTGCACCTACTGTATAATGTCTCTGCATCACCCTAAGGTAGACTGGTAGAAAATGCCCATGGCATTAAGTCCGCCTTTGTACGGTTTTATTACTTGTGCATAAAGTTTTAATAAATAAATAAATAAATAATATTATTAATTTATTTATTTTATACATTTTCCTTAATTATGAGCCCGGAATCACCCATTTCTTGGTTATAGGCCACACCTTTTTGGCAGGTCCCAGATGTGACTAAATTAAAAGATTCGCGCGATAACAGATTCACCTAATGATAGATTTGCAGAATGACAGATTCACGTAATGTAGATTTTCTCAAAAATGGTATGTAATGTTGCCATAACATCTCTAAAAAGTATCCAGAAAGTGAACTTTACCGGAGACTTATTCACAACTGTCCAGTAAGAAGCGAGATTTTAAACTTGGAATCTCCTACTGTCCAGTAAGTAAGTATGTAATTTACTTACTGGACACTAGGTCATCCTCTTTAGATCTGTTTAGAAAAAAAAACATAGTACCAGACACAGATTAGAGTTTAGCCATTATAACATGGTTATAGAAGGGAGGTTCCAAATATATATCTATCTCTCTTTTTGGTATGACATTTTATGAGATACATATATTTTTGGAACCTTAAACAGCCATTTTATACGTTGCGTTTTGTACTTAGTAATGTTGTAGAAGTATATATAGTGTGGGATTTTATGATTGTATTTAGTAATTTCAGTTTATTAAAAAGTTTTTTCTAAAGTTGTTTCCTAAACTGCCTCGTTGGTCTAGTGGTCGCAAGCTCGACTACAGAGCGTGAGGTCCTGGGTTCGATTCCCGGGTCGGCCAAAAAGTGCTATTGTGTTTTTCACATATGAATGTAACCTTCAATATTAATTAAACGAATTTGTTGTTAAACTTTCTTTAATTTTTGAGAAAAGCATTATACAAACCTCAACCAGTAAGAAAGCCATCCTGGCCTCGTATATAACCAGACCTCACCTGCGGTTCGGTCCGGTTAACTCATACTTGGCCAGGAAGGCTTACTTACTGGATTCTGCAGTAATGTACTATTGCACAATGACAGATTCACGTAATGATAGATTTGCAGAATGACAGATCATACAAAATCACCATGTAATGAATATTAACATAATTCTTGTTAGTCAGTATTAATGTGTATAAAAGGAAATATTCTTATATTGGGTAACTTTGCATGGTAATGGCAAAGAGGCAAAAAACTAAATCATGAAAGGTTATGGTTAAATCACTCGTGACACTTGGATCAGACGCTTTCCGCATATAATTATATGGGAACCTGTAAATTTGCTAATCTGTTTTTTTGCCAACCTGTCATTTTGCTAATCTGTATCTACGAACCTGTAATTTTGCCAATGGTTTTTATACGATTCTGTCCAATAAGGACAAAATATTAACACCTAGACAATTCAATAATCCCTAATTTTGCGTTTCTCACGTTCAGTGCCCAAAACTAAAAAAGTATGACACAGTTATCTTAATTTTTCAGCGAACAACAATATATCAATGGTGGCAACGTTGGTGCAGAGAAAATGGCGTCAAAACAACAAGTGACAACAACGCAAACACTTCTAAAGAACAAGACCAGAGTTACACGGAAACTGAGTTGAGTTTACACACCCCGACTATAATATCATCACAGAAATCTTTGTGGCAGAAATTACCTGAAGGAGCCACGGAATGAGATTAACGAGGCATCGCAAATGCCTTAAATTTTCGCAAAATTCGCTATTCAACAACTACAAGTCAACTCAACAACAACTTAACTCATCAACAACTCAACTAATCAACAACAACAACACAACTCATTAATAGAGATCGGATAGTCGGATGCATATATTTACATAAAGTACATTTTTTCCGGGCCATAGAGGACAAAGGTATAGAAGCGGCTTCTTAAAATGCCATTTTTACCAGACTGCGGTTTATGTGTTTGACGTGTATCTATGTATGTATGTCTGTCTCTTTGTTCCCTCATAACTCCTAAACGGATGAACGGATTTGAATAAAATATACGTCGTAAGATTCGTCTGGATGGCGCGAGTGTCATAGGCTACATTAAAATTTAAAAAAAAAAACAAAGAAAAATTGCATATTTTGGGGGCCATGTAGAGGAATTCAAAAAAAAAAAATTATCCCGTCCCATCGAGTAGGGTATGTACACACGGCTACACATCAAGCTATACAAAACCAGTTTATCTTGGCCTCACTTTACTAGATCTTTTCGCACAATGAACGATCAGATTATACTGGTTTTGTATAGCTTGATGTGTAGCCGTGTGTACATGAAGGGTTTTAAAACGAAATTACAAAAATGTATGACACATATGTTTAAAAAAAGAAATTCAAAGTCACAAATCATATAAACAAACACATAAACTAAATCATCTGCGAATAATTTTACGCGACCAACGAAATAACAAACATAAAAGAACTAAAAAGTTGGAAATAAAAAAAGTAGTTAAAAACCCGACTGAAAAAATCTGAAAAGCAAAAATAAAGCACATTTTAAATTAAACAAATCTTGGAAGCAGGCGGGGTTCATTTGAAAATTAAATTATGAAAAGAAAAAATGAAAATAGAATGAACCCCGCCTGCTTCCAAGTTTTGTTTAATTTAAAATGTGCTTGTTTTTTGCTATTCAGTTTTTTCAGTCGGGTTTTTTAGTTTTTTTAACTACCTACTTTTGTTTTTCATAGGGTCGTGGAATTTCGTAATTATGTAGGTACTTACAGTGTTTAATTAATTCAATGTAATAAAAGCATCAAGAGTATAATTCATATTTTAAATCACGCAAGAAATGTTGTGACTATAATGACTGGGCATATTGCGATCGATAAGTTCCACACTAGCCAGCACTTACGTTTTAGGTACGTATACATCCGAATATTTGATCTATTTGTAACTCATTATAACTCAAACTCGATTTAGACCAGTTACAGGCATTTTTGAACAGTCGAAAACAAGATGGCTACAGTACAGCCAAATTACTGTAGTTAGATAAAGGGTAAGGATGGGTAATAAACTTAGTGTAGTACGGTTTCTAGACGTATCGTACGGCTATAAGTTAGAGACAGTAGTGATTTTAAATACTAGTTGTCGCGATGTGCAATTAAATTATTTTGTTAGTGCATAAAAAATTTAGGTGCAGAGGACCTAGTCTCTCAGTTTGTTTACCCTTGGTACCTATTTAAACGGTACCGAAAACGGTGTGATAAGTGCTGGATGACTTAATTACTTACCTTATTCGTAACACGTATGGTTTAAGTTAGGTTGTGCCCGCCGCCAAGCTAAATTAAATTGTTATTGAATTGAATTTAATGTTATATTGTATTTAATGTGACTGTATGAATTTATTATTATTTATATTATGAGTCAGTGATACTTGTACTAAATGATTTTATTTATTTTTATTAAGTTGGCTAAATATAGGGTTGTGTAAGAAAAAGCTTTTCTTTTATTTATTTTTTTCGTATTTTTGTCATCAAACCCTCCCATTTTGTTGCCATTTCTGGGAGTCCGCCATAATGGATTTAGAACTTAGCTTATAATACCGTGTCTATGCATTTCAGCTCAAGTCGAAACCGGGATGAGTCAAATCTGAGGTTAACCAACCTATTAGTTGGCGGTAAATATATTTTGTAAGGACAATAGATCCTTCATCTTAGTATAAACGGAAATCTGTATTAACTGCTGTAAATATTAAAGAAAAGTATGTACTTATGTGATGCGATGCGGAACCGTCAACCAAGGTGTTATGTAGGTACATCAAAATAAGTAACCCTACGCCCTACGCAAAAATAATTGCAGGGAAACGATTTTTTATTTGAAAAATCACATTTTACGATAAGGCTCCTTCCACGAAATCATCTCATTTTGATCAATTTTGATCGGTTCGTGTGGGAAATCTATGAAGAATTTGAAGCTTCCTTTTGGCTATTATAAGAGACGAGTTCTTTATGAGTGAATAGTGAACAAGAATTTTCAAAATAATGTTTATATTAATGGCAATCACCCGTATTCAAAAGCCCTTTTCCGCAAAAATACCGATCGAGTTACGTTTGGCTTAGCCGAACATAACACTACAAACGATTCTAAACATTAAAAAAAATATAAATAACATCACCATATGGTCTACTGGAGTACCAAGAAGTCACATTTTCGACTTCAATACAAAAAATAGCAGAAAAAAAATGTTAAAACATCGCAATTTTTACAAAATGTCTCGACAACTAAGATTTTTTTTCTATACCTTAGAATCACTTTAGAGAAAATTCAAAAACTACGTATTAATTATACGGTAACCTTCTAATAGAATCGTATTTTTATTTTATCAATAAACTATAATTTCATTTCGTAAATTGAATCCAAAGTTAACTATATTATCGACCGCGCAAACTTTATCTCGCCAGTACGAATCGGCCACTGCCAAAGGACGGACGTATCGCTTTGTGTCACAAACGCTCCCGTGTTTTTCGTAAACATATTTTCGAGATTGTAAGCCGATTACCACAATTTGATACACTTATTAATTTTGATCAAACATGTTTTTTTTGCTAGTTTGTAAAGATTGCTAAAATTTTTTTCATCTTCAAATCGAATTCGAATTTCAAGATCGATTGTTATTGTCGATTGTACTTCAATATATATTTTTAACCGACCTCCAAAAAAGAGGAGGTTCTCTATTCGTGTTTGTATGTCCGCGAATATCTCCGTCAATTGTGGACTGATTTTCAAAATTCTTTTGTCTTGGAAAGGGTATACTCCCGAGGTGGTCCCATTGTCACCAAGTCAGTTTCTGATGATGGGAGCTCTGAGAAATTGAGGGCAACCCTCGAATGTCATAGGCGCACATAACGTTTTCCATACATTTTCAGAAGCTGTTCAAGTATTTGCGTCTGATAATCATAATTTCATGAGGCTGCGCTGATGACGGCAGGTGCAATTCCTCAACGGTCAGGACTTGAAAGAAAATCCCTTCAAAATTATACGTACTTATGGATCGATAGTTGTATTCTTTCAGGCTATTAGGTTGAACTGATGATAGACGGTACATCTCATTAACCGACTTAAAAAAAAGGAGGTTCTCAATTCGTCGGCAAAATGAGGTCAAAATGAATATCCAAGATGGCAGCCAGGAAATTTTTTGGTTTGTCCGTCATGGGTGTCGTTTTGATGGTTTTTGGGGTCGCTGATTACGAAAATGAGGTCAAAATATAAATTCAAGATGGCGGCCAGGAACATTTTTGGTTTTTCCGTCATGGGTGTCGTTTTCATGGTTTTTGGGGTCGCTGATTACGAAAATAAGGTCAAAATGAAAATCAAGATGGCGCCGACGAAAATTTTTGGTTTTTCCGTCATGGGTGTCGTTTTCATGGTTTTCGGGGTCGCTGATTACGAAAATGAAGCCAAAATGAAAATCCAAGATGGCGGGCAGGAAAATTTTTAGTTTTTCCGTCATGGGTGTCGTTTTCATGGTTTTTGGGGTCGCCGACTACGAAAATAAGGTCAAAATGAAAATCCAAGATGGCGCCGACGAAATTTTTGGTTTTTCCGTCATGGGTGTCGTTTTCATGGTTTTTGGGGTCGCTGATTACGAAAATGAGGTCAAAATGAAAATCCAAGATGGCAGCCAGGAATTTTTTTGGTTTGTCCGTCATGGGTGTCGTTTTGATGGTTTTTGGGGTCGTTGATTACGAAAATAAGGTCAAAATGAAAATCAAGATGGCGCCGAAGAAAATTTTTGGTTTTTCCGTCATGGGTGTCGTTTTCATAGTTTTCGGGGTCGCTGATTACGAAAATGAAGCCAAAATGAAAATCCAAGATGGCGGCCAGGAACATTTTTGGTTTTTCCGTCATGGGTGTCGTTTTCATTGTTTTTGAGGTCGCTGATTACGAAAATGAGGTCAAAATGAAAATCCAAGATGGCAGCCAGGAATTTTTTTGGTTTGTCCGTCATGGGTGTCGTTTTCATGGTTTTTGGGGTCGCTGATTACGAAAATAAGGTCAAAATGAAAATCAAGATGGCGCCGACGAAAATTTTTGGTTTTTCCGTCATTGGTGTCGTTTTCATGGTTTTCGGGGTCGCTGATTACGAAAATGAAGCCAAAAATTAGTAATACATAAAACGGGTTTGTTAAACATGAAATCGAAATTAATATTAATTTAGTGATACTAGACAAAATGTTAAATAACATGAACAGGAAAAAAATGGAATTATAGGCATTGTCATTCAAATAGTCCGTTAGCCTTTATCACGTTTCCACCGGGCACCACGTGGAGGACAGGTGGACTGACACCCAGCGTTTTTTTTTTTGGTTGTTTTTTTTCATTGATTTTTATACACAATGTTCAAATCAGATTTTAAGTATTAAACGTGATGAAGGGAAGAAAATATTTGATTTTTTGTTTATTAAAACTGAGTACACTACACACCCCTGATTACGCATTGCATATTCGCCAATTATGTGCTTTAGCGTATGTTCCATCAGAACAAGTTATCAACGCTTTTGACGAACTGCTCGAATCTCAGTTTTATATTGTGCATTCTGGCCTCCTCCGACAATTCGTTGAATATTTTGAAGATAACTGGATCGGAAGGTTGGAAAGACGGGGCAGGTGAGCTCCTAGATTTCCTATTGATCTGTGGAATACTTTTGATGCATTTCTTCAGGAAATTCCTCGAACGAACAACTCCGTTGAAGGCTTTCACAGGGGATTCTCGTCACTTCTAACGGCTCATCACCCATCTATATGGAAGTTTTTGGATGAACTTCGTCGGCAGCAAAGCCTGACAGAGCTGAAACTGGAGCAAATTTTGTCTCGTGGATCACACACAACTAGTCGGCCAAGATATAGGCAAACATCAGCAAGATTGAAAGATTTAGTTGAATCATTTGAGGAAGTAATCTGGGAGTGGTCTCACTCCCAGATTACTTACCGGCCATTGCTCATAATTTTGAATTCCAACAAAGATTAAAAAAATACATTAAAAAAAACGAAACAAACAAAATGATTAAACGTAAAAAACTAAAAAAAGAAATAATCATATCTATCTGGGGTCAAAGTCTACATGCTGCATACGGCCAATGACCTTTTTTTTTACAAAATAAACCAGCATTCCTTCAGGCGTGATCGAGATTCTTGACCTCGAAAGCACAAAACCTAACAAAAAATCAAATATTTTTTTCCCTTCATCACGTATAATACTTAAAATCTGATTTGAACATTGTGTATAAAAATCAATGAAAAACAACAACCAAAAAAAAACGCTGGGTGTCAGTCCACCTCCACGAGGTGCCCGGTGGAAACGTGATAACGGCTAACGGACTATTTGAATGACAATGCCTATAATTCCATGTTTTTCCTTTTCATGACAGTTATTTTACATTTTGTCTAGTATAACTTATTAATATTTATTTCGATTTCATGTTTAACAAACCTATTTTATGTATTACTAAATTTTGAGCTCATTTTCGTAATCAGCGACCCCGAAAACCATGAAAACGACACCCATGACGGAAAAACCAAAAAATGTTCCTGGCCGCCATCTTGGATTTTCATTTTGGCTTCATTTTCGTAATCAGCGACCCCAAAAACTATGAAAACGACACCATTGACGGAAAAACCAAAAATTTTCGTCAGCGCCATCTTTATTTTCATTTTGACCTTATTTTCGTAGTCGGTGACCCCAAAAACCATGAAAACGACACCCATGACGGAAAAACCAAAAATTTTCTTAGCCGCCATCTTGGATTTTAATTTTGGTCTCATTTTCGTAATCAGCGACCTCAAAAACAATGAAAACGACACCCATGACGGAAAAACCAAAAATTTTCCTGGCCGCCATCTTGGATTTTCATTTTGGCTTCATTTTCGTTATCAGCGACCCCGAAAACCATGAAAACGACACCCATGACGGAAAAACCAAAAATTTTCCTGGCTGCCATCTTGGATTTTCATTTTGGCTTCATTTTCGTAATCAGCGACCCCGAAAACCATCAAAACGACACCCATGACGGACAAACCAAAAAATTTCCTGGCCACCATCTTGGATTTACATTTTGACCTCATTTTCGTAATCAGCGACCCTAAAAACCATGAATACGACACCCATGACGGAAAAACAAAAAGAAATCCTGGCCGCCATCTTGGATTTTCATTTTGGCTTCATTTTCGTAATCAGCGACCCCGAAAACCATGAAAACGACACCCATAGAATAGAATAGAATAGAATGCATTTATTTGTCAGAATATTGTACAAAGCTGGAAGGTGGTATATATATGTCGATCAGAATATTCTGCCGTTTCCGGCGTACAAACATGTATAGTTTTGGAATATCATTATTACATTAAAATTAAGTTATCAATCAATAGAAATTACAAATAATATAAATGAATTGAATTAAATTATAAAACAGATTTTTACTAAAGTCAAAATTCAATGATGTCAAGTGGATAAAATATGATTTATAGTATATAATGTCAAGTATTCATTGAGGTGAATTTATCATTCATAAAATCTTGAGTAGAATAATAACATTTGTTTAAAAGAAAGTTAAATAATTTACATTTAAATGTTCTGAGGCTGAGAGTTTTGCAGCCACCAGGTAATTTGTTATAGACAGTAATGGACATACAGTAAACATTATTTGAAAACAATTTAATTCTACGCCTAGGAACATTGAGCATATGAACTCTGCGACTGGGTCTGGATACAACATCATTATATAAGTCAAATTCATGTCTGTTTTGGTGTACGTAGATACAAATTTCAAAAATGTATAGTGCTGGAAGTGGCAATATTTTAAGATTTCTAAATAGTGGAACACAACTGTCCAGTGGGTGCGCTCCACTAATTGAGCGCATACACTTTTTTTGAGCTCGAAACACTCTTTCAAGTTCAACAGAATTACCCCATATTATAATGCCATAGCGCAAAATTGACGCAACATAGCCATGGTATGCACATAGTGCCGCATTAACACTAGCCACACGTGTTAGTCTATATAAAACATATACGAATCTATCAATCTTCTTACATAGATCGTCAATATGAGATTTCCAATTACAGTTTTTGTCAATTATTATCCCTAAAAATTTTGCATAGTCAACTTCTTCTATAGTCTCATTTCCGTATTGTATTTTAAGCCGTGGACGCGTACTATTATATGTCTGGAATTGAATCATTTTGGTTTTGCCAATGTTAATATGAAGATTATTGTGTTCTAGCCATGTTATAATTTTATTTAATGTCACATTAATTTCATTTTGGTACTCAACAATGTCGTCATTTTCGTTAATAATACTGAGGGTCGTATCGTCAGCGTATAGAATGCAATTGTGGGAAGTTACACTGGACAAGTCATTGACATACAGCAAGAATAAAGGCGGCCCCAGTATGGTGCCTTGGGGAACACCGCAGTTATTTTCACGATACTGGGACCTATATGCGAGTTTTTCATTTCCAGTTTGACCTGAAATCTCAACACATTGTTGTCGATGTGTAAGGTAGCTTTCGAGCCATTTCAACGCGTTTCCCCTAATGCCGTATCGGTCTAATTTATAAATCAAGAGTGTATGGTTCACGAAATCAAAAGCCTTAGACATGTCTAGAAAAATGGAGACAATTGGTAGTTTATTATTCAGGCTTTTTGTAATTAATTTTAATAGAGCAAAACAAGCTGTTGTAGTCGATTTATTTTTCCTGAAACCGAATTGATCTTCGCTTAGAATGTTATATTTAGTTAAAAAGCCGGAGAGCTTTTCATGCATGACCTTTTCAAAAATTTTTGACAGAATTGGTATGAGTGTTATCGGGCGGTAGTTATTCATATCACTTTTATCACCTTTCTTGTGGATTGGTTTCACAATGGAGAATTTTAATCGTGACGGGAATAAACCTTGCATAAATGACAAATTAATAATATGGCTAATATGAATTGATAGGAATGGAGAACATAATTTAAGAATTTTTGTGTTAATGTCATCGTAGCCTGTAGAGTTGGTTGATTTTAAAGAATTTATTATTTTATATACATTGGTGTCATTAGTTGGGGTCAGGTACATAGTGTTTGGATTACAAGTCATCGGCGGTTTGAAGTCAATAGATGGGTCAATGGTGTCATTAGTTATGTCAATAAAAAAGTTGTTAAAAATGTCAGCTATCTTTTCAGGTTGAGTGTAAGTTTGATTGTCTAATTGAATTTTATTTATGTCATGATAGTTTTGTTTTTCGCTGGTGTTACTTTTTATTACTTTCCAGGCAGCCTTACATTTGTTGCTGGATTGAGACAGAAAGCGCGTGTTCTCGCCTTTTTGTGCCTGAAACATGCATCTTTTTAGGATAGCAGTATATTTACTGTAGGTGTTTTTATTACGTTTTTTGTTTGCTGTTGAAAGGTGATATTTTAAATACAGACGCCGTTTGTTTATACAACATTTTTTTATACCTTTTGTCATCCAATTATGTTTTAAGGGCTTTACAGTTATTTTAAATTTGATTAGGGGGAAACATAAGTTATAAAATAATAGTACTATGTCATGGAAATAATTAAATGCAATGTCAGTATCTTCAGTCTGGTAAATATCTGAGAAAGTCAATGAAGATAGACAGTTTACAAACTTATCTATATTACCTTGATTAAAATCGCGTCGTTGTTCAAAATAAAATGGTCTTTTAATATTCGTGGTGTCTACCGCTACCTCAAAACATATAGACTGTCCTGTTTCGTGATCAGACAGAGCTAGGTAGTGTATTTGGGACTTGACATTTGTTATATTACTCGTAATCAGGTCGATACAAGAGAGTTTCCTCGTTGGATTAATAATATGATTATTTATATTATAGTTTTTTAAAATAGATTCCAGCTCTTTGTAATTTTTATCTGCTTTTATGTTCCATGTCGGAAAAACCAAAAATGTTCCTGGCCGCCATCTTGGATTTTCATTTTGGCTTCATTTTCGTAATCAGCGACCCCAAAAACCATGAAAACGACACCCATGACGGAAAACCAAAAAATTTCCTGACCGCCATCTTGGATTTTCATTTTGACCTCATTTTCGTAATCAGCGACCCCAAAAACCATGAAAACGACACCAATGACGGAGAAACCTAAAATTTTCCTAGCCGACGAATTAAGAACCTCCTTTTTTTTAAGTCGGTTAATGAGATTTACCGTCTATCATCAGTTCAACCTAATAGCCTGAAAGAATACAACTATCGATCCAGAAGTACGTGTAATTTTGAAGGAATTTTCTTTTAAGTCCTGACCGTTGAGGAGTTGCACCTTCCGTCATCAGCGCAGCCACATGAAATTATGATTATAATAATAATAATATAATAATAATAATATTCCACAACTATCACACAACGCCATCTAGTCCCAAGCTAAGCAGAGCTTGTGTTATGGGTACTAGACAACTGCTAAACATACTTATATATTTCTAAATACATACATATTATAGATAAATTACACCCAGACACAGAACAAATGATCGTGCTCATCACACAAACATTTGTCCTGGGTGGGAATCGAACCCACGACCTCCGGCATAGCAGTTAGGGTCACTAACCACTAGACCAACAGGCCAGTCAGATTATCAGACGCAAATACTTTAACAGCTTCTGTAAATGTATGGAAAACGTTATGTGCGCCTATGATATTCGAGGGTTGCCCTCAATTCCTCAGAGTTCCCATCTTCAGAAACTGACTTGGTGACAATGGGACCACCTTGGGAGTATACCTTTTCAAACAAAAAAATAATTTTGAAAATCGGTCCACACTTGTCGGAGATATGCGCGGACACACATAAAAAAAACATACGAATAGAGAACCTACTTCCTTTTTAGAAGTCGGTTAAAAAGAGACGGAAACATTATTTATTTTTGACGTGTTAAAGTACTTTCACAACCAATTTACAGCAAATATTAAAATCTGTGATTAAAATAGATATCATAATTTTTGATTTTAATTCATCTAACACCTAATTGAACCATTTTTATGTTAATTGATATACTGTACCTATTTATATATTGATATACAACACACATTCCAGACTTTTTTCAAAGCCGTACGCGTGTACTTACTTACTACAAAATTATGTCACTTAAAATAATAATCGTATAAATGATCAAATTTTTCAAGCGTAGTTCAACGCTCGAAATGCCCGTGTGTGCGTTCGTCGGTGTTATCGCTGCACACAAACATAGAAATTGCCTAAAGTTCCGCAAGTCTTGTCTGTACAAGGCCTCATAAGCCTCAAGGCAACGCACTCAAAACATTATGCTGGAAATAATGAATGTTTTTAATAGTAAACGAATCATGGAGTAAAATTAAAGTAAATTTAACAGTGCCTTCTGCTTCGTTACGTTTATTGTTACACACTTTGTTAGTTTATGTGTAAATTATTAATATTTTTTTTAACATTACATTATCAAATGCTATCTCTGGCAGACGCCTGCTTCTATTCATCGGCCAGTAATTACCTACGATTCTATAATGGTACAACGTTCTTTTGCCGCGTAGCCTTAAAAAGAAATACGCTTTACTACTATAAAGCTATGTTTTTTACAGTTAAATACGTTATGTAGGTAGTTAGTTATTTTAAAAATAACACAAAACCTGTAAAAAACAAAGTAATTTACTTAATGTGTCAGTACCTGGCCTTTTAAACAATAAAATAACATGAATAACATTACTAATATAGTTTCATTAATTTCCTGAACCCTATTCCTTTTGGACTTTACTCATTGTTTTACTTAATTGATAGAAAAGCTAAAAGCCATGGTATTAATAGACAAGGCAAGTATTAAAAAAACTAAATACTACATGCATGGCTGCTTCGAATTGGTGTTGCTAGTTTTGATTTTTAAAATTCTCGAAAATCAAAAATCTGGTTTAAAACTTTTACACAACACTGGAAAGAAACAACTTAAAAGCTGACAGTGGCCAAATCAAAATATATCAAATACAGTTTGGGGTGTATCTAATATTGCAATGCACACACATTTTGCTAGTTATATTTAAGAAGACCCTCGCAATAGTTGGATGCTATAGACGCTATAGTAGTTTATATAGGCTTGCCCCCGCCTATTATACTACTATAGCATCCAACCTGGCTTAAATCCAGACTCCATTCGTTAGGTTGGACCTACTTAACTGGACCATTAGTCCCAGGTTGCCTACAACTTCGTAAAGAAAACTGACATTATACGAAAAACAATCCAATAATTATCTTCTACGTTCTAAACATCCAGACATCTATACAAATTATCTCACACACACATTTTTAATATTCGGTCTTTACCTATGAAATTGGAAATCTCCAATCTCTCGGTAGGATAATTTTAAAATATAAAAATTTTGGTATTTTTTTTATTTCAGCTAATCAAAGTACTGGCCTAAATTATCTCTAAAATTTTGCCATTTTGATGGCAGTTTTTTATCCCTTTACTGTAGAAATCTGCCGGACGGGAGGCGATAAAGTCAGCGAAAGCTTTTTGTACTGCCTCTCGGGTGTTGAATTTTTTCCCACTTAAAAAATTGTCTACATTTTGAAAAAAGTAGAAATCTGTTGGGGCAAGGTCCGGTGAGTACGGTGGGTGACGGAGAGCTTCCAGCTGTAACTATTGTCTAGCTTTGCGATGGTCTGCCGTGAAGTGTGAGCTCGTGCGTTATCGTGGCGAAGCAATGGGGAAGAGCGATTGACTAGTCTTGGCTGTTGAATTGCGAGCTTCTCCATCATTGGTTGCAATTCTTGGCAATAGACATCTGCCGTCACTGTTGTGCCATTCGGTAAGAAGCTGTGGTGTTCAAGTCCGGCACTGGTCCACCAGATAGTCACCATCATCTTCCTATGAGTAATCTTTTTTTTAGCGCACTGATTAGGTGCTGTACCTGGGTCCACCCACGGAGACGAACGCTTACGATTGTCGTACAGGATCCACTTTTCATCGCAGGTAACAATTCTATTATTATTTCTCTCGTTTCTATGCCGATTCAGTAGTGCTATGCATGCTTCGACGCGTAAATATCGCTGTTGGTCGCTTAGTTCTTGTGGCACCCACTTAGCTAGCTTTTTTATCTTTCCGATTTGACGCAAGTGCTTCAATGTTGTTTTGACATTATCTCCAAGGCCTGCAGTAAGCTCAGATTCAGATTGAGTTGGATCCCCTTCCACTATCGCCTTCAATTCGTCGTTGTCGACAATGGTTACCGGCTGACCGCGAGGCTCGTTCTTCAACTCAAAATTTCCAGATTTAAAACGATTAAACCAATAATGGATCGTGTTTATGCAAGCAGTGTTAGGCCCGTACACGTCATTAATGTTTCGTGTTGTTTACGCATCGGTATTTCTACGTAGGAACTCTTAATCGAAAATTGTACGAATCTGCAGTTTAACCATGGCGCCAAAAACTACCACAATATAACAAAAACTATCTAAAACAAATGACTGAATAAAATTTATTTGAATTTCGAATTGCGCGCCAATCCACAGATAGTTTAATCTGAAAATGATGGATATAGAATCTCCAATTTCATAGGTAAAGACCTAATACACTTCTGGACACATCTATTGGCCCACCTTAGAGTTTAGGTTTCGATGGCCCCTACCGAAATATGATTGCTAGATTGAACAAAAACTGTTGATGCAGTTTTAAACCTGATACATTTTACCATATTTTTCGATCGTATTGTTTTAAATTTGAATTCAGAATACCATACGACATGGAGCTACGCCTAACAAGTCGGATATGCGTCTTGTTAAAGGCAATTGATTTTTGAATAAAAAACATGTTTTATCAAATAAAGGTTTAATTTAATAACGCGTGTTGCCTCCATGGGCATCTACACAGAACACATATACAGCCTGTCTATAAAGTCATGAAAATAAATGAGGGCGCTGCGGTCGTGAAGACTCGTGCACATAGCAACCCTGTATAGTGTGACTAAAATGGTTTTGATACTAGCACATTATTTTGTACTAGAAGCAAACCTGGTTTTAATTAAAATCTGTTATCTTATTTAAAAAAAATACAGAAACCATAAACAAAGATGCGACCTTCATTATAAATGATAATACCAGCCTATTACTGTCCCACTGCTGGGCAAAGGCCTCTTCTCAACAGAGACGGCACGAGCACTGATCACCACGCATGCTCAAGACGGGTTGGCGATTTCAGACTTATAATAATTATAAGTCCAGATTTCCTCACGATGTTTTCCTTCCGACCTTCATTGAAATAAAAATGAGTAAATAAAAGAAAAATGTTCGTACATATTTTTTATTAATGTTATATTTTAACTTTTGTACCACTGTATGCCCATTTTCTCTTGCCCGTTTTGCTGCAATATGTTGTTCGATTAGAGCCTTTCTGTTATTTTGATCTTCTTGTAAGAAAATCCAATCGATTTCAAAATTTTACGCAGGACTTCTAGGCTACATTTAAAATCCAGATCTGTTTTAGCGAAATTTTATGTTGAAGTCATCCATTTCTTTCTTAGGACGGCCTGATCTGTGTTTGCCTTCATCTGCAATACGCCTCACTGTACTCTCAGATTTTCCTGAAAGAAAGATTTAAAAAAAGATGTAATATCTAACAGAAAATACATAGCACTGTTTTTATTTCAAACATGTTAAAACTTATTCATATTTAAAATCACCGGTAAATTTGATTACCCAAAAGTATCAAAAGTTAACGTCGCACTACAATATGAGCTACTTACATTTGCAATTTAACCTATAAATGCGCAATGTAAACAATGCTTATTTTAGTCTTAAAATCGTATATTTAGTAAATTTGTGACTTCTGGTAGATAAAAAACAAACAATAACACGATTACATACCTGTTACAGCCGCTGTTCGAGTATAAATATCATCCAAATTTGATAAAATTTGGTCAGCTTGGTGTTCTAACAAACATCGCTGATATACTTTGAAATAATTTCCCGAGCTCCACTGCTATTTGTTTTCCTCATATTTAACACGTTTTTTCGAAGTTTTGTCGACGTAGATTTGAAAAACATTAAAAAATGCAAAAGATATCAAGATAAATAACAAGTTGATTACAGCCGATGACATTTGATGTACCATGATTTAGTGTTGCCTTACTTTTGAACAATGTTAGTTCCTCAAACATTAATTTCATGACTTTATAGACAAGCTGTACTCTAGGAGGGCATCTACCACAGCTCTCATACGATCAGGCATAGAGTTTATCAACCGCTCTATGAAATTTTGAGGGATCATCTCCCATTCCTCTTCTATGGCAGTTTTCAACTCCTGCATCGTCTGGGCAACTGGCTGACGAGCCCGAACACGTCTTTTTAGCTCGTCCCACATGTGCTCAATGGGGTTTATGTCTGGGCTTCTGGCTGGCCAGTCCATAACTGTGATGTTCACATCCCGAAGATATTCCCTGACGATGCCGGCCGCATGGGCTCTTGCATTATCATGCATAAAAAGGAAATTTGGGCCCACATAGTCCGCGTATGGTATCACGTGAGGTTCTAAGCACTCATGAATGTACCTTTCAGCATTTAATGTTGGCAGCCGTGGTCCTGTAACAACCTCAAGTTGAGTTTTGCCGCTCGCGGATATACCGCCCCAGACAGTCCATGAGCCACCGCCATAAGCAACCCTCTCTTCAAAGCAGCATTGTGCGAAACGCTCTCCCTTACGGCGGTAGACCTTCTTCCTTCCATCATTGCCATGTAACACAATTTTAGACTCATCAGAAAAGAGTACACGGCTCCAATCTTGCTGTGTCCAATTTAAATGACTGCGTGCGAAATGAAGGCGCGCTGTTCGGTGGGCTCACGTTAGTTTGGGCCCATTAGCTGGCTTGTGTGGTACACACGGCTACACATCAAGCTATACATTTCCAGTTTACGCTGAACTCGCACTATACAGAAATCCTATACAATGCGAGACCAGCTTATACTGGAAATGCATAGCTTGATGTGTAGCCGTGTGTACCATACCATATTGCGTTCTTTTAACCTTCTCCGAACAGTTCGAGCGCTCACAGATACTCCGTGGAAGTCGCGAAGTTGGTTTTGTATCTCAATGGAGGTAAGGTGACGATTTCTCAAGCTGGTCGTCACGATGAATCGATCCTGCCTTTCAGTTGTGACCCGAGATCGTGGCCTTCCTTGGCGACGAACAAAGCCGCCAGTCTCTAGGTACCTCCGATAAACATTTCGGACCGCAGATCGACTTAAATTAAGTTGAGCACTCACGTTTCTTTGGCTGTGTCCGGCCTGAATAAGTGCCACAGCTTGGGTAGCGACTGTCGCGAGGGCAATTGGTTTTATTTCTTTTATTTATATTATATTCTAGTTATCTCAAAGTTCATAATGTGATTGGTTTCATAGTAAACACATATAATACATTGCTTCGCTTTAATCCCAACGCCTCACGATATAATAGAGATACTCACCGATGCGGCTACCCTTCGGTTTTGTAAGTATCCGCAATCCAGTCTCTTATCTCCGGTCCGCAAGGGCACCGGAGTGTTATTCATCCAGCTTCTCAGGAGTCAATAGGACATCTGTAAGTTTTAAGTACCCATGAATCTTTGGGCTAAGTATTACCTATCTGTCTTCATTGATGAAGCCTTTTATAGCAGTTATCCAATTACCATACCTATGATGAGGTTTACTTTAAGTTCTCATCAATAATGTTTGTGACACTTAAGTGCTTATCAGATACTGGATTCTTTCCACGTCTGTTATAAAGCATGCATCTCAGATCAACTTCGGCCCAACGCCTCTTCGTCTGAGTGCCCCCTTCTTCGGTTCTTACAGCTTGTCTATAAAGTCATGAAATTAATGTTTGAGGAACTAACATTATTCAAAAGTAAGGCAACACTAAATCATAGAGATGGGTAACTAGCCGAAATTTCAATAGCTTAGCTAGCCAGTTATTTGTGGTGGAATAGCCGGCTAGCTAGCCAGCTATTTGGCTACTTGGCTATTGACCAATAACAACTAGCCAGTAGCCCTCGCTAGCGGCGCAGCGGCGCGCGGCGTAGCTAGATCAAGATCAACTGCCCAACAATTCGAGTTCGATCCTCACCCCGGCAACATAAATAATAATAAGTTTGGAAAATTCATGATTTCGTTTTTCATTTACTTTTTATTTTATTTCCTAATTTTTTTAAAAGAAATGACTTCTCGTAGGTCGTACGTATTCTAACTATCCTATTTCGTAAATTCTACACTAAACGATGAAATTACTAAGTATAATGCCCTCTCTTTCCCTCATCTATTTTGTGACTATTGTGAGAAAGAGATGTGCGATGCGAGTGAAGTTCGCACTCGCGCGTCTCACACTCACACTACTCAGTGCAGTAAGCACGCACACAGCTAATCAGCTATCGGCTACTCCAGCTAGCCGGCTACCGAATATCGGGACGGCTACCGGCTACGGCAACGTAGCGCGTATTAGTTATAATATACTCTGTGGCGACTATCCGCTGTGCCATCTAGCCAGTAGCCAGCCAGTAGCCAATAGCTAGTTATCGTGTTGACGGATATCATAGCCGTAGTTATTTCATTAATAGCCGTTATTTGGCTAGTTATTGGAATAGCTACCCATCTCTACTAAATCATGGTACATCAAATGTCATCGGCTGTCATCAACTTGTTATTTATCTTGATATCTTTTGCATTTTTTAATGTTTTTCAAATCTACGTCGACAAAACTTCGAAAAAACGTGTTAAATATGAGGAAAACAAATAGGAGTGGAGCTCGGGAAATTATTTCAAAGTATATCAGCGATGTTTGTTAGAACACCAAGCTGACCAAATTTTATCAAATTTGGATGATATTTATACTCGAACAGCAGCTATAACAGGTATGTAATCGTGTTATTGTTTGTTTTTTATCTACCAGAAGTCACAAATTTACTAAATATACGATTTTAAGACTAAAATAAGCATTGTTTACATTGCGCATTTATAGGTTAGATTGCAAATGTAAGTAGCTCATATTGTAGTGCGACGTTAACTTTTGATACTTATGGGTAATCAAATTTACCGGTGATTTTAAATATGAATAAGTTTTAACATGTTTGAAATAAAACAGTGCTATGTATTTTCTGTTAGATATTACATCTTTTTTTAAATCTTTCTTTCAGGAAAATCTGAGAGTACAGTGAGGCGTATTGCAGATGAAGGCAAACACAGATCAGGCCGTCCTAAGAAAGAAATGGATGACTTCAACATAAAATTTCGCTAAAACAGATCTGGATTTTAAATGTAGCCTAGAAGTCCTGCGTAAAATTTTGAAATCGATTGGATTTTCTTACAAGAAGATCAAAATAACAGAAAGGCTCTAATCGAACAACATATTGCAGCAAAACGGGCAAGAGAAAATGGGCATATAGTGGTACAAAAGTTAAAATATAACATTAATAAAAAATATGTACGAACATTTTTCTTTTATTTACTCATTTTTATTTCAATGAAGGTCGGAAGGAAAACATCGTGAGGAAATCTGGACTTATAATTATTATAAGTCTGAAATCGCCAACCCGTCTTGAGCATGCGTGGTGATCAGTGCTCGTGCCGTCTCTGTTGAGAAGAGGCCTTTGCCCAGCAGTGGGACAGTAATAGGCTGGTATTATCATTTATAATGAAGATAATAATAATAATATTCCACAACTATCACACAACGCCATCTAGTCCCAAGCTAAGCAGAGCTTGTGTTATGGGTACTAGACAACTGATAAACATACTTATATATTTCTAAATACATACATATTATAGATAAATTACACCCAGACACAGAACAAATGATCGTGCTCATCACACAAACATATGTCCTGGGTGGGAATCGAACCCACGACCTCCGGCATGGCAGTTAGGGTCACTAACCACTAGACCAGAAGGTCGCATCTTTGTTTATGGTTTCTGTATTTTTTTTAAATAAGATAACAGATTTTAATTAAAACCAGGTTTGCTTCTAGTACAAAATAATGTGCTAGTATCAAAACCATTTTAGTCACACTATACAGGGTTGCTATGTGCACGAGTCTTCACGACCGCAGCGCCCTCATTTATTTTCATGACTTTATAGACAGGCTGTACATATATACAGGTGATATAGTATAATCATACGTCCGTCGACGTTTGCGCCCGTCGGCACAATCACGTGGGCGGTGGGGTGGATTTATAAGGGAGGGCTTGCCCAAGACCCTTCCTATGGCTATAAACCCTAAGCGCTTTATGTCCGGACTAGCAACTTGTGTGCGGTCGTTTTTATGCCCTCAGCCCAACGCTGAAGGCCCGACATGCACATTTACAATTAGGTGTCTCAAACTATTCGAACAGGTACAAACAAGTACCTCCACACACATTACAATATCCTTTAACTATATTATCTAGACCAACAGATAAATAATACTTAGCTTTACAGGAGGCACGCGACACGGATGACAGGAATCCCCACGATCTCCAGGCACTGAATTTACTTCACTTGAAGTTACATTTACTCAGACTGAATATGTCATAGCGACCATTTAAGCGGGAATGGCTGGCGTCTTTTTGGCGTAGCGTCAGGTTGTCAATGCTGATTTAGTGTTGCTATTTACATTTTAGTGTTTTTTAGGTTTGGAACATCGCGATTTCATCTTTCGCGACAGCGACTTCAGGTGAAGTATCCATAGATTATTAATAGAACCTCACCTTAATGTTAAGAATAAGTAATGTTTGTTGCAAACCCAAAGATATCAATCACTTTTTAACCGACTTCAAAAAAAGGAGGAGGTTATCAATTCGACTGTATATTTTTTTTTTTTTTTTTTTTTTTTTTTTTTTTTTATGTTTGATCACTCATAACTTGCGACTGGGTGAACTGATTTTCATGATTCTTTTTTCATTTGAAAGCTGGTGCTTCCCGTGTGGTCCCATTGTCACCATTTCAATATCTGATGATGGGATCTTGTAGAAATCGGGGGAACTCTTCAATAAATAACAGCAGATTAACCGCGATTGGTGCTATAGCATATCTAAGCATTGTTTACGCCATCACACAACATAATATCACGCCTGTACTCACTACAAAGGTTAGTGATGAAGTACTTCGGAGATAGACAACGGAACTCCTCAATAAATGATAGCAAATGGACTGGGATTGCTGAAATCTCATGTCTGTCTTTTGTTTACACCAGTTCATAACATAACATCACGCCGGTACGTTGTGAAGGGGTAAGCACATGTGAACCACTAAAAAGTGAAAAATAAAAACTTTTTTACAAAAAATAAAACCGACTTCGACAAAAATAAAACACAAAAAAGTGAAAAATAAAAATCAGCTTCAGAAGTCGGTGGCAAAAACATGAAATCAAACAAACAAAAGTCACCGACTTCAGAAGCTGATTTTTATTTTTCACTTTTTTGTGTTTTATTTTTGTCGAAGTCGGTTTTATTTTTTGTAAAAAAGTTTTTATTCAAGAATTAAATCCAAGTAAACCAATAAAACCAAGTTTTCTTAGTATTCGATTGTTTGATATCAACCTGTGATATCAACAAACAGGCTCCAAATTGTCTTTTGTTTCTTTAAATTCTGTGTTCGAAATTCAAAAAAAGACTATTGATTGAAATTGTGAATGTGCCAGGTTCAAAACTGCATAAAAACTTTTTGCTCGACCTAATATAAAATTTTAGCTAGGACCAAACGAAACTGAAAATACAAGGTGGGCCAATAGATGTGTCCAGCAGGGCTATTGTCTATCTTTTCAAAAGTCAGTGGATAACAAGCACCAGTTGTCCACAGAACTTTGTTGTTAACTGCTAATGTCATAAAATTGGTATTGCGTATCTCATTGTGTGGGTATCACGTGACAGTGATTATAGGGTGATTAACATCCCAGCAATTGACACCTCTATTTTTTATCGACTATTATACGGCTAAGTTAAGCAGGTACTGCTTGAACGTTACAATACTTGATTGAGGATATATTTTATATTTAGCCGCTTTATGGCACCTGACATGTCAAACGGTTATTGTCAAAGAGATTTAAAAGTAATATTTTGAATGTCATTTTTTATTGTCAGCCAGTAAGAAATTGCTGTTGTACGTAGTACTTATTACTTTCATGTTTTGCATGGAAGAAGTAAAGACAAAAGGAAAATAAAATAAAATAAAATATTTCGCTCGAGATTACTAATTAAGTTTTAATAATTAATGCTATTGCATATGTGAGACGATTTTGATGAAATAAACCCTAATTATTAGTCAGAACATTGCAGGGCACGACACAAAAGGCCACAATGTTCACATATTCAAAAACATTTTATTCCCCGAAGGGTTAGACAGAGGTGTACCCATTAATACACTTCACCAACTAAAGAATATTACAGATTGTCTCAAAAAACCATCATTGTAAAAACAAAATCCAAATCAAGAAAAGACAGGTTTCTATAAAGTACAAAGTATTCACACAATATGAGCTATGCAGTTATAAATCAAGGAATATAATTATATATGGAGATTGAGTTTAGATAATGCAAATAAAGTTATAAAATCTTTAGTAGCTCCAACAATACGGAACTTATAGAAACTAGTACCAGTATCAACCGTCATATCATCACAAAAACACTACCCTTGAGCAGCGTCTTTCATGAAAGTCACTTTAAACTCTGTGTATAAACAATGAAATGTCAAATAAGCTTAGACAATCGCAATTTTAAAAATATCGATACAGAAACTTCTGTCAAAATGAGTTAAAGTGACCATCAACGACAATGGTCTCCGATGACGTCATACGCGTTGTACAACTGGTCTTAGCCGATACCAAAATAGCCTTTTGACAGTTAATGAAAGCACACAGAGCGAAAGTGATAATCAAAACAACTGTCAACAGAGATAGCCAATAGCCCTGCAGAAGTGTATATACCCTAACGGGTCTCTAGATCGCTTATTCCTCTATGGTCAGCGTCCAATTTTGACACAAGATTTATTATTAGAGTAAAAAGTACTCTGTGAAATGCAAATGCAGTATTTACGTTCTGCGTTTTAGCGCCAACTCTTACTTTTTTAATTCAGTTTACTGTATTGTTATTGTTTTATTAGGTATTAAGTACTTATTTAATTACGTATTCTAAGAGGACCCACTGACCCGAATTCTCTAGTATAAATAAAAAGGTTTTAACTAAAAAGTTTTAGTGTATAATTTGTTTACTTTTCATGTTGGAACAGTTGTGGTGAAGTTTCTCTCCCTTGAAGCCATTCAATATTGAATACGATATAAATAAAATAAATGAACGTGAACCATGAGGTGTTGTGTCCCAAACTGTGGGAATAGTGGAGCAGAGAAGAAAATAAATTGGATTAATGAGAGGATAACCTATCATGTGTAAGTACTTTAGAGTAACTTTAATACTACACTAGCTTTCATCCGCGGTTTCGCTCGCATTATAGTTGGAAATTAGAATGCTATCTTGAGTATTACTTCTGACTTAGCAGCCTTTCACAAGCAATACATCCTTAGATTATCTCATATTTGAGATAAGGATACCCATACCACAGGTTTCACTTTATATGAACTTCTGTTTCCGATCTTCAAACTCTTTGTATCCTATACTGTCACTATAATTTTCAATAGTTATAAAGGCTTTCAAGGTTTCTGTATAATATTGTGTCCATATTTATAAATATGGGAGAAAATTATTTAGAAGTGGAGTTGTGGACACCAGCCTGTTGTAATACAGGGTAGAAGGGCCAATGACAAACAAATAGTTGCTACAGTAGTACCTCATTTGAAACCCAAATAGATAATAACTATAACTATAATAATAAACCTTTATTTCCGAACTTATACAGTTTTTCATTTACAAACATAAATTTTACTTAAATAAATAGATTAACAGTTGGTTAAAAACATACTACACATCTATTATAAAAGGTCTCTCAGTTCGGTGTGCCTTACGGCAAAGGCCTCCTCCAACTCTTTCCATTGATGTCTGTCTGCCGCCACTCTTGTCCAGAGCGGACCCAAAGTCATTTGTAACGCGTGAAAGATAACTATAACTACATAGTATAAAACAAAGTCGCTTCCCGCTGTCTGTCCCTATGTATACTTGATCTTTAAAACTACGCAATGGATTTTGATGCGGGTTTCTTTTAATAGATAGTGATTCAAGAGGAAGTTTCTAATACCTTTTTTGCACCCGTGTGAATTCTTTGGTCTCCACCCAACTAATCTGTTTTCCTGTAACTTCAGGTTGCCAAAAGATCCAGTACTGCGGGGAAGATGGCTGGATTCCCTCGCCATACGTAACTTGGTTTTAGGAACCAAAACTGCTGTCTGTTCAAAACATTTCAAAGCAGACGACTTTTTTGTTAATAAACAAGGTGTCAGGAGACTCAAGCACGGTGTGGTGCCTATTGAGGTAAGGTTTTACTTGTATTGGTGGAAGGCGAAAATGGTTACCTATCTCTAACCTCTCTACCTATGTCTCAGACTCTAGACTATCTGTGTACCAAATTTCATTTATATCAGTTCAGTATATTTGGCGTGAAAGCGCAACAGACAGACAGAGTTACCTACTTTCGCATTTATAATATTAGTAAGGATTAAAGTTTAACAAAACTATTTGTGTTTTTAGTATAGCGGCTATGGATCTGCTGCATCGAGGGTAAGAATTTAATTATTAAAAACAATAAATTAAGAAATAGGAAAGTTATAATAATGACTAACTGTTGACCGTGTGTTTTGAAAAAAATATAAGTACCTCCCTTTTTGAATCTGATTTTTGTAACAATTTCAAGGGTTTAGGCATGAACTTTTTTGCACTGCACCATAATCTTTTTCCAATTATAAAAGTAACCGGTCCAGCCGTTTCGGACATTAGCCGGAACAAACAGACAGACAAATTTTTTTCTTTTTTTTTTCCTTATCCTTGTGTACATCAAAATGATGGACCCTAATCTTATCACAATCTAGCCTTGTATAAAGGCGAATACACGTTTTCTTGTGTTTTTTTGGTAACAGGTGTGCTACATTACACTATTCACTTACACTAGCACTAAACACTAACTCGAACGGTTTCGTTCTTTTTAGTCTTCTCACTATGTTTGTGTGATTGAGAACAGACAAAAGCGATTTTAAGTACTGCATAAACTTTCATTATGAATTCAGAAGAAATCGGTTATTTTTACGTTACAAACAGACACTACAATTTTATTTGTCTGTATAAACAATTAAACATCATTTGTCATGAATATTAATTGTCTTTTTTTTCAGGTTTGCAAAGTATGCCTGGCATTAGACAACAAAATGTACCAATTAAGAGAACATGATTTGTACAAATTGTATGAAGATGTTTTAGGAATAATGGTGAGTTATTAACCGACTTCCCAAAAAGGAGGAGGTTCTCAATTTGATCGGTATATTTTTTTTTTTTAGGGTTCCGTAGTCAACTAGGAACCCTTATAGTTTCGCCATGTCTGTCTGTCCGTCCGTCCGTCCTCGCTTAATCTCTGTGACCGTTAGCACTAGAAAGCTGAAATTTGGTACCAATATGTGTATCAATCACGCCAACAAAGTGGTAAAATAAAAATTGGAAAAAAATGTTTTATTAGGGTAGCCCCCCTATATGTAAAGTGGGAAGTGATTTTTTTTTTAATTTCAATCCTAACGTGTGATATATTGTTGGAAAGGTATTTAAAAATGAATAGGGGTTTACTAAAATCATTTTTTGATAATGTCATTAATTTCGGAAATAATCGCTCCAAAAGTAAAAAACAATGTGTGTCCCCCCCCTCTAACTTTTGAACCATAAGTTCAGAAAATATGAAAAAAATCTGAAAAGTAGAACTTTATAAGGACTTTCTAGGAAAATCATTTTGAACTTGGATGGAAACAGTTTTTGGACAAAAAAGACAAAAAGTTGTACAAAATAATTTCTGGACTAAGTTTGTAGTATAATCGTATATGCAAGCATTTTTTTTAACTTCGTTTACATATTTTATTATCCTGAACGTATCTTTTTTCAAACAAAAAAAGAATTATTACTACGGAACCCTACACTGAGCGTGGCCCTACACGCTCTTGGCCGGTTTTTTTTTATGTATGTACTTACACCGATTACGCTGCGATTTATGATCCGATTTACGTGTTTTTTTTTAGTTTGATGCGGAATGGTTGCCATTTGGTCCCATAAAAATTTAGTATAGTTTGGCCAAGTACTTTTCATTTTATGAAGATTTTTTTTCTTAAGGCGAGACCCAATGCACCCGTTCGACTATACTATAGGCGTAGTGCTACACTCCACCTTAGTCGGATTCAATAAGGTTGCTTTTTGGGCGTACAGTGTTAGGCTGGCTAGTCTTTGTTAGGCGCTTGGGTTTATTGATATTCAAGGGTTTTCCTTTAATTATGATAAATAACTTAACATAATTTGAAAAAATAACCGGTATTAAATTAAATAATAGGGGATCGGACAAAAAAAAAAACTAATTAGTCCGTCAGATAGATGTCCAAAAAATATTGAACACCTATTTTTTCTTTTTTCACAATAACAAAAAATTAAGACGATACAGCTTGCTTCGAAAACTAGTGAACTCCTCGAAAACGTTACATGTCAGTACATTTTTTACCCACAAGTGACGTCACGACGCTTTTTATCTTCGTCAATTTTTATTAATTCGTTAAAACAAAAAACACGTATCCAATATTTTTCGATAATCTAACTGACGGACAAAACAGAATCATATTTTTTTGACTCAGTCCGATCCCCTATTGTATTCTTTATTTATTTCTAGAAAAAAATACTTATGTTATCGCTTAAATTACGGAGTTTTTCGACGATAAAGTTAAAAAAAAAGAGGCAATTGTATATTTTTTTTTTTATAGAGTTAGTAACTTTATTCGGAGATTTGATTCGGTATAATGCAAGTTTAGTTCTTTCTCTTTACAGGATATTTTTCCCACCTCAGTACTTTAAACCTATATATATAGTTCACACTTGACGTTCAAAGACAGTACGTTTTTGGTAAATCCTGGTTGGGTCTCGCCTTAAGTTATGAACATTTTTCGTTTGTGTGTTCGCGAATAACTTCGTCGTTTATGAACCAATATTGATGATTCTTTTTTTATTGTGAAGGAGATATTTCAAGGGTGGTACCATGGTATGGATACCCTGACCTGGTGATGAAATCCCAGAGAAATCGAGGGCAACCCTCAAATTTCATAGGCACGTATTACGTGTTTCGTGTTTTTCTGACGTATACAAGTATTCGCATCTAGCAGTCATCACTTCATGTTGATGAGCTGATGATGGAAGGTACTACTCCTCAAAGGTTAGGAGTTGAAAGCAATAATAAGGGTATCTTGAAGGATTAGGGGTAGGTTTCTTAGTCGAATGTTATATGTATAGTAAATATTTCTATAGGATATTACAACAAACACTAAAAATGAAAAAATAAAAAAACTTTTCGTGTGTCGGTGGCAAAAAAAACGAAATGAAACAAACAAAATGTCACCGACTTCAGAAGCTGATTTTTCTTCTGAAGTTTATTTTTAACTTTTTGGTGTGTTTGAAGTCGGTTGTTTTTTTTTTGTAAAAAAGTTTTTTGGAGATATTTATTGTGCTTCTTCTTCTTTTTATCGTGTGGGCAGTAAGGTCTAATGACCCCACACACCCTAGTGTCAGAGTTTCTAAACCACCTCAAGGACCTCTGACATGGTTTGACGACCGCCATTTGTCGGCCGGGACCACCGGCTTAAACGTGCCTTCCGAAGCACAGAACCATCTTTTTGTCAGACAATCAGGTGATTCAAACCTGCAATGTCCTAACCAAACTGGAAACATCCATACAAAGTATTGTCAGACAATCAGGTGATTCAAACCTGCAATGTCCTAACCAAACTGGAAACATCCATACAAAGTATGTTTCCCGTGGGAATCGAACCCACGACCACCGGGTCATAAGGCAAACGCCTAAACCACTTGACCATGGAGGCATTGTGCTCATAACATAAAAAAATGACTCACCATCCAACCATAAAAATTACTAGTTTATTTTCCACAAATAAATTTTAATCAACAACATGGATATGAATAATTTGCAAGATACAGTAATGGTTTCTTGGTCAGACAATCAAATCAATCTTTTGTCATTTCGATTTTTTCCTCAATCATCATCCTCCGGCCCTTATCCCAATTTGGCGCAGTCTCAGCAGTCACCTCCTTTCTAGCCATATCTTTCTTTATCTCAATAATTAAAAAAATATTTTGTTAATATTTTTAAGGTTTGTAATTTTAACTAATCACTCGCTTCTTTTTGCAAACTCATTTTTAAATGCACCTCTTCTAATTTCGCTCTTTCCAGAATTAATTTCTGTTTCTGTAACTCTAGTTCTGCGGTCCGTGTTTTAATTTTTTCAATAGCAATCTGAGAAAGAAAAAAAAAATTAAAGAACATAATTGAAACTACATAATACAGCTATAGTGCATTTATTTTTATTTTTTTGGGACAAGCCCGCCTCACTATTCCCAAACCACTGTAACTCCTGTTAGCCAGAATCAACAGTGGCGACCACAAGAAAAGCGCCGAGACAATGAAGCTCGACGAAGTCCCAGAGAAATGATTTAACTCTCAACGAAATTAATCAGAAAAGAATAGCGGAGGAGTAGGAAAACTAAAAACTATTATAGCTAAAACAATTGGGATAAATGGAAAGTAGGATACATCAGGCTCATAATAATAAAAATATGCTATTCGCCTTTGAACCCGGCTGTCATTTGAAAATCTGTGACAGAGTTTACAGCTAGTCAGCGGCCCAAAAGTATGACAACCAGTCTTAACAAGGGGTATCATATTACCCAATCTTCTTCTTTTCGAGTCGACAATTCATATTTTGTCCATATAGTACAGGGATGGCGAACCTTTATGGATTAACGTGCCACTTTTCATAAAGCAATGTTTATTGAGACCTTGCACGTGCCTTCAAATGATATTGTTTAAGTACTTTTTATTGGCAGAAAATTAAACTAAAAATTTTGAACTAAAAACTCCTACCTTTGATTTTAGTATCTGTAGATTCTGTAGCTCCAATCGTTGTCGTTTTTCAATACGTCTTCTTATAACATTTGGTTTATTCTTTTTAAGGGCCGGTTCACTCTGGTCCGGTTCACTATTTATTAGGGCTGTTTCAAACTGGTCCGGTTCACTATTTATTAGGGCTGTTTCAAACGGGTCCGGTTCACTATTTATTAGGGCTGTTTCAAACTGGTCCGGTTCACTATTTATTAGGGCTGTTTCAAACGGGTCCGGTTCACTATTTATTAGGGCTGTTTCAAACTGGTCCGGTTCACTATTTATTAGGGCTGTTTCAAACTGGTCCGGTTCACTCTTTATTAGGGCTGGTTCATTCTGGGCCGGTTCAGTCTTTATTAGGGCTGGTTCATTCTGGACCGGTTCAGTCTTTATTAGGGCTGGTTCATTCTGGACCGGTTCAGTCTGTAATAGGGCTGTTTCAAACTGGGCTGGTTCAGTCTTAATTAGGGCCGGTTCATTCTGGACCGGTTCAATCTCTCTTAGGGCTGGTTCATTCGGGGCTGGTCCAGACTTTATTAAGGCTGTTTCAAACTGGGCCGGTTCACTCTTTATTAGGGCCTTTTGAGTGGTGATGGTGACATTCGTCACGTTTGTGCGTGGTGTTTCCTGCAGTCTCTCCTGAAATAAACACAAAAAATAAACTCGCTTAATTTTGTTTTGTGTAAAAAGGAAAAACCGACTTCGACAAAAAAAACACTCAAAAGTGAAAAATAAACTTGAGAAGAAAAATCAGTTTCTGAAGTCGGTGACTTTTGTTTCTTTGATTTCATTTTTTTGTCACCGACTTCAGTAACTGATTTTTCTTCTCAAGTTTATTTTTCACTTTTGAGTGTTTTTTTTGTCGAAGTCGGTTTTATTTTTTGTAAAAAAGTTTTTATTTTTCACTTTTTAGTGTTTCACATGTGCTTACCCCTTCACAACGCACCGGCGTGATGTTATGTTAGGAACTGGTGTAAACAATAGACAGACAATATGAGATTTCAGCAATCCCAGTCCATTAGCTATCATTTATTGAGGAGTTCCGTTGCCTATCTCCGAAGTTCTTCATCAGATCTTCACAAAATAGTTTTTATAACCTTTGTAGTGAGTACAGGCGTAATATTATGTTGTGTGATGGCGTAAACAATGCTTAGATATGCTATAGCAACAATCGCGGTTAATCTGCTGTTATTTATTGAAGATTTCCCCCGATTTCTACAAGATCCCATCATCAGATATTGAAATGGTGACAATGGGACCACACGGGAAGCACCAGCTTTCAAATGAAAAAAGAATCATGAAAATCAGTTCACCCAGTCGCAAGTTATGAGTGAACAAACATAAAAAAAAAAAAAAAAAAAAAAAAAAAAAAAATACAGTTGATAACCTCCTCCTTTTTTTGGAAGTCGGTTAAAAATTACAAGTTCATGATTAGACCTGTCGTACTGTATGGATCGCAATGCTAGGTTGTGAAGAAGATTGATGGAAAAAGATTACAATGCAGCTGAGATGAGAATGTTAAGTGTGATGTGTAGTGTGATGTGACAAGAATGGATAAGGTAAGGAACGAGTACATTAGAGGAAGTTTAAAAGTTGCGCCAGTTACAGAAAAGTTGAAAGGGAATCGATCGTCGTGGTATGGGCATGTTACGAGGAGGGATGAATCGCATGTAGGGTTACCAATTTACCATCCGTCCGGATTTGTCCGGACATGTCCGGACTTCTAGACCTTTGTCCGGTTCTTTAATTTGTCCGGATTTTTTGGCTTACATGGAATACGAATAATAAAACTTTATAGAATATCAAATAAGTCTTTAATCTGTATTAACTTCTCATTCATCTAAAAACAACTTCTCTAACATTCAACTTAACGAGATAAAACATTAAATCTTCTATTGCAAACAATCAACTAGTTCAAACATAAAATATCTTCTTCAAAAAAAAAAATAGTTTTACGTAAAATAATCAAACTTAACGCTAGTTTTCGGAATATTATTTTGTACCTATATTTTTCAGTCCCAGATACCTACTTGACGGAGTAATTTGCATTCTTTGACTAAAATGTCCGGACTTTTTTGAAATGTCAGGCTTTTTGTCAGGACTTTTCAGATTTCTAAATGGTAACCCTAATCGCATGTGACTACAAGAGTGATGAATATAAATGTGGATGGATGGAGAGGGAGGGGAAGGCCAAGGAAACGATGGATGGATTGTGTGAGGAATTATATAAAGGAAAAACGGAGAAAATGATAGCGTAACGGTTGACAGAGGAGAATTGAAAAAGAAAACGTATTGCGCAGACCCGAAGTAACAATCAAAATCAAAACATTTATTTCAAGTAGGCCAGTTACAGGCACTTTTGAATAGTCGAACAAAACTAACTGCGGCACTCAGAGATATCCAACGATCACTCAAGCCGCCACCCAGCAAAGGCCTGACATACTTTTGTATGACAAAACTGCCAAAACCTTTACCAAGCGACGGCCCAAGCAACCACTGAAGCTCTCCAAGTGCGGCAGTAAACTACTAAGTTATTGAAGCTAAATAAACTAAGCTACAGTCCCAGTCACAAGGCATAGTAACTTAACTTGTGAGTGTACTGTAGTTGCTCATTCCAAAGCGTTGGTCTCATGAGAAGAATGGCAAGAAACACACAATAGGTACATGGGATAAGGGCAGAAAGATGATGACGAATCTTGTCTTGTATAAAACTAGTGAGGGTGCCCCGGCCTCGCACGGGTGCAAAAAAGGTATTAAAACCTTCCTCTTGAATCACTATAACTATTAAAATAACTCGCATCAAAATCCGTTGCGTAGTTTTAAAGTTCTAAGCATACATAGGGATAGACAGCGGGAAGCGACTTTCTTTTATACTATGTACTGATAGTGATGTAGTGAAGCGCAATTAAGTAACTATTGAAACTACTTACCATAATTTTACCTGTCACTTGTTATTAATTACGACGACTAAACGAAAATAAAAACAAGTAAACAAGAACAATCAACTAACACAAAACTAACGTTTGGGTTGTTTGAAAATTGACAATGACATTCATTCACTGACACATGATGACATGACAGAACTTAATAACAGTGCTGCCAATAAAAAAATCTCGATTCCCCGCGTCAGTGTTGTCAATTCCACGAAATTCCCCGCTTGTTTTTGGTTCATTCTCCACAAATTCTTAGGATTTATATTTTTGGATTATATCATCATCTTCATCAACAGCCTATTAATGTTCCCACTGCTGGGACTCAGGCCTCCTCTCTTTGAGAGGGAATGGGCTATAATCTACTACGCGGGCCCAGTGCGGATTGGTAGATGTCACATGTCTTCGAATGTTTTGGTTCTAAGACATGCCGGTTTCCTCACGATGTTTTCCTTCACCTTTTTGAGAGCAGCGGTGAAGAAATAAATTACACAAAGTAATGCACCTGCCTGGGTTCGAACCCACGACTTAATGTTCGTAAGTCGGGGCCGCCACCACTGGGCCACCGCTGCTCTCTTTTATTTGGAATAGTAGGTATATTATTTTTGCCATATTTTCGCAGTAATCGTATTTAATTAATTTCGATTAAGCTGAACTCAAACCTTCTTACATACAATGTCTACCGTTAGTTCAATATAAAATAAAATATAAAAGCTAAACAGGATCTATAAAATGCATCCAAATCTGTATTGGAAATAATTCGAACCGGTCGGTCGATACCCCGAAATTACCCGATTTTTGCCATTCCCCGGGCTCTCCAAGCGCTAACCCTCAATGCCCCGCAAATCGGCGAATTTACAGTTCGACCAACCTATCTGTGCAGGCGGGAAATCACGGAACTAAAATAAATGTACTAAGTTTGACGTAGCGATCATCATCATCATCATTTCAGCCGAAAGACGTCCACTGCTGGACATAGGCCTCCCCTAAGTGTAATTTTTGCTTAGGGGGGGTTTGCCATAATCGCCACGCTTGGCAGGCGGGTTGGCGATCGCAGTACGGTCGATACAAAGAGCACAGAGAACGCTGCTGCCCATTCTCTGGTACATTTCTTAGTCGCCTCTTACGACACCCACGGGAAGATAGGGGATGGTGCTATTCTTTGCGTCCGACACCATACGGACGTAGCGATGCATTATTTTATTTCTTGACCAGTGGCGCCACCATGACGTTCACACATAAAATGGTCATACTGTACCCGCGATACCATAAACCAAGGTCACATGACAGGTTCACTGACATGACATTGACAATCTACAATGACATTCACTCACTGGTTACGGCTTGCCACAGTTTTTCAGTTAAGCCTGGAATACACATGCTACTAGAAAAGCATGCTTGTTTGCAACTAGGTAGAGTGCTCATTTCTAGCATGCTATCTGAGTGTGTACATTTGCTCTCACAGACCTCAAAAGCATACTTCTTTTTAATACGTCAGACTCTGACCGCCGTCAGAGTGACATTATCTTAAACCAAAACGTTCCTGCTAGGCGCGCGTCTCGGCCTCACGGAGCCGCGCGGCCCAAGTGGGGATGCGGCCAAACGTTCCTGTTAGGCCGCGCGGCTCAGGCCTCGCTCACGTCCACACTCACGAGGCACGCGGCTTATGATAATATCACTCAGACGTGTTAAAAAGAAGTATGCTCATAAAAAGTATGCGTTTGAGGTCTGTGCTTTGGAGCAAATGTACACACTCAGAAAGCATGCTAGAAATGAGAATGCAAACAAGCTTGCTTTTCTAGTAGCATGTGTATTCCAGGCTTTATTTATCACGGCGCGGTGCTGACTGCTGTGTACGGTTTAAAAATACTTTTTGTTATGTTCTGGAAAAAATCACTAAAGTACTCACTAATGTATATTAATATGTTTTTACTGAATAAATACAAGAAACTATATGCGGCCCACAAAGCCGCGCTGCTCCTAGTGGGGACGCGCCTTCATGCGTCAGGGTAGCCCGCGAAATTCGAATTTTATTAAGTTTTTTGCAATTTGCCGGTCAGCCTAAGGTTGTACGGGACTGTTCAAAAGAGAGACCGCTGCCCCAGAACACAAAGGGCTAAGAAGGAACATGAGTGATTTTTAGTCAGTAGAAGTCTGACACTCCCTTCCGCTCCGCCCAGAGCCGGAGGATTCATTTTATGCTTTCCCGCCTTCCATGTCTATGATAGGAAGAGAAGAATCTGAAAGTGGCGCTGCTGACTGAAAAGTTGTTTGGAAATCGGTTGTCGTGGTATGGGAACGTGATGCGGAGGAATGAGGGAAATGTCGTGAGGAAGGTTTTGAACATAAATGTGGAAGGGTATACGAGTAGAGGAAGACCAAATAAACTATGGATGGATGTGCTAAGAATGATATGGTAAGAAAGGAGGTGTCTCATGAGATGACGAGAAACAGAAAAGTCTGGAAGAAGAAGACATGCTGCGCCGACACCAAATGAATTGGGTAGTTGACAAAAAAAAAAAAATTAGTGCGTCTGATAGATTTTCAAAAAAATATTGGATACTTTTTTCACGCAAACAAATAATAACGACGATACAGTGCTTCGAAAAGTCGTGTGACGTCATAGTTTGGTACATTTTTTACCAGAAAGTGACGTCAAAAGCCCCCACTCATGATCTTTGACACGTTTTATTTTCGTTAATTTGTGTTAATTTGATAAAACAAAGATATCCAATGTTTTTCGATAATCTAACTGACGGACTAAACAGAATCATATTTTTTTTTAACCCTTGGGATAAGGACAAGAGAACGATGATCTAAATATATAATAGCGACATGACTGTTTCTTACTCTGTTTATATTTACAGCCAACAGCGGACCCCCTGAACAGACTCCCAATGGGTATATGTTGGGAGTGCACCGCGCGACTGCAGTCAGCCTCTGCATTCAGATCTAAAGCGCTTTTTAGCGATGCATTGCTGCAAGATCATCTAAAGGGCAACGACGATGTGAGTATACTAAGCTAGTTTGATTCTGTAGCGACTAGCGACATCTATCGCAACACCTGCGTACTAACAACGATCGACAGAAAATCCAACATCGCGCTATCAACTTTATCCGCGTCATAAGCCTATATAGGAGTTCCCGACTTACAACTGTCGGGCAGTTAGCCCACCGGACACAACACCCGTCCGGTTGGAGGATCCTCCCTTTTCAATGGGGGATGAGGAGCTTTACACCCTGTTCCTCATACCCCCATACTGGTGACCCCGAGCATGAACGTCAGCGCAGCCTTCGTGCAAGCACTTCATACGTCGTCATCACTTCCCCTTCGCCTTCGAGCAGCGAGTCATACCGTCAGCCAGCAGCCACGGCTTCATGGGGTATCCTGTCCACCAGCATGCAGCGGAAGCGCATTCCTGGACATCACCCCCAGCCTCATCAGCGACTTTGGCACAGCACACTGCACTTCGGCCGGTCAGCAAGAGACGCACTTCTCTCCTGGGGCCGTATTTTTGAATCAATAGAATTCCAAATCGTGTACGAAATCGCAGAATTCGTATGCGAATCCGTACGAAATCGCTATTTTTGAATATTCAGCTGCAAAATCTTGCAGGGAAATCAATTCTACGTGTGGTCACTGTGGTCAAGAAGGTCAATACAATGTCCGAATGTCCGAAGAAAACTGAGACTCCAAAATGCGCGACGTGTTCACGGTTCAAAAAACCTAATGCCCATAAAACTGGAGACGCTGAATGTCCTGCTAGGAAAAACTTTTTTACAAAAAATAAAACCGACTTCGACAAAAAAAACACTCAAAAGTGAAAAATAAACTTGAGAAGAAAAATCAGTTTCTGAAGTCGGTGACTTTTGTTTCTTTGATTTCATTTTTTTGTCACCGACTTCAGAAACTGATTTTTCTTCTCAAGTTTATTTTTCACTTTTGAGTGTTTTTTTTGTCGAAGTCGGTTTTATTTTTTGTAAAAAAGTTTTTATTTTTCACTTTTTAGTGTTTCACATGTGCTTACCCCTTCACAACGTACCGGCGTGATGTTATGTTAGGAACTGGTGTAAACAATAGACAGACAATATGAGATTTCAGCAATCCCAGTCCATTTGCTATCATTTATTGAGGAGTTCCGTTGCCTATCTCCGAAGTTCTGCAGCAGATCTTCACAAAATAGTTTTTATAACCTTTGTAGTGAGTACAGGCGTGATATTATGTTGTGTGATGGCGTAAACAATGCTTAGATATGCTATAGCAACAATCGCGGTTAATCTGCTGTTAGTTATTGAAGAGTTCCCCCGATTTCTACAAGATCCCATCATCAGATATTGAAATGGTGACAATGGGACCACACGGGAAGCACCAGCTTTCAAATGAAAAAAGAATCATGAAAATCAGTTCACCCAGTCGCAAGTTATGAGCGAACAAACATAAAAAAAAAAAAAAAAAAAACATTCGAATTGATAACCTCCTCCTTTTTTTGGAAGTCGGTTAAAAATAGCAGAACACAGAAATATTAACTCAATAGATTATGAGGGCGCCTAGTGTGTCATTCAATACCACACTTTTTAGGGTTCCGTAGTCAACTAGGAACCCTTATAGTTTCGCCATGTCTGTCTGTCCGTCCGTCCGTCCTCGCTTAATCTCTGTGACCGTTAGCACTAGAAAGCTGAAATTTGGTACCAATATGTGTATCAATCACGCCGACAAAGTGGTAAAATAAAAATTAATAATAATATATAATAATAATAATATTCCACAACTATCACACAACGCCATCTAGTCCCAAGCTAAGCAGAGCTTGTGTTATGGGTACTAGACAACTGATAAACATACTTATATATTTCTAAATACATACATATTATAGATAAATTACACCCAGACACAGAACAAATGATCGTGCTCATCACACAAACATTTGTCCTGGGTGGGAATCGAACCCACGACCTCCGGCATAGCAGTTAGGGTCACTAACCACTAGACCAACAGGCCAGTCATAAATTGGAAAATAATGTTTTATTAGGGTAGCCCATATGTAAAGTGGGAAGTGATTTTTTTTATTATTTCAACCCAACCGTGTGATATATTGTTGGAAAGGTATTTAAAAATGAATAGGGGTTTACTAAAATCATTTTTTGATAATGTCAATAATTTCGGAAATAATCGCTCCAAAAGTAAAAAACAATGCGTCCCCCCCCCCTCTAACTTTTGAACCATAAGTTTAGAAAATATGAAAAAAATCTGAAAAGTAGAACTTTCTAAGGACTTTCTAGGAAAATTATTTTGAACTTGGATGGAAACAACAGATGGAAACAGCAGTTAACCAATATAATTTGGTCCCTGAATCGTATGAGCGCCTATACAATCCAGAGGTCAAGTTTCATTGGTCCTTTGAAGAAATTGTATAAATTATAGCATACCGTTTTGGTACGGAACCCTTCATGTGCGAGTCCGAATTGCACTTGGCCAGTTTTTACATTTCTATTTTCCTAACTCAACGAGTCCACTATCCATCATTGTGTCTATCTAAGCAAATTCCTGTCCGCTGCAAAAATGTTGTGACAAAGTTGTTTTGCAATTTGTTATTGACCGATTTAATTCTGGTTGCGTAATTGACATAAAATGTACCTACATGTTTAAGACATTCTTTGTTTTTGTTATAATCTAATAAATAATAGAGTTTTAGTAAATTAGATAAATATTATTATCAGTATAAATTAACAAATTATTTTAGTATTAAAAATGTTACATATTGCTTAGAAATCTATTGTCCAAATAGTTTATTGTATTAGAAGCCATATCGCCTGTGATACAGGTTTATCCTAGTACAGGCATCGAACTTTGTTATACCTATGATTATTTTTAAGATTTATGTTGTATTTTACCAAACTTACCTTTGAATAAAATATATTATTATTCATACCCGTGAATTTTGCAACGAGTGGTCCGACCCACTCGTTTCCGATATTCTACCAGTAGAAATTACGGAAATGACGTGATGAATTCTGCGATTTCGTACACGATTTGGAATTCTATTGATTCAAAAATACGGCCCCTGGTCGACGCAGCAGCCAGCCACAACGCAGCACTGCATCACTCCGACTCACTGGAGCTAATATGCAGCATCACCCTGACTCACTGGGGCATCACCGCAGACAGTTCCGACTCACCGTGAACTATGCGGCATCCGGTTCCGACTCACTGGAACCTTCCACTGGCTGACAAGCGCCAAGACTTAACCTGCTTTCGACCTCCGGTCTCGGAGGGGAGTGATGTAGCGACTAGCGACATCTATCGCAACACCTGCGTACTAACAACGATCGACAGAAAATCCTACATCGCGCTATCAACTTTATCCGCGTCATAAGCCTATATAGGAGTTCCCGACTTACAACTGTCGGGCAGTTAGCCCGCCGGACACAACACCCGTCCGGTCGGAGGATCCTCCCTTTTCTACGGGGGATGAGGAACTTTACACCCTGTTCCTCATATCCCCCCAAAACTCGTATGTACTTTTGTAATAGTGTATAAGTTGGTCTGAATTTGTTAGGCTGTTTTCAGTCGCTTCATTCAGATCGAAAAGCGCTTTTTCGCATTGCATTGCTGCCGATGTGAGTATAGGTACTATTTTGACTCGTAAGTTATTGTTATCCAACCCGAACTGGGCCCGCGTGGTGGGTAATAAGCCATTAAGTACTGGAGGAGAGGGATGAGCTATAATCCACGACGCGTACCCAGTGCGGGTTGGTAGATGTCACGTGACTTTGATTTTTTTGTTTTTTTTTCACTCTACTTATATCCTATTACTATCAAATTCCCAAGCCACCTCTTATTACATAACTCCATAGAACGATTGCTATCGACCCCATCTGACATTTGACTCACTTGCCGAGTCCAGCCAGGAAGTGCCCGGCGTCAGGTGTAGTGGTGGTCGCGAGAGCTGTCACACCGCTGTGTTTTCTTTCACCGTTTTTGAGAGCAGAGGTGATGAAATAAATTACACAAAGTAATGCGCCTGCCTGGGTTCGCACCCACGACAAGACCCGCAACCGCTGGGCGACCACTGCTCTCTACCGTTTATTTTTAGACGATTGTTCGAAATTATTTTATTTGAGGTTTTCGGGTGCGCCAAAGTTCACCTAAAATTTCAACTCCGATAATTGGAATTCCGAAAATGTTCTTCCTAACATTTTTCATCCTAACAATCGCAATTCCTAACTACTCTGTCTCTAATGTTTTAATTCCGAAGCATTCAACTTCATAATGTTAGTAGCAATAATAGTACATTACTGCAGAATCCAGTAAGTAAGCCTTCCTGGCCAAGTATGAGTTAACCGGACCGAACCGCAGGTGAGGTCTGGTTATATACGAGGCCAGGATGGCTTTCTTACTGGTTGAGGTTTGTATAATGCTTTTCTCAAAAAATCAATTTAAAAAAAAAAAAAAAAATTAAAATTTAATTTTAAAAATTCAATTCAACAACAAATTCGTTTAATTAATATTGAAGGTTACATTCATATGTGAAAAACACAATAGCACTTTTTGGCCGACCCGGGAATCGAACCCAGGACCTCACGCTCTGCAGTCGAGCTTGCGACCACTAGACCAACGAGGCAGTTTAGGAAACAACTTTAGAAAAAACTTTTTAATAAACTGAAATTACTAAATACAATCATAAAATCCCACACTATTATACTTCTACAACATTACTAAGTACAAAACGCAACGTATAAAATGGCTGTATATGGTTCCAAAAATATATGTATCTTATAAAATGTCATACCAAAAAGAGAGATAGATATATATTTGGAACCTCCCTTCTATAACCATGTTAGAATGGCTAAACTCTAATCTGTGTCTGGTACTATGTTTTTTTTTCTAAACAGATCTAAAGAGGATGACCTAGTGTCCAGTAAGTAAATTACATACTTACTTACTGGACAGTAGGAGATTCCAAGTTTAAAATCTAGCTTCTTACTGGACAGTTGTGAATAAGTCTCCGGTAAAGTTCACTTTCTGGATACTTTTTAGAGATGTTATGGCAACATTACATACCATTTTTGAGAAAACATCTATTACACTATTATTTGTTTTCCTATATTTTCTCAACATAACCATCTTTTACACTATTATTCAAAGTCATATCTTTTTTGTTTATATTACTTTTTATTCATAATAATCAGTATTATTTATGGTCCCATTAAAATAGGTGGACAAAATTTTAGAAATCATTCAGACCGCTAAAATAAGGACAATAGTAAAAAAAAATATAAGAAAAAGACATTAAAATACCTACTTTTATTGGATGAGTTTGTTCTAGAGTGCCGGCAATTTATTATTTTAAGTCAAAATATAGTGTTTTTTTTTGTTTAGATGGCTTTAGTTAGGTTACTAAACCCTGTGTTAAAATTTGTCCACCTATTTTAATGGGACCTTATATACTATGCAAAGATATCCATAGGTTAGGTTAGGTTAGAACTGTGACCAACTACCTCGAAATTGGTCGCGAGACGACACTCTGACCTGAATTTCATTCATTTATTTCATTTCAAGACAAAAATCAGTGAAACGACCTTTAATCATTCTAAACAGTTCTATGAGTGAAAATATTATGGTAATTATGTTTAGGAATAAAAGCGTTAGGATAAAAAACAGTAGGAGTTTAAATATATTTACACTAATGATATTATGAATTACAATTTTCGGAAACATGAGTGTTATGAACATCGTCGGTAGCACTACAAATAGTATCAATGAAAACTTGAGGATGAAAAATTTTAGGAAGAGTGATCATTCGGATTACAAATCGTTAGGAAGAACATTTTCGGGAACTTTAGGTGAGCCAATATGGACCCGAGGTTTTCAAGTACATACTCACGATAATGTGATATGTTTGTTTCAGCTAAAAATAATCGACATACAAAACCTAGTGCAGAACCATACCCATTTAAAATCATCAATATCGATACAAGAAGTTTTTAAATTAAACAGTCATAATATAGATGATTATGCTCCGAACACTTATATGAAAACTGAAGTTTTAAGGGTACCTGATGAAAAACCAGATATAACAAAAGCCAAAAATACTAGAAATAATAAGAGAAAACAGGATCTTAAAGTAAGTATACTTAAGACTGACAACGATTCCGCTGAAGACAGTGATGATATAAGTGATGATGATGAAGTAAAAATAGTTACAAAAAATGTGCCTGTCAATAAAAAGAGAAAAGTTGCCGAAAATAAGAAAAAAAAGGATCTTGAAGTCAAGAATTTACCGAAAATTAAACTTAAAACCAAACTTAATACTGAAAACGATTCTGGTGAAGACAATAGTGATGATGATGATGGTAAAGTTACAATAAATGTCCCTGCCAAACAAGAAGCTGACGAAAATGATTCAGAAAATGAAACAGATATAAAATCTGTTGATAGTACTGCGAATCTGTCTGAAATTATGGACACTGAGGATGATGTTTTCAAACGAGAGACAAGTGAAGACGATGATGATGAAGATAAAGAAAGTGATGAAAATGATGATGATGAAGAAAACAGTAATAATTCCGATGATGATGATAGAAGCCGTACAAATAAAAGGGAAAATAAGAACGGTGCTGTGAAGAAGAGGAAGGGTAAAGCTCGCATACGTGTGGATGGAAAGTAAGTACCTAACTATCTAAATACGAGGGGTCAACGGACCCCGTCGGGGCTGCGCGTTGTTCGAAAGAGATACCGCAGCCTCGACATAAACGACTAAGAAGGAACATGGGTTGTTTTTAGTCAGTAGAACTCTGACACTCCCTACTCGCTCGCTACAGGAGTCATTTGATGATTTCCTAACCTCCAAAAAAAAAACTGCTTCGAACGAATCCTTCAAGAAGCCGTCAATAAAGCATTATGTGCATCAAACCTACGCAAAATCTATTCCTGGTGGTTTAGGCTTTTGCCTTGGGACGGGGGACCCTATGGTCGTGGGTTCGATTCCTACGAGAATCATACTTTGTAAAGTAGTTTCCAGTTTGGTTAGAGTCTAGAGAAAATGATTTACAGATGGTTTACTTTTGACAACTTTATCAATCTATGGGTACGAATTGAAGTAAAAGTCCTCCTTTAACCTTTTTTGTTGAAATAACGTGATAAATGAGTGTAAATAGATAAATAAGCGTTAAACATGGAACTTTTGATTTTTGCTAATCTTATTTCGGCCGAAATCTACCGTATAACGCATTTAAGCGATTGTTAATTTCATTACTGCTACCTATGCTGCCATCTATTGTGTTTTTTTCAAGACTAATTATAATTTATTCGAGTTGAGACCCCATGACGTCAGGAACTCAGGACGGTTATATCTTCTAGAGATGATGTTATTTCTAATTTCCCAATTTTCGTCCTCAGAACAAAGCAAAAACAGAGACTCTGGCCTCCACCAGCTAAGCCAGTTGACTCCAACATCTTCTCCGTAAAGAAATTGAACCCCGATGACTTGAGACAAGAAATTTTAGCTAGAAGTGAGTCTGACAAGTATTTGTACGCACCATTCAAGTGTGAGCTGTGCTTTGTCGGATTTGGTACTGTGGAGAGGAAAGAGAGACATATGGTTAAACATAACGAGGTAAATCTATATCTATAAAAGCGAAAGGTCACTCACTGATTCATCACGAAATCTCGAAAACCGCTAAACGTATAAAGATGATTTTTGGCAGGGAGGTAGTTTATAGTAAGTAGACCTCCGAGTTAGACGGATTTTGCGACAGGGTTGGATTAGGGTGGTCTAAGGGCCCTCGCAAGTTTGTATGAAAGTCCTTCATTTTTTGTGCTACAATCTAGATTTTTGACAAAGACGTAGTTTATAGTCAGTAGACGTCTGATATGAATTAATATTGCGACAGGGCCGGATTAGGGTGGTCTAAGGGCCTCACAAGTTTGTATGAAAGTCCTTCGTTTTTTGTGCTACAATCTTGATTTTTGGTTGGGACGTAGTTTATAGTTAGTAGACGTCTGCTATGAACTGATTTTGCGACAGGGTTGGATTAGGGTGGTCTAAGGGCCCTCGCAAGTTTGTATGAAAGTCCTTCATTTTTTGTGCTACAATCTAGATTTTTGACAAAGACGTAGTTTATAGTCAGTAGACGTCTGATATGAATTAATATTGCGACAGGGCCGGATTAGGGTGGTCTAAGGGCCTCACAAGTTTGTATGAAAGTCCTTCGTTTTTTGTGCTACAATCTTGATTTTTGGCAAAGACGTAGTTTATAGTCAGTAGACGTCTGATATGAATTAATATTGCGACAGGGCCGGATTAGGGTGGTCTAACCGTCTAAGGGCCCTCACCAGTTTGTATGAAAGTCCTTTATTTTTCGTGCTACAATCTTGATTTTTGGCAAAGACGTAGTTTTTAGTCAGTAGACGTCTGATATGAATTAATATTGCGACAGGGCTGGATTAGGGTGGTCTAAGGGCCCTCTCAAGTTTGTATGAAAATCCTTTATTTTTCGTGCTACAATCTTGATTTTTGGCCGAGACGTAGTTTATAGTAAGTATACATCTGCTATGTATTAGTTTTGCGACAGGGCCTGATTAGGGTGGTCTAAGGGCCCTCACATGTTTGTATGAAAGTCCTTCGTTTTTTGTGCTACAATCTCGATTTTTGGCAAAGACGTAGTTTATGGTGAGAAGAAGTTTGCTAAGAACAGATTTTGGTACAGGGTCAGATTAGGGAGCTCTAAAGGCTCTCACGACTCTGTATGTAAGTTTGATTTTTGTAATACCGGCCTGAAACTTAGCAAGTCTATTAGCTAACGGACCTGAACAAAGGGTACTAAGGGTCCCACAAGTATATACATGAAATTCTTGGCTTTTTGGAGCCGAAAATATTGGTAGAGAGATAGAATATAGTTAAGACATATGTATGTGTGGGAACATATTTTTACGACAGCCAGTTTAAGGGAATATAACCGCTTCGATTGGCATTTGTCATTTGATTTGGCATAGTACATCCAGACGCAGTCCCACACATACATACACGTCAAAATTTCTTCGCGAACGAAGTCGCGGGCAACAGCTAGTATATTATAAATAGCGGACGTCCCGCGGTTTCACCCGCGTAGATCCCGTTCCCGTGGGAATACAGGGATAAAAAGTAGCCTATGTTACTCAGGGTGAATGTAGCTTTCCAAGGGTGAAAGAATTTTTGAAATCGGCCCAGTACTTTTTGAGCCTATTCATTACAAACATACAAAAATAGGTACAAATCTTTCCTCTTTATAATATTAGTGTAGATTAGCTTTTGCCCGCGACTTCGTTCGCGTGGAATAGTGACTTCCGGCAGATTTTTGGTTTATCTCGCGAAAAAATAAAAAAAAAAACTATCCGATGTCCTTTCTCAAGTTCCAAACTATGTCTGTACCAAATTTCACACAAATCGGTTCAGTAGTTTAGGCGTGAAGCAAAGACAGACAGACAGAGTTACTTTCGCATTTATAATATTATTAGGATTAGGATATTAGGATTAGGATTATTATAGCTAGCTCATATTTTCCCACTGCGGGGCAAAGGGAGCCTTTAGCCCACCATTGGGCGTTCCATTCCTTCCAACAACGGTCACGATTCTGTGCACCTTTCCAATTCTCAAGGAAGGCGCTCTCTCTTGTTTGAAAATCCTTAATTTTTTTGTGCTACAAGTTAATTTAGCAGGGAGGTAGTAAATAGCTAGTAGACGTTCGCTAAGAACGTATGAAAGAGGTTTAAGGAATGAGTGAAGTTACTTGAGACGACTGGGCCAAAGGGAGGCCTTAGCAGTGCATTTCTTCCAACGGTCACGATTTTGTGCAACTTCTTTCCAATTCTCATTGAAGACATCAAGTTCGTGTCGCCATCTCCTTCGTGGTCCGTCGCGACCCTGTGTCACTGTAATACATTTTGTTTCTTCTATCCACTTAATATATAAACATAACTGATGGAATGTGTGTGTGTGTGTACTCATCGGATACACCTCTGCCAAACCCTTCGGGGATTAAAGGTTTAGGGGAGTATGAGGAACAGGGTGTAAAGTTCCTCATCCCCCATAGAAAAGGGAGGATCCTCCGACCGGACGGGTGTTGTGTCCGGCGGGCTAACTGCCCGACAGTTGTAAGTCGGGAACTCCTATATAGGCTTATGTCGCGGATAATGTTGTTAGCGCGATGTAGGAACTTCTGTCGATCGTTTGTTAGTACGCAGGTGTTGCGATAGATGTCGCTAGTCGCCACAAAGGCGTGATGTTAGTTTATACAGTTAGTTTAGTCAGTAGACATCTGACACTCCCGCTCCACCCAGAGCGGGAGGGAGTCATTTGATGATAGGGGAAGGTCGTTAGTCGAATATACGAAAATCGAAACGGCTTGACTGATTTTTATGTTTTTTTGTGTATACATTATTAACTGGTTTGTGGAGGTCAGATAGGCAGCCGCTCCATGTTAAATACTGGTATTCAGCTGCATCCGAAGCCGACCTTGACATAGTTGGGAAAAGGCTGAGCAGATGATTTGGTAGGTGAAGTTATCAGTAAAGATTTATATTTTCCTTACAGGTTAGCGGCCCGTATGAATGTGACATATGCCTTATACGCAGTAGAACAGAAAAATTATATCGTGAGCACATGAAGAGGCAACATACTATGGAGTATTATTGTAAACTATGTCCTATGGTCACTAGGCTAAGGTAAGTTTTTCTTTGATTACTTTGAAGGCACGTAAATCGGACTGGGGATTCACTGTAGCAAAGTGCGGGTGACATTTGGTCACATTGGATGATGGAATGTAAAGTAGAATCCCGATTATCCGAATCAATTAAAACCAGGGGTATTCCGTATTATCGAAAATCCGTATGATCGTTTCAAAGTAAAGTCAAACAATATTAATAACTTTTTATTATAGATAGTGTTTCACATACGTCATTTAGAAAATATTTTTCACCTCTTCACGCAAAAACTACTGAACGGATTTGGATAAAATTTGGTATGGAGTTAGCTAACAACCTGGATTAACACATAGGATAGTTTTTATTCCGATTTTATCTTCCCGTGGGATAATTTTCGAGTTGTAGCGGGTGAAGCCGCTGGCAATACCTAGTATAAAATAATTATGTTAATCAGAACCGTGAATAATGAGTCCCAATAATCGAGGCTCGCATAATCGGGATTCTACTGTATTGTTATTATGGATACTCGATATATTGGTAGGAAAAGAAGACAATAGGCAATTCAATTTTATCTGCAAAAGATTCTCGCATTTTATTAAACACGTTTTAGTGTTTTACCATACGCAATTTTTCATCCCAAATCGTTTTTCCAACAATAAGTGTGGCGTTAGTTTAAAGTAACGCTTGGTTGACGGTTTCTTGAACTTGGCCGTTTTAGATCCCATCACTATAATAGACGAAGATTTACGAATTGCCTCTGTAAAGTATTTAGTGGCCCATTAATTTTGTTTATTTATTACTAGCTTTTGCCAGCGGCTTCGCCCGCGTGAAAATGACGATTTTCTATACAAACTTTCATCCCCTATTTAACTCCCTTAGGGGTTGATTTTTTTTTCCTTATTCCTTGTCTACATTATAAAGGGGACCGCTGTGCAAAATTTCAGCTTTCTAGGTCCAAGGGTTTGGGCTGGGCGTTGATGAGTCAGTCAGTCAGTCAGGACTTCTCTTTTTATTTATATAGATTAATGTTTGCAGAAACATCGCGTTAGGACATGTGAAATATCATGCTGGGAGCAAATATAAATGTACACAGTGCCCTGCTGAGTTTGAGTAAGTATTTTGTTCAAATTTACTTGACTTTTTAGGGTTCCGTACCTCAAAAGGATAAAACGGAACCCTTATAGGATCACTTGTGTGTCTGTGTGTCTGTCCGACCATTCCCCCCTCACTTATCTCCGAAACATCTGAGCCTAAAATAAAAAAAAAAAAAAACACAAATCCCTCCAAAAACATTATTTATTTATTTTACAATTTATGTACACACAGTAGACGGCACAGGAAATTAACATTAACATAATACTTGAGTACAAAGGTACTGCTTATTTCTTAAGAAATTTCTGCCAGCAGACCTGCTAAAGGAGAAATGAAGAAGAAATGTAGACAATAGTGTATGAGAATGAGAAAAGGAAAAGAATAATGCATATAATGAGCCTTAACTAACTTAACCTAAAATAATAAAATACACATATGAATAAAATATAGATATAAATACATAATGCTAAGATACATAAACAAATAAAATACATATGTATATAATGAATCATACTGGAGAGGACAGGTAGTGTTCTTTGACTCTTGTCTTAAATAAAGATATTAACATTCTGTAAAAAACTAGCCAAGTCTCGATGGAGCTGCTTGTTTATCTCTAAAAAGTAATTAAATCTAGCCAAAGTCGTGCCAAGCCTAAGGTTCCTTACTGCGATTTCTTTATTATTATAGTAATGTTATATCTGTTTGTTTGTTTTGTTTTTAAAAAAACGTTGCCCACACTAGGAATTTCTCCTGTATCGTGGGTGCGTTTACAAACATTGAAACTCACATACACAAACACGCCCAGACCCGAAACAACTATCTGTAGACCATACAAATACTTACAGATAGTTATTTCGGAGATAGTTATATCTGTGGTAACTATCTATGTTTGTTAAGCGAGGTAGCGGTTCTGGCGACAGATTGGTGCAATGGTGTCATGGAGCACCTGGTTTTGTACCCTTGCGTACCCTTCAACGGCCAAGTCACACAACGTTAACTATAATAATAAAGAAATCGCAGTAAGGAACCTTAGGCTTGGCACGACTTTGGCTAGATTTAATTACTATTTAGAGATAAACAAGCAGCTCCATCGAGACTTGGCTAGTTTTTTACAGAATGTTTTTGGTGCGATTTCACTTCTTTTTGTAGACACTTAAGGGTCACCAGGTACTCCAGATCTTGAGTGTGATTTTATAGCTTACTGGATAACGAAAATTTCTGCGTTCTGGTCTTATCCAGAGGTTCTCAAATAGGGGCCTGAAAATGCGACGAAATGGTTCCAGTAAAGGATGGTACGGCAGTGTTTGCTTCGCGCTCGACTTGGCGGGCGCACTGCCGTGCCCCCTGATATTTCAACACGTATAAATTACCGGAAAACCTATAAGAAGTCTATGGTGCGAAAATAACATGGAAAATCTCTCAATATTATACGTACAAACTTACATTTGTAGTTGCAGTGTATGGTTACCAATATACCCAATTACCAATACATTCCAACTGCAAATATAAGTTTGTCAATTGTACCATCGACCAAACTTAACATTCGACTTGCACTTGGCCGGGGTTTTTTTAAAATAATATTTCGTTTTTACAGAAAAGCAACGACATTACATAGTCATCTTCGTCTGAAGCATATGTCAGCGTATGTCTGTGAACTGTGTGGCTATACGTTTGTGAGTGAGAAAGGGGTCCACATACATAAGAAAATCACACATAGGCTTCTTGATAAAAATGTAAGTGATTTTTAACCGACTTCATTGTATTTTATTATGTTTTTTAGTTCTAAACTCTGTCATTTACAAACCGATTATATAATAATTTCATCAAAATCGATTCAGTAGTTTGGTTTTTATCGCGTTCTTTGTCACATCACGCGACGTCGCGTGAACCTGCTTAACAATAATGCCATAATCATCATCTGCATAGCCAGTCTAATCCGATCCAGCTGTTGGTCGCGGCTGCCATTAAGTGCCATTTCTAGTTCTTTGACAGTCGTTACAGCTAGTCTCGAAAGTCTGAGAACCAGTCCTATAATTATCGGCACGATTCTTGAGCGCTGACGCAAAAGTGAGTTATTGGGTCCCTTTGGTGGTATGAAGTGAGACGCGGGGCGGGGAAAGTGCAGTGATTGGCCCGTAGCGCATCGCGTCATAGCCGTCACTCGGGATTTGTTCTTTACTTCTGCTGCACTTGCCTCACGACCAATAAATAGTAAACGGCTGTGTGTTTTATTTGTCATAAAGTGTGCGATGCGCACAGCGATCCCCACTCTTCCGCCGAGCGCTCAAGAACCGTGCCGGTATCTGTATCAAGGGGTATCGTATTTCCCGTCGGGGCTGTGGATTATCGAAAGGATAACGCGGCTCCGACACAAGGGCGAAGAAGGAACATGGGTTTGGTTTTTAGTCAGTAGAAGTCTGACACTCCCCTTCGCTCTGCCCAAGAGCGGGGGGGGGGGGGGGTTATTCGATGATTTTGCACCCACCAAAAAAAAAAAAAAAGGGGGCGTATTTCCCAGTATTAACTGGGTCGTGGAGGCCATATAGGCAGTCGCGCCGTGTAGAATACTGGTATTCAGCTGCATCCGGTTAGACTGGAAGCCGACCCTAATTTAATTAAGATAGACTAGCTTTTGCCAGCGGCTTCGCCCGCGTACAAATGACGATTTTCCATACAAACTTTCATCCCTTATTTAACTCCCTTATTGGTTGAATTTCGAAAAATCCTTCCTTATTCCTTGTCTACATTATATAGGGGACCTCTGTGCAAAATTTCAGCTTTCAATGCCCGCTGCTTCGCCCGCTTGGATACTGTAAAAACAATCCTTGATGCGGATTATATATCATTCTAAAATTTCAGCTCGATCGGTGCAGAACTTTTTGAGTTTTTGAAGCGTATAGTGAACTCATCTAACTTCGTGATAAAGGCATTTGTAGAAATATAAAAAAAGTACTAACTAAGTATCAAATATCACCGAATTAGGCGAATCACAGAATTAGATGAGTTCACCCTACACAAACCAACATAACATTTTTATAATAGGTCTACCTATGAAATTTCCGTTTTGTTTGAAAAAATTTAAACGAATTTTTTTCATGTATTTTTTATTTGTATTAATCGAAGTAATCACCCATGCAATCAATGCATCTTTGCCAACGCAGTGGCAGTTTATTGATGCCCTTCTTAAAGAAATCAGCTGGTCGGGAGGCAACAAATTCTTCAAAGGCATTTTGTACTGCCTCTCGGGTATTGAATTTTTTTCCCGCCAAGAAGTTATCCAAATTTTGGAAAAAGTAGTAGTCTGTAGGCGCAAGGTCTGGTGAGTAGGGCGGATGACGGAGAGTTCCAACCCCAGTTCTTGCAACTTGGAGACCGTCTGCTGTGCAGTATGAGGTCGCGCAGGAGCAGCGGAGACGAGCGATTGACCAATGCTGGTTGGAGATGTGCCAGCTTCTCCATCATTGTGTTCAGTTCTTCACAGTACACATCTGCAGTAATGCTCACCCCGTTTGGTAAGAAGCTGTGATGAATCACACCGGCGCTAGACCACCAAACAGTGACCATCACTTTTCTAGGGGTAAGTTTTCGTTTAGGGCATTGTTTAGGTGCTGAACCAGGATCCAACCAACTTGCTGAGCGCTTACGGTTATCGTACAGGATCCATTTTTCATCGCAGGTAACAATGCGGTTCAAAATTCCTTCATTTGTGTGTCTGTTGAGCAGTGCAAGGCACGTCTCTACGCGTACTTCGCGCTGGCGATCATTGAGTTCGTGGGGCACCCATTTGTCAAGCTTTTTTACCTTGCCAATTTGACGCAAATGGACCAATATTGTTTTGACGCTAACGTCGAAAGCTGCTGCTAATTCAGCCGTAGATTGTGTATCATCAGCTTCGTTAACAAAAATTATTTTGATTTGAAATGGCCAGTACTGCAGAACGGCAATTTCATAGGTAAAGACCTAATATATACACTCGAGAGCAATGAATCCGGGTCACTTAAAGAATGTTAAAAATCTCGGAAACTAAAAATGATAGGTTAATGCAATAAATTGTATTTAATAGACAATGTAATACTCCTTAAATGAAGGTATTAAAACTTCTTAGTTATTGTAAAGTTATATCATAAAAAAATCAAATTTGAAAAAGGGCCACTTTCGAAGATGGAACTACGTAATTACAGCATTTGGTTTTGCTTTTGTTTGTAATCTGTCATTTATGTGGGTACATAAACCATGTTGATAGTGCTCTATATTCATTATTCAAGCTGAAATTATGACGCTTACGCCTGAAGAATGCACCAGAATACTTACAATGCTGGAAACCGGCCGGAGTCAGCGCGAAACAGCCAGGACTGTCGGTGTGTCGCTGTCAACAGTACAAAGAGTTCTCCGACGTTACGAAGAAACTGGTTCTAACCTACGCAGACCAGGAACGGGCAGAACCAGGTGTACCACAGCACGAGAAGACCGATACTTGGTGAACACCATGCTTCGAAATCGCTTTCTCACAGGAACTGAACTCACAAATCAGTTTCGACGCCTCGGAGGAAGTAACCCAAGTGCATGGACAGTAAGACGTCGGCTTGCTGAATCTAACTTAAAACCCCTTAGACCTGCAAACGGCCCTAAACTGGAGCGTGGGCATCGTATTTCAAGACTAAGATATGCCCAGAGCCACGTAAATTGGAGTATTGAAGATTGGTCAAAAGTTATATTCTCCGACGAATCAAAATTTATGCTCTACAAGCACGATGGAAGACACAGAGTGTATCGAAGACCAGGGGAAAGATTCAAGCAAGCATGCATCGAAGAAAAAGTAGCCTACGGTGGTGGGTCTGTACTTGTGTGGGCCGGAATTTCTTCTGAAAGTCGCACAGAGCTGGTGATCATAGAAAACGGCTCTCTAACTAGCGAAAGATATGTGGAAGAAATCCTCAATGATCACGTTGGTCCATTTATGGTCAATTTAGGTGAGGATGCTATATTTATGCATGACAATGCCCGACCTCATACAGGTAGGATTGTGAATGACTACCTTCAAGAGATGAACATTACTCGTATGGAGTGGCCAGCGCGCAGCCCGGATATCAACCCGATCGAGCATGCTTGGGACGAGCTAGGCAGATGCGTAAAACAACGAAACCCTCCCCCAATCACGCTTCGTGAGCTCAAAATTGCTCTCACAGAGGAATGGGAGAATATTCCCCAAAATCGTATAAGGAACTTGGTGTACAGCATGCCAAACCGCGTAAACGCAGTAATGGAAGCACGAGGAAGCAATACGAAGTATTAAAATTCAAGAAAATCGTAGTAAAGTTCAAAAATTTAATGTTTCCTATTTTTGTTTTATGGAGAGATCAGCAGTTTTTTTCTTTATGTAATTTTGTGTTAATAAAATGTATGGTGACTCATATTTTTTTTACTTTCATTTAAGGAGTATTACATTGTCTATTAAATACAATTTATTGCATTAACCTATCATTTTTAGTTTCCGAGATTTTTAACATTCTTTAAGTGACCCGGATTCATTGCTCTCGAGTGTATAGTATAGATTATGTAATGTTTATTTACAGACTAAATGCAAAGGACCTTACTGTGACGTTTGCGAGGTGAAATTCTTAAACGACAAGGCGTACAAACTACATCTGAGGCTGTCTTCTAAACATATCGCCGAGGATGACCCGTAAGTACTTCATCATCATGAGCCTATAATGTTCCCACTGCAGGGACTCAGGCCTCCTCTCTACGAGAGAGATGGGCTATAATTCACCACGCGGGCCCAGTGCGGGTTGGTAGATGTCACATGTCTTAGAATTTTTTGGTTTCCTCACGATGTTTTCCTTCACTGTTTTGAGAGCAGTGTGGATTCTCTAAAATTGTCTAGTCATCATTTTAAAGGCAGTAATGCCTTCCAGTCCCGCGAGACATCAGTTTGACCCCAATCGTCGTTCTCTCGTTTCTATCAATTCCAAATTAAGGTTAACCCCAAATTAAACGTAATATTCCGGTAAACAAACGTGTTTTTGTTTGGGTTCCTTATCAAACCCCGTCCGTCCGTCTGTCTGTCACCAGGCTGTATCTCAAGAACCGCGATAGCTACACAGTTGAAATTTCCACTAATTATGTATTTCTGTTACCGCTATAATAACAAATACTAATAAAAATAAAATAAATATTTATTTTATTTACCCATACAACAAACGTGATTTTTATAGATAATGATATGGAACCCTACGTACGCGAGTCCGACTCGCACTTGGCCGGGTTTTAATGGTTTTTTCTGGGTCCCGTATAACAAAACGTTTATTTTTCCTGTTTCATTTTAATAAAAGCATGTTTTATGTTATATTTTTCAGTAAACGTATGAACAATGATTCCTCGTTAACACCGCGTCGTTTCAACTGGGCAACTGTTGATAAACCTGTGATGCGCCCTGTTATACATCTTAGGAATGAGAACTCCCCGGTCAATACTGGACCTGTTACTTGCGAACAGGTAGGTCTCATCTAGAGTTGCTAACTCCTATTTATGAAAATGGTTTATTATTTTGTTTGTATTATACAGGAATATTTTTAAGATGTAGTGATGACAAAAATTGAAAAGAGTATGCTAAGGTGGTTTGGACTTGTGGAGAGGATGAGTGAAAGTAGATTAACGAAAGGTATTTACAAGGCAGATGTGAGTGGCAACGCCGGGAGGGGACGCCCTAGAAAGACATACACTGACCTTATTGGTGATGTTCTTCAGAAAGGACAGGGGCGTAGTACTCGTAACCGGCGTGCGTGTATGACCAGATGTAGGTACGTGTTCTTATTCGACATCGATATAAAAATAACTGTTTTCTGCAGTGTGAGAAGCAAAAGTAATGATTAGGTTTCTTTGGTCTCTGCCACTAGGAAGTGTCAAAGGGTGGGCGTTTTGGGGGACTGTCTCTTGTAAATAAATAATTTTGTCGTTTGGAAAGTGTTGATTATCAGCCTAATTTCAATAAATGACATTTGATTTGCCTACCCCTATGGGAAAAGGGCGTGAATTTATGTATGTGTGTATGTATTTTTTTATCTAGTTTCAATTTTTTTTTCTAGGAATCAGGTTTCTTTCAAAGACACCGTATTTGAAAAAAGTAGGTATTCTATGTAGTCGGGCAGTGTTCGTCGCGGTGCATAATTTTCACAAACATTTACGTTTTTTGGACTACTATGTGATGTTATATCTCAATATTTTAATGCTGAGTGATATAAAAAAAACTAATATTTTATTATTTTCACTAAAAATTATTTTATAATTTTAAATGTGATAGAAAATTCTTTCTGTATAACATGTATGTCGTGGTATGGGCATGTGATAATGGAAGAGGAAGACCAAAGAAATGATGACTAACGAAGGATGGAGTGTGTGAGGAATGATATGAAGAAAAAACTTATTATTTTTTGTTAAAAAAAAAGTTTTTATTTTGCACTTTTTAATGGATCACATGTTCATGGGTCATAATGTGGACAATGTAGTTTTTTTTTTGAGTTTTGTCGATTTTTCAAAATACGCTTGTCCAATTTCGATAAAAAAAATTATGGGACCATTTGGGAAGTATGACCCTTTCCAAAAAAAAAAAGAATTTTTCAAATCGGTTAGCAAGTGACGGAGTTATGCCCGAACAAACATAAAAAAAAACATCCGAATTGAGAACCTCCTTCTTTTTTTAAAAGTCGGTTAAAAAGGACTAAATGATAGCGTAACGGATAACAGAGGAGAACGGAAAAATAAAAGCGTGCTGCCCTTATCCCATGTTACTTGGGGTCGGCGCAACACGTTGTTTTCATCCATTCTGCCGTTAGTCGTCACGTTATTCATCAGCCTATAATGTTCCCACTGCAGGGACTCAGGCCTCCTCTCTACGAGAGAGATGTGCTATAATCCACCACGCGGGCCCAGTGCGGGTTGGTAGATGTCGCATATCTTCGAATTTTTGGTTCTAAGACATGCCGGTTTCCTCACGATGTTTTCCTTCACCGTTTCCTTTCGTTTTGAGAGCAGGGGTGATGAAATAAATTACACAAAGTAATGCGACTGCCTGAGTTCGAATCCACGACTTACTGTTCGTAAGTCGGGGCCGCCACCACTGGGCCACCACTGCTCTCTACTGCTCGCCACGTTATTATTTATTCCTTTTTCTTCATATCATTGTTATTATGCCTTGTGACTGGGACTGTAGCTTAGTTTATTTAGCTTCATTAGTTCAGTAGTTTACTGCCGCACTCGGAGAGCTTCAGTGGTTGCTTGGGCCGTCGCTTGGTAAAGGTTTTGGCAGTTTTCTCATACAAAAGTATGTCAGGCCTTTGCTGGGTGGCGGCTTGAGTGATCGTTGGATATCTCTGAGTGCCGCAGTTAGTTTAATTCGACTATTCAAAAGTGCCTGTAATTGGCCTACTTGAAATAAATGTTTTGATTTTGATCGTTCCTCACACACTTCATCCATCTTTTCTTTGTTCTTCCTTCTCTCCATCCACATTTATATTCACGTAATCCAATATATTTAATTCTGTTTTCCTTCCCAGTGTGGCGTCGTACTAGACAGCTTACAAGAATACGCGTCCCATTTCAAATGCAGTCACCCGGGCGTCACCCGCATTCGGTCCACGCACGCAAGCACGCCATACATGTGTGAACATTGCGCCAAATTATTTCCGGTAAGTTATGTATTTAGTACCCACAGATATGTTTACAAGATTACAAGGCAGACTGAATTCAGTATATCATATTATACATATATATATATTAAGACCTAGACGAAAACTAATTAATTTGATTAGTTTTATTTCTTCATAATACGCATTGTATCAAATAAAACACACTGTCATTAGAATGTCACTCTCGTATTAAACCGTTGAATGAGCAAATGAATCTTTTCCAGTGAAGACGTCATCAGGCCTAAATCTTTAAAATACATATAAACTAGCTGATGCCACGCGGCTTCAACCGCGTGGATGTCGTTCAAATTATATACTAAAACCTTCCTCTTGAATCACTCTATCTATAAAAAAAAACCGCATCAAAATCCGTTGCGTAGTTTTAAAGATTTAAGCATACAGACAAACAAACAGACGAAAATAGCGACTATGTTTTATACTATGTAAGGATTAAACAAGCCATTTAATTATTGCAAAAATATTCAAATGAGTTCTTATAATACTATATTTTAAATATACATTGCTCTCACAGCTTAGAACATGAATTTGGGATGTCATAATTATGTGGTGTATTGGGGAAGTAAATACAATTATTTCTGTATAAATAACTTTTCCCGAAACGGCGGAATTTTCGAGAAAATTAAGAAAAACTAAAAACCGAAAAACCCTGTATAAATCTTGATCTAACAATTTTGCGAGGTTCATTTATGGACTAAAATACTCGGCATAAGATGCGCCATCAATGTACCTAACATCATTGTTTCGTATCACGCATAGTTTAAGCGTAATTAATGTTTTTCTAAATAGCAGGGTGCAAAAATTACGATTTTCAAAAAAATATCACTCAGAAACTAGACTTGGTAGCTAAATGGGGATACGAAAACTTGCATTTAAAAGATCATTTTTCTGTAAGGTATTGCAATAAAAATGGGATGTCCGAAAATCGGGCTTCATAAAACACTGTGCGACGCCGCGGTATCTATTCCGAACAACACGCAGCCAACTTACAAATATCTTACAGCACATTTTAAAACTATTTTTTCTCTCACCAGAATTCAACGACCCTAGCCTGCCACATGTGGGTCCACACCGGACGGAAGCTCTTCCAATGCGATTACTGTAACAAAGCGTTCAGCATGAAAACCAGACTAGCTTATCATATACGGCATGAACATGAGGGACCACGGAAGACTTACGGGTGTCCGGAGTGCGGGAAACATTTTTCGTTCAAATATAACCTTACTAGGCATATGATGGTAAGTATAATATTATCAGCTAGTTTGTAACCCATATTTTAAGCGCATTTTAAAAATTGGGCCCACTGTCTTTTCCATTACAACAGGGACATTACCCACACAATCAATCCTAGAACTTCTTGGCGGCAATTTTCGGATCTTCGATAAAGGTATTTCCTAATCATGTATTAAGAATAAAGAACTAAGTTTTGAAAGAAGAGAATATCTAAAAAAATATAAAATCAAAAGAAAATATAATGAGTGTGTGTGTGATTGTTATTGAGAGGTCCTGCATTCGAATTCCAAGTCGGACAAAAGTACTGTTGGGTTTTTCAACCAAGAATGTCTCAGTATCAGGCACGGAGTCTGGATTGGAGCCCGATTTGTGGCAATAAGCTCACTCCCTTTTACATGGAACTTAAAAATAATCGCCAAAAAAAATGTGGGTGTTCTATTAAATACACCTCTGCCAAATCCTTCGTGGATTACAGTCGTGCTGTTATGTGTATATGTTATGTATTAAGGTGTGATGTTAAGAGCTCATACGCCTTATTAAAGACACAATTAAAAAGCCATTTGTTACGAGACGGATTAGTTCCCGTATAACATAAGGGATGGAAATTCTAATTGAACCTCCAAGCGTTTGCGGGAGCACTAGACACCGACAAGATAAAACAATCCAAAGCAGCCTTACCTTGATTCCCACAGCTAGATCCACCAGTTCAAGTTTCCACGCACTATTGCAGCCCTTCTTCAAGGGGACACAACACTTTAAAACACAGAATTAATATTTATTTTCAATTAGTTCGAGAGCGGCGGCGTAGCCATCTTCAAAAGTTTTTAAACGACTCATAGAGATGCGCTTGCGTTGCACCATAGATAACACAAGCACTCGTGTGTTGGGCGTGAAATCGATTTTTGATTATCGACTAACTATTGATTTGATGTCTGAGGTTTCTTGAGGTCCTGTTACCACCCCAGGAAGACTGCTTGCGCTTATCATCGCGCTTGCTTATATCTTAATCAGTGAACATGTACAATTGCAAACGCTTAGAAATGAAAATACGAGAAACATTAGGTACCATTTGAATTACGAATTACGGTGACGATACACCATTGTTATAAATCCTGGAGATGTAGTAGCGAACAAGAGGATAGGTAAGTGAATATGTTATGTATTTATCATTATTTTCTCTCTCCCACAGCTCCACACGGGCCTAAAACCGTTCAGCTGCGAACTGTGCGAGAAAACATTCAGTTCATTAGGAGAAGTACGTCAACATGTAGACTACGTTCATTTGAAGAAGACAAGACCTAAGCGACTTTATAAACGGAAGAAACTCACACATACCGCGAACAAAAAAAAAATAAAAAAACAATCACTCTGATGATGATGATGATTATTTTATCGGATGTTTTTAGATGTACATTTTTTATTTTTTTTTATTTTTCATATGTATTTATAAATGTAAGACTATACTAAATATATAAACTAAACTAACCTAAAAACAAACTAACTATAAAAGGGCATCGAAAAACTCCTCCTCAACGCTGTCAGCAGGTAAAGTACCCAAGAGACTGGCAGCGTTGCCGCGTTGTATGGCAACACTTATCCTCTGGCCAAAGAAAAAGCCAGCCCTTGGGTCAGAGGAAGCGTCAACAAGGCGTTTTGAAATATCCTTAAAAAGGCTGTGTGCACTAGGACCCCACGGCCCTAGAGTTTCAACCCCAAACGGCTCGAAAATATAGTTTCCACAAAGGTTACTATATTTACGCCGCTTGAGGTTCTCCGCAGCCGCAGCGGCAGCGCCAGCACAACACGAAGAGCTTGGAAGATGCGATGGCGCAAGAGTATCGACGCAAGTTGCGTCCCATGATGATTATTAAGTAATTTATGTTTAAGAATTAAGAATAGTAAATATTTCTGTTCTGTTTAAAACTAGGTAAGAAACTTGTGGCAATACGTAAAAAGACGAACCACCACCATCACAAGACACTCACACACACAGCGTTCAAACACACACACACAGCACACTCAAACACACACAGCACACAAACATAATTACAGCACACAAACTCACTTAACAGCATACAAACACACATACAGCACACAAACAAACATACAACACACAAACACACTCAGCACAAACACACACACACACACTTAGGTAAATATGGATCCGGATATCTGATCTCTACTAATAAACACACACGGGTATAAAACCGTTCAGCTGCGAACTGTGCGAGAAAACATTCAATCAGTACATTAGGAGAAGTACGTCAACATGTAGACTACGTTCATTTGAAGAAGACAAGACCTAAGCGACTTTATAAACGGAAGAAACTCACACATACCGCGAACAGACACTCTGGTGATGATGATGATGATTAAGTCATTTTTAGATATATGTTTAGAGAGACAATTTTGTTTAAAACTAGGTGAGTAACATAAACTTTTAGTTTTTATTTGTAATTACTATTTTTGTATATAATGTACATAACCAGCTAATATTTTACAACCAATAAAATGTTTACGGGTAAGAAATTGGTGGAAACAAGTAAAAAGTCGAACCACCACCATCACGACACGGACACACACAGTACAAAAACACACAAACACACGCACAAATTACACAAACACAGCACACAAACATACCCCGGACAGGACACACACTCAGGCGCGTGAACACAGCACACATATAGAACAAACACACACACGGCATACAAACACACGCCCACACAGCACACAAACAAATGCCGGACAGGACACACACAGCATACAAACATGCAAATACTTGGTTGGCGGCTTCAAGAAGTGTCACCGTTGAATTATTTAGGGTAAAATAATATGATTCTGAGTACAAAATATTGATGGCCTGGCCAAAGTACTAGTAATATTATTAATTTAGGAATAATCATGATTGTTTAATTGCATTTTTGTGTAAATTCATTAGACTTATAGGAGGACAAATAATTGTTTTATTAGCTATGTAGTTCAAGCTAAGCTTTTTGTTGTTTTGGCTAAAACAAGAGCTGTTATATTACATTTATAAGGTCCAAACACACTTGGTGAACTCTTAACGGTTCGTTTTACATTCTCTATTAATGAAATGTAAAAATACTTGTATTTTTTCAATAAAATAAACTTGTGAAAATGACTAGTTTTATTATTCACTAGCGACCCGCCCCCGCTTCGCACGGGTGGAATGTGCTACATTTAAACCTTCCTCTTGAATCAATCTATCTATAAAAAAAAACCCGCATCAAAATCCGTTGCGTAGTTTTAAAGATCTAAGCATACATAGGGACAGACAGCGGGAAGCGACTTTGTTTTATACTATGTAGTGATTTAATTTTCTTCCTGACCTTGTCCCATTCTATTTGGGGTCGACGCAACACGTTTTCTTTTCCCATTCTGGTGTCAGACGTCATGGCATCATTTACTCTTTTTAATTATTATACAATTATATTCTGACTGCGGTCCTGGGTTCGATTCCTGAGTCGGGGGCAAAGTACTATAGGGTTATTCTGTGTCAGGAGTTTCAGTAGCAGCCACCGAAGTCGGAGTCTGGATTTATGCCCGGTCGATGGTAATAGGCTCGCCCCCTATTACATAGACTTTTTTTTTTTAAACGTTGCCCCGCACTAGGAATTTCTCCTGGGTGCTATCAATCGTGGGTGCGTTTACAAACATGTAAACTCACATACACAAATACCCAGACCCGGAACAACTATCTGTAGGCCATACAAATATTTTTGTTTCGTGCGGGGATCGAACCCGCGACACGCAGCGCAGCAGTACAATCGCTCAGCCACTGCGCCAACCGTGTCGTCTTTAACATAACTGGCAAAATGTGGGCATATAGTATAGGTACACACGGCTACACATCAAGCTATACAAAACCAGTATAATCTGATCGTTCATTGTGCGAAAAGATCTAGTAAAGTGAGTCCAAGATTAACTGGTTTTGTATAGCTTGATGTGTAGCCGTGTGTACAGTCACAATCACCAATATGTAGTGTGCGTGCGTAGTCACAGCGTAAAAATGTCGATTTTCTTCATTTCGGTTTATCAGGGTATGTATTTAGTGTATGGCATCGTGTATCATCATAATTTCAGCCGAAAGACTTCTACTGCTGCCTGCTGGACATAGGCCTCCCCTAAGTGTCGCCACATTGACCGGTCCCGTGCGTCTCGCATCAAGTGGATCCCGCGACCTTCACCGGGCCAGGTGCCCACCTAGTGGGAGGCTAGCGCAACGCAACGTCTTCCGGTTCGCGGTCGCTCACAATGGGCCTCATCAGAAGGCTTCACCCAAAGGGCAATGAAGAGGGCTATGCTCGGAGTTTCCTTGCGTGATTGAATCAGAAATGAAGACATCCGCATTAGAACCCAGGTTACCCTGGGTAATAGGGATGTGTCCTGGGTAAAAAAAATATGATTCCGTTTAGTCCGTCAGTTAAATTATCGAAAAATATTGGATACGTGTTTTTTGTTTTATCAAATTAATAAAAATTGTCGAAGTTATAACGCGTCAAAGATCAGGAGTGGGGGCTTTTGACGGCACTATGTGGTAAAAAATTTAGTGCGATGTGACGTCACACGAGTTTTCGAAGCACTGTATCGTCTTCATTTTTGGTTTATGTGCAAAAAGAAAAAATACGTGTCGAATATTTTTTGGTAATCTATGTGACGGACTAACTACCCTATGCCAAAGTGGCAATGGGCAGCAGGGCACATTACTCGCAGCATGGATGTTTATCCAATCATTGGGGAACTATTCCACAAAACTTGTTTCAGCTGGAACTACATCATCAGACTAGTGACACCTATACCATGGACGTACAAAAAAGAACAATGTAGGTATATTTGACTGCCTCTCTCGTCTAGCGATTGCAAGGTCTACTGCCGGGCTTGAGCTCCTGTGCTTCTATTCCCGGGTCGGGCTGTGTTACTGGGGGTTTTCCATCAGGGATTTTATCTACTTTTTTTCTATGAAAATTATACCATTTCTATATAATCAGCACTTCTCTCAAAACAGTGAAGGAAAACATCGTGAGGAAACTGGCATGTCTTAGGATCAAAAATTCAAAGACATGTGACATCTACCATATTAAAGCCCACTCCTTCTCATAGAGAGGAAGCGTGTGTCCCAGCAGTGGACACAGTGGTTGATTATATACATGCGGAAGAATCTGAAAATAAATCTTTAATACTTTTTGCCAAAGAGAAGATTTAGAGAATAATAAAATTTACACCATTTTTATAAGTTTATTTCATTTATAAATTACATATTTTTATAATTACAGTCACTAAAAATAAATCAGCTATAGATGAGATGTATTACTATCAGTACACACTTGGCTGACCTACGCATGTAGGTAGGCATTTTCAACTCTAAGCCAGAAGGACAAACCCTTTTAGTTTCGCCATGTCCGTCTGTCTGTCTGTTCGCACTATATCTCAAAGACTCTAAGTACTAGAAACCTGTATTTTCTTGGCAATGAGAGAAGAGAGATAACCCTCTGAGGGATCGAATCCGTCCGTCGGGGCTGCGGGTTGTTCGAAAGAGATACCGCAGCCTCGACACAAAGGGCTATGAAGGAACATGGGTGGTTATTAGTCAGTAAAAATCTCTCTCTCCCTACCGCTATGCCCAGAGTGGGATTGGGCCACAAGGAAACGAATCGAATCGAGGTGACCCGACTGAAGCTGAAGTGGAATTGGGCCGGCCATATAAGCCGCAGAACCTTGAGCGAAGACCGCAAATCGGCAAGCAAAAGGGACACCCTCAGGCTCTGTGAAGCGACTATCCTCGCAGGGTGGCTGGTGGCAACTGGATGAGAGTTGCCAAGAATCGAGTTCAGTGGCGAGCGATTAAAGCGGCCTATGTCCAGCAGTGGCCTACTGTAGGCTGACGATAATGATAAATGTAAGACGGATTCGGAGGTTCTCAAGTGGTGACCACGAACCGGAAGACGCAGTGTTGGTAAACCTCCAACCAGGTGGACCGACGACATCGTGAGAGTCGCGGGCAACCGGTGGATGCAAACGGCAGGCTATGGCCGTTCTATGGGGGAGGCCTTTGTCCAGCAGTGGACGTCTTATGGCTGATGATGATGATGAAGACGGATTGCGCTACGATATGCCAAGTGTGTTCTGACCCTTATAAATATAATATAAAGGCGTTTTCATTCAATAAATTAACTTAAATATTATAATAAGTAGCTCTTCTTTTATCATAAACTAGCTGACCCACGCAACTTCGTCTGCGTCACATAAATATAGCTTATAACCTTTCTCGATATATCGACTATCCGACATAAATTAAGCTAAATCGTAACAAACAAAAAATCTTATCTTTCTTTATTATAATAGTTTAGATGGTTTAGATTAGCTTAGATTATATTAAAGTGTGAATTACTATAGGTATCTCTTACTGTTAAATACATATACGATAAGACTCTGTACTTGTAAACATTATGATGCAGTAAATATTTTGAATTTGAATTTCCCGGAAAGAATCTCCCTACATTGCGACGCGCGAATTATTTTGCCGCGCGGATATTTTTACATTGCGATATCTTCTAAGATATTTGTTTAAACTGTTTAGAGTAAAGGACACAAATATTCTATATTAAATTTTCCATTTATTTAGATATAGATTAATACCATAAGGGTTAAATAAGCTTCGCAAAAAATAATTATTTTTAACCTAACAGTTTAATAGTAAAAAAATGTGGCTCTGGTTGGCTGGACATTTCTTCAAAACTGCTCGCATTTAAGTAGGTCAATAGGGCACTTTATGTGACGGCTAAACACCCTTATTTCAGAATAGGTGACGCTACAGAATCTTAGATAATCGATCGAAAGCGTGTCCAGCCAGCTTGAAAAACCACTTTTCGCTGGTCTCTCAATCTCCGTAACGGAAGTGATTTTGACGACTTTTTGCATATCAACGGGCGTCACATAAATATGTGACAGGCATCAAGCTAAAAGTTTTGTGATACGTACAATGGTTTAGTAGAAAAATGCAAAAAACTGTGTCCAGCCATCTTGAATTTACGTAGAAAACTTTTGGCTGGCACTTCCGAATCCCACATAACGGGAGCGTTTTCGAATATGGTTCCTTTACTAATACTTGGTGACGCAATGTGTGACAGTAATAACGTTTGATTTATGCCGTCACATGCAAGGGTTTACGAGATATCAATGAAAACTTAATGTATACTTGTGTCCAGCCATCTTGAACTCAGGCTGGCTGGACACCTGTATCTCCGCTGCCTGATGATCTACGACCTTCAAAATGGTATCAAAATGTTGTGACGGGGACGATAATGATAACCTGAATTTATGACGGAGAAACTTTTCGTAGTTTCAAAGATATTGATCATTTAAATTTTCCCATACAAACATCCATTAATATTGTGAGGTGACCATAATTTTTACATAAATAAAGGATTTCTTTTTAATCGACTAATCGGCCGGTAGCAGCCACGCCTGCTTTGTATTTGATTTCTCCGTGGGAATAAAAGGTTTTCCTGCAGTAAAAAGCGTAAGTATGTGTTAATTCAAAATAATAATTAAAAACACTAACAAAAAAGAACAAAGTGCATTGCACTCAGTGATGCCAATTTAGCATTTTTTCATGTTGTTTAGCAAACTTATTAGTTGTTTAGCATATTTTTAGCATATAAAATAAAATACATTAATGCGTACGCAATTATTTCCATTTAGAAAAAAAATCCCTTTACTATATTGTTGGCGCTTCTGGTGCCAACATAATGGAAAGAGTATTTGAGATCATAGTCGATTAAAACAGTATGTATATTTTGTTAAATAATAAAAAAGTTAAAACTATGTTACGTTTCATTTGACACTGAAAAATTTTAGCAGATTTTTTAGCATTTCTATAAAGCAATTGGCATAATTTTAACACCATTTTAGCAGATTCTATATCGGTCTTGTTGGCAACACTGATGCACTGACACTGAGATTGTACACAGGCTGTGAGTGTGACAGCGTAATAATGGTAGTACGTACTAAAACCAAATGAAGACTGATGCTGTGATTTATTTTGTGTAATAATTTTATTCTTTTCCATAAATAGGTATTGCAGAATACTTTAGTTTATTCAGCTATTTATATGATTAAAATGACGACCACCGGCTTCATTTGCGCTTCAAACACTTAGGGCGGTGGTAAAAACAACAACGCTTTGGTACAAGGCGGGGGTTATTGAAGTGCAAATGGAGTTGATCGTCGTCATTTTCGTCATTGAAACGCTCTAGCGCAAATAAATAAATGTGATTTTATTTACCTACATTATTTTTTCATTTAAATACCTTAGAGCATTAGTCTGTTATCCTGACACAATATCTACCTATGTACTTACCATAAAAACACCAATAATTATCTACTAAAAAGAGTAGATAGGTATCTGCACGTAAATAATCAATAACATTAAAAAAAAACTCCCCCCCCCCCTTCCTCACTTCTACACTTTTGTCTTCTATTGATTAAAATATCTACAGTTGTTCGTATTAGTATCACCAATACGCGAATTTTCGTCCATTAAAGAAAACACCTTAAAATATACTTAGTCCTACATAAAACCTACAATATTGGTAACCCTACTACAGTGTTTGTATGGGAAAATTTAATAGATCAATATCTTTGAAACTACGCAAAGTTTCTCCGTCACAAATTCAGGTTACCATTATCGTCCCCGTCACAACATTTTGATACCATTTTGAAGGTCGTAGATCATCAGGCAGCGGAGATACAGGTGTCCAGCCAGCCTGAGTTCAAGATGGCTGGACACAAGTATACATTAAGTTTTCATTGATATCTCGTAAACCCTTGCATGTGACGGCATAAATCAAACGTTATTACTGTCACACATTGCGTCACCAAGTATTAGTAAAGGAACCATATTCGAAAACGCTCCCGTTATGTGGGATTCGGAAGTGCCAGCCAAAAGTTTTCTACGTAAATTCAAGATGGCTGGACACAGTTTTTTGCATTTTTCTACTAAACCACTGTACGTATCACAAAACTTTTAGCTTGATGCCTGTCACATATTTATGTGACGCCCGTTGATATGCAAAAAGTCGTCAAAATCACTTCCGTTACGGAGATTGAGAGACCAGCGAAAAGTGGTTTTTCAAGCTGGCTGGACACGCTTTCGATCGATTATCTAAGATTCTGTAGCGTCACCTATTCTGAAATAAGGGTGTTTAGCCGTCACATAAAGTGCCCTATTGACCTACTTAAATGCGAGCAGTTTTGAAGAAATGTCCAGCCAACCAGAACCACATGTAAAAAAAGGTTACAATGATCTTAAAAGATAGATATATGCTGTCGCGGACTTTTTTTTAGAAATTTTAAAGAGGAACAATTCCTTCATACATGATATTTGCGTAACTTAAACCGTTTTCGCAGCGCACGCAGCGGAAGCTCTCAAAAAGGAAATACCTTTTCCCGTTTTTGTAACATTTTTTCATTTATGCTCCGCTCCTATTAGCCGTAGCGTGATGTTATATAGCCTATAGCCTTCCTCGATAAATGGACTATCCAACACAAAAAGAATTTTAAAATTCCAACCAGCAGTTCCTGAGTTTACCGCGTTCAAACAAACAAACTCTTCAGCTTTATAATATTAGTATAGATATAAAAAATCTTATGAATTACACAAAAATGTTAATACCTAATTCTTATTCTGTGAATTTTTTTGTAACTATAAAATTATACATTTTTTTAAATTATTAAGTAAACTCATTCAAATTCCATCATCATCATCATTCTCTCATCCCAATTCATTTGTGGTCGGCGCAGCATGTCTTCCTCTTCCATACCTCTGTTTTTCGTCATCTCAGGAGACACCTCCATCAATTTAAAAAAAAAAAGATTTCTAAAATAGACAAAAATGGAAGATAATTAAAAGAGGTCAAAAGTATTATACCTATTTACTTATATGCCACATTTGCTATATAAATAAGTATAGGTATTTTATACTATGTGTTTTTTTATATTCCATAACTCTAGGGTAAGAATTAGACAGTCAATGTTTTAAAGTCCACAATAAAATCAACTTTTTCTCTCTCTACTTAAAATATATCTAATTCTTACACAGAATTCTTACGCCTAATATTCTAAAGTGGGCATATCACACTTGTTCGCCCTGCGTCTAATTCGCTTAGGTCTTGGTTTCTTCAAATGCACATGGTCGATATGTGCGCGTAGCTCGGTTGATGTACGAAACGTTTTCTCACAGGCGTCACATTTGAACGGCCTGAGGCCCGTGTGTACCTGCGGACAAGAAATAATTAGTTTAATATAGGTTATTAGGGATCGCAAGGGAGCAGCGGTGGCCCGGAGGTGGTGGCCCCGACTTACAGGCAGTAAGTCGTGGGTTCAAACCAAGTCAGGCGCATTACTTCGCGTAATTTATTTCATCACCGCTGCTCTCAAAACGGTGGAGGAAAACATCGTGAGGAAAAATGTCTTAAAACCAAAAAAAATCGAAGACATGTGACATCTAACAATCCGCACTGGGCCCGCGTGGTGGTTTATAGCCCCTCTTATAAAGAGGAGGCCTGAGTCCCTGCAGTGGGAACATTATAGGCTGATGATGATGAGGGATCGCATATAGTCCCATGATGAACACCGAGGTGGCTTTTAGTTAGTTAGTCTGACAGACCCCTCCGCTCATTCCAGGCCGGAGGAAATTCATGATGATTTTTCACCCTGGAAAGAAAGGCTTGACATGGATGGCTGGTGTAGGAGGCAACGGAGTACGGTCGGAAATATATTAACACTACACAAAATTTCAAAGCAGGTTTTTCTGTTACTAACAAGTTATTGAAGAGCAAGGAATATTTTAAAGAATACTTTTCTGAAACATTAAAATAATACCTGGAGTCATGTACATCAAATAATTAAAATTCCTAATTGTTAAGCTACTTCTGTTGCTGTCCGTAACTTTTTCAAAGATCCACCAATTGCGGCTAAGAAATTCTATAATTGATTTGATGGGCGATGTCCACCTGTTGTCATGACAAAGACAGTCGACCCAAGTTATAAAATGAACTATATTCAGAGAAATACTCACAAACATATGCCTCGTAAGATTATAGCTGAACGTAAAGCCTTTCCCGCACACGCGACACTCATGCAATTTTCGTACGCCTTCATGTTGCTTCATGTGACCCGCGAGGTTAGCTTTCATACTGAACGCCTTGTTGCAGTGATCGCATTGGAAGAGCTTCCGTCCGGTGTGGACCCACATGTGGCAGGCTAGGGTCGTTGAATTCTGGTGAGAGAAAAAAGGTTTAAAAAACAGGTGTAAAGGATATTCCTCTGCTGGAGCTGCGGATCGTTCGAAAGAGATACCGCGGCCTCGACACAAAGAGCTAAGAAGGAACATGGGTGGTTTATAGTAGAAGTCTTACTCTCCCACCGCTCTGCCCAGAGCGGGAGGAGTCATTTGATGATTTCCAACCCTAAAAAATGCACCCTGCAATTTGCGGAGGTCTGTCCCTTACACTCGGTACTTTCGTACGTTTTTTCATGGGTTACAACTGAAAACCATAGCACAGCACCATGCTCATGTAACCTGGTTGTCGCAGTCACGACGTGCAAGCTCCGTTTACTCCTTTTGCTATTGTCCCTGTTGTAGTTTTAGCCGACTGCGGCGAAGCCCAATAGGAAGGATATTAAAAAAAAAATGCGTTGTATTTGTATTGTTGTTTTAGTCATTTTGTATACAAATCAATTCAAGTCATGTATCTGCGACTAATAAATATTTTTATTCTATTTTTTTTACTTACCATGAAAAATTTCCCACAATGCTCGCACATATAAGGCGTGGGTCCCGCGCCCGTAGTGAACGTGAACTGCGTGCGATTGACGCCCGGGTGAGCATACCTGAAGTGGTTCGTGTATACACGAAGACTTTCCAGTTCTATGCCACACTGGTTGAAAAAAAAACACCAGTTTAAAAGAAAGTCTCGTTTTCGTTTGGTCATAAATTGTCCTCAAAATGTGTCACTAGAGCTGTTGGGCGAAGTCAAGCGACGTCGCGCATCGCTAGAGGGGCCAATTAAAAAAGATGATACAAAATATTCAGTATTAAAAACTCAAAATGTCGACCTGGTGAAAGCATTTGAGTTTATTACTATAGATACCGATTCTTCTGAAGGCCAAACGAAGAGGTGGGAGATATTTCAATGGTATCTCAGCTTTCTTAAAGATTGCAGACTATACATTTTGATCACCAATTAAAGCGACGATGTGATACACTAAAAGTAAAGAATTAGTGTATCACAGGGCAGCATTTTGGGACCAACTCTGTTTCATGCCGAATATTTAGTCCAACCAAAAGTCGTTTCATGTAAAAATCTGGTATTCAGCTTCATCCGCTTAGATTGGAAGCCGACCCCAACATAGTTGGGAAAATGCTAAGTAGATGATGAAAATCTTTAAGTTAATATTGCGCCTGCCTGGGCATGAACGACGAACAGGCCACAGCTGCTCTCTAAAGCACTCACCTGTTCACAAGTAACAGGTCCAGTAGTTATTGGAGCGTTCTTGACCTTACGATGTATGACTGGTCTTCTAATGCTGCGATAAGTTACGGCGCCGATCCGCCGCTGCTTTATGGAGGGGTCATTACTTAAACGGTTACTGAAAACAAAGAAAAGATACATAAACTCACGCCCTTTTCCCATGGGGGTACGCAGAACGCCACCTGCTACGATCCTTACATACTCCTTTTGCCTCGTCTACATCTATAGGTTTATACATCTAGTCATAAACGTACGCCGGTTGCGAGTACTACGCACCTGTACACAAATAAAAATGGCAAAATAAAGATCTATCGTTGAAAACAACCACGATGCAGAAAGTAACGTGCCACCCAACCATTTTTTTTTTTGGGGGGATGGGAATCATCAAATGACTCCTCCCGCTCTAGGCAGAGCGGTAGGGAGTGTCAGACTTCTACTGACTTAAAACCACCCATGTTCCTTCTTAGCCCTTGTGCCGAGGCCGCGGTATCTCTTTTTAAAAAGACATGGTGCTTGTAACATCGCCAAAGTATCGGGAACTCGAAACAAATAGTAAACATGGTAAATATCCCGTTTTCAGTGTTAATGATAATAATAAAAAACGTATACTTACGGGTCATCCTCCGATATATGTTTAGAAGACAACCTCAAATGTCGGTCATAAGCCTTCTCTGTCAAGAACTTCACGTCACAAACATCACAATGTGGACCTTTGAATACAGTCTGTAAATAAATTAAAATATTAATATATGTAGGCACCTTGAAGTTACAACATTGGAAAAAAGACCACCAAAACTCGTACCAAAAAAAAAATACCAATCGAATTGAGAACCTCCTCCTTTTTGGGAAGTCAGTTAAAATTGTCATGCGTCAAGTCAAGATCAAAATTTTAGTTTTCATAATTTTTTACGACTTTTTCGTCAGGGATTTTATTTATTTATTTTCTTCCAACTATGCTTTAATTTCATCACAATCACACTAAAAACTCAGTACAAAGCGAGTCTTTAATGCTCTAGACTCTAGAGCATTAAATACTCGCTTTGTACTGAGTTAAATCTCATCTCAGATCAGAGTTAAATCTCTCTCTCATCTCAGCTCTAGAGTCTAGAGCAATAAAAATGTATGAAATTTCATTATTGCACAGTTTATTTTTTTTAATCGCACCGGTGCGGTGCCAATCTCAATGGATTAGCTCTATTCAGCCAGCCGATATCAATACTTTTTTTTTTACGTAGGTACACACGGCTACACATCAAGCTATACAAAACCAGTATAATCTGATCGTTCATTGTGCGAAAAGATCTAGTAAAGTGAGGCCAAGATTAATTGGTTTTGTATAGCTTGATGTGTAGCCGTGTGTACGTATTATTCGTTTCTATCACGGAACAGAAAGAACAGGGTTTCTATTCTACTTGTTCCAAATTTAAAAAATGATTGCTGCTAACTACTAAAAAATGAAAGAAATTTAAAAAAGTGATTTGGCGGGAACTTTGTTAATTTTGCTTGACAATATTTTTGGAAACGATAAAGTGTGATACTATCTGATTTTGAGTGCTTCGGCTTCGAATTAAAATGGAATCATTTAGCGACACATTAACTCCGGAAAACATTCTAAAATTAAATGAAGCCGACAGTGTTATAGAAAATCTTTTAACTGTTTGTAATGAGTTTCTTTTATCTACTATTCCTTTATGTAATAGTTGAAAGAAAAGCAGATTATGCACCTCGCCTTAAGTAATTTATAGTGCCCTCGTGCCTGTTAGATTACAGGCACTCGGTGCAATAATAAATTACTTTGTGCTCGATGCAATAATCTACTATTATTGGCCTATCTACAATTGTTACACTGTTTGTTCACATAATACAACAAAAAAAAATTAAGTTCAAAAATCTAAAACCCGACTACTAACAAAATCGCGGTATTAAAAGTAGAAAACAAGAAAATAATTCTTGTCTGATATTCTTCGTAGTCGCATGCCACTGATACCTGATGCTCCTTCATGGCGTTCTCATTGATACAGAAGTCAGCTGCTAATTGCCAAGGCAAGGTGGCATGCGACTACGAAGAATATCAGACAAGAATTATTTTCTTGTTTTCTACTTTTAATACCGCGATTTTGTTAGTAGTCGGGTTTTAGATTTTTGAACTTAATTTTTTTATTTGAATTTTATTTTGTTGTGTACTTAAACTATAATATAATACATATTTGTAATGTGCTCGCCAAGACCTTTGATTTGATACCAAATTTGCTATGATTATCTCAATTTAATATTTTTTTAGGTAAGTTTTTGACATTTAAATTCCGTCATAAAAAGAATTTATAAAATGTATATAACCTATGTCACCCGGGCTATTCTTACGAATCTATTGACACCTAATTTATTAAAATCCGTTCAGTAGTTTAGGCGCTTCGGTGGAACATACATACATACATACATACATAGACTGCCAAAATCATTACCCTTCCTTTTGGCTTCGCCGTAGTCGGGTAAAAAGATACATGCATAGTGTACAATATGGTGCGATAGACACAGCATTGATTTGATTTTTGAATAGAGAATTTAATTTAAAGCATAGGACATTGGGAACTTTACTATGGGAAAAATCCCCACGGCGGACAGAGATGAAACGGAATTTATTTGAAAGTTTTAGACCTGTATGTATGTTTCCTTAAAGCGCTATGTTGTGACATATGGGAATTCTGAGGTAGGATGAGTCTAAGTTGGAAATATTTAATGTCTTAAATGTTTTTTTTTTTTACTTTTTATGTTGTTTTGCATCGCAGAATAACTAGCTTGAGCAGCGCCGGTTCACTAAACGCGCGCTGTTCTCTGGCGCAGCCGAAGCGCACGCCGCTTGTGCGCTTCTACGGCCAGTATGCGTTTTAGTGTGACGCCGTTGAGACGCGCCGTAAGATATTTGTATACATTAACGTTCATATTGTACACGACTGTCTCACAGCAGCGGAATCTCGTTTGACAGTGCACCGCTGTTCAAGAGCGTTCAAGAGCCCAGCGGCGCGTCTAGCGGCGTGACTATAAAACCTTGAACAAAAGCTGAATAGACAGAGGAGGTATATAATAATAGGCTTTTATTATTTATCATAATCTCATCATCAGCATTCATCATTTCAGCCAAAAGACGTCCACTGCTGGACATAGGCCTCCCCCAGGTGTGACCAGGCCATCGGTCCACCTAGTGGGAGGCCTTCCAACGCAACGTCTTCCGGTTCGCGGTCGCCATTCCAGAACTTTTCGGCCCCATCGGCCATCCGTTCTGCGAGCAATGTACCCTGCCCATTGCCACTTAAGTCTGACGATTCTTCGGGCTACGTTAAGTTAGATCTACCCAACTGGACCGTTTGTCCCAGGTAGACATAATCGTCCACAACTTCGAGCGTAGAGTCTCTGATGTTGATAGGAGTGGGTGTATATGAAAATTCAACATAACCTTGGTTTTGTCCATGTTCATTTTAATGCCTCGGCACAAGGGCGAAGAAGGAACATGGGTGCTTTTAAGTCAGTAGAAGTCTGACACTCTCTTCCGCTCTGCCCAAGAGCGGGAGGAGTTATTAAAAAAAAAGGTCATCGAGCATTTTACTGAGGTCTTCCATGGTCACAGCCATGCATGACCACTATATCGTCGGCAAACCGAAGGTGAGTGATGTACTCGCCGTTGACGTTGATGCCAAGTCCTCTCCAATCCAGAACCTTGAAGACATCCTCCAATGCAGCGGTGAACAGTTTCGGAGAAATGACGTCTCCCTGTCTCACACCGCGCTGCAGAAGGGTAGGTTCCGAGGTCTGGTCCTGAAGTTGGACTGACATGGTGGCGTTTTTGTACAAACACTTCAACACCTCGATGTACCGGTAGTCGATTTGGCGCCGTTGGAGAGACTGCAGTACAGCACAAGTCTCGATCTTTCTTGTAGTCCACAAACGTTAAACAGAGAGGCAGGTTTTTTCGGTCTTCTGTATAACCTGCCGCAGCGTATGTATGTGGTCTACGGTACTGAAGCCTTTTCGGAATCCGGCTTGTTCGGGAGGCTGGAAATCGTCAAACCTGCGTGCGAGACGATTCGAGATGACTCTTGAAAACCACTTGTAGACATGGCTTAGAAGTGAGATAGGCCTATAGTTCCTCAACCGGGCATTGTCACCCTTTTTGAAGAAGAGCACCACCACACCCCTGCACCAAGCCTGTGGCGTTTTCTCCTCGAGTATGACGGAATAAAATAACTTCTGTAGAGTCTTAAGGACTGGTTTGCCACCCGCCTTCAGAATTTCATAATCTATGATAATAATATTGTCCAAAAAGGCAGCTGGCGCAAGATTGACATCTTCAATCTTCATGTCTGGTCCATGAAAGGTACACGTAGTCTAACATACTCGCAATATGTGCACAACACCCCACTATGCGGCGGCCATGGATACAGGAACAATAATAGCTACGTATTCCTTCTCTTCTTCTTGAGTAGTATCAATTAAAATGTAAATATAATACTGTTTCAGACGCACATTACGTGACCGGATGCGATCTCTTACCAGTGTCTTATTTTCGACCCACTTCGACACCCTCGTAATTGCTATTTGATCTCAAATGTTCGTTGCTTTAAAAGAAGAAGAAAGAACAAGAAAGAAAGAACATGGGTGGTTTTTAGTCAGTAGAAGTCTGACACTCCATACCGCTCTGGCCAGAGCGGGAGAAGTCATTTGATGATATTCCAGACCCAAAAAAAAGGTGTAATGTGAAATGTACAAGTAAAAGTACCAAAGTATTGAAACCTTATTTTCTGAATGTTCCCATATGTTACAGAAAAATGAAATGCACAGCAATAAAGTGGATAACAGTATCTATCATCTGGGATAGGTTTTGTTTGTGTCCGCTACTTTTCGAAAAGCGGGGCCGAAAGTTCCCAATGTCATTTTGATTGATTGTTTAACTCTCTATACATGGCGTTCACACAACCGGTTCAAATGTCGTTCTATTAGATCTGTCAATTGATTTTGACAGTTCGGCTGGATAAATGGATGGACCAATACATACCAAGGCAAGTTAAATACCCGTCGGGGCCGCGGATTTTAGTACTAGATGACGTGGCCTTGGCACAAGGGCAAAGAAGGAACATGGGTTCGGTTTTTAGTCAGTAGAAGTCTGACACACCCCTTCGCTCTGCCCAAGAGCATTTGTCATTTGATGATTTTCATGATTTTCATGAGAGTCATTTGATGATTTTCCACCCACCAAAAAAAAAAAGGGCAAGTTAAATAACTTACTTTAGTATCAAAAAACTTATGCCGCATTCGTTTGTGCACCTCCACGCCTTTCTTACCAACGAACGTGTAGCCACACAGTTCACATACACACGAGGACATGTGTTTCAGACGGAGGTGGTTTAGTAACGTTGTCTGTTTCCTGTTGAACAAGATGGATTCCAGTATACAATCTGTTTGAAAAACAAGCGTGCTATTTTTGAATACCTATTAATTTTCTGTATAATAGGGGATCGGACAAAAAAAAACTAATTAGTCCGTCAGATAGATTTCCAAAAATTATTGGACACGTATTTTTTATTTTTTCACGTAAACTTAAAATGAAGACGATACAGTGCTTCGAAAACTCGTGTGACGTCATATGATAGTACATTTTGACGACACAAGTGACGTTTCAAGCCCCACTCCAAGATCTTTGACACGTTTTATCTTCGTCACTTTTTATTGATTTGATAAAACAAAAAACACGTATTCAATATTTTTCGATAATCTAACTTACGGACTAAACAGAATCATATTATGTTGACCCTGTCCGATCCCCTATTCTGTATAATATGACATCGTAAAATTATACAGAATCAAAATTAACAGTCATTTATTCAAACTAGGCTGATAATAGAGATATCATAGGATAGACAGTTAAGTTAATCGAGGGACATATTGAAGGGGGTATTTGGCCTGAGTCCCTGCAGTGGGAACAATATAGGCTGATGATGACACAACACAATAACGAAAGAAAGAATGATATACTCACTCAAACTCAAAGGAGCATTGCGGGCACTCGTACTTGTTACCGGCGTGGTACTTCATGTGTCCTAATGCGACGTTCCTGAAACCATATGCATTTTGATCACCCGAGTCCTCATCGGAGAAGGGCTCGAAAAAGTGCAGTTGTTTAGAGGCAGAACAATGAAAACTTACCGAATCCTAGTGACCAACGGACAAAGTTTACATATAAACTCCTCAGTGTGCTGTCTTTTCATATGCGCGCGCAATTCTCTGGCTTTCTTCATACGGACATGGCATACGTTACATTTTATCGGACCACTTTGCTGAAAGAAACATAAAAATTGATCTGCATCATCATAATTTCAGCCGAAAGACGTCCACTGCTGGACATAGGCCGCCCTCAAGTTTGGCCACATTGACCGGTCCCGTGCGTCTCACATCCAGCGGATCTCCGCAACCTTCACCAAGTCATCGGTCCACCTAGTGGGAGGCCGTGCAACGCGACCTCTTCCGGTTCGCGGTCGCCACTCCTGAACTTTTTGCCCTATCGGCCATTCGTTCTGCGTGCAATGTACCCTGCCTACTGCCGATTAAGTTTGGCAATTCTTTGGGCTACGTGATACGTCGGTAACCTTGGTTGTCTTGTGGATGTATATAAGGTCCTATTAAAATAGGTGGACGAATTTTAACACAGTGATAAGTACGTCTAACTTAAGGAATGCATGCAAAAAAATACTGATTAAAGTGATGTTATTTTGATCAAAACTAAATAATTGCCTTTGCCGGCACTCTAAAATAAACATACCGATTATGGGCAGGTACTTTGATGCATTTGTATTATCATTGTTTTTACCATTGTCCTTATTACACGACTGCCCCAAAAAAAAGAGTGTTATGTTTTTAGCGTTCATGTATGTATGTATGTATGTATGTTTGTTTGTTTGTGAGTTTCTTTATTCCACCATAACTTCTAAACGCCTGAACCGATTTTGATGTGTGTGGTATCATTAGATTCTTTGCGTTATCCCGGGTGACATAGGCTATAGAAAAATTCAAAAAACATAATAGGGTGGCCATGGTTTAGAAAAAAACACGCCTGCCATGTTAAAAAGTGAACTAAAAAGTCAAAAATAAGTCGAACGATTTCAGTGATGAAATGAGAACTCTTTACACACTTTTCACTTTAATTGCAGTCGGGGGACCTGTAAAGAAATGTTCCACCGAACTGTCCCCCGACTGCAATTAAAATTTTAGTTTTCAGTTTTCCATTTTCGGATACAATTACGGGACCTTGTTCTCATTTCATCACTGAAATCGGTCGACTTATTTTTGACTTTTTAGTTCACTTTTTAACATGGCAGGCGTGTTTTTAATTTTTTAAATTATTTGTTTTTTTTTTTTGATGGTCTGAATGAATAATATAAGTTTGTCCATCAATTTTAATGGGACCTAATATAAATGATTACAAACACATTAAAATCATTTATATTAGGATTTTTTCAAAATGTGTCGACATTTTAGAAAAATATCTCCTTTGAAGATGTCTCTAGCCAGAGTAAACTATACTAATAATGTTAGTCCAGTCATTTGGTAGTTTTACCTGGAAAGTTTTCCGGGAGTTTTGAAAATTGGTGCGTTTATAGATTTTGACGTGTTTTTTTCGAATTTCAACTTTGCCACCTCGTAACCGTATCGCTCATGCCGCCATTTTGAAAAAATGGCGCTCAAAAACAGTTTTTTGACTCACATTTATGAGGAAAATTTTCAAAAATATTCGAAAAAGTAATTTATAATTCCATTTATGCTTATTTCGAAACATTTAAATTATTTTGTAATGAACAAAAGGGATTTAGAAAAAATGTCAATGTTAATATGGCACTGTTTGACCTGCTATCAAGTGTCCTGACATCTGTAGATATGAGAAAACATGTTTGTGCGATATACACAGACATGACGAAGGCGTTCGATTTTGTAGATCATAATATTTTATTGCAAAAATTACATGGTTATGGCGTTAGAGGAAACATCATAAAGCTTCTAGAATCATACCTAAGTGACAGATTACAATGTACGGAAATCTCTAGGATATGTCTGACAACTAAATTAGAAACCACATACAATACCTCTGAACCAAGGTACATAAAATATGGTGTGCCTCAGGGTAGCGTTCTGGGACCACCCCTTTTCTTAATTTATAAATGACCTCCCAAAATCTATAGGGCAAAAAATGGTGCTCTTTGCGGACGATAGCACGGCTATTATAGAATGTAATAATCCAATAAATTATCAAAATGACATTAATAATTCTTTAAATAAAATAATAAAATGGCTAAATGATAATAATCTTATAATCTAATCTAAATCTTATAAAATAAATCCTCATTTTTTCAAAAAAATTTGTTTAGTAAAGAAAACTCCGATGCGTGCTCAATATGAAAATGAACTGTGCCTTGTAAAATGTAAAACTTCTCTAATGAAAAAAAGCTTCTTTGGTCTTGCTCTTGCACCACAAATATACAATAAAATACCTGATTAAATAAAATGTTTGCCATTGGAGAAGTTAAAAAAAACGCTTAACGGGTTACTGCTTGACAAATGTTATTATACCCTTGACGATTTTTTTAAAGATCTATAACTATAATAATGCTGACATACATTTTAATATTTTACATTTATATCTTGAACTTGAATGAATTGAATTGACTATTAACTTTGACATGAAATGAAATTGATTATGAATAATAATAATAAAATTGAATTCCAATGCATGTACAATAATATAGGTATGATAGCCCAAGCATGAAAGTAACTATTTTGTAAGACATTTTATTCAAAAATAGTATGTATTACCGTCCTTTTTGTAATTTGTATGCCAATTGGCAAAACATAGCGTACTACCTAATTTTTAAGAGCTTATATGTAATTATTACCTATGTTTACGAATAAATGATTCTGGTTCTGAAAATAGTTAAGTAATAAATTAAAATAGAATCACGCGGACGAAGAAGCCGCGGGCAGAAGCTAGTGGGATATAAAAAAAAATACCTTGTATGAATAGCTTACCTCACTATGTTTAGTCATATGCCTTTCTCTCTTGTCCCCGGTAGCAAATCCTTTGAAGCACACCTTACATTTGAACGGGGCCATGTTATACTTCTCTGATTCTCGTCTGGCGATTATTTCTTGTCTCAAGTCCTCGTCACTTAGCATTTTCATAGAGAAAATATTCTCATCTATTGGTATGCGCGGCTTTACATAAGGTTGCTTTTTCTTCGGACGAGTTTTTCTTTGGACAAAAAAATAAAATTAACAATTACAAGAGCTGATTTACAATTTTGATGTACAGACGTTAGGACATCAACTGTTTAATAGATTTATTTATTTATCATCACCTCAGATGATCAGATTATGAACAATTTTCTTTATACAGGGCGAGATTCTGAATCTGCAACTTGTTATTGCCAATACATAAAGTGAGAAGATAGCATTAAAGTTAACACCAAATATTTTTGAACTTTTGTATCTACGCCTTTCACCCTCAATGTGCAGCAGCAGACCTTGGCGACTGTTCTTAGCATCTTGCTAAGAATAGTCGTCTTGTTAGCAATATTGTGATTAATATTGAAAATGTACACAGTGCTTTGGTATCCGTGGATTGTTATAAAGGTCCAGGGCCTGATGATATCCCGCCATTCTACTTTAAAAATACCGCTGACACTTTAAGTTTCCCACTATATATTATTTATAATGAATGTTCGAGTCAAATAACTTTCCCAGAAGTGTGGAACCGAGCCAATATTATGCCTGTACATAAATATGGTCCAAAACAAGAAATTGAGAACTACCGTCCTATTTCCATTCTATCGATTTAGTAAAATCTTTTCGAGAGACTGGTCCTTGATCAGTTTTATACGATTATTCATAATCAGATAATTATGAAGCAAAAGCATGGGTTAATCAAGATGAGATCTACAACTACTAATTTGATTAAATATGCTGATTATTTATTCAATCATTTAGACACACGTATTCAGGTAGACTCTATTTATACTGATTTCCGTAAAGCCTTTGACAAGGTCGATCATAAATTACTTCTAGGCAAAATAGCATTCGTGGGGATTTGTTCCGTTGGTTCTTTTCCTATATTAACAAATATAACGCAAAAGTGGTAGTTAATGGTTTCCATTCCAAATCCATCACTGTTTCATCAGGAGTACCTCAAGGCTCGAATTTGGGCCCTTCGTTGTTTATAATATTTATCAATGATCATGACATGTGCTATCATAATTCTAAATTCCTACTTTACGCAGATGACCTTAAAGTCTTTAGACCCATCAAAACTATATTTGACTATCAACTGCTTCAACAAGACCTCAATCGCCTGACAGAGTATTGCTCTAAAAACAAACTCCAACTGAGTATTTCCAAATGTTGTTGTATTAGCTTCACTAAAAATAAAAATATATTCAAACATCCCTATGCAATACGCGATAACACAGTGAAACTCTGGTACAAGGGAGAGTTTGATCCGCGACCTGGGAATATCAGAAATTCAGAACATGCCAGAGACGCGAGGTGCGCGCACGACTTATATTTGCCCCTACTTCCAGTCGTACAAATTTCCAGTCGCCGACTTACGCGCACCTCTTCGTCGCATTACTGGCAACTTTAATAAATTTATGTAGTTTGGATCTGTTTGCTTTACTGCATAGAAAGTTTCGACTCAGTTTACTTAACTTTTTTGAAAAAATGATGTGATATTACAGTCTTTACACTTATGCGGCACTATTGCAGCTTTATGCTTTGTTAATAATATGATATGTTTATTTTTATGTTATGTTCCTCTTTTTATTGTTAACACTAGCGTTGTACGCTAGTGTTAAAATTTACCAAATTGTCTCATTAAGTATCTGTGGAAAACGTGGTCAATTTCGCTTTTATTATTTCTGTATCCTATTTTTCAAAGGAAGGCTCAATGTGTAATTGTTTGTTTTCCCAAATTAATACTCTTAAAACCACCACTGCTCTCAAAACATCATGAGGACACAGGCATGTCTTAGAACCAAAAATTCGAAGACATGTAGTATCGTATTATCTAGTACTAACTGGGTTACGGAGGTCAGATAGGCAATCGCTCCATAATTATATAAATTACGGTACTTACGTCTTCCTTTCTTTAATTTTAACACACTTAACAGTCTTATTCACGAGGTTTATTTTAAATTCATCTTCGTCATCATCATCTTCACTTGCAAAATTCTTGGCCAAATTCATCAATTCATCATCGTTCGTCTCCATAATTTCTGTCAAATTAGCCTTAAAATTGATCTTTTTTATTACAGGCTCGTCTTTCAATACTTTATCAACACCTTTTCTTGATTCTTCGACAAAAACATTTTCAATAACTGTTTCGATATTATCATTATCACTAAAGGCATCAACATCATCATCAAAAAATGTTTCATCTTCAAGAATCTCGATTTCATTATTAGGAATGAGATCTATTTCGGTTTTGAAATCAGTGTCGGGACAATTTTCAATAATATCTTCATTTTTTCGTTCGTCTTTAATAGTGATTCTTTCTGTTACTAAGTGTTGTACGTCTACTTCCATTTCCTCGTTGTTAGGTATGCCTATAACTTCTGCCTTTATAAAAGTGTTTGGGGCATATTCTTCGCCATTGTGACTATTAAATCTGAAAACTTCTTGTATGGCTAGGCCAGATCTTAAATTAACTTGTTGTCCATGTATGTTTTTTATGTCGATGATGGTTAGCTGAAACCAGTATATTAATATTTAGAGAATTAAGGAGTGACTTAATTTCTACACATACACTACAAAAATACAAAAAGCTCCAAAAAGTAATAAAATCTGTCTCGGTTCAATTGAAATAAATATCAAATTATAGCAAATGATCAGTTATAATATTTACAATGAGATAACAGTCAAATTAGCCTAATATACTTACATCGGCGTTGGTCTTTAGGTGATCTTGCAGCAATGCATCGCTGAAAAGCGCTTTAGATCTGAATGCAGAGGCTGACTGCAGCCGCGCGGTGCACTCCCAACATATACCCATTGGGAGTCTGTTCAGGTGGTCTGTGCTTGGCTGGAAACATGATACAATATCATCATCATCATCAGCCTATAATGTTCCCACTGCAGGGACTCAGGCCTCCTCTCTAGGAGAGAGATGGGCTATAAACCACCACGCGGGCCCAGTGCGGGTTGGTAGATGTCACATGCCTTCGAATTTTTTGGTTTTAAGACATGCCGGTATCCTAACGTTGATTTCCTTCACCGTTTTGAGAGCACTGGTGATGAAATGCATAACACAAAGTAATGCGCCTGACTGAATTCGAACCCTCGACTCACTGTTCGTTAGTCGGGGCCGCCACCACTGCTCTTCAATACGCAAGCTTCGCACGGGTGCAAAAAAGGTATTAAAACCTTCCTCTTGAATCACTCATTCTATTAAAAAACCCGCATCAAAATTCGTTGCGTAGTTTTAAAGATTTAAACATAGGGACAGACAGCGGGAAGTGACTTTGTTTTATAATATGTAGTGATAGTGAAGTGATAGTGATGAGGAAAATGTCGTGAAGAAAATTTTGAGTATGAATGTGGAGGGGATATAACAGTAGAGGAAGACCAAACAAGAGGCCTTACGTGGAGACACCACATATTTACCAAACGCAAAGCCTTAGGACAAAAACTCCGCAGCCTACACTGGATGCTCAGCAAAAAGTCCCAATTTCCCAAATGTCTCTGGAAAGCAAATTGCTTTTCTACAAATGCATACGACGGCACGGTTGGCGCAGTGGCTAAGCGATTGGACTGCTGCGCTGCGTGTCGCGGGTTCGATCCCCGCACGGAACAAATATTTGTATGACCTGCAGATAGTTGTTTCGGGTCTGGGTATTTGTGTATGTGACTTATATGTTTGTGAACGCACCCACGATACAGGAGAAATTCCTAGTGTGGGGCAACGTTTTTAAAAAAAAAAAAATACTCAAGCCCATATGGTGCTATGGTATTCAGCTTTGGGGAACTGCAGCAAACTCAAACATCGAAATCCTTCAAAGGTTTCAATCCAAAACACTACGACAGATAGTAAATGCTCCCTGGTATGTCACAAACGAAAGAATCAAACTCAAACTCAAATCGTTTATTTCAATTAAGCCATTACAGGCACTTTTGAATGTCAGAAGGACGGAAGAAGAACGAAACTACGAGTGCAATGCGTCATTCCGAAAGCCACCACGCCAAACCACACGCCATCCGAATGCCCGCAACAACGAACACTGCGAGCACGAAAGCACGCAGCGACGCAAACCGCAACAACGAATGCTCGAGACCCCGAATCACGGAACAACGAATGCACGCCGCAACGTGCAACCACCGCCCCGCGACCCGAAGCCCCGCACACCCGCCGCCACGGCATGCGCAACCGCGCGCCCCCGCACCCACAGCACTCGCCGCCGGTAACATCCGGCGCCGCGCAGTCCGACGCAGCAACTCCCGAAACGACGCATTGCACTCCTACGCTACAGTCACAATCACAAGGCATTATAACTTGTGAAAGTACTGTAGTTGCCAGTTCCCTAACGTAGATCTCATGAAGAAGAACGGGCAAGAAACTCCATGGACACTCTTTTAAATTAGAATTTGGTACAAAATCTTGGTGCCTACATTATATCATTCATGTTGAGATGGTATATTATGTGAGAACTATGTAGCAAGACGTGCAAGTTATGAGCGTCCAGAGTAAAAAGATATAATAAACAAATCAAAAAGAAAAATATATTTACACCATGGCAACTAAGGAATGACCAGTCTCCACTCACAGCGCCCGTTCACGAACATGAATTCATGAACATGAATTCACAACGATTTAAAGATAAAGACTGTCAAAGAAGTAATCAAAGCTAATATCACCACATACTCCGCCAGATTAAAAGTTCACCCAAACCAATTGGCAGTTAAACAAACAATGGATGGATTGTGTAAGAAAGTGTCTAAACAGATGACGCATAATAAAGAAGTATGGAAGGAGAAGACATGCTGAAGCTACCCCAAATGAATTGGGATGAGGACAAGAGATTGATGATGATTGTAGACTTACCGGAATTCCGATGATATCTTGATACATTTTGTCCAAACCATGATCTTTTATTTTGTACATCTTGGTGTTCAATGATAGACATAGTTTACAGGTCTAGAAAACAAAGACAACTTTAGTTAGAACCATTGTATAAAGAAAGAAAGAAAAAGTATTTATTGGTTTCACAAAGGACAAAATAGATGGACATTCATACGTAAAATATATATTTTTTTAAATATCATGGTTCCGTATCACCAAACAATAGAACGAAATAAATATTTAAGGAAAATATTTTAAACGCTCATTTATAGGTCAATTTACATTCAACATCAAAACAAATATCAACTGTGTGGTGCCAAATAGTGTCTCGTCACGGCCTTTAGTCAAGGTCGCAAAATTTGGTAGATTTTGGAATTTCTGGCTTTTTTATTTATTTATTAGTTGTTAAAACAAAAAAATTAAGATCAAAAATCTAAAACCCGACTACTAACGAAATCGCGGTCTTAAAAGTAGAAAACAAGAAAATAATTCGTGTCTGATATTCTTCGTAGCCGCATGCCACTGATACCTGATTTCTTGTTTTCTACTTTTAAGACCGCGATTTCGTTAGTAGTCGGGTTTTAGATTTTTAAACTTAATTTTTTTATTTGAATTTTATTTTTGTGTGTATTTAAACTATAATATACATATTTGTAATGTGCTCGCCAAGACCTTTCATTTGATACCAAATTTGCTATGATTATCTCAATTTAATATTTTTTTTGGTAAGTTTTTGACATTTAGATTCCGTCATAAAAGAATTTATAAAATTTATATAGCCTATGTCACCCGGGCTATTCTTACGAATCTATTGACACCTAATTTATTAAAATCCGTTCAGGAGTTTAGGCGCTACGGTGGAACATACATACATACATAGACTGCCAAAATCATTACCCTTCCTTTTGGCTTCGCCGTAGTCGGGAAAAAAACAAAATGACAGGGACGAGTCTACAGTTGACCAGAAGCATTATTCAGGAAGATAAAAACTAGTTCTTTAATAAAATTAAATTCTTCTTACCTTTAAAGCAGCAGGTCCATAAACATTATCCTAAAAAACAGGTGCATAATATTAGTACTTAAATGTGAATGTGTCTGATTGTGAAAGATTACACAAATGTTTAAAAAGTGTAGAGTTTCGTCACAAACTAATAGTTTCTAGTGCAGTTGTTGTCTTGTGTATTTTTTTGGCATCACAGGTCATTTTGTTTATTCTTGGGTGTTAAGAAATCATCAAATGACTCCTCCCGCTCTGGGCAGCAGGGAGTGTCAGACTTCTACTCAAACTCAAATCGTTTATTTCAATTAAGCCATTACAGGCACTTTTGAATGTCAGAAGGACGGAAGAAGAACGAAACTACGAGTGCAATACGTCATTCCGAAAGCCACCATGCCGAACCACACGCCACCGAATGCCCGCAACAATGGACACTGCGAGCACGAAAGCACGCAGCGACGCACACCGCAACAACGAATGCACAAGACCTACAGACTAAAACCCACCCATGTTTCTTCTTAGCCCTTGTGCTGAGGCCACGGTATCTCTTTCAAACAACCTGCAGCCCCAACGGGGGGTATAACAGCCTTGATATTATGTTACATTGAGAATAATAAATAATAAATCATCAAAATATAACCTTAACGCATGGCACCCTTCCAACTTTGATCTTTCTGATTCCATTCTGAGTAACGATAAAATCCTCTTCATTGAAATGGTCAGAACAAACCAGTGTTCGACTCGTTGGCACCAAGTTTGGTATACCGAGGGATTTCAGCCATAGTTCACGCTTTTCCAGATCTTTTGGGAAACTGGAATTAAAGGAGGAAGTAAAATTTAAAACAAAGTATGAGTTAGAACCAAAAAAACGAAGACATTTGACATCTACCAACCCGCACTGGGCCCGCGTGGTGGATTATAGCCCATCCCTCTCCTAAAGAATAGGCCTGAGCCCCTGCAGTGGGAACATTATAGGCTGATGATTATGATGAGGGGGAGTAGACTAAAACAGATATGGCACAGTCAGAACTAAAGTGACTGAACTCTAAATTACTACAGAATAAAATAGTTTAAATCACTTCCCCTAAGACGAGACGACCCACTGACCAGGTGCACAGTTAGGGTTGGTTGTTTCAGAGATTAGCCGGAACAAACAGACAGTTTTGATCTATATACCATACTTTCTGTCATAAGCACTAAGTAAAAAGCTGTTATTTTGATACAAACAGACACTTCAATTTTATTTATTTGTACTTACGTATGATAAGTGATTCTTTCTGTAATGGAAGCACTTTTCTTCCCTTTTCCAGTATTTCCACAGCTTTCTATACAACACTTCATGGTCCACTTTCACGTAGCTTTATTTACCTTCAAGTATTCACTAATCAATGGTTTCAATGAAAGACAAACCACCACTTTTCAAACATGAAGAAATAAAAGGCAAACTTAAACTTTTTTAAGTTATATACCATTTATACTAAACAAACCGAAGTACATACTTAAATACCTAGTTAAGTACATATTTATTATACAAAATTAAAGCAAAAAAAGGAATTCTAAGTAAAATCATTTAGTACGAAGAAGTCACGAGAAAGGCTTTTATTAATGAGAAATACATGTTTAAGCCTCGGTGTCGTGGCTTTTTGAAGAAGATTCAAAGTTTACACAACGTAAATAATCAAGCTAGCGTTTTTTCACCGACCGAATTCATCAATATTTTTTCCTAATCTGACATTCTGAATTTCTGACAATCAACGTCAACAGCAGACACCCACGGCCCGGCCCACCGCTGTCATTTGCCCACATAAAGGAATCAGCTGTAGAAACGGCTTTAAAACATTAATAGAGTAAGATCCCAGGGCCGCCAGACGTCACGTATTTTCTGACGAAGGAAATGTGGACGATTGAGTAGTGTTAGTATGAACTAAGAACGCACGACTACCAGCTAGCTTGCTTAGACGGCCAATTTTCAGGTATCAGGCTATCAAGGTACATAAAAACATTACTTCACGTATTTTCTGACAGCTGATTTTTACGTATATTGTAGGCAATATCCTTAAAAATAAGTTGCCAATACTCCCAGACACTTCCTAGCAGCCGTTTTGCTTAACAGACGCTTTAAAGTTCCCAAAAAGTTTAGACTTAAACATATTGTGACTGTTTACCCGAGAACGCATGGCATCGCTCTTGTGGCTGACATACAAACCTCCACTGGACTCATTCGGTGGGCATTCAACAGGATCTGTCCATTGCCTGTGTCTTCAGAATTTTGTTGAAAACGTTGCTTTCAACGCTGGGGTGCATGTTGGAGCGCCTGCCCAATATAGCATGGCAATAACCCGATCAATTAGCTTTTAATATTAAATCATTAAGAGTTTAGAATTCTTTAAAGCGTCTGTTATGCAATACGGCCGATGGAAAGTGTCTGGAAGTTTTTACGACTTATTTATAAGGATATTGCCTAAAATATACGTAAAAATCAGCTTGGAGAAAATACGTGAAGTAAGTAATTTTTGTATGTTACCTTGATGACCTGATACCTGAAAATTGGTTGTCCAAGCAAGCTAGCTGGTAGTACTGTGCTCTTAGTTCATACTAACACTACTCAATCGCCCACATTTCCTTCGTCAGAAAATACGTGACGTCTGGCGGCGGCCCTGGGATCTTGGACTATAAACATTGATTTCTCAGAAATAAAAGTGTTTCATTTTAAATATACCTCCTATCTTATGGTTGATGTTCCAGGGTAGCCCGCGAAATTCAAATTTTCTTAAGTTTTTTGCAATTTGCAGGCAAGTGATAGATTGTATGTTGATGAACATTTGATTCGCGGCTGTAAGACGTGGTGACGACGTAAGGTTGATTGTGAGGTTTTGGTGTATTTTTGCTGTTTTTAAATAAAATGACACGACTGTTTCTTAGCTCTGTATTGAGGCAACTAAAGTACATAATACGATCAGACATACCGCCCACCAAAAGGACCCTATGTCCTTTTACAAATACAATTAATTGGGCTTAATAACTAACTTATTGTTTCTAAACCTAACAATTTTTCAAAGTATTATTAAACAAATTCTTAAAGTGGACTGTAATGTAAAAATGAATAACAGGTTTCAAATAGTAAATAAGTGCCTACATGTCTGTTTACTACACATTTTAAAAGTACAGTACCAAGCATTATGTATGACTCAATAAGGTAAGTAGGAACCTATTTGTTTCACAATAGAATTAGTTATTAGTTGTAAGTATACATATAGTTTTAAGTAATAGCATGCAGGTGAGAAGGTTTAATCTTCAATCATCGAATGGTAAGTATGTGTATGTGTACCTAGGTACATGATCATCTCAGTATAGTTATTACATCGTTTATGTAGATACGTAGTTAGTTTTATTTAGACTTAGGCACGTAGTTATTAAATAGTTTATGTAGATACATAGTTAGTTCTATTTAGACTTAGGTACATATCTTTAGTAATCTAATGACAATGATAGGTATATAATATCATGCAGACTTAAGTTCATAAGGTAAGTAGTATACATAAAGATAAGCAAGTATATAAACAAAACTTGTTTCAGTTAACTAACAATTACTTAAGCTTCTTTAGGTAGGAATATTAACTTAGATAAAGGTCTTTTTAATTCACTTTGTCCTTTACACTGCACTGTAACCACTCTCACTAAATTGTCTTTTCCAGGATGCAGAGTTATAATTTTTCCCAGGAGCCATTTCGTAGGAGGCAGACCCTCCTCCTTGATGACCACAATGTCTCCCACGGTAGGTGACTGGATAGCCGATTGCCACTTCGTCCGTTGTTGCAGAGTGTTTAAGTATTCTGAATGCCACCTTCGCCAGAAGTCTTGTGTCATTCGCTGTACTAACTGCCATCTGGTTAATAAACTGATTTTTGAGTTTTCATATTTATAATCAGGAACACTGAGTAAGGGCTCACCTATTAAAAAGTGCCCAGGAGTGAGTGGTGACATCGTCTCAACAGTATTGTCCAGCTGGCACAATGGGCGGGAGTTGAGACAAGCTTCTATTTGTGTTAGCAATGTTGCCATCTCTTCATAGGTAAGTTTTGTGTCTTTGCTAACTCTTGCTAGATGTCTCTTTGCAGCTTGCACTCCAGCTTCCCAGAGGCCTCCACAATTTGGCATTCGCGGCGGGATAAAATGCCACGTAGTTCCATCGGTAGCTAAGTGTTCGGAAATTTCCTTGGAAATGCTGTTTTCACCTGCTTTGAAAAGTTCTTTGAGCTCCCTTGCAGCACCAACGAAATTAGTGCCGTTGTCGCTGAACAGATGAAGACATCGACCTCGACGTGCGACGAATCTCCGAAATGCAGCCAGGAATGCTTGAGAAGTTAAGTCTGTTACGGCTTCCAAGTGTATGGCACGTGTAGCCATACACACAAATAAACAGATGTACCCTTTAGTAGCATGATGGCCTCGCCCTTTCGATGTTCTCATTAATACTGGACCTGCATAGTCAACTCCACTGTTTAGAAATGCCCGCTGTGGACTCACCCTTACAGCTGGCAATTCACCCATTAACTGGTTGTTTATCTTGCCTTTGTTCACAAGGCAAACCTTGCAACTTCTTATGCATTTTCTTACAGCTGATTTTAAGTGAATTATCCAATAATTACTTCTTATGTATGTCATCATAACTTGTATACCACCATGTAAAGTTTGTTTGTGTGCTTCGTTAATCAACAATGTAGTAATATGTTGATTACTTGGTATTATTACTGGATGTTTGGTTGTGACTGGCAAATTGGCGTTTTGTAAACGACCTCCAACTCTCAGCAAGTTGTTTTTATCTAAAAATGGTGTCAAGCTAATTAGTGAACTTGATTTTCTCACCCTACCATTTTTCTTGATAGTGTCTATATCTCTTTCGTAAATTAATTGCTGATAGTAAATTATGCACCTTTGCAGAATTATGTTCATTTCATGTGTGGTTAAATACTTCTTTTTGTTTTTATTGTTTAATCTCCTGCAGTAAGCAAGTACTCTCTTCAGTCTAGTCAGATTTGAAAATCTTTCCCAAATTGGTTTTTCTTCATTTTCTTGGGTTTTATTTGTAATAGTGCAACAGGTAATTTTTAACTCTAAATCTGTCTCTGTATTTTCTGATCTTCTCAAATGAAGTTCCTTTTCTGATAGCCATTCTGGCCCCTTCCACCACATCTTCTCCTTTTTCAGATCGGTTAAGAACATTCCTCTGGATGCTATGTCAGCAGGATTTTCTTGTGACACGACATGATGCCACTGTATGTTGTTTGTATTGTCTTTGATTTCCACCACACGATTTGCCACAAAGGTCTTCCATTTTTGAGGTTCACCATGAAGCCACGCCAGTACTATAGTTGAGTCTGTCCAGCAGTAGGTTTGATTATATGGAATTTTCATGGCTAATGTGACTTGTTTTAGAAGCCTTGACAACAAAAGAGCTCCACACAGCTCAAGCCGAGGCAGTGATACTGTTTTCAATGGAGCAACTTTGGTTCTTGATGCAATTAAACTTGTGTACACAGTACCATCCTGTTGTTTTACTCTGCAGTATACAACTGCTGCATAGGCTCGAGTTGAAGCATCGCTAAAACCATGCAACTGTATTGCTTTTATATTGCTGCTATACGAGTGTAACCATCGGTTTAGAGAAATTTTGTTGACATTCTCAAAATCATTTCTTATCTTCAACCAATCTGCGGTTAATTCATCTGATAATGGTTGATCCCATTGTGTGCCAACTAACCATAGCTTCTGAATGAGCATCTTCGCGAGCACAATGCTTGGCGATATCCATCCTAATGGATCGTAGAGTTTCTGTACATCAGACAAAACATTTCTCTTTGTTATGGTAGATGGGGGTGAAGAGAGACTGATTTTGTAGAGAAATTGATCAGTACCAAGATTCCAGGTGATACCTAACGCCTTCACAGTACCATCTAGGTTTATATCAAGTTGGATGCTTGAAGAAATGTTGCTTGGATCCATCGACTTCATCAGTTCGATGTTGTTTGATGACCACTTCTTCAACTCAAAACCTCCCTTTTTTAACATAGCCCTGAGTTGATTGCTTGCTTCTATGGCTTCCCTTACAGTGTCACAACCCGACATGACGTCATCGACATAGAAATCTGACACTGTAATGTCAGCAGCTACTGGATAATTAACTCGTTCTTCGTGTGCAAGTTGGATCAAGGTCTTCACTGCTAGATATGGAGCGGAAGTAGTCCCAAAGGTAACGGTAAGTAATCTATAATCTTTTATTTCTTCATTGCTATTGTTTCTCCACAGTATTCTCTGAAAATCAGCATCTTCTTTGTATAATATGACCATTCTGTACATTTTTTGTATGTCTGCAGCGAAACAAACGGCGTGCATTCTCCAGCGCATGATTATGCTTCGTAGGTCTTCTTGGAGCACTGGACCAGGTAAGAGTTCATCATTTAATGATATACCATTTGTTCCCTTACAGGATGCGTCGAAAACTATGCGGGTTTTCGTGGTTTCTTTATCTTCACGCAGGACTGGATGATGGGGTAAGTATACTGATTTTCTTGTATATATTTCCTTTTCAGGTACTTCTTCTATGTGACCCAAGTTTTTGTAGTCTTCTATAACCTTTTCGTATTCTTCTTTTAACTTAGGCTGATTTTTAAACCTTCTCTCTAAATGTATCAATCTTGTTTTAGCTATGTCTCTTGAATTTCCTTCGGTTGATTGAATACAATTTGTTTTAAACGGTAGTTTTACTATAAATCTTCCTTGTTCATTTCTTGTGTATGTTTTGTGATAAATGTCTTCACATAATTGTTCCTCCTTGGTATTTTTTCGCCTAGTAGTTGTGTCTATCTCCCAAAGAGCCTTTAACATGTTCTCAACGTCTACTTGGTGATGCATGACAAGAAATGAATGTTCCTGTTGTGTTGTATTTATTTCTCCAAACAATATCCATCCTAGGGTTGTTTTCTGTGCACACGGAGACCCTGGCGGACCCTTAACTAATTTGTGTTCGACTATTCGTGCATATTCCTTCACACCAAGCAGCATATCTATCGGGCCTGGTATGTTGTATTCTGGATCAGCAAGATCAAGACCCTCCAGGTGCTGCCAGTTGTGAACAGTCATTGTATGATGTGGTATTCTAGTGGTCAGTTGCTTGGTCATGACGTAAGCTTCGACGTGCATGTTGAATTCTGGTTTCCCTCTCGATAATATGTTTAGCTGAACCACGTGTTTAATAGGTGCCTTCATAGAACCCACACCTGTCACAGTGCCTTCAATTGATTTTCTTTGAAGCTTCAATAATTGAGTTGCCTTTTCACTTATGAAGCTCGCTTGTGAGCCTTGATCTACAAGAACTCTTAACAGTGTCGCATGTCCATTTTCTCCTTTTACTTTGACTAGTGCAGTTGCTAATAATGCTCTTCCAGATACTCCAACACCAACATGAAGACTTGTTACGGCCTCCTTGCTGTCTTCTTGTTGAGACGTCGATGGTTGTATAGGTTGGTTAGGTGTGGTTTCCGTGGTACCCTTCGAAGCCTCTGGTCTGTGGAGCAAGGAATGGTGACGTCTTCTACATACGCGGCAAGTAACTGGTACCTTGCATTTGTAAACTGAGTGACCCGGAAGCAAGCAGTTGAAACAAAGCTGTTTCTCTTTTACATAGTTGTTACGTTGAGTAAGATCCATTTTAATAAATTGTTTGCAATGACATAAGGTATGCTTTTCACTACAAAGTACACAGCTTTTTTCTTTATCAGCACTCACGGCATGAAAGGATCGCTCTTTGACTGTACGGTCTTTATTTGTTACTGGTTGTATCATTTCCAGAGTTCTAAATTTGGATTCTAAAAATCTTTTTAAATCTGCCCAAGGTGGTACCTCCTCTGACCCATCCTTATAAGCATAAGTTTCCCACTCTTTATGTGATTCCTGGTCCAATTTCTGAATCACCAGAAATATAATTAATGGATCCCAGGAGTCGGTGTTAATTTTCAAGTTTTTTAGGTTATTTATGCACTCTGTTGTAGTATCTAATAAACTCTTCACACTGTTAGCTGTTTGCGTTGTGATTTTCTTTTGATAAAAAAGTCTTTGCAAAACAGAAAACACAATAACACGTTTATTTCCGTATCGGTCTTTTAACAATTGCCATGCTTGATTGTAATTACTGTCCGTAACTTGAATGTGCCGTAATATTATTTCTGCCTCACCGGTAACACTAGACTTAAGGTAATGTATTTTTTGAACGTCACTGATTGAATTATTATTATGCACAAGTGATATGAACATGTCCTGGTATGTAGGCCACTCCTCGTATTTTCCCGAAAAGGTTGGTAATTGAATCCGAGGCAGTTTTACGATCGAACATTGTCCTTGACCACCAAGTAACGATGTGTTTGATGTTTCCATTGATGTTTGCTGCATTTTGCTCAACATGTCTGTCATGTCTGCTTGTAAGCAAAGGTACAGGTCTTCAATGACGAAAAAGTCTTCATTGAGGAAGTACGGGATTTCTCCACGCTTATCTCTCGGAGTACATTGTGTTAACTTCTCATGAGCTTGCTTAAATGAACACCAATACTCTTCAATGCACTTCAATCTAGCCTTTATGTAACCGTCTGTAAGTCTCGCTTTAGAGCACTTCTTTAAGTTCACTTGTGATTTTTGTATTAAATTTGCCCCGTCTTCTAGTGTATTCAAACATTTTTGTTGTTCCGAAGTTAACGTAGCCATTATAACGTTCTATTATGCACGTATTATATCACTAAACTTGTGTTATGAATAGTCAACCACACTTGTATAAAATAATCTAAGTTCATATAAAAACTTCACAATTTTGCGTAAACAAGTCGTCTTCTTATCTCTGGAATGCGGCCTTTTGTTCGCAGACTCGCTTGACCGGTTCACTAATGACCCACAGGTGTGCCGGGTACTGATTATGCGGCTCGATTTGCGACCATATGGTGACGACGTAAGGTTGATTGTGAGGTTTTGGTGTATTTTTGCTGTTTTTAAATAAAATGACACGACTGTTTCTTAGCTCTGTATTGAGGCAACTAAAGTACATAATACGATCAGACAAGACGTATGTAGTTACAGAATTATAATCATCAAAATCATTAATACAACCCTCCGAGCTCATAAAGGTTCCGGAATGACTTTGAAAAAGTATGTTGATGAACATTTAATTCGCGGCTGTAAGACGTATGTAGTTACAGAATTATAATCATCAAAATCATTAATACAACCCTCCGAGCTCAGAAAGGCTCCGGAATGACTTTTTCAAAATCATTGCGGAACCTTTATGAGCTCGGAGGGTTGTATTAATGATTGAAATGTTCATCAACATACAAGCTATCACTGGCCTGCAAATTGCAAAAAACTTAAGAAAATTTGAATTTCGCGGGCTGGTTGGAGGATTCACCATAACCAATATGTTGATGATGATGGTGATATATAAAGCCAAGCTTGGCAAAAAAGTCTAGAAACGGAACAAATTTTTTTGTTTGCTGGCAACAATTAAAAACTTATGACGTTTGGTGTAAACAAAGTTCGAAAGTTTATTAAATTTATAATTGTGCCCTAAAAACGTGATTAAAGCAACGTAGAGTAATACAAAATGAATAAATCCATCCGAAGTGCTGGCAGAGCGATAATTTATAAGGTATATAGGCGATGTTTGGCAGAAAAAGAGGCCAAAACCATTCTCTCCGATCTCAACGATGTTTACTTGAACCGCTGAAATGACAGGTTTTTAGATGAATTAAGTGTTAATTTATGAACCCCATTCTGTTTTGACTTGCTTGCATACGAAATAAGTGGAATTTTGAACAATAATCATCGAGCACATAGGTTATGTTTACATTTTGTCTGACATTACCTTGGTATAGCGTGTCAGATTAATGTTGATACTTGAGTGGCGTACTGTGCAATAAGTGAATTTAAATTCGATTTCTACATAACTTTATTGTTGAATGTGATTTCAAGGTGATAACTGTTTGTTATATCATTAGAATTACAAATGTACCAAAAAATTATTATTTTTAATTTGTTATTTATTAAAGCAAAATGCATTTTTTTATGTATATTTATTTATTCACTTTAGGTAAATCAGTAAGCACCGTAAGAAGAGTCGTCCTGGAAGGAGATCGAAACAAAGGCGTATTTTCTACACCCGGAAAACATAGAAAAGGTCGTCCCAAAAAAGTGTTGGAAGATTTATTAGAATAAATTACAATCATTATTTCTACGCCTTTTTTTAATTCCAGAAAATTTAAAAAACAGTGCTACTAACATATATTTATTTTTAGGTAGTTACATGAGGCGAATAAATTCTGGTTCAATAAATAAATTTTAAGTATAAAAAAATAGTAATAAAAGTATCAAAACGATAGGTTGTTACGCGATACGGTCATAACGGGTTGCCATATGAACAGCACAGTGGCGCCCCCCGGATTTTCTACTCTTTTTTGCCAAGCTGTTTTTATTTGCGAGATTAGTTGCGAGAGTGTACGGCTTTATGGTGGAGCAACCAGCGCTGCACCTCCCAATCAGATTATGTGGTCTCTTTTCAACCTTCTGACCACAGATGACGTATTCAGCAACTCGGCGATGAGTGGGTTTGGATGATGAGATAGACGCTCTTTGTGCAGTTTCTTATGCGTGTCAATTTCTGATGCAACTGTTGTGATTTTGAGATGGTCGTGCACATGGACGTAGCCAGCCATGGGCTCAGGGTGGGGCAGCAGTCTAAAATAGTCTGTAACAAGCTAGTTAATTTTTTCATACAAAAAGGTTACACCCTATAGCACCCTGTATCTGTATGTATAATTCGAATTATTCAAAACACTTTCTTATTGCTCACTTAGATAAACCACGAAATCTTCCATCCAAAAATGTGTCTCTAACTACAGCCGTTTGGGCTCTGGGCGTATGCCAATTTGTTAATTAGTCAATTCAGAGGTTTATAATTTTATATCTATCTGTAGATATTACTTTCAGGTACAGTAAGTAAACAATTACACATAGGTATTTTAAGTTGTTTATTAATTTAGGCATAGTAACTAACTTCATGATATTACTTTAAGAGAAGCCGGCGTGGGTTCTGGCAGAACCTCCTTAGCACTTCGACTTCCAATTTTTTTTTCGCTTCGGCGATCCTCTTCCTGTGAACACTCAGCTTATAGAGACCGTTCAGACGATTTTCACTAATGGTGGAGCGAAGCCACGTCTTGACACGCCGCGGCGGGTCGCTTTACCGCTCAACTCAACCCTCAATAGCGCGCGCGCTTTTTGTTTTGATCGCATTTTTTTTGTGTCGACTGTCGAGTGTGGTCAAGTTTAGTGTGAACTTTCTTACAGATATTAATTAGTATTGTAGTTAGTACCTAGATAATTTATTTTTTTAGGTTTGGTTAGGTACCTTACAGGTCAGGTCCAGGGTGGGGCAAGTGCCCCACCCTGCCCCACCGTGGCTACGCCCATGGTCGTGCACCTCATAATTTTTGGTGAAACAAGGAGCATTACTGATTGCCCTTAGAATGCTATTTTGCGCCCTCTGTAGGCAGAGTACGTTGCTTTGACTTGCAGTTCTGTCTGGTGAGTAATGAAATGTTCAAAACAGCATTGACTTTCTCATAAACCCGAGAACCCAGAATCCAATAATGCCGCTGAGCTAGAGCGGTTTTGTGTCTTTCTGTGCTACACAGTCTCGTTCTTTTGCGTTTCCCTGCACGCAGCCGTAAGGACTGAGGTATGGTGGCATGTTTACGCATTGTTATTTGGAGCACAAACAGTTGCCTAACCGTTAAAACTTCACACTCTTTATAGAGAAGTGTGGTAGGATACCTAAATGGTTTCCTGCACATGATTATGGACCGCTCTTTGTACTCTTTCAATCCGTAACATACTGACTGCAAAGGTACCACCCCAAACGGAGATACACTAGCCCAGCAAAGATTGGACAAGCGCAAAATAAACTACTTTAAGGGTTTTAAGATCTGCCACTGATCTGAGTTTCTTGAACACAAAAATAAGTTTACGAATACGGGGGACGAGTTCATCAATGTGCTTCCTCCAGTTTAGCAAACGTGGAGCTCCTTGGAGCAATTAATTTTCACAGAGCATTCTATCCTATTTTTGAAATGGAAGTGTTGGTTGACTCCATGTTGACTCTATCGACTCTGATAACTCAGATTTTGAGGTAGAGAACGACGATTTGTCCAGTGACATCTGTCATTTTTGACAGCGCTCACGGTGATATTATTTTGGGGGCATGGTCGGCACTTATAACGTCCTTGGTCGGCACAGAACATGTAAACTGATGGTCGGTGTATTTTCGGTAACGGTCTTTGTCGTGACTTCGTGAGTTTATAAGTGCTGTGCAATAAAAAGTTGTATACCTACTTAGAAAATAAGAACAGGTGAGTCGTGGTATTTTTTTATTTATTAATTAGGAATGTGACTTTTTAATAACATACTTTTAGTGAATAATGTTACAGTCAAGTGTCTTTGGCTCTTGGAAGTATGTGGGAGACATACGGCCATGGTCCGGTCATTCATTCCGTTTTTGTTAGTGGTATTCATAATAAATGTTGTTTTTGTCACTTTTCCAGGCTTTAGAATGTCAAGAAAAAGTATTTCTGAAAAGGATATACTTAGCCAAGGAGTTACATAGATTGTGTGACTCTTCGGAAGATGAAGAGGAACCGAAGTTCGGAAGGAGATGAGGAAGAAAATGGTGGAGTTTTTGTAGTACGAGACAAAAAGAAGTTAGAACATAGTTCGAATGCAAGATATGTCAAGTCCCACTCTGCTTTGTGCCATGTTGGGAGTTGTTCCATACATTAAATAATTAAATATTTTTGTCAATAAAATAATTTATTTATTTCTATAATAATTTATTTATTTACCACCAAATAAAACAACATTATTACAGACTTTCTAAAAACAACCGCGTATGACGTCAAGGGACTGTCACGTATAGACGACTGTGGCGCACAGAACATATATACTCTAGCGAGAGGGCCGCCTGGGCTGTGGCGACCCCGGCACAGACAATACAACAGTGTGATAGAGATGGGCATTACAGTCATTAGAATTAATTGATAATCAACTAACACCCGACTTCTTTAGAGCGCACAGTTCAGTATTATAAAGTTTTCTTGATTTCTCAAACATAAAAGTTCAATAGGAAATGTTTTATTTATTTACTAGTGCAGAATTGTAAATTAAATATAACGAAGGTTGCCGTCGAGGTCGATATTCTTGTTATATTGACTGCTACCTACATCACTACGTGTCTTTAAAACACAAAAAAAAAAAAAAAAATTGGTAACTGTGGCGGTGAGGGCACTATGTTTTTCGAACTTAATGACTGGTTTTCTTTTTTTCATTTTGCATTACTAAAGATGAAATCTAACGAAAGCACTTTAAATAAATTAAGAAGAGTCAAGGTACATAATTAACAAGAGAAATAAACAAAACAATGCTGTTCTAAGACATTTATTTACGTTTAAAGTTCGGTCACGTATGCGCGACCGTGGCGTGCTGGGCACTTTTTGGTCTGTCTTCTATACACGACTCAAAAGGTTAAGGGTTAAAAAGTTAACCAGTCGAGTGTTTAGTGCTTTTTCTACCACTTTCGAGATAGTGGTCAACACTGAAATTGGTCTGTAGTTCGTGACACTGCCTTGCAGAAAAAGGTGCAATGCAACGGATGTAGGGCACAGCTAGTTATATATTCTTACTGCTAAACATCTAAAGTGGGCATATCAAACTTGTTCGCCTTGCGTCTAATTCTTTTAGGTCTTGGCTTCTTCAAATGCACATGGTCGAAATGAGCGCGTAGTTCGGGTAACGTTTGGAACGTTTTCTCACAGGCGTCACATTTAAACGGCCTTAGACCCGTGTGTACCTGCGAAGACACGAGAAAATATGGTTAACTAGGTTTTGCCCACGGCCGCGATAAAATTTCGATTTTTCTTAGAAACTTTGCCCCCCTTTTTCACCCCCTGGGGAATTGAATTTTGAAAAATTAAACCTTAGGATGCCTACGTCTTAAGAGCGTTGTCACAAACTTTGGGCGATTTGCCGAAAATACGTACTTTTACAAGTCCTGGACACGTCTTATAGATAAAAGCATAATATTTCAATGAGAATTTATAAATCTGACTTTGTTTTAGGTCCTAATCTAATTAGAATCACGTTTTAAATGTTATTATTTCGAGAAATAGCAATTTTCCAACACCCAATTTCAAGCAAACGTAAAACATATTTATGGTTTTTCCCTGCTACTGGTGACAAACTGGCAATACGGAAACATCTGAAAAAAATGTCTATTTACTGGTAATATAGTCCTGAAAGTCCTTATCTAATTAGAATTGAGATAGAAATGGAATCGCAGCAAAAAAAAATATATTCAAAAGCCATACTGAGCTAAAATGTATGCATTTTAAATATGGTTTAAACATAGGATAAAGACAAAATTAACAAAAAAATTTTAGACATACTAATAGTAGAACACTTTACCTTCCCTAATTATATTTTTTTTTCATTTTTCGCCTTCTCATTTTTTAATTACGATTTTCCAAAATAATGCCTTACTTACTGTAACGAATACAGGTAAACCAGAGGTTGTCCACAGTTTAAACGTCAGTATTCTTTGTAATTTATTATGATAAAATAAAATTGTAGTCATTGTTCTATGTTGGAAAGGAACGTTTTGTGCAACCTTATTATAAAGTTTATTCGTAAATGATACTTATTAGTCGATAGAAAATCATAGGTTAGGTACACACGGCTACACATCAAGCTATACATTTCCAGTTTACGCTGATCTCGCACTGCACGGAAATCCTATACAATGCGTGACCAGCTTATACTGCAAATGTATAGCTTGATGTGTAGCCGTGTGTACCTATGATTTTCTACACATAATATAATATATACGATACGTATGTACAATAAATTACGGGTAACAAAAATCTTTATTTTAGAAATAATGGGGAATCTTTCGAATGTTGCATTGAAATATTCACTTTTATGAAAATTCGGAAAAAAAAAACCAAGATATCGACTAAGAAAATTTTAGGATTTTCCGTCATGGGTGTCGTTTTGATGGTTTTTGGGGTCGCTGATTACGAAAATGATGTCAAAATGAAAATCCAAGATGGCGCCGAGGAAAATTTTTGGTTTTTCAATCATGGGTGTCGTTTTCATGGTTTTCGGGGTCGCTGATTACGAAAATAAAGCCAGAGTGAAAATCCAAGATGGCGGTCAGGAAAATTATTGGTTTTTTCGTCATGGGTGTCGTTTTCATTGTTTTTGGGGTCGCTGATTACGAAAATGAGGTCAAAATGAAAATCCAAGATGGCGCCGACGAAATTTTTTGGTTTTTCAGTCATGGGTGTCGTTTTCACGGTTTTTGGGGTCGCTGACTACGAAAATGAGCTCACAATGAAAATCCAATATGGCGTTCAGGAAATATTTTGGTTTTTCCGTCATGGGTGTGGTTTTCATGGTTTTTGGGGTCGCTGATTACGAAAATGAGGTCAAAATGAAAATCCAAGATGGCGCCAGCGAAATTTTTTGGTTATTCAGTCATGGGTGTCGTTTTCATGGTTTTTGGGGTCGCTGATTACGAAAATGAGGTCAAAATGAAAATCCAAGATGGCGCCGAGGAAATTTTTTGGTTTTTCAGTCATGGGTTTCGTTTTCATGGTTTTTGGGCTCGCTGATTACGAAAATGAGGTCAAAATGAAAATCCAAGATGGCGCCGACGAAATTTTTTGGTTTTTCAGTCATGGGTGTCGTTTTCACGGTTTTTGGGGTCGCTGATTACGAAAATGAGCTCACAATGAAAATCCAAGATGGCGTTCAGGAAATATTTTGGTTTTTCCGTCATAGGTGTCGTTTTCAAGGTTTTTGGGGTCGCTGATTACGAAAATGATATCAAAATGAAAATCCAAGATGGCGCCGAGGAAAATTTTTGGTTTTTCAATCATGGGTGTCGTTTTCATGGTTTTCGGGGTCGCTGATTACGAAAATAAAGCCAGAATGAAAATCCAAGATGGCGGTCAGGAAAATTATTGGTTTTTTCGTCATGGGTGTCGTTTTCATTGTTTTTGGGGTCGCTGATTACGAAAATGAGGTCAAAATGAAAACCCAAGATGGCGCCGACGAAAATTTTTGGTTTTTCAGTCATGGGTGTCGTTTTCATGGTTTTTGGGGTCGCTGATTACGAAAATGAGGTCAAAATGAAAATCAAAGATGGCGCCGACGAAAATTTACTAATATTATAAAGACAAAATATTTGTTTTGTGGTATATTATGTTTGTATATTGGTTTGTAATGGAAAAACTAAAAAATGACATGACCGATTTAAAATAGAGCAGGTAGATTTATTCATGATCATCAAAATTGATGATTTCCTGCGAACAATAAAACGACAATCTGTATCATTTTACAAATATAATAATCGTATAATAATATTGTTTCAGAAGTGGAAATTTATTTAAAAAAAACAATTCACAACAAAAAAACCATTTTTACTTCATAATTGACTCAAATTACAACCAGCAAAATTTACTTACAGTCAAGTAAGACTTAAAATTAACTCAACAAAACACACTCACTTTATGATTTTTACGACAAACTAAACTCAAAATGGCTTACGTAACATTACAATTAGCTTATGAATCAAACGTCCGTCCAGTCCAAGCGTCGAGCATCAAAGGGACGTTCTACCCGCAGCGCCTTGTTTTTATAAGCGAGGCGAGTATGACGTAACGCAGAATGCTCGCGTTACACCTTACAATATAATAATCGTACAAAAGCTATGGTTCAAAAGTTAGAGGGGGGGGGCACACTGTTTTTACTTTTGGAGCGATTATTTCCGAAATTATTGACATTATCAAAAAATGATTTCAGTAAACCCCTATTCATTTTTAAATACCTTTCCAACAATATATCACACGTTAGGGTTGAAATTAAAAAAAAAATCACTTCCCACTTTACATATAGGGGGGCTACTCTAATAAAACATTTTTTTTCTAATTTTTATTTTACCACTTTGTCGGCGTGATTGATACACTTATTATTATTGGTACCAAATTTCAGCTTTCTATTGCTAACGGTCACAGAGATTAAGCGAGGACGGACAGACGGACAGACAGACATGGCGAAACTATAAGGGTTCCTAGTTGACTACGGAACCCTAAAAATGAGAAAGCGAAAAATTAAAAACAAATATAATTAGGGAAGGTAGTGTTCTACTATTAGTATGTCTAAATTTTTTGTAAATTGTCTTTATCCTATGTTTAAACCTTATTTAAAATTCATACATTTTAGCTAAGTATTGCTTTTGAATATCGTTTTTTTCGCTGCGATTCCATTTCTATCTCAATTCTAATTAGGTCAGGACCTTCAGGACCATAAAACCAGTAATTTGACATTTTTTTTTCAGATCTTTCCGTGTTGCCAGTTTGTCACCAGTGGCAGGGAAAAACCATATGTTTTACGTTTGCTTGAAATTGGGTGTCGCAAAATTGCTATTTCTCGAAATATTAACATTTAAAACGCGATTCTAATTAGATAAGAAGGACCTCAAAACCATTCGGAAACCCTAGGACTAAAATTATTTTGTATGAGACGTTGGTTCGCAGTAATTTAGAATACTGTTCACAGGTATGGTCACCTTATTACAAGGTTCATAAGCAGCGTATTGAGCGAGTTCAAAGGAGGTTCTTGTATCATTTATCTCTGCAAAACCAAACTGCCCAACACTTAAAATCTTACAAGGACCGACTTCTACACTTTAAACTTCAAAGTCTCAACAATCGCAGAAAAGTATTGGATTTATGTTTCCTTCACAAATTGATGAAATTTAAAATAAACACTGACCTACTGTCTGAAATATCAATCCATGTTCCCAGCAGGTTACCCCGGTCACACACCTACAATCTGTTCAGGCAACCCATGCACAAGACCAACTTAGGTGACAAATCTCCCCTTACGAGGGCAACCAAATTATATAACGGTTTTTGGCGCAAAGCTGAACTCGACATTAATCACGATAGTCTTAAAGTATTTAAAGGGAAATTATATAAGCACTTACAGTTTGAGGACATTTGAATTATCATTCCGAAAAATTAAAAAATTAAAAATTATTATTAATCGAATATTATATCACCATAATTTTAATTTTAATTTAATTTGTATTTACCTATATTTCAATTTTAATCTTAATTTCAATTTCAACCATTATTATTTCAACTTATTTCAACAGGACATTATTATTTCATTTGATTCGATTTGACTACGAGCATATTCTGACATTTTAATCTTTAGTTGTTTATTAGCATGATTTTATAATTTGTATAAGTAGGTACTCTTAATTTTGAATTTCTATTATATTATATATATACCTACTTAGAGCATGTGCACCTACTCGATAATGTCTAAGCTGTGGTTACCTGTAATTGAGTGTACGTTACGGGACCATGTATTCTGTGGTAGTTTGACATTTGAATAAGATTGAATTGTAATGTAACTCGTTGGTAATCCAAATAAATAAATAAATAAATAAATAAGGACCTAAAACAAAGTCAGATTTATAAATTCTCATTGAAATATTATGCCTTTATCTATAAACTAGCTTTTTCCAGCGGCTTCGCCCGTGAGAAAATGACGATTTTCCATACAAACTTTCATCCCCTATTTAACTACCTTAGGGGTGCAATTTCGAAAATTCCTTCCTTATTCCTTGTCTACATTATAAAGGGAACCTCTATGCAAAATTTCAGCTTTCTAGGTCCAAGGGTTTGGGCTGGGCGTTGATGAGTCAGTCAGTCAGTCAGTCAGCAGTCAGGACTTCTCTTTTTATTTATATAGATATATATATAGATAAGACGAGACCAGGACTTGTAAAAGTACGTATTTTCGGCAAATCGCCCAAAGTCTGTGAGCACGCTCTGAATAAATAATCATCTATCTGGGGTCAAAGTCTACATACTGCATACGGTCAATGACCTTTTTTTTTTACAAAATAAGCCAGCATTCCTTCAGGCGTGATCGAGATTCTTGACCTTGAAAGCACAAAACCTAACAATAAATCATTTTTTTTTTCCTTCATCTGAACAATCAATCAATCAATTTGATTCTGAATCAAATTTGAACATGGTGTATAAAAATCAATGAAAAAAAACATTCCAAAAAAAAACGCTGGTGTCAGTCCACCTCCACGTGGTGCCCGGTGGAAACGTAATAACGGCTAACGGACTATTTGAATGACAATGCCTATAATTCCATTTTTTTCCTGTCCATGTTATTTTACATTTTGTCTAGGATTACTTATTAATTTTTATTTCGGTTTCATGTTTAACAAACCCATTTTATGTATTACTAAATTTTGAGCTCATTTTCGTTATCAGCGACCCCGAAAACCATGAAAACGACACCCATGAAGGAAAAACCTAAAATTTTCCTAGCCGCCATCTTGGATTTTAATTTTGATCTCATTTTAGTAATCAGCGACCGCAAAAACCATGAAAACGACGCCCTTGACGGAAAAACCTAAAATTTTGCTAGCAGCCATCTTGAATTTTAATTTTGAGCTCATTTTCGTAATCAGCAACCCCAAAAACCATGAAAACCACACCCATGACGGAAAAACAAAAAAAATTCCTAGCCACCATCTTGGATTTTCATTTTGACCTCATTTTTGTAATCAGCGACCCCGAAAACCATGAAAACGACACCCATGACGGTAAAACCAAAAAAATTTCTAGCTGCCATCTTGGATTTTCATTTTGACCTCATTTTCGTAATCAGCGACACCAAACACCATGAAAACGACACCCATGTGACCCATGACGGAAAAACCTAAAATTTTCCTAGCCTTCATCTTGGATTTAATTTTGAGCTCATTTTCGTAATCAGCGACCCCAAAAACCATGAAAACGACACCCATGTGACCCATGACGGAAAAACCTAAAATTTTCCTAGCCTTCATCTACTATTTACAGAACTAAGATAATAATAAAATATATACAAGTATCAAAAAGGGGAGTAATTACAGGGCGTCAAAAAATTCGTCCACACCGCTGTCAACAGGAAAAGTGCCCAGAAGGCTGGCAGCATTGCCACGTTGGATGGCAATGCTGATTCTTTGCCCAAAAAATATTCCAGCCCTCCGGTCACGTGAAGAGTCGACCAAACGCTTGGCAATTTCCTGATAAATTAAGTGGGCACTCGGACCCCATGGCCCCAGTGTTTCAACCCCAAACGGCTCAAACACATAACTACCAATTAAGTTATTGTATTTGCGCCGTTTGAGGTTTTCAGCACCGGCAGCAGCCGCCCCAGCACAGCTCACCGTGCTAGGAAGATGGGATGGCGCAAGGGTGTCGACACAAGTTGCATCCCACACCAAAGGCCTACCCAACTTCCAAGGCATTATGGTCATACCATCTGGTCTCTTCCCATCGACGCGTGCCAACCCATTGGGTTCCAAAATAGCTGGCACACCGGCGGTAGCCAGAGCACCGTCCGAGAATGGCTTGCCCGATCCGTGTTCGGGCAAGCCATTCTCCAGGCGCTCTCTGCATCGGACAAGCACGGCACTTCCGAGTCAACCAGGGAGAGGGTTAAAATTTTCCTGGTTAGCTTTTCAGCGCTGTGGACAGACGACAGGAACGCCGGTAAGCTTACACTAGAAATTTTGCGGACGCCGAGGCCACCAAAACGGATTGGAAGGGTGGCTTGCTGCCACGCTCGGTCGTCCAGGGCCACATTAAGAATGGATGTAAGTGTGTCGTGGATAATTTGGTCAATTTTGTCCAAAAGTTGTGGTTTCGTCCACAGAGGTGAAGAACGAAGAAAATACATAAAATTTGGACCAAAACAACATAACTGATAAGGGTGAAAGCCGAATGTAGGTTAATTTTGGAGAGTCTATCTGAAATATCAAGAAAATGTTTAATTTTGTCATCGATGAAAAATGAGAAACTTTCTTCTAAAATAGGGGAACCTAGGAGGTACAAGGAACTTTTTTCTAAAATTTTGATTTGAGGGGCTATTGAGTTAAATTTTGCTATTGTCGATTGTTTGTCGGTAATGTCAGGGAGATAAATTTCGCATTTAGACGGGTTAAGGTCCAGGCCAATAGATTTAAATTGTTGTTTGAGGAGTTTTAAGTCATTCAAAACGGTGTCGATATCACCTCCTAGCGTTCCATCATCTAAATACCATACGTTGAATTTGGAATTTAGTTGTTGAATAATGGGATGAATAGCCAAACTGAAAATGACAGGCCCGAGAGGATCACCTTGTTGGCAACCAACTGCAGATTCCAAAAATTTGTCCTTATATAATAATTTTGTAGGATTCCTATAACATTGCCACATAAAACCATAAATTTCGGGTAGTACTTTTTTAACTTCAGCCAACAAAGTGTTCACGGAGTTGAAAGCATTTTTGACGTCAACCTTGAGAATGACCTCACCTTTCTTTGAATTTAAAAAAGAGGATAAGGCATGTACGGCAGCCTCGCAGCCCCCTCTGGAACCAAAACCAAGTTGAAGGGGCTGGAACTTAGCTGCAAGCGGTTCACTGTAGAGCTTGCAGCATATTTTGGCTGCCATACGCCTGTAGGTGCAACCCACGGCAATGGGACGAATGCCGCCGTCTTTCTTGCGAAGGGCACACAGGTTAGCCCCATACAAGACATCGACGACGGCATCGTTCACGCCGCCGGAGAGCATTAAATTGATCAAAACCGCAAGCTCCTTCAAGAGCGACTCACCAGCTGCCCCGGCGCCTGGGCTCAGCAAATCTTTTAAATGCTCTGGAGTCAGGCCGTCGAGGCCACCAGCAGAACCACTTCGGAAAGAGCTCACGGCTGCGATCAACTGCGGGGCTGTAATTTGGAAAAAAGATGAATCTCGAACGAGGGGGTCGGGGTGGACGGGCGGGTCGGGGAAGGTGAGACCATCCGCAGGCGCTGGATGTTTACTCTCCAGGGCTGAAAAAGTCTCTGGAGAGTAAGGCGCCACCACATCACTGCTGAAAAGAATTCTGGCTGCCCCCCTTATATCACCCTCACTTAATTTGGATTCCACATGTGCACAAATGCCTTTCTGAGAATAATTGTACATAAAAGGTAATTTTGTATCAAAACTATGAGCCGAATTATTACAGTTGTCTTTAATTTGGTTTGTTAATGATTTTTGAGTTGCTAAATTTTTTTGGACATGCAGAATCCTGTAAGGGAAGGTGAGCAACTCCTCCCAGGCACGTTCTGAGTTCTCCTGGGTAGCGAGACGCACACATCGCGCTAAACTTTGAGCAACAGTGTGTCTCGCACCCCGGGGAACCCTTTTTAAAACAGGAGTGGAATTTTTGAATTTGGATAATGTTTTCCACAAACTTTGTTCCAAAGATGTTGAAGTCGGTGAAGTGGCTGGGGGGCACAAAGGTACACTATGAGGTTTGTGAACCTTGCCATAGTGTATCTTAAGTCCCCGTTCACCTTTGAAATAACGAGCCTGGGGGCAGTGAGGACATCGTACCAAATGTTGCACATCCAGTGATGTGATAGGTTGACTAGCACTTATTCCGGCGTCGCTACAGCTGCCGCTCAGCATTAAATATAACGGGTAAAAAAAAAACTCTTAAACTTACCAATACAAAAGAAAATTAACACTAATTATAAATAAATAAAATATGTTCACAATAAAAACACAATATAAATAAACTAAAAGTCACAGCTGCAGCTGCAGTCGGTTACTAGGTGACAGCGACACGGAGAGCGGCGCAGTCGCGCTGGCGGCCTAGGGTGATGCGCCGACCACGCCGTCATTTTGGCGCAGCCCTGGCAACCGTTGCTGGTGTCACGTCGGCGTCGCTTTCAATTTTCTTCAAAAAATGAGGTGGAGTCTTCAGATTTAAAGATTTTATAGATATTTTGTATTTCGCGTCAAATATTTGAAAGTTGAGAGATTCAGATTCAGATTCAGATTTTTTTTTCAGATTTTATGATATAGTAGGGCGATGCGAAACACCGCGATGAGTCCAGTGAATAATACTTGTATAATAGGGGATCGGACTGGGTCAAAATAATATGATTCTGTTTAGTCCGTAAGTTAGATTATCGAAAAATATTGAATACGTGTTTTTTGTTTCATCAAATCAATAAAAAATTACGAAGATAAAACGCGTCAAAGATCTTGGAGTGGGGCTTGAAACGTCATTTGTGTCGTCAAAATGTACTATCATATGACGTCACACGAGTTTTCGAAGCACTGTATCGTCTTCATTTTAAGTTTACGTGAAAAAAGAAAAAATACGTGTCCAATAATTTTTGGAAATCTATCTGACGGACTAATTAGTTTTTTTTTGTCCGATCCCCTATTGTATTTAAATCAACAAAAGAAATGGATTTAAAACAAGTAAAATAATAATTAAAAGAATTATAAACCTTCATCTTGGATTTAATTTTGAGCTCATTTTCGTAATCAGCGACCCCAAAAACCATGAAAACCACACCCATGACGGAAAAACCTAGAATTTTCGTAGCCGCTATCTTGGATTTTCATTTTGACCTCATTTTTGTAATCAGCGACCCCAAAAACCATGAAAACCACACCCATGACGGAAAAACCAAAAATTATCGTAGCCGCCATCTTGGATTTTCATTTTGACCTCATTATCGTAGTAGGGAAAAACCTAAAATTTTTCTAGCCGCCACCTTTGATTTTAATTTTGAGCTCATTTTCGTAATCAGCGACCCCAAAAACCATGAAAACCACACCCATGACGGAAAAACCAAAAATTGTCCTAGCCGCCATCTTGTATTTTAATTTTGACCTCATTTTTGTAATCAGCGACCCCGAAAACCATGAAAACGACACCCATGACGGAAAAACCAAAAATTTTCCTGGACACCATCTTGGATTTTCATTTTGACCTCATTTTTGTAATCAGCGACACCGAAAATAATGAAAACGACACCCATGACGGAAAAACCAAAAATTTTCCTGGCCGCCATCTTGGTTTTTCATTTTGACCTCATTTTCGTAATCAGCAACCCCAAAAACCATGAAAACGACACCCATGACGGAAAAACCAAAAAAAAATCTGGCTGCCATCTTGGATTTTCATTTTGACCTCATTTTCGTAATCAGCGATACCAAAACCCATGAAAACGACACCCATGACGGAAAAACCAAAAATTTTCCTGGCCGCCATCTTGGTTTTTCATTTTGACCTCATTTTCGTAATCAGCGACCCCAAAAACCATGAAAACCACACCCATGACGGAAAAACCAAAAATTGTCCTAGCCGCCATCTTGTATTTTAATTTTGACCTCATTTTTGTAATCAGCGACCCCGAAAACCATGAAAACGACACCCATGCCGGAAAAACCAAAAATTTTCCTGGCCACCATCTTGGATTTTCAGTTTGACCTCATTTTTGTAATCAGCGACACCGAAAATAATGAAAACGACACCCATGACGGAAAAACCAAAAATTTTCCTGGCCGCCATCTTGGTTTTTCATTTTGACCTCATTTTCGTAATCAGCAACCCCAAAAACCATGAAAACGACACCCATGACGGAAAAACCAAAAAAAATTCTGGTTGCCATCTTGGATTTTCATTTTGACCTCATTTTCGTAATCAGCGACACCAAAACCCATGAAAACGACACCCATGACGGAAAAACCTAAAATTTTCCTAGCCGCCATCTTGGATTTTAATTTTGAGCTCATTTTCGTAATCAGCGACCCCAAAAACCATGAAAACCACACCCATGACGGAAAAACCAAAAATTGTCCTGGCCGCCATCTTGGATTTTCATTTTGACGTCATTTTCGTAATCAGCGACCCCGAAAACCATAAAAACGACACCCATGATGGAAAAACTCAAAAGGAGAATGCCCGCGTACAGTACTCTTGATAAAAGACTTGTGTATCAAAACCTAAAACGGCATTAATTATCTAAAATAAAAATACATTTTTTAAATAAGTATTAACGATTATTTACAATGGCATAGTTTAACAAACAATAAATGAGTACTTTTATATTTCCGACGTCATAGTACGCCATTTTTTACTATCACCTGACAATACTAGGGATTATGTTACTCGTAGTGCGGGTACATTAACATTTATTGTGCGTTTGTCATATTTTTACAATACATTACGACGGTATATTATTTTTGCTGGTTTTGTTACATTGTGTGTGCTTCGAGTCGAAGCTTTTAGTTACTCCGTTAATGCTGCCAACCCATTGACAATAAACACACTTCTAACGCCGCTGCACCGTGTGTGTTGTTTATAACTAAATCCAGGACTTTTTGTGTTGTGATCATGGCGAATGCAACTGTGTATGTCTCAACTGCTCGTTGAGATTAACGCAACTTATGCACAGACGTATGTTGTCGGAGATTCCGAATAACATCATGAACATTTTACGAGTCTGGATCTCACCAACACCGGTAAGAGTAAACATTGTCTTTTAATGTAGAATGGTGTTTTTTATTTAGGAACTGTACTTTTATGTTTATGTACCAAATAACAAGTAAAATCCATGTGTGTGTTAGTTTCTCACCTCACCAGTTGAGTTACCGGATTTTAATATAACTTTTAAAGGTAGGAACCTCATACTGATGTGTTGTTAATAACCAACTTAATAACTAAGATGGTTTATCTTAATCAGTGTGTATTCGAGGATATTAATTGTATGTAGTAGGTACCTATCATTTAAGATTAGTTGTACAGAAATATAATTGTTTAAATATGTTTTTTTTCAGCTGTCAACCGAAGGCACATTGTGTCAGGAGTGTGTTACACTGTTGCAAAATACACTCACATCCCAGGGACAGTTGACACCTGCAGTAGGACAAACGGCCGTCTGCTACGGCTGTGGGGTTTCCGTACTGAGATCAAGAACTCACCGAGTGCCATTAGACTGCCCACAAATAATTAATTATTACTGCGAGGGGTACTATCTCATCAGGTAATATATAATATTTTTTTATACACATACGATTGAGGACGTTATTTTTTCACGTTATTCTGATTATATACGTTATTTTGATTACGTTATATTTTCTAGCCTATCAGCTAGGAATTCCCTTGCGTACCACACTAGTCCACACTGTTTACTGTTATCTTACTAGTGATTGTATATATATAGGCTGGTCAAATTATAAACAAGTCATTGTATTGATCTACAGGTGTCACGTATGGAAAGCGTTTGCCGAACATGCTGGATGACTGCAACCAGACAAACTCACGATGCTGACTGAGTGGAAGATTCTGCTACCCAAAACCGATCTCAGATACATATTGAACAAGATTTTAACATTCCAATGCCACCCGTCCTGCCAGAGCCCTGGTCGATCAGTATTAAGGATTGTTAATAAGGTTAATTCAAGAACATATTATAAACGTGTTGCTGCCACACCAAACGCAACAATAATGAGCGTCTATTGGTATCATCAATAGTTAAAGGATTATTGATACAGCGCGGCGCCACAAAATATAATTATGTTCCTTAGAGTGCCCGGATCTGCAATATCCATTTGAATAACAACTTTTGGGACGGAGAAGAACTGAAGGTTGCTGTGTGCATTTAATGTGCATAGTATGGTACCTATTTAAGCTGGGGACGTTATAATAACAATGTTAGTGTTCCAGCTCCATTTTTGGATACACTATTTTTTGATGAATAAAATAAATAAAGTCCAGAAATAATCATTCTTTCATTTATTGTATTTAGTATTGTGTGTTTTCCCTTTCCACCCTACTTACAAAGACAATTTCATGATTTCCACTACCTTAAGATTTGAATAGTATCTACAAATAACACTGAGCTATTGATTATCTTAGTAATGATTTCTTCCATGCTTTGCAATTTCATGAAACACGAGAATATGATTTTAAAATGCTCAAAATCTAAATCAGTTAGACTTGGTGAGCTAGTCACAGGTGGTCACCAGACACGGGCCACCTGAAATAGCTAAACCGTAACAGATTTTACAAAAATATGCTTTAAAGACACAAAGCTCACTCGTAATCCCATTCAGACCCTTTCAAATAGTTTTTTCAACTAATTTTTGGTTGAGCATAACCTAAAAATAGTCATTTCATTTTTGTAAATATCTCCAAAATGCCATTGTCTATTGTGTTCAATCTTCTGAGGTAGTATTTAGACATGCCAACCAGTATTTTAAAGATGATTTGATGAAGACACAACAATGTTGAATTGAGTACATTTGCCCATAGTGCCGCTGGCATTCTCCTTTTCTGTTACTTTCACAATAATATTATATATTTCATTATCACAATAATAAAATAAAACATTCCTGAGCTTGTATTTTTTCCCAATTCAATTCTAAGTAAACCGCAGTGAAACGTGTTACGCACCTCTGCCTCTGCACGTGTGTGTATGAAGAAGCGTACATCACGCACACAGGCGCAAGAACCGTCAGTCGCCGCTCGTTTCGAAGTTACTCGATTTTGTGACAACGCTCTTAAGAGAAATACGTGTGCGAAGTTTTAAATTTGTAGCTATAAGGGTGTTTGTGCGTTCCTTCGGGGCTGCGGGTCGTTCGAAAGAGATACCGCGGCCTCGACACAAAGGGCAAAGAAAGAACATGGGTGGTTTTTAGTCAGTAGAAGTCTGACACTCCCTATCGCTCTGCCCAGAACGAGAGGAGTCATTTGATGATTTCCCACCCCTAAAACGCCTTGGCCTGTGCGTTGATCATTTGCGAAACATGTTTTCTTTTTCCAATCTTCCCTGTTAGACGTCACAGTGGCATTTACTCCTTTCTCTTTCATAACATTCCTCACACAATTCATTCATCCATGTAGTCAGTCAGACACAAATGGCTGTTAATCTTCTTATCGTGTGGGCAAATAATTGGGACAAGCCCGCCACACTATTCCCAAACCACTGTAACTCCTGTGCACCAGAATCAACAGTGGCGACCACAAGAAAATCGCCGAGACAATGAAGCTCGACGAAGTCCCAGAGAAGCGATTTAACTGTCTTGGATCCCGCAACGAAATTAATCAGAAAAGAATATCGGAGGAGTAGGAAAAAAAACGTGTATCGTGGGGAGTAAGGTCTAACACACACGCTAGCGTCAGAGTTTGACATGGTTTGACGACCGCCATTTGGCGGCCGGCACCACCGGCTTATAGGTGCCTTCCGAAGCACGGAATCATCTTTTTTAACTGACAATCAGGTCATTCAAGCCTGCAATGTCCTAAACAAACTGGAAACGACTTTACTAAGAATGCTTCTCGTGGGAATCGAACCCACGACCACCGGGTCACCGACTGCCTCCGTAGGCAGTGCAATGGCTGTTAATAAAAATAATACTCACATTCATATGCCTAGTCAGGTTACCGATGAACGTAAATTGTTTCCCGCAGACTTGACACTCGTAATACTGTTGTGTGCCATCGTGTTGTTTTATGTGATAAGCGAGCGTCCCTTTCATGCTGAACGATTTGTTGCAGAGATCGCATTGGAAGAGCTTCTGTCCGGTGTGGACCCACATGTGGCCGGAGAGGGTCGTTTTGTTCTGGAGGGAAAAAAAACAAAAAAAAAATGCGTTGTAAATGTATTGATTTTGTTTTGAGTCATTTTGTATGCAAGTCATGTATCTGCGACTAATAAATATTTTAACGTGACAACGTTTAATAAATCAATTAAATTGTAGATTTCATTTCACTGCTTCTTTGTGTCCAAACAAAATAGTGATATTCAATCAAATGATTAATTTTATTCATAAAAGTATGCAATCACTTCATCAATGTTTTGTTATGACGTTGTCACGTTAAACTATCGTTCGTAAACCGACTTTATAGACAACCAAATTGTTTCTTCATTTTGTTTTACTTACTATGAAGAATTTCCCACAATGCTCGCACATATAAGGCGTGGCGCCCGCGCTCGTAGTGACCGCGAACTGCGTGCGCTTTTCGCCCGGGTGAGCGTACCTGAAGTGGTTCGTGTATACACGAAGACTTTCCAGTTCTACGCCACACTGGTTGAATAAAAACACAAGTTTAAAAGGAAGTCTCGTTTTCGCTTGGTCATAAATTGCCCTCAAAATGTGTCACTAGAGCTGTTGGGCGAAGTCAAGCGAAGTCGCGCATCACTGGAGGGGCCAATTAAAAAAGAAGACGCAGAATATTTATTATTAAAAAAACAACCGACTTCAAAAACACCAAAAAGTGAAAAATAAACTTCAGAAGAAAAATCAGCTTCTGAAGTCGGTGACATTTGTTTGTTTGATTTGGCTTTTTTTGCCACCGACTTCATAAGCTGATTTTTCTTCTGAAGTTTATTTTTCACTTTTTGGTGTTTTTGAAGTCGGTTGTTTTTTTTTTTGCAAATAAGTTTTTTTTATTTTTTCATTTTTAGTTGTGTATCAAGAAATATTTACTATGAAACCTATACTGAATTATTTATTAATGATTACCACAAAATTGACATAACACAAACTATATCTAAGTAACTAAAATAAACTCTTTTGCAAAAAAAACGGGCACTTCATATTTTTTTCTCTACTTCAATGAAGAAGGACAAGTAAGAGGTTTTATTAATTTGACGATGTATTGGCATGTTATTTGAAGAATCCTGGCATGATTCTGTACGTTCCAAATTTAAATTTTGAAATTAGCAAAAGGAAAATAATGATTATTGTAGATTATTGTAAAATTGCTTTACTAATGGCGCGAATTGCGGAAACGATTTTATTACTGATTACTAAAATTTTAAAACTTTTTGGATATTTTCTGCAAATTAAACAATTTTATCTTTCTTTTTACATTAAATACCACTTTTTGACATGAGTGATAAAGCGATAAGGGCCGGTAAAATTATAGCCCTACTTGAAGAAGGTTGTTCGCAAACTTACGTGTCTCAGCGGCTAAATGTGAGTCGTTCAACTGTCCAGAGGACTTGGCAACGGTATCAAGAGACCGGTTCGGTCAAAAGAAGACCCGGTTCGGGAAGAAAACGACGCACAGAACCAAGAGATGACCGCTTTTTGGTGAGTCAGGCCTTGCGGAATCGTAAGGCGTCAAGTGTGGACCTGAAGAAGAGCCTTGAAGAAGTAAGAGGAGTAGAAGTTAGCTTGTGGACCGTCAGGAGGAGGCTTTTGGCTGCCAATATCAGGAGTTACCGCCCGGCTTGGGGACCTAAATTACTCCGTGAGCACCGTGTTGCTCGACTTCAGTTTGCTCGAAACTGTGCTTCATGGACTCTGGAGGACTGGAATAAAGTATTGTTTTCTGATGAAGCTAGAATCTCTTTGTGTGGAGAGGACCGACGCCGGCGAGTGCTACGAAGACCACGGGAACGCTATGCGGAAGTGTGTTTCGAAGAAATCACTCCTTATGGCGGAGGCTCCGTTATGTTTTGGGCAGCAATTAATTCGACGGGGCGTACGGAGTTAGTTCTCATAGAAAATGGAACATTAAATGCACACCGGTACATAATGGAAGTCCTAATTCCATATGCACAACCCGCATTGACTGCACTTGGGGAAGATTCCATTTTTATGGACGACAATGCTCGCTCGCACCGTTCTGGCGACGTGGAAGCGTACATGCAAAAAGTTGGGATCCGTCGTTTAGATTGGCCAGCTCGAAGTCCTGACCTCAATCCAATTGAGCATGTCTGGGATGTTCTAAAGAGACGGGTAAGATCAGTGCAACATGCTCCACAAAACATCAGGGAGCTAAAAAGAGTCATTGCAGAAGAGTGGGAACGTATTCCTCAAAACGTCATTAAAAACATCGTGGAAAGCATGCCCAGAAGGATTCAAGCTGTGATTTTGGCAAGAGGAGGTCACACTCGTTATTAGGTTATTACATTTGTAACTTTATTTAATTAAACAAAGTAAAAAAATCTTCTTGTCTTTATTGCCGACCACTTCTTATTGTTTGGCCGTGTACATCGGTTTAAAGAATTCATAGATTTTTTTTTTAAATTGCCACAGTTCACTTCACGCGTATTAATTTACACGCTTATAAGTATACAGACTACGTCAAACAATTAAACATTGAATTAACTCAAATCGACCTTAGAACGTAAATTTCCTAAGGTGCCCGTTTTTTTTGCAAAGGAGTGTATATTATTAAAAGGAGTCCCTTTAGGCAAGGTTCCGAAGATACTGGCAGCGTTCCCCCTTTGAATAGCTAGACTAATTCTTTGTCCGAGGTAGCTGCCAGGCAGCTCTTCGGTCTCCTGTGACGTCGACCAACCTTTTTGTAATTTCCTTAAAAAACCTTATAGCGGTAGGACCCCACGGACCAAGGGTCTCGACACCGAATGGGACAAAATCATATTCTGACCCTAGACCCCTGTATTTTGATACTTTACCTTTTTCAGCCGCTTCACAAGCCGCACCAGCTCTGCCCCCCTATTGCGTATCTTTTTAACGTCAGTGGCTATCAGAAATGTCCATAGATTAACTGTAAATTGGTTATGGTTTGGTACATTTTTTTCTTAAAAACTCACCATTTGACAGTTATTTGATAGACATTATAAGTTATCCACTGTCATTATAAGATACACAATAGCCCTGCTGATGCTGGTTCCAAGTAGATGGGAAGGGGCCAGCGTGTCTGAACAGGTTGCATCTCATACCAGCACCCGGCCCATCTTCCATGGAATCAAACTCATACCATCCGGTCTCTTGCCATCGTCTCTTGCAATACCAGTCGGCTCAAGTAGACTTGGCACGTTGACGGTGGCAAGGGACCGGCGTATGATGTCGTTAAGTGCGGCATGTCTCGAGAAGCGGCCTGCACTTTTTTGGCATGACAGTCCGTGATGTCCTAGCCTGTCGACATCACTGCCACAGGGACATTTATGAGGAACGCAGACCGGAACCCCAAGCCGAAGATAGGTTGCGATTCGGAGCGTGTCAGGCTCAAGAAATGTTCCAGTATTTGACGAAGGGTACGCGTGAAGCCAGTAGCCGGCCTCATGCGCACCCACGGCCAAAAGCCTAGCACGCGCAGAACCTGTAATACAGCTCAAAAGATTGTCGTGAGTCAATTTGCAGATTATGTCGTCCCAGCTCCTCTGTGAATTTGAAGAAACTGGAAAATTTTGACCTGGGCATGCAATTAAGAAAGCGTTTCTAGCTTCTTCCAAGCCAGCAATCTCAAAGTTTGAAGGGGATGCCCTTAAAATTTTACTTATGAGATTTGTTGAACTATGGACAGAAGATAGAAAGGCTGGTAAAGCGACACTGGAAATTTTGCGAATCCCTAAACCACCATAACGGATGGGTAGGGATGCTTGGGTCCAAGATACTTGTATAGCGTCAGAAAAAGCACGAAACACGTAATACGTGCCTATGTTTGAGGGTTGCCCTCGATTTCTCTGGGATTCCATCAACAGGATCTGGTTTCCATATCATGGTACCACCCTTGAAATATCTCCGTTCCAATAAAAAAAAAACCATCAAAATTGGTTCATAAACGACGAAGTTATTCGCGAACACACATAAAAAAACGAACGAAAAATGTTCATAAATTATAAAAAAATGATCATAAAATGAAAAGTACTGGGCCAAACCATGCTAAATTTTTATGGGACCAAATGGCAACTATTCCGCATCAAACAAAAAAAGAATCACGTAAATCGAATCATTAATCTCGGCGTAATCGGTGTACATACATTGAAAAAAAAAAAAAAAATTAAACATACCAATCGAATTGAGAACCTCCTCCTTTTGGGAAATCAGTTAAGAAAAGTAGTTAGTAAACTAAAAAACCCGACTGAAAAAACTGAAAAGCAAAAAACAAGCACATTTTAAATTAAACAAAACTTGGAAGCAGGCGGGGTCCATTCTATTTTCATTTTTTCTTTTCATAATTTAATATTCAAATGAACCCCGCCATCACCATTCAAATACCGAGAGTTATTTGAATGGTGACACCATTCAAATACCTCTCGGTATTTGAATGGTGTCTCAGATATCTTATGAATAAAATACTATACATTTTTGTCACCAATTAAAGCTAGGATGTGATACACTAAAAGCAATGAACTAGTGTATCACAGGGTAGTATTTTGGGACCAACTCTGTTTCTAGCCGAATAATCAGTCTAACCAAAATGTATTACGGACAGTCGCTTCATGTAAAATTCTGGTTAGAGGAGGATACTTCAATCGGGCCCAGTGCAGGTTGGTAGATCAAACTCAAAACTCAAACTCAAACTCAAATCGTTTATTTCAATTAAGCCATTACAGGCACTTTTGAATGTCAGAAGGACGGAAGAAGAACGAAACTACGAGTGCAATGCGCCATTCCGAAAGCCACCACGCCGAACCACACGCCACCGAATGCCCGCAACAACGAACACTGCGAGCACGAAAGCACCCAGCGACGCAAACCGCAACAACGAATGCTCGAGACCCCGAATCACGGAACAACGAATGCACGCCGCAACGTGCAACCGCCGCCCCGCGACCCGGAGCCCCGCACACCCACCGCCACGGCACACGCCGCCGCGCGCCCCCGCACCCACACCACTCGCCGCCGGTAACATCCGGCGCCGCGCAGCCCGACGCAGCAACTCCCGAAACGACGCATTGCACTCCTACGCTACAGTCACAATCACAAGGCATAATAACTTGTGAAAGTACTGTAGTTGCCAGTTCCCTAACGTAGATCTCATGAAGAAGAACGGGCAAGAAACTCCATGGACACTCTTTTAAATTAGAATTTGTTACAAAATCTTGGTACATTATATCATTCATGTTGAGATGGTATATTATGTGAGAACTATGTAGCAAGACGTGCAAGTTAAGAGCGTCCAGAGTAAAAAGATATAATAAACAAATCAAAAAGAAAAATATATTTACACCATGGCAACTAAGGAATGACCAGTCTCCACTGACAGCGCCCGTTCACGAACATGACGCATGGATCAGCACCATTCAACTCAACCATTTTGAAGGGAACTAAATGATCCGACACACCCGCCACCATCAGCGAGACATTTGAGTGAGCATGACATTCTCTCAGCCACCAGGGCAACGTCACTAAAATATAACTAAATGCAAAAATGTAAAAAGGGGCTTTATAGTACATAGTACTCACACATGTGCCATGCAATTATACAATATTAGGACATTGAATCTATACAATGCAAAGATATTTTTACAATCATCTGCAGCCTCTACAATAACTTCACATGATAATCGATGTAATTGCCCCTATGGTTGTGGAGCAGGACCAGCATGGAGCCAAGCATTTTTATCATCAATGTAATCCCCCAACTTATAGTATGCTTGCCTAAATAGTGTGCGTTTTACACAAGTTTTAAATTTCGTCTCACTCAGTTGAAGAATGTGAGGGGGTATTTTATTGTAACATTTTAAACAGTACCCCATGAAAGATGAGTCTACTTTAGCTAGCCTGAAACCTGGCTGAACTAGTTGGTCCCTATTTCTCGTATTATAGTGGTGTCTATCACCTCTTTTGCTAAATAAATGCAGATTTTTCCTGACGTACATGATGTTTTCATAGATGTATTGACAAGGTACTGTCATGATGTTAATTTCCTTAAACAGCTCTCTCAGAGAATCGCGCCTTCGTAGACCATATATGGCTCTAATGGCTCTTTTCTGCAGAATAAATATAGACTCGACGTCTGCAGCCCGTCCCCATAGTAAAATACCGTATGACATAACACTATGAAAATAGCTAAAATAGACTAGTCTCGCGGTATCTACGTCAGTAAATTGACGGATTTTCCTAACAGCATATGCTGCTGAACTCAGCCGTCCTGCAAGAGATGTTAAATGCGGACCCCACTGTAGCCTTGAGTCAATCGTTATCCCCAAGAAAACAGTTTCATTGACAAATTCTAGTTTCTCTTGATTCAATACTATGTCACAATCAGTACTTTTGACATTTGGTAGAGCAAATCTTATGCACTTCGTTTTTTTCCCATTTAATACTAAATTATTAACGGTGAACCAATTATGAACCTGCAGTAAGGCGTTATTTACGTCATCAAGATTCGTGGCACGTCTGTTTACCTTAAATATTAAAGAAGTATCGTCGGCAAACAATACCATTTCAGGTTGGTTTTTAAATAAATGGGGTAGATCATTAATATAGACTAAAAAGAGAAAGGGACCTAATATCGAACCTTGTGGCACACCCATGCTTACTTTTAAGCCCATTGAATTGACACCATTTATTTGTACTTGCTGATGTCTATCGCTTAAATACGATTTCATTAAACTGAGCGCAAGATTCCCTAAACCGTAATGTTTGAGCTTTATGAGAAGGGTTTCGTGGTTGACGCAATCAAATGCTTTGGAGAGGTCACAGAAGATCCCTATGGCATCTTGTGACTCTTCCCACGCAGTAAATATATGTTTTAATAAGGTGACACCGGCGTCAGTCGTACAACGTCCTTTGGTGAAACCATACTGTTTCTCATGTAAGATTTTGTTGGTGTTAAAGTGAATGAGCATTTGATTAAGCATTACTTTTTCAAACACCTTGCTGAAAACTGGCAAAACGGATACGGGTCTATAATTATTGGTGTCTTTACTGTCACCGGATTTGAAAAGTGGTATTACCTTGCTGTATTTCATAAGGTCCGGGAAGACTCCCTGGTCCACACACAAATTAAATATTAAGGCTAAGTACGGAGCGACAGTCTCAATAATAGCTTGACAAACTTTAATCGACAGTCCCCATAGATCTTCGGTTAATTTGACTTTAATTTCCTTAAAAGCTTTAATGACTGCTATGGGGTTTATATGTTTAAATTGAAATTCAACCGGACAGGCTGAAACGTTCGCTCTTAATAACTCAATAGAAAGCAAGGGTGACGAATTTAAGGTTTCAGTAGTTTTAAGTGGGATACCAGTGAAGAAATCTACAAATTCTTGAGCAACTTCGTTTTTAGAACTTAAAAGGCCACGTGAAGTCTCTAGAGTGATATCATTATTATATTTTTTATTTCTATTCGTTTCACTATTGATAATTTTCCAAACCGTTTTTATTTTGTTATCGGCGGATTTAATCTTGTTACTAATGAATAAGGCTTTAGCTACTTTGCAAGCGTTTTTAAAGATTTTAGAGTAACTTGCAACATATTTATTGAAAGTTTCTGAGTTAATGTAGGGCTTGAGACCGTACAACTCAAACAATCGCTCCCTACTTTTCCTAATGCCCTTAGTTGCCCAGTCACTGAACATAAACTTAGGGCAAATAGATTTAGTTTTCGTTTTTATTGTATTATTGAACTCCGTGTGAATCACCGAAAAGAATTCTTCATAAAATAGATTTACATTGTCGATAATCTGGCTTGGAATGCCTAAATTACTAATTAAATTATCATTAAATTTATTTAAATTGCTGGGTGTTATCTGCCTAGATTTTATTTGGATTTTTTGTACTGGTGTGAAGGATTCAAACACAACGACTTGACCGCTGTGATCCGAAGGAAGGTAATTTACAATGAATTTATCCAAGTAGTCGCAGCAACAAAAAACATTATCCAGACATGTAGCAGTATTTGTAGTAATTCGGGTTGGATCCGAAAACACGTTTAATAAATTAAATGATTTAAAAAGATGCAAAAATCTACTGCTATTTGAATTTTTATCTAAAATATTAACATTAAAGTCGCCACATATAACCACTGATTTATTACCAGTTACAAGTTTTGCTAAAACATCTTCCATTACTGACTCAAATGTAGAGTAGTTTTGATAATTTGGGGGCCTGTAAACGCACACTATTACATGCTTATCCAGCTCAACACAAGATAGCTCAATATTATGTTCAATCGATAGTTTAACAATATCATCACGAGTTTTGAATTTAATTGAATTTTTAATTAAGATTAATGAACCTCCTCGCAGCATTGATTTACGGTTAAAACAGCTACCCACCGTATAGTTTTCATAATTAATAAGCATTTGGTAATCCTTAAGCCAATGTTCAGTAAAACAAATAATGTCAAACATACTTTTCTCTAAAAACAATTCTATTTCTAATAATTTGGAAGAAATGCCTTGGATATTTTGGTGGAATAAATTCAAAGTGTTCTGCTGAGGCCCTTTTTTACTAACTAATTTAGAGCAAGAAGATACCTTTCTGTTGATATGTTTAACAATATTGTTAATGGTACCTTCTGTTGTCTTACTTCCTAGTTTAAACTAATATTAATATCTGGAGTGAGCCCAGAGTCTCCTGTGCCATCACCAGACAACAAGATACTATCACTTAAAACTTCTAATTGAGAGTATTCCACGGTGACATATGGAACCTCCTCCGTACAATGATTGTAAACATTTATAGCACTAGTGCTATATTTATCTAAGGTCACCTCCTGTACATTAGTACCATGACTAATAGTCGCAGTGTCCACAATATAAGCTAACTTCGACATACTACTTATGTCTGTGTGAATATTAAAAGCTAATAGCCTAGCTATTTTGTGTCTAAACCTAACAGGTAGATACACATTACCTGGAGTCGACTTAAGCTTATCAACAAAAGTGTTGATGTCAAGATATACAAGCTTATCACAATAGTGACCTACTAAGAAATGCAAATGATTGTTTAACATGTATACATAATTGTTTTTCCTATCACAAAGTCTTTCAAAATATGGAAAAGCACACAATATAATTTTACTACAATCTAACTTTAACAACTCTGTTACCCAGTCAGTGAGGTCTTCCTTTTTAATTTTAGAACTGTTACCAACACATATAGTAATGGTAGTATCAGGACCACAAACAGTTTTTGACACTGGTGTCATAATCTGCTTAAAGGTTGACCCAGGCATACAATAATTTTGTGTACAATAACTCAGGTTATTACTAATTAATTTTCCTAGCCCTCTACCTAAACCATCAGAAAATAAGTAAAAAGATGTCACATGTCTTCGAATTTTTGGGTTCTACGATATTTCGGTTACCGCACGATGATTTCTTCACCATTTTGAGAGCAGTGGCAATGAAATAAACTACACAAAGTAATGCGCCTGCCTGGGTACGAACGACTTACTGCCGTCGACTATAAAGCACTTACCAGTTCACAACTAACAGATCCAGTAGTTACTGGAGCGTTCTCGTCCTTACGATGTATGACTCGTCTTCTGACGCTGTCGATCCGCTGATCCTTTATCGAGGAGTCATTACTTATACGGTTACTGAAAACAAAGAAAAGATACATAAACTCACCCCTTTTTCCCATGGGGGTAGGCAGAAACCACAGAACGCCACCTGCTACGATCCTTACATACTCCTTTTGCCTCGTCCACATTTATACATCTAGTCATACATACACGCACGCCGCACGTAAGGCAAAACGATCGATTTACGACGACAAAAGTATTTAAAACAAAATCATTGAAATACGCTTATTACATATGTTAGGTGTTCTCAACCCTTCAATGGTCTAAAATCAACAAAAGTTTTTTTTTTTTGCGAGCGAAACTCGTTTGCAAAAGCCGCTATTGTTTGACTCTTCGCTTATTGTCAGGCGTGCAGCCAGTATTCTACTAAACTCGGTGCGAATACGTTGTGTTGATGTGCAGTTGTTTTAAAGTGAAATCTTGTTTTTTAGTATGGATGCATTACCATGTAGTAAGTACTTAATTTTAAACCTATTATTGAGTTCTTTCAACACTTTAAAGATAGAGAATAATCTAAATATATCGATAGACTTAAAATAATCTTGTATTGCTGTAGAAAAAATATTCGTGAGAGCTTTTCTAAAAAGTTCCAACGAGTTCCAGTTTAAAGTTTGTTATCAATAACTCTGATTGTTGTTATTGCGAGTTTTAGCTGCACATATTTGCACATTTCTGAGTATTTGTTGTTTTTGTTTCAGGTAGTCGAAATGATAACGGGGAAATGCGAACAGTTAAAAGACTTGAACTGTATTTTGTGTTAAAAAGTGACAGTTTTTTCAAATTTTCTTTTTGTAAATGTATTGAACGATTACATAAGTATATATTGGACAAATTAAATATATTGATTTTGATGATTTTGATTTTTTGATTTTAGGTAACAATCAGAATGAGGAAGACGATGACGGAGAAGATGATTTATAATGTTTTTTTTTTTTAATAAAACATAGTTTACAATTGATTTTGAGTTGTTTTATTTCAATTTATAAACTTTATTTAATATATAGAAATATAATTTCAATATATTAAAAAATCAGTACTTATAGGTCCGTAGGTTGAGTTAGAAAACGTCAAACTGCTTAGGATAGGTAATAGCCACCCAAAAATATGTTTAAATAATTAAATGTAACAAACTTTCGTAATAAATACTTTTGTCGTCGTAAATCGATCGTTTTGCCGTACGTGCGCCGGTTGCGAGTACTACGCACCTGTCCACAAAGAAATATGACAAAATAAAGGATTTATCGACCCATTCCGACCTATGGATCCCAGACTTGGTCTTTGACAACAATTCAAAAGTCCAAACTGAAGGGTCTGCCAACGTGCAATGGAGCGCAGCATTCTAGGCGTCAAAACAACCGACCGTGTACGCAACACCACACTGCACTCCAAAACACAAATTATTGATGTTGCTCATAAAGCCGCTAAGCTTAAGTGGGACTGCACAGGGCACGTCTACCGCATGCCCAATGAGCTGTGGGCCAATAGCCACTTTCTGGAGCCATGATACAGTCAGAAAGCGTCGCGACAGACCTCGTAGAAGATGGCGGGACGATCTGGACAAAACTAACGACCACTGGTCGACATTGGCTTTAAATCGTGACAACTGGAAGTAATGAGGACAGGCCTTTGCCAAACAGTGGGATCATGCAGTATTATTGAAAACAACCACGATGCAGAAAGTAACGTGCCAAACCCATAACAAAGCTGAAATGTACTCGAACTGTTAATGTTATTGACCATGTCAGTTTAAAAACGTATACTTACGGGTCATCCTCCGTTATATGATTAGAAGACAACCTCAAATGTCGATTGTACGCCTCGTCAGTCAAGAACTTCACGTCACAAACATCACAATGTGGACCTTCGAATACAGTCTGTAAATAAAATGGACGGAAATTAGTCATCTATAGAAATATATAAAATTGAAGTTACTGTTTGTAATTCCAAAATTACAGTCAGTTGGAACAGTTGTCAGTTTTCCTTGGCTAGAATAGGAAGCTAGGATGTGAAACACTAAAAGCAATGAACTAGTGTATCACAGGGTAGTATTTTGGGACCAACTCTGTTTCTAGCCGAATAATCAGTCTAACCAAAATGTATTACGGGCAGTCGCTTCATGTAAAATTCTGGTTAGAGGAGGATACTTCAATCGGGCCCAGTGCAGGTTGGTAGATGTCACATGTCTTCGAATTTTTGGGTTCTACGATATTTCGGTTACCGCACGATGATTTCTTCACCATTTTGAGAGCAGTGGCAAATGGCAATGAAATAAACTACACAAAGAAATGCGCCTGCCTGGGTACGAACGACTTAATGCCGTCGACTCTAAAGCACTTACCAGTTCACAAGTAACAGATCCAGTAGTTACTGGAGCGTTCTCGTCCTTACGATGTATGACTCGTCTTCTGACGCTGTCGATCCGCTGATACTTTAACGAGGGTTTATTACTTATACGGTTACTGAAAACAAAGAAAATATACATAAACTCACCCCTTTTTCCCATGGGGGTAGGCAGAAACCACAGAACGCCACCAAAAAAGATTTTTAGACCCTAGATTAAAGTACAGTAAAGTACTAAATAAAATATTTTAAACTTCAAATAAAATAAACCCACTCTTTAATGAGGTGCCTAAAGAACAACGTTTTAAGTTTCAAAATAATTAGACACTCATCAGAATAATTGTACGTGTTGTATTTATATTCTTTTTGCCTACCAAAATGGATAAATGCTCACCAAATCAATTAACCAAAATTATAATACGATCGTCTCGCGACAGTATCCTTTATGGGCGGCATGGGCACGCCGGCGGAGGCCTGGCACTTCGGGGACAGAAGATATTAGTGTTATTTAATATGCGCTCGCATATTAAATAACACTAATATCTTCTGTCCGAGCGAGCGCGCGTCATGGAGATAAATTGAAAGTCGTGAAATACAATATTGGTGACATCTACACTCGAGAGCAATGAATCCGGGTCACTTAAAGAATGTTAAAAATCTCGGAAACTAAAAATGATAGGTTAATGCAATAAATTGTATTTAATAGACAATGTAATACTCCTTAAATGAAGGTATTAAAACTTCTTAGTTATTGTAAAGTTATATCATAAAAAAATCAAATTTGAAAAAGGGCCACTTTCGAAGATGGAACTACGTAATTACAGCATTTGGTTTTGCTTTTGTTTGTAATCTGTTATTTATGTGGGTACATAAACCATGTTGATAGTGCTCTAAATTCATTATTCAAGCTGATATTATGTCGCTTACGCCTGAAGAATGCACCAGAATGCTGGAAACCGGCCGGAGTCAGCGCGATACAGCCAGGACTGTCGGTGTGTCGCTGTCAACAGTACAAAGAGTTCTCCGACGTTACGAAGAAACTGGTTCTAACCTACGCAGACCAGGAACGGGTAGAACCAGGTGTACCACAGCACGAGAAGACCGATACTTGGTGAACACCATGCTTCGAAATCGCTTTCTCACAGGAACTGAACTCACAAATCAGTTTCGACGCCTCGGAGGAAGTAACCCAAGTGCATGGACAGTAAGACGTCGGCTTGCTGAATCTAACTTAAAACCCCTTAGACCTGCAAACGGCCCTAAACCACACCTCGGACACTCCATACAACGCCCGCAAAATAATTACCTATTACTACTACATAAACAAATAACGTTTGTGCACGACGTGCACGTGCAAATGTGTGCGTAAACTCTAGTAGGGTTATCGTAGCCTAAAAAATGGCGCGGAAAGTGCACGGTCTGCGTCGCGAAAACCGAACGACGACTAATACGAGCGCGAGCCATTGCTCAAGTGTCGACGACGAATACCTCGAAGTGCGGGGTGAGGTGCGGTATTTAATATGAGCGCGGGGAAGGGAGTGTCCCTTCTGTACGTAGTACTATTATGTATTCTGTGCCTAAACTGGAGCGTGGGCATCGTATTTCAAGACTAAGATATGCCCAGAGCCACGTAAATTGGAGTATTGAAGATTGGTCAAAAGTTATGTTCTCCGACGAATCTAAATTTATGCTCTAAAAGCACGATGGAAGACACAGAGTGTATCGAAGACCAGGGGAAAGATTCAAGCAAGCATGCATCGAAGAAAAAGTAGCCTACGGTGGTGGGTCTGTACTTGTGTGGGCCGGAATTTCTTCTGAAAGTCGCACAGAGCTGGTGATCATAGAAAACGGCTCTTTAACTAGCGAAAGATATGTGGAAGAAATCCTCAATGATCACGTTGGTCCATTTATGGTCAATTTAGGTGAGGATGCTATATTTATGCATGACAATGCCCGACCTCATACAGGTAGGATTGTGAATGACTACCTTCAAGAGATGAACATTACTCGTATGGAGTGGCCAGCGCGCAGCCCGGATATCAACCCGATCGAGCATGTTTGGGACGAGCTAGGCAGATGCGTAAAACAACGAAACCCTCCCCCAATCACGCTTCGTGAGCTCAAAATTGCTCTCACAGAGGAATGGGAGAATATTCCCCAAAATCGTATAAGGAACTTGGTGTACAGCATGCCAAACCGCGTAAACGCAGTAATGGAAGCACGAGGAGGCAATACGAAGTATTAAAATTCAAGAAAATCGTAATAAAGTTCAAAAATTTCATGTTTCCTATTTTTGTTTTAAGGAGAGATCAGCAGTTTTTTTCTTTATGTAATTTTGTGTTAATAAAATGTATGGTGACTCATATTTTTTTTACTTTCATTTAAGGAGTATTACATTGTCTATTAAATACAATTTATTGCATTAACCTATCATTTTTAGTTTCCGAGATTTTTAACATTCTTTAAGTGACCCGGATTCATTGCTCTCGAGTGTATTTAGTGATAATATAAAATATTTGGTCTGCAGTTAACTTTAAAGGCGTTTATAAATCTTTATGGTATAGAATAAAAAAAAGTAGTTAAAAAACTAAAAAACCCGACTGAAAAAACTGGAAAGCAAAAAACAAGCACATTTTAAATCAAACAAAACTTGGAAGCAGGCGCGGTGCATTCTATTTTCATTTCATAATTTAATATTCAAATGAACCCCGCCTGCTTCCAAGTTTTGTTTGATTTAAAATGTGCTTGTTTTTTGCTTTCCAGTTTTTTCAGTCGGGTTTTTTAGTTTTTTAACTACTTTTTTTTATTTCCAACTTTTTAGTTATTTTGTGATAATTCTTTCGTTGGTCACGTAAAATTCTTCGCAGATGATTTAACTTTTGTGCTTGTTTATAGGATTTGTCACTTTGACTTTATTTTAAACATAGAAGTGTTTTATATTTTTGTAATCTCCTTTTAAAACCCTTCATTTTGATACCCTACTCGATGGTACACACGGCTATGGTACCACCTGATAATTACCACCCGCCCTTAGATATAACTTTAAAGTTTGACACAGCTTCACATGTTCGTCCTATGCCCGTTAGTAATAGTGATGTGTCTAAGGACTGGAATTTTAAAAAGTGCGATTATGAACGTCTTTATAATCTACTTAATGAGGAATCTTGGAGTACCGTAGTAGAGTCAACTGATATTACTTTTTGCACGAATACTTTTTATGAAATTATTTATAATATTTTTAACGACTGTATGCCAAAAAAACTACGTAATAGTGCCAGTCGCAAACGCTATCCTGTTTGGTACACCCGTGATATAATTGCGGATCTTCGACGTAAAACAAAACTACATCATGCTTGGAAAAAGTCCTCTTGTTTTAAGGAATACAAGGCATTTTCTGATTTAAGAGCAAACCTTAAGCACCGCATTAATATTGCATACAATTCATATTTACATCATGTAGAGCGTAATATAAAAAACAACCCGCGACAGTTTTGGCAACACATATCCACCCTTCGATGCAAAGGAGGATTTGAACCTACAATCAACTATCAGGGTCAATCACTCTCGGGTATCGATGCGGCTAATGCTTTTGCTGATTTCTTTGCCAGTGTTTTCTTACCTGAAACACCTGATTTAAATGTCTCACAAATATGTACTCTTGATACCTGCAGCAATAGTAACTCCATCAGTTTAGCACCATTTTCTATTAATGATGTAGAACGTGGTATCGGTAAATTAAAACTCAGTAGTTCTGTAGGCCCGGATAATATTCCAGCCAATATCCTTAAACAGTCTAAAGCTTCCATAGCCAAACCTCTATGTCATATATTTAATTTATCACTAAGCACTGGTAAATATCCGTCTCAATGGAAACTATCTAGAGTTACGCCTATACCGAAAACAGGGGTAAAATCATCAGTTGAAGACTACAGGCCTATTGCTATACTGTCGGCCCCTGCTAAAGTATTCGAACACATTTTATATAAAGAAATTCAAAGACAAGTGGATATTTATATGTGCAATGAACAACATGGTTTTCGCAACAAAAAGTCAGTTAACACGAATTTGCTGACATTAGTTGATTTTATTTCTTCTCAAATGGACCGCGGACAGCAAGTTGATGTGCTGTACTTCGATTTCCGTAAGGCCTTTGATAGAATTAATAACGACATCTTGTTACGTAAGTTAAGTGCCATAGGATTTACACCCAGTCTTCTTCTTCTGATTTCTGACTATCTCCGTGACCGTCAGCAATTTGTTCGCCTTGGCTCATACAACTCCCATGCGTATCATACACGATCAGGCGTGAGTCAGGGTTCCATTTTAGGGCCCTTGCTCTTCTTAATTATGGTGAACGATCTGCCACAAATTATAAAACATGCAAAATGTCTACTTTACGCCGACGATCTGAAAATATATGCAACTGTTGGCTCCGTGTCTGACTGTATAGCTCTCCAGCGTGATATCGATGCCTTGAGTGAATGGGCTGCCACCAACAAAATGGAATTTAACACATCCAAATGTCAAATTATGAGCTTTGGCCGCATGCGGAGTCCTATACAGTACGACTACGGAGTGAACAATGAGTCTATAGCCAGAGTATCCTCAGCCAAAGACCTCGGTGTAACGTTTGATAGCAAACTGACGTTCCATACACACATTATAGGTTTGGCTAAGGAATCTTTCCGACGCTTAGGTTTTGTTTTACGTAACTGTCAAGGTTTTAATAACCAGGCAGTTATTAGGCTTTTGTTTAACGCATTAGTTCGGTGCAAGCTTGAAACTAGCGCTTGTGTGTGGAATCCTCACGAGGTTACCTATATGCTCATGCTGGAAAAGGTGCAAAAAGCTTTTCTCAGGTACCTCTACAAACGAGTGTTTGGATACTATCCCTATATGTATCCTACTAAATTCCTTTTAGGATGTTTAAATTTTAATTCCCTTAAAGTTAGGCGGGCTGTTGACCAAATAACAACAGCGTATAAAATCATACATGGTCACACCGACGCCTCAGACTTACATCCGGAGCTGTGTCAATTATTTGTTCCAAATAATTATAATCGCTCTAGAAAGCACAAATTATTTAATGTCCCATTTTGTCGCACTGTAGCTCGGTCCACCTCCCCTATACCGCGTATGCTAACGATGCTCAACGCGCTCGTGGAGACCAACCCTGAATTGGATTTGTTTGCTGATGAATGGAAGACGATAATGTTAGAATGCTTGTGGTTTTGCGAGAAGACCGAATAAAAGGATTAGTTAATTTAGTATTAATGGCTTTTGCTGTACTAAATGTAATAAATAAATAAATAAATAAATAAATCAAGCTATACAAAACCAGTATAATCTGATCGTTCATTGTGCGAAAAGATCTAGTAAACTGAGGCCAAGATTAACTGGTTTTGTATAGCTTGATGTGTAGCCGTGTGTACAAGAAAAAAATATTTTTTTTGAACTCCGCGATTTTGCCCCCAAAATCCGAAATTTTTCCTTGTTTTTTGATTTTATTGCAACCTATAACACTCGCGCCATCAAGACGAATCTAATGACGTAAGTTTCATTCAAATCCCGTCTTTCGTTTAGGAGTTATGAGGGAACAAAGAAACAGACATACATACATACATACATACACGGCAAACACATAACCCTCCTTTTGGGCTTCGCCGCAGTCGGGTAAAAAGGAAAATAGGTTCATTCCTACAATACTTTAGGAAACACAATTTGGTGAGCATTAATCCATTTTGGCCGGCATTTCGAATTTTGTTGGTAGTAAAATAGGTTCTTTTCTGGTAGGCGTTTAAACACAAGCCCAAAGAAATATGACAAAATAAAGGATCTATCGACCCATTCCGACCTATGGATCCCAGACTTGGTCTATGACAACAATTCAAAAGTCCAAACTGAAGGGTCTGCCAACGTGCAATGGAGCGCAGCATTCTAGGCGTCAAAACAACCGACCGTGTACGCAACACCACACTGCACTCCAAAACACAAATAGGGGATCGGACTGGGTCAAAATAATATGATTCTGTTTAGTCCGTAAGTTAGAATATCGAAAAATATTGAATACGTGTTTTTTGTTTTATCAAATCAATAAAAAATGACGAAGATAAAACGCGTCAAAGATCTTGGAGAGGGGCTTGAAACGTCACTTGTGTCGTCAAAATGTACTATCATATGACGTCACACGAGTTTTCGAAGCACTGTATCGTCTTCATTTTAAGTTTACGTGAAAAAAGAAAAAATACGTGTCCAATAATTTTTGGAAATCTATCTGACGGACTAATTAGTTTTTTTATGTCCGATCCCCTATTATTGATGTTGCTCATAAAGCCGCTAAGCTTACGTGGGACTGCACTGGGCACGTCTGCCGCATGCACAATGAGCTGCGGGCCAAAATAGCCACTTTCTGGAGCCATGATACAGTCAGAAGGCGTCGTGGCAGACCTCGTAGAAGATGGCGGGACGATCTGGACAAAACTAACAACCACTGGTCGACATTGGCTTTAAATCGTGACAACTGGAAGTCATGAGGACAGGCCTTTGCCAAACAGTGGGATCATGCAGGCTAACAGTATTGTTGAAAACAACCACGATGCAGAAAGTAACGTGTCAAACCCATAACAAAGCTGAAATGTACTTGAGCTCTCAATGCTAATGACCATGTCAGTTTAAAAACGTATAGTCCGGTCAATTTAGACATCCAAGGTTACAAAAATTCCGACTTGGCTGAATATTGGTAGGATTGTTCAATACACTATTATAAAGGAAATGTGAAAAGTCCTCATCGATCCGGCACGTGCGAAAAAATTTACTCGGGGTCAAAGGTCACAAAACGGGTTTTTCGCGATTTTCAGCAAAACGGTAAGTTTTATCATAAAATTAGCTCAGACAAAAATTGTAGATCAGATAATTATCTATAAAAAATGTCTAAATACTTTTTTTCCTAAGAGCCACCGTTTTTGAGATATAATGATTCAAAAAGTTGAAAGAGTTGTAATTGTCATAATATGCACACGTTTCTACGCCACCTTTGAGTAGTGTACTTAGCGCGTTTTTTTTTAATGTGGTTTCCCCGGTAAGCCTATTGCACTGATCTTTTATGATTCTGTTTAATTTGAAACTATTGAATAACTGTAGATATTGAAAAGGGTTGAAAATGATGAAAGGGGTGTAAATTAAAAAAAATAAGAAAATTTATCCATCTGAATCTAAATTATCATTAACTTCTGCTTTCTCTTGTTCTTCTTCTTCTTGTTTATCTTCTTCATTCTGAGTGTTAATGGGTGTTCTGGGAGCTCGTGGCTTAATAAGAACTGCCACTCGGGTCGATCTTTAGGCAAAGCTGTGCTTGCCTAGGTCGGTCTGTGGATGGGTGACCGCCCGACATACCGAGTTTCCTCCGTGCCTCGGAAAGCACGTTAAGCTGTTGGTGCCGGCTGCCATATATAGATCTTTGGCAGTCGTTACACGTAGTCAGTGACCTGAAATTCTGACATCCAGTCTTACCAAAGGGTATCGTATTACCTAGTATTAACTGGGTTGTGGGGGTCAGATAGGCAGTCGCTCCATGTAAAATACTGGTATTCAGCTGCATCCGGTTAGACTGGAAGCCGACCCCAATATAGTTGGGAAAAGGCAACGCAGATGATGATTCTGGGTGTTAATAAATTGTCCCAATAATGACACATCACGTCGAATCCGACTCGGCTGGGCAGTGTTCGGGAAGTTGCGCGGTATCTTCTCGTCCAACTTACCCCAGTGTCTCAAGACGAAAGTCTATGACCAGTGTGTGTTGCCAGTGATTACATACGGGACCGAAACGTGGTCGCTCACAATGGGCCTCATCAGAAAGCTCAAAGTCACCCAAAGGGCAATGGAGAGGGCTATGCTCGGAGTTTCCTTGCGTGATCGAATCAGAAATGAGGACATCCGCATGAGAACCAAGGTTACCGACGTAGCCCGAAGAATCGCCAGACTTAAGGCGCATAAGAGGGACACCGTAAAAACGACCTGTTTTTCGTTGCAGAGTTAGCCGTATTGCTAAAAAAAATCAATTCCAAAAAAAATACAGTGTATAGTCAAATGTATAGGTAAAAGACTTATGCAAAAATATTTTCTAAAATTAATCAAGAACCTCGAAAAAAAAAACACAAAATCACAAAAAAATCACACGAAAAAACTTTTTCGTCTCGAAATGCTCAATATTTTGAGTAATAACTGTTATTTTTTTTTTTTCTATCTGAAAGGAAATTTAACCAACTAAAGACATAATATGTAAAAATATTTTAACATTACAGCGTATTTTTTTTTTTAATAAATTAAATCTGCGAACTATCGCTCATTTTAGCAGTCACGAGAATCAAACGCATCCCCATTTTCAACCTTATTTGTTTAGGCGATGAGTTAAGCGCGCGCTCAAGGTCGCGGGCAGCTAATGTCGCCTTAAGTGGCAATGGGCAGGGCACATTGCTCGCAGAACGGATGGCCGATGGGGCCGAAAAGTTCTGGAATGGCGACCGCGAACCGGAAGACGTTGCGTTGCGCGGCAGTGGACCGATGACCTGGTCAAGGTTGCAGGAACCCGCTGGATGAGAGACGCACAGGACCGGTCAATGTGGCGACGCCTGGGGGAGGCCTATGTCCAGCAGTGGACGTCTGCCGGCTGAAATGATGATGATGATGAATGACACATCGCATGTCTCTTCGTCAGCATCAAATGAATCTTCAATTGTTGGCAATTCAACATTGGAGCATGACCGGCCTTGACAGTTTGTACATCTACAGAACGAAACACTCCAACTTTTTTGCAACTACATTTAGCACTACATCCCTTTTTACAGTTCCAAAAAATGGTGTTTAGTAGTTTTTCTGGTGCAGGTGGAAGTAAAGTTTGAACTGGCTCTAATGAATTGTCGACCAATTTCCAACCCCAGTCTTTTGGGTTTAACTGATTACCAAGCCACACTTGAACTTGGTAATATACCCGAAAAAGATGTTGATGAGCAGCCGCTGAGGTTGGAGGAAGACATGCTAACTGCACTTGTTTTTTATTTCGAGTATTTTTAACGAAACATGCATAATATCTGAACTTATCTACGCACGTAATTTTTTTAGGAGCTCCATACATAGCGAGAAGAAAGCGAATTCCGTTGGTGATAACTTCTTGTGGAGTTGAATTACTCTTTTTAAAAACTTAAGGTTACACTGGCGTAGAAAATAAGGAACTGGGTTTATTTTACCCGAAATTTTCATATTTTATATGTGTAAGTTACACTGACCGATAGAACGATATTTTTGCTTGTATTACGGCTTCAGTGATTTATATACGTGGTGTACTTACTTATGCATATTATGACGATTACAACTCTTTCAACTTTTTGAATCGTTACCTATATCTCAAAAATGGTGGCTCTTAGGAAAAAAGTATTCAGACATTTTTTATAGATAATTATCTGATCTACAATTTTTGTCTGAGCTAATTTAATGATAAAACTTACCGTTTTGCTGAAAATCGTGAAAAACCCGTTTTTGTGACCTTTGACCCCGAGTAATTTTTTTTGCACGTGCCGATCGATGAGGACTTTTCACATTTCCTTTATAATAGTGTATTTAACAATCCTACCAATATTCAGCTAAGTCGGAATTATTGTAACCTCACCCCTATTTTTTAGTCTAATTTGACCGGACTAGTATACTCACGGGTCATCCTCCGTTATATGATTAGAAGACAACCTCAAATGTCGATTGTACGCCTCGTCAGTCAAGAACTTCACGTCACAAACATCACAATGTGGACCTTCGAATACAGTCTGTAAATAAAATGGACGGAAATTAGTCATCTATAGAAATATATAAAATTGAAGTTACTGTTTGTAATTCCAAAATTACAGTCAGTTGGAACAGTTGTCAGTTTTCAGGAACAAAATTAAAATATCTCAATATATAAGGTCTTTTTTATCAACTTATGCAATTATAATTATTTATTTATTTTATGTATGCAGTATTTTTTCTTTTGTTTTTTTTGTCTTTGATATTAATTCAAGTTACACTTTTTGAGCGTGGTGACCAATAAGAAAACATTTTTTTTCTTTTATTTGTCGGCGCTTCCGCTTTTCTAGACTGTCAATTGACATCCTGTACAAATTTAATTCCAAAAACGAACACCGAGCGCTGGAGTGGCGGCCATCTTGTAAAACGAGCAGTTCACTTTCCCGTCGGGGCTGTGGATATCGAAAGGTTACCGCGGCTCCGACACAAGGGCGAAGAAGAAGGAACATGGGTTTGGTTTTTAGTCAGTAGAAGTCTGACATTCCCCTTCGCTCTGCCCAAGAGCGGGGGGGGTTATTCGATGATTTTCCACCCACCAAAAAAAAAAAAAAAAAAAGCAGTTCACTTTGGAGCGAGGTCGAGTGCGTACGGAACCACGTGCTCGGTGGACGTTATATTTTAGTCTAAGTGTACTTTAGCTTAGATAGTTATTTTGTGAGACAATTGTTTTAATTATTGAGAATTTTAAGTGCAGTGATTGTGACAATTGTGATTTTATTGAAATACCGCCTCCATACCCGATAATCCACGCCTACCTGAACATGGAGAATAAACATGATGAAGGTCGAAAGACTTCATATTAAATAAATGAGAAGTTACTAATGTTCAAAATATTTTTATTATCTTACAATACATGTAGGTTCTTCAGGAATATACACCAAAATAATTATTCATTCAAAAAATTTAAACAAAAATAACGATATTAAGAGTTTGATCTTCGAATTTCGCGCGATGTACATTATATAAATCAAAACTAACCTTCATAGACTAAGCTTGTAAGAAACTCTATGACAGATTTAAAAGAAAAAGTATTGACAGCCTGACGTAAGTGTCATAACATTGAAAAATATGACAATTATTTATTTTATTTTAGATCTACACTAATATTATAAAGAGGAAAGATTTGTACCTATTTTTGTATGTTTGTAATGAATAGGCTCAAAAAGTACTGGGCCGATTTCAAAAATTCTTTCACCCTTGGAAAGCTACATTCACCCTGAGTAACATAGGCTACTTTTTATCCCTGTATTCCCACGGGAACGGGATCTACGCGGGTGAAACCGCGGGACGTCCGCTAGTATTTTATAAGAAAACGAATCGTTTTAGACCGATTCGCAGAATAGTACCGCCCCTAAGACGACCCACTGGCCTAGTAATGCAAAAACCAATGAAACTTATGATATGCGTACTAATAATAAAATGAATGTATATAGAGTACTCACTCATTTTCTTTCACTATTTTTTCGTGACTTTCTTCATTAATAAATGCACTTTGTTTATTCATATTTAAAACACTTTGTACTCAAATTATACGAGTAAGAATATTTTAGAAGGAGAAAGCAGAGAGACAAACAATTATTTAATTTGACAACCTCAGTTGACAACCTTGTTATTTTCCGTAACCATAGCAAACTGCTTTAAAATTTGCGTTACGAAATTTCTGGATTCGCTCTCCACGCTCAAGGCCCGCGATAGAAGCTATATTCTTATTTTTTTTTAAGCAATAGCTTAAAAAAAAATAAGAAAAACGCATTTAAGTACCTACTCATAAAGGATGAGTTTGTTCTAGAATGCCAGCAATTTATTATTTTAAGTAAAAAAAAACACTTAGTTTTTTTTTGTTTAGATATCTTTGGTTAGACCTGCTGAACGCTGTGTTAAAATTTGTCCACCTATTTTAATGGGACCTTATATAATGTAATAACAATTTGCCCGACCCGAGAATCTAACTCAGCTGTCGCATTTGCGACTACTGAGCCTCGTTTATCGAGTAAATTTTTTCAAATTTTTGGGGGGGGTATGAGGAACAGGGTGTAAAGTTCCTCATCCCTCATGGAAAGGGAGGATCCTCCGACCAAACGGATAGCGCGATGTAGGATTTGTCAATTAGTTCTCATGTGTTGCGATAGAAGTCGCTGTTGCCACAATATATAATAAAAAAAAAAAAACTTACTTTAGCATCAAAGAACTTATGCCACTTTTGTTTGTGTACCTCCACGCCTTTCTTTCCAACAAACGTGTAGCCACACAGTTCACAAACACACGAAGACATGTGATATAGACGGAGGTGGTTTTGTAACGTTGTCCGTTTTCTGTGGAACAAGATAGTGTTTAAATGTAGATATAAGAAATAGAGTAGTTAAATGACTAAAAAAATATGATTCTGTTTAGTCCGTCTGTAGATTATCGAAAAATATTGGATACTTTTTTTTTAGGGTTCCGTAGTCAACTAGGAACCCTTATAGTTTCGCTATGTCTGTCTGTCCGTCCGTCCGTCCGTCCGTCCTCGCTTATTCTCTGTGACCGTTAGCACTAGAAAGCTGAGGTACCAATATGTGTATCAATCACGCCGACAAAGTAGTAAAATAAAAATTGGAAAAAAAAAAAAAATAATTTCAATCCTATCGTGTGATATATTGTTGTAAAGTTATTTAAGAATGAATAGGGGTTTATAATAATAATAATAATAATATTCCACAACTATCATACAACGCCATCTAGTCCCAAGCTAAGCAGAGCTTGTGTTATGGGTACTAGACAACTGATAAATAATAATAATACTAACTGGTTTACTGAAATCATTTTTTGATAATGTCAATAATTTCGGAAATAATCGCTCCAAAAGTAAAAAACAATGCCCCCAAAATTTTCTAAACTTATGGTTCAAAAGTTAGAAGGGGGGGGCTTCTAACTTTTGAACCATAAGTTTAGAAAATATGAAAACAATATGAAAAGTAGAACTTTATAAGGACTTTCTAGGAAAATCATTTTGAACTTGGATGGAAACAACAGATGGAATCATTTATAAACCAATATAATTTGGTCCTTGAATCGTATGAGCGCCTATACAATCCAGAGGTCAAGTTTCATTGGCCCGTAGATGAAATTGTATAAATTATAGCATCCCGTTTTGGTACGGAACACTTCATGTGCGAGTCTGACTCGCACTTGGGCAGTTTTTTGTTTTATCAAATTAATAAAAATTGACGAAAATATAACGTGTCAAAGATTGTGATTGGGGGCTGGTGACGTCACTTTCTGGTAAAAAAATTACCAAACTATGATTTCACACGAGTTTTCGAAGGTCGTACTGTATGTATCGTCTTCATTTATTGATCACGTGAAAAAAGAAAAAACACGTGTCCAATATTTTTTGGAAATCTATCTGACGGATTAATTAGTTTTTTTTTGTCAACTACCCTATTTCGCCTAATGTGTCACGCGTTTAGAAAACTTCGCGGGCATACTCAGCGCTACACTCAGTGATATGTGCGCCGCCCCTTATGGTACATCAATGATGGGAGAAAAGCTAGTTTATACTTAATAAACTTACTAATATTATAAAGCTAAAGAGTTTATTTGTTTGAACGCGGTAATCTTAGGAACTACTGGTTGCAATTTAAAAAAAAAAATTGTTGGATAGTCCATTTATCGAGAAAGGTTATAGGCTATATAACATCACGCTACGACCAAAAGGAGCGATGCATAAATAAAAAATGTTACAAAAAACGGGATTATTCCGTAAACCACTCTCTCTTAGGTGACGCAGACGAAGCGTCACCTAGGAGATTGCGCGGGTCAGCTAGTATAAAATAAAATACTCACTCGAACTCAACGGAGCATTGCGGGCACTTATACTTATTACCCGCGTGGTACTTTATGTGTCCTAATGCGACGTTCCTGAAACCATAGACAATCACGTTTATAAAGAAAGAAAAAGTATATTATATTGGTTTCACACAGGGCAAAATAATTGACAAACATTAAAAAAGTAAACCTAAGAGAAACACTTAAAATTAGGAAATACTTAGATTAAATTAAAATAATCCCGTTTGAAGCCAAAAGGTCACTATCTCATGGTGCTATTGACTTATGACAAATGTCACAGCGCTGGTATTCTGATAGATTACATTCATTCATTCAATCTAAGCGTGGCCGGGCTAGGACGGATACGGTATAGCCCGGCCACTGAAAATGGTGTAATGTGGTACTCATATTTCTCTTTGGGGGCGTCCATAAATTACGTGAGGTGTTTTTTTAATTTTTTGTCCCTCCCTCCCTCCCTGGTGAGATGTCGTGAGATTTTATTCGACCCCTTCCCCCATCCCCCAATCTCACGTGAGATTTTTCAAAATGTGGGTTTCTTACGTAAACGCGTTGGATTGTTATTGTAAAAAAGAAAAAAAAATGCTTCGTGCTTTTATTTACGACTAGTTAAGACTAGATCAATATTGCTGACAGTTTAATTATAAGTGTATTAAAGCATGATTGTACAATCTGGATTAAATGGACCAAAATAGTTTTTTTTTTTTGTTATTCAGAAAAAAAATTGCGTGATATTTGCCGAGACCCCCCCTCTCTCCAACGTAAGATTAGATGAGATTTCACTCGACCCCCTCCCCCCCTAAAACAACTCACGTAATTTATGGACGCCCCCTTTCTGGTACCAAAAAGTACATATCCGTACAGTCTACTGCCATAACCATAACCTTGTTTGGCATCGTGGCCGGGCCAGAACGGAATACACGCTGACAGGGAGAATTATTTTTACAAGTTGTCCCATTATCCACTAGTGGAGAAACCGGGGGTGGACACTAGGAATCTGTATTTAGTGAAATTCAACGCAATCAAGCAAAGACTAACATATTTGCACTAATTTATGCATTTTTAGGGGGGTTGAGGGGGTTAAATCTCACGACATCTCACCAAGGGGGAGTAGGACAAAAGCACAGTTGCGTAGAGACAAGAGAATGAAGACTTACCGATTCTTCGTGACGAACGGACAAAGTTTACATATAAACTCCTTAGTGTGTTGGTTATTCATATGCGCGCGCAATTTTCTGGCAGTCTTCACACGGACATAGCATATGTTACATTTTAACGGACCACTTTGCTGAAAGAGAAACATAATAAATTAATCATTATCATCATCATTTCAGCCGAAAGACGTCCGCTGCTGGAACCGGTCCCGTACGTCTCGTATACAGCGGATCCACACAACCTTAAACCACAGACTGACATGACGTCTGGGAGGAACTTTTGTCTGAATGGCAATGTAGGTGGGATAATTCCATCAAAGGCCGACACCTCCACCAGTTCTTTCCATCCGTTCGTGAGCGGCTGGCCAGGACATGGCTGGAGACAGATCACTGTGTTGCCCATTAGGGGATCGGACTGGGTCAAAATAATATGATTCTGTTTAGTCCGTAAGTTCGATTATCGAAAAATATTGAATACGTATTTTTTGTTTTATCAAATCAATAAAACATGACGAAGAACGCGTCAAAGATCTTGGAGTGGGGCTTGACACGTCACTTGTGTCGTCAAAATGTACTATCATATGACGTCACACGAGTTTTGTTATGTTATTTCAAAGAACTAACACGATTTGTGAAAAAAGTTATAAAATCGATAAAAAAACCGGCCAAGAGCGTGTCGGGCCACGCTCATTGTAGGGTTCCGTAGTAATATTTTTGACGTGAAAACGTCTTATAATTTGATGGCCGGCTGCACGAACGAAAAAGATAACGTCATACCGCGTTACCTCGCTTTGAGGCGTTCCATAGCAACGGCGTGTCAATTGTTTTGTTTTATTTTCTTTTCCATAGCAACGGCGTGTCAATTGTTTTGTTTTATTTTCTTAGGACGTTGTCACGTTCAACTATCGTCAGTAAACCGATTTTACAGACAACCGATTTTTTTTTTGTTTGAAAAAAGATACGTTCAGGATAATAAAATATGTAAACGAAGTTAAAAAAAATGCTTGCATATACGATTATACTACAAACTTAGTCCAGAAATTATTTTGTACAACTTTTTGTCTTTTTTGTGAAAAACTGTTTCCATCCAAGTTCAAAATGATTTTTCCTAGAAAGTCCTTTTAAAGTTCTACTTTTCAGATATTTTTCATGTTTTCTAAACTTATGGTTCAAAAGTTAGAGGGATGGAAAAACACATTGTTTTATACTTTTGGAGCGATTATTTCCGAAATTATTGACATTATCAAAAAATGATTTCAGTAAACCCCTATTCATTTTTAAATACCTTTCCAACAATATATCACACGTTAGGGTTGAAATTAAAAAAAAAATAACTTCCCACTTTACTTAAAGGGGTGCTACCCTAATAAAAAATTTTTTTTTTACCACTTTGTCGGTGTGATTGATACACATATTGGTACCAAATTTCAGCTTTCTAGTGCTAACGGTCACAGAGATTAAGCGAGGACGGACAGACAGACATGGCGAAACTATAAGGGTTCCTAGTTGACTACGGAACCCTAAAAATGGAGTAGCTACATGCTTTAGAAGTTTTTGGTGGGGGCAGTTTATAGAGCTGTCTTTGTCTAGCACGTCATTTAAAACTAAGCCATGTCTTGGTCGATTTTATTACTTTTAGGGTTCGGTAGTCAACTAGGAACCCTTATTCACACATCGTGCTCACAACTTAGGACCCAGTAATATTAATGACAATAATATCCGTGGTGCTAGGCAACTTGGCTTATCCCAGTTGTATACATCCCGATGTGCCTATTGGCCTTGTTCTGTTGGGAAGTGGAAATTGTTTTTCCTACTCCTCCGCTAGCATTCGTTGCGGGATCCAAGACAGTAAAATAGTTTCTCAGGGACTTCGTCGAGCTTCATTGTCTCGGCGCTTTTCTGGTGGTCACCACTGTTGATTACGGCTTTCAGGAGTTACAGAGGTTTGGGAACAGTGTGGCGGGAAAAAATAACCCATAAACCACGAGGACGAAGACGCGGGCAGAAGCTAGTGGGATATAAAAAAATACCTTGTATAGATGACTTACTTACCTCACTATGTTTAATCATATGCCTTTCCTGCGATTCCACGGTTTTAAATCCTTTGTAGCACACTTTACATTTAAACCGAGCCTTGATATAGTTCTTTGATTTTCGTCTTGCTAGCATTTCTTGTTTCAAGTCCTCGTCGGTTAGCATTTTCATAGTGAAAATGTTCTCATCTATAGGTAAGCATGGCTTTACATAAGGTTGCTTTTTCTTTGCACGCGTTCTCTTTTGACGAGTTTTTCTTTGGACAAAAAGATAAAACAGCTATAAGAGAACTCCAATTTAACGATAAAATTAACAATTTGATGTACAGACGTTAGGACATCAAGCTAACTGGGCAGCCCTCAGTTGGGAATCCAGTTCTCTTAGAATCGGTGGAGAGATGACCTGTCTGGGACGGATCTCACAGAGTTGCGCGGGGTGGGGCGCTACCTTTCCAAAACAAAAAAGAACGGAAACCGTCTGTAATACTAATATTACTATGATTTAGGAAAAACGAATATTTATCAGCCTGGGGGTAATTTAGGAACAGTCAAATAATCTGCAAATTTCTTAGCTTGACACCCCAGAGGTTAATAGATTTTATATTATCGCTAAATTTCGCTAATCGCATTACTGTTATTTATTTCTTCACCACTGCTCTCAAAAAAGTAAAATACTAAAACCCGACTACGACAAAAAAAACGACGCTGAAAAAGTATGAAACAAGATTTTCAGGATATAACAAAAAGAAAAGCCGTAGTCACACGGTATTAAAGTGTTTAGGTTGGTACCTATAACGTGTGACTACGGCTTTTCTTTTTGTTCTATCCTGAAAATCTTGTTTCATACTTTTTCAGCGTCGTTTTTTTTGTCGTAGTCGGGTTTTAGTATTTTACTTTTTTTTATTTATACAATTTTGGTGTTAAATATTTTTTTTACTCTTGACTTTTTGTCCGCTAGAGGACGTGATTTTAAATTTGAGCAATATTTCGGAAATGTACAAGTGAGGCCCTTTTAAATGATACCAAACACGGAGTGTTTATCTCCATTTTTATTTTTTAAGCCTTACTTTTTTTGACACGTCACGTAGCCTATGTTCAGCGGAAAATTAAGACGGTTCTAACGATACCTCATATGTCGAGTCACGATAAGTAGATTAGAAGCTATGAGGGAACAGATGAAGATACACACATACATACATACCTACATACAAACATACATACATACATAGCCAGTCAAAATCATAACCCTCCTTTGGCTTTGCCGTAGTCGGGTAAAAACAGTGAAGGAAAACATCGTGAGGAAACAGGCATGTCTTAGAACCAAAAAAATCGAAGACATGTGACATCTACCAACCCGTACTGGGCCCACGTGGTGGATTATAGCTTACGATATTCCAAGGAGTATAGGAAAGGCTTGACAGATGATGATGTGTATGGTATAATATAATGAATAACTTACTTCACCCCAATAATAACTTCATCATCAACAATCTTCGCTTTCTTCTTCAACTTCTTTGCTTCTTTCCTGACTTTTTCTCCTTTATTTTTAACACACTGAAATTCATCTTCGTCATCATCATCTTCACTTGTCATAGCCAAATCCATCAATTCATCATCATTAGTCTCAATAATTTCTGTCAATTTAGCCGCAAAATTGATCTTTTCCATTTCTTCTCTCTCTCTTTTTTCTTTCCAGAAGACTTTATCAACATCTTTTCTTGATTTTTCGACAAAATCATTTTCTAAAACTGTTTCGACATTATCATTATCACTAAAGGCATCATCATCTAAAAATGTTTCGTCTTCAACAAACTCGATTTCATTATTAGGAATAAGATCTATTTCAGTTTTGAAATCAGTGTCGGGAAAATTTTCAATAATATCTTCATTTTTTCGTTCGTCTTTAATAGTGATTCTTTCTGTTACTAAGTGTTGTACGTCTACTTCAATTTCCTCGTTGTTAGGTATGCCTATAACTTCTGCTTTTATAAAAGTGTTTGGGGCATATTCTTCGCCATTGTGACTATTAAATCTGAAAACTTCTTGTATGGCTAGGCCAGATTTTAAATTAATTTGTTGTCCATGTATGTTTTGTATGTCGATGATGGTTAGCTGAAACCAGTATATTAATATTTAGAGAATTAAGGGGTGACTTAATTTCTACACATACACTACAAAACAAAAATACAAAAAGCTCCAAAAAGTAAAAAAATCTGTTTCGGTTCAATTGAAATAAATCTCAAATTATAGCTTATGATCAGTTATAATATTTACAATGAGATAACAGTCAAATTAGCCTAATATACTTACATCGGCGTTGGTCTTTAGGTGATCTTGCAGCAATGCATCGCTGAAAAGCGCTTTAGATCTGAATGCAGAGGCTGACTGCAGCCGCGCGGTGCACTCCCAACATATACCCATTGGGAGTCTGTTCAGGTGGTCTGTGCTTGGCTGGAAACATGATACAATATCATCATCATCATCAGCCTATAATGTTCCCACTGCAGGGACTCAGGCCTCCTCTCTAGGAGAGAGATGGGCTATAAACCACCACGCGGGCCCAGTGCGGGTTGGTAGATGTCACATGTCTTCGAATTTTTTGGTTTTAAGACATGCCGGTTTCCTAACGTTGATTTCCTTCACCGTTTTGAGAGCACTGGTGATGAAATGAATAACACAAAGTAATGCGCCTGACTGAATTCGAACCCTCGACTCACTGTTCGTTAGTCGGGGCCGCCACCACTGCTCTTCAATACAATAATGTAATATACTATTACTAGTGACCCGCCCCGGCTTCGCACGGGTGCAAAAAAAGGAATTAAAACTGTACGAGCTCACTCGACAATTAATGCTGACGCCCGTGATCACGTCATGTACTTACATTTATACATTACTAGCTGATGCCCGCGGCTTCACCCGCGTGGATGTCGTTCAAATTATATACTAAAACCTTCCTCTTGAATCACTCTGTCTATTAAAAAAAACCGCATCAAAATCCGTTGCGTAGTTTTAAAGATTTAAGCATACAGACAAACAAACAGACAAAAATAGCGACTTTGTTTTATACTATGTAAGGATTGCATGCGCATTACTGTAATTATAGTTAGTTCAATAAAGCCGCTTGGTGACTACACATGTCGGGCCTTTTCTTCCACATTACACATAAGAATTCCCGGCGCACATTGCACCTCCGCGGTAGGACTCCACAAAAACCTTCCTCTTGAATCACTATCTATTAAAAAACCCGCATCAAAATTCGTTGCGTACTTTTAAAGATTTAAACATAGGGACAGACAGCGGGAAGTGACTTTGTTTTATAATATGTAGTGATAGTGAAGTGATAGTGATGAGGAAAATGTCGTGAAGAAAATTTTGAGTATGAATGTGGAGGGGATATAACAGTAGAGGAAGACCAAACAAGACGCCTTACGTGGAGACACCACATATTTACCAAACGCAAAGCCTTAGGACAAAAACTCCGCAGCCTACACTGGATGCTCAGCAAAAAGTCCCAAATGTCTCTGGAAAGCAAATTGCTTCTCTACAAATGCATACTCAAGCCCATATGGTGCTATGGTATCCAGCTTTGGGGAACTGCAGCAAACTCAAACATCGAAATCGTTCAAAGGTTTCAATCCAAAACACTACGACAGATAGTAAATATGGTATGTCGAAAACGAAAGAATTCACAACTATTTAAAGATAAAGACTGTCAAAGAAGAAATCAAAGAAATTAACACCACTTACTCCGCCAGATTAAAAGTTCACCCAAACCAATTGGCAGTTAAACAAACAATGGATGGATTGTGTAAGAAAGTGTCTAAACAGATGACGCATAATAAAGAAGTATGGAAGGAGAAGACATGCTGAAGCTACCCCAAATGAATTGGGATGAGGACAAGAGATTGATGATGATTGTAGACTTACCGGAATTCCCATGATATCTTGATACATTTTGTCCAAACCATGATCTTTTATTTTGTACATCTTGGTGTTCAATGATAGACATAGTTTACAGGTCTAGAAAACAAAGACAACTTTAGTTAGAACCATTGTAGAAAGAAAGAAAAAGTATTTATTGGTTTCACAAAGGACAAAACAGATGGACATTCATACGTAAAGTATATATTTTTTTAAATATCATGGTTCCGTATCACCAAACAATAGAACAAAATAAATATTTAATGAAAATTTTTTTTAACGCTCATTTATAGGTCAATTTACATTCAACATCAAAACAAATATCAACTGTGTGGTGCCAAATAGTGTCTCGTCACAGCCTCTAATCAAGGTCGCAAAATTTGGTAATTTTGGAATTTCTGGCAGGTTATATTTCTTTATTTATTTATTAGATGCTGAAAAAAACGAAATGACAGGAACGAGTCTACACTTGACCAGAAGCATTATTCAGGAAGGTAAAAAACTAGTTCTTTAATAAAATTAAATTCTTCTTACCTTTAAAGCAGCAGGTCCATAAACATTATCCTAAAAAACAGGTGCATAATATTAGTACTTAAATGTGAATGTGTCTGATTGTGAAAGATTACACAAATGTTTAAAAAGTGTAGGGTTTCGTCACAAACTAATAGTTTCTAGTGCAGTTGTTGTCATGTGTATTTTTTTGGCATCACGGGTCATTTTGTTTATTCTTTGGTGTTGGGAAATCATCAAATGACTCCTCCCACTCTGGGCAGCAGGGAGTGTCAGACTTCTACTGACTAAAAACCACCCATGTTTCTTCTTAGCCCTTGTGCTGAGGCCGCGGTATCTCTTTCAAACAACCTGCAGCCCCAACGGGGGGTATAACAGCCTTGATATTATGTTACATTGAGAATGATAATAAATCATCAAAATCTAACCTTAACGCATGGCACCCTTCCAACTTTGATCTTTCTGATTCCATTCTGAGTAACGATAAAATCCTCTTCATTGAAATGGTCAGAACAAACCAGTGTTCGACTCGTTGGCAAGTTTGGTATACCGAGGGATTTCAGCCATAGTTCACGCTTTTCCAGATCTTTTGGGAAACTGGAATTAAAGGAGGAAGTAAAATTTAAAACAAAGTATGAGTTAGAACCAAAAAAAACGAAGAAATTTGACATCTACCAACCCGCACTGGGCCCGCGTGGTGGATTATAGCCCATCCCTCTCCTAGAGAAGAGGCCTGAGTCCCTGCAGTGGGAACATTATAGGCTGATGATTATGATGAGGGGGAGTAGACTAAAACAGATATGGCACAGTCAGAACTAAAGTGACTGAACTAAAAATTACTACAGAATAAAATAGTTTAAATCACTTCCCCTAAGACAACCCACTGACCAGGTGCACAGGTAGGGTTGGTTGTTTCAAAGATTAGCCGGAACAAACAGACAGAAAGACAAACGTATGTGGTTTTGATCTATATACCATACTTTCTGTCATAAGCATTAAGTAAAAAGCTGTTAGCTTGATACAAACAGACACTTCAATTTTATTTATTTGTATAGTACTTACGTATGATATGTGATTCTTTCTGTAATGGAAGCACTTTTCTTCCCTTTTCCAGTATTTCCACAGCTTTCTATACAACACTTCATGGTTCACTTTCACGTAGCTTTATTTACCTTCAAGTATTCACTAATCAATGGTTTCAATGAAAGACAAACCACCACTTTTCAAACATGAAGAAATAAAAGGCAAACTTAAACTTTTTAAAGTTATATACCATATTTTAAACTAGACAAACCGAAGTACATACTTAAATAGTTAAGTACATACATAATATACAAAATTAAAACAAAAAAAGGTATATTAAGTAAAATCATATAATAGCTCGGGAAAATGAAGTCACGAGAAAGGCTTTTATTAATGAGAAATACATGTTTAAGCCTCGGTGTCGTGGCTTTTTGAAGAAGATTCAAAGTTTACACAACTTATAATCATTCCATCTATATTATTCTTTGAATCAAGCTATCATTTCACCGAATTCATCAATATTTTCCTAATCTGACATTCTGAATTTCTGACAATCAACGTCAGTCAACCCGTCAACAACAGACAACCACCGCTATCATTTGTGAGGAATCAGCTGTAGAAACGGCATAGCGACGGAGAAGTGACAGGGAAGACGGTTTTTTACAGGGAGGCGAAAAAAACCGTTTTGTTTTTCCTAGTAGTTCCAACTTCCAAGAAAAATGGTAAATGGCAATTTTACACTTAAGGGTAAACAAGCCAACGGCACGAACTAGTTGGTGGGCGGGGCTAAAATGCATGCTATTTCATCCGACATCACGAGCGAAATGCATAGAGCGAAAGAGACACAACTAAAACGGGCGCGCGAAATTTTCTATGCAGACCTTTGGTATATTTGGTTTCATGAAAAATCTATTGAATGAATCTGTTCAAAATCAAATTATTTAAATTTTTTAATAACTAATCTATGTCCGTATGGTTTCACTTTTTTCTTTTTCATACTACACACATCAAAAGTGTCTAGGGATCAAGCATTTTTATGCGGATTTCTTGAGATTGAGATGTGGCTTTGTAATAAATTTATGATTTTATAAATTTATATGGATTCTTTTTGGTGCATTTCATAATTTGAATCAGGAACTGTTAATCAAATTCGAGTAAAAGATGAAAATCAGCTGTCAATATTTTCCCTTTATAAACATACAACGCATTGAAGACATTATTAGTGCTACTGTTTCCCTACTACTGATTAAAACCAACGTTATTATGGAGCGGCGACGTCATTTAAGCATGGAAGAAATGCTCAGAGCCGTGGGAATGATAGAAGCTGGTTCCCGGCAACGTACTGTGGCTTTAGCTCTGAATACAAGTCAGAGTGTTATCAGTCGACTTTGGACACGTTACCGAAGCACTGGTACCGTGGCTGAGCGCCATGGAGGACGGTATCGCTGCACCACACGGAGACAAGACCGATACATTCAAATCTTAACTCGAAGAGCTCCAACAATAACCGCCATGATGTTAGCCGTGAGGCTTCATCACTCTTCAGGGAACTTAATTAGCGACCACACAGTCAGAAACCGCTTGCATGAAGTGAACCTTCATTCCCGAAGACCGCTACGGGTACCACCTATAGCAATGCACAATCGTAGGATTCGATATCAATGGGCTCTTGAACACAGAAATTGGGCAGAAGAACAATGGCGTTTCGTGTGCTTTTCTGACGAGTCTCGTTTTGGTATGAGACCGGATACAAGACGTATACGACACTGGAGAACCCCTGGACGCCAACAGCGATTAAAATCCTGCCAGGAAGTCCATCCTTATAGTGGTGGAACCATCATGGTATGGGCGGGTATTTGGATCGGCGGAAGAACTGAGTTGATTTGGATCAGAGGCAACCTCAACGCTCAAATTTATGCTGAGACGATTGTATCAGACGTCATCGTTCCTCTACAAGTGCAAATCGGTCCCTTATTTCAGTTAATGCATGATAATGCACGACCGCACACCGCAAGAGTTGTAAGACAGACTCTCGCCGCAGCTAACATCAATGTCCTGCCCTGGCCTGCTCAGTCGCCAGACTTGAACCCGATTGAGCATGCATGGGATATGCTACAGAGAAGAGCTCTGCCGAATATGGAGGGTATCCAGTCGCAATAAGACCTTTTTTTGTTGTTGCAACGAACATGGGCGGCCATTCCACAGCGTGATTTGGATGAACTCATTTTGAGTATGCCAAACCGATGTTCTTGTGTTGTTAGTGTTCGCGGTAGAAACACGGATTATTAATTGTTGTTACCCAATAAAATTTTAAAGAAAACTGTTATTTCAGTCTTTTTTTCGAACTTTAATGTTAGTGGTTCAAATGTCAAAAATCCCTATATTAGGAAAATGGCAATTCTGACTTGGTTTATCGTTACTGTGACAAACGAAAACACTTTATTTGATGAATCCTTAAAGAAAATTTTAATTAATATCAATCAGGAGAAAAGTTATTGCAAAAATATATGTTGATCCCTAGACACTTTTGATGTGTGTATATACGTTACTTATTTACGCCCAAAGATGAGTTAAAATCAGTGCTAAAATATGAAAGTTTTGACGTTCATAACTTCCAAATCAATATTTTTTTTCCAATTCTGCTTCCATACAGACCTAGATAATGATAAGACCAGTAGATACAATTTTTAATTTTGAACCTACACCGTCAAACAGAGGAGTAATCACCTTCATAAGTTTGTATGGAAGAATGACTGGCTTGTTCAACCTTAAGGTGGATGTTCAAGGTAGCCCGCGAAATTCAAATTTTCTTACGTTTTTAGCGATTTGCAGGCCAGTGCTAGGTTGTATGTTAGTGAAAATATGATTCGCGGGTGTAAGACGTATGTAGTTACAGAATTATAATCATCAAAATCATCATTACAACCCTCCAAGTTCATGTAACTCGCAAGAATGATTATTTCATCAAAAGGTCATTCGGTCATCAAAACGTAAGAAAATGTGAATTTCGCGGGCTACCCTGGAACATCAACCCTGTATGGACCCGCTTGTAAGTTAATAATTGAAAGAACAATGGCAGCTCCCCATACATTAAATTAGCTGAGATTAAATTCATAGACGCATGAATTTAATCTCAGCTAGGTAATTTAATGACTAATGGCTAATTTACATGAAAAATATCTTGTTTAACTCGGCGTCAATTTCTGAATTAGTTTGTGCAAGAATATTTGTTCGAGAACTCCGAGAATAATAGAAATTCAGTCATGAACTTTTGTAAACATAACCTAGAAAAGTCTGTGACATGAGTAAGCATGAGTTTTACCAATCTATAGATAGCTGTCAAAACAACTTATTTTTTTAGATTTGGGGTAATAGTCTTTTTGCCAGTCATTAATTGGAAGTAATTCATTTATTTTTATACTCCAACATTTTTACCTCTCTGCAAGGAACACTTTCACTTAGAAATAAACATTATTGTTAATGGGGAGGAAAACTGCCTTTTTATCCCGCTTGGTGGCGTCTAGGCAACTGTACCTTGCTTTGACATAACAACTGTCAAATCTTATACATTTTTTGTAAACAAGACCAAACTTCTCGTATTTTATCAATAATGCCTCATTAAATTGTAAAAACCGGGGTGTTCATCTGTTCCCTAAGCAATGGGAAAGCGCTTTGCGGATTAAAAACTTCAGGGCAAGTGATACAGCAAGGTTATGTAGTTTGCACTTCAGAGAAAGTGATTATTTCGGAATTTCGGAAGAAGTAATTATACAGGTAAATTAAATGAGACTTATTTATTCTCCAAATACATATATAAATATTTACACCATAGTCATTCTTACACTTATGTAAAATTTCAGGTAGGTAATGAACCTTTATCAAAGTTCCTGAAAAAAACAGCTATACGATCTATTCTGCTTCACCAAGACTAATCCCGAAACTCCAGCAGCTTTAGAACGTCAATACCGTTTTGAGAGAAAAAGCAAAAAAAAAACTTTTTGCAGAAGAGAAATTGCAATCTTCAAATGTATAAAAAATGTATGTAAATCTTCAATATTCAAGATCAAAGTGGACTCCAAAATTTTGATTTCGATCGTATGCCTCCAACCTAGAAGAAGAAAAAAAAAAAAGTTTGTTTTAACATAAGAAAAGAAGAAATATGAAAGATAACCTCAAATACTTAAAATGCCCACCTTTCAATCAAATCGGCCTTTTTCCCAGCAGTCGACGCATTTCTTCGTCGAAGCTCAGTACGAAGTTCTCGTAAAGATAACAGCAAGTACATTTTGTAAGATAAATCACAAAATAAACACAGAAAATCGCAACCACACACTTGCGAAAAGACATAAACAAGGTACAGTCGCTCGCAGCGCCATCTGTTCCTACCTTTTAGTGTGGCTCCCCATTAATTTCACTCCGTTTTATTACAGTAACAAACTAAAACTAATTATCCACTCAAATGCCCCGGTCCCTCCGGCGACGTTTTTCATTTATATACTTGTAACACTGTACTTACTGTCACATGAAAGAATAAATACAAAATAAAGCAGATGATCTGTTGGTATGTCTAGATGAGCTATCGAATAAAAAGACAAATGTTGATGTCATATGTATTACGGAGCACTTTATCATGGAAGGGTATCAAAAATTTTTATTTGTACCTAACTATAATTTGGCTGCACATTATTGTAGAATAGAACAAAAAAGGGGTGGTGCATGTATTCTTGTTAAAAATGGGCTACAATGCAAAGAATTGCCAAAAGTAGCCAAGTTATCAACTCCGGGCGTATTTGAGTGCTGTGGCGTGAACTTGACTAGTTATAAGATAATTATTGTGTGTATATATAGAGTTCCGAACTCGAATAATTTAAATTATTGTTTTGACAAACTTGAACTGCTCTTGCAGGAAATTTTACGAACATCATGTAAGAAAATTGTCATCTGCGGAGACTTAACATTGATGTACTCAAGCAAAATAGTGCAACTAATTACCTACTTTGAATGTCTTTTAATGAGGTACAATCTGAAACTTGCTTTGAAACAACCAACTCGCATGGCCAGTTTATCGTGCATCGACAACTTTGCGCATAACTTAAATGCATGTAAGACTGAAGTACTAGAATGGGCATTATCGGATCATACAGCGCAGCTGCATAAGTGTCCAGTACAAAAAATATGTTGTATTAAGTATTGGTACGCAACTAGAAGAGACTATAGTACGGAAAATATTGTAAAATTTAAAAACCATTTGATGGATCTTACCTTTTCAGAACTTTATGACACGGATGACCCAAATGTTGCGTATAATTGTTTCATTGAGATTTTCAAGCTACTATACGAGCTGTGCTTTCCATTAAAGGTAGTTAAAATAAACACATTAAGAAGAACTAAGTGGTTGTCAAAAGGGATCAAACTTTGCAGTAAAAATAAAAGGAAACTTTTATGGCAGTTTAGACTTAATCGTAACAACATTACTAAAACTAAATTATATAATTATTCTAAAATTTACAAAAAAATTATCCAGTTAACACAAAAAGCAAAAAACAATTACAACATAAAAACATCTAAAAACAAATCGAAAACTGCGTGGCAAATTATCAATCGTGCAAAGTATAACGTACCTAAATCTAACATAAATGACTGGCCTGTTGGTCTAGTGGTTAGTGACCCTAACTGCTATGCCGGAGGTCGTGGGTTCGATTCCCACCCAGGACAAATGTTTGTGTGATGAGCACGATCAATTGTTCTGTGTCTGGGTGTAATTTATCTATAATATGTATGTATTTAGAAATATATAAGTATGTTTATCAGTTGTCTAGTACCCATAACACAAGCTCTGCTTAGCTTGGGACTAGATGGCGTTGTGTGATAGTTGTGGAATATTATTATTATTATTATTATAAATAAAATTAAAAAGGGTGGTTGCGTCATATCTCATCACAAGGCAATTGCAGAAGCGTTTAATGATTTTTTTATTGATAAAATACAGCCAAAACTGGATGTCGACTGTAGACCTACGGCGTCTACATTAGTTAACAATAACAAAACTATGTTTTCACTCCTCTTGCTCAAAAAGAACGTCATAATAGCATACCAGAGCGGGCCTAAAATTGCATATTTTGCCCTAGGGCTAAAAGTAAATCTCGTACGACAACTTGTTCAGCCAGCTGGTGCGTGATGTAGTTTCAAGTAAAAAAAAATGTTTTATTTTTAAAAATGGAACTAAACGCGCTGAATGCCGAACTCTTTGGTAGAATGTGTGCGTTGCATTGCAGCTACAGAAGAAATAAAAAAAAGGCATTGGCCCGAAATTTTTGGAATTGTATTATTAAATTGAATTAAATTTTTAATAAAATAAACTCATATTGAACATGGTTATTTTATTTTCTCGCAATCGTAGTGAAAAGTACAGTGTAACACACGGCGCTAAAATCCCATTATAACTCGGTTCCTATTTACTACCTCGCTAAAGCTCGGTAGTAAAACTACCTCGTATATAATGGGTCATTTTAGGCCCTTGTATTACAATGTACTATTATGGCCCCTAGTATACCAGGCGATGTCAAAAAGATAATCATGTCCCTAAATAATACAAGCAGTGTGGGATGTGACGGTATTGCTACTCATATACTAAAACATGTTGCGGATGAAATCTGCGGTCACTTGAGCCATGTTATTAATCTCAGCATTAGTGCGGGCGTTTACCCGGATGCTCTAAAAGTGTCTATCGTCAAGCCACTATTTAAGAAAGAAGATAGGGAGTTGATGGAGAACTATCGGCCGATATCATTAATTCCTATAATTTCTAAAATATTTGAAAAATTTATTTACAAGGAACTGAGTTCATTTATAGAAAAACATAATATTATATGCGAGGAACAGAAAGGATTTAGAATAGGAAAAACCATTAATATGGCCATTTATGATTTTTTATATAATGTTACATTTAACGTGGATAAGAGGAATCCGGTCTGTGGCGTTTTTTGTGACATGACACAGGCCTTTGACTATGTGCAATAAGGTACACTCTTAAATAAACTGGAGGCTTATGGAATTAGAGGAAACGTCAACAATTTAATAAAATCTTACTTACATAATAGAACTCAGATAACAAATATAAACCAAATTAATATGAAAAGTAAACATGACATAGTATATAAATCTTCAGAACGTATAGTTTCATTTGGTGTGCCTCAAGGGAGTGTTCTAGGGCCTCCTTTGTTCATATTATACATAAATGATCTTCCGAAAGGCATCCCTCAACCACTGACACTATTTGCCGATGATAGCACCATAACGATACCTTGCAAAAGTGTTGATACTTATGAAAGTGACATAAATGATTCTATAAATCTAATGGTAAAATGGCTAGACGACAATAACTTAAAAATTAACCTGACTAAAACTAAATTAATACATTTTAGTCAACGGATCAATAGTAAAAGTAATTTGAAAATACACTACGATGACCAGCCTATAGAAGAAGTTGACACAACAAAATTTTTAGGACTCCACATTGACAAAAAACTGAACTGGAAAGCCCATATCGAAATCTTGTGCAAGAAAATCAGTAAATCTGCCTATGCCCTGCACACTTTGTCGTCTATAATAAGTGTGGAGGCATTACTTACAGCCTACTATGGGTTAACAGAATCGCATCTACGCTATGGTGTCATTTTTTGGGGCTACTCAACGGAAAAAGACACGGTGTTTAAGGCTCAAAAGAGATGCATTCGTTCAATATTTAAAATTAAACCTACTGATAGTTGCGTGCCATACTTCAAGACATATGAAATACTTACTTTGCCATGTCTGTACATTTTAGAAGTAGCTCTTTTTGTCAAGACAAATGCACACCTATTTAAACATGTAAATCAGAACGTTCGGCCAGTCGATATGGGGAGCTGGCTGCTACTCCAGTATTTAGTGACGATAAAGTGACGCGTATAGATGCCAGCCAAAGAATTGGTGACAGAACAGTTTGAAAGTTAGAAGCATTTATTTATGGCCGAACGACCTGATATCAGGCCGTTCGGCCAACCTGAATCTCCGTAACTGAGGACCTTAGAGAAACTGTTACTGAATAAAGACTTAGCGACGATTTGGTGACTAACAACCACTGCTTTACTTTTACTCTAAATGCCACCGGTTAAAAGCAAAATTAATTTTAGTTCCTGGAACATCAGGACGTTCGGCCAACGTAATCTCCATAACTGAGGACCTGGGAGAAACCGTTAATCAATAAAGATGTTGTGACGACACTGAAACGAACTTTTATTGTTTTATTTTATTTTATGACGGCCCCTATAAAAAGTAAATTGAGAATTTAACATCTAACCTCAAAACATTGGGATTATCAATTCCTCCACAACGAAGAAGCCCAGAGAAACCGTTAATGAATAAAGATTTAGTGACGACACTGAAACGAACTATTATTGTTTTATTTTATTTTATGACGGCCCCTTTATATAGTAAATTGAAAATTTAACATATAACCTCAAAACATTGAGATTATCGATTCCTCCACAACGAAGAAGCCTAGAAGACTCCTAAAACCCTGATGTGTTATAGGTTTTCAGTGCGATGGTGTCAGTATTTTTGTTGATTCGAGATTAATCTATAAAAATGTACTATGGTGGATGGCGACTGAAATAGGGTGACCATGTATTCGAACGAAACAAGTACCTATTTGTCGAGTAGGACTCAATCACCTATGCCCGGTTTCTGAGGCACTTTATCTGTGGTTTATCTATTCATATGCGTACATTTGATTATATAAACCACAGATAAAGTGCCTCAGAAACCGGGCATTAAACAATGAAGCAAATCACGTCGAAAATGTTGAAATAAGGTGACGATGTAGGTATTGCAACAAAATAAATAGATACGCGGACGGAGGAATAGGAGAAGGAGTGCAGATAACTAATATTTTTTATAATATGCATTAGAGATAAATTGAAAAATTGCATTGAAATGCTCGGAATTATTAATTTTACTAGTTTATTTATTTTCTTTCTTATTTAGTTTTTAAGAAATATTTAAAAATGTATTTTGAATTGTTCTTAAAAAAAGACATTAAAACATTACAAAGTAGGAATAAAAAAAAAGAGTTTCGTGTATCGGGAGCCGGGAGCTGTATCCAGGAGTATATTTACTGCCTTCTGAATCAGGCCCTTGATCCAACTTGATCGGCTCAATGACAGCCGAACTCACATTCCACATGTCAATTCTTTAGTATTTTTAGAACTGTCACCATTTAATGAAATGGCCGGGCGCTTCGTACATACAGTCTGTCTATAAAGTCATGAAATTAATGTTTGAGGAACTAAGATTATTCAAAAGTAGGGTAACACTAAATCATAGTACATCAAATGTCATCGGCTGTCATCAACTTGTTATTTATCTTGATATCTTTTGCATTTTTTAATGTTTTTCAAATCTACGTCGACAAAACTTCGAAGAAACGTGTTAAATATTAGGAAAACAAATAGGAGTGGAGCTCAGGAAATTATTTCAAAGTATATTAGCGATGTTTGTTAGAACACCAAGCTGGACAAATTTTATCAAATTTGGATGATATTTATAATCGAACAGCAGCTATAACAGGTATGTAATCGTGTTATTGTTTGTTTTTTATCTACCAGAAGTCACCAATTTACTAAATATACGATTTTAAGACTAAAATAAGCATTGTTTACATTGCGCATTTATAGGTTAGATTGCAAATGTAAGTAGCTCATAATGTAGTGCGACGTTAACTTTTGATACTTTTGGGTAATCAAATTTACCGGTGATTTTAAATATGAATAAGTTTTAACATGTTTGAAATAAAAATAGTGCGATCTATTTTCTGTTAGATATTACTTACATCTTTTTTTAAATGTTTCTTTCAGGAAAATCTGAGAGTACAGTGAAGCGTATTGTAGATGAAGGCAAACACAGATCAGGCCGTCCTAATAAAGAAATGGATGACTTCAACATAAAACGCTAAAACAGATCTGGATTTTAAATGTAGCCTAGAAGTTCTGCGTAAAATTTTGAAATCGATTGGATTTTCTTACAAGAAGTGTCAAAATAACAGAAAGGCTCTAATCGAACAACACATTGCAGCAAAACGGGCGAGAGAAAATGGGCATACAGTGGTATAAAAGTTAAAACATAACATTAATAAAAAATATGTGCGAACATTTTTCTTTTATTTACTCATTTTTATTTCAATGAAGGTCGGAAGGAAAACATCGTGAAGAAATCTGGACTTGTAATTATTATAAGTCTGAAATCGCCAACCCGTCTTGAGCATGCGTGGTGATCAGTGATCGTGCCTTCTCTGTTGAGAAGAGGTCTTTGCCCAGTAGTGAGACAGTAATGGGCTGGTATTTTTTTAATAAGATAACAGATTTTAATTAAAACCAGGTTTGCTTCTAGTACAAAATAATGTGCCAGTATCAAAACCATTTTAGTCACACTATACAGGGTTGCTATGTGCACGAGTCTGCACGACCGCAGCGCCCTCATTTATTTTCATGACTTTATAGACAGGCTATACTCTCAATACAGTTAATCCGAATAACGAAGTTTCACAAGTACAAATTATTATGTACCTACTTACCCGATATGGATGGTACCTACCTGTGGTGGTGGATGTGGATGATTGATTACAAATAAAGCATTTTTTAATTTGTGTACCAATTTATTTAAGTATTCTTGTACTTAGTCAAATTTCCCAAACTCCACTGTCAGTCACCTTTTTACTTTCGTTTGCTTTTAGCCAAAATATACGCGACTCAACAAAGCAGCGTTGGCCCAGGGGTGGCGGCCCCGACTTACGAACAGTAGGTCGTGGGTTCGAACCCAGGCAGGCACATTACTTTGTGTAATTTATTTTCATCACCGTTGCTCTCAAAACGGTGAAAGAAAACATCGTGCGGAAACCGGCATGTCTTTAGAACCAAAAAATTCGAAGACATGTGACATCTACCAATCCGCACTCGGCCCGCGTGGTAGATAGCCCATTCCCTCTCAAAGAGAGGAGGCCTGTGTCCCAGCAGTGGGAACATTAACAGGCTGTTGATGATGAATATAACAAAGACTTCACAAGTGGACACTGGTACGCAGGCATCTGCTCAACGTTGCTTGTACCTATATAATTAAATATTACGACGACGTGTTTTACTTCATTGTTTAGTTAATTGAGTAGGCACTCGACAAATAGGTAGGTACTTGTTTCGTTGGAATACATGGTCACCCTATTTCAGTCGCCATCCACCATAGTACATTTTTATAGATTAATCTCGAATCAACAAAAATACTGACACCATCGCACTGAAAACCTATAACACATCAGGGTTTTAGGAGTCTTCTAGGCTTCTTCGTTGTGGAGGAATCGATAATCTCAATGTTTTGAGGTTATATGTTAAATTTTCAATTTACTATATACAGGGGCCGTCATAAAATAAAATAAAACAATAATAGTTCGTTTCAGTGTCGTCACTAAATCTTTATTCATTAACGGTTTCTCTGGGCTTCTTCGTTGTGGAGGAATTGATAATCCCAATGTTTTGAGGTTAGATGTTAAATTCTCAATTTACTTTTTATAGGGGCCGTCATAAAATAAAATAAAACAATAAAAGTTCGTTTCAGTGTCGTCACAACATCTTTATTGATTAACGGTTTCTCCCAGGTCCTCAGTTATGGAGATTACGTTGGCCGAACGTCCTGATGTTCCAGGAACTAAAATTAATTTTGCTTTTAACCGGTGGCTTTACGAGTAAAAGTAAAGCAGTGGTTGTTTGTCACCAAATCGTCGCTAAGCCTTTATTCAGTAACAGTTTCTCTAAGGTCCTCAGTTACGGAGATTCAGGTTGGCCGAACGGCCTGATATCAGGTCGTTCGGCCATAAATAAATGCTTCTAACTTTCGAACTGTTCTGTCACCAATTCTTTGGCTGGCATCTATACGCGTCACTTTATCGTCACTAAATACTGGAGTAGCAGCCAGCTCCCCATCTCGACTGGCCGAACGTTCTGATTTACATATTTAAACGACTAGATGAAGTAGTTCCACGTAATAGGCGCGACAACAGCAAGGTATGCTCTCAAACTGCGAGAACAGCGCTCATGAGCAAAAGTGTGTTTTGTATGGCTCCTAGCATATTTAATAAATTACCCAAAAGTTGGAGAGAGTTGCCCTTATCACTTTTTAAAAATAAGCTGAGAAGTTTTTTAGTTAGTAAAGTGTATTACAATGTTGTAGATTTTCTAAATGAAAAGGACTTTTCTACTCCGACTTCAGATACATATTAAGAATACATAGTTAAGAATAATAATTAGATAATGTGATGTTTTAAATAATTGACTATTGAATGATTATATTTGACTGCATTTTCTGGACATAATTTAATTTCTATTTGAATAATATCTTGACATCAATTATTATTTAATTTTTATTTAATTTTAACTTTTTTTACCTATAAAATTTGTACGCCGTTATTGGCAAAACATGGACGCTCACAATTATGTAATTCAATACCTTGCATGTCTGATTAATCAGTTTATGTAAACGCATGTTTGACAAATAAATGATTCTTATTCTTATTCTTATTCTTAAAATGGCGACACTAAACTTGCTAAACATGAATGAAAAAATCAAATAACTTTTCATTTAAAATATTTTTTATTTTATCCGGAGTTAACTAGTTAGTGTGATACTTTGAAAAAACGTAGAAAAATAATAGAACTGCCTTCGCATATAAGTCACTTTTAGTCGCTCAAATTCAATTCAGCTAAAATTTCGCCATTGTCATCGTCATTCTTTGTTTGGAATAGGTATTTAGCGAGATAATGTAAGATAGGAAGAAGCCCAAGCACGTGTGGCTGAAAATATGAAGATAGGAGTAATTTCCATACTTCAAAAAAGTCAGAAATCATTCAAAATTATTATTTCTCGTTGAAGTTTCCTAGTTAGAATCTAAAAATTACTAAAAAGTAGACCAAATATTTGAAACAGGCGATTTTTTTGAAGATAGGAGTAATTGCCTTTATATATCACCATCATCATCACCATATTGGTTAAGATAGGAGGTATATTCAAAATGAAACCCTTATACTTCTGAGAAATCAATGTTTATTCATTGCAATTTTTATGTTGTGGGTTTGAAATTTATTATAATTATAATCCTTTAAAATTACTTACACATACATTTATCAATAAAAATATCCTACAACAAACCTTTTGACCGCCACAGTCAAGTAAGACGACAAGCCAAAAAGTACCTTAAGTCGTCAGAGTTAAGGCACTTTTTTGCTTGTTCGGCTTGTCGTCTATACGTGACTGTGACGCTCAAAAGGTTAATGACAAAGATAACGCTTAAATTACAACACTTACTAATTTCTTTAAAAAGAAGGGAATTGTTTTTATTACTGTAGTGTATGTAAACACTATCAAAGCCACCAGTGTCATTAATGACATCTGTCAGTTACACGATGGCGGGAAGTTGGAGGGCTGAGCTGAGACTTGATGGACTGGCTAGTGGCTGGTGTGTCCGGTGTGTCTGTGTTAAAGTAGTTAGTAAATTGTGTTATCAACCTATTAGGTCTGCTAATAGTGGATGCTACAATTTCTAACTAATCCAGTCACAATCTATTTACGAAATCAAGCTCCTCATCACTGCAACTATGCAGAGCTTTACTTATCAACCTGTTTAAACTATAAAACAGCTCAACTTTTGTGTCACATTTTTTTATGATGTAAGTTTAGGTTAGTATGTAAATACCTGTATGAAATGTATTCTACTATAACTCTCTAATGATAACTAATGAAGTCTCTCTATAAAAATATGCATAATCTGTTTCAGTCTCTTCGTTTACTAAAACTAATTTATTAATTACTATAAAAATGTAACAGTTGAACCAACTCATGGCCAATGACGCGCCAGACGCGTCATAAGCAAATATCATGGGAGGAATATGACGCACATTGACATGACGCACCACATCGAAATTACTTAAAAACAGAATGAAATAAAGAGAACTACCACTTTTTATCCTAAATTAGGATGATTTATAGACATTTAATGATTACGTAAGCCGTCACTAAGGCGCTTTGCACATGGAGCAACTATTGCAGCAACTGGAAACTGGCAACTAGCTGTTTACATGTATTTCAATTGGACTGCGCACATTTATAGCAACTCGAGTTTCGAGTTCCAGTGATCGTCAACAGTTTTCAGCTCAGTCAGTAAATTGTTTGGTACAAGTCGGATCAATGACCTTTAGTCCAGAGGTATTTGGCGCCGACTATAGTTTAATATAAAATTCTCGTGTCACAGTGTAAGTTGCTAAACTCCTCGGAAACGGCTTGACAGATTTTATAAAATGATGATTAAGTTATAGTACTTTTCACCCTCTTGACCCCACCCGAAGGCAGGGTAGGTAGCAAAAGGTGCAATGCAACGGATGTAGGGCACAGCTAGTTTTATATTCTTACTGCTTAACCTTTAAAATGGGCATATCAAACTTGTTCGCCTTGCGTCTAATTCTTTTAGGTCTTGGCTTCTTCAAATGCACATGGTCGAAATGAGCGCGTAGTTCGGGTAACGTTTGGAACGTTTTCTCACAGGCGTCACATTTAAACGGCCTTAGACCCGTGTGTACCTGCGAAGACACGAGAAAATATGGTTAACTAGGTTTTGCCCACGGCCGCGATAAAATTTCTCGATTCCCACGGGAAGCATTCTTAGTAAAGTCGTTTCCAGTTTGGTTAGGACATTGCAGGCTTGAATGACCTGATTGTCAGTTAAAAAAAAAAAACCGGCCAAGTGCGAGTCGGACTCGCGCACCGAGGGTTCCGTACAAACCTGCAAGGTTTACAAAGTTCGTTCATTACGACAATAGAAGTTTGATTTTGTTACAGCTTAAAGGTATTATAGACCTGAGTATTTGGTATGAATTTCAATTTAATACCTCTACGCGTTTATGAGGAAATGGGTAGTAAGTTTAAAATTATTAAAAAATAAAACCGACTTCGACAAAAAAAACACTCAAAAGTGAAAAATAAACTTGAGAAGAAAAATCAGTTACTGAAGTCGGTGACTTTTGTTTCTTTGATTTCATTTTTTTGTCACCGACTTCAGAAACTGATTTTTCTTCTCAAGTTTATTTTTCACTTTTGAGTGTTTTTTTTGTCGAAGTCGGTTTTATTTTTTGTAAAAAAGTTTTTATTTTTCACTTTTTAGTGTTTCACATGTGCTTACCCCTTCACAACGCACCGGCGTGATGTTATGTTAGGAACTGGTGTAAACAATAGACAGACAATATGAGATTTCAGCAATCCCAGTCCATTAGCTATCATTTATTGAGGAGTTCCGTTGCCTATCTCCGAAGTTCTTCATCAGATCTTCACAAAATAGTTTTTATAACCTTTGTAGTGAGTACAGGCGTAATATTATGTTGTGTGATGGCGTAAACAATGCTTAGATATGCTATAGCAACAATCGCGGTTAATCTGCTGTTATTTATTGAAGAGTTCCCCCGATTTCTACAAGATCTCATCATCAGATATTGAAATGGTGACAATGGGACCACACGGGAAGCACCAGCTTTCAAATGAAAAAAGAATCATGAAAATCAGTTCACCCAGTCGCAAGTTATGAGTTATGAACAAACATAAAAAAAAAAAAAAAAAAAAAAAAAAAAAAAAAAAAAAAATACAGTCGAATTGATAACCTCCTCCTTTTTTTGGAAGTCGGTTAAAAATATATTATGTGATGTAACTAAAAATTTATGGTTTTCGTAATTTTTCCTTTATCTATGCTATAAGACGTTGCTTCGTACCAAATTTCAAGATTCTGAGTTCACGGGAAGCACCCTGTAGGTTTTGATTCCCTTGCAAGTGTCGAAAATTTGCGGCATAAACGGCTGTATCTTTTGATTGCGTTGGCTTAGAAGTTTGATTTTTTCACAGCTTCAAGGGACAGTAGACCTGAGTAATTGATATAAATTTCAGCTTCATACCTCCACGCGTTCCTGAGAAAAAGGGTCTTGACAGACGGACGGACGGACGGACAGACGGACAACAAAGTGATCCTATAAGGGTTCCGTTTTTTCCTTTTGAGGTACGGAACCCTAACAACCGACTTCAAAAACACCAAAAAGTGAAAAATAAACTTCAAAAGAAAAATCTGCATTTTTCTTTTGAAGTTTATTTTTCACTTTTTTTTCTGTTTTTTTTTAACTGACAATCAGGTCATTCAAGCCTGCAATGTCCTAACCAAACTGGAAACGACTTTACTAAGAATGCTTCCCGTGGGAATCGAACCCACGACCATCGGGTCATTAGGCAAACGCCTAAACCACTCGACCACGGAGGCAGTGCAATGGCTGTTAATATAAATAATACTCACATTCATATGCCTAGTCAGGTTACGGATTAACGTATATTGTTTCCCGCAGACTTGACACTCGTAATACTGTTGTGTGCCATCGTGTTGTTTTATGTGAATAGCGAGCGTCCCTTTCATGCTGAACGATTTGTTGCAGAGATCGCATTGGAAGAGCTTCTGTCCCGTGTGGACCCACATGTGGCCGGATAGGGTCGTTCTGTTCTGGAGGGAAAAAAAAAATGCGTTGTAAATGTATTGATTTTGTTTTGAGTCATTTTGTATGCAAGTCATGTATCTGCGACTAATAAATATTTTAACGTGACAACGTCTAATAAATCAATTAAATTGTAGATTTCATTTCACTGCTTCTTTGTGTATGATTATTTTCTTTCAAATGATTATTTTATTCATAAAAGTATGCAATCACTTCATCAATGTTTTGTTATGACGTTGTCACGTTAAACTATCGTTCGTAAACCGACTTTATAGACAACCAAATTGTTTCTTCATTTTGTTTTACTTACCATGAAGAATTTCCCACAATGCTCGCACATGTATGGCGTGGCGCCCGCGTTCTTAGTGACCGCGAACTGCGTGCGCTTTTCGCCCGGGTGAGCGTACGTGAAGTGGTTCGTGTATACACGAAGACTTTCCAGTTCTATGCCACACTGGTTGAAAAAAAAACACCAGTTAAAAAGAAAGTCTCGTTTTCGTTTGGTCATAAATTGTCCTCAAAATGTGTCACTAGAGCTGTCTGGCGAAGTCAAGCGACGTCGCGCATCGCTAGAGGGGCCAATTAAAAAAGATGATACAAAATATTCAGTATTAAAAACTCAAAATGTCGACCTGGCGAAAGCATTTGAGTTTATTACTATAGATACCGATTCTTCTGAAGGCCAAACAAAGAGGTGGGAGATATTTCAATGGTATCTCAGCTTTCTTAAAGATTGCAGACTATACATTTTGATCACCAATTAAAGCGACGATGTGATACACTAAAAGTAAAGAATTAGTGTATCACAGGGCAGCATTTTGGGACCAACTCTGTTTCATGCCGAATATTCAGTCCAACCAAAAGTCGTTTCATGTAAAAATCTGGTATTCAGCTTCATCCGCTTAGATTGGAAGCCGACCCCAACATAGTTGGGAAAATGCTAAGTAGATGATGAAAATCTTTAAGTTAATATTGCGCCTGCCTGGGCATGAACGACGAACAGGCCACAGCTGCTCTCTAAAGCACTCACCTGTTCACAAGTAACAGGCCCAGTTGTTATTGGAGCGTTCTTGTCCTTACGATGTATGACTGGTCTTCTAATGTTGCGATGAGATACGCCGCCGAAAAGCCGCTGCTTTATGGAGGGGTCATTACGTAAACGGTTACTGAAAACAAAGAAAAGATACATAAACTCACGCCCTTTTCCCACGGGGGTACGCAGAACGCCACCTGCTACGATCCTTACATACTCCTTTTGCCTCGTCTACATCTATAGGTTATACATCTAGTCATAAACGTACGCTGGTTGCGAGTACTACGCACCTGTACACAAATAAAAATGGCAAAATAAAGATCTATCGTTGAAAACAACCACGATGCAGAAAGTAACGTGCCACCCAACCATTTTATTTTTTTTGGGGGATGGGAATCATCAAATGAATCCTCCCGCTCTAGGCAGAGCGGAAGGGAGTGTCAGACTTCTACTGACTTAAAACCACCCATGTTCCTTCTTAGCCCTTGTGCCGAGGCCGCGGTATCTCTTTTTAAAAAGACATGGTGCTTGTAACATCGTCAAAATATCGGGAACTCGAAACAAATAGTAAACATGGTAAATATCCCGTTTAGTGTTGATGATAATAATTAAAAAAAAACTGGCCAAGTGCGAGTCGGACTCGTACATGAAGGGTTCCGTACCAAAACGGTATGCTATAATTTATACAATTTCTTCTACGGGCCAATGAAACTTGACCTCTGGATTGTATAGGCGCTCATACGATTCAGGGACCAAATAATATGGGTAATTGCTGTTTCCATCTGTTGTTTCCATCCAAGTTCAAAATGATTTTCCTAGAAAGTCCTTATAAAGTTCTACTTTTCAGATTTTTTTCATATTTTCTAAACTTATGGTTCAAAAGTTAGAGGGGGGGGGGGACACATTGTTTTTAACTAGTGAGAATTTTTTTTCTCATCTGTTCGACCGTCGAACTAGTGAGAACTTTTATTCTCATTTGTTCGACCGTCGAATTAATTAGATTTAATTCGTAATAGATAACACTCATACATGCAACGCATGTACTCCATGACGCGCGCTCGCTTCGCTCGCATATTAAATAACACTAATATCTTCTGTCCCCGAAGTGCCGGGCCTCCGCCGGCCTCCTTCGTCGGCGTACGGCCCGGTGCCCATGCCGCCCATAAAGGATACTGTCGCGAAACGGTGATTCATCCACTTAGCGGACGACTAGCAACAGCCTATAATTTTGCGTTTTTTATTTTATTACGAAATTAGTAAAACATTTAAATGTAGTAGAACTATTTTTAAATCTAATTAATTCGACGGTCGAACAAATGAGAAAAAAAGTTCTCACTAGTTGTGAGAACTTTTTTTTAGGCACGGCACTTCGGGGACAGAAGATATTAGTGTTATTTAATATGCGAGCGAAGCGAGCGCGCGTCATGGAGTGCATGCGTTGCATGCATTAGTGTTATCTATTACGAATTAAATCTAATTAATTCGACGGTCGAAAAAATGAGAAAAAAGTTCTCACTAGTTCGACGGTCGAACAGATGAGAAAAAAAATTCTCACTAGTTCGACGATCGAACTAATGGGAATGAACGAATATATAAAGGCATGGCACCGTCAAAATATTAAGTGTATTAAAGTGATCCCTGCACGAATCCGTCTGTTTTAATCGGAGCATTGTCCTTAAGGCTCGTTTTTGAATCACAAATGTCGAGTGAATATTATACTTATAACTGTTGCCCCAAAACTCAATACTGTATCTAAGCTTAGACTCAACCAAGGCGAAGTATACCATTCTAAGCTGGGCCAATGTCAGTTCCTCTCTTAGGCTTCGGAGTGCATACCATGCTGAGCTAACAGACTTCGTTACAGACGAAGTCTCAGCCTTCCAGTTTAACAATGCGTCGATGTGAACACCGAGGAATTTTACGCAATCAACCACTTCGACTTTGCAGCCACATGACAGAACAGAACCTCAAGACTAGCGTTGTTACGAACGTTCGACTTAAATAGAACACATTTCGTTTTATTTATATTAAGCTTAAGATTAAGATGTTCAAAAGACTTTAATAAGTTATTAATTCGGCGTTATTATATTCCGATAGTTATAATGTCGGCGTGATTGATACACATATTGGTACCTTTCAGCTTTCTAGTGCTAACGGTCACAGAGATTAAGCGAGGACGGACGGACGTACGGACGGACAGACAGACATGGCGAAACTATAAGGGTTCCTAATTGACTACGGAACCCTAAAAACGTATACTTACGGGTCATCCTCCGATATATGTTTAGAAGACAACCTCAAATGTCGGTCAAAGGCCTTCTCTGTCAAGAACTTCACGTCACAAACATCACAATGTGGACCTTTGAATACAGTCTGTAAATAAATTTAAATATTAATATAATAATATGTAGGTACCTTGAAGTTACAACATTGGAAAAAAGACCACCAAAACTCGTACCAAAAAAAAAAATACGAATCGAATTGAGAACCTCCTCCATTTTGGGAAGTCAGTTAAAATTGTCATGCGTCTAGTCAAGATCAAAATTTTAGTTACTTTTCATAATTTTTTACGACATTTGCGTCAGGGATTTGATTTTTGAATAGAGAATTTAATTTAAAGTATACATTTTGATTGATTGTTTAACTATTAGATCTGTCAATTGATTTGACAGTTCGGCTGGATAAATAGATGGACCAATACCATTGAGGTATAATGTACTACGCACTAGAGGAGTCGCCTCAACTAGATTTTTTGTAACACACGTTTCGGTTCGTGCACTGAACCTCATTTAGTCTATGCCGAGCGGTTGCTGCGACATGACATATTTGAGTAAAGTTTTCTTGTCTAAATTATGCCTTCGTGTGCATTTAGATACTGTAGAAATAATTCAATAAATATAAGTAAAAGTTAAGGAGTGACTTTTCACCAGTAAATATAACTATTATCTTTAAAACACACATAATTTAATTATATTTTTTCCATTGCAATATGTCATCGCGGCGGCCATTTTTACGTGAATGTCAAAGAATAAAATGCTCAGACCAGACACTATCGACGTATTCAATGCTTGGCCACGAATCCTCTACATGCGAGTCAAAATTGATAGTAGGTTGTATAATATTTGCTTATGTATCAAGACAATTAATAAAAAAGTTAAAATGTGAAGATTGCATTGATAGTTTGACTATACTAAACTTCCACTTCACACATCTATCATAGGTACGTAATTTAATACGGCAAAGTGGTCTTGTCCTGAAATGTGATTTTAGTTATATGTCCGTAAACACCGTAAAGCATTTAATTAGGAAAGAAGTATTTGCAAATTTGAATCAACATTTACTGAATCAGCCATCAACATTCAATCACAGATAAAATAAAAATTATTGTTACAGTTTAAGTAAATTTTTATTTATTTTCTAAGTACATACGTACAATATCAAGTAGGCAGAATAATAACATTATGTCGCATCTGCACGTATTGATAGTAATCTATGAGAACATGACACCCCCCGCCCGCCCCGCTGTCATCAAGTGCGCGCACATTTTTTGTTTGAAATAGCTTCTCTAGTACGTTAGACCTCAATGACCAATACATACCAAGGCAAGTTAAATAAAACCTTACAAAAACTTACTTTAGTATCAAAGAACTTATGAAGCATTCGTTTGTGTATCTCCACGCCTTTCTTACCAACGAACGTGTAGCCACACAGTTCACATACACACGAGGACATGTGTTTCAGACGGAGGTGGTTTAGTAACGTTGTCTGTTTCCTGTTGAACAAGATGGATTCAAGTATACAATCTGTTTGAAAAACAAGCGTGTTATTTTTGAATACCTATTAATTACCCGACTACGGCAAAGCCAAAGGAGGGTTATGATTTTGACTGGCTATGTATGTATGTATGTATGTATGTTTGTATGTATGTATGTGTGTATCTTCATCTGTTCCCTCATAGCTTCTAATCTACTTATCGGAACTCGACTTAAGAGGTATTGTTAGAACCGTCTTAATTTTCCGCTGAACATAGGCTACGTGACGTGTCACAAAAAGTGATTTGGCGCCCTCTAGCGGTCAAAAAGTAAGGCTTAAAAAATAAAAATGGAGATAAACACGCCGTGTTTGGTATCATTTAAAAGGGCCTCACTTGTACATTTCCAAAATATTGCTCAAATTTAAAATCACGCCCTCTAGCGGACAAAAAGTCAAGAGTAAAAAAAATATTTAACACCAAAATTGTTTAAATAGAAAAAAGTAGAAAACTAAAACCCGACTACGACAAAAAAAACGACGCTGAAAAAGTATGAAACAAGATTTTCAGGATAGAACAAAAAGAAAAGCCGTAGTCACACGTTATAGGTACCAACCTAAACACTTTAATACCGTGTGACTACGGCTTTTCTTTTTGTTCTATCCTGAAAATCTTGTTTCATACTTTTTCTCAAAAATGGTATGTAATGTTGCCATAACATCTCTAAAAAGTATCCAGAAAGTGAAGTTTACCGGAGACTTATTCACAACTGTCCAGTAAGAAGCGAGATTTTAAACTTGGAATCTCCTACTGTCCAGTAAGTAAGTATGTAATTTACTTACTGGACACTAGGTCATCCTCTTTAGATCTGTTTAGAAAAAAAAACATAGTACCAGACACAGATTAGAGTTTAGCCATTATAACATGGTTATAGAAGGGAGGTTCCAAATATATATCTATCTCTCTTTTTGGTATGACATTTTATGAGATACATATATTTTTGGAACCTTAAACAGCCATTTTATACGTTGCGTTTTGTACTTAGTAATGTTGTAGAAGTATAGTGTGGGATTTTATGATTGTATTTAGTAATTTCAGTTTATTAAAAAGTTTTTTCTAAAGTTGTTTCCTAAACTGCCTCGTTGGTCTAGTGGTCGCAAGCTCGACTGCAGAGCGTGAGGTCCTGGGTTCGATTCCCGGGTCGGCCAAAAAGTGCTATTGTGTTTTTCACATATGAATGTAACCTTCAATATTAATTAAACGAATTTGTTGTTAAACTTTCTTTAATTTTTGAGAAAAGCATTATACTAACCTCAACCAGTAAGAAAGCCATCCTGGCCTCGTATATAACCAGACCTCACCTGCGGTTCGGTCCGGTTAACTCATACTTGGCCAGGAAGGCTTACTTACTGGATTCTGCAGTAATGTACTATTTCAGCGTCGTTTTTTTTGTCGTAGTCGGGTTTTTTTTCTGTGTAATGTTAAAGTCCAGGAAAATTAAAACACTTGTCAGTATATAACACACAATGTTTATTAAGTTTTTACACAAAATCACTTTACACTTGTGTACACTTCAACTGTTCGACATCGACTGACTAACCGTCGTGCGCACTACTTCCCACCACGTGTTATATTTTACCGGAAACAGTCTAGCTTGACATTTAAAATAAAATGTGAGGGTACAACCGGAAGTAGTGCGTACGATAACACTTAATTTTATTATTAATGCAAACAGTATTTAAATATTGTTATTAAATTTAATACAGATAATAATTTAGACATAATAAATGTCTATGATTAATTAAATTAAATATCTAAAAATTATTAATCAATTCCGGAAATCCGACTATTGAATAAAGAGTTTCTAACAGTCGGCCTTTCCTGATACATTTCCCGTCCCGGGAAAATTAATTCTCACAAGTAAAAAAAAAACAAAACATGTCCTTAGCACAGTATCTTAACAGAGACCTGATTCTTATTCTAAGATAAGCTAATTAACTTAAGATGTTAAGGCCTCAGACATATCCTTAACACCTGTCTTACCTGAGACCTCAGACATATTCTCAGATAAGCCACTTAACCTAAGATGTTAAGGCCTCAGTCATATCCTTAACACCTGTCCTACCTGAGACCTCAGACATATTCTCAGATAAGCCACTTAACTTAAGATGTTAAGGCCTCAGACATAACCTTAACACCTGCCTTAGCTGAGACCTCAGACACAGATACCATTATACATACTAAACATTAATATAATGGCATAATCACCAACCAATCTTAAATAAATTAGTCTGTGTTGTCATTTTCCGGCACCTCAGACTCTGAATCCGATCTATTAAAAACTACCCAGGGGTGAATTTTGTCTACTGAAAATATACCACTAAATTTTCTATTTCCCTTTTTAGATAGTGGTGTATCTTCAATTACGTATCGGTCGTTATCAAGAACTTCTGCAATACGATACGGACCTCTAATTTTAGGAACTAATTTCCTGCTTTGTCCTACTGATGGAACATCTCTTTCTACCCTTACAAGTTCTCCTATCTTATAATTGACTTCTTTCCTAGCTTTATCAAAACGTTCTTTTTGTTTGTTTTGATTTTCTTTAATATGTTCTGAAATTTCTTTTCTAGTGTCATCTAACGAAGTGGCTGAACTTTCTGTATCGTCTGTAACGTTAAGCTGTAATAACGCATTTGAGGTACCCACTAGGTTAAGACCAAACAATGCCTGAGCAGGGCTTTTCCCGGTACCTTTGTTTAGTGTGTTATTAAGTCCCCATTGAATTTCTGAAATATGTTCATCCCATTCATTTTCTGATTTGCCATAATTAGCAGCAGTCAATGCTGTTAAAACAGTTCGATTGTATCGCTCGACTTGGCCATTGGCCCGCGGAGTCGCTACTGCGTTCATTATATGTTTAATACCTAATGAACTTAAGTAATCTTGAAAACTTTTAGAAGTGAATGACGTACCTCTATCGGAAATAACACGTTTTGGAACACTAAATGTGTGAAAATAGTTTTTAATAGCTTTGATGGAATGGACAGACTTAGTACTTTTAACGGGAACAATTATCACAAACTTCGTAAAAGCGTCAATAATTAGTAATAAGTATACATTTTTGTGCTTACTTCGAACAAAAGGCCCTAAATGATCAATATGTACAGTATGGAATGGTTGTTCAACTTTCTCAATGGGATGCAATTTGCCTGACTTTTTCCCAGTTGGTATTTTAGAATGGGCACATTCTAAACACGACTGAACATACTTTTTAGTAAATCGTCTCATCTTAGCAAACCAGTAATTATGTTTAATCAGTTTTAATGTTTTATCAAGACCGAAATGTCCAATTTCACCATGATTTGACTTCAAAATTTGCCATCGAACGCCTTTCGGTACAACCCAACGATCACCAGTATCTGTTTTCCTGTATAATAGTCCCCTTTTAACAACGTAATTATTTTTAATTTCTATAATATTGTCATTGTCTTTGTCATTTAATATAGCAATAATTCTTTGTAATTCAAGATCGTTTTGTTGTACAGTGGCAACCCAATCAGTAACAATACGTCTTACTTGTAACTCAACTATTTCTGATGGAATGGGATTTCGACTCAGAGCCATACCTGTGCCTGGTTTATAAATTATTTGAAAGTCGGACTTTTGTATGGTACCCCACCATCTTGCAACTCTTGGCAGTATATCCCTCTTTTCAAAGGTTGCACGGAGAGAATTGCAATCGGTAACAATTGTGAAATGAATCCCTAACAAATATACTCTAAATCTCTGAAGCGACGTTACTACAGCCAGCGTTTCCAAGTCATAAGATGTGAATTTAGCTTCTTCAGGAGATGTCTGTCTACTATAAAATGCTACAGCACTAAAAGCAACGTCTTTATTTGGCCTCTGCATCAAGATCCCGGCAACCCCGATTTTAGAAGCATCTGTATGCAACTGTGTTTCGAATTCGGGATTATAAAATGAGAGAATTGGTCGTTTAACTAGTTCTGTTTTTAGGTTTAAAAATGCAGATTCTTCTGCGTCTCCCCAGCGCCATTTAGAGTCCTTTTTTAATAGTTGTGTTAGTGGCTTTGCGATAATTGAAAAACCTCTTATAAATTTTCGAAAGAAACTCGCTAATCCCACAAACTGCCTAATTTTATGTTGGTCTGTTGGTCTGTGAAATTGATCTACGGCTTCGGTTTTCTTTTTGCCTGGTTTTACTCCGGACTCACTAACTTCAAAACCTAAATAATCTATGGATTGTTTCAGAAAATTACATTTTGATAAATTTAGTGTGATACCGGAGGATCGGAAAAGGGTTAGTATATCATGTAGTTTTTGCAACCCTTCCTCTATCGTTCTGGATGGTATAATTACGTCATCCATGTAAGCAAACGCCTCTTTGAATCTCGCGTTCCCCAAAACACTATTAACAGCTCTTTGAAATGTTGATGGCGCATTAACTAACCCGAATGGCATGCGGTTAAATTCATAATGACCATCTGGGGTCACAAAAGCTGTCAAATGCTTTGCCGATTCTGCCATTGGAATCTGATAATACCCGGAGGCGAGATCGAGGGAAGTAAAATATTTATGACCTGACAGATTATGTAGCTGATCATCCATACGGGGTAGAGGATAATGCTCTTTGACAGTCTTTTTGTTTAATGCCCTAAAGTCAATGCAAAGACGATGGTCACCGGTCTTTTTGCGTACTAATACGATTGGAGATGCGTAATTTGATGACGACTGTCTAATTATTCCCGAGTCAGTCAAGTCTTTTATCATTTCGCGAACTACGTGCCTTTCTGAATGGGATAATCGATAAGGTCTGTACACCACAGGCGTAGTATCACTAAGGTTTATGTTCATTTCTGTACCATTTATACACCCTAACTCATTAACCGAAAAGGCGAAACAGTCCCTGAACTCATCTAGCAACTCAGTTAATTTGGTTCTTTGATCAGATCCAATATCGTCATCTACATGTATCATACAAGCTTTAATTTGGGGAGTTATTGTATTATCTGGACAGTGTTCTATTCTGCCAATATTTAGTATCTGTACTTCACTTGATGGAAGGGCCCGGAGCAGTAAAGTGTCTTTCAGCAATTTGAACCCGGAGTTTAAGCCCTTAACAACAATCGTTCCCTGACCGTTACTTACTTGTACTACACTTTGAATAATCTCATATTGTTTACGAGTGTCTTGACAAAAACTAAGTTCAACATATAAATCGCCTGAATATTTTGGTTTAGTATAAATACTGACTGGGGTATACCCATGTATAATAAGTGAGTTATCAACGTACACCAAAACGTTTTTGGTTATATTCGTGGTTATCTTAAGCTGGTTATTAGTTTTTAAAACTACAATATATTCTTGTTCTGTACAGCTTGGCAAAAAAGTCTAGAAACGGAACTAATTTTTTTGTTTGCTGGCAACAATTAAAAATTTATGACGTTTGGTGTAAACAAAGTTCGAAAGTTTATTAAATTTATAATTGTGCCCTAAAAACGTGATTAAAGCAACGTAGAGTAATACAAAATGAATAAAACCATCCGAAGTGCTGGCAGAGCGATAATTTATAAGGTATATAGGCGATGTTTGGCAGAAAAAGAGGCCAAAACCATTCTCTCCGATCTCAACGATGTTTACATAAGAACCGCTGAAATGACAGGTATGTAACTGTTTGTTTTATTGTTTTTAGATGAATTAAGTGTTAATTTATGAACCCCATTCTGTTTTGACTTGCTTGCATACGAAATAAGTGGAATTTTGAACAATAATCATCGAGCACATAGGTTATGTTTACATTTTGTCTGACATTACCTTGGTATAGCGTGTCAGATTAATGTTGATACTTGAGTGGCGTACTGTGCACTATGTGAATTTAAATTCGATTTTTAAATAACTTTATTGTTGAATGTGATTTCAAGGTGATAACTGTTTGTTATATCATTAGAATTACAAATGTACCAAAAATGTATTATTTTTAATTTGTTATTTATTAAAGCAAAATGCATTTTTTTATGTATATTTATTTATTCACTTTAGGTAAATCAGTAAGCACCATAAGAAGAGTCGTCCTGGAAGGAGATCGAAACAAAGGCGTATTTTCTACACCCGGAAAACATAGAAAAGGTCGTCCCAAAAAAGAGTTGGAAAATTTATTAGAATAAATTACAATAATTATTTCTACGCCTTTTTTTAATCCCAGAAAATTTAAAAAACAGTGCTACTAACATATATTTATTTTTAGGTAGTTACATGAGGAGAATAAATTCTGGTTCAATAAATAAATTTTAAGTATAAAAAATAGTAATAAAAGTATCAAGACGATAGGTTGTTACGCGTTAAGGTCACAACGGGTTGCCATATGAACAGCACAGTGGCGCCCCCCGGATTTTCTACTCTTTTTTGCCAAGCTGTAAATGTCTGTCCTAGTAGTAAAGGAACTTGTAATAATTTGTCAGGAACTATAAGAGTTTCTACCGTAGCAGTAACTGAATCTACTTTTATCTCAACACTGCATTTACCTAAGCAATTGACAACGCTGTCCCCAAAGCCTCTTAATACAGGTAGTTCTGATACCGACCACGAGTTAATCAATTTCTTAGCGGCAGATTCTTGTAGCATTGAACATTGACTTCCGAAGTCTATGAAACAATCAAAATTCAGACCATTCACAACAGCGGTTTTAAAATATTTGGAATCACTATCCGGTTCTTTTGAAATTCTTAAAACTGTTTTATTATTAGTAGATTGTTTAGTGCCTGGACAACTATCAGCTAAGTGCCCTACTTGACGACATTTATCACAGCGCTTGATTGGTAATTTGCATTTGAAATATGGGTGCCCCTCTTCACCGCAATTATAACATTTTGTAAGCCTATAGTTCCTATTATTCTTATTATCATGTTCATTTTGACCACCTTTAAATGTCTTAGATTGTTTGTTGTCAGTGTTGCCTGCCCGTATGGATGAATTTGGCTTGTTAAACTTCTTTGTAACCCTTATGTTTCTGAGATAAACTAATAATTTATCAGGTTCCGTAAACTGTGTGGCTTCTGCACTTGTTCTGACAGACCTGTCCTCAATTCCAAATAAGATACAATCTATTGCATTTTTGCCATGTATATTACAGCGATTCAATAAAACAACCTTTTGGTAAAAATACTCTTCTAAAGACTCGCCAAAATCCGCCTTACAAGCAAGCATTTCTGTTAATAACTGACCATAGTTCTGGTCACTTGGAAATGCCAATTTTAATTTGCTCTGCCATTCAACCCATGAAAACAGAAGGCTAGGTAGACCCTGATACCATTTCTGAGCCAATCCCGCTAATTTAGGAAGAGCATAGTGGACAATCTGCCTTTCGGTCCAATTATAAATCTGAGCACATTCGTTAACTTTACTTATCCATGTTTCTATTGTTTGAGTTCGTTTACTGGGATCAAATTCTGGTGTGGTGTGATGTCAGCACGTCACGTACAGCACGTAGTATAATATGCTAAGGTAGAGAGTATGTGAATACGTGATTGTAGATTATCGACATAACATCACGTCGTAGCTATGTATATAATGTTGCTAATTAAAGGTGGAAGAGTAATCGACTCTTGGAGTAGTAACTAACATGTAGTTTACTTTGACCCCTCCATCTCCTCGCATCGCATGGCGACCCTGCCAGTCGGCTGGACGGCAGGAGCACGAACAGGAGCAGAACCAGAAATATCTTAACCAACATGTTTCGGAGCAGAAATATTACGATCAAGACCAGCTGACCCAGGCCACCCAGTACCAACAGGACCTGCCGTCCTACCAAGAACAATACCAACAGTCTGCTTCCTTGAACTCTCAAGAATGGCCATCCACCCACCAGCACTCGCGTCGCTCGCACAAACATCATGACAAGAACCACCATCACTCTTCCTCCAGCGAAAGCTCTCAGGACTCCAACGAGTGGAGAAACTATGGGATCCAGCAGAGAATACTCCGCGATAACCAGAAGTGGAACCCAGTCATGAACAAGGACAACCTGAATTCCCAGGTTTATGGCGACATCATTGAGTGGAATGGCTTGAGGATGGCTGTAGGACCGAACTCACCTGTCCAAACCCCAGAAGACATCGAAAAGATCTTCGGCGATGCCCAAAAAGCTATGAGGCACATTGAAAAAGAAGAGAAGGTCAAGTTCCACGAAGTTTACGAAATCACCACGCAGAAGGCTGTACAGATGGTTTGACCAGGAGCCGTCGGAGGAACGAAGTAAGTGTTTCTTAAGTGGAAGTTAATAAGGGTGTTTCGGTGCTTGTGTTCATCGTTAAATTTAGAGACATTAATTTAAATGGAAGTGGAGTTAACGTCGCTATTTGTACAACTTAAGTTATTAAGGGAATCTATTGTCAAGTTAGGCCCTAGTAGGCGAAAAGGCAGGAATTTTGATAGTAAGATTAGTGAGGTGAAAGCGCTTTATCGTAAATTTAAGTGTATAGTTTCAGGATATAGTAAGTTCTCGGAAGAATTGGCTCAGTTGGTATGTAAGATAGAAGCATTATACGTCGACACTATTAAGTTTGAGAGCGAAACCGAAACGGAACAAAACATGGCGGCGGAAAAGTTTTCTTTGAGAACGGCAGTTGGCCTACTCCCAAAGATGAGTGGTGATGAACAAGTTACGCAAGACTTAATTGATGCCATAGGATTATATAGTTCTATGTTAGTGGAAGCAGATAATGCTCTTTTAATTAAATTTGTTTTGACTACACGACTTACCCAGGGTGCTAGGGTTCGGTTGTCCTCTAGTTACGCAACGGTAGAATGTCTGTTAGCTGATATGAAGAAGCATTTGTTAACAGTAGAGTCGGACGTAGCTGTGCAAGCGAAACTTGCTCGCGCTAGGCAGAATGATAGGTCGGTCGCGGGTTTTGGGGCTGAGATAGAGAAGTTAATGGTTAGTTTGACTATTTCTCAAGCCGGGGAAAGTTCGGAAGCATAAGAGATTTTGCGGCCGTTGAACGAAAAGTACGCGATCAGGAAGTTTGCTGACGGGCTTCGCAATCAGCGTTTAGGTACGATCATTACGGCGCGGAATTTGACTTGTTTGAAGGATGCGATCAGGGTAGCAGAAGACGAAGGTTGTGCATCGTCGGCACAGGTTATGGCGTATCAGCGTTGGCCCGCAAGGGGTGGTTTTGATAATAGAGGTCGCGGAAGTGGTTATAGGCGGTCTACAGTAGGAAGTGGATACGCGCAACATAAAACAGCTGTTGAGCGTACGCGCAAAAAATGCCACCGTATGGCATAATCGTGGAATGCGGGGACGTAGCAATAATGCTTATCGTGGTCATTCGACTCAGCAAGGTCGGAGGCGTGTAGCGTATTTCGAGCATGCGCGTAGTGATGCTGACTCAGGCGAAACGTCAATGTCACGATGTAATGAAGCAACTGACCACCAGGTGCAGTTTTTTCGAGACTAAGCGTATTTTAGCTTGCGATAGTATTAATTGGGTTAATTTTCTAGTGAATAATATAGATGCGGAATGGTTAGTGGATACGGGCGCGTCGATATCGGCTGTAAAGAGTGGTTTCTTGTTGAACAATGCTTTGTGCTGTAAGGTAGTTAAGGAGGAATTAGTGATTAATGGTGTAGGAGGTAGTTTGAGGGCTATAGGTTATGTATATTTAACGTTGGAATATGGACGGTGTTCTTTCGCGCATAAGTTTTATATATTTGATGATTTGCCATGTAAGTCGGTTGGTATATTGGGTCAGGATTTCTTGCAGAAGTATGGTGGTATTATAGATTAGAAGTCGTTTTTGTTGCTTAAGGAAGCGTTAATGAATCCACCGGTGTTGGATTATCCTGATTTTTCTGATAGCAATACTTTTATATTGCAAACCGATAGTTCTGGATATGCTATAGGGAGTGTGTTGTGTAATGGGAACGGAAAACCCATCGCATATGCTAGTAGGTCGTTAGGGAAGAGTGAGTTAAATTATCCGATAATAGAGAAGGAGTTGTTGGCAATAGTTTGGTCAGTTAAATATTTTAGACCGTATTTGTACGGACGGAGGTTCGTTGTAAAGACGGATCACCGGCCATTACTGTATTTGTTTAACATGACAGATCCATCTAGTAGGTTGACCAAGTTTCGGTTGTGTTTAGAGGAGTATGATTTTGAGGTTGAATATATTAAGGGCAAAGAGAATGTTCTAGCGGATGCACTTTCTAGAATAGTGATAACGAGTGAGGATTTGAAATTGATACGGGAAAAGACGATATCCGTAATGACGAGGGCGCAGTACAAGCAGTTGGGAAAGCCAAATGTTTGTGATAGGGACTCCGTGGTATCTGGGACTGATCACCCTAGGATCGTGGAAGTACTCAAGAAACAAGGAAATGACATTGAGATTTGTTTAGATTGGTTGTTGATTGTTTGTTGTTTGTTGTTTTGTTTTGATTTGTTTGTTTGTTTTTTTTGTTTGTGTTTTTGGATTTGTTTGTTTTTGTTTTTGTTTGATTTGTTTTTGTTTTGTGTTTTGTTTTGTTATGTTTTGTTTTGTTTTGTTTTTGTTTGTTTGTTTTGTTTAGATGATTGGGAGAAAATGTTACGTAACAACAATAATAATAACAACAATAATAATAATGGTTGTAGGAAGATATTTTCAAAGTCGCGCAATTTAGTGTATATGCCAGAAAACTCGAGTATTTATGTAAACTATGAATCTTTATCGGGAACTTCGCGAGACGAGTTATCGAAAGACATAGTCAGTTTTTGTATTGAAGAAGGCATTAAAAAAGTAATTATTATGAAAAATCGTTATAACGTTGATTTTATTACAAGAATGGCAAAATATTTGAAGGAAAATAGAAGTTCGATTTGTGGGGATTTTAAACTGTGTGTAGTGAAGGATTTACGGAGAATAGAAGGGAAAGATGAGAAGAAGGTTATTTTGAATGATTTCCATATTTTACCCACGAGTGGTCATGCAGGAATACGTAGGATGGTGAATAATATAAAGAAGTATTATTATTGGCCTTCTATAGAGAAAGACGTAGTGGAGTACGTTGGTAAATGTGATAAATGTTGTAAGCAAAAGTATTCTAGGAATATTAGGGAACCCATGACGATTACGACTACTGCATCAACATCGTTTGAGAAGATTTATTTAGACATAGTGGGACCCCTTGATAGAGACGAAAGAGGCAATGTTTACATATTAACTCTTCAATGTGAACTTACGAAGTTTGTAGAGGCTTATCCGTTAAAGAATAAATCCGCAAATGAGGTAGCAAAAGCTTTGGCAGAGAATTTTGTTTTGAGATATGGAATACCGAAAACAATAGCTACGGATAGGGGTAGTGAATTCGTTTCGAAAGTAATGATAGAGCTATGTGATATCTTGAACATCAATAAAGTCATGTCAACGTCATATCATCATGAAAGTATAGGTTCTTTGGAGAATGTACATAAAACATTAGGTGCATATTTGAGGATACAGACGAATAATAACCCATCATCATGGAGTACTTGGATTCCATTTTGGTGTTTTTCTTATAATACGACAGTTAATACTGTTACCAAATATACACCTTATGAATTAGTGTTTGGAAGAATATGCAGATTACCAAGTAGTCTTCAAGGAGAAAGTGTTGAACCATTGTATAATTTTGATGATTATCCTTTAGAATTTAAGTACAGATTGCAAAGGGCACAAAATGATGCAAGGGAGAATTTAATAGCGAGTAAATTAGCTAGAAAACATTGTTATGATAAGAATCTTAATTCTGTAACCTATAAGGAAGGTGATTTAGTTTTGATTAAGAATGAAACTGGCAACAAATTGGAATGTATTTATAATGGACCTTTTGAAGTTGTAAAAGACGAGTCACCAAATGTTGTGATTAAGTATAAAAATAAAATAGATATAGTGCATAAGAATAGAACAAAATTGTATTGTAAGAATTAGAGTAATAGTTTGTAATGGAAAAAAAAAACCTTGTAATTTAGTTTTTTTTTTTTTAATTTAAGAGGGGTGATGTGGTGTGATGTCAGCACGTCACGTACAGCACGTAGTATAATATGCTAAGGTAGAGAGTATGTGAATACGTGATTGTAGATTATCGACATAACATCACGTCGTAGCTATGTATATAATGTTGCTAATTAAAGGTGGAAGAGTAATCGACTCTTGGAGTAGTAACTAACATGTAGTTTACTTTGACCCCTCCATCTCCTCGCATCGCACTGGTATCACATTCAAAACTGGGAAACGTTCACTACCCCCATCCGCTTTCATGGTCTGCATGAACTCTTTAAAAACCGAAACTAAAATGTTAGTATTAGAATCTGCGTCTTTGATAGAATCAAAAGGACTCACCACTGCTGCTGGTGTAGTGTCCGAACGCGATGCTCTCGCTATATCTTGACTATGTCTTCGCGGCATGTCACGATCACACGCTGCGTCGCGATCATGAGCCGCCTCCCGATTAGGCGACACATCGCACAACCGCGGCGCATCACGAATCCGCGAAGCGTGGCGCGATTGTGAAGCATCACGCCTCCCATCAGGTAACGCATCAGGTTTCACAACACGCATCCGTGAAGCATGGCGCGATCCCGACGCATCACGTCTCCCATCAGGTGACGCATCCCGCCTGGAACGCGCATCCGCGAAGCATGGCGTGATCGCGACGCGTCACGTCTCCCATCAGGTGACGCATCAGGCGTCACAACACGCATCCGCGAAGCATGGCGCGATCGCAACGCATCACGTCTCCCATCAGGTGACGCATCCCGCCTGGAACGCGCATCCGCGAAGCATGGCGTGATCGCGACGCGTCACGTCTCCCATCAGGTGACGCATCAGGCGTCACAACACGCATCCGCGAAGCATGGCGCGATCGCAACGCATCACGTCTCCCATCAGGTGACGCATCCCGCCTGGAACGCGCATCCGCGAAGCATGGCGTGATCGCGACGCGTCACGTCTCCCATCAGGTGACGCATCAGGCGTCACAACACGCATCCGCGAAGCATGGCGCGATCCCGACGCATCACGTCTCCCATCAGGTGACGCATCAGGTTTCACAACACGCATCCGTGAAGCATGGCGCGATCCCGACGCATCACGTCTCCCATCAGGTGACGCATCAGGTTTCACAACACGCATCCGTGAAGCATGGCGCGATCCCGACGCATCACGTCTCGCATCAGGTTTCACAACACGCATCCGTGAAGCATGGCGCGATCCCGACGCATCACGTCTCCCATCAGGTGACGCATCCCGCCTGGAACGCGCATCCGCGAAGCATGGCGTGATCGCGACGCGTCACGTCTCCCATCAGGTGACGCATCAGGCGTCACAACACGCATCCGCGAAGCATGGCGCGATCGCAACGCATCACGTCTCCCATCAGGTGACGCATCCCGCCTGGAACGCGCATCCGCGAAGCATGGCGTGATCGCGACGCGTCACGTCTCCCATCAGGTGACGCATCAGGCGTCACAACACGCATCCGCGAAGCATGGCGCGATCGCAACGCATCACGTCTCCCATCAGGTGACGCATCCCGCCTGGAACGCGCATCCGCGAAGCATGGCGTGATCGCGACGCGTCACGTCTCCCATCAGGTGACGCATCAGGCGTCACAACACGCATCCGCGAAGCATGGCGCGATCCCGACGCATCACGTCTCCCATCAGGTGACGCATCAGGTTTCACAACACGCATCCGTGAAGCATGGCGCGATCCCGACGCATCACGTCTCCCATCAGGTGACGCATCAGGTTTCACAACACGCATCCGTGAAGCATGGCGCGATCCCGACGCATCACGTCTCCCATCAGGTGACGCATCAGGTTTCACAACACGCATCCGTGAAGCATGGCGCGATCCCGACGCATCACGTCTCCCATCAGGTGACGCATCAGGTTTCACAACACGCATCCGTGAAGCATGGCGCGATCCCGACGCATCACGTCTCGCATCAGGTTTCACAACACGCATCCGTGAAGCATGGCGCGATCCCGACGCATCACGTCTCCCATCAGGTGACGCATCCCGCCTGGAACGCGCATCCGCGAAGCATGGCGTGATCGCGACGCGTCACGTCTCCCATCAGGTGACGCATCAGGCGTCACAACACGCATCCGCGAAGCATGGCGCGATCGCAACGCATCACGTCTCCCATCAGGTGACGCATCCCGCCTGGAACGCGCATCCGCGAAGCATGGCGTGATCGCGACGCGTCACGTCTCCCATCAGGTGACGCATCAGGCGTCACAACACGCATCCGCGAAGCATGGCGCGATCGCAACGCATCACGTCTCCCATCAGGTGACGCATCCCGCCTGGAACGCGCATCCGCGAAGCATGGCGTGATCGCGACGCGTCACGTCTCCCATCAGGTGACGCATCAGGCGTCACAACACGCATCCGCGAAGCATGGCGCGATCCCGACGCATCACGTCTCCCATCAGGTGACGCATCAGGTTTCACAACACGCATCCGTGAAGCATGGCGCGATCCCGACGCATCACGTCTCCCATCAGGTGACGCATCAGGTTTCACAACACGCATCCGTGAAGCATGGCGCGATCCCGACGCATCACGTCTCCCATCAGGTGACGCATCAGGTTTCACAACACGCATCCGTGAAGCATGGCGCGATCCCGACGCATCACGTCTCCCATCAGGTGACGCATCCCGCCTGGAACGCGCATCCGCGAAGCATGGCGTGATCGCGACGCGTCACGTCTCCCATCAGGTGACGCATCAGGCGTCACAACACGCATCCGCGAAGCATGGCGCGATCGCAACGCATCACGTCTTCCATCAGGTGACGCATCCCGCCTGGCAACGCGCATCCGCGAAGCATGGCGCGATCGCGATGCATCACGCTTCCCATCAGGTGACGCATCACGCGCAGCAACACGCATCCGCGAAGCATGGCGCGATCGTGACACATCACGCGATGCACGACGCGTAGCTTCACGCGTTACATCACGTGTAACATCACGGTGCCTTGAACGAGGACTGCTGCGAGGTGCATTACGATCTCTCGACTCGCTCGTCCTCGATTCACTCGACTCGCCACGGTTGCGGCGAGTTTTGCGACGTCTCCGCACAGCAGGCTCAGAGCCACTTGGTGAAGAGTCGTATGACTCCCTTGTATGTTGTCGAGACTTTCTTTTGCGAGTCATGATCGCTGGAAATAAGTAAATTACAAAAAGTTAATGTTCTTTAATTTCATATTTATCCAAGATAATCCTACCAATATTTTAATTTTTTTTTAAATATTTAGACAAAAGAGAAGAAAAAAAAAAAAAACACCTTTTTAGCTAGAATACTATTAATCACTCATTTAGCCATTGTTAAGTAAATAAAAGCATTTCCATTACCTTTTATGGGCGTTCAGTCCTTCACCGAGGGCGAATATTGATCGCTATCTCGATTATATCCAACTTCTGAACTGTTAAAGTCCAGGAAAATTAAAACACTTGTCAGTATATAACACACAATGTTTATTAAGTTTTTACACAAAATCACTTTACACTTGTGTACACTTCAACTGTTCGACATCGACTGACTAACCGTCGTGCGCACTACTTCCCACCACGTGTTATATTTTACCGGAAACAGTCTAGCTTGACATTTAAAATAAAATGTGAGGGTACAACCGGAAGTAGTGCGTACGATAACACTTAATTTTATTATTAATGCAAACAGTATTTAAATATTGTTATTAAATTTAATACAGATAATAATTTAGACATAATAAATGTCTATGATTAATTAAATTAAATATCTAAAAATTATTAATCAATTCCGGAAATCCGACTTTTGAATAAAGAGTTTCTAACAATAATATGACATCGTAAAATTATACAGAATCAAAATTAAAAGTCATTTATTTAAACTAGGCTGATAATAGAGATATCATAGGATAGACAGTTAAGTTAATCGAGGGACATATTGAAGGGGGTATTTGGCCTGAGTCCCTGCAGTGGGAACAATATAGGCTGATGATGATGATGATACAATAACGAAAGAAAGAATGATATACTCACTCAAACTCAACGGAACATTGCGGGCACTCGTACTTGTTACCGGCGTGGTACTTCATGTGTCCTAATGCGACGTTCCTGAAACCATATTGGCATTTTGATCACCCGAGTCCTCATCGGAGAAGGGCTCGAAAAAGTGCAGTTGTTTAGAGGTAGAACAATGAAAACTTACCGAATCCTAGTGACCAACGGACAAAGTTTACATATAAACTCCTCAGTGTGCTGTCTTTTCATATGCGCGCGCAATTCTTTGGCTGTCTTCATACGGAAATGGCATACGTTACATTTTATCGGACCACATTGCTGAAAGAAACATAAAAATTGATCTGCATCATCATAATTTCAGCCGAAAGACGTCCACTGCTGTACAAAGGCCGCCCTCAAGTGTGGCCACATTGACCGGTCCCGTGCGTCTCACATCCAGCGGATCTCCGCAACCTTTACCAAGTCATCGGTCCACCTAGTGGGAGGCCGCGCAACGCGACCTCTTCCGGTTCGCGGTCGCCACTCCTGAACTTTCTGCGAGCAATGTACCTGCCTACTGCCGATTAAGTAAGGCAATTCTTTGGGCTACGTCGGTCCGCAAGACAACCAAGGTTTGGTTGTCTTGCGGATGTATAAAAGGTCCTATTAAAATAGATGGACAAATTTAAAAGGAATGCATGCAAAAAAATACTGATTAAAGTGATTTTATTTTGATCAAAACTAATTAATTGCCGGCACTCTAAAATAAACACACTCATCATGGGCAGGTACTATAATGCATTTTTATTATCATTATTTTTTACCATTGTCCTTATTTTGGTGGTACTATAAGTTTGTCCACGGATTTTAATGGGACCTAATATAAATGATTACAAACACATTAAAACGGTTCGACAAATTTTAGATTTATATCTCCTTTGAAGATGTCTCTAGCTAGAGTAATCTATACTAATAATATTAATCCAGTCATTTGGTAGTTTTACCTGGAAAGTTTTCCGGGAGCTTTGAAAATTGGTGAGTTTATAGAACTTTTTTTTATCGAATTTCAACTTTGCAACCTCGCAATTGTATCGCTCGCGCCGCCATTTTGGAAAAATGGCGCTCAAAAACAGTTTTTTGACTGACTATATGAGAAAAATAGTTAAGTAATAAATTAAACTAGAATGACGCGTACGAAAAAAGCCGCGGGCAGAAGCTAGTGGGATACAAAATAAACACCTTGTATGAATAGGTTACCTCACTATGTTTAGTCATATGCCTTTCTCTCTTTTCCCCGGTAGCAAATCCTTTGAAGCACACTTTACATTTGAACGGAGCCATGTTATACTTCTCTGATTCTCGTCTGGCGATTATTTCTTGTCTCAAGTCCTCGTCGCTTAGCATTTTCATAGAGAAAATATTCTCATCTATTGGTATGCGTATGCGCGGCTTTACATAAGGTTGCTTTTTCTTCGGACAAGTATTTCTTTGGACAAAAAAATAAAATTAACAATTACAAGAGCTGATTTACAATTTTGATGTACAGACGTTAGGACATCAACTGTTTAATAGATTTATTTCATCACCTCAGATGATCAGATTATGAACAATTTTCATTATGCAGGGCGAGATTTCATTCTGAATCTGCAACTTGTTATTGCCAATATATAAGGTCCCATTAAAATAGGTGGACAAATTTTAACACAGCGTTCAGTAGGTCTAACCAAACATATCTCAACAAAAAAAAAAAACATTAAAAAATCAGATTTTTTTTTAACTTAAAATAGTAAATTGCCGGCACTCTAGAACAAACTCATTCTCTATGAGTAGGTACACACGGCTACACATCAAGCTATACAAAACCAGTTAATCTTGGCCTCTCTTTACTAGATCTTTTCGCACAATGAACGATCAGATTATACTGGTTTTGTATAGCTTGATGTGTAGCCGTGTGTACTTAAATGCGTTTTTCTTTTATTTTTTTTACTATCGTCCTTATTTTTGTGGTCTGAATGATTTCTGAAATTTTGTCCACCTATTTTAATGGGACCTTATATAAAGTGAGTTGAAGATAGCATTAAAGTTAACACCAAATATTTTTGGACTTTAGTATCTAACCGTAAGTCGACAGCTTCCATTCCTTCAACTATGCATTACCAGGGACCATCTTCCAATAGTCCAGAGGAACCCTGCGATCTCTTATTGAACTTTTTCCAATCTGTTTATGAGCCTTTCACCCTCAACAATGTGCAGCAGCAGACCTTAGCATCTTGCTAAGAATAGTCTAGTATTAATACTGATTTCCGTAAAGCCTTTGACAAGGTCGATCATAAATTACTTCTAGGCAAAATAACATCTAATGGCATTCGTGGGGATTTGTCGCGTTGGTTCTCTTCCTATATTAGATATTATTACAAATAGAACGCAAAAGTGGTAGTTAATGGTTTCCATTCCAAATCCATCACTGTTTCATCAGGGGTACTCAAGGCTCGAATTTGGGCCCTTCGTTGTTTATAATATTTATCAATGATATTGACATGTGCTATCATAATTCTAAATTCCTACTTTACGCAGATGACCCTAAAGTCTTTAGACCCATCAAAACTATTAGGTCTTTACCTATGAAATTGGAGTTTTGTAGGACAATTTTAAAATATAAAAATTTTGTTTTTTTTTTATTTCAGCTAATCAAAGTACTGGCCCAAACGATCTATACAATTTTGCCATTTTGATGGCAGTTTGTTTATCTCTTTACTGTAGAAGTCTGCCGGACGGGAGGCGATGAAGTCAGCGAAAGCGTTTTGTGCTGCCTCTCGGGTGTCAAATTTTTTACCACTTAAAAAAATGACAAAATTTTTAAAAAAGTAGAAATCTGTTAGGGCAAGGTCCGGTGAGTACGGTGGGTGACGGAGAGCTTCCAGCTGTAACTCTTGTAGCTTTGCGATGGTCTTTCGTAAAGTGTGATCTCGCGCGTTGTCGGAAAAGCAATGGGGAAGAACGATTGACTAGTCTTGGTTGTTGAATTGCGAGCTTCTCCATCATTGCTTGCAATTCTTGGCAATAGACATCTGCCGTCACTGTTGTGCCATTCGGTAAGAAGCTGTGGTGTACAAGTCCGGCACTGGTCCACCAGACAGTCACCATCATCTTCCTATGAGTAATCTTTTTTGTAGCGCACTGATTAGTTGATGTACCCGGGTCCAGCCACTGAGACGAACGCTTACGGTTGTCGTACAGGATCCACTTTTCATCGCAGGTAACAATTTGATAAAGAATTTCATCGTTTCTATGCCGATTCAGTAGTGCTATGCATGCTTCGACGCGTAAATCGCTTAGTTCGCGTGGCACGCACTTATCTAGATTTTTTATCTTTCCTGTTTGACGCAAGTGCCTCAATGTTGTTTTGACACTAACTTCAAGGCCTGCAGTAAGCTCAGCCTTAGATTGAGTTGGTTCCGCTTCCACTATCGCCTTCAATTCGTCGTTGTCGACAATGTTTACCGGCCAACCGCGAGGCTCGTTCTTCGACTCAAAATTTCCAGATTGAAATCGATTGAACCAGTAATGGACCGTGTTTATGCAAGCAGTGTTAAGCCCGTACACGTCGTTAATGTTTCGTGTTGTTTGCGCAGCGGTATTTCCACGTATGAACTCTTATTCTAAAATTCTACGAATTTGCAGTTTATCCTTGGCGCCAAAAACTACCACAATGTCACAAAAACAAAAAACTATCAAAAAACAAATGACTGAATTTGAAATTAAATTAACACGTCTTTCGAATAAAATTTACTTGAATTTCAAATTACGCGCCAATCCACAGATAATTAAATCTGAAAATGCCGGTTATAGAATCTCCAATTACACAGGTAAAGACCTATTATATTTGACTATCAACTGCTTCAACAAGACCTCAATCGCCTGACAGAGTATTGCTCTAAAAACAAACTCCAACTGAGTATTTCCAAATGTTGTTGTATTAGCTTCACTAAAAATAAAAATATATTCAAACATCCCTATGCAATACGCGATAACACAGTGAAACTCTGGTACAAGGGAGAGTTTGATCCGCGACCTGGGAATATTAGAAATTCAGAACATGCCAGAGACGCGAGGTGCGTGCACGACTTTTACTTGCCCCTACTTCCAGTCGTACAAACCAGTCGCCGACTTACGCGCACCTCTTCGTCGCATTACTGGCAACTTTAATAAATTTATGTAGTTTGGATCTGTTTGCTTTATTGCATAGAATGATTCGACTCAGTTTACTTAACTTTTTTGAAAAATGTATCTGATACAGTCTTTACACTTATGCAGCACTAACATAATATGATATGTTTATTTTTATGCTAAGTTCCTCTTTTTATTGTTTACAACGCTAGTGTTAAAATTTACCATGTCTCATTAAGTATCTGTGGAAAACGTGGTCGATTTCGCTTTTATTATTTCTGTATCCTATTTTTCTATGGAAGGCTCAATGTGTAATTGTTTGTGTTCCCAAATTAATACTCTTAAAACCACCACTGCTCTCAAAACATCATGAGGAAACATTGAGGTATATAGAGAAGCTATTTCAAACAAAAAATGTGCGCGCACTTGATGACAGCGGGGCAGGCGGGGGGTGTCATGTTCTCATAGATTACTATCAATACGTGCAGATGCGACATAATGTTATTATTCTGCCTACTTGATATTGTACGTATGTACTTAGAAAATAAATAAAAATTTACATAAACTGTAACAATAATTTTTATTTTATCTGTGATTGAATGTTGATGGCTGATTCAGTAAATGTTGATTCAAATTTGCAAATACTTCTTTCCTAATTAAATGCTTTACGGTGTTTACGGACATATAACTAAAATCACATTTCAGGACAAGACCACTTTGCCGTATTAAATTACGTACCTATGATAGATGTGTGAAGTGGAAGTTTAGTATAGTCAAACTATCAATGCAATCTTCACATTTTAACTTTTTTATTAATTGTCTTGATACATAAGCAAATATTATACAACCTACTATCAATTTTGACTCGCATGTAGAGGATTCGTGGCCAAGCATTGAATACGTCGATAGTGTCTGGTCTGAGCATTTTATTCTTTGACATTCACGTAAAAATGGCCGCCGCGATGACATATTGCAATGGAAAAAATATAATTAAATTATGTGTGATTTAAAGATAATAGTTATATTTACTGGTGAAAAGTCACTCCTTGACTTTTACTTATATTTATTGAATTATTTCTACAGTATCTAAATGCACACGAAGGCATAATTTAGACAAGAAAACTTTACTCAAATATGTCATGTCGCAGCAACCGCTCGGCATAGACTAAATGAGGTTCAGTGCACGAACCGAAACGTGTGTTACAAAAAATCTAGTTGAGGCGTCTCCTCTAGTGCGTAGTACATTATACCTCAATGTGAGGAAACAGGCATGTCTTAGAACCAAAAATTCGAAGACATGTAGTATCGTATTATCTAGTACTAACTGGGTTACGGAGGTCAGATAGGCAATCGCTCCATATCGATGGTCATACGTTGACAGCACGTAACTGCAACGTGTCAAATTTTACAGGAGAGGGAAAAAACTTTATAATTTCGGAAATTAAAATAAACAAGAAGAAATAAAAAAGTAGTTGGTAGGAAATCAAATTATTTATTGATATAAATTAAAACAATGTAATGGCCACATAGGTTATTCATTAAATAATCAGTATTGAAACATTTACGAGTACCCAATATTAAAAAACCCTCACTACTTACGAGTTACGAGCAGTCAACAATTACTTACGAGGTGTCAATTTAAAAGAAAAACAATGTTTATTAGATTACATGGTGCGGCAAATTGTCTTAAAAAGAGTGATAATCTGAAGGTATAACAGTTTTAAGAGCCTGTAAGTCATTAAACTTGCATACAGTAAGCTTAAGCGTGTCTTTAAAAAGTTGCTCGTAGGTTGGTATAGGAAAATTAATGTTTCTTGGCCTACTTGGCAACAAAGAATAGTTATCGTCGCAAATATTAATTTTATAATAAATGGTGCCATCTGGCTTGTAGGTACATCAAAACGTTAAGATACAACCGGATGCCCTTTTTTCTTGCCAGGCCTGATACTTTCATAACGCATCACTTTAGGATCATCAAACATTTTGAAAAAGTCAAATTTTAGCATCTTAACCTCATTTGGATTTTTGCGTGATTTCCTAGTTATGTCTGCATATTGCGATGGAACATAAATAGCGTCATATTTTTGGATGCCACGTTCGATGGCAGCATGAACACTATCCACTTCCATCTGCGTATGTCCAGGTTCCAGATATTTCTGGTAAATAACCACGTTATTCACAGAAGCAAAGTTGCAGAGAACATTTGCCAATACAGCATTCCTATTTTGATAGGTGCAACCGTCACTCCAAATAATGATTGGCTTTGTTAGAAATTCATCTTCAGAGTGGAAAATCATTTCATGTAGGTAGTCCACTAAGCAACTAACAAAAACTGATGCTTGAGTATCAGCGTTCACTTCTGAAAACCAATAACATTTTACTTTTTTGGATGGATATTCATAAATCGTAAAATTATGGTTTATCAACTTTCTTCGGTAGACACTGCTGGCTCTTATGTACGGACATACTTTTACAGCTTGAACATGCTGTTCTAGGACAATACAGTTTCCTTCAACTGCCTCCTTTAAATCCTTCTTTTTCTTGCATGTTGTTTCCTCAGCTGATGTTCATTATACTTCTGTTCCGATATTTGCTTAGTGCAGTAGTTTAGACAGGTGTCACATAAATCTTTTTTAGGCTGCTGGAAGCCAATATTTTTTCTTTTATTACCTTATCGAACATAGTTCGACATAAGGGTACCAGGTCTCTTTTATTGTGCTCGCTTCAGTGTAAGTTCTATAAACTTCCACCATACCTCCTGGAATGGGTTATAAACATGCCTTACTGGTGTCTTTGCGACAGTAGTGTGATGGGAGCTTCGGTAAATTTTCTATGAACTCTACTAAAAATTCACGAGACATTTATTTATTTTTCTTCTCAATTTGCTCAGCACTTTCTCTTACAACCATACCACTATCTGATTGATTAACCCAGTTCCTGACCGTCCATTCTCCAATACCTAAAGTATTTAAATACATTTTCTTACAAACTCTCAATTTAATATCCCCTTCTTTCAAGTAATATTGAAGTGACGCTCCTCTTCTGGCACTTCTTCCGTTGGGTCTTAAAGGTTTTACTTTGTCAGTAGTGTTAACCACAAAAAAAATCTTATGATCCCAACTTAAACTCCAAAATAGATCAAACAATCGCTGTCTACCTTCTGACGTAAATTCGTGACAATGGCGCCCTGTGGATGAGCGACAAAATGCAGAACTGCAAGTCTCTTTCAATGTTCTTGCCACTCGTGGTGCATTATGCGTATTACATGAATTTTCATTTCTTCTCCACCCTAAGTAGTCTTTTCCATGTTCTCGTAACTTTTTATTTTTACGGGCTTTCCAAATCTCTGATTCAGCAAAACCTTTTCTTTTCTTTGTCGTCATACCTTCATTAATTAAACAACTATCAGAAGAGCAGGATGTCTGATCCGGATCATAGTTACGATCTTCATTCGTGCTACTACTCGCGGGTACTACATGAGAAGTTGATAATCCAGGATCTAAGTTAAAATCATATGAGTTCAAAATAGTTGGAGAGTCTATATCACGTCGTATATATATAATATCATCTCACGTCGTATTATAGAGGTAACGTGACACTTTGGGTACCATGTTACTGGACATTTTTTGTTCGTCTATATGTCCTCTATCCATACATACCACTTTCACCGTGGGCCGCGATTTCGAAAAAAAATCAAAATGGCGGACAGGTTGATATGCCACATTGGTTCTATCCCCTTTTCATCCCCTATTTTCATCCCCTCAGGGGTTGAATTTCGAAAAATCCTTCCTTATTCCTTGTCTACATTATAAAGGGAACCTCTGTGCAAAATTTCAGCTTGCTAGGTCTAAGGGTTTGGACTGGGCGTTGATGAGTCAGTCAGTCAGTCAGTCAGGACTTCTCTCTTTATTTATATAGATAGATAGATAGATAGATTTTACGTTCAATAAAATAAAAAGACTTACCAATATACCTTCAAGGAGACTTTTCGTACATAAATAGACGTATTCAAAGTTTTAATTAAACATAAAACTATTTTTAAACAATTAAAACTCGCGCCGTAATCTTACTCTGTCAGTGAATTCTTGCGAACTGCCTTCGCGTTGACATCTCGTAACTCGCGCGCTAGTGAGGGCAAGTTGATACAGGCATAAATTGTTCGAATGACATTTTTTGTGAATTACGAGTTATCAATGGGAAGATGCGGCGATTAATTTAAAAATGTTTGGTGTATAAAACTCATTTTGTGAAAAAGTGTGGGTTACTAGCTGTCAACCTATGACCATCGATATAAAATACGGTACTTACGTCTTCCTTTCATTAATTTTAACACACTTAACAGTTTTATTCACGAGGTTTATTTTAAATTCATCTTCGTCATTATCATCTTCACTTGCAAAATTCTTGGCCAAATTCATCAATTCATCATCGTTCGTCTCCATAATTTCTGTCAAATTAGCCTTAAAATTAATATTTTTTATTACAGGCTCGACTTTCAATACTTTATCAACACCTTTTCTTGATTCTTCGACAAAAACATTTTCAATAACTGTTTCGATATTATCATTATCACTAAAGGCATCAACATCATCATCAAAAAATGTTTCATCTTCAAGAATCTCAATTTCATTACTAGGAATGTGATCTATTTCGGTTTTGAAATCAGTGTCGGGACAATTTTCAATAATATCTTCATTTTTTCGTTCGTCTTTAATAGTGATTCTTTCTGTTACTAAGTGTTGTACGTCTACTTCCATTTCCTCGTTGTTAGGTATGCCTATAACTTCTGCTTTTCTATAAGTGTTTGGGGCATATTCTTCGCCATTGTGACTATTAAATCTGAAAACTTCTTGTATGGCTAGGCCAGATTTTAAATTAACTTGTTGTCCATGTATGTTTTTTATGTCGATGATGGTTAGCTGAAACCAGTACCTATATTAATATTTAGAGAATTAAGGGGTGACTTAATTTCTACACATACACTACAAAAATACAAAAAGCTCCAAAAAGTAAAAAAATCTGTCTCGGTTCAATTAAAATAAATCTCAAATTATAGCTTATGATCAGTTATAATATTTACAATGAGATAACAGTCAAATTAGCCTAATATACTTACATCGGCGTTGGTCTTTAGGTGATCTTGCAGCAATGCATCGCTGAAAAGCGCTTTAGATCTGAATGCAGAGGCTGACTGCAGCCGCGCGGTGCACTCCCAACATATACCCATTGGGAGTCTGTTCAGGGGGTCTGTGCTTGGCTGGAAACATGATACAATATCATCATCATCATCAGCCTATAATGTTCCCACGTGCGGGACTCAGGCCTCCTCTCTAGGAGAGAGATGGGCTATAAACCACCACGCGGGCCCAGTGCGGGTTGGTAGATGTCACATGCCTTCGAATTTTTTGGTTTTAAGACATGCCGGTTTCCTAACGTTGATTTCCTTCACCGTTTTGAGAGCACTGGTGATGAAATGAATAACACAAAGTAATGCGCCTGACTGAATTCGAACCCTCGACTCACTGTTCGTTAGTCGGGGCCGCCACCACTGCTCTTCAATACAATAATGTAATATACTATTACTAGTGACCCGCCCCGGCTTCGCACGGGTGCAAAAAAAGGTATTAAAACGGTACGAGCTCACTCGACAATTAATGCTGACGCCCGTGATCACGTCATGTACTTACATTTATACATTACTAGCTGATGCCCGCGGCTTCACCCGCGTGGATGTCGTTCAAATTATATACTAAAACCTTCCTCTTGAATGACTCTGTCTATTAAAAAAAACCGCATCAAAATCCGTTGCGTAGTTTTAAAGATTTAAGCATACAGACAAACAAACAGACAAAAATAGCGACTTTGTTTTATACTATGTAAGGATTGCATGCGCATTACTGTAATTATAGTTAGTTCAATAAAGCCGCTTGGTGACTACACATGTCGGGCCTTTTCTTCCACATTACACATAAGAATTCCCGGCGCACATTGCACCTCCGCGGTAGGACTCCACAAAAACCTTTCTCTTGAATCACTATCTATTAAAAAACCCGCATCAAAATTCGTTGCGTACTTTTAAAGATTTAAACATAGGGACAGACAGCGGGAAGTGACTTTGTTTTATAATATGTAGTGATAGTGAAGTGATAGTGATGAGGAAAATGTCGTGAAGAAAATTTTGAGTATGAATGTGGAGGGGATATAACAGTAGAGGAAGACCAAACAAGACGCCTTACGTGGAGACACCACATATTTACCAAACGCAAAGCCTTAGGACAAAAACTCCGCAGCCTACACTGGATGCTCAGCAAAAAGTCCCAAATGTCTCTGGAAAGCAAATTGCTTCTCTACAAATGCATACTCAAGCCCATATGGTGCTATGGTATCCAGCTTTGGGGAACTGCAGCAAACTCAAACATCGAAATCCTTCAAAGGTTTCAATCCAAAACACTACGACAGATAGTAAATGCTCCCTGGTATGTCGAAAACGAAAGAATTCACAACTATTTAAAGATAAAGACTGTCAAAGAAGAAATTAACACCACTTACTCCGCCAGATTAAAAGTTCACCCAAACCAATTGGCAGTTAAACAAACAATGGATGGATTGTGTAAGAAAGTGTCTAAACAGATGACGCATAATAAAGAAGTATGGAAGGAGAAGACATGCTGAAGCTACCCCAAATGAATTGGGATGAGGACAAGAGATTGATGATGATTGTAGACTTACCGGAATTCCCATGATATCTTGATACATTTTGTCCAAACCATGATCTTTTATTTTGTACATCTTGGTGTTCAATGATAGACATAGTTTACAGGTCTAGAAAACAAAGACAACTTTAGTTAGAACCATTGTATAAAGAAAGAAAGAAAAAGTATTTATTGGTTTCACAAAGGACAAAACAGATGGACATTCATACGTAAAATATATATTTTTTTAAATATCATGGTTCCGTATCACCAAACAATAGAACAAAATAAATATTTAATGAAAATATTTTAAACGCTCATTTATAGGTCAATTTACATTCAACATCAAAACAAATATCAACTGTGTGGTGCCAAATAGTGTCTCGTCACAGCCTCTAATCAAGGTCGCAAAATTTGGTAGATTTTGGAATTTCTGGCAGGTTATATTTCTTTATTTATTTATTAGATGCTGAAAAAAACGAAATGACAGGAACGAGTCTACACTTGACCAGAAGAATTATTCAGGAAGGTAAAAAACTAGTTCTTTAATAAAATTAAATTCTTCTTACCTTTAAAGCAGCAGGTCCATAAACATTATCCTAAAAAACAGGTGCATAATATTAGTACTTAAATGTGAATGTGTCTGATTGTGAAAGATTACACAAATGTTTAAAAAGTGTAGGGTTTCGTCACAAACTAATAGTTTCTAGTGCAGTTGTTGTCATGTGTATTTTTTGGTATCACGGGTCATTTTGTTTATTCTTGGGTGTTGGGAAATCATCAAATGACTCCTCCCACTCTGGGCAGCAGGGAGTGTCAGACTTCTACTGACTAAAAACCACCCATGTTTCTTCTTAGCCCTTGTGCTGAGGCCGCGGTATCTCTTTCAAACAACCTGCAGCCCCAACGGGGGATATAACAGCCTTGATATTATGTTACATTGAGAATGATAATAAATCATCAAAATCTAACCTTAACGCATGGCACCCTTCCATCTTTGATCTTTCTGATTCCATTCTGAGTAACGATAAAATCCTCTTCATTGAAATGGTCGGAACAAACCAGTGTTCGACTCGTTGGCACCAAGTTTGGTATACCGAGGGATTTCAGCCATAGTTCACGCTTTTCCAGATCTTTTGGGAAACTGGAATTAAAGGAGGAAGTAAAATTTAAAACAAAGTATGAGTTAGAACCAAAAAAAACGAAGACATTTGACATCTACCAACCCGCACTGGGCCCGCGTGGTGGATTATAGCCCATCCCTCTCCTAGAGAAGAGGCCTGAGTCCCTGCAGTGGGAACATTATAGGCTGATGATTATGATGAGGGGGAGTAGACTAAAACAGATATGGCACAGTCAGAACTAAAGTGACTGAACTAAAAATTACTACAGAATAAAATAGTTTAAATCACTTCCCCTAAGACGACCCACTGACCAGGTGCACAGGTAGGGTTGGTTGTTTCAAAGATTAGCCGGAACAAACAGACAGAAAGACAAACGTATGTGGTTTTGATCTATATACCATACTTTCTGTCATAAGCATTAAAAGCTGTTAGCTTGATACAAACAGACACTTCAATTTTATTTATTTGTATAGTACTTACGTATGATATGTGATTCTTTCTGTAATGGAAGCACTTTTCTTCCCTTTTCCAGTATTTCCACAGCTTTCTATACAACACTTCATGGTTCACTTTCACGTAGCTTTATTTACCTTCAAGTATTCACTAATCAATGGTTTCAATGAAAGACAAACCACCACTTTTCAAACATGAAGAAATAAAAGGCAAACTTAAACTTTTTAAAGTTATATGCCATTTAAACTAGACAAACCGAAGTACATACTTAAATAGTTAAGTACATACATAATATACAAAATTAAAACAAAAAAAGGTATATTAAGTAAAATCATTTAGTAGCTCGGGAAAATGAAGTCACGAGAAAGGCTTTTATTAATGAGAAATACATGTTTAAGCCTCGGTGTCGTGGCTTTTTGAAGAAGATTCAAAGTTTACACAACTTATAATCATTCCATCTATATTATTCTTTGAATCAAGCTATAATTTATTAATTTCACCGAATTCATCAATATTTTCCTAATCTGACATTCTGAATTTCTGACAATCAACGTCAGTCAACCCGTCAAGTCAACAACAGACAACCACCGCCAGTGTCTCCATATACACGGTAATTACCGTAGATGCACCGTAATCAAGTCGTTATCTACGGTCAAGGTAATAATGTATTTTCTCAAACATGCTTGGAAATTTGAGCATTATTTTGACAACCTTCTTCGAGATAAATCGAAATTGCTGTACTGGCCAGATACATGCGACCAGCGGCCGGCAAAAGTTGTATGAAAATCCATATCTGTCGTGTTTAGCGGCCAAATAAATTACATACTAAACTCATATCTGTCGTGTTATTTAAAAATGGAACGATCTTTTACTCTGAACCATAGCAACCAAGGAGGTGACTTATTAAAGGTTTTATTTAAATTTCGAATTGGCTGAACTCATCAACGCGTGAAAAATTATTGTTGTATGTGATTTTGAAAAGTAAATTGTATTTAATTTCCTCGCATTATTTGAGAAAAGTACTATACAAGCCTTGGCCACAACTAGGCATTGATGGACTTACGTATGTGTGCCTCGGCTTCGCCTCGGCCCACATTTACACGTTCGTCCATCAATGCCTCTGTTGCTGGCCGCTGCAGTAATGTACTATACCGTGTCATAAGTCACCGTATTACCATTAAGAATTACTGTATTGTATTTAATTCACCGTGTACTGCATAAAAGTCCTGCAACGAATTTCACGTCAGTCAAATTAACAATTTTGTAAAGGCAACACTGCCGGGGGTCGAAAGAAACAAACTTCTAACCAAAACAATTTATCCCTTTCCTTGCAGTCGGGTAAAAAGGAATAGAAATGGGAAAAACTGTGTTGATTTCAGGCAAACTAACGTTGTGAAACATGCAAAATTCAACATTAATCTAATATTAATGTTGAATTTTGCATATTTCACATGTAATTTTTTTTTTTTTACTTATTTAAAGAGCAAAGTCTCAGCAAAGTATAGTGTTTTGATTATTTTCCTTTGAAAAATTACACGGTAATTTACACGGTACACTTTTAGTAAATACACCGTAATTTGGTCGAGAAACACCGTATTTTTACCCTAGCAACACGGTAACTCTCGATTTACATATGGAGACACTGACCACCGCTATCATTTGTGAGGAATCAGCTGTAGAAACGGCATAACGACGGAGAAGTGACAGGGAAGACGGTTTTTTACAGGGAGGCGAAAAAAACCGTTTTGTTTTTCCTAGTAGTTCCAAGAAAAATGTGTACAGCCTGTCTATAAAGTCATGAAAATAAATGAGGGCGCTGCGGTCGTGAAGACTCGTGCACAAGCAACCCTGTATAGTGTGACTAAAATGGTTTTGATACTAGCACATTATTTTGTACTAGAAGCAAACCTGGTTTTAATGGGGTTGGCAAGTGAAAGCTGATTGTAGATGGCGTGTCCATAGCTTGTCCCAATCCGACCAATGAGGTCAAACTATTTTGAAATATAAAATGACATTGACAGATATTCAACCAATGAAGAGCTTAGGTTCATGCGGTGCTAGCGCCATTAGTTCCACCAGTTGCCCGTCCCATTAAAATCTGTTATCTTATTTAAAAAAAATACAGAACAAAGATGCGACCTTCATTATAAATGATAATACCAGCCTATTACTGTCCCACTGCTGGGCAAAGGCCTCTTCTCAACAGAGACGGCACGAGCACTGATCACCACGCATGCTCAAGACGGGTTGGCGATTTCAGACTTATAATACTTATAAGTCCAGATTTCCTCACGATGTTTTCCTTCCGACCTTCATTGAAATAAAAATGAGTAAATAAAAGAAAAATGTTCGTACATATTTTTTATTAATTAATGTGATATTTTAACTTTTGTACCATTGTATGCCCATTTTCTCTTGCCCGTTTTGCTGCAATATGTTGTTCGATTAGAGCCTTTCTGTTATTTTGATCTTCTTGTAAGAAAATCCAATCGATTTCAAAATTTTACGCAGGACTTCTAGGCTACATTTAAAATCCAGATCTGTTTTAGCGAAATTTTATGTTGAAGTCATCCATTTCTTTCTTAGGACGGCCTGATCTGTGTTTGCCTTCTCTCACATTTTCTCACTCTCAGATTTTCCTGAAAGAAAGATTTAAAAAAAGAGGATAGAATTTCCATTAAGAACCGCTGATTAGGTAGTTCATTTTTTTTTTGTAGATAGTACAGTGCGATCAAATTATCTTGGCAGCTCTGAACATAGGCTTTGCGAAATTTTACGCATGTAAACTTGGGAATAAAACTGTTATTGCCAGATAAACCAATACTTAAACGATCAGAAAATATCTAATTTAAACAGTGAGAAATACAAATAAAATAAATATCATAACACTTTTATACATTCGTTGTAACAAAATGACCTGCACGAAGTTCGGAGCTGCCAAGATAATTTGATCGCACTGTACTCATTAATAGAAAGCTTTTTGCAAATAGGGGATCGGACAAAAAAAAACTAATTAGTCCGTCAGATAGATTTCCAAAAATTATTGGACACGTATTTATTCTTTTTTCACGTAAACTTAAAATGAAGACGATACAGTGCTTCGAAAACTCGTGTGACGTCATATGATAGTACATTTTGACGACACAAGTGACGTTTCAAGCCCCACTCCAAGATCTTTGACACGTTTTATCTTCGTCAATTTTTATTGATTTGATAAAACAAAAAACACGTATTCAATATTTTTCGATAATCTAACTTACGGACTAAACAGAATCATATTATTTTGACCCTGTCCGATCCCCTATTGTCAAGTAACAGTTTTTTTTTTTTTTTTTTTTTGTATTTTTGGATGTATTAAGAGTGTGAATAATAATTGTTGCTGTATTATAATACCAAAAACAGCGGGGTGGTTAGGTTTGTAGGGTACCGAACACGCAACTAGGAAAACTTGGATGCAAGAGCGAGCGAAGCGAGCTCGGGACTTGGGGCACCCCTACACGGACAGGTTAGGTTAGAAGGGGATGACGGGGTCGATTGAGCGAGCGAAGCGAGCGAATAGACCCCGCCATCCCCTTCGTGGTTATTTTTTTTAAAAACCACCCAGAAGTAGGAGCCCCGCGAAGCGGGGCTCCGTCGACTAGACTTGAAGGGGTTAGGTTCCAAAAAATGGATTTTTCTCAAGAATGGTGCGTCGCCTTTACATGGGAGTGGTGCCAGAGCACAGTGGGCACCCCCCCCCTCACCCTTCCCCTGTCAAAAGATACAAAATTTTGACCTATTTCGCGTTTTAGCGCTGTTCTAACCTCAAAACTTTAACCATGGATATCTCCATAACCATGGGGCTCCGGGATTTGGGGGTGGTACTAGGGGGTAGCCCACTTCCCCCCCCCCTCCCACCCCCCCACTCCCCGCCTTAAAAAGCGACGGTTCTTAATGGAAATTTTAACCGGGCGCCACTGTGCTGTTCATATGGCAACCCGTTGTGACCGTATCGCGTACAAACCTATCGTCTTGATACTTTTATTGCTATTTTTTTTATACTTCAAATTTATTTATTGAACCAGAATTAATATGATAGATAATGTAAGATAGGAAGAAGCCCAAGCAGGTGTGGCTGAAAATATGAAGATAGGAGTAATTTCCATACTTCAAAAAAGTCAGAAATCTTTCAAAATTATTATTTCTCGTTGAAGTTTCCTAGTTAGAATCTAAAAATTACTAAAAAGTAGACCAAATATTTGAAACAGGCGATTTTTTTGAAGATAGGAGTAATTGCCTTTATATATCACCATCATCATCACCATATTGGTTAACCCATTTACCGCCACGGTCAAGTAAGACGACAAGCCAAAAAGTACCATAAGTCGACAAACTTAGGGCACTTTTTTGCTTGTTCGGCTTGTCGTCTATACGTGACTGTGGCGCTCAAAAGGTTAAGATAGGAGGTATATTCAAAATGAAACCCTTATACTTCTGAGAAATCAATGTTTATTCATTGCAATTTTTATGTTGTGGGTTTGAAATTTATTATAATTATAATCCTTTAAAATTACTTACACATACATTTATCAATAAAAATATCCTACAACAAACCTTTTGACCGCCACAGTCAAGTAAGACGACAAGCCAAAAAGTACCTTAAGTCGTCAGAGTTAAGGCACTTTTTTTGCTTGTTCGGCTTGTCGTCTATACGTGACTGTGACGCTCAAAAGGTTAATGACAAAGATAACGCTTAAATTACAACACTTACTAATTTCTTTAAAAAGAAGGGAATTGTTTTTATTACTGTAGTGTATTAATAGATATGTAAACACTATCAAAGCCACCAGTGTCATTAATGACATCTGTCAGTTACACGATGGCGGGAAGTTGGAGAGCTGAGACTTGATGGACTGGCTAGCTGATAAAGTAGTTAGTTAATTGTGTTATCAACCTATTAGGTCTGCTAATAGTGGATGCTACAATTTCTAACTAATCCAGTCACAATCTATTTACGAAATCAAGCTCCTCATCACTGCAACTATGCAGAGCTTTACTTAACAACCTATACATACTATAAAACAGCTTAACTTTTGTGTCACATTTTTTTATGATGTAAGTTTAGGTTAGTATGTAAATACCTGTATGAAATGTATTCTACTATAACTCTCTAATGATAACTAATGAAGTCTTTCTATAAAAATATGCATAATAATCTGTTTCAGTCTCTTCGTTTACTAAAACTAATTTATTAATTACTATAAAAATGTAACAGTTGAACCAACTCATGGCCAATGACGCGCCAGACGCGTCATAAGCAAATATCATGGGAGGAATATGACGCACATTGACATGACGCACCACATCGAAATTACTTAAAAACAGAATGAAATAAAGAGAACTACCACTTTTTATCCTAAATTAGGATGATTTATAGACATTTAATGATTACGTAAGCCGTCACTAAGGCGCTTTGCACATGGAGCAACTATTGCAGCAACTGGAAACTGGCAACTAGCTGTTTACATGTATTTCAATTGGACTGCGCACATTTATAGCAACTCGAGTTTCGAGTTCCAGTGATCGTCAACAGTTTTCAGCTCAGTCAGTAAATTGTTTGGTACAAGTCGGATCAATGACCTTTAGTCCAGAGGTATTTGGCGCCGACTATAGCTTAATATAAAATTCTCGTGTCACAGTGTAAGTTGCTAAACTCCTCGGAAACGGCTTGACAGATTTTTATACTTAAAATGATGAATAGGTCATAGTACACCCTCTTGACCCCACCCGAAGGCAGGGTAGGTAGCAAAAGGTGCAATGCAACGGATGTAGGGCACAGCTAGTTTTATATTCTTACTGCTTAACCTTTAAAATGGGCATATCAAACTTGTTCGCCTTGCGTCTAATTCTTTTAGGTCTGGGTTTCTTCAAATGCACATAGTCGTAATGTGCGCGTAGCTCGGTTAATGTACGGAACGTTTTCTCACAGGCGTCACATTTAAACGGCCTTAGACCCGTGTGTACCTGCGAAGACATGAGAAAATATGGTTAACTAGGTTTTGCCCACGGCCGCGATAAAATTTCGATTTTTCTTAGAAACTTTGCACCCCTTTTTCACCCCCTTGGGGATTGAATTTTGAAAAATTAGACCTTAGTGGATGCCTACGTCATGAGGAATACGTGAGCGAAGTTTTAAATTTGTAGCTATAAGGGTGTTTGTGCGTTCCGTCGGGGCTGCGGATCGTTCGAAAGAGATACCGCGGCCTCGACACAAAGGGCAAAGAAAGAACATGGGTGGTTTTTAGTCAGTAGAAGTCTGACACTCCCTATCGCTCTGCCCAGAACGAGAGGAGTCATTTGATGATTTCCCACCCCTAAAACGCCTTGGCCTGTGCGTTGATCATTTGCGAAACATGTTTTCTTTTTCCAATCTTCCCTGTTAGACGTCACAGTGGCATTTACTCCTTTCTCTTTCATAACATTCCTCACACAATTCATTCATCCATGTAGTCAGTCAGACACAAATGGCTGTTAATGAAAATAATACTCACATTCATATGCCTAGTCAGGTTACCGATGAACGTAAATTGTTTCCCGCAGACTTGACACTCGTAATACTGTTGCGTGCCATCGTGTTGTTTTATGTGATTAGCGAGCGTCCCTTTCATGCTGAACGATTTGTTGCAGAGATCGCATTGGAAGAGCTTCTGTCCCGTGTGGACCCACATGTGGCCGGATAGGGTCGTTGTGTTCTGGAGGGAACAAAACAAAAAAATAATGCGTTGTATTTATGTACTGTTTTTGTTTTGAGTCATTTTGTATACAAGTCATGTACAGTGCGATCAAATTATCTTGGCAGCTCCGAACTTCGTGCAGGTCATTTTGTTACAACGAATGTATAAAAGTGTTATGATATTTATTTTATTTGTATTTCTCACTGTTTAAATTAGATATTTTCTGATCGTTTAAGTATTGGTAAAACTGGCAATAACAGTTTTATTCCCAAGTTTACATGCGTAAAATTTCGCAAAGCCTATGTTCAGAGCTGCCAAGATAATTTGATCGCACTGTATCTGCGACTAATAAATATTTTAACGTGACAACGTCTAATAAATCAATTAAATTGTAGATTTCATTTCACTGCTTCTTTGTGTCCAAACAAAATAGTGATAATTCAATCAAATGATATATTTATTCATAAAAGTATGCAATCACTTCATCAATGTTTTGTTATGACGTTGTCACGTTAAACTATCGTCCGTAAACCGACTTTATAGACAAACAAATTGTTTCTTCATTTTGTTTTACTTACCATGAAGAATTTCCCACAACGCTCGCACATATAAGGCGTGGAGCCCGCGTTCGTAGTGACCGTGAACTGAGTGCGCTTATCGCCCGGGTGAGCGTACCTGAAGTGGTTCGTGTATACACGAAGACTTTCCAGTTCTACGCCACACTGGTTGAAAAAAAACACAAGTTTAAAAGGAAGTCTCGTTTTCGCTTGGTCATAAATTGCCCTCAAAATGTGTCACTAGAGCTGTTGGGCGAAGTCAAGCGAAGTCGCGCATCACTGGAGGGGCCAATTAAAAAAGAAGACGCAGAATATTTAGTATTAAAAACTGAAATGACGATCTGGCGGAAGCATTTGAGTTTATTACTATCAATACCGATTCTTCTGACAGTCAAAAGAAGGGGTGAGAGGTATTTGAATGGTGTCTCAGCTATCTTATGAATAAAAGACTATACATTTTTGTCACCAATTAAAGCTAGGATGTGATACACTAAAAGCAATGAACTAGTGTATCACAGGGTAGTATTTTGGGACCAACTCTGTTTCTAGCCGAATAATCAGTCTAACCAAAATGTATTACGGGCAGTCGCTTCATGTAAAATTCTGGTTAGAGGAGGATACTTCAATCGGGCCCAGTGCAGGTTGGTAGATGTCACATGTCTTCGAATTTTTGGGTTCTACGATATTTCGGTTACCGCACGATGATTTCTTCACCATTTTGAGAGCAGTGGCAATGAAATAAACTACACAAAGTAATGCGCCTGCCTGGGTACGAACGACTTACTGCCGTCGACTATAAAGCACTTACCAGCTCACAAGTAACAGATCCAGTAGTAACTGGAGCGTTCTCGTCCTTACGATGTATGACTCGTCTTCTAACGCTGTCGATCCGCTGATCCTTTATCGAGGGGTCATTACTTATACGGTTACTGAAAACAAAGAAAAGATACATAAACTCACCCCTTTTTCCCATGGGGGTAGGCAGAAACCACAGAACGCCACCTGCTACGATCCTTACATACTCCTTTTGCCTCGTCCACATTTATACATCTAGTCATACATACACGCACGCCGGTTGCGAGTACTACGCACCTGTCCACAAAGAAATATGACAAAATAAAGGATCTATCGACCCATTCCGGCTTATGGATCCCAGACTTGGTCTTTGACAACAATTCAAAAGTCCAAACTGAAGGGTCTGCCAACGTGCAATGGAGCGCAGCATTCTAGGCGTCAAAACAACCGACCGTGTACGCAACACCACACTGCACTCCAAAGCACAAATTATTGATGTATCTCATAAAGCCGCTAAGCTTAAGTGGGACTGCACTGGGCCCGTCTACCGCATGCCCAATGAGCTGTGGGCCAATAGCCACTTTCTGGAGCCATGATACAGTCAGAAGGCGTCGTGGCAGACCTCGCAGAAGATGGCGGGACGATCTGGACAAAACTAACGACCACTGGTCGACATTGGCTTTAAATCGTGACAACAAGTCATGTGGACAGGCCTTTGCCAAACAGTGGGATTATGCAGGCTAACAGTATTGTTGAAAACAACCACTATGCAGAAAGTAACGTGCCAAACCGTGTTTGGGAATGGCGCCCAAGTTATATAATAAGTTACCTATTTCTATAAAAGATCTTGACAGCATACACCAATTTAAAAAGGCTCTTCTTAATCTATTAGGCGAAAAAGCATACTACACAGTCAATGAGTACCTAGAAGACAAATTGTAATTGTGACTTTTTTATTTTTTTGTAATTTTTGACATTGTAACTTTGGGTTTGTAATTTTGACATTGTAACTTTGACATTGTAATTTTGACATGGTAACTTTGACATTGTATATTTTGACATGGACACTAAATTTTTATATTATTTTTTATTTCACTAAATGTTTTTGATCTTTTTTATAATTTTAATGTTTTGTTGTCTAATTAATTTATTGTTTATTTTAATTACGAATTTTAATTTATATTGAATAGTTACAATTACTAATTTTGAATATATTTATTAGTTTGAATGATTTAGAAATTATAATCTGAATATTTGTACGCCGTTGACGGCAAGACAAATAGTGATCATATCTAATAACACAATGACATCTGTAATTTTTATTTACCTATGTACTACAAATAAAAATATTTGAATTTGAATTTAAACCCATAACAAAGCTGAAATGTACTCGAACTGTTAATGTTATTGACCATGTCAGTTTAAAAACGTATACTTACGGGTCATCCTCCGTTATATGATTAGAAGACAACCTCAAATGTCGATTGTACGCCTCGTCAGTCAAGAACTTCACGTCACAAACATCACAATGTAGACCTTCGAATACAGTCTGTAAATAAAATGGACGGAAATTAGTCGTCTATAGAAATATATAAAATTGAAGTTACTGTTTGTAATTCCAAAATTACAGTCAGTTGGAACAGTTGTGGGTTTTCAGGAAATAAAATTAAATATGTATCTCAATATATAATGTAATAACAATTTGCACGACCCGAGAATCGAACTCAGCTGTCGCATTTGCGACTACTGAGCCTCGTTTATCGAGTAAATAACAAATGACTTTTGATTTTGATTTTTGGGGGGTATGAGGAACAGGGTGTAAAGTTCCTCATCCCTCATGGAAAGGGAGGATCCTCCGACCAAACGGATAGCGCGATGTAGGATTTGTCAATTAGTTCTCATGTGTTGCGATAGAAGTCGCTGTTGCCACAATATATAATAAAAAAAAAAAAACTTACTTTAGCATCAAAGAACTTATGCCACTTTTGTTTGTGTACCTCCACGCCTTTCTTTCCAACGAACGTGTAGCCACACAGTTCACAAACACACGAAGACATGTGATTTAGACGGAGGTGGTTTTGTAACGTTGTCCGTTTTCTGTGGAACAAGATAGTGTTTAAATGTGGCTATAAGGAATAGAGTAGTTGACAGACTAAAAAAAAATATGATTCTGTTTAGTCCGTCTGTTAGATTATCGACAAATATTGGATACGTGTTTTTTGTTTTATCAAATTAATAAAAATTGACGATAATAAAACGTGTCAAAGATCGTGATTGGGGGCTGATGGTGACGTCACTTTCTGGTAAAAAAATTACCAAACTATGATTTCACACGAGTTTTCGAAGCTCGTACTGTATGTATCGTCTTCATTTATTGATCACGTGAAAAAAGAAAAAACACGTGTCCAATATTTTTTGGAAATCTATCTGACGGATTAATTAGTTTTTTTTTGTCAACTACCCTATTTCGCCTAATGTGTCACGCGTTTAGAAAACTTCGCGGGCATACTCAGCGCTACACTCAGTGATATGTGCGCCGCCCCTTATGGTACATCAATGATGGGAGAAAAGCTAGTTTATACTTACTAATATTATAAAGCTAAAGAGTTTATTTGTTTGAACGCGGTAATCTCAGGAACTACTGGACGGCATTAAAAAAATATGTTTTTGCTGGATAGTCCATTTATCGAGAAAGGTTATAGGCTATATAACATCACGCTACGACCAATAGGAGCGAAGCATAAATAAAAAATGTTACAAAAACGGGATTATTTCGTAAACCACTCTCTCTCTTAGGTGACGCAGACGAAGTTGCGCGGGTCAGCTAGTATAAAATAAAATACTCACTCGAACTCAACGGAGCATTGCGGGCACTTATACTTATTACCCGCGTGGTACTTTATGTGTCCTAATGCGACGTTCCTGAAACCATAGACAGTCACATTTATCGATGACTCCTCTCCGGCTCTCCTGTTGGGGTCAACAGGTTAGTGGTGTACTAAATGGGAATCTGTATTTAGTGAAATTCAACGTAATCAAGCAAAGACTAACATATTTGCACTAATTTATGTATTTTTAGGGGGGTTGAGGGGGTCAAATCTCACGACATCTCACCAAGGGGGAGTAGGACAAAAGCACAGTTGCGTAAAGACAAGAGAATGAAGACTTACCTAATCTTCGTGACGAACGGACAAAGTTTACATATAAAGTCCTTAGTGTGCTGGTTTCTCATATGCGCGCGCAATTGTCTGGCAGTCTTCACACGGACATAGCATATGTTACATTTTATCGGACCACTTTGCTGAAAGAGAAAGATATAAATGGATCATCATCGTCATAATTCAATCGTTTTAATTCATCGTTTATGGATTGTATGATCTGAAATAAACTATTATTATTATTATAATTTCAGCCGAAAGACGTCCACTGCTGGACATAGGCCTCCCTCAAATGTCACCACATTGAACAGTCACGTGCGTCTGGGAGGAACTTTTGTCTGAATGGCAATGTAGGTGCAATAATTCCATCAATGCCGACCCCTCAACCAGTTCTTTCCATCCGTTCGTGAGCGGCTGGCCAGGACATGGCTGGAGACAGATCACTGTGTTGCCCAATTGGCTATTTGACTACTGTTATGAAATTGTTATGTTATTTCAAAGAAATAACACGATTTGCGAAAAAAGTAATAAAATCGATAAAAAAAATGGAGTAGCTACATGCTTTAGAAGTTTTTGGTGGGGGCAGTTTATAGCGCTGTCTTTGTCTAGCACGTCATTTAAAACTAAGCCATTTCTTGATCGATTTTATTACTTTTTTCACACATCGTGCTCACAACTTAGGACCCAGTAGGGCCAGTAATATTAATGACAATAATATCCGTGGTGCTAGGCAACTTGGCTTATCCCAGTTGTGTATCCCTGTGTGCCTATTGGCCTTGTTCTGTTCTGTCTCCTGCTGATAGGGAGGGAAGTGGAAATTGTTTTTCCTACTCCTCCGCTATCATTCGTTGCGGGATCCAAGACAGTAAAATAGTTTCTCAGGGACTTCGTCGAGCTTCATTGTCTCGGCGCTTTTCTGGTGGTCACCACTGTTGATTACGGCTTTCAGGAGTTACAGTGGTTTGGGAACAGTGTGGCGGGCTTGTCCCAATAAAAAATAACCCATAAACCACGAGGACGAAGACGCGGGCAGAAGCTAGTGGGATATAAAAAAATACCTTGTATAGATGACTTACTTACCTCACTATGTTTAATCATATGCCTTTCATGCGTTTCTACGGTTTGAAATCCTTTGAAGCACACTTTACATTTAAACCGAGCCTTGATATAGTTCTTTGATTTTCGTCTTGCTAGCATTTCTCGTTTCAAGTCCTCGTCGCTTAGCATTTTCATAGTGAAAATGTTCTCATCTATAGGTAAGCATGGCTTTACATAAGGTTGCTTTTTCTTTGCACGCGTTCTCTTTTGACGAGTTTTTCTTTGGACAAAAAGATAAAACAGCTATAAGAGAACTCCAATTTAACAATAAAATTAACAATTTGATGTACAGACGTTAGGACATCAAGCTAACTGGGCAGCCCTCAGTTGGGAATCCAGTTCTCTTAGAATCGGTGGAGAGATGACCTGTCTGGGACGGATCTCACAGAGTTGCGCGGGGTGGGGCGCTGCCTTTCCGAAACAAAAAAGAACGGAAACCGTCTGTAATACTAATATTATACTAATATTTTATCAGCCTGTGGTAATTTAGGAATAGTCAAATAATCTGCACTGTAATAGATTTTTATATTATCGCTAATTGCATTACTGCAATTTATTTCATCACCACTGCTCTCAAGACAGTGAAGGAAAATATCGTGAGGAAACAGACATGTCTTAGATACAAAAAATTCGAAGACATGTGACATCTACAAACCCGTACTGGGCCCACGTGGTGGATTATAGCTTACGATATTCCAAGGAGTATCGTATTATCTAGTACAGTACTAACTTGGTTGTGGAGGTCAGATAGGCAGTTGCTCCATATAAAGTACGTGTATTCAGCTGCATCCGGATAAACATGAAGCCTACCCCGACACGGAAAGGCTTGACAGATGATGATGTGTATATTGTATGAATAACTTACTTCACCCAAATAATAACTTCATCATCAACAATCTTCGCTTTCTTCTTCAACTCCTTTGCTTCTTTCCTGACTTTTTTATTTTTATTTTTAACACACTTAACAGTTTTATTGACAGTTTTTTTGAGACTTAACAGGTTTATTTGAAATTCATCTTCGTCATCATCATCTTCACTTGTCAAATTCTTAGCCAAATCCATCAATTCATCATCATTAGTCTCCATAATTTCTGTCAATTTTGCCGCAAATTTGATCTTTTCCATTTCTTCTCTCTCTCTTTTTTCTTTCCAGAAGACTTTATCAACATCTTTTCTTGATTCTTTGACAAAATCATTTTCTATAACTGTTTCGACGTTATCATTATCACTAAAGGTATCATCATCTAAAAATGTTTCGTCTTCAACAAACTCGATTTCATTATTAGGAATAAGATCTATTTCAGTTTTGAAATCAGTGTCGGGAAAATTTTCAATAATATTTTCATTTTCCTGTTTATCTTTAACAGTGATTGTATCGGTTAGTAAGTGTTGTACGTCTACTTCTACTTCCTCGTTGTTAGGTATGTCTACAACTTCGGCTTTTACAAAAGTGTTAGGAGCATGTTCTTCCGCATTGTGACTATTGAATCTGAAAACTTCTTGTATGGCTAGGCCAGATTTTAAATTAATCTGCTGTTCATATATGTTTTGTATGTCGAGGATGGTTAGCTGAAACAAGTATAACAAAATTTGCTGTGGGTTGTTCGAAAGAGATACCGTGGCCTCGGACACAATGGGCTAAGAAGGAACATGCGTGGTTTTTAGTTAGAAGAAGTCTGACACTCCCTTCCGTTCGGCCCAGAGCGAGAAGAGTCATTACATGATTTTCCACCCTCCAACAAAAAAATACCTAAAACTTGCCAGTCCAACGGTCACTTCACTAGACTGCTATAAAAAAGGGGGAACGTGTTTTTTTTTCACTTTTCGAACTGAATGAAGCAACTGATTGGCTACAGTCTCATAAATTCAGACCTACATATACCTACACTATTACAAAAGTACATAATACGTATAAGTATACTCACATCGGCGTTGGTCTTCAGATGATCTTGCAGCAATGCATCGCTGAAAAGCGCTTTAGATCTGAATTCAGAGGCTGACTGCAGCCGCGCGGTGCACTCCCAGCATATACCCATTGGGAGTCTGTTCAGGGGGTCTGTGCTTGGCTGGAAACATAATACTATTATGAGGAAAATGTCGTGAGGAAACATTTGAGTATGAGTGTGGAGGGCCCCTCCACATTCATACTCTTATACCCCCTCCAGTAGGGGCCTTATCATACTAGCGGATTGCGAACGTTCTCAAAGCGGAGCGGGCGCGCAACGGCTATTAGATCTTCCCAAATTCGTCGATGCTTTCGTTTTCGTCTCCGGCGTCATTTTGTTACTGCGTGTGATGTACGGCGATAATTTGCTACAAACACGCGATGAAAACATAACGTATAATTTGCCACGCGTCCGCGATGTCCTCGCTGCGCAGCCGCGTCGTCCTCGCTGCGCAGCCGCGGCGTGTTCGCGACGGATTCGCGGCGCGTCCGCTCCGCCCCGCATCCGCTTCCAAACCGCTAGTGTGATAAGACCCTAGGGGGTATAAGAGTAGAGGAAGACCAAACAAACTATGGATGAACTGTATAAAGGATGATATAGCAAGAAACAGAAGTATTGAAGAAGGAGACATACTGTGCACCGACCACAAATGAATTGGGATGAGGACAAGAGATTGATGATGATCATAGACTTACTGGAATTCCTATGATATCTTGATACATTTTGGCAAAACCATGATATTCTTTTATTTTGTACATCTTGATGTCCAATGACAGGCATAGTTTACATGTCTACAAAACAAAGACAACTATGTAGTAGTATTTTAAAACCCCTATATAATAATTATGTAGATCAACAATTGTTCCAAAAGAATCGTTATTCTCGGGGAAACGACTGATTTTACGTGGAATAGAGCAAAAATCACGCCATGACAAGGTCATCCTATCTTCGGTCACAGAATACGAATCGGTTTTACTGCCTAGGCGTGCATATAGATGTTTCATCTAAAAAAATTCACTATCCGACAAGGTAGCCGGAAACTTCAAATTTTCTCATGTTTTTTGCAATTTGCAGGTCAGTGTTATTTATCTTTTATTATTCAATAAACACTTTTACAATAGGCTAGACGACAACAAAAAACTAATTAGTCCGTCATATAGATTTCCAGAAAATATGAAAAAAATGAAGGCTGCTTCGAAACTCGTGTGGCGTCATATTGCATTACATTTTTTACCAGAAAGTGACGTCACAAGCGTTTTATCTTCATACATTTTTTTTTTTGAAACACGTCAAATTTTTTTTCTATAATCTAACTGACGGACTAAACAGAATCATATTCCTTTTAGTCAGTCGACATCCCATATTGTTGCGGTGCTGTTCGATTTTTTTCTATTTCAACATAATAAATTATTATCCCTTACCCTGAAAGCGGCAGGTCCATAAATGTTACCCTAAAAAATATTAATATTAGTTAATGTTAATCTGAGACAAATGTAATCTACACAAATGAAAAAAAAAAAATTGGTTGTCTGTAAAGTCGGTTTACGGACGATAGTAGTTTAATGTGACAACGTCATAATTAACAAAACATTGATGAAATAATTGCATACTTTCGCGCAAGCATACAATGAGCGTAACGGGACAATGAGTCATCCTTTTCCCCATCTGAAGTGATTGTCTTTGCGATGGCCGACTTGGGTTCGGAGTCTATTTAGAGATATCCATTATAATATTAAATTACCTCAACAAATGGCACGCCATCAACCTTGATCCTTCTAATTTCGTTCTGAGTAAAGAAAAAATCCTGTTCATTAAAATGGTCGGAGCAAACCAGGGTTTTACTTGTCGGCACCAAGTTTGGTATGCCCAGGGACTTCAGCCATAGTTCACGCTGTTTTGGATCTTTTGGGAACCTGGAATTAAAGAAAGAGGTAACATTTAGAACAAAGTACGACTTTTTTTTTTTTTTTCCTGGTGAATCCGCAATCAGTCCTCAACTATAAGCGGATGTGATCTGTGAGGCTTGTTGTGTAGTATGTGTCTTGCAGTAAAGTTCACTACCATTAAATGTTAATACTTAGAGCCTATCCTCTTGGCTTAGGTCCAATATTACTTTCCTCTTGAGGCGTCTTGTGTACTTCCGATTTACTAATTCACTTGCCAGCTTATTGGGGTGTGTCAATAGCTTTTTTTTGTAATTTATGCTGTTTGTACTTATTTCGTCTTTAACCGTGTTGATGTTACATGCCTCATGGATTTCAGCATTAGTTATGAACCGTGGTACTCCTGCCACCGATCTCCAAGTACGACTTAGAACCAAAAAAAACTTAGACATGTCATCTACCAACCCACACTGGGCCTCCATGGTGGATTATTAAGACGACCCACTGACCGTAGACTAAAAAAGATATGGCACAGTCAGAACTAAAGTGACTGAACTCAAAATTACTACAGAATAAAATATTTTAACTCACATAGGCCCTAAACAATGTGGAAAAAGGTGCATAGTTAGGCTTGGTTGTTTCGGAGATTAGCCGTAACAAACAAAGACAAACGTAAATGGTTTTGATAATTATATATACCATACTTTAAGTCATAAGCACTCTAAAAAGCTGTTATTTTGATAAAATATAGGTACTTACGTATGATAAGTGATTCTTTCTGTAATGGGAGCACTTTTCTTCCCTTTCCCAGTATTTCCACAGCTTTCTATACAACACTTCATGGTCTACTTTCACGTAGTTTTATTATCTTCAAGTCTTCAATATTCACTGGTTTCACTGAAAAAGTTACCACCACTTTTCAACTATGAGATCAAAAAAGGGTTATGTGAAATCATTTAACTCGAGAAAATTCAGCCAAGAGAAAGGCTTTTATTAATAAAAAATCCATGTTTATGCCTCGGTTTAGTGGCTTTTTTAAGAAGATTCATAGTTTACTTTATAATGTCATTAATTTCACCGAATTCATCAATTTATTTTCCCACTCAATGAAACAAGAACAAGAAACAAACAACAAACAACAAACAAAATATTGACGTATTAACGTCAACCAGCACAGAACACTAATATGTTAGATACTCCTAGCTCCTAGCGGAGTCAACCAGTGTCAACCACAGAGTCCCATTGACCTAATATTTCCTAACTTGCAGAGTCCACACTCTCCACAGACAACCACTGCTGTGATGTGATTTGTTCACATAGAGGAATGAGCTATAGAAATAACTCATTGAGGTAGGAAAAAATAACTGGTCTTATCCTTCTGTTACAGTGTGTTGTAAAATTAGTTCTTTTACCGATCGCCACCATTGTGGCACAAACAGGCGCTTTCTAAAATGGCCAAATGCACAGTTTATTACAGTGAAAAACGATCTGCCAGGAGTCCCTATAATGCCCGTCACAGTAATGCACATACCAGCAATGCACGACACTGGAATGTACAACACAGGAGTGTACGACACTTGTAATTGGCGACATCGCGATGTCGCCAATTACTGGGGTGTACCTTGCTGGTCCGGCCCAAGAATGTACAACACAGGAGTGTACGACACAGTAATCGGCGACATCGCGCGATTGGTTGGCCGACTAGTTGGGCAACTCGAAATTTTGGGACTTGGATACTAGGTAATTGAGCTAGGTAGTGCTGCCGAATTAAATTGTACTCCATGACGTGCGCTCGCTACGCTCGCATATTTTATAACACTAATATCTTCTGTCCCCGAAGTGCCGGGCCTCCGCCGGCCTCCTTCGTCGGCCTACGGCCCGGTGCCCATGCCGCCCATAAAGGATACTGTCGCGAGACGGTCGTATTATAGGAACACGAAGAAAAAAAGAAGGAACCACGGAATTTTCCAGTATTTTATTGTATCACCCGTCCTTAGTGTCACATGGCTTTTTACTTTTTTAATGTGACGTCACTGTTTGTTTTGATTCCAATTCTCGTGCTGTACATTCTTGCCCGGACAATCGAGGTTCGGGCCGAGAATGCACGACATGACAATGTACAACATTGGAATTCAAAACACTTGCATTCCTATGTCGCGCGTTCTCGTGTCGTGCATTCCTGTGTTGGGCATTGCTGGTTCCCGATTTTTAATAGAAAGTTCCAAGGACAACTCTTTAGAGCTACTAAAGCTTTGTGATCTCTATCTCTTTCTTGCATAACTTCGCTGGCTTAAGTGCGAGTGAAAGAAAGCATCAATGTATAGTTATGTTTTCATACATTGTTATTGTAATGCTCCTGAATTCAGAAGATCCTTGATTGACAACTGAAGTTTTATCTCTCTTTCTTCATCATTGAAATTTTAGCGAGTGAGAAGAGTATGATCTATAAGAATATCGTAGTGATATTGCCATCCTAATTTTTCAAATTCCTATGTGTCGGCTAGAATTATGACAGTCAATTACTTTGATTTTTTCTTAAATATTATCTAATCCTATTGAAATAAACAAAAATCTACCGCTAGATGCGATTCTTGATTACAAACTACAAATGTTTTAGCTAAAACTTTTTACAGAAATGGATTTTACACGGAAAAAATGAAGTCTGCAACTGCAACCTTGTGTTGTGATTTTACACGCATAATAGTTTTGTTTATTGTGATAAATATATATCGAATATGAGGTGCTGTGTGCCGAGTTGCAAGAATGATTCAAGACACATATCCAAGTCACAGGGAATAACGTTCCATGTGTGAGTCTAAGCTCTTTTTTTACTTTTGTGTGATTGTTATTGGCGGCGCGCCTACGCGCATTTTAATCACTATTTTACGTAAAATATTTGAATAATATTAACTAACTACCGCCCCTAAGATGCCCCACTGACCAGCCCCTCTGATGTGCCATCAACAGGACCTGCAGAACACGATAACAGCTGTCCAATAGTTTTAGGTGCAATACCACTATTAAAAAATGATTTTGTACTAACCAAGCTAAGTGAAGACACCATGAAGAAACCGGCATGTCTTAGAACCAAAAAATTCAAAGACATGTGACATCTACCAATCCGCACTGGGCTCGCATGGTGGATTATAGCCCATCCCTCTCCTAGAGAGGAGGCCTGAGTCCCGCACGTGGGAACATTATAAGCTGATGTTGATGACTGTAACCTAAGTATAAATAATCATGCAGATTTTACCTATTTGTGACTTCCACGATGTTAGAACTTCAGCAACTTTACCCTGTATTAATATTTTTATCCCAATAAACAACATTCTATTCACTAAATCACTACTTTATCTCATTCTCAGCTTCCCCAACGAGTCCTCACTCCGCCAGGCCTGGCTCAAGGCCCTCGGCAAAGAATCATGGGAACCGAAGGAGAGGAGTGCGGTGTGCTCCGAACATTTTCTATGTGAAGACTTGTACGAGACTAAGAGTGGCCTACGGAAGGTTAAGGCTGGAGCTGTGCCTTTCATAGTACAGGTATATTTTTTTTAAAGCATTTCCCCACACTAGGAATTTCTCCTGTATCGTGGGTGCGTTTACAACTTTACAAACACTTAAACTCACATACACAAACACACCAAAACCCGAAACAACTATCTTAGGCCTTAGACAATTATTTATGTGTTCCGTGCTGGGATCAAACCTGTGACACACAGAGCAGCAGTCCAGTTGCTCAGCCACTGCGCCAACCATGCCGTCAACAACGTTTATCTACTTATTGAATCAAGCAACTCGCCTAATTCCAAAGCCAGGCAAAGTGTTATAGGGTATTTTCATCAGGAATTTCTTACTAGCAGCTAGAGAGTCTGGATTAAAAATAAAAACACCTTGTATACATAGATTTGAATTTAAAAGGTAATAAAATAAATGTGGATCTCAATTTGGTTGTATTTTTGTTTACTCATAACTCCGTCATTTATGAATCATTTTGTTTTTTTTTTATGGTTCAGGATTCCTTGAACTGCGATTATGGAGAACCTGCCAGTTTGAAGGTATAGTATTTTTTTTTGCTTTATAGTCCGATTTCTTTAACATTTTCTAATGGAAGGTTTATCCATTGTTAGATTTTGGGTAAAATAGTACTTTTAGGGGGTGAAGAATCCCGTCGGGACTGCGGGTTGTTCGAAAGAGATACCGCGGCCTCGACACAAAGGGCTAAGAAGGAACATGGGTGGTTTTTAGTCAGTAGAAGTCTGACACTCCCTACCGCTCTGCCCAGAGCTGGAGGAGTCATTTGATGATTTCCAACCGCCCAAAAAACAAAAAGGATGTAAAGTTCTTCATGTATCATAGAAAAGCGAGGATCCTCCGACCGGCGACCAGTGTGTTGTCTCGTGGGCTTCTGCCCTTAAACCTATAGTCTTAACAGATTACTAACTATGCAATTTAGAATTGTTGAAGTTAGTTTATCATTTGTGTCATAGATGGTGCTATAGTACTATTTTGCTGTAGTACTTTATGTACTATGTCGCTGTAGTTCTAGTTGTACCTACTATATTGCTGTAGTACTTTTTATAGTGCTGCTACTGTCCATAAGTAGAAGTTTTCGTTTCTTTTCAGGCTTGCAGAATATGTCTAGTAATGGATGCGAAGTTAATATCAATCAGGATTTATAAACTGGAACAAGCTTATCAGAATCTTACAGGAATATCGGTAAGTTACTCTATACAAATAAATTAAATTGTTGCAACCCCGAACTGGAAGACGTTGCGTTGGTAGGCCTCCCACTAGGTGGACCAATGACCTGGTGAAGGCGCACAGGACCGGTCAATGTGGAGACACTTGGGAGAGGCCTATTTCCAGCAGTGGACTCTCGTCATTAAGGTTGAAATGACGATGGTGATGAACTTTACATAAATAATTTGATACTTTTTATGCAAATATGGCACTAATAGCGGCAGGTCACAAGAGCAATATGCGACTCCCACATTCTCCTTAAACTCAAGGGGAAGATTTATTAAACGACTAGCTTTTCCGCGCAACTTCTTCTGTTCCACACAAGAGAGAGAGTGTTAGATTATTTTGAACATTTTTCATTGATGCTCCGCTCCTATTGGCTGTAGCGTGATGTTATGTTCCTTATGACCTTCCTCGATAAACGGGCTATCAAACTCGTAAAGATTTTTTGAATTCGAACCAGTCGTTCCTGAGATTAGCGCGTTCAACCAAACAAAAAAACTGTTCAGCTGTATAATATTAGTATAGATAGCCTGATATCGATTTCCTGGGTCATCTCGACCGTTTATGGGGCCGTTCAAGTATTACGTATGCGCGATAGGGGGGCAGAGGGGTCTTTTTTTTTTGGCGGTGGGGGGTCTACATGGTTATTACGTCAGCATCAGCAGTAGTTATCTACTTTTACACATATTGCAACCCACACAGTGTCTATGCTTGAAAACGAAACGCATTTTCAGGGATTCCCATGAATCAATAAAAAAAAAGACTACATTATAAGATTTCGTAAGCATGGGGGGAGGGGGGGGAAGAGCTTTGATTAATTTTGATGGTAAGGGGGTAAATAACTTTAGTAAATCTGTTTACGTAATACTTGAACGGCATCAAATGATGATAATTTTCTTACAGCTTTGTAACGAAGACAAGCTACCACAGAAGCTATGCATAGAATGTGTTCAAAGATTACTGAATTGCAGTCGGTTCAGACACAAGTGTGTACGAGCCAACTCGCTCATGCTTGAAGTTATTAAGAAGCAGGATTGTGTGAGTATTAGACGATTATTATTTTTTCACTTCTCTCGCTCTAAAATGCGTCTTTATGTCGTGCGTAGGCGATATAAAGTCGCGTTTTATGCTCTAGAGCATAAAGTAAAATCTTCGTCGAAGACCAAGGTAATCGGCACAGGTAGCCGGCCCAACAGCCACACGAACAACTTCAACTTCATAGAATAACCTCTTTAATTTAATTCGTTTCGTTAGTATTCTAAGAACAAGGGATTACTGCTTTTCATTACGAATACAAGGAAAGCTGATGGGAATAGGCTTCCCTCAATTACCTAAATCGCTTGATGGCAATATGCTTGCTCTTAATTAGGTTGGTTGATGGCAATAGGCTTGCTCCTAATTACATCAGGGGATGGCAATAGGCTTGCTCCTAATTACATCAGTTGATGGCAATAGGCTTGCTCCTAATAAGATTGGTTGATGGCAATAGGCTTTTCCTAATTACATCGGTGGATGGCAAAAGGCTTGTCCCTAATTACATCATTTGATGGCAATAGGCTTGCTCCTAATTAAGTACATTGGTTGATGGCAATAGGCTTGGTCCCAATTACATCAGTTGATGGCAATAGGCTTGCTCCTAATTACATTGGTTGATGGCAATAGGCTTGCTCAAAATGTTTAAATTTTATAACTGAGCAGTATGAGAAAGTCAGGTGTTATGTCAAGTATCCTACTGAAAAAAAAAAGTTAATTGGCGAGAACCATGATTATTTTTACAAGTTGCTGTTTCATTTCCTCGCAATCGAAGTGAAAAGTAGAGTGTACAACTCGTCCATAAAACGCATTTTACTCTCTACTTTATATCCATCCTCGCTCGCAAGCTCGCATCGGATGGATAAACGTCTCGCGCAAAATGGTGCGTTTTATGCACTTGGTGTACAATCTACTATTTATCCCAATAACACAACAGAAATTCGCACATGCCCGCCTGTTTCCTGTGAGTTGTTAGTGGCGTGACGCCGTTCTGTGTCATTAGTCATTATTATCGTACCGTGCAATAGTGGATAGGCAGAGCACCCGCGCAGCTCGCAAGTCGGCTCTGTAAGCGAAACCTGTGCCGGGGTACAGTGCGATCAAATTATCTTGGCAGCTCCGAACTTCGTGCAGGTCATTTTGTTACAACGAATGTTTAAAAGTGTTATGATATTTATTTTAATTTGTATTTCTCACTGTTTAAATTAGATATTTTCTGATCGTTTAAGTATTGGTTTATCTGGCAATAACAGTTTTATTCCCAAGTTTACATGCGTAAAATATCGCAAAGCCTATGTTCAGAGCTGCCAAGATAATTTGATCGCACTGTATCAGTGAATGGGTATAATAAAATGTTTCTTTCAGAAAGTTGTTTGTTATCATGAGTACAATTACGTGTTTCAGTAAGTCACCCTATAGACCGAGAGCGGAGAGCATGTTGCGGGGTCGGATATAGCCGATAAATGTAAACGTGCCCGACACACCACCGTCGGCTACAGCCGACAATAAAACGTCATTTTTTAAATTTTGTAGTTGCTGTTTATTTTATTACACAACTAGCTGACCCACGCAACTTCGTCTGCGTCACATAAATATAGCATAAAACCTTTCTCGATTAAATCGACTATCCAACATAAATTAAGCTAAATCGTAACAAACAAAAAATCTTATCTTTCCTCTTTATAATATTAAGTTTAGATGGTTTAGATTATATTAAAGTGAGAATTACTATACTCTTACTGTTAAATATACGATAACACCCTGTACTTGTAAACATAATGCAGTAAATATTTTGAATTTGAATTTCCCGTAAGCCAGCCAGATCTCCCGACAAAATATCCGCGCGGCAAAATAATTCGCGCGTCGCAGTGTAGGTAACATTGCGACGCGCGAATTATTTTGCCGCGCGGATATTTTTACATTGCGATATCTTCTAAGATATTTATTTTAACTGGATAGAGTAAAGGGCCCAAATATTCTATATTAAATTTCTGTTCTAACAAACACATTTATTTAGTTATAGATTAATACCTTACGGGTTAAATAAGCTTCGCAAAAAATTATTAATTTTAATCTAACATTTTAATAGTAAAAAAGGGTTACAGTGAGACAATCTTAAAAGATAGACATATGCTGTCGCGGACTTTTTTTTAGAACTTTTAAGGAGAAACAATTCCTTCATCTATACTAATATTATAAAGCTGAAGAGTTTGTTTGTTTGTTTGAACGCGGTAAACTCAGGAACTGCTGGTTGGAATTTTAAAATTCTTTTTGTGTTGGATAGTCCATTTATCGAGGAAGGCTATAGGCTATATAACATCACGCTACGGCTAATAGGAGCGGAGCATAAATGAAAAATGTTACAAAAACGGGAAAAGATATTTTCTTTTTATTTGCTTCCGCTGCGTGCGCTGCGAAAACGGTTTAAGTTACGCAAATATCATGTATGAAGGAATTGTTCCTCTTTAAAATTTCTAAAAAAAAGTCCGCGACAGCATAATATCTATCTTTTAAGATTGACTCACTGTAACCTTTTTTTACTATTAAACTGTTAGGTTAAAAATAATTATTTTTTGCGAAGCTTATTTAACCCATATGGTATAATCTATGTCTAAATAAATGTGTGTGTTAGAAGGAAAATTTAATATAGAATATTTGTGCCCTTTACTCTGAACAGTTTAAACAAATATCTTGAAGATATCGCAATGTAAAAATATCCGCGCGGCAAAATAATTCGCGCGTCGCAATGTGGGGAGATTCTTTCCGGGAAATTCAAATTCAAAATATTTACTGCATCATAATGTTTACAAGTACAGAGTGTTATCGTATATGTATTTAACAGTAAGAGATACCTATAGTAATTCACACTTTAATATAATCTAAGCCAATCTAAACCATCTAAACTATTATAATATAGATTATATAGATATCCTACAGTTGATCTGTATAGAATAAGTGGCCTATTATCAGTCAGGAAACTATACCTCTTAAACATAACTCTATATTTACACAAATACATTCCAATTAACCAAGAAACCCAGACTAGGAGAAGAAAAGATATCGTGGCTTACTCTCCACGGGTAGGTACAGTTTTTGCAAGGCGTCAATATGTATGCCAATCAGCCTACGTATACAACAAAATTAACGCAAAATTAAAGTTCCACCGCGAGGTCTCGTATCAATGCAAAAAATTAATAACGGAGTGGTTAAAAACTCTAACATATGAAGAAACAGAGGATATCCTAGTCAGACTTGCATGAAAAAAAAATGAAAAAAAACTGACTATAAACACACACAAACACAGTCACACGCACGCACACACACACACACACACACACACACATATTTACACATTCACACTCACACTCATCTATCACTACAGACACACATACTAACAATTATTATTACACAGCCGCGAATTTATTTATTGAGCCTATTAGTTTTAATTTTAAGTTGTTTTATTGCTGCTTTATTTTGATTTGTTTTAATTAGTTTAATTTAATTAGTTTTTAGATTTAATTTGTTCTTATTACTTCTTTATTTGTTTTAATTAGTAGTTATTTTAATATTGTTACATGAAGGGAAGGAGCGAAACGATCCCAACACAAGTATTGTTTATTACTTACTGGGGCTGTTTCATTACATGTGTTAATTTTAACTTTGAGACAAATAAACAATTTTATTTTATTTATTTATTTATTTATTATAATAAAGAAGAAAGATAAGATTTTTGTTTGTTACGATTTAGCTTAATTTATGTCGGATAGTCGATATATCGAGAAAGGTTATATAAGCTATATTTATGTGACGCAGACGAAGTTGCGTGGGTCAGCTAGTACATGATATTTACGTAACTTTAACCGTTTTCGCAGCGCACGCAGCGGAAGCTCTCAAAAAGGAAATCCCGTTCTTGTAACATTTTTCATTTATGCTCCGCTCCTATCAGCCATAGCGTGATGTTATATTATAGCCTAAAGCCTTCCTCGATAAATGGACTATCTAACACAAAAAGAATTTTTCAATTCCAACCAGTAGTTCCTGAGTTTACCGCGTTCAAACAAACAAAAAAACAAACAAACTCTTCAGCTTTATAATATTAGTATAGATAGTGGCAAATAAAATAAGATAATGATATTACGAGTCATATTTTATTTAAAAAATATAGGACAAAAATCAAAAAGCAATGATTAAATTGTTATCGATAAGATGTTCAAATATTTTTTGTAGGTATTTGCTTGATGTAACAGGCAATGGTGGTAAAAATAAATTGCACACACTAAAGCTCAAGTTTTCCCAATATGCTAACTTACTCTTATTGCTTTCAGCTAACCGTCCAAAACATTCAAACGATAAACCGCTTAAACAACCAACTCACATCGACACTATCGCCAAAACATTTCGAAGTCAACCACTACGATTCTTTCTTTGACCATAATGACGACGACGAACCAATAAAAATAGAGAACAAATCACTAGTAGAGAACATAGATATACAAACTGAAAACGAAATCTTTCTGACAGATGACGTTTCTGTCAAAAATGACAGTTACCATGACAACGATATCAATGATGGCGGGGATAATGAAACACGAATCACAGATGTTCTAGAAAAAGACGAAGACGTTTCAGAAAAAGATTATGTGTTGTCAGACAAAGATATGAATTATTCTTCAGACGATAGTTTTCCTTTAGAAAAGTGCAAAACGAAAAAGGCTAAGAAAAGAAAGGAAAAGGAGAAAAAACCGGTAAAAGCTATCAAAAAGGTTAAAAAAGCCAAAGATCCGGCAGAACCTAAAATTGATCGACGGAAAAAACCGTTTTTAAACGATGATTTGAATGAAACTCTTTTTACTATAACTGATTTGAGTTTCGAAGAGCAAATAGCAGAGATAGTAAAGAGGCAAGAAAGTGCAAATTATAAGAATTCTGTTTTTAAATGCACGGCGTGTTTTAAAGGGTTTCTAGACGAAGATGCTTATAATAGTCATATGACGAGGCATACAGATGTAAGTATATGTTTTGTTTTATTAACCGATTTAGAAAAAAGTAGGAGATCGGTAGGTATTTAACTCCGTCATTTAGGCTATTTGTTAAAAAAAATATATATGTATGAGAGGATATTCTTTCCGATTGATCCCATAGAAAATACTTCATAATCGGTTCAGTAATTTATTCTTTTTTGTTAACTTCTAGTTATCTACAATGTCTAAGAGTGATACTCAGAAAAGTGTACATTTTAAATTTGTAACTAAACTGATAGGTAACGATACTGAGAATGTCCGTCACGAAACTGATGTCATAGGTATGGTACACATGGATTGGGCGAATAAAACACTTGATTATATTTGGCTTATCAGTCTTATTTAGATTAATATAAATAAAAATAAACCAGAAACATTGGTAATTATTTATGTAGTTAAATTCCATTATAAAACCTGTCGGCAACTATATCTGTGTATATTATACACAGGTATATAGTTATGCATTTTTGGTTTTTGTGAACTAAGCTTAACAATTTCACAGTTTCGTAACGTAACACAATATACCTAACGAAAATGAGAATAAAATTTGAGAAATTATAACCTCTAAAAATATTTTTACGTAAACCACGCGTTTTCCACGAAAGCACTGAGCGTATTCGTTAAGATAATACAAAAATTATGAAAATAACATAGTAAGTAAACAGAAAACATAATAAACTTTGTAAAATAATAGTCGTTTATAACCCTGAGGTTTTTTTTTGTAAATATAATATAATAATAATAATAATATAATATTCCACAACTATCACACAACGCCATCTAGTCCCAAGCTAAGCAGAGCTTGTGTTATGGGTACTAGACAACTGATAAACATACTTATATATTTCTAAATACATACATATTATAGACTAGCTTTTGCCCGCGACTTCGTCCGCGTTTCCCTCGTTTTTCGTAAAAAAAGTACCATAAATGTCCTTTCTCACGGTTCAGTGGCGTTTTTTAGGTGGCATTGGGTATTTTATTTTTAATCGACGGTAACGGAAAGGCTGTCAGTTACCTAGGTAACAAAATAACCTACGATAGAGGTCCTAACTATAGCTACCTTACACTTAAAATCTAAGTGCCAATTTAAACTAAAATATTCTAATAGAATTATACCCAGAAATATGTACAACTTGCAACAAAAAAAGAAATGAAAATAAAGTTGAAACGCCTGTGCAATACCATCTACCTATACCTACTTCACTTACAAATAAATACCTATAACTACTATAATTAATAAAAGTATCTACGCTTTTACCTACATAATACAAAACTAAAATTGAACATAAATTAGCCAAAACTTACCTATCGGTATCTAAAAAACTATGCGTACTACTTCTACTTCTACTACCTTCACCTAAAAGGAAATAAAATGCAAACTATTAATAATTTGTAATTTGAACGAATATTTAAACACTACCAAAACAACTAATACCTATTTTAGAAAATAACAACAAAGGATCAAATAAACTATTTAAAGACTAAAAGTCGCGCTGATAAGCATTGTTTGTTAAAATCAATTATTAATTGTCCGTCAATAAGGTCGAACGCTCTGAACGCATCACACACAGCAACGACCCGTGTCGAGCGCGGCAACCGTTACACAAAAATAATCCTTATGGCATGATTCAGTATTCACGCGCGACGGCTTATTAGCGTATTTCATGTATAAATTTGGTGTTTCTATACCGATTACTATGATTATTTTTTTATTGAATAGGTAATAATATTAACTTCTTTTAATTAGGGATGAGTGAGAGTATTATAAACGTAAGAGTAAACAAATATAATCAGAAAGCTCCGAACTGCTAAGCTATCGGGAGTTACACGTGTTATTGTGAGTCAACCATAAAAGATAGACATATGCTGTTGTGGGATATTTTTTAGATAATTTTATGTAGAACATTTCCGTCATAAATGATTTCTATGTAGCTTTAACCATTAAGGCTGCACACGCGACGGAAGCTTAAAAAATGGAGCACCTTCTCCTGTTTTCCCAATATTTCCCTTCACTGCTCTGCTCCTATTGATTGTAGCGTGATGAAAAGTATACTATAATCTCCCCAGGAGTATGAAGAATAATTGTACCAAGTTTCGTTAAAATCCGTCGAGTAGTTTTTGTTTCTATAAGGAACATACAGACAGACAGACAGACAGACAGACAGACAGACAAAAATTTTACTGATTGCATTTTTGGCATCAGTATCGATCACTAATTACCCCCTGATAGTTATTTTGAAAATATATATCATGTACAGAATTGACCTCTCTACAGATTTATTATAAGTATAGATAAATTACACCCAGACACAGAACAAATGAATATATAATAATAACAATATTCACTTGATAAACGTCTTGACTTCACGACTACTGCGAAAACTTATTGGCTGCCGCGACAGTGATTTTGGCGGAAGTAGTAATGTTACCAGAACAGAAATAAATATTTATGCCACTATAACAACACCTGCGTACTAACAAACGATCGACAGAAGTTCCTACATCGCGCTATCAACATTATCCGCGACATAAGCCTCCGCCGGACACAACACCCGTCCGGTCGGAGGATCCTCCCTTTTCAATGGGGGATGAGAAGCTTTACACCCTGTTTCTCATACCCCCAAATAGCCATAGTCAATGTTAAAAAAAGCGATGAAAATTCGTAACAATTCATCTCTGAAAATGTGTAATCGTCATTTTCCACTTTTATTTTATTTTTGTGGCTTTTTTTTTGTATGTACTAACAATAGTTTTGTAAGGTTTTTGTGTTACTAACAGTATATGGGATACCTACGTCCGAAATAAACGTTTTATTATTATTATTATTATTATTGGGACACTAAAAAAATGTATGAAGATATTTATAACAATGTTTTGACAATCAAAAAATTTAATCTTATATTGAAAATTAAATTGAAAATACTAGAGAAATTATCATATTAATAGACTAATATAACAAAAAGAGGGAAAAAAAGAAAATATATCATAATACTAAATATTATTTACGTAAATATGAAGTTGTGGGACAAGAAAAGACACCAAATGTACACTTTTTCTGAGTATGACCCATAATTGATTCATGACAAGAATTAGCGTATTACACTACAACTAAAAAAAACTGGCCAAGTGCGAGTCGGACTCGCACATGAAGGGTTCCGTACCAAAACGGTATGCTATAATAATTTATACAATTTCTTCTATGGGCCAATGAAACTTGACCTCTAGATTGTATAGGCGCTCATACGATTCAGGGACCAAATATATATTGGTTAACTGTTTCCATCCAAGTTCAAAATGATTTTCCTAGAAAGTCCTTATAAAGTTCTACTTTTCAGATTTTTTTTCATATTTTCTAAACTTATGGTTCAAAAGTTAGAGGGGGGGGGGACGCATTGTTTTTTACTTTTGGAGCGATTATTTCCGAAATTATTGACATTATCAAAAAATGATTTTAGTAAACCCCTATTCATTTTTAAATACCTTTCCAACAATATATCACACGTTAGGGTTGAAATTAAAAAAAAAAATCACTTCCCACTTTACATATAGGGGGGCTATCCTAATAAAGCATTTTTTTCCAATTTTTATTTTACCACTTTGTCGGCGTGATTGATACACATATTGGTACCAAATTTCAGCTTTCTAGTGCTAACGGTCACAGAGATTAAGCGAGGACGGACGGACGGACGGACAGACAGACATGGCGAAACTATAAGGGTTCCTAGTTGACTACGGAACCCTAAAAAGGGTTAACTAAACCTGTTTTTGCAACAAAAAAAACTCTAAAATAACTTTCTTTTAGTAAGTTTGTGGTTAAAAAGTCAATGAAACAAAAAAAGTTTCCCACTTCTGAAAGTAAATATATTTAGTGTTTTTTTTAAGCATTTAGCAAGCAGCTTTTATTTAACCCAATATTTTCTTTCCAGCAATGCGGCGAACACGAATGTGAAATATGCAAAACGCATTTCAAGCACCCGCACGCGTTACGCAAGCACGTTACAGCGCACCACACACAACGCTTCAGCTGCAAACAGTGCGCGTACATCACAACACACAGGCAGACAGCGAGACTACATGAGCGGTGGCATAAGGGGACCAAGTACCGGTGTCCGCATTGCTCGGATGAGTTCGTGTGAGTTGTCGTACGTGAATTAGTTGTTGTTAGCTAATAGAGAGCTAGATAATTTATGTTTGTTTTTATGTTTTATCTATACTTCTATACTAATATTATAAAGAAGTAAAGTTTGTGTGTTTGTTAAATTGTAAGGGGTAATCTCGGGATCTACTGAACCGATTTTAAAAATTCTTTCACCAATAGAAAGCCACATTATTGCTGAGTGTCATAGGCTACTTTTTATCCCTGTATTCCCACGGGAACGGGATCTACGCGGGTGAAACCGCGGGACGTCCACTAGTCCTGTATAAAATGCAACACCCGTTTTTTCGGTGGAAAGTCATAATTAGTCCGTCAGATAGATTTCCAAAAAATATTGAACACATATTTTTGCTTTTTTCACTTAACAAACAATGAAGACGATACAGTGCTTTGAAAACTCGTGTGACGTGATGTTGCATGACACTTTTTACCAATAGTTTTCGATAATCTAACTGGCGGACTAAACAGAATCAATTTTATTTTGTTAGGAAAGTACTCATACAGGCATGATGGTTCCCTCCGCTTGCCCCAGTCAGAGGAAAACTCTATAAGGATTTTCCCAATCAAATAAAGAAAGTGTGCATTTTAACATTACGTCAAAGCAGCAAAAATATTATACACTTTTATTATTAGATAAGAAATTAGATTAAGGTTTGGGGTATATTATAAGTTAAAATAAGTCTAGGAAGTAAGTAAATATTTGTAAAAGCACGATGGGATTGACATCGTCACAATTGTGTACAAAAATCCCTTAAATAAAGAAGATTAAAAAAAAAAAAAAAAACATTACGTCTTGTCCACAGTAAGTTCACGACGTACATGGGCCATATCCGAATCAAGCACCCTTCGGATTTCGTGTGCGAGTTGTGTGGGTACTCCTTCGTGAGCGCTAAAGGTATAGAACTGCACAAGAAACTCAAGCATCGCCTGGAGAGTTCACAGGTATGTTACTTTCATATTCTATTCCTTGAAAGGGGTTGACTTACAGGGGATTGCAATTGTCAGAAGTGTCTGGCAATGGAAGACGAGATTTCTTGAGTTATCCCGTTAGAATGTATAAAAAATTGAGCATTATTACTTTAACGAATTTAAGGTACTATGCACCTATACTACCTGTTAACTGCCAAAGTAACCACAACCCAAAATCTATATTCGCTGGTCGTTCTTACCTGTGTAGGGGACATATGCACAAACCAAGTTTCTGCTTTTATAAAATAACGAAGGTCTGGCCGTCGTGGGCTCTTACTCTATGTAGATACGGCTAAAATAAAAAAACCAACAGTGAATGTTGAAATATTCTTGCAAACAATGAGTGAATTCAGCTGTTCACTTCTTCTGATTGATTTGTTCCTGTCATAATTTCTTATACCGGTCAATTTAGTATGATATACTGAATTCACCCTTTCAATCTACGGAGGGTGAGGGACAACCCTCCTTATTCTTTCGCTACTCCGTATTATTTTATTTTTTTCTATATTATTATGATTTTTATTAATTGTTCCAGATACCAGAAGATGGACCTCTTTGTGAGCTATGTAACGTTCGCTTCGTATCACCCGAGGCTCACAAACGACATCTCAGTGTTTCTGCTAGGCATAATACAGGTAAACAAAATCAACATCATTACCTCCCTAGCCTTTTTCTAACTATCGGGTCGGCTTGAAGTATGGAACAAGAAGACATGAGGCGCCGACCCCAAACGAATTGGGATATCAAGGGCAAGAGTGATTATGATGGTGTTAGGATCGGCATAGAGCCTTTAAACCGATTCCAAAAAAAGAAGGAGGTTCAATAGGGTAGTTGACAAAAAAAAAACTAATTAGTTCGTCAGATAGATTTCTAAAAAATATTGAACACGTATTTCGTTTTTTTTTTTCCGAAAACCAAAAATGAAGACGATACAGTGTTTCGAAAAGTCGTGAAACGTCACAGATTGGTCCATTTTTACCAGACTATGACGTCAAATTCTCCGTCTCCATGATCTTTGACAAGCTTTATTTTTGTAAATTTTTATTAATTTGATAAAACAAAAAACACGTATCCAATCTTTTTCGATAATCTAACTGACGGACTAAACAGAATCATACTTTTTTTAGTCAGTCAACCACCCTATTCAGTTTTTTTTTTTTGTAACGTCATAACTCTCGTCATCTGTTCTCATTCCGAAAAGTGATTTTCCGAATAAAAAACCGTTTATACAATACTTTCCGATTGGTCCCATAAAAATTTCATCAACATTAGATCAGCAATTTGTTTTTTTTTCTTCTTGGCCTATATTGACATATGGTCCTTAAAAACTTGTAGATACAGTGTAAAATTGAGTCAACTTTAGTTTCGAAATCGGAGGCAAGTCTTCCGACTTCCGAAAGTAATTTCAGATTTTTTTTTCAAAGTCGTAGGTAGTCTTTTGCAAAACTCTTTATTATTCTTAACATTCTTCCAACAGGTACCGACAAAAGTTCAAGGGAATCAAACAAACCTAAAAAGGGCAGGAAATCGAAAGAATCGAAGGAACTAGAACGAAGGGCGCGAGAGAAGAATCGAGAAGACAATGAGAAAGAAGACACGGAGGATACGAGACGGATATACCCGAGTCAGATGCGGAAAGCGGAGGGACCTATACCTTGTGAACAGGTAAGCAGGCATCATCATCATCATTTCAGCCGAAAGACGTCCACTGCTGGACATAGGCCTCCCCTAATGGGCCTACTACACGCACGCACTTCCCCACAGTTTTGCCTGCGGGTTTACACGGTGCACACAGTACATCGCGCGTGTGGTTTGTAATGGTAATACAGTTTTACCAACCATACGCGCGATGTACTGTGAAGTGTGAACGAGAACTGTGGGGAAGTGCGTGCGTGTAGTAGGCCCATAAGTGTCGCCACATTGACCGGTCCCGTGCATCTCGCATCCAGCGGAAGCCACACAACGGAACGTCTTCCGGTTTGCGGTCGCCTGAACTTTTCTGTCCCATCAGCCATTCATCCACACACACATAGTTGTTGCCTTTGGGCATAGAGTACGGACAGAGTATAAGCTTAGATTGTACTGCGGCTGTGACAGCGTATAAAACCGGTTTTTTCCAGTCTCGCCGCGTACGCGACAAGCGGCCCGTGGACACGCACACATGCCCCGCGTGTGTATTTATGCTGAACTGGGCCTGTTTGGAGCAGCCGTGGGGCAAACAATTTATGTACCAAATAGTTTTAGGTTGTTTTAAAAAAAACATTTTTTTTCGCTGCGGCTGCGGAGAACCTCAAGCGGCGTAAATATAGTAACCTTTGTGGAAACTATATTTTCGAGCCGTTTGGGGTTGAAACTTTAGGGCCGTGGGGTCCTAGTGCACGCAGCCTTTTTAAGGAGATTTCAAAACGCCTTGTTGACGCTTCCTCCGACCCAAGGGCTGGCTTTTTCTTTGGCCAGAGGATAAGTGTTGCCATACAACGCGGCAACGCTGCCAGTCTCTTGGGTACTTTACCTGCTGACAGCGTTGAGGAGGAGTTTTTCGATGCCCTTTTATAGTTATGTAGTTTGTTTTTAGTTTAGTTTATATATTTAGTATAGTCTTACATTTATAAATACATTTGCATGTTTATTATTGTGTTATGCCCTGTGTCTGTACCAATAAATATTATTTCTTTCTGTCTTTCTAAATTAATTTCAGTTAACTAGGAGGCAAAACTGAATGGTTTAATTCTCAGTCGGCTTTAGCCGACTGTGGCGTGTTGTGCAAGTTTTCATGTGTCGGCTATATCCGACCGTAGCGCTCAAAAGGTTAATAAAGTATTATACTAGCTTTTGAGGCTTCTAACTTACTGTAGTGCGTCAGGTATGTTCACTGATGCGCACACTGAAGTTGCCTAAGGAATATCCTGAATATTATTAATATCCCTATGTTATATTAATATCCAGGTTTTATCCTGAGTGAGGGGAAGCAGCAACAGCATTCTGAAGGTGTTTGCAGAGAGGCTGGATGGGCCTACAATGGGGAGAGTTACAAAGCTTGTTAAACTTTCTTGTCATTGTGATTTTCTTTTTCTTTTCTTTTCTTTAAAGTGTTTCTGCATGTAACTTAAACATAGCTTAACAATTTTTTTTTTTTTTTTGGGACAATCCCGCCACACTATTCCCAAACCACTGTAACTCCTGTTAGCCAGAATCAACAGTGGCGACCACAAGAAAAGCGCCGAGACAATGAAGTGAGACGAAGTCCCAGAGAAGCGATTTAACTGTCTTGGATCCCGCAACGAAATTAATCAGAAAAGAATAGCAGAGGAGTAGGAAAAAAACATAATTTCCACTTCCCTCCATATCAGCAGGAGACAGAACAGAACAAGGCCGAGGCACACATTTTTTTCATTTATTTACTATGATATTTTTCATGTTCTAGTGTGGCATGCAACTAGAAGACTCCCGGGCGTACCACGGCCACTTCAGACGTATGCACCCGGACAAGAACCGAACCAACTACCCCTCCATGAAGTCACCCTGCATGTGCGAAGTTTGTGGGAGAATATTCCAGGTAAGTTCTTGTTTATACAGGCTGGTATAGATAATTGTGAAACCGATACCTATACTAATGTTATAAAGCGGAAGAGTTTGTTTGTTTGGTTGAACGCGCTAATCTCAGGAACTACTGGTTAGAATTGAATAATCTTTTTGTGTTGGTTAGTTTATGTATCGAGGAAGGTTTTAGGCTATATTCCACGCGGATGAAGTTGCCGGTAAAAGCTAGTTTGTAAAAATATTCGGCCAGCCTACATAACATCACATACATCGATTGACTTTTGGACGACATTGTAAGGATTTAAATTGACTTAAGTTTTAGTAGCTTTTTGTGAAGATCTACCAAAAATGAGATATCTTAACTGTGAAGGAAGGCACCAACAGGTAATCCCCGGGGCTTCGGGAGCAGGATCCAAACTACCGGTGGTTAGGGCTCCTGACACAGAAACCTCCTTCCTGTAGGCAATAATCCTGAATCAGGCCCTTGATCCAATCGCCAAGCGAGAGGCAATCGGCACAATGATAGCCGACTTCACCTTCCACATGTGGACAACCTCGTGTGCCAAGTCGAGATATTTATTAATTTATGTTATTATGATCTTTACAGAGCTACGCCCTTTTAAAAGACCACACATGGGTGCACACCGGCGAGCGGCCGTTCAAATGTGACTCGTGCGGCAAATCGTTCCGAATGAAACAACGACTGGTCGCCCATAGACGAGTGCACAGCCAAGTGCGAGCGAGCTACGTCTGTAACCTGTGCGGGAAACATTTCTCCACGCATAGCAACCGGCAGAGGCATATGTTTGTAAGTATCATCATCGTATCAGCCGAAAGACGTCCACTGCTGGACATAGGCCTCCCCCAAGTATCGCCACATTGACCGGTCCCTGCGAATCCCCGCAACCTTCACCAGGACATAGGTCCACCTAGTGGGAAGCCTTCCGACGTCTTCTGGTTCGCAGTCACCACTCCAGAACTTTCCTTCCCCATCGGCCATCCGTTCTGTGACCAATGTGCTCTGCGCACGACCACTTTATGTTTGACAATAGGGGATCGGACTGGGTCAAAATAATATGATTCTGTTTCGTCCGTAAGTTAGATTATCGAAAAATATTGAATACGTGTTTTTTGTTTTATCAAATCAATAAAAAATGACGAAGATAAAACGCGTCAAAGATCTTGGAGTGGGGCTTGAAACGTCACTTGTGTCGTCAAAATGTACTATCATATGACGTCACACGAGTTTTCGAAGCACTGTATCGTCTTCATTTTAAGTTTACGTGAAAAAAGAAAAAATACGTGTCCAATAATTTTTGAAAATCTATCTGACGGACTAATTAGTTTTTTTTTGTCCGATCCCCTATTCTTCGGGCTACGTCGGTAACCTTGTTTCTTTGCGAATGTCAACCTTTTCCCGTTGACAGCGATGTGAACAAATTTTTTGACGCCCTGTAATGTTTCCCTTTTTGCTAAATTAAATAAAAATAAAAAGCCTTTTATTCCATGCGTGTAATTTGACAATATTTAATTTTAATTCACATGCTTATATTGATTATAAATTCTTATGATTTGAATCAATTCGGTTATAATTATGTATCTAATAAAAATAATTGCAATAATCGAATATGTCATAATAATAATAGGTAAACTATTATTATTTTTAAGATTAATTACTATTATAAATTATTCAAGATATTTTTAAATGTATCGACCCCTTCTCAGGTGAAGGCCTCCTCCAAAAAAAAAAAAAAGATTTCCATTTGTCTCTGTCTCTGGCGATATAAATCCGGTGCGGTCCAGTGACTTTATAAATGTCGTCCCAGCGCGCCGCTTGCCCTGTGGACCGTCCCATTCCCTTTTTGATACTTGCACATATTTTAGTTATTATAATCATAGATCTACTCCCTTTTCAGATCCACACCGGCCTAAAACCGTTTAAATGTGAGATGTGTGGCAAAGGCTTCAAGCACGCGAGTGAGAAACGCGCTCACATCACTTACGTACATCTGAAGAAGCCGTGGCCGAAGCGGGCTAGGGGGAAGCGGAGACCTGATACTAGACAGGTAAGAAGTAACTTTAGTTATTATAGGATAAGGTTTAGTTTATGTCATCAAGAAATAGAGGGAGGCGGAGACTATGTAAAGAAATGTAACTGTAATTCCGACAGCATTAAGTTTAGTTTAGTAAGGCAAATCCTTTAAGAGGAAATGCGGGTGGTCTTTTCTCCATACAAACGCTCTCGCCTGTTTTCTTTTTGGTTAATGATTTCAAAAAATGCTCAAAATTGCTTGTTTAGATCGCTGTTAACAGAGTCCTAGTGTACAAATTTGACAACTATTAACGAAAAAAGAAAAACATAGCGGCGTAGTATATATCCTCCTTATTCATTGTCTAAAATATCTTTTAAATTGGTTCAATATTGGAGGAGAAAATAAGCGAGAGCCAAACCAAGAAATATGACTTTTATTGAGTCGCTATTGAGTCGGATCTGCAGTTGTCCTTATCGCACGGATTTGAGGGCAGGGGGGCGGAGAGAGACAGAGCCCACATTTCCTCTTAAGGTGGTTTTCCTTTAATGGTGATGATGATGACTTTGCCCGACCCGGATATCGAACACGGCACTTCATGTTCAGTAGTCGCGCTTCGGACCACTACACCAACGAGAATTTTAATGACTTTTTTTAATTCTAGGGACAGCTGGGACCACAAGATCAAGACATGGACATGGAAGCTCCCATGTGGCCCTCTTGCGAGCCTAAGATGGGGGAAATGGGCCCCATGATAGAAGATAAACCAGTTTATTATAATCTGAAGATTAATCTTTAAAATATATAATAAAAGAGATTGTATAGTCCGGTCAAATTAGACCAAAAAGTAGTGTCAAATAAGTGTTTACACATTTTTATAGACTATTATCTGATCTACTATTTTGTGTCGGCTAATTTTATGATTTAGGCATCAACATCAATGGCGAGTACATCACTCACCTTCGATTTGCCGACGATATAGTGGTCATGGCTGAGACCATGGAGGACCTCAGCACAATGCTCGATGGCCTCAGTAGAGCTTCCGAAAGAGTGGGTCTAAAAATGAACATGGACAAAACCAAGGTCATGTTGAACGCCCATGTTACACCCACTCCTTTAAAGATCGGAGACTCTACACTCGAAGTTGTAGACGATTATGTCTACCTGGGACAAACAGTCCAGTTAGGTAGGTCCAACTTTGAGAAAGAGGTCAATCGTCGAATCCGACTCGGCTGGGCAGCGTTTGGGAAGCTGAGAAGTATCTTCTCGTCCAACTTACCCCCTCAAGACGAAAATCTATGACCAGTGTGTGTTGCCAGTGATTACATACCAAAGTCACCCAAAGGGCAATGGAGAGGGCTATGCTCGGAGTTTCCTTGCGTGATCGAATCAGAAATGAGGACATCCGCATGAGAACCAAGGTTACCGACGTAGCCCGAAGAATCGCCAGACTTAAGTGGCTGCAGGGCAGGGCACATTGCTCGCAGAACGGATGGCCGATGGGGCCGAGAAGTTGTGGAATGGCGACCGCGAACCGGAAGACGTTGCGTTGCGCGGCCTCCCACTAGGTGGACCGTGCACCTGGTCAAGGTTGCAGGAACCCGCTGGATGAGAGACGCACGGGACCGGTCAATGTGGCGACGCCTGGGGAGGCCATGTCCAGCAGTGGACGTCTTTCAGCTGAAATGATGATGATGATGATGATGAATTTTATGATAAAACTTATCGTTTTGCTGGAAATCGCGAAAAATCCGTTTTGTGACCTTTGACCCCGAGTATTTTTTTCCATGTGTCGGATCGATGAGGAGTTTTTACATTTCATTTATAATGATGTTTTGAACAATCCTACCAATTTTCAGCTGGGTGGGTATTTATGTAAAATCGGATGTCTAAATTGACCGGACTAGTAGCAGCAAGTGAAATTATTTTATAGAATTGTAATGTATTAGTGAGATGATAGAAAAAGGCTGGGATATTTCACTTCTTCTAAATAGGGGATCGGACTGACTCAAAAAAATATGATTCTGTTTAGTCCGTCAGTTAGATTATCGAAAAATATTGGATACGTATTTTTTGTTTTATCAAATCAATAATAATTGACTGCTGCGGCTTGAAACGTCAATTGAAGGTGCAAAATGTACTATCATATATCGTTACACGAGTTTTCGAAGCACTGTATCGTCTTCATTGTTTGTTTACGTGAAAAAAGAAAAAAATAAGTGTCCATTATTTTTTTGAAATCTATCTGACGGACTAATTAGTTTTTTTTTGTTAACTACCCGATTGTGCCTAACCAGCAGGGCTATTGCGTATCTTTTATTGACAGTGGATAACATATAGTGCCTATCAAATAACTGTCAAATGGCGAGTTTTTAAGAAAAAATGTACCAAACCATAACCAATTTACAGTTAATCTATGGACAATTCAGGAGGTAATTTTCAATAGCAGTCAAATCCACTTTATGCCAAATTGAGAAAAGTGAACTTTTGTATGCCGTCATGATGTACGCTGTTGTGACGCTTTGGATGGTAAGTATTGATTACTATGGAGTTCAGGATTATTAAACCATAACATAAATAAAGTAAATGCTTCTATTTAAAGAGAAAACTGTGATTAAAAAACTATTTGACTAATTTTGTTAAAAACTGTCAGGATTTGACTACTTTTGAACAATTCAACTAAACGATTCAAATCAACCCGACCTTCGGTAAACAAACAAAATGTTCAAGAAATTAATGACCTCTTCTTCTTTTCTCCGCGACTATTTGGTCCTGCGACAGATTTTCTCTTCTTGGCCTGATGGCTAGGCACTTCCTCAACACTTTTCTCCATTTTATTCATGTATCTATTCGGTTTTTCTAATAGAAAATCACTAATTATCACGAAAAAGAAACGTCAGGTGCACACGTCGCCTCAATGTATGGAAACTGCAAGATGGCGGTTGGAGTTTGGAGCGACGTGATTGGCTCATGCGGATTTGACTATGTTTGAAAGTAAGCTGGTCTGGAATAGGCTAATTTTGAAAGTAACGTTAGTTTTATTTCTTATTTTTAAGGGTTTTAGGCTGGATTTGGCTACATACGAATGTTATAAGGCAATGAAGAATTCTGTAAAGAAAAATGTTGTGTTCTTACTTTAAAATCTATGGATTTGGATTTGACCACTTTTGAAAATTACCTCCTGAATTATGATAGCCACTGTCATTAAAAAGATACGCAATAGCCCTACTGGTGTCGAGAGTTTTTATGCCGCCCACGGGCCTCTGACTTGACTTTGCATACCGTCGAGAAATATATCTTAGAAATGCTGGTTTCCTCACGATGTTGACCTTCACCAAAGCTGATTTATTATACTACATGAATCTGAAAAATCAGAGTGTCTTTGGTTAGAAATTGAGACCCTTGTCTTGGAAGTCTGACGGACATACCACTAGGTAGCACTGCTTTTACTGCCTGATCACAAACTCAAATTCGGTAATTTTTTTGAAATTAATTTCACAATTCATGTAATTTTTCAATGAAATTAAAATAACAAACTAAATATTTCTTTGAATTGTAATAATGTTAGGGCGCGTCCACTAATTACGCGAGGCCTTTAGGGGGGGAAAGGGCGTCGACCTGAATCTCGGAATTAATCTCACGAGGGAGGGAGGTCTCGGCAAATATAACGTATTTATTTCTCGTCAAATCTCATGACATCTCACTCAGTTTCGAAAAATTACCCAAAATGCCTTTTTTTGGGTGGGAATTCATCAAATAACCCCTTGTACCCAGTGTCAGACTTCTACTGACTAAAAACCACACATGTTCCTTCTTAGCCCTTTGTGTCGAGGCAGCGGTATCTCTTTCGAACAACCCGCGGCTACCCAAAATACCTCACGTAATGAATGCAGAATGGACGCCCCTTTATTTACTCTTGCATAAATCATTTCTTATGTTTTGTACTGTATTCAAACCTAAGATCTGACATTATTATTGTTGTAAATAATAACCCTTATGTTTAGTAAGCTAGAAATATGTTTTGTGATTTTTTTATACAAGGAGGAAGCGCCAATTTATTTTAATAAAACAGCTGTTTCAACATTTTGAATATTATGTGTATAGCAGTTTTGTAGGAAACATCTGTTTTTTTTTTACTAATCGATGAAATTTTTTGATGTGTTCAGAACTTCAGAATGACGTATTGAATACGTGCTAACTGTTTTAGAGTCAGTGTCACTTTTTATCTTTGTTTTTTTTTCGGCAAAACTTATTCCTTTATTTTTTGTACTTGCCAAAAAAACTCAGAATCAGCATAGTACGATTAATCTTATGTATTATTCTAGCTTCATGTATTCTTATTAATTTTATTTGTACACACGGCTACACATCAAGCTATACAAAACCAGTATAATCTGATCGTTCATTGTGCGAAAAGATCTAGTAAAGTGAGGCCAAGATTAACTGGTTTTGTATAGCTTGATGTGTAGCCGTGTGTACAGCCAATACTATGCTGATTATATTATACTTAAACGCAATGTAAATTGTTCCTGAATAAATACATTTTATTGAAAAAACTAGTGAGCTTCGCACGGGTTCAAAAAAGATACTAAAACCTTCTTCTTGCACATAACATAAATTATCCGCCATTTTGTAGCGGCGGCCATCTTGAATTTATAATGATAATGAATAAACATAATTGTATTGTCACCAAAATCCAAAGTGTATACAAAATTTCAGATTAATCGGTTGACAGGAAGAGGGTGAAATTTGAATTACTAAATTTGACCCAAGAATAAAACAGACGGGGTGAGCTAAATAAAACTCTACCTATTAAAAAAACTTGCATCAAAATCCGTTGCGTAGTTTTAAAAATATAAGCATACATAGGGACAGACAGCGGGAATCGACTTTGTTTTATACTATGTAGTGATGGTGATTGATATGAAATCTCACTTCGCGTAAGTTTTTTAAAACAAGGTAGACCTCGAAAAAATAATTTATAAAAAGATATTAATTTTATAAGTAACAAATAGGGCATAATATTAATAATAATAAGTGTGGACAATAGATGTTGAGATTGCATGTAAAATATATATTTTTCAATTATTTCTGTAGATACTGTAGACCTCCTGTAGATAGACCTAGATAACGCAAGTATCACGATCTGTATGAAAACCAAGCGTGCCATTTTTTGACTACCTAAGACGTTACAAGCACTATTTAGTGTCGGAAAATCAAATCGATTCTAAGACGCGGCCGCGTGCGACGCCTCCTTCGCCCAACCCCTGCCTTTAGCACCAGCGCCGACGTCCGACTATACACCGATGCAGACTGAGCGCGAAAGTGGCCACTTACGATTTTTGTACGTAAGCTAGGCACGAAAAGTGGCACGCGAAGTAGTTGCTCTTGTGTTATCTAGGTCTCTTGTGTTATCTGTGGTAGACCTATTTTTATTTTAGAAGACTTAATGATTTTTTTAACGCTGTAATAAAATAGAGGCCATAGTTAAGAGAAGCTATTGAAAGTATTTGTGTTTGTAGTTTAAAATTAATTATGAACAAACAAATAGATGTTTTATGTTGTTACTGATAGATGAAATTTCCTAATAGCAGCTATTTCAGCCACTTCAGCGCTTATAGTGGGAGAATTTGATTATGAGAAGGTGATTTTTTACCTTATGGCACTTACATACATACACACATATTCACCCCTTTTTCCCATGGGGGTAGGCAGAAACCACAGAACGCCACCTGCTACGATCCTTACATACTCCTTTTGCCTCGTCCACATTCATTCATAAGGCACTTATTTGCTTATAATTATAGCCAAAGTTAATTACTAGCGTAATTAACTTTGGCTATAATTATATGGATATTAATGTACAGCTTGGCAAAAAAGAGTAGAAAATCCGGGGGGCGCCACTGTGCTGTTCATATGGCAACCCGTTGTGACCGTATCGCGTAACAACCTATCGTCTTGATACTTTTATTACTATTTTTTTATACTTAAAATTTATTTATTGAACCAGAATTTATTCTCCTCATGTAACTACCTAAAAATAAATATATGTTAGTAGCACTGTTTTTTAAATTTTCTGGGATTAAAAAAAGGCGTAGAAATAATTATTGTAATTTATTCTAATAAATCTTCCAACTCTTTTATGGGACGACCTTTTCTATGTTTTCCGGGTGTAGAAAATACGCCTTTGTTTCGATCTCCTTCCAGGACGACTCTTCTTATGGTGCTTACTGATTTACCTAGAGTGAATAAATAAATATACATAAAAAAAATGCATTTTGCTTTAATAAATAACAAATTAAAAATAATACATTTTTGGTACATTTGTAATTCTAATGATATAACAAACAGTTATCACCTTGAAATCACATTCAACAATAAAGTTATGTAGAAATCGAATTTAAATTCACATAGTGCACAGTAAGCCACTCAAGTATCAACATTAATCTGACACGCTATACCAAGGTAATGTCAGACAAAATGTAAACATAACCTATGTGCTCGATGATTATTGTTCAAAATTCCACATAATTCGTATGCAAGCAAGTCAAAACAGAATGGGGTTCATAAATTAACACTTAATTCATCTAAAAACAATAAAACAAACAGTTACATACCTGTCATTTCAGCGGTTCTTATGTAAACATCGTTGAGATCGGAGAGAATGGTTTTGGCCTCTTTTTCTGCCAAACATCGCCTATATACCTTATAAATTATCGCTCTACCAGCACTTCGGATGGTTTTATTCATTTTGTATTACTCTACGTTGCTTTAATCACGTTTTTAGGGCACAATTATAAATTTAATAAACTTTCGAACTTTGTTTACACCAAACGTCATAAGTTTTTAATTGTTGCCAGCAAACAAAAAAATTAGTTCCGTTTCTAGACTTTTTTGCCAAGCTGTAACTGATGTTTTTAAAAGATGCTTATGGAATACACTCCTTCCTAGTTGCTGAAAAATACAGTAAACCTCGATTTTATGAAAAAAAATCTTTAGAGATATTATTCAGGAAGTTAAAAGAAATACATTTTGTATGGAAAATTCGAAGCCCCTGCTCCCTCATAAAATCCATACGAATACACATCATAATCAAATGATTATGATGTCCTATGGAAATCCATAGGACGCGGGAAACACCAATGGTTGTATTTTTCCGTTTTAATTTGACGTGACAACTCCTACGTTAGATCCACATTCGACCACTAGAGTCGCTGGTGATTGAAACCAAAATGGCGGCTATGTATCGATAATAAATAATAATAATGTAAATAAATGTGTGTAAACGTAATGTGAATAAAGAATGCATTTCTAGACAATATTTTAATATGAAGTGAATAATTTATTTAAATAAACGCTATATAATCAATTTTTGTTGTTTTATTTCATGAAATGTTTAATAATAACTGCCGCTCGGGTCCATATTTAAGTTAAGCCGTTCTTCTTTCTTTCTTTCTTCTCTCTAAAAGACCAAATCTTATTTTTAATATTTGTAAATATAACACGGGGTTTTATTATTTTAACATACTGAAGACGGTCAGAGAGATAACTCGAGAAGAGTTGAAGGAATTTTGGGGTAAATCCAATGGCCGACAGCTGGGTTTTGATCTGTCCAGTGACGTAGGTACCGATTAAGTATCGACTCATACACCTTGCCGAAGGCGGATAGAACGGCTTTAGGCCTATAATTCTTTACTTTTTACCCTTGGGTACAGGGGTAACACGTGAGATTTTTCACTCTGTCCGGATACGTTGCTGTTGGCAGTACATAGAAGCGGCTCTTAAAATATCTTCTTTCTTTCTTATCTATAATTATTATGGTGCATATTAATGTTATGTATGATCTATGTTATGATCCATATTATGATCTATGATATGATTCATATCATAATCCATATTATGATTCATATTATAATCCATATTATTATGATTCTTATTATGATACATAGTACGATCCATATAAGGTTCAATTTGGGTCGGTATTCCGGTATACAGGGTGGTGCCGACAATACGTCAATAGATGAAACCACTGGTAGTTCTAGTTTATAGGAACATTTTTAACACATTCGACTCCACCCCCATTTCATAGAACTCATGTGCCATCCCGCTATACATATTGCAAGCCCTCCAGGGGGGTCACTGCCTCACTGGCATTACGTTTGGGAAAATGTGAGCCCTCCAAAAAAATAAGTGGTGCTCAACCTTTTGTGGTTTTTTTTTAATCTTGTAGAATCTTTCGTTGGTCTAGTGTTCACAACCGCGACTGGTGATCATGAGATCGTGGGTTCGATTCCCGGGTCGGGCAAAGTGTTATTGGGTTTTTCCATCAGGAATTTCTAGTAGCGGCCACGGAGTCTGGATTTGTGCTTGATTGATGGCAATAGGGTCGCCCCCTATTATGTGGGACTTAAACATAATTGGCGAAATGTGGGTGTACCTACCTACCTACTATTAGGTACACCTCTGCGCACCTATGTTATAATCAGTTAAATTAAATTATCTAGCGATACTCCACACGTATGTGATGGGTATCGATATCTGCCTATCTGACCTCCACAACTGAGTACTGGGTAATGCGATCACCTGTCAAGTCCTGACCACCAGTCTTACTAAAAGTAAGACTGTAACGTACTAGTTGCAGACCATAACCTACTAGTCTTACCTTTGGTAAGACTGGTGGTCAGGACTTGACACTAGTCTTACCTTTGGTAAGACTGGTTGTAGTGCTTACTTACTAGTTTTACCTTTGGTAAGACTGGTTGCAGACCAGCCTTACTAGTCTTACCTTTGATAAAACTGGTAGTAGAACAGTCTTACGTTTGGTAAGACTGGTTGCAGACTAGTCCTAGTAGTGTTGTCTTTGGTAAGACTGGTTGCAGACCAGTTCTAGTAGTGTTGTCTTTGGTAAGACTGGTTGTTGACCAGTCTTACCTTTGATAATACTGGTAGCAGACCAGTACTACTAGTCTTACCTTCGGTTAAACTGATTGCAGACCAGTCTTCCTTGTCTTACCGTATGACTGTTTGCAGACCAGTCATACTAGTCGTATCTTTGGTAAGACTGGGTGCAGACCAGTCTTACTAGTCTTACCTTTTATGAAACTGGTAGCAGACTAGTCTTACCTTTGATAAAACTGGTAGCAGTCTAGTCTTACTAGTCTTACCTTCGGTAAGTCTTATGCTTGGTAAGACTTGTTGCTGCGCAGTTGTCAGACTTGACTGGTTGATCGTATCACCCAGTTGTCGTCTAACTGGGTTGTGAAGGTCTGATAGGTGGTCGCTTCATGTAACGTACTACATCTGAACTGCTTCCGGTAAGACTGGAAGCCGAGCCCAACATAGTTGGAATAAGGCTAGGTGGATTATGATGGAAAGAGTAAAAACATAGAATATCCTACGTTACATTGATTAAGAATGTATTTATAACATGAAAAATTTTCCGTTTTTGACATGACAACGTCTTATAAATTGGTTTGCCGGGTGACACTTCAAGAAACTGCGTTACGCTCCGCTCACGTTATGCGCTCACAATGAGAGCGAGTGAGAGGCACGCGTCCCTTCCACTCGGGCATGGTTAGCCCGCCTAAGAGCGAGAGAGACAGACATAAATTACCACTCAAAGTCGTTGTCACGTAAAACTTTCGCCCGTATACCGACTTTACAGGCAACCAATTTTTTTTTTTCGGTTTTATGGAAAAAAAAAACATGAAATATATACTGGTCTTTTCTTGAAACATTGAAAATTCTATAAATAACTATTTTTTAGAAAATATTGAAAATTGTGCCAATGGCTTTCCACCTAATAAAACCTAATAAAACCCAACACCTAATAGAACCTACCACGTAGGCTCTCGGCGTCTAGGAAGAGGTAGAAAATTAATTGAAAAAGTGCTTGGAATTTAAAACCACGGCGTATTCTTATAAATCTTGTGTAATATACAACTTTTTTTATTTTTACATTATTTCATGCTGTTTTCGCAAAGAAAAACCTACATTTAAAATGAGCCCTCCAGGGGGGCTCCCGGCATCGGTGATACGATTTGAGTGAGCCCTCCAGGAGGGCTCCCGGCACTGAAGGTGTTAAACTACCAAATAAATCCGAAAAAAAATGAAATGATTCATGTTATGATTCATATTATAATCATATAATGATTCATAATATGATTCATATTATGATCATATTATGATTCATATTATGATCCTATTATGATTCATATTACGATTCATATTAAGTATGATCCCATTATGATTCATATTACGATCCTATTATGATTCATTTTATGATCCTATTATGATTCATAGTATGATCCTATAATGATTCATATTATGATCCTATTATGATTCATATTATGTGGGGTGCCACACACAACTGCGCCTGTAGGGCGCGCTGGCACCGTGGAGTGCCCATGCACAACTGCACCAGCAGGGCATAATCCTATTATGATTCATATTACGATTCATATTACGACTATAACTATTATGATTAATATTATAATTCATATTTTGATTCATATTATGATCCTAATATGATTCATATTACGATTCATATTATGATCCTATTATGATTCAAATTATGATCATATTAAGATTCATATTATGATCCTATTATGATTCATATTATGATCCTATTAAGATTCATATTATGATTCATATTATGATCCTATTATGATTCATATTACGATTCATATTATGATCCTAATATGATTCATATTACGATTCATATTACGATCCTATTATGATTCATATTACGATCCTATTATGATTCATATTACGATTCATATTACGATCCTATTATGATTCATATTATGATCCTAATATGATTCATATTACGATCCTATTATGATTCATATTACGATCCTATTATGATTCATTTTATGATCCTATTAAGATTCATATTATGATCCTATTATGATTCATTTTATGATCCTATTATGATTCATATTATGATCATATTAAGATTCATATTATGATCCTATTATGATTCATATTATGATCCTATTATGATTCATATTATGTGGGGTGCCACACACAACTGCGCCTGTAGGGCGCGCTGGCACCGTGGAGTGCCCATGCACAACTGCACCAGCAGGGCATAATCCTATTATGATTCATATTACGATTCATATTACGACTATAACTATTATGATTAATATTATAATTCATATTTTGATTCATATTATGATCCTAATATGATTCATATTACGATTCATATTATGATCCTATTATGATTCATATTATGATCATATTAAGATTCATATTATGATCCTATTATGATTCATATTATGATTCATATTATGATCCTATTATGATCCTATTATGTTTCATATTACGATTCATATTATGATCCTAATATGATTCATATTACGATTCATATTACGATCCTATTATGATTCATATTACGATCCTATTATGATTCATATTACGATTCATATTACGATCCTATTATCATTCATATTATGATCCTAATATGATTCATATTACGATCCTATTATGATTCATATTACGATCCTATTATGATTCATTTTATGATCCTATTATGATCATATTAAGATTCATATTATGATCCTATTATGATTCATTTTATGATCCTATTATGATTCATATTATGATCATATTAAGATTCATATTATGATCCTATTATGATTCATATTATGATCCTATTATGATTCATATTATGTGGGGTGCCACACACAACTGCGCCTGTAGGGCGCGCTGGCACCGTGGAGTGCCCATGCACAACTGCACCAGCAGGGCATAATCCTATTATGATTCATATTACGATTCATATTACGACTATAACTATTATGATTAATATTATAATTCATATTTTGATTCATATTATGATCCTAATATGATTCATATTACGATTCATATTATGATCCTATTATGATTCAAATTATGATCATATTAAGATTCATATTATGATCCTATTATGATTCATATTATGATCCTATTATGATTCATATTATGATTCATATTATGATCCTATTATGATTCATATTACGATTCATATTATGATCCTAATATGATTCATATTACGATTCATATTACGATCCTATTATGATTCATATTACGATCCTATTATGATTCATATTACGATTCATATTACGATCCTATTATGATTCATATTATGATCCTAATATGATTCATATTACGATCCTATTATGATTCATATAACGATCCTATTATGATTCATTTTATGATCCTATTATGATCATATTAAGATTCATATTATGATCCTATTATGATTCATTTTATGATCCTATTATGATTCATATTATGATCATATTAAGATTCATATTATGATCCTATTATGATTCATATTATGATCCTATTATAATTCATATTATGTGGGGTGCCACACACAACTGCGCCTGTAGGGCGCGCTGGCACCGTGGAGTGCCCATGCTCAACTGCACCAGCAGGGCATAATCCTATTATGATTCATATTATGATCCTATTATGATTCAAATTATGATAATATTAAGATTCATATTATGATCCTATTATGATTCAAAGTCAAAGTCAAAGTCAAAGCATTTATTTCAAGTAGGCCGTTACAGGCACTTTTGAATAGTCGAATTAAACTAACTGCAGCACTCAGAGATATCCAACGATTACTCAAGCCGCCACCCAGCAAAGGCCTGACATACTTTTGTATGACAAAACTGCCAAAAACCTTTACCAAGCGACGTCCCAAGCAACCACTGAAGCTCTCCGAGTGCGGCAGTAAACTACTGAAGCTAAATAAACTAAGCTACAGTCCCAGTCACAAGGCATAATAACTCGTGATTGTACTGTAGTTGCCCATTCCAAAGCGTTGGTCTCATGAGAAGAATGGCAAGAAACTTCATGGACACTCTTTTAAAATCGTTTGGGTTTACAATATGTTCAAGGTACAGACATAATCTTGGTATAATACACACATGAAGACTATGCAAATTAGTGTCTGAGATGGTCTTTTGAAGAAAGCACCACACAGATTTGAGTGGACCCGTCCAGTCAGTGCAAGCATTTGTCAGTTATCGTGGAGCTCGACTTATAACTCAAGGAGCTCAACGTCACGACGAACAATACCAAAGAAAGGACATTTGGGTGGGTCGCTTATAGTACTCAAACTGCCAGACAATCGTTAAAATTACATAAAAACCCACACGGTCCTCACATTCACAATATAAAAATAATAAAATACATGAAGATTATGCAGATTAGTGTCTGGGATGGTCTTTTGAAGAAAGCACCACACAGATTTGAGTGGACCCGTCCAGTCAGTGCAAGCATTTGTCAGTTATCGTGGAGCTCAACTTATAACGCAAGGAGCTCAACGTCACGACGAACAGTACCAAAGAAAGGACATTTGGGTGGGTCGCTTATAGTACTCAAACTGCCAGACAATCGTTAAAATTAAAGAAAGACCCACATGATCCTCACATTCACAATATAAAATAATTAAATATTAAGCATATTAAATAATAATGTCAAACTATTTAAACATGTCAAAAATACGCAAAATTAATAAAAAAACAAAATAAAAATATTTAACAAGGTAAATATTCATCAAAAAAAATAATATAATAATAATATAATAATATAATATTCCACAACTATCACACAACGCCATCTAGTCCCAAGCTAAGCAGAGCTTGTGTTATGGGTACTAGACAACTGATAAACATACTTATATATTTCTAAATACATACATATTATAGATAAATTACACCCAGACACAGAACAAATGATCGTGCTCATCACACAAACATTTGTCCTGGGTGGGAATCGAACCCACGACCTCCGGCATAGCAGTTAGGGTCACTAACCACTAGACCAACAGGCCAGTTAAAATAATAATATCATACTTGAAAAAGTAAATAATGTCAATTTGTATACAGAAATATTATGATCCTATTATGATTCATATTATGATTCATATTATGATCCTATTACGATTCATATTACGATTCATATTACGATCCTATTATAACTATAACTATAATGATTCATATTATGATTAATATTGCGATTCATATTACGATCCTATTATGATTCATTTTATGATCCTATTATGATCATATTAAGATTCATATTATGATCCTATTATGATTCATTTTATGATCCTATTATGATTGACTGGCCTGTTGGTCTAGTGGTTAGTGACCCTAACTGCTATGCCGGAGGTCGTGGGTTCGATTCCCACCCAGGACAAATGTTTGTGTGATGAGCACGATCATTTGTTCTGTGTCTGGATTAGGGATTGCAAATATTCGATAATTTTAGTATTCGAATATTCGAATAAATTTTCAGCTTTATTCGAATTATTCGAATAATATTCGAATATTTCAGAAAAATAAAGAATTTATATAATTTCGCGCATTTTTGCCTTAGAAACTATGTACCTAGTACCATATTTTTTATGTAAGTAGGTCTTTTTTTTTCGGTTGTATGGAAAATCATCAAATGATCGAATAATATTCGAATATTTCAGCAAAATAAAGAATTTAATATGTTATTTCTCACATTTTTATTGCCTTCATCATCATCATCATTTCAGCCAAAAGACGTCCACTGCTGGACATAGGCCTCCCCCAGGCGTCGCCACATTGACCGGTCCCGTGCGTCTCTCATCCAGCGGGTTCCTGCAACCTTGACCAGGTCATCGGTCCACCTAGTGGGAGGCCTTCCAACGCAACGTCTTCCGGTTCGCGGTCGCCATTCCAGAACTTTTCGGCCCCATCGGCCATCCGTTCTGCGAGCAATGTGCCCTGCCCATTGCCACTTAAGTCTGGCGATTCTTCGGGCTACGTCGGTAACCTTGGTTTTCATGCGGATGTCCTCATTTCTGATTCGATCACGCAAGGAAACTCCGAGCATAGCCCTCTCCATTGCCCTTTGGGTGACTTTGAGCTTTCTGATAAGGCCCATTGTGAGCGACCACGTTTCGGTCCCGTATGTAATCACTGGCAACACACACTGGTCATAGACTTTCGTCTTGAGACACTGGGGTAAGTTGGACGAGAAGATACTGCGCAGCTTCCCGAACGCTGCCCAGCCGAGTCGGATTCGACGATTGACCTCTTTCTCGAAGTTAGATCTACCCAACTGGACCGTTTGTCCCAGGTAGACATAATCGTCCACAACTTGAGCGTAGTCTCCGATCTTGATAGGAGTGGGTGTTACATGAACATTCGACATAACCTTGGTTTTGTCCATGTTCATTTTAAGACCCACTCTTTCGGAAGCTCTACTGAGGTCATCAAGCATTTTACTGCGGTCTTCCATGGTCTCAGCCATGACCACTATATCGTCGGCAAACCGAAGGTGAGTGATGTACTCGCCGTTGACATTGATGCCAAGTCCTTTCCAATCCAGAACCTTGAAGACATCCTCCAATGCAGCGGTGAACAGTTTCGGAGATATGACGTCTCCCTGTCTCACACCGCGCTGCAGAAGGATAGGTTCCGTGGTCTGGTCCTGAAGTCGGACTGACATGGTGGCGTTTTTGTACAAACACTTCAACACCTCGATGTACCGGTAGTCGATTTGGCACCGTTGGAGAGACTGCAGCACAGCCCAAGTCTCGATCGAATCGAAGGCTTTCTCGTAGTCCACAAACGCTAAACAGAGAGGCAGGTTATACTCTTCGGTCTTCTGTATAACCTGCCGCAGCGTATGTATGTGGTCTACGGTACTGAAGCCTTTTCGGAATCCGGCTTGTTCGGGAGGCTGGAAATCGTCAAACCTGCGTGCGAGACGATTCGTGATGACTCTTGAAAACAACTTGTAGACATGGCTTAGAAGTGAGATGGGAGATGGATAGTTCTTCAACCGGGCATTGTCACCCTTTTTGATGAAGAGCACCACCACACCCCTGCACCAAGCCTGTGGCGTTTTCCCCTCGAGTATTATATTGCCTTAGAAACCATGAAGTAACATATTTTTATGTAAGTAGGGCTTTTTTTTTTCGGTTGTGTGGTAAATCATCATACGACCCCCGCTCTTGGGCAGAGAGAAAGGGAGTGTCAGACTTCTACTGACTAAGAACCACCCATGTTCCTTCTTAGCCCTTTATGTCGAGGCCGCAGTATCCTGTGAATATCCCACAGCCCCGACGGGATGTAAGTAGGCGGCCTAACATCCCAATCAGACAGATCCAATATCAAATTTTTTAATGAAGTTAGAAATAATATGAACTTCAGATTATGATCATTCATTTCAGCCCTAAGACGTCCACTGCTGGACATAAGCCTCCCTCAGGTAGTCAGTAGGTCCCGTGCGTCTCGCATCCAGCGGGTCCCCACAACCTTCACCAAGTCATCGGTCCACCTAGTGGGAGGCCTTCCAACGTAACGTCTTCCGTTTCGCGGTCGCCACTTCAGAACTTTTGGATCGAATCGAAGGCTTCCTCATAGTCCACAAACGCTAAACAGAGAGGCAGGTTATACATACTCTTCGGTCTTCTGTATAACCTGCCGCAGCGTATGTATACTATGTATGTGGTCTACGGTACTAAAACCTTTTCGGTATCTGGCTTGTTCGGGAGGCTGGAAATCGTCAAACCTGCACGCGAGACGATTCGTAATGACTCTTGAAAACAACTTATAGAAATGGCTTAGAAGTGAGATGGGCCTATAGTTCTTCAACCGGGAATTATCACCTTTTTGAAAAAGAGCACCACCACGCCCCTGCACCAAGCCTGCGTTTTCCCCCCGAGTATGACGGAATTAAACAACTTCTGAAGGGCCTTATGGACCGGTTTGCCCCTTCAGAAGTTCGGCCGTAATTCCGTCACCACCCGGTGCCTTGTTGTTTTTAAGCTGTTTCAGAGCCGTAATCTAGTACAGGCTGACATCCGGGATGTCCTCGGTGTAGTGTCGGGTCAGTCTAGCTCTGGGGTCTTTCACTAGATTTTCAACGGGTTGACTAGTTGACGTTTACAGCTGCCCATAAAAAATCTCGATCACTCTCAGAATTTCCGGTTTAGCGGATACGATCCTGCCATCATCGATCTTCAGTTTCGTGAGCTGGCTCTGCCCAATAGCTAGATCTCTTGCAAATACCTTGGAGCCTTTGTTCCGTTCAATTGCGTCTTTAATACGCTCTGTATTAAAGCGGCGGAGGTCGCTCTTCAAGGATTTGGAGATCTGTCTGATGAGCTGCCGGTATTTCCACGCCTCGTCTGGAGACTACAGGATCATCTCTCGCCGCTCCTTCATGAGCTTGAGAGTGTGATCTGAGAGTTTTTTCGTCTTATTTGCACGACCTATCTTAAAGAATTTAGACCCAGTCATAATAATATGGACAGTTTCCACAAACCCGTCGTTGTAATCGTCCACTGAGCTTCCTAGGCATTCGAAGTGATTCTGAGTTCAAGCTGAAAGCTCTCGGGGTTTATTTGGATCTGTACTGGACGGAGCGTTGACTTCATCATGTTGAACATTTGCTTGTTGGTAGACATGATGAAGTCAATCTCATTTTTAGTCGCACCATCGGAGCTCTATGTATTGTAGACCTGTATGACCTTCAGTGAATATCTTGCAGATATTACGAGTACAAGGTACGCCATCCTGTTCGACACATTCTCGATCTCTACCACGTTATTCACAAGGAACTTGTGGACGATAAACCCAACACCACCCTGTGACCGCCCGGTCGTCCTTTCAGAAGTAGAGCAGGTCGTCAATCCGACCAGTGCCGATTTATTCAGAAATTTGACGACCACGCTTTAGATGTCGCGTTCGAAATCAACAAAATAATGCTGATACCTTAATTGCTGTGGTAAACTGGTAATATTCGAATATTCGAATAGTTTATAATTCACTATTCGAATATGAATTTCAAATGTATATTCGAATAATTCGAATATTCGAATATTCGATTGCAATCCCTAGTCTGGATGTAATTTATCTATAATATGTATGTATTTAGAAATATATAAGTATGTTTATCAGTTGTCTAGTACCCATAACACAAGCTCTGCTTAGCTTGGGACTAGATGGCGTTGTGTGATAGTTGTGGAATATTATTATTATTATTATTCATATTATGATCCTATTATGATTCATATTATGATCCTATTATGATTCATATTATGATTCATATTATGATCCTATTATGATTCATATTACGATTCATATTATGATCCTAATATGATTCATATTACGATTCATATTACGATCCTATTATGATTCATATTACGATCCTATTATGATTCATATTACGATTCATATTATGATCATATTACGATTCATATTATGATCCTAATATGATTCATATTACGATTCATATTACGATCTAATATGAATCGTAATATGAATCATATTAGGATCCTATTATGATTCATATTACGATTCATATTACGATCCTATTATGATTCATATAACGATCCTATTATGATTCATATTACGATTCATATTATGATCCTATTATGATTCATTTTACGATCCTATTATGATTCATATTATGATCCTAATATGATTCATATTACGATCCTATTATGATTCATATTACGATCCTATTAAGATTCATTTTATGATCCTATTATGATCATATTAAGATTCATATTATGATTCATTTTATGATCCTATTATGATTCATATTATGATCATATTAAGATTCATATTATGATCCTATTATGATTCATATTATGATCCTATTATGATTCATATTATGTGGGGTGCCACACACAACTGCGCCTGTAGGGCGCGCTGGCACCGTGGAGTGCCCATGCTCAACTGCACCAGCAGGGCATAATCCTATTATGATTCATATTATGATCCTATTATGATTCAAATTATGATCATATTAAGATTCATATTATGATCCTATTATGATTCATATTATGATCCTATTATGATTCATATTATGATTCATATTATGATCCTATTATGATTCATATTACGATTCATATTACGATCCTATTATAACTATAACTATTATGATTCATATAATGATTCATATTGCGATTCATATTACGATCCTATTATGATCCTATAATGATTCATATTATGATCATATTAAGATTCATATTATGATCCTATTATGATTCATATTATGATCCTATTATGATTCATATTATGTGGGGTGCCACACACAACTGCGCCTGTAGGGCGCGCTGGCACCGTGGAGTGCCCATGCTCAACTGCACCAGCAGGGCATTATCCTATTATGATTCATATTATGATCCTATTATGATTCAAATTATGATCATATTTAGATTCATATTATGATCCTATTATGATTCATATTATGATCCTATTATGATTCATATTATGATTCATATTATGATCCTATTATGATTCATATTACGATTCATATTACGATCCTATTATAACTATAACTATTATGATTCATATTATGATTCATATTGCGATTCATATTACGATCCTATTATGATTCATTTTATGATCCTATTATGATCATATTAAGATTTATATTATGATCCTATTATGATTCATTTTATGATCCTATTATGATTCATATTATGATCCTATTATGATTCATATTATGATCCTATTATGATTCATATTATGATTCATATTATGATCCTATTATGATTCATATTACGATTCATATTATGATCCTAATATGATTCATATTACGATTCATATTACGATCTAATATGAATCGTAATATGAATCATATTAGGATCCTATTATGATTCATATTACGATTCATATTACGATCCTATTATGATTCATATTACGATCCTATTATGATTCATATTACGATTCATATTATGATCCTATTATGATTCATTTTATGATCCTATTATAATTCATATTATGATCATATTAAGATTCATATTATGATCCTATTATGATTCATATTATGATCCTATTATGATTCATATTATGATCCTATTATGATTCATATTATGATTCATATTATGATCCTATTATGATTCATATTATGATTCATATTATGATCCTATTATGATTCATATTACGATTCATATTATGATCCTAATATGATTCATATTACGATCCTATTATGATTCATATTACGATTCATATTACGATCCTATTATGATTCATATTATGATCCTAATATGATTCATATTACGATCCTATTATGATTCATATTACGATCCTATTATGATTCATTTTATGATCCTATTATGATCATATTAAGATTCATATTATGATCCTATTATGGCTCCTTCCACGAAATCATCTCATTTTGATCAATTTTGATCGGTTCGTGTGGGAAATCTATGAAGATTTTGAAGCTTCGTTTTGGCTATTATAAGAGACGAGTTCTTTTTCTGGTGAATAGTGAACAAGAATTTTCAAAATAATGTTTATATTAATGGCAATCACCCGTATTCAAAAGCCCTTTTCCGCAAAAATATCGATCGAGTTACGTTTGGCTTAGCCGAACATAACACTACAAACGATAATAAACATTAAAAAAAATATAAATAACATCACCATATGGTCTACTGGTGTACCAAGGAGTCACATTTTCGACTTCTATACAAAAAATAGCAGAAAAAAAATGTTAAAACATCGCAATTTTTACAAAATGTCTCGACAACTAAGGTTTTTTTTCTATACCTTAGAATCACTTTAGAGAAAATTCAAAAACTACGTATTAATTTTAAGGTAACCTTCTAATAGAATCGTATTTTTATTTTATCAATAAACTATAATTTCATTTCGTAAATTGAATCCAAAGTTAACTATATTATCGACCGCGCAAACTCTATCTCGCCAGTACGAATCGGCCACTGCCAAAGGACGGACGTATCGCTTTGTGTCACAAACGCTCCCGTGTATTTCGTAAACATATTTTCGAGATTGTAAGCCGATTACCACAATTTGATACACTTATTAATTTTGATCAAACATGTTTTTTTTGCTAGTTTGTAAAGATTGCTAAAATTTTTTTCATCTTCAAATCGAAGTCGAATTTCAAGATCGATTGTTATTGTCGATTGTACTTCGATATACATATATTTTTAACCGACCTCCAAAAAAGAGGAGGTTCTCTATTCGTGTAAAGTTTGTATGTCCGCGAATATCTCCGTCAATTGTGGACTGATTTTCAAAATTCTTTTTGTCTTGGAAAGGGTATACTCCCGAGGTGGTCTTATTGTCACCAAGTCAGTTTCTGATGATGGGAGCTCTGAGAAATTGAGGGCAACCCTCGAATGTCATAGGCGCACATAACGTTTTCCATACATTTTCAGAAGCTGTTCAAGTATATGCGTCTGATAATCATAATTTCATGAGGCTGCGCTGATGACGGAAGGTGCAACTCCTCAACGGTCAGGACTTGAAAGAAAATTCTTTCAAAATTATACGTACTTATGGATCGATAGTTGTATTCTTTCAGGCTATTAGGTTGAACTGATGATAGACGGTACATCTCATTAACCGACTTAAAAAAAGGAGGTTCTCAATTCGTCGGCTAGGAAAATTTTAGGTTTTTCCGTCATGGGTGTCGTTTTCATGGTTTTTGGGGTCGCTGATTACGAAAATGAGGTCAAAATGAAAATTCAAGATGGCGGTCAGGATTTTTTTTGGTTTTCCGTCATGGGTGTCGTTTTCATGTATTTTGGGGTCGCTGATTACGAAAATGAGGTTAAAATGAAAATTCAAGATGGCGGCCAGGAAAATTTTTGGTTTTTCCGTCATGGGTGTCGTTTTCATGGTTTTTGGGGTCGCTGACTACGAAAATGAGGTCAAAATGTAAATCCAAGATGGCAGCCAGGAAATTTTTTGGTTTGTCCGTCATGGGTGTCGTTTTGATGGTTTTTGAGGTCGCTGATTACGAAAATGAGGTCAAAATGAAAATCCAAGATGGCAGCCAGGAAATTTTTTGGTTTGTCCGTCATGGGTGTCGTTTTGATGGTTTTTGGGGTCGCTGATTACGAAAATGAGGTCAAAATAAAAATTCAAGATGGCGGCCAGGAAAATTTTTGGTTTTTCCGTCATGGGTGTCGTTTTCATTGTTTTCGAGGTCGCTGATTACGAAAATGAGGTCAAAATGAAAATCCAAGATGGCAGCCAGGAAATTTTTTGGTTTGTCCGTCATGGGTGTCGTTTTGATGGTTTTTGGGGTCGCTGATTACGAAAATGAGGTCAAAATAAAAATTCAAGATGGCGGCCAGGAAAATTTTTGGTTTTTCCGTCATGGGTGTCGTTTTCATTGTTTTTGAGGTCGCTGATTACGAAAATGAGGTCAAAATGAAAATCCAAGATGGCAGCCAGGAAATTTTTTGGTTTGTCCGTCATGGGTGTCGTTTTCATGGTTTTTGGGGTCGCCGACTACGAAAATAAGGTCAAAATGAAAATCCAAGATGGCGCCGATGAAATTTTTGGTTTTTCCGTCATGGGTGTCGTTTTCATGGTTTTTGGGGTCGCTTATCACGAAAATGAGCTCAAAATTTAGTAATACATAAAACGGGTTTGTTAAACATGAAATCGAAATTAATATTAATTTAGTGATACTAGACAAAATGTTAAATAACATGAACAGGAAAAAAATGGAATTATAGGCATTGTCATTCAAATAGTCCGTTAGCCTTTATCACGTTTCCACCGGGCACCACGTGGAGGTGGACTGACACCCAGCGTTTTTTTTTTGGTTGTTTTTTTTCATAGATTTTTATACACAATGTTCAAATCAGATTTTAAGAAGAAATGCTTCAAAAGTATTCCACAGATCAATAGGACATCTAGGAGCTCACCTGCCCCGTCTTTCCAACCTTCCGATCCAGTTATCTTCAAAATAATCAACGACTTGTCGGAGGAGGCCAGAATGCACAATATAAAACTGAGATTCGAGCAGTTCGTCAAAAGCGTTGATAACTTGTTCTGATGGAACATGCGCTAAAGCACATAATTGGCGAATATGCAATGCGTAATCAGGGGTGTGTAGTGTACTGTTTTAATAAACAAAAAATCAAATATTTTTTTCCCTTCATCACGTATAATACTTAAAATCTGATTTGAACATTGTGCATATATTTCGATTTCATGTTTAACAAACCCATTTTATGTATTACTAAATTTTGAGCTCATTTTCGTAATCAGAGACTCCGAAAACCATGAAAACGACACCCATGACGGAAAAACTAAAAATTTCGTCAGCGTCATCTTGGATTTTCATTTTGACCTTATTTTCGTAGTCGGTGACCCCAAAAAACATGAAAACGACACCCATGACGGAAAAACCTAAAATTTTCCTAGCCGCCATCTAGGATTTTAATTTTGGTCTCATTTTCGTAATCAGCGACCTCAAAAACAATGAAAAGGACACCCTTGACGGCAAAACCAAAAATTTTCGTCAGCGCCATCTTGATTTTCATTTTGACCTTATTTTCGTAGTCGGTGACCCCAAAAACCATGAAAACGACACCCATCATCACCCATGACGGAAAAACCTAAAATTTTCCTAGCCGCCATCTAGGATTTTAATTTTGGTCTCATTTTCGTAATCAGAGACCCCGAAAACCATGAAAACGACACCCATGACGGAAAAACTAAAAATTTCGTCAGCGTCATCTTGGATTTTCATTTTGACCTTATTTTCGTAGTCGGTGACCCCAAAAACCATGAAAACGAAACCCATGACGGAGAAACCTAAAATTTTCCTAGCCGACGAATTTAGAACCTCCTTTTTTTTAAGTCGGTTAATGAGATTTACCGTCTATCATCAGTTCAACCTAATAGCCTGAAAGAATACAACTATCGATCCATAAGTACGTGTAATTTTGAAGGAATTTTCTTTTAAGTCCTGACCGTTGAGGAGTTGCACCTTCCGTCATCAGCGCAGCCACATGAAATTATGATTATCAGACGCAAATACTTGAACAGCTTCTGTAAATGTATAGAAAACGTTATGTGCGCCTATGATATTCGAGGGTTGCCCTCAATTTCTCAGAGTTCCCATCATCAGAAACTGACTTGGTGACAATGGGACCACCTTGGGAGTATACCTTTTCAAACAAAAAAATAATTTTGAAAATCGGTCCACACTTGTCGGAGATATGCGCGGAGACACATAAAAAAACATACGAATAGAGAACCTACTTCCTTTTTAGAAGTCGGTTAAAAAGAGACGGAAACATTATTTATTTTTGACGTGTTAAAGTGCTTTCACAACCAATTTACAGCAAATATTAAAATCTGTGATTAAAATAGATATCATAATTTTTTATTTTAATTCATCTAACACCTAATTGAACCATTTTTATGTTGATTGATATACTGTACCTATACACAACACACATTCCAGACTTTTTTTCAAAGCCGTACGCGTGTACTTACTTACTATAAAATTATGTCACCTAAAATAATAATCGTCTAAATGATCAAATTTTTCAACCGTAGTTCAACGCTCGAAATGCCCGTGTGTGCGTTCGTCGGTGTTATCGCTGCACACAAACATAGAAATTGCCTAAAGTTCCGCAAGTCTTGTCTGTACAAGGCCTCTTATGATTCATTTTATGATCCTATTATGATTCATATTATGTGGGGTGCCACACACAACTGCGCCTGCAGGGCGCGCTGGCACCGTGGAGTGCCCATGCTCAACTGCACCAGCAGGGCATAATCCTATTATGATTCATATTATGATCCTATTATGATTCAAATTATGATCATATTAAGATTCATATTATGATCCTATTATGATTCATATTATGATCCTATTATGATTCATATTATGATTCATATTATGATCCTATTATGATTCATATTACGATTCATATTACGATCCTATTATAACTATAACTATTATGATTCATATAATGATTCATATTGCGATTCATATTACGATCCTATTATGATCCTATAATGATTCATATTATGATCCTATTATGATTCATATTACGATTCATATTATGATCCTAATATGATTCATATTACGATTCATATTACGATCCTATTATGATTCATATTACGATCCTATTATGATTCATATTACGATTCATATTACGATCCTATTATGATTCATATTATGATCCTAATATGATTCATATTACGATCCTATTATGATTCATATTACGATCCTATTATGATTCATTTTATGATCCTATTATGATCATATTAAGATTCATATTATGATCCTATTATGATTCATTTTATGATCCTATTATGATTCATTTTATGATCCTATTATGATTCATATTATGATCATATTAAGATTCATATTATGATCCTATTATGATTCATATTATGATCCTATTATGATTCATATTATGATTCATATTATGATCCTAATATGATTCATATTACGATTAATATTATGATCCTATTATGATTCAAATTATGATCATATTAAGATTCATATTATGATCCTATTATGATTCATATTATGATCCTATTATGATTCATATTATGATTCATATTATGATCCTATTATGATTCATATTACGATTCATATTATGATCCTAATATGATTCATATTACGATTCATATTACGATCCTATTATGATTCATATTACGATCCTATTATGATTCATATTACGATTCATATTACGATCCTATTATGATTCATATTATGATCCTAATATGATTCATATTACGATCCTATTATGATTCATATTACGATCCTATTATGATTCATTTTATGATCCTATTATGATCATATTAAGATTCATATTATGATCCTATTATGATTCATTTTATGATCCTATTATGATTCATATTATGTGTTGGAAATAACTTAATGTGCCCTAATACACATCATTGAGTTTGTATATGTGTCCCAGTATAAACTCTGGTGCTATAGAATAAGTTATCTAGACAGATGACATAATGTAAAAACGTGCTTGTTCTTCTGATCGTTTGCCTGTGCGGATGCACAATATATCTTGGAGTTTAATATGGTTTTTATTGAGTAGTCCACGAAATTCCAACATGGTAGCAGAGCGTTTAAATTCGCTACTCTAATAACCGTTTTCCAAGTGTGTGCGTGTGATTTCGTAAAATTAATTTTCAAAATTTATTCGCAAGAAAACATAACCATGGCAACTGCCATGCAGAATGTTATTATTGAAAAATTATCCGGGATCCAAGATTATCCATCCTGGAAATTTATGATGCGGATGGTGCTCATCCACGACGATCTTTGGGATTGTGTGGGCGCAACTGAAAATAAAAACGAAGACGCTAAGAAACAGGAAAAGGCGCTCGCAAAAATCGCTTTAAACGTGAAGCCTTGTGTATTTCCACAAATTAGAAATGCTGAGACGGCTCGCGAAGCGTGGAACAACCTTCAGAAGGCATACGAGGACCGAGGCTTGTCACGACGGCTCGGATTGCTTCGCACATTGTTCGCCACCAAGTTAAGCGAATGTGCGAGTATGGAGGCATACGTTAATAAGGTTATGGATACATCGCAACAACTGAGCGATATCGGAGCGGCTTTGGAAGATGACTTCGTGGCCGTGATTTTACTCAGCGGTTTGACAAGCGATTATGACCCGTTGATTATGGCTCTAGAAAATTCGAACACGTCACTGTCAAGCGAAAATGTCAAAGCGAAATTGCTTCTAGAAAATGCAAGACGCGATGAGAAAGGCGAAGATGCTACGGCTTTAGCAGCTCGGAAAGCACCCAAGAAAATTAAGTGCTTCAGATGCAAAAAGAGTGGGCATATCAAGAAGGATTGTCCTGACAACTCTGACGGCAAGAAGAGTGGCCGGAAAAGCCAGGCGCATCTCACAGCGTTGGCCGCAGGAGTCAAGCGAGACGTTTGGTACGTCGACAGCGGAGCGGCGCAACATTTTTGTAATAATCGTAGCTTTTTATCAGATTTTACAACTGAAAAGCCAAAGAAGGTTTTAATTGCCAATGGTGAAGCATTGGCTAGAGAGGTCAATTAAATTAAATTATAATAATTATTAGTCACAATAAAAAACACAAAACATAGATAAATTCACATTAACAATTTATATATTAAAATTCTGTCGCATCAGCCTGCCACATGTCGCCTACAACAGTGGGAGATGATGGCGCAATCAAGTCGTCCCGCGAGCGCGGCCAGCATGTTGTTAGCGCTCCCCCGCACTCGCCGCACCAGCGACGTGCTTCTCTTGCGCATAATGGCGTTGAAACAATCCACGCGCGCGCGTGCAAACATAGTCGATGCACTGCAATAGCGGGGGAGCGCCAACATCATCCTGAACGCGTTGTTGAACTGGACACGAAGGGCGCTGTATGACTTTTGCGTATAGTCAGTCCACAAGCTGCACGTGTACATTGTAGTGCAGTAGGCTCTAAAAAGGGTTATCTTAACATCACTAGAGCACCGTGCAAACCTGCGGATAACCATGTTCGCTCTGACCGCCAGCGCCCTCCGCTCCCGCTCAATATCCGCATCATCTTTCAGGGTAGGAGTCACGAAATGTCCTAAGTACTTAAAAATATCCACCCTCTCCAACGGTGCACCATTAAGCTTTACGGGTGGCATTTCTCGCACTTTCCTAGACCCACCCTGAAAAACCATGCACTGACTCTTAACTGTATTATAGCGCAACCCGTGAACAGCTGCATATTCCTCACATATAGTCATCAGCCTCCTAAGTCCACAGACCGAGGCGCTCAGCAGCACCATATCGTCCGCGTAGCTGATGTTATTAAAACAGACTCCATCAATGTGACAACCGATATGTTGCTCACTGAGCGCCTCGATCAGTCCATTTACATAGAGGTTAAAAATGGAGGGGGAGCTCAACCCCCCCTGCCTCACCCCGCATTCCAACCTATATGGGTCCGACAACGTGCCCGCCCACTTCACGTTGTTCACCTGGTTCCCGTACCAATACTTAAAGATGTTAATAAGTCCACACGGTATCTGGGATGATCTCATCTTATTCCACAAGATATCATAATGTACCAGGTCAAAGGCTTTGGAAAGATCGAGGAAGCACGCGTACACAGATGTGTTTCTGTCGGTATAGTATTTAACAGCACTCTTAAGACACAATATTGCAGCTTCAGTAGACAGTCCCGGCCGAAAACCGAACTGATTATCGTGCAACTGTATGTATTTGTTTAATTGTGTATTAAGAATGCTGTCAAACATTAATTTAATTGACCTCTCTAGTCCCGAGCGTACCGAAAACGGGGCGGTGGGTGCAGGCTGACTTGAGCCTTATTATTACAACGTAAGGTTTAAGCTAGCTTGTACTTGTACTCGCCGTGCTAAATAAAATTGTTATTGAATTTAATGTTGTGTATGTAATGTGACTGTGTGAATGTAATATTATTTCTATTATGAGTCACTGATACTTGAATTAAATGATTTTATTTTATTTTATTTATTTTATTGCCGACAGCTGGAAAAGGAACTGCGCAAGCTGTGTTAAAGGACAATAGTGTGAGATCGATAAGTAATGTATACTTAGTCCCTAAGTTGTCTGCTAATTTATTATCTGTTAGTGCGATGGATAAGAAAGGTTTCGAAATTGTGTTTCGATATGGCGTGTGTACAGTCTATGACAACGGGGAGGTTTTGGCTACAGCTACTCTGAGAGATGGTATTTATGAACTTGATGCCATTGAAACTGTTTCATTTTCGTGTAGCGAGCTATCCTCGCAGGCCATGTGTTCGTCTTTGTCTGTAGGTACAGGTGACAGCAAAGCGGTGCCGGCAAGTCAACTAAACGATGACAGTCGTCCTGTTGCCGTGAGCGTGAAGCAAGCGCCGCAGTACCCTGCTACTGGAAGTCAGTCAACGCAACAAATTTGGCACCGTCGTGTATCACATCTGAACACTCGAAGCATGGAGTTACTGCGAAAAGGTATGGTCAAAGGTATTTCTTATGACAACAAGGACTTTCAGTCGTGTGTTTCCTGCATCTTAGGTAAACAGACCAAGTTGCCATATCCAAAGAAATCTGAAACTAGGGCCAAGGAAATCCTTGGAATAGTTCACAGTGACGTCATGGGACCACTACCGTGCCCGTCTCTAGGTGGGAAAAAATATTTTCTGTTGTTCATTGACGACCTGTCACGAAAAACATTTGTTTATTTTCTTAGGAGGAAAGATGAGGTTTTCGAGTTGTTTAAAGAATTTAAAGCTCTCGTAGAAAACCAAACCAATAAGAAAATAAAAGTTCTTCGTAGTGACAATGGTGGTGAATATGTCAATTCTAATTTTCAGAAGTTCCTGAAGAAGCATGGGATTCGACATCAGACCACAGTTCCAAGGTCATCAGCTCAGAACGGAGTCGCGGAACGCGCGATCAGAAGCGTTACGGAGAAAGCCAGGTGCATGCTTCAGGAAGCAGGCTTGAAAAAGCAATTCTGGGCAGAAGCGGTCAACACCGCAGTCTACCTGAAGAATCGCTCTCCAACTAAGGCTGTGATGGGCAGTACACCGGAAGAAAAATGGACAGGTAAAAAGGAGAATCTGAGTTACCTACGCATTTTTGGATGTCAAGCTTATGCCCTACAGCACAAACGGGACAAATTGGATCCCAAAAGTAAGAAATATATTTTTGTCGGATACTGTGACGAGTCAAAGGGTTACAGATTGATAGATCCGGCGAGCCCGAAGAATGTCATTAAAGCAAGAAATGTCACTTTTCTAGAACATGCTTTTTGGAATGACACTTCATCAGATAAGGATGACAGTTCACGTTACACTCAAATTGGTTTGTTTCCAAACAATGTAACTGTCGCTGATAATATTCCAGTGCAACCCGCTTTACCCGATTTACCCCAAGAGCCCGCAGAAATATCTAACGAAAACTGTCAAGATAACAGCGCCATTACGATAGATGATTCTGAGAGCAGTAGTGAGAACCCAGATGATCCTGCGGATGAGACGTATCTCCCAGGAGATTCCACACTGGAAGACTTCGAGAACTCTACGGATGAAACTAGTGAGTTTGAGTCAGCGAGTGTAGCACGCACTGTACGCAGTGACACGGGGGACCCTCAGACAGTAGGCGAGGCACTGAATGGCCCAGAAGTGAGTCAGTGGAAAGCCGCGATGGCGGAAGAGTATAAATCCTTCATCGATAATAAGTGTTGGACTCTGACTGACCGCGATACGAAGCACCGGCCTGTCAAATGCAAGTGGATCTTTAAAAGAAAACTTGGCCTCGACGGGGAAATATTGAGGTACAAAGCGCGCCTAGTTGCAAAAGGTTATACCCAGAAATACGGTATTGATTACGAAGAAACGTTCTCCCCTGTAGTACGATATTCTACTATACGTACGTTACTAGCTTTGGCTACAGAACATAACATGAATATCGAGCATCTGGATGTAAAAACGGCGTTTTTAAATGGAGACTTAAAAGAAACCGTTTTTATGGAACAGCCAGAGGGCTACAAGATTAAAGGCCAAGAAGATAAAGTTTACAAGTTGAATAAGGCCATATACGGACTGAAGCAAGCTTCGAAGTCTTGGTATGAGAAAATAAATAGCGTTTTGACGAGCCAAATGAAATTCAAACGTTTATCTTCCGAACCTTGTGTTTATGTCAAGTCGAGCGGAAAATCTATGATTATAATTGCGCTCTATGTCGATGACATAATGCTATTTTCTTCAGCTGGTTGCCGAGATACGGCAGGAATCAAAGAAGAATTAAAGAAGGCCTTCGAAATCAAAGATTTAGGGCCAGCACATCACATTCTTGGAATGAGGCTTTGCAGACAGAACAAGGAAATAACTCTAGACCAGTCAAGCTATATTAAGAAGGTGCTAGAACGATTTCATATGTCAGATTGCAAACCTGCGCAAACACCTATGGAGACAGGTCTGAAGCTCGTGAAATCTACAAAGAAGGATTGTACGCACGACTACAGAGGCCTGATAGGATGTCTGTTGTACATAGCGGTATGTACGCGGCCGGATATTGCGCACGCTGTAAGCTCACTCAGCCAGTTCAACGACGCGTACGACGAGACTCACTGGAAGGCGGCAAAACGTGTTCTTCGCTATCTGAAAGGTACGCCTGATCATTATTTAACTTTTCAGAAGTCAGGGTTGGACATTGTTGCATATGCTGACGCTGATTTTGCGTCAAATGAGGTCGATCGCCGATCTTATACCGGCTATGTGTTCAAGATTGGAAATTCTACCATCTCTTGGGAGAGTAGAAAACAAAAAACCGTGGCTCTTTCAAGCACAGAGGCCGAATATATGTGTCTGTCAGATGCTTGTAAAGAGGCTCTTTTTCTACGCAAGTTTCTGTTCGAAATTTACGGGGTACAGTATAGGATTACATTGTTTAATGATAATCAGTCTGCACTGAAGTTGTGCACTAATTCTATGTACCACGCCAGAACGAAACACATTGACGTAAGACATCATTTCATCAGGGAAATCGTTGAGGAAGGTACAGTCGTTATAAAAAACCTATCTACTGATGAAATGGTGGCCGACGTTTTAACGAAACCGTTGACAAAGGAAAAACACAATAAGTTTGTATGTCGTTTATTTATATCGTTAAATAAGTGATATAATTTTTTTTTTTTTTTTTTTTTTTTTTTTTTTTGGCTCGTGGGTAGTTGTAGTAGTTACACAAAGAAAAATTTGCTCTCATTTAAAATTCAATATAATTTAATAGAAACATTATTTATAATTATTTATGCTACATTTTAAAAGTTTATAGTTAGTACCTGCTGGTGTAGCGTTATCTCTTCACAATTTTTCTCTAATATTCATTTCACTTCAACACAATGGATTCACTAACAAGCACTCTGAGTGAATTAAAGGAGTTGTTTCACACAAAGATGTCTGCCTTTGAAGATGAACTACAGAAGGCCCCTCCATCACCTGTCACAACCTCTAGCCTGGCTGCAGAGTTCACAATGTTCCGGACATTCATCACGCAAGCTCTCAACAGTGTTCAGCAACAGGTGGAGCTACTAGCTCGTAGTGTCGACCAAATTGAGATGCGGGCACGTCGAAAGATATTGCTGTTGCACGGTGTTGATGAGGTGCAGAAGGAGGACACCGCCAAGGTGATCACCGAGGTGATTTGTAGCAAATTGCAGCTGAGTGACTTCACTATTGCGGACATTAGCCGATGTCACAGGATGGGACGAGCCGTAGCTAATAAAACCAGGCCTATCTTGTTCAAGCTTGGCAATTTAGCGGTTCGGGATAGGATTTGGTTTTCCAAAGCCAAATTAAAGGCTACAGGCGTCACCATGTCCGAGTTCCTAACAAAGGGGCGGCATGATGTGTTCTTGGCTGCGAGGGAAAGATGCGGTGTCTCCAAGAGCTGGACTAAGGCAGGCTGCGTGTATGTCCTTGGTCCCAATGATTCACGGCATCGGGTTGAGTCCCTCGCTGAATTGGATCAGATTGCGCCGAGTCCCAATCAGCCCGAGCAGAGTGATCCAGTATCGGCTGTGCCGGCCTCTGTCCCGGTTGTTGCTGCTGCGAAGACCGCTAGGTTGAAGCGTGCTACTGTTTTGAAGAAGTGATTTCCTGATGTATTTATTCAAAGTCCGGGTAATTTCATGTTTTATTGTTTTGTTGGTTTTATGTACCTTCTGTTAATTTTTAGTGTATTGACAATTTTATTTGCTTGTCTGAAACTAATGTCACAATGTCGATACTGTCAGTGTCAGAGTCTGTCGGACTGTCATTAGTCACCTCACGTCAATTTCATTCGATGCGTTCCGTTTCTCGTAACAGCGCATTGGCAGGCTGTGCCTGGCAGAAGACACTTTTTTTTTTAAATTTTTGTTTTGTTGTTTCCTGAAATATCTAAAATTTTATTTTATAAGATTATTATTATTTTATTTTTTTTTATTTTTATTTTTAACTATTGTTACCCGGACTACCTACTTACTGCTTATAGATTTTAATAAGGTATTTTGATGTAGTGACGCAACCGGCAGGTGGACTAGTTATACGGTTACTTTTTATTTTTTTTTATTTTTGTTATTAGTTAGTATATTTTATATTGTATTATTTATATATATATATTTATATGTCTATCGATGAAAGCAGTGATAATAGTAGCTTTTTCTCTATAGCAAGCAGCGACGACAGTTTCGTGAGTATTCCTTCTCTTGCAGACAGTCTTACAGCGCAGTTTTCTGATGTTCCTAAGAATTTTAACGTTATACATATTAACGCTCAGAGCATTCCGGCCCATTTCCACGATATGCTGGCAAGCTTTGACTGTAAGGACGTACATGCTATTCTTATTTCCGAATCATGGCTTAAACCTTGTCTCCCTTCAACAAGTTACTCTCTTCCCGGCTTCCAGCTTATAAGAAACGACCGGTCGGTTGGTGGTGGTGGTGGTGTTGCCATATATCTCCGTACGCACATTCCTTTTTCTGTTGTTAATGTGTCAGCACAGCCGCCGCCATCTAATGCTGGTGAACATCTCTTCCTTGAAGTCGAACTACACCATTCAAAATTGCTTCTTGGCGTCTATTATTGTCCCTCTCTACGCATTAATTTCTTTTCATCTTTTGAAAATCTCTTAGAAAAACTGATTCCTTCTTACAGTCATAGTATAATCATGGGTGACTTTAATACTTGTCTTCTGAAAAAAGACCATCGCTCTTCTTCTCTGACAGGTGTTTTAGCTTCCAGTAATCTTTTCATTCTTCCATTGGATGCCACTCACCATTTTCCTAACTCTGCTCCTTCACTACTTGACTTGATTTTTGCCTCTTCTCTTGATCATGTCGCTAAGCATGGCCAATGTTCAGCCGATGCCTTTTCCTATCATGACCTGATTTTTCTGTCATACAAAATTCGGCCACCTAAGGCCAAGGCTAAGATTCTCATGCAACGCAATTTTGGTGGAATGAACCTTGACAATCTTTGTAAGGATGCCAACAATATAGATTGGTCTGATCTGTTTGCCTCTGCATCAGTCGATGAGAAAGTCAATATTTTTACGGCTAAACTTATCGAGCTATACGATCATCACGCACCTGTTCGAGCAGTTAAGGTTAGGCATTTGCCGGCGCCGTGGCTCACAAATGAGATCAAAACGCTAATGCACAAAAAAGTTACTGCAAAGTCTAAGTTCAAGCGTAGGGCTAATGACGCTAACAGGGAAAGATACCTCTCAATCCGTAATCGCTGCAATAAGGTGTGTAGGAATGCTAATCGCCACCACATTCATTCTTCTGTCCAAAATGGGGACCCTTCCAAAGTTTGGAAATTTCTTAGATCATTGGGGGTCGGTAAAACTCGACAAGAGACAATCCCAAAAGACATAGACATTAATGCAATGAATAATCACTTTACTTCTTCGTCCAATTATGATAGGACAATAAAATTGAATACACTAAATTATCTCTCTTCACTTCCGACTCCTACTTATTCTCCATTTGTTTTTGATCAGTTCTCCGCATGTGATGTTAAGAAAAGCATACTATCGATTACCTCCAATGCAGTTGGAAGTGACTGTATCAGCCGTAATATGTTAGTTCCTGTGCTGGATGTTATCCTTCCCGTCATTTGTCACATCCTCAATTTCTCTGCATCTAGTGGTGTCTTTCCATGCTCATGGAAAGATGCTCAAATAATTCCTTTACCTAAAAAGTCAAATCCCACATCCTTTTCTGAATACCGACCAATATCCGTCTTGCCATTCCTATCCAAAGTCCTTGAACGGTTAATTCACAGTCAAATAAGTACTTTCCTCTCTAAAAATAATCTCCTCAACCCCTTCCAGTCTGGCTTCCGTCCTGGTCATAGCACTACCACAGCGCTTCTGAACATTACGGATGATATAAGGTCAGCTATGGAAATAGGTAATCTAACGGTTCTAGCTTTGCTAGATTTCAGTAATGCCTTTAATACTGTTGACTTTGATGTTTTGCTTGGCATTCTACGCTCTCTTAACATATCTCCATCGGTAATTGACTGGTTTCGTACTTATCTGTTCGGCCGCCGGCAACGTATTTGCATTGGAGAAATCTTGTCTTCCTGGAGTAATACTTCTGCCGGTGTACCTCAGGGTGGCGTTCTATCCCCTTTACTTTTCGCAGTTTTTATTAACTCAATCTCCAACGAACTAATTTCTTCCTACCATCTTTATGCAGATGATTTACAAATTTACTCGCGAGCTCCTCTTGGAAATCTGTCTGAGGCTATCCTAACGGTTAATAGTGATCTGGCCCGTATATGCGAGTGGAGCAAGAGGTATGGACTTGTGGTCAACCCCATAAAGACGCAGGTTGTGGTGGTAGGCAGTTCTAGGACGGTCTCAAGGATCGACTGGACGACTCTCCCCCAAGTTTCTTTTGACAACTCAGTTGTTCCTTTCAGTGAAAAAGTTAAAAACTTGGGGATATTCATAGATAAGAACTTCTCTTGGACTGCCCAGCTACAGGAAGTTAGCCGCAGGCTATTTGCATCTGCTGCATCTTTGAAGAGATTGCGTAATTTTCTACCGACTGCCACTAAGATTGCGCTTGCACAATCGCTTCTTCTTCCCATCCTTGACTATGCTGATGCCAGCTATCTTGACCTTACACAAGACCAACTCGATAAGCTTGAGCGGCTTCAAAATGTGTGTATAAGGTTCATATTCGGTTTACGCAAATATGACCATGTTTCTGAATATCGTGTCAAGCTCAAGTGGTTACCAATTCGCCTTCGCCGGAATGCTCATATCCTTTCCCTTTTGTATAATGTGCTCTTTTCCCCTTCCACCCCTCTTTATCTCAAGAAACGTTTCCAGTTTCTTTGCGACTCCCACGCGAAATTTTTAAGGTCATCTGATAACTTGAAGCTCAAAATGCCTATGCATTCCACAACTTTCCTCGACAAATCCTTTACTGTCCAGGCCGCTCGTTTGTGGAATGCATTGCCCGTTCAAATTAAACGCGCGCAGTCGTTACCTATGTTTAAAAGGCTCGTAAAGGAACATTACTTGTCGTTGTGATCTTGTTCTCATAACTGTTAAATTAAACATCTTTAGTCTTCATTAATTTTCGTTGCTTAAATATTTAGTATGTATGTATTTATGTATCTATTATTTAGGATATGTATGTATCTATTTTAGTTTAATATTGTATAAGTTGGTATTTACTATTTGCACCAGCCCCATTTTATATCGTAATAAATCACTGTCCATCCTAAGGTTGCCTGGAAGAGATCGCGGAAAGCGATAAGGCCGCCCATTGTATGTTTTGTAGTGTATATTATGTTTTCTTCTGTTATGTATTTTTGTGGTGTACAATAAAGTATATATAAATATAAATAAATATAATGGTTCTAAGCAGTAGGTAAGGTATACTTGCAGAAGTGTAATTTGTTTTAGATCCGTGTCACATAGTTTTGAATGTTTACTGTTTGTATGTGACGGATACTTTGATAAATTTATACTTTTGCTATGTTTTTGCTGTTGTAATGTTTTATTTAGATAGCGGATGTATCTATGCTTAGATTATTTATAGTGACCTGTGTAATGTGATTTACATGAGTTTATATTGGTTCAAGGGCCAGTGTTGGAAATAACTTAATGTGCCCTAATACACATCATTGAGTTTGTATATGTGTCCCAGTATAAACTCTGGTGCTATAGAATAAGTTATCTAGACAGATGACATAATGTAAAAACGTGCTTGTTCTTCTGATCGTTTGCCTGTGCGGATGCACAATATATCTTGGAGTTTAATATGGTTTTTATTGAGTAGTCCACGAAATTCCAACATTATGATCATATTAAGATTCATATTATGATCCTATTATGATTCATATTATGATCCTATTATGATTCATATTATGTGGGGTGCCACACACAACTGCGCCTGTAGGGCGCGCTGGCACCGTGGAGTGCCCATGCTCAACTGCACCAGCAGGGCATAATCCTATTATGATTCATATTATGATCCTATTATGATTCAAATTATGATCATATTAAGATTCATATTATGATCCTATTATGATTCATATTATGATCCTATTATGATTCATATTATGATTCATATTATGATCCTATTATGATTCATATTACGATTCATATTACGATCCTATTATAACTATAACTATTATGATTCATATTATGATTCATATTGCGATTCATATTACGATCCTATTATGATTCATTTTATGATCCTATTATGATCATATTAAGATTCATATTATGATCCTATTATGATTCATTTTATGATCCTATTATGATTCATATTATGATCATATTAAGATTCATATTATGATCCTATTATGATTCATATTATGATCCTATTATGATTCATATTATGTGGGGTGCCACACACAACTGCGCCTGTAGGGCGCGCTGGCACCGTGGAGTGCCCATGCACAACTGCACCAGCAGGGCATAATCCTATTATGATTCATATTATGATCCTATTATGATTCAAATTATGATCATATTATGATTCATATTATGATCCTATTATGATTCATATTTTGATTCATATTATGATCCTTATTATGTTTCATACTATGATAATTCATTATGATACATAATTTATTATGATTTATTATGTTTCATATTATGATCATATTAAGATTCATATTTTGATTCCTATTATGATTCATATTTTGATTCATATCCTTATTATGTTTCATATTATGATCATATTATGATTCATATTATGATCCTATTATGATTCATATTGCGATTCATATTATGATCCTATTATGATTCATATTATGATCCTATTATGATTCATATGACGATCCTATTATGATTCATTTTATGATCCTATTATGATTCATATTATGATCATATTAAGATTCATATTATGATCCTATTATGATTCATATTATGATCCTATTATGATTCATATTATGATTCATATTATGTGGGGTGCCACACACAACTGCGCCTGTAGGGCGCGCTGGCACCGTGGAGTGCCCATGCACAACTGCACCAGCAGGGCATAATCCTATTATGATTCATATTATGATCCTATTATGATTCAAATTATGATCATATTATGATTCATATTATGATCCTATTATGATTCATATTATGATCCTTATTATGTTCATATTATGATTCCTATTATGATTCATATTTTGATTCATATTATGATCCTTATTAAGTTTCATATATATATTGAGATTATTCTGCTGAAGTTTATTTTTCACTTTTTGGTGTTTTTAAAGTCGGTTGTTTTTTTTGCAAAATAGTTTTTTATTTTTTCAAAAATTTGAGGGTTGCCCTCGAGTTCTCTGGGATTCCATCACCAGGTGCTGGTTTCCATATCATAGTACCACTCTTAAAATATCTCCTTCACTATAAAAAAAGAATCAACAAAATTGGTTCATAAACGACGAAGTTATTCGCGAACACGCATTAACGAAAAATGTTCATAAATTAAGAAAAATCTTCATAAAATGAAAAGTACTGGGCCAAACTATACTAAATTTTTATGGGACCAAATGGCAACTATTCCGCATCAAACTAAAAAAATATCACGAAAATCAATCATCAATCGATCAATCGGATTGGTGTACATACATAGAAAAAAAAAACTGGCCAAGTGCGAGTCGGACTCGCACATGAAGGGTTCCGTACCAAAACGGTATGCTATATTTATACAATTTCTTCTACGGGCCAATTAAACTTGACCTCTTGATGTAAGGCGCTCATACGATTCAGGGACCAAATTATATTGGTTAAATGCTGTTTCCATCTGTTGTTTCCATCCAAGCTCAAAATGATTTTCCTCGAAAGTCCTTATAAAGTTCTACTTTTCAGTTTTTTTTTCATATTTTCTAAACGTATGGTTTAAAAGTTAGAGGGGGGGGACACACATTGTTTTTTACTTTTGGAGCGATTATTTCCGAAATTATTGACATTATCAAAAAATGATCTTAGTAAACCCCTATTCATTTTTAAATACCTTTCCAACAATACATCACACGTTAGGGTTGAAATTAAAAAAAAATCACTTCCCACTTTACATATAGGGGGGCTACCCTAAAAAAACATTTTATTCCAATTTTTATTTTACCACTTTGTCGGCGTGATTGATACACATATTGGTACCAAATTTCAGCTTTGTAGTGCTAACGGTCACAGAGATTAACCGAGGACAGACAGACGGACAGACAGACATGGCGAAACTATAAGGGTTCCTAGTTGACTACGGAACCCTAAAAACATACCAATCGAATTGAGAACCTCCTCCTTTTGGGAAGTCGGTTAAAAATGACATATAAAGTACGAGGTTTACAAAATTGGACGCATGAATAGAATAATTATTCGATTAATTAATTGATTAGCAAATCATGTATTTACTCTTTACATTTTTAGAAAAATAATTGAATTATATTAAAACTTTTTTACAAAAAATAAAACCGACTTCGACAAAAAAAACACTCAAAAGTGAAAAATAAACTTGAGAAGAAAAATCAGTTTCTGAAGTCGGTGACTTTTGTTTCTTTGATTTCATTTTTTTGTCACCGACTTCAGAAACTGATTTTTCTTCTCAAGTTTATTTTTCACTTTTGAGTGTTTTTTTTGTCGAAGTCGGTTTTATTTTTTGTAAAAAAGTTTTTATTTTTCACTTTTTAGTGTTTCACATGTGCTTACCCCTTTACAACGTACCAGCGTGATGTTATGTTAGGACTGGTGTAAACAATAGACAGACAATATGAGATTTCAGCAATCCCAGTCCATTTGCTATCATTTATTGAGGAGTTCCGTTGAATATCTCCGAAGTTCTTCATCAGATTTTCACAAAATAGTTTTTATAAACTTTGTAGTGAGTACAGGCGTGATATTATATTGTTGTGTGATGGCGTAAACAATGCTTAGATATGCTATAGCAACAATCGCGGTTAATCTGCTGTTATTTATTGAAGAGTTCCCCCGATTTCTACAAGATCCCATCATCAGATATTGAAATGGTGACAATGGGACCACACGGGAAGCACCAGCTTTCAAATGAAAAAAGAATCATGAAAATCAGTTCACCCAGTCGCAAGTTATGAGCGAACAAACATAAAAAAAAAAAAAAAAAAAAAAATGCAGTCGAATTGATAACCTCCTCCTTTTTTTGGAAGTCGGTTAAAAACAGACGCAGCACGTAATTATTACTGATTTAAGATACATAGATGTAGGTAATTACTATTAGTAGAGTAATTACACACATCAAAAGTGTCTAGGGATCAAGCATTTTTATGCGTGTTTCTTGAGATTGAGATGTGGCTTTGTAATAAATTTATGATTTTATAAATTTATATGGATCCTTTTTGGTGCATTTCATAATTTGAATCAGGAACTGTGAATCAAATTCGAGTAAAAGATGAAAATCAGCTGTCAATATTTTCCCTATAAAACATACAACGCATTGAAGACATTATTAGTGCTACTGTTTCCCTACTACTGATTAAAACCAACGTTATTATGGAGCGGCGACGTCATTTAAGCAGGGAAGAAATGCTCAGAGCCGTGGGAATGATAGAAGCTGGTTCCCGGCAACGTACTGTGGCTTTAGCTCTGAATACAAGTCAGAGTGTTATCAGTCGACTTTGGACACGTTACCGAAGCACTGGTACCGTGGCTGAGCGCCATGGAGGACGGTATCGCTGCACCACACGGAGACAAGACCGATACATTCAAATCTTAACTCGAAGAGCTCCAACAATAACCGCCATGATGTTAGCCGTGAGGCTTCATCACTCTTCAGGGAACTTAATTAGCGACCAAACAGTCAGAAACCGCTTGCATGAAGTGAACCTTCATTCCCGAAGACCGCTACGGGTACCACCTATAGCAATGCACAATCGTAGGATTCGATATCAATGGGCTCTTGAACACAGAAATTGGGCAGAAGAACAATGGCGTTTCGTGTGCTTTTCTGATGAGTCTCGTTTTGGTATGAGACCGGATACAAGACGTATACGACACTGGAGAACCCCTGGACGCCAACAGCGATTAAAATCCTGCCAGGAAGTCCATCCTTATAGTGGTGGAACCATCATGGTATGGGCGGGTATTTGGATCGGCGGAAGAACTGAGTTGATTTGGATCAGAGGCAACCTCAACGCTCAAATTTATGCTGAGACGATTGTATCAGACGTCATCGTTCCTCTACAAGTGCAAATCGGTCCCTTATTTCAGTTAATGCATGATAATGCACGACCGCACACGCGCAAGAGTTGTAAGACAGACTCTCGCCGCAGCTAACATCAATGTCCTGCCCTGGCCTGCTCAGTCGCCAGACTTGAACCCGATTGAGCATGCATGGGATATGCTACAGAGAAGAGCTCTGCCGAATACGGAGGGTATCCAGTCGCAAGAAGACCTTTTTTTGTTGTTGCAACGAACATGGGCGGCCATTCCACAGCGTGATTTGGATGAACTCATTTTGAGTATGCCAAACCGATGTTCTTGTGTTGTTAGTGTTCGCGGTAGAAACACGGATTATTAATTGTTTAAGTTACCCAATAAAATTTTAAAGAAAACTGTTATTTCAGTCTTTTTTTCGAACTTTAATGTTAGTGGTTCAAATGCCAAAAATACCTCTATTAGGAAAATGGCAAATTTCTTTATTAATGCAAAGGTGACTTGGTTTATCGTTACTGTGACAAACGAAAACACTTTATTTGATGAATCCTTAAAGAAAATTTTAATTAATATCAATCAGGAGAAAAGTTATTGCAAAAATATATGCTGATCCCTAGACACTTTTGATGTGTGTACATGCTTTTAAGCTATAGGATAATAGACTGGCTTCATGGAAAATATTTGTCCCGAAATTCTGACAAACAGTCTTACCAAAGGGTATTGTATTACCCAGAGCAGCGGTGGCCCAGTGGTCGTCACCACTGGGCCACCGCCCAAATTACGAACAGGAAGTCGTGCGCATTACTTTGTGTAATTTATTCCATCACCGCTGCTCTCAAAACGGTGAAGGAAAACATCGTGAGGAGGAAACCGGAATGTCTTAGAACCAAAAAATTTGAGACACAACGCGTGCCCAGTGCGGATTGGTAGATGTCACATCTACCAATCCGCACTGGGCACGCGTTGTGGATTATAGCTCATCCCTCTCCTAGAGAGGAGGCCTAAGTTCCTGCAGTGGGAACATTATAGTGTCACTGACTCTGGCAGAGCCACCATCAGGGATTTTCATTTTGAAAACACAAAAAAATTGTCGCTAATTAGTCGAAATTTGTCGCCAAATATCAGAATTTGTCGGTCACTGGTTCAAAAGATATAAGGGTTTATAGGTGGCCGATCTGGAGAGAGTCTCCCCAGCAGGGCCACATTTATATCTCAAAAACTAGGGCACCTAGCAAATATCTCTTTTCTCCCATAATTTGTCGCCAATTAGTCGGAATCAGTCGCCAAATATCAGAGTTTGTCGGTCACTGGTTCAAAAGATACAAGGGTTTATAGGTGGCCGATCTGGAGAGAGTCTCCCCAGCAGGGCCACATTTATATCTCAAAAACTAGGACACCTAGCGAAGATGTGTTTTCTCCCATATTTTGTCGCCAATTAGTCGCAATTTGTCGCCAAGTCACAGATTTAATCGGATCTTAGTTTAGGAGATATAATGAGTTCAATTAGTAAGGTATAGTCCAAGAGCTAGGTCGAAGAGTTCACGAAAAATACCAAGAAAAAAATATTTCTATTAATATGTGTAATATACTTCTAGTTTTATCGGTCTAAAGTCTTTAGAAATGTCCGAGAGAGATAAATTCTCAATTTAATTCATGTTTTTATGTTTTAAATTACTAGGTTAGAGTGGCTTAAACTTCTTTGAAAACATTAAACCTTGCTCTTGGTCTATTTGGTGAAAGATGTACAGTCGCATGCAACTGTTTTACCACTTTACAATGTTAAGCTCTAATTAACTTTAGAATAATAAATAAATGTCGTACCTTTAGTAAAATGTTTAAAATACTTAAACGTTGAAAAAGTATTGTCAATTGTAATCAAATTTTATTATATAAAAATGAATTTCCATAAAGTTCGTTTGATGTGTGTTGTGTTGGTGTGTATTTTAAGGTGATTGCGAGTGTTGTGTTGTGGGTATGGACGGGTTGAGTTTTTATTTTATCTTAATTGAGGTTAGAATAATAAAACTTCTGTTGTCGAAATATAAAATGATTTATTACCTTAAAATTATTGTACTTTCAGAAAATGTTACAAATAGGTATTTGTAACATTTATAAGTAGGTACTTATTCAATATTATTAACAGATACAGTTTGTGACTTTGGATGTTAGGGGTAATCTCCGGTAAAACTGATCCGATTTTGAAATTTTTTTCACTTTATATCTACACTAATAACATTATGACCGATAATATTATGACGTTATGACCAATAGGAGCGGAGCCTCAATGAAAAATGTTGCAAAAACGGGGAAAATTATTTCTTTGGCTCTATATCTCTGTGACGCAGACGAAGTTGCGCGGGTCAGCTAGTTAGTTAGTTAGCTAGTTTATTTAATTCGAAACAAACATTCCTCCATAAGACGTCATAGATACTGTCTAGAAACTACATAAAGTATTTTGTACTCGCTTGTACCACTGTATGGGGAAATTGAATTCTTTAATATCTTTTTAATTACACACCGACTAAATCTGTAACTTTGCGACAAATTGCGACTAATTGGCGACAAAATATGGGAGAAAACACATCTTCGCTAGGTGTCCTAGTTTTTGAGATATAAATGTGGCCCTGCTGGGGAGACTCTCTCCAGATCGGCCACCTATAAACTCTTGTATCTTTTGAACCAGTGACCGACAAACTCTGATATTTGGCGACTGATTCCGACTAATTGGCGACAAATTATGGGAGAAAAGAGATATTTGCTAGGTGCCCTAGTTTTTGAGATATAAATGTGGCCCTGCTGGGGAGACTCTCTCCAGATCGGCCACCTATAAACCCTTATATCTTTTGAACCAGTGACCGACAAATTCTGATATTTGGCGACAAATTTCGACTAATTAGCGACAATTTTTTTGTGTTTTCAAAATGAAAATCCCTGATGGTGGCTCTGCCAGAGTCAGTGACACAACATTATAGGCTGATTATGGTATTACCTACCCAGTACTAACTGGGATGTGGAGATATGCACATCCCAGTTAGTACTGGATGTGGAGTGATCTCCACATCCCAGTTATGAGTAGTCGCTTCATGGGAAATAGGTACAGGTATTCAGCTACGTCCGGTTAGATTGGAAGTCGACCCCAATATAGTTCGGAAAAAGCTAGGCAGGTGATGATTATCTAATTTGTCTTTAAAATAATGATACACTTCAAATACTATTGAATAAAAAACATAACACTCTTTGTTTGGGCAGTCGTGTAAAAATCAAAGAGAAATAATTAATCGAGCCACAGTTATTTTAATTGGCCACAGGATCAAACTTCTAATTTTATAACTAAGCCACGGGAAAATTATATAGCCTCTAATATACTAATTCGTCTTCTTTACAACGCCCACTAAATATTCTATAGAAAGCATCAAGTGACGATCAACATTTATATTAACTTGTCCTTGTTATTTATACATAGGCACCTAATTTACTAACTCAGCCACGGAATTTATATCTCACCACCATTTTACATTTAACAGCTTCAACACAAGGCCCTCAAAAAAATATAAATGAAGCGACCGTAGTCAACATCATTTATTATAACTTCGCATGTAAAATAATACATCACATTCTTTTATCGTGAAAATAGCAACAGAAAGATTTGGCGCGAGCGCGCGAGACGACAGCGACCGGCCATTTGCACCAATCAGAGAGCGCCAACGTATATTATACATATATGAAATGTCAACTTTTGATACACTTTAGATTATTATATTTACGTTAAAAATACATATTAGTTACAGAAATGTTTTTACCATTGTCTAATTGACTAGTCACAGGCAGATTGTATGATTTGTTATTGTAAACTGAGGGAAATAGGTTACCCGTCGGGGCTGTGGATATCGAAAGGTTACCGCGGCTCCGACACAAGGGCGAAGAAGAAGGAACATGGGTTTGGTTTTTAGTCAGTAGAAGTCTGACACTCCCCTTCGCTCTGCCCAAGAGCGGGGGGGGTTATTCGATGATTTTCCACCCACCAAAAAAAAAAAAAAAAAAAAAAAAAAAAGGGAAATAGGTTAGGTTAGGTTAAAACTCAGTTAATGTGGCATGAGTTATAATTTAAACGTACTGAGTTAATAAATTAGAAGCTAATTGAATATTTTTTTGATGCCATATATTAATATTTAATGTTTGAATTCATGTTACAAATTTAGATGCTAAAAAATAATCACGATGCTGAGTTGTATTTAGAGTGGCTTTAAAAAAGATAACTTGCGGCTAAGATAGTATTATTTAGATGCTCGTTAATTGTGGCTCACTTAGTAATTTAGAAGGCAAGTTAGATTTTTAGATGCAAATATTGCTATTAAAAAGAAGCCGGTTTAATTAGCACCCAAAATCAAATAATTTATTCGCATGAAATGGGTACATAGATCAGATACCTAACATAACAGGGTCCTCATATTAACCATTTCTGGTAGGTATGCGAAACTTAAAATAAAAGCTTTTATTAAATTAATTGAGTACGAATACGTACCTACACATTTTGACATTTTCATTTTCGCCAATACTGTTATCCTGTATCTGTTTTATTATTTTTCATTACTCATACTCTGAAAGTAGTTCATAACATGCCTGCGGAGCGGGTTGAAAGTAGTACTTTTCAGCCCTAGGGAGAATCGCTTTCTACTGACAGCTGTCAAATTATTTGATGTATTTGGGAGCAAGCCTATTGCCATCAAACGATATAATTAGGGGCAACCCTATTGCCATCAACCGATGTAATTAGGAGCAAGCCTATTGCCATCAACCGATGTAATTAGGGGCAACCCTATTGTTATCAACCGATGTAATTAGGAGCAAACCTATTGACATCCACCGATTTGGGTAATTGGGAGCAAGCCTATTGCCATCAATTGATGTAGTTGGGGACAAGCCTATTGCCATCAACCGATGTAATTAGGAGCAAGCCTATTGTCATCAATCGATGTAATTAGGAGCAAGCCTATTGCCATCAACTAATCTAATTAGGAGCAAGCCTATTACCATCAACCGATGTAATTAGATGCAAAGCCTTTTGCCATCCACCGATTTAGGTAATTGGGGGCAAGCCTATTCCCATCAACTTTCCTTGTATTCGTAATGAAAAGCACAGTGTTTACCTCGGGTTAAAGACTTATTTAGTCCCTCGAACTATTAGCGCCCTCGCTGCGCTCAGGCGCCAAACCCCGTCTCGGGACTAAATAAGTTCCTTTCACCCCTAAGGTAACAATGTACTATTAAGCCTCTGTTGTCCCACTGCAGGGCAAAGGCTTCCTTTCCCTCCTTCCAGTTTTCGCGATCTAGTGCGATAGTAGGCCATGCAATCCTTAGAGAAAGAGCCCAGCTCATCCCGCCACCTCCTTTTGGGCCAACCGCGTTGTCGTTTCCCGCTCTGTGGTATCCACCGAGTGGTAATTTTTGCCTATTGCTTCTCCGACATACAGCAGATGTAATAAAATGTACCTTATATATAACGTATCTTCAATAAACTTAAAAAAATAGGTAAAAAAACTTTTTAAGTTAAACGGTTTTATGTTAAACATACATTGCAATGTTTAAGATAAATGTACTCAAAAACAAAAAATAATAAAATAGATACAGTCGTGGGAATTATAAACATATGCATAGACTAGACTAAAATAAAACCGTGGGGCACGTCAATTGTCTACAATCGTTGATTAAAATGTTTGTTTTGTAATGTTACAAAACAAACATTTGACGTGCCCCACGGTTTTTTACCCCCCATTCCATGGCCCCATTTTCTAGTTTTTAGTTTTTATTTCGCATTCTGTTTAATTTTTGCATAGTAAATTGTATTCTACTTGTTGAGACCTTTCATTTGATACCCATGTTGATGGGATTGATAAAACCAAAGTTATCCGCCATTTTGTAGCGGCCGCCATCTTGTATTTCAATTTTTTATAGTATATTGTATTCTGCTTGTTGAGCCCTTTCATTTGATACCCATATTGATGGGATTGATAAAACCTACGTTATCCGCCATTTTGTAGCGGCCGCCATCTTGGATTTCAATTTTTTATAGTATATTGTATTCTGCTTGTTGAGCCCCTTCATTTGATACCCATATTGATGGGATTAATAAAACATAAATTATCCGCCATTTTGTAGCGGCGGCCATCTTGAATTTATAATGATAATGAATAAACATAATTGTATTGTCACCAAAATCCAAAGTGTATACAAAATTTCAGATTAATCGGTTGACAGGAAGAGGGTGAAATTTGAATTACTAAATTTGACCCAAGAATAATAAATAAAACAAACGGGGTGAGCTAAATAAAAAACCGTTAAAAAAAATAATTAATGATTTTCAATAAAACAAACACAAAATTAACAAGATTTTTTAATTTGCCTCTTGTCCAGTTATTTTACCGTAAAAATTGTTCGTGTACCGTCAAATCGATTTATATGCTTTTTAGCAACTGTATTGCCATTTCGTTTTGTGATATCGCCTGAGTTATAAAACATGTCGGGCAATTATCTTTTATGTAAGTAAAAAAAATATTTTTGAAAATGTTAGGAAAGTTTTGAAATAAGTATTCAGAATGTGGGAGTAAGTGTGGGTGTGTGTGAGTGGTAGTCTTTCTCTACTCTTATAGGTACCCAAAACGAAAAAAAAAGAAAAAAAGTCGATAACTGAACGAAAATCGCCAAATACGTAGAGATACCTAAGCCCTCCTACACCTACACCTACAACTCTGCCGGTCAACTCTACTGCTTTAACTGTGACCGGGTGTTTAAAACCAAATTCGGTCTGGCCAGCCACATAAGGGCACACGCTAGGAAATAGCTTGTAAGGGTCGCCGTTACAGCGGTGATCGGCGGCGGCGACCTCTCGCGTCCGGCCCTGGTGCAAGCCATGGTCCGGGGCGAGGACGAATGGGACGCCGTCGCCTCCTTCTGCGAAGCAGTGATGCTAGCGAAGGAGGTGGCGGAACGAGAGAGGGAGAGAACCTCTCAACGTCCCAGCCGCCGCGGAAGGCGCGGAAGGCGCTCCGGGCGCCGGGGGCCACGTGATGGCTTCCGGCCACCGTAGACGCGGGCCTGTGGACGGTGAGTAATGGGCTAGCTCGCCGTCCGGCCGTCGTCATGACGGCAACAGACCGGCGGCGCGTTCGTGTTCCACGCACGCCTCAAAGAGATGTCAGCAAGGAGGGGCCCGCAAGGGCCGACGCCCGTCGGGGCCGCGGATTTTTGTACTAGATTACGTGGCCTCGGCGCAAGGGCAAAGAAGGAACATGGGTTCGGTTTTTAGTCAGTAGAAGTCTGACACTCCCCTTCGCTCTGCCCAAGAGCGGGGGGGCATTCGATGATATTCCACCCACAAAAAAAAAAAAAAGGATCGCCGTTACCGAAATCGGTAAGGAGGACTATATAGGTACTTACCCAAATAAGAGTACCTACCTAGAGGAAGACTTAAGAAACGATGGATGGACCCCAAATTAATTGGGCTTTAGACCCCCACTAATAAAAACACTAACGCGTCTGTGACCATTTTACGAATTTTAACGCAATTCATATTAATTATTATTTCTCTATTATGATTTATTTTCCTTGGAAACAGACGCAGTTACTATCATGAAAGGTTCATTTTACCTCCGCTTTTTAACGCAATTCATATATGACCAGCGGCTTCGCCCGCGTGAAAATGACGATTTTCCATACAAACTTTCATCCACTATTTAACTCCCTTAGGGGTTGAATTTCGAAAAATCCTTATTCCTTATTCCTTGTCTACATTATAAAGGGAACCTCTGTGCAAAATTTCAGCTTTCTAGGTCCAAGGGTTTGGGCTGGGCGTTGATGAGTCAGTCAGTCAGTCTGGACTTCTTTTTTTAGGGTTCCGTAGTCAACTAGGAACCCTTATAGTTTCGCTATGTCTGTCTGTCCGTCCGTCCGTCCTCGCTTAATCTCTGTGACCGTTAGCACTAGAAAGCTGAAATTTAGTACACTAACAATATGTGTATCAATCACGCCGACAAAAAGGTAAAATAAAAATTGGAAAAAAAATTATTAGGGTATAAGTAAAGTGAGAAGTGATTTTTTTTTTAAATTTCAAACCTAACGTGTGACATATTGGACATATTGTTGGAAAAATGAATAGGGGTTTACTAAAATCATTTTTTTTAATGTCAATAATTTCGGAAATAATCGCTCCAAAAGTAAAAAACAATGTGTCCCCCCCCTCTTACTTTTGAACCATAAGTTTAGAAAATCTGAAAAGTAGAACTTTATAAGGACTTTCTAGGAGAATCATTTTGAAAGTGATAACAAAATAAATTAAAAATATACATAAAAAAAACATAATGGATACCCACCTTTAAACTCATCAGTGGGAACACATACTGTAACGGACGGGAAACTACGGAACCCTACACTGAGCGTGGTCCGACACGCTCTTGGCCGGTTTTTATTTATATATATATAGATCTGCTACAGTGACCATTTGAGAGCCAAGGGCAAGAGAATAATGTAAGGCATCATCATTCTCCTGCCCTTAGCCCAATTTATTTGTGGTCGGCGCAACATGTCTTCTTCTCCCATACTTCTCTATTTCTCGTCATCTCAGCAGTCACCTAGCTCCTTTTTAGCCATATCATCCTTCACACAGTCCATCCATTGTTTTGACGCAGTAATTTAGGTAATTAATTAATATTTAAATATTATCCACTTAAACCGCCTTTTTGTCTAAAAGTCGCAAGCGTGACTGTAGGTAGTGCATGAGTGTGCCTGGTGCCATGAGGCACAGATTACATGAGGTTCGATTTCCAATTCGGTCGGGCAAAGTATGATTGAATTTTTCCATCAGGAATTTCTGTGTGGTATCCACGGTTTCTGAATTATTCGTGCCCGGACTTAAACATAAGTGGTGAAATGTGGGTGTATTTTCATTGATACATCTCAGCCCCTTATGCTTCGGGAATTAATTGCTCGTACAATTAAAGTAAAGTTGCTCGTTATGTTAAACGTTCATAAAAAAAGAAATGTATTTTTAAGGTTGGAATCATTTAAAAATATTATTCCCTTTATTTATTTTTAAAACAAATTTTGTACATTTTCAAATATTTCTTCCCAAAAAACAAAAACAAAGATTCAAAAATATAAAAAAAAAGTAGCCCACCGACATCGGGAATAGGGTCCAAGCTACCGGTGGTCAGGGCTCCAGAGAAAGGAACCTCCTAACAATACGAGCCGTGTTTAAGAGCAACCTTCACCTCGTGAAGGTTGCGACGACCCGCTGGATGCAAGACGCACGGGACCGGTCAATTAGGCGACACTGGGGGAGGACTATGTCCAGCAGTGGACGTCTTTTGGCTGAAATGATGATGATGAATGATGACGCATGCACAGAATTCCAATCATTGGCTGTGCGAATGATAAAAGATAAAGAAAAGCGCTTCACACAAATAGAATGTAAAATGAATGAACGAAACAATGTTTTAGCTGGAAAAATGAAATGGTGGAACAAACTCCCCAGCACACATCTGTCTGTAAGGTTATACGAACCTCATTATATTAATCTTTTCAGATTCCTTCTGCGTGATAGCAAACTTACAGCTAATTCTATCGGCTCGTTCCAAAGTCAGGGACATCGAGACCCAGCCTCAAGCACCGAGCTCCTACGAATCATTGAAAATCATTCCGTACATAACAGAGAGACTTGCTGACCGGTCTAGTAGTATTATGATTGACAACATCGACGATCAGCACAGGGATAAATTATTAACTTTGCTGACGAAAACTAAGAAAGAGGTAGGTAGATGAAAAAATGTTATGGTTAATTAAATAAATTGCATGGGTATAAAATACCCATGCAATTTATTTAACCATAACATTTTTTAAAGGAATATATTTTGAAGTATTTTCTTATTAAAATAAGTTGAAGTAGGTGAATGCGACAAGGTATCCCGCGAAATTCCAAGATTCGTACGTTTGTAAGCTATTGCATAGCTTCTATCGCAGGCCTTGAGCGTGGAGAGCGAATCCAGAAATTCCGTAACGAAATTTTCAACCAGGTTGCTATGTTTACGGAAAATAACAAGGTTGTCAACTGAGGTTGTCAAATTAAATAATTAATTATTTGCCGTTGATAAAAAAAAATGCTATGCAATAGCTTTACCGCGGCAGTCTCCGAGTGCCACATTTAGTTTTTTTTTTATGTAGTTTCCTTGAATGCCTTTTTCATCAAATAGTCACTCAAGGAACCTTTATGAACTGAGAGGGTTGTATTGGTGATTTTAATCATTATTAGGTACTCAGTAAAGTCACATTTGTTACGGTCGTGAATCCTATTTTATTTAACACTAGCTTTTGCCAGCGGCTTCGCCCGCGTGAAAATGACGATTTTCCATACAAACTTTCATCCCCTATTTAACTCCCTTAGGGGTTGAATTTCGAAAAATCCTTACTTATTCCTTGTCTACATTATAAAGGGAACCTCTGTGCAAAATTTCAGCTTTCTAGGTCCAAGGGTTTGGGCTGGGCGTTGATGAGTCAGTCAGTCAGTCAGGACTTCTCTTTTTATTTATATAGACACAACCTGACACTGACCGCCAAATTGCAAGAAACGTAAGAAAATTTTAATTTCGCGGTCTACCTTGTCGCATCAACCATAAGCTTGGATTTTCTTGGTCTTGATATTTTGAACCAATACGGTTCAAAATACACAACAAATACATATTTTTATAACAAACTTGACTAATTTTACAGCACAGTTCTAAAATACAAACACAAAAGTCACCCACTATTATTTAAAACTAGCGGAGTCCGCGTGAAATTATTAAATTATAAAATATACTACTAACTGCGGTACTTATAAAGAGATATTTAATGATTACCTAAGCAGAGAACTTTAATGATTACTTTGACAGTCATTTGTATGACAAAACTGTCAAAACCTTTACTTAGTGATGGCCTAAGTAATCATTACAGCTATCTGAGTACGGCAGTCTGAGAGTATGCCCGGTTTCTGAGGCACTTTATCTGTGGTTTATCTTTGGTTTATCTATTCATATGCGTACATTTGAATAGATAAACCACAGATAAAGTGCCTCAGAAACCGGGCATTAATAATTTAATTCAATCATAATTCGAAAGACATGTGGCGCCGTCTCTTATCATAATAATGTTATTGTAGTGTTCCTCGGGAGCAGTACTTTTTTCAGGACGAAAGGTACCCCCATACCCGTTTCTTAACACTTAACATCGTAAATAATATGCAAAATTTCAGGATTTTCGCTTCACTGGTTTGAACGGAAAGGTAACAAATTAACTTTCGAATTTATAATAATTATAAGTTAGGCTGACCGGACGGCAGGAACATGGGCTGTTTTTAGTCATTTTAAAAGTCTGACCCTCCCTTCCGCGAGGAGCAGTTACCTAATTTGTGCAATATTTTTTTTTTAAACAAAAAATTACAGTTTATGTTTTTATGGGTTAGTCTTCAGTTCATCAAGTAAGTAGGCGTTTCATACCAGTTTCAACATTACTTTTGAGAAACAAAAAGGTTAGTATTATTAGATAATATATACATGCATACATTTAAACTCACGCTAAATAATGTCAGCCGTTCGGTTCGATGTTCATATTCTTTCAGATAGATGACCAGTGACCACCCATACGTTTATCGAGTTTCCTCCGTGCTTCGGAAAGTACGTTAGGACGTTGATTCCGGCTGTCTTGTGTAGATTTTGACAGTCTTTACTACTAGGGCTATTGCGTATCTTTTTAATGTCAGTGGCTATCATCAACTATCATGAGTGTCCATAGATTAACTGTAAATTGGTTATGGTTTGGTACATTTTTTTCTTAAAAACTCGCCATTTGACAGTTATTTGATAGGCACTATAATTATGTTATCCACTGTCAATAAAAGATACGCAATAGCCCTGCAGGTAGTCAGTAGTCTGAAAGGCTGACAACGTGACTTACTTATCAAGGGATTTCGTATTAAATTACCCAGTAATAAGTGGGGTCTGGAGCCCTGGATGCTCTTATATTCTAGCTGAATCCGGTTAGACTGGAAGCCGACCCCAATTATATCCAAAGATAATACATAACTGTGCCTATGTTCCAGGTGCAAGATGCGGACGAATTTATAACCGAAGTGATAGGTGTTCTGGAAGATTTATTCGCTAGGAAGAGTACAAACAGTGGAGAAAGTTCAAAGAAAAATAAACCAGAGGATTCAACAGAAATCGCCTGGGCTTATTATGATGATAATGGTCAATAAAAACGTTTTATGTTGATTTATTTGTTTATTTTCTGTGCTAACTCCTCGCTAGGAGTCCACTCATCACCTTCTTGACCTTGTCCCATGTTTCTCGGGGTCGGCGCAGCACGTTTTTATTGAGGTTTTTATCTTCATTCTCCTCTGTCAACCGTCACGATAACTTTTACTTCTTTTTAACCGACTTCAAAAAAAGGAGGAGGTTATCAATTCGACTGTATTTTTTTTTTGTGTCATAACTTGCGACTGGGTGAACCGATTTTCATGATTCTTTTTTTATTTGAAAGCTGGTGCTTCCCGTGTAGTCCCATTGTCCCCATTTCAATATCTGATGATGGGATCTTGTAGAAATCGGGGGAACTCTTCAATAAATAACAGCAGATTAACCGCGATTGTTGCTATAGCATATCTAAGCATTGTTTACGCCATCAAACAACATAATATCACGCCTGTACTCACTACAAAGGTTAAAAAAACTACTTATTTGGTGAAGATCTGATGAAGAACTTCGGAGATAGGCAACGAAACTCCTCAATAAATGATAGCAAATGGACTGGGATTGCTGAAATCTCATATAATATGTCTGTCTATTGTTTACACCAGTTCATAACATAACATCACGCCGGTACGTTGTGAAGGGGTAAGCACATGTGAACCACTAAAAAGTGAAAAATAAAAACTTTTTTACAAAAAATAAAATCGACTTCGACAAAATAAACCACAAAAAAGTGAAAAATAAACTTATGAAGAAAAATCAGCTTCTGAAGTCGGTGGCAAAAACATGAAATCAAACAAACAAAAGTCACCGACGCGACGTGTTGTTTTTACTTCGTATCATGTCCCCACGACAGTCGATTCCCTTTCAAAAACTGCTGCAACTTTATGACTTCCTCTGATACTGAATGAAACTGAAGAAATGGCACCTCAACAATTTTTTTGACGTGACAACGTCTTATAAATTGGTTTGCCGGGTGACACTTCAAGAAACTGCGTTACGCTCCGCTCACGTTATGCGCTCACAATGAGAGCGAGTGAGAGGCACGCGTCCCTTCCACTCGGGCATGGTTAGCCCGCCTAAGAGCGAGAGAGACAGACATAAAAAGTGAAAGGCACGCGTCCCTTCAAATAATATAATTCAGTGCGAGATTCTTTGTATAAATTAATGTTTTAAATATAATTCTTTGTATAAATAAATGTTTTAAATTGTTACTATTATTTCATCCTTCTTCCTACTATACGAATGAATATTCACATTAAAATTATTTTACCACTCAAAGTCGTTGTCACGTAAAACTTTCGCCCGTATACCGACTTTACAGGCAACCAATTTTTTTTAGTCAATAAATGAGTTTTTGACATTTAAACTCATTTCTAATAGATAACTAGGTAACTCATGTTCCTACTTTATTTAATTGATGTTTTGTTGTTTATTTTTTTAGTTATGTTTTTTTTGGTCTTCAATTTTGTTTTATTAATATGTAACAAGGTATACCTAACATCTAAATTACGAGTACCTACCTACCGCGAGTAAGCGAATCATGTGAAACCCTTTATTTTTATTAAGACCATATTGTACCTACCCTTTTTCATGCAAATGCAAATAAAGAATCTTGATAAACTAGTAGATAGGTATGTATACACAATAGACAATAAGATGTTGTCTATATTTCAGTTGCAAGGTGCTAACAAATTCATATCACAAATGAAAGTACCTACACTCCTTTGCAAAAAAAACGGGCACCTTAGGAAATTTACGTTCTAAGGTCGATTTGAGTTAATTCAATGTTTAATTGTTTGACGTAGTCTGTATACTTATAATCGTGTAAATTAATACGCGTGAAGTGAACTGTGGCAATTTAAAAAAAAAATCTATGAATTCTTTAAAACCGATGTACACGGCCAAACAATAAGAAGTGGTCGGCAATAAAGACAAGAAGATTTTTTTACTTTGTTTAATTAAATAAAGTTACAAATGTAATAACCTAATAATGAGTGTGACCTCCTCTTGCCAAAATCACAGCTTGAATCCTTCTGGGCATGCTTTCCACGATGTTTTTAATGACGTTTTGAGGAATACGTTCCCACTCTTCTGCAATGACTCTTTTTAGCTCCCTGATGTTTTGTGGAGCATGTTGCACTGATCTTACACGTCTCTTTAGAACATCCCAGACATGCTCAATTGGATTGAGGTCAGGACTTCGAGCTGGCCAATCTAAACGACGGATCCCAACTTCTTGCATGTACGCTTCCACGTCGCCAGAACGGTGCGGGCGAGCATTGTCGTCCATAAAAATGGAATCTTCCCCAAGTGCAGTCAATGCGGGTTGTGCATATGGAATTAGGACTTCCATTATGTACCGGTGTGCATTTAATGTTCCATTTTCTATGAGAACTAACTCCGTACGCCCCGTCGAATTAATTGCTGCCCAAAACATAACGGAGCCTCCGCCATAAGGAGTGATTTCTTCGAAACACACTTCCGCATAGCGTTCCCGTGGTCTTCGTAGCACTCGCCGGCGTCGGTCCTCTCCACACAAAGAGATTCTAGCTTCATCAGAAAACAATACTTTATTCCAGTCCTCCAGAGTCCATGAAGCACAGTTTCGAGCAAACTGAAGTCGAGCAACACGGTGCTCACGGAGTAATTTAGGTCCCCGAGCCGGGCGGTAACTCCTGATATTGGCAGCCAAAAGCCTCCTCCTGACGGTCCACAAGCTAACTTCTACTCCTCTTACTTCTTCAAGGCTCTTCTTCAGGTCCACACTTGACGCCTTACGATTCCGCAAGGCCTGACTCACCAAAAAGCGGTCATCTCTTGGTTCTGTGCGTCGTTTTCTTCCCGAACCGGGTCTTCTTTTGACCGAACCGGTCTCTTGATACCGTTGCCAAGTCCTCTGGACAGTTGAACGACTCACATTTAGCCGCTGAGACACGTAAGTTTGCGAACAACCTTCTTCAAGTAGGGCTATAATTTTACCGGCCCTTATCGCTTTATCACTCATGTCAAAAAGTGGTATTTGATGTAAAAAGAAAGATAAAATTGTTTAATTTGCAGAAAATATCCAAAAAGTTTTAAAATTTTAGTAATCAGTAATAAAATCGTTTCAGCAATTCGCGCCATTAGTAAAGCAATTTTACAATAATCTACAATAATCATTATTTTCCTTTTGTTAATTTCAAAATTTAAATTTGGAACGTACAGAATCATGCCAGGATTCTTCAAATAACATGCCAATACATCGTCAAATTAATAAAACCTCTTACTTGTCCTTCTTCATTGAAGTAGAGAAAAAAATATGAAGTGCCCGTTTTTTTTGCAAAAGAGTTTATTTACGCGGAAGCTATTTGGGAGGAAGAATCTGAAGAGACAAAATAAGCCATCATATCAAACATGTGGCCATAACCTGGGCATGGCCTGGTCTTATTACGACAATGAAGGAAAATAAATATATTTTTAAACCGACTTCTAAGAAAAGAAGGAGGTTCTCAGTTCGGATGTTTTTTTTTTAATGTTTGTTCGGGCATTATAACTCCGTCGCTTACTAACCGATTTAAAAAAATCTTCATTTGTTGGAAAGGGTTATACTTCCCAAATGGTCCCATATTTTTTTTATCCAAATCGGACAAGCGGTTTTTGAAAAATCAACAAATCTCAAAAAAAAAGCTACATTGTCCACATTGGGACCCATAAACATGTGAACTTATGTGAACCACTAAAAAGTGAAAAATAAAAACAAAAGTCGCCGACTTCAGAAACTGATTTTTCTTCTAAAGTTTATTTTTCACTTTTTTGTGTTTTTTTTTTGAAGTCGGTTTTATTTTTTGTTAAAAAGTTTTGATCTGCTGATTTTTTTGTTTATTTTCTATGCTGACTCTGCTCGTTAGGAGATTTTCATCATCTTCCTGCCCTTTTCCCATGATACTTGGGGTCAGCGCAACCACGTTTTTTTCTTCCAATCTCCTTTGTTAACCGTCAAGCGGAAATAGATGTGAATTAAAAAGGAGTAATAGATATATAACTCCTTTTTAACCGACTTCCAAAAAAAGGAGGAGGTTATCAATTCGACTGTATTTTTTTTTTTTTTTTTTTTTTATTTTTTTTTTTATGTTTGTTCGCTCATAACTTGCGACTGGGTGTACTGATTTTCATGATTCTTTTTTCATTTGAAAGCTGGTGCTTCCCGTGTGGTCCCATTGTCACCATTTCAATATCTGATGATGGGATCTTGTAGAAATCGGGGGAACTCTTCAATAAATAACAGCAGATTAACCGCGATTGTTGCTATAGCATATCTAAGCATTGTTTACACCATCACACAACAATATAATATCACGCCTGTACTCACTACAAAGGTTATAAAAACTATTTTGTGAAAATCTGATGAAGAACTTCGGAGATATTCAACGGAACTCCTCAATAAATGATAGCAAATGGACTGGGATTGCTGAAATCTCATATTGTCTGTCTATTGTTTACACCAGTCCTAACATAACATCACGCCGGTACGTTGTGAAGGGGTAAGCACATGTGAAACACTAAAAAGTGAAAAATAAAAACTTTTTTACAAAAAATAAAACCGACTTCGACAAAAAAAAACACTCAAAAGTGAAAAATAAACTTGAGAAGAAAAATCAGTTTCTGAAGTCGGTGACAAAAAAATTAAATCAAAGAAACAAAAGTCACCGACTTCAGAAACTGATTTTTCTTCTCAAGTTTATTTTTCACTTTTGAGTGTTTTTTTTTGTCGAAGTCGGTTTTATTTTTTGTAAAAAAGTTTTTTTCTTTTACGACATTCCTCATACAATCCATCCATCGTTTCCTTGGTCTTATTCTTTTCCTCTCCATCCGTCGACATTCCTCATACAATCCATCCATCGTTTCCTTGGTCTTATTCTTTTCCTCTCCATCCGTCGACATTTACATTCATCACTCATAATTACAATCACGGTCATGTTTGTGACGTGAGGTTCCTTGTGAAGTGGCGCTCAACAAAGGAGTTCCACACTGGGCGCCAATAATAGTCATTACACATGCACTTTACTAACATACCTATCGGGGGGCACGGCAGTGCCCCCGCCGAGTCGAGCGCGAAGCAAACACTGCCCCATCCTTTACTGGAACCGCATTTTCAGGCCCCTATTTGAGAACCTCTGGATAAGACCAGAACGCTGAAAATTTCGTCATCCAGTAAGCTATAAAATCACACTTAAAATAAAAAGTTTCAAGTCTGTAGGTCATTTAGTTCCGAAGTTAAGCGAAAGCAAAGTTTCGCATTTATGAAACTCACTCACTCACTCACTCATGATCATCAAAATAGAACTAGTACTTCCCATAAACTCAGGGAGCTGAAATTTGGTACAGAGTGAGGGTTTAATGGCCACATATACTTCAAAAAAAAATTGTTTTATATAAGAAAATCTAATAAAATAAATCAATATGCCGCCCGCCCACGTTTCTACAAAAAGAAGTGAAATCCCAACAAAACATTCTGTAAAAAACTAGCCAAGTCTCGACGGAGCTGCTTGTTTATCTCTAAAAACTTTTTAGAGATAAACAAGCATCTCCATCGAGACTTGGCTAGTTTTTTACAGAATGTTTTGTTGGGTAAGTATTTACTGATAACAATTATTATGTCAATATGAAATAATAACTGTTTAAAATGTAACTAACATACTATAAGTACCTACTTACATAATATGGACCTGAACCTAAATGAAATTATTTATTTCAGAAATAAATACCTAATTCCATTTTTTTTTTACTTAACTTCAAATCGTCCCTCCTCATAAAAATGACCTGGATACTACGACAGTCGATAAAGAGATCCCTTTCAACTGTTCAATAACTGGCGCGACTTTAAAACTTCTGATAAAGACAATAGAGAATAAAATGTGATGTGTCTATGTTCCAGGTGCAACCCGTGCAAGATTATAATGATGATGACTCTCTATCAGAAGTTATAATAGTTCTCCGAAACCTCCGTGGAAAGAAAAATAATGAACGACAAGACACATCGGGCATCGCTTGGTCTTACTACGACGATATTAACCAATAAAAATATTTTTTTGCTGGATTTTTCTGTTTTATTTTTTGTGCTGACTCATATTATGAACATCTATACAAATAAAAAAACTTTTTTACAAAAAATAAAACCGACTTCGACAAAAAAAAACACTCAAAAGTGAAAAATAAACTTGAGAAGAAAAATCAGTTTCTGAAGTCGGTGACTTTTGTTTCTTTGATTTCATTTTTTTGTCACCGACTTCAGAAACTGATTTTTCTTCTCAAGTTTATTTTTCACTTTTGAGTGTTTTTTTTGTCGAAGTCAGTTTTATTTTTTGTAAAAAAGTTTTTATTTTTCACTTTTTAGTGTTTCACATGTGCTTAGGTACCCCTTCACAACGTACCGGCGTGATGTTATGTTAGGAACTGGTGTAAACAATAGACAGACAATATGAGATTTCAGCAATCCCAGTCCATTTGCTATCATTTGTTGAGGAGTTCCGTTGCCTATCTCCGAAGTTCTTCATCCTTTGTAGTGAGTACAGGCGTGATATTATGTTGTGTGATGGCGTAAACAGTGCTTAGATATGCTATAACAACAATCGCGGTTAATCTGCTGTTATTTATTGAAGAGTTCCCCCGATTTCTACAAGATCCCATCATCAGATATTGAAATGGTGACAATGGGACCACACGGGAAGCACCAGCTTTCAAATGAAAAAAGAATCATGAAAATCAGTTCACCCAGTCGCAAGTTATGAGCGAACAAATATAAAAAAAAAAAAAAAAAAAAAAAACAGTCGAATTGATAACCTCCTCCTTTTTTTGGAAGTCGGTTAAAAAGAGAAGTCCTGACTGACTGACTCATCAACGCCCAGCCCAAACTCTTGGACCTAGAAAGCTGAAATTTTGCACAGAGGTTCCCTTTATAGTGTAGACAAGGACTAAGGAAGGATTTTTTGAAATTCAACCCCTAAGGGATTTACATAGGGGATGAAAGTTTGTATGGAAAATCGTCATTTTCACGCGGGCGAAGCCGCTGGCAAAAGCTAGTTGAAAATATACCGGCCAAGTGAGTCTGGCGCACGCGGCTCACTTAAATTTTTACCCGACTAGGAAGGGTGATGTTTTTCGCGCGTATCTTGTATGTGTATCTTTACACTATTATACTTTTTTTTATACATACCTTTATAATTTAATTTAATAGCCACAACAAAATACGTTCGATACTAAAGTGGTTACCTATCCGAGAGCGCAGAGCGTTGAGGGCTTTGACAACCCTGTTTTCCCTTCTTCACAAGCCCACTTCCCCTTCTTACCTGACTTCCCTTTGTCAATATTTGTGCACTGCTCACAGCAAGACTCTTCGCTCCGCTAATAATCGTCTTCTACGTTGTCCTTCTCATCGCTCTGGTTTTATAAAATCTTCTTTCTTTGTCCAGGCGGTCTTCCTCTGGAATGAACTCCCTCAGGATATAAGGACAGTAAACAGTCAGTTCACATTCAAAATGAAAGCTCGCGAGCACATTCGCAAGAAGTTGGCAGCTTCGTCTCAGAACTAATTTGTTATAGTTTTCTTGTGTATCTTTCAAAGTTTATATATTTTATGTATATATCTATGTATGTATTTATTCTTATAAGTTAGGTATATATATATATTTTATTTCTTTTCTAATTTTTGTTTCTGTTTTGCACCTACTGTATAATGTCTCTGCATCACCCTAAGGTAGACTGGTAGAAAATGCCCATGGCATTAAGTCCGCCTTTGTACGGTTTTATTACTTGTGCATAAAGTTTAAATAAATAAAATACACATTCAAAGGTGCCTGCTTATAGGGCACAGATATTACATACCTGTCTAGTGTCTAGCCAGGTCACAGATATTATAATACTTCGTAGGTAACATCCAAGGTAGCCCGCGAAATTCAAATTTTCATACGTTTTTTTTCTAATTTGCCGGTGTGTCAGGTTGTATAAAATAAAATAGGATTACGTTAAACGATGACAGGCCGTGTCGACGGCGCGTTCGTCGCCTCAAAGAGATGTCGGCAACATTGCAGGGGCCCGCGCAAGAGCCGACGCCGGCCGGAGCTACAGGTTGTTCGAAAGAGTCGCCTAACAAACTGGTTTTTAGCTACATACGGTTAGACTGTAAGCCGACCCCAACATGGTTGAAGGCTAGGCAGATGAGGACTTTAAAATGACTAAGAAACACGCCTAGTTCTTTTACATAAATTAATTAGTGTTTTGCCCCACAAAAGATCTGGTATTCAGTTACATCCGGTTAGGCTGGAAGCCGATACCAACATAGTTGAAAAAAAAAAATGGGTAGGCGTTAGTAATAAAAAAACAAGTTTACACAATTTTCCAATATTTATTTAAAAAATGATAAAAGACAACACGAGGATCGTCACCTAAATGCTCAACAAACAGAAGCTTAACATTAACGATTATAATTTAAAAAATGGCTAAAAAACTTAAAAGTCGCCCCATAGCATACTAAGAATGGCTAAAAAACTTAAAAGTCGCTTAACATGCTGGTTAGACGTTTTACGTTGCATCAGGTTATACTGAAAGCCGACCCGAACATAGTTGGAAAAAGGCAGATTTAAAATGGCTTAGAACACTCTAGTTTACATTTTTACATAAATGAAACAGATTTTCATGGTTATATTCAAAAGGTTCGTAGATATGTCACCTGTCTTTCGAATTTTTTACGATGTTTTCCTTCAACGTGGACTATTTAGCCCATTCTCTTTGAGAGGAGGCCTGTGTCCCAGCAATGGGAATTCGAAAGGTAAACAATTTTTTTTTGGGAAAAAAAATCATAAGCTTTTAATATAAAACGATCTAAATAAGGCTGCTGTAAGAAAAAGTAGCTTGATCTAGAAACCACTACATAAGTGCGTATAATTATAAGTAATACATCGAGACGAATTCTTTTTGCACTTGTTATTTTACCTTTAATTTAGACCTTATGTCAACAGCATAAAGACCACTGCACATTAACGCCTGTAATCCTCGGGGTAGGCAGAGGTGTGCCTAATGTTACACCCACATTTCGCCAGTTAAGTTTAAGTCCCATGTAATAGGGGGCGAGCCTATTGACATCAACTGGGCACGAATCGAGACCCCGTGCCTACTCTGCACATTAGAGGTAAAAATAACTAAGGAAAGTAGCATTATATTATTTTGATATTAGTTCATTGTACATACGAAAGAAATGGAACATAGTAGAATCCCCATCAATTAAAACCAGGGGTATTCCGGATAATCGAAAATCCGTAAACTTTTTATCATAGATAGTATTTCACATACGTCATTTAGAAAATCACACTACAAATTATGCGAAAGTTTGTGAGTGTGTATGTTTGTTACTTCTTCACGCAAAAACTACTGAACGGATTTGGATAAAATTTGGTACACAGATAGTTTATAACATGGATTAACACATTGGATAGTTTTTATCCCGATTTTATCTTCCTGTGGGATAATTTTCAGTTGTAGCGGGTGAAACCGTTAGCAACAGCTAGTAGGTTATAAAAATATGGTAATTAGAGCCGTGAACAATGAGTCTGGATAAACGGGAATCTACTGTACACTAAGTGCATGTTTACGTACAGGCGGGGGGGGGGGGGGGGGGGGGCGTCGCGCGGCGCGTTATGCGTTTTTAATTCAAACACATGGCGATGTACGAAAACGTTAACAATTTCAAACGTCGATTTTTCTAGAAGCGTATTTCGCTCGTTAGTTTAAAATGCAGTGTTTGTTGCGGTGGACTCGCCTCTCAGTAAATTAATAAAAAAACACGCATCGAGCCTTCTGCACGCGCCGCGCGACGCCCCGCGTCTCCGTAAACGAGCCCTAAGTGTAAAAGTACTCTTCACGAAGCCGTCAACCAAGCATTCTTTATATCAAACTAAGTACAGTGCGATCAAATTATCTTGGCAGCTCTGAACATAGGCTTTGCGAAATTTTACGCATGTAAACTTGGGAATAAAACTGTTATTGCCAGATAAACCAATACTTAAACGATCAGAAAATATCTAATTTAAACAGTGAGAAATACAAATAAAATAAATATCATAACACTTTTATACATTCGTTGTAACAAAATGACCTGCACGAAGTTCGGAGCTGCCAAGATAATTTGATCGCACTGTAATCCTACGCAAAAAATATTACTGGAAAACGAAACGTCTTTTGGGTGAAAATTCAAATTTTAGGGTAAAAACTAATAAGCCGGTGGTCCCGGCCGCCAAATGGCGGTCGTCAGACCATGTCAGAGGCCCTTGCGGCGGTTTAGAAACTCTGACACTAGGGTGTGTGGGGTCGTTAGACCTTACTGCCCACACGATAAAAAAAAGACTGTAAAATTCAGTGTAGCACACTCAAATTATTGTGCTAATGGATGCTTTGAATAGAACGGAGGTCATAGAGGTATTTAAAGTTTTAACATTAAGCACATGTATTTAAAAAAAAACTTGTGATAAAATTGGAACTTTGACCTCCAATATCTCCGTAACTAGGTTTCCAGGTAATATGGTCCAGAATTCTAGAACCAAAAAAAAAAATGCAGTGGCGGGGAGAAAATGTGGCTCTATGTTTCTTTTTGGGTACTTTTTACACCCTTTATGTCCATCTCCTTCTTACATTGAACTAAGATTTCAATAATAATGCTTTTATTTTAACCGCGGTTTTATTCTTAAACAAGGTAAAGTTAAATTAACTAACCGAGCTCCGCCCTCGATATGCAAACATGATAACAACAACACATAACCCTTCGGCTCCGCCGCAGTTGGGTAAAAGAACAATTGAATTCTTCATTCTGTAGTTACTTAAAATATTAGTTTAAAAATATATATATTTTTACGAATATATACTTTACAGACATAGATATGTATATACACAGTCAAACAAACAAAAAATACTATTTTTTAAGCTAATACATTGAACAACTACAGTTGACCCGAAAAAATTAACAACTTTTTTTATCTTTTGAGCCGTCTTTTCTGTGGAGTTGCGCTAGATAATTTAATTTTACTCTATACAGTAACTTGTGTGTACAGGCCCGCCTCTAGTTATCTCAAATGATCTAAAAGCGACTTTTTTATATTATTAATTATAATAATAATGCATCATTCAATCTGTCTACAAAACTATGGAAATTATAATTCACACACACTGACTGATAAATTATTGATTCTTCACTGATTTGTCTGGTTTTTATAAGTTTAAAAACGGATTTGCTTCATCATCATCAGCCTATATTGTTCCCACTGCAGGGACTCAGACCTCCTCTCATAGGAGAGGGATGTGCTATAATCCACCACGCGGGCCCAGTGCGGGTTGGTAGATGTCACGTCTTAGAATTTTTTGGTTCTAAGACATGCCGTTGATGTTTTCTTTCACCGTTTTGAGAGCAGTGGTGAAGAATGGTCATTTATGACACAAAGTAATGCGCCTACCAGGGTTCGAATCCACGACTTACTGTTCGTAAATCGGGGCAACTGGGCCACTGCTGCTCTAGACCTCAATCACGTCTGATGGAAAGCCATGTAAGGTCTAAGATGGAAAGAGCGTGCCCAGAACATGCCTGTTCACTCAATAAATGTAATTTACGAAGGTCTTCGATATTGGAAATAGCGTTATAGAACTCAAATGGGTAGGACACCTAGCAAGGTGAGGTAGGACTCAGTGTTGCCATTTTGGGAGTTTTCCCCCCAAATTTAGGGGGTAAATAAGTCAATTGGGATTTTTTAAGGATTTAATCAATGTTAAAAACAGTTTATATTATTTTTTTAGGGGATTTTCAAGTAATTTGCGTGACTCTAGAGTCCTAGGGGGATTGTCGACAGTTGTCGTTGTGTGTTGGTGATGAAGCTGAGGCCTATCTATTCCCAGCAGTGGATGAACTATGGACGATGATGAATTTCAAAACCCATTTTCAAACTTACAAAAACGCAAACACAAAATTATCCATTTTTACTCTCAAAAACAATTCAACAAAATGTTCAAATCTTAAATTATACAATAATAGTAGTATTAATTACAGAATTATCAATAAAAAATATATATTTGTCGTAAAAACGCGTTGTTTTTAGCTTAGTTTTAGTTATTAATGATTTAAATCATTTCGTGTGTGTTTCCGGCATATTCTTCTTGTGCTTCCTCCTCTTCGTCAAAAACTTCCTCGTCGTCCACGTTCGCTTCCTGTAAATATTGGTACAATTAGTACTGGAGCTGGTCATCAATTAGGGGGGAGCCTAATCTCACGAGGGGTGGGGTCTCGGCAATTTGTTGAAGTAAATCGGTAATTAAGTTGACAAAACAATCTAATTAGTCCGTCAGATAGATTTTCAAAAAATATTGGACACATATTTTTTTCTTTTTGCACGTAAAAAGTATAGCACTAGGCACGTAAGTTGAAACAAAATGGCGGTCGTTCGCGAAGCTACAATCATGAAAATAAGTCGACTGAGACCCGATAATGTATTACAGATTGCATCCCGTAAGTTGAATTATGATCTTGAATGCTCAGTTGCACATTTTCGTTCGAATCTCACTCTATTTTTGTCATTTTACGCGGACGACCGCCATTTTGTTTCAACTTACGTGCCGAGTGCTATACAGTGCTTTGAAAACTCCTGTAACGTTATATTGTAAGACATTTTGACATTTTTTACCGGCGAGTGATGTCCTAGTGGCGTCACTCGCCCACACTTAAATCTTTGACACGTTTTAATTTTCGTAATTTTTATTAATTTGATAAAACAAAAAACACGGATCCAATATTTTCGATAATTGTAATAGACGGGAATAAACAAAATCATATTTTTTTAGTCATTAATCATCCCTATTGCTTTGAGTTTGATTACTAGCATCCGGTAAGACTGGAAGCTGACCCTCACGGCTGGGCAGATGATGTTGTAGATTTATAAGACGCTATATAATTATTATTTATATAAATAAAAAGAGAAGTCCTGACTGACTGACTGACTCATCAACGCCCAGCCCAAACCCTTGGACCTAGAATGCTGAAATTTTGCACAGAGGTTCCCTTTATAATGTAGACAAGGAATAAGGAAGGATTTTTCGAAATTCAACCCTTAAGGGAGTTAAATAGGGGATGAAAGTTTGTATGGAAAATCGACATTTTCACGCGGGCGAAGCCGCTGGCAAAAGCTAGTTGTAATATAATTACCTGATACTGCTGGTATTCAGAAATCAGATCCGCCATGTTGCTGGCGGCCTCAGTGAACTCCATCTCATCCATACCCTCGCCCGTGTACCAGTGGAGGAAAGCCTGGAACAAACAATAACAAATTAATTTGATGCAATTTCAAATGGGATGGTAGAATTAAGTTTTTTTTAACATAACAGAGAAATGGTTACCCTTCCTTCGGGTGTGCCCTAAAAATAGGTCTGTTTTGTTTTGTGTGATATCCTGTATGGCCGTGCTGTTGGGTCACTGTGAGTGATGTTGGGTCACTGTGAGTGATGATGGCTCACCTTTCTCCTGAACATAGCGGTGAACTGCTCAGAGATACGTTTGAAGATCTCCTGTATGGCCGTGCTGTTACCGATGAACGTGGCTGACATCTTGAGACCGCGAGGCGGAATGTCGCACACGGCTACCTTCAGGTTGTTCGGGATCCATTCTACGAAGTAGCTGTGGGGGTTAAAGAGATATTTTAATCCTTATAAATACGAAAGTAACTCTATCTGTATGTCGCGCTTTCACGCCAAAACTACTAAACCGATTTAAATGGGTACACAAATAGTCTGAGCTTGAGTAAGGACATTAAGCTACTTTTTAATGCGAAAATATTGGGTTGTAAGGGAGTTGAAAGTCCCGTCCGGGCTGTGGATTATCGAAAGGATAACGCGGCTCCGACACAAGGGCGAAGAAGGAACATGGGTTTGGCTTTTAGTCAGTACAAGTCTGACACTTGACACTCCCCTTCGCTCTGCCCAATAGCGGGCGGGGGGGGGGGGGTTATTCCATGATTTTCCTCCCACCAAAAAAAAGGGGGGGTTGAAAGCGGGGTATGAAAAGATTACTTTTGGTCGCGATGACCAGCTAGATGATCAGCTAGTAAATGATAAATAGTCACTTGTATTACAAGTTATTTAAATAACTGAAACTTAATAGTGGCATCCAATGGCTTAATTCACAAGAAAGATCGAGCAGCATAGCTATTCATATTGTAATTTCTACACACTGTGTCTACATGTCTAATCCAACTTTCCTCTCGTAAGTCTGCTGGATGAAATTTCTTATGAAATAAGTAGTACCTTTGTGCTCTTTTATGTTTTAATCCTTTTTTTGTATTTTGTGTGTACATAAATAAATAAATATTCACAAACAATCGAATCGAATATGTCGTTTGTTCTTTGTTTTGGGTATTGCGAGACATACATACGACATATTCGATTCGATTGTTTGTGAATAGCTATGCAGGAGTCAGAACAAAACAAGGCCAATAGGCAATAGGCACAAAGGACGTTTATAACTGGGAGAACCCTACTTGCTTAGGTCCGCGGGGCAAGTCAATAGGGATGTGTCCTGGGTAAAAACAATATGATTATCGAAAAATATTGGATACGTGTTTTTTGTTTTATCCAATTAATAAAAATTGACGAAGTTATAACGCGTCAAAGATCAGGAGTGGGGGCTTTTGACGGCACTACGTGGTAAAAAATATAGTGCGATGTGACGTCACACGAGTTTTCGAAGCACTGTATCGCCTTCATTTTTGGTTTACGTGCAAAAAGAAAAAAAATACGTGTCGAATATTTTTTGGTAATCTATGTGACGGACTAATTAGATTTTTTTTTGTCAACTACCGTATTAACCAGTAAGTAAACACTCACTTGGAATTCTTATTCTGTATAGCCAGAACCTGTTCATCGACCTCCTTCATGGACATGCGACCTCTGAAGATAGTGGCGACCGTGAGGTACCGGCCGTGGCGCGGGTCTGCGGCTGTCATCATGTTGCCGCTGTTGAACATCTGTGGGGGGACTCATATAAGTGCGTGTTTACGTACAGGGGGCGGCGGCGTCGCGGCGCGTGCTGCGGTTTTAATTCAAACACATGGCGATGTATGAAAAAGTTAACAATTTCAAACGTCGATTTTACGAGAAGCGATTTTCGCTCGTTAGTTTAAAATGCAGCGTTCGTTACGGTGGACGTCTCCCAGTAAATTAATAAAAAATCACGAGACGAGCCTTCTGCACGCGCCGCGCGACGCCCCGCGTCTCCGTAAACGAGCCCTAAGGTGGAATGGACACCGACGCTTATTAATTATTTAGTACAGTTCAAGGTGATTAAAAAAACGAAAGTATTTTATTTGTTTATTTAGAATAGAAAATAGTAATACAATAAAAATAGGAACATTAAACAACATTCGCGCTTGCGAACACTAGTGACTAGACCACCGAGACAGGCAGTTGTACACAACATTTAAATAATAACAATACTTGTATTTTTTTTTTGTGTGTGTGTTTCTTATACTTAATCAAATCTTATAGCGATGTGTGGGGTGTCAGTGTATTGTGTGTGTTTTCGTGTGTTGCGTGTGTTATGTATTTATTATGTATTTTATACATAATCAAATCTCAAAGCGATGTGTGGGGTGTATGTATGTGTTGTTTGAATGTGTGTGTGTGTTGTTTGTGTGTGTGTGTGTTGTGTGTATGTAACTTATATCAAATCAAATCTCAAAGCGACGTGTGGTGTGTGTGTTATGTGTATAGCCTATATTTTGTAGAACGCACGGAAGCACCCCTCAATACAAAGGTTGACCTGACACTGTATGCACTTCCAAGTAGTCCGGCTGGTGATCTTCCGTTGTGCACATAACCAACACCGGGTCCTACTGGAACCTGTCCTCATCGGGAAGTGATCATCTTCCACCCTGCATCTAATGGCAGTGATCTTTTTCTTGGTTTTTATTGACATCATCATGTTGAAATCTTCAAAGCCTAAAATTAATGTTTATCTTAATTTTGACTAGTTTTGAATGACATTCGGATGAATATTTAGCGAGTATGTTTTTCCCGGGCAAATGGTACAAAAGTATGAATGCAGCTTCTTTAAATGACATTGCATGTATGTATTTAAATCAAAAGGGAAATTAAATATATTAAAAATAATAATATCAGAGTACTTACGATACATTTACGACGCCGATACACACTTCAGGATCACAGATTATTTACAAACTTGGTATTTTTTGGGTAGGTACATTACACATAAATTGTTTTTGTTACGTTTTATTGAAAATATGGTATCAACTTGCATCATTAAAACTAATAAAAGTCGCTTCCGACTGTCTGTCCCTATGTATGCTTAGATCTTTAAAAACAATGCAACGGATTTTTTTAATAGATAGTGATTTAAGAGGAAGGTTTATATGTAGCACATTCCTCCCGTGCGAAGCGGGGGCAGGTCGCTAGTGATAAATAATTGCACGACTCACTAAAAGATAGGCAAAGAAAACCGACTTTGTTACAATGCCTTTTTTGTCAGCGACTATAAAGTTATTTTAGACTTTTAGTAAAGACGGTTTTTTACAGATTTTTTTTTTTGTATTTTAGCCTTTTTAGTCTTACACCATTTCTTTTCATGAATCAATTTTACATTGTAACTAGAAGTTACATCATGTCAACAAAGGCCAGGAAAAATGCCAAAGTACTAAACCGATTTTGATGAAACATATAATTAAGAATTTTTCAAATTGCTTCATAAATGACGCAGTTAAGAGGTAATAATCATAAAAATTATCAGAATTGAGTAACTCCTCCTTTTTTAAAGTAGGTTAAAAGGTACTTACTTGACTCATCAATTCAGGTACAGTTTGTGAACGGAAAGCTATGGCGTTCCTCGCGGTTAGTGGGGCGAACCCTGAAATTAATACATATTTATGTTAGTCAATGATTTTTATTCCGAATATGGCCAGCTCTTGAAGTTATGGTTATGGAAACTATGTGGGTAATATTTTTCTTCAAAACTAAATCATTATTACGCTTAAAACTTATGTGCATAAAATTACATATTGCCAAAACATTCCAGAAGCACAAATCTTCCAATTTTTTACCATCCACCCGCAAAAGGAACACTAATAGGAAGAAGAAGGATCATTATCATCTACCAAGCCTTTTCCCAAGTGTATTGTGGTCGGCTTCCAGTCTAACCGGATGCAGCTGAATACCAGTATTCTACATGGAGCGACTGCCTATCTGACCTCCACAACCCAGTTAATACTAGGTAATACGATACCCTTTGGTAAGACTGGAAGTCAGAATTTCAGGTCACTGACTACCTGTAACGACTGCCAAAGATCTATATATATATGACAGCCGGGACCAACAGCTTAACGTGCTTTCCGAGGCACGGAGGAAACTCGGTATGTCGGGCGGTCTCCCATCCACAGACCGACCTAGGCAAGCACAGCTTTACCCAAAGATCGACCTGAGTGGCAGTTCTTATTAAGCCACGAGCCTCTTGAAGAAGGATATAAAGACAAATTAAAAGAAAACACAAATCTAGACTATGTGGCTGTCACTGAGAGATTCCTGAATAACCTGGGAATGAAACCCAGACCTCATGCTTAGCAAATTAGCGATATTTTGTCAACATTTTATTTCAACGTTCCCTTGAAGTCTAAACGATACAATCCTCCTTTGTGTGCGCCATTTGCTTCAACTAATAGGGGATCGGACAGGGTCAACATAATATGATTCTGTTTAGTCCGTAAGTTAGATTATCGAAAAATATTGAATACGTGTTTTTTGTTTTATCAAATCAATAAAAAGTGACGAAGATAAAACGTGTCAAAGATCTTGGAGTGGGGCTTGAAACGTCACTTGTGTCGTCAAAATGTAATATCATATGACGTCACACGAGTTTTCGAAGCACTGTATCGTCTTCATTTTAAGTTTACGTGAAAAAATAAAAAATACGTGTCCAATAATTTTTGGAAATCTATCTGACGGACTAATTAGTTTTTTTTTTTTTGTCCGATCCCCTATTACAGGCAAAATTCGTACATTGTGCGTGCAAGCAGAAACTTAAACAAACTTTGTAAACAGTACGATATAGATCCATTCCAAATTAGTGTGTCGTCAGCCAGGAAGTGCTTAAGTCGAAGCTTTTTCATGTAGTTAATTTTGTTATAATGGTTCTTATGCAGTGTGAGCAACATAGTAATTAGTCTGTAGTACCTATATAGTAACTTGATGTGAATGTCCGTAGAATTTTATTTCTTTTTTCTTCTCTGTATTTTATAAGTGGAGACCTGTAATTGGCTTTCAGACTATTGTACTGTCCGTGATCTGTTTGTTTTAGCTGTAAGTCTCCCATGTTAACTAAATAAATAAATAAAAAATTGAAAATTCATTTTAAAATTTTAAATTCACTTGCCAAATAATTCTACAAGCAGCATACTAAAATCATAGTGTTTTTTACTTTTTTAGTCCAATCAATAGTTTTTTTGTAAATCGCAAAATACCACTAATTTCGTACTATTCGGCCGCAGCGAAAGACGTAACAACCGCTTTGTAGTGCAAGCTGATTAGAACTTTAATCTAACAGCATTTCAAACGAAGTTTGAACCACCACAAAAAGGGTTGCTAATCTGAGGTCCAAAGGGCAATGGAGAGGGCTATGCTCGGAGTTTCCTTGCGCGATCGAATCAGAAATGAGGACATCCGCATGGGAACCAAGGTTACCGACGTAGCCCGAAGAATCACCAGACTTAAGTGGCTGCAGGGCAGCACATTGCTCGCAGAACGGATGGCCGATGGGGCCGAGAAGTTGTGGAATGGCGACCGCGAACCGGAAGACGTTGCGTTGCGCGGCCTCCCACTAGGTGGACCGTGCACCTGGTCAAGGTTGCAGGAACCCGCTGGATGAGAGACGCACGGGACCAAGAGATGTGGCGACGCCTGGGGGAGGCCTATTTCCAGCAGTGGACGTCTTGTCTTGTCAGTCTTTTGGCTGAAATGATGATGATGATGATGAATCTGAGGTAGCATACGCTCTTAAACGTAACACGTACCAGGCATGAAGAAATGCAGACGAGGGAATGGCACCATGTTGACTGCCAACTTCCTGAGGTCAGCGTTCAGCTGTCCCGGGAACCGGAAGCAAGTCGTCACTCCGGACATTGTGAGCTGTAAGTAAAGGAGAATGTTACAAAGGGCACAGAGTAATAAAAAAAAAATGTGTTTATTATCTTAAATCTATCTATACATTTAAGTTACCGGGGCTTCCCAGAAAGTAAAAAAATCACGAGACGAGCCTTCTGCACGCGCCGCGCGACGCCCCGCGTCTCCGTAGACGAGCCCTTAGGCCGCAAATTCGGAGAGGCGGGGCGTGCAGCGGGCACGCTCGAGTTGGATGGAATTTTAAAAATGTCATTCAACTCGAGCGTGCACGCTGCACGCCCCGCCTCTCCGAATTTGCGGCCTTACTGACTAAAACCTATCTGTGTTCCTTCTGCCCTTTTGCGTTGGGCGATGACTCTTTCGAATAAAGAAAAAGTTGCAAAAATGCCCCAATTTCGACTGCAAAGATAAGTAGTAAAGTATTAAAAAGTTATATACTTTCGGTGATCATCCTTACATGTAAAAATTGCTCTAAACATTAATTCAGGGGCAGAACACCTATAATATTATTATACATCTTATAATTTTAGTTTTAGAATAGTAAATAATAATAATAATAATCATTTTATTTCAGGCATCTATAAGGCCCATACATAAAATACACACAATGATTTAAAACAATAATAACAAACTAATACATATAAAACAGTAAAACCATAACTAAAAAAAATTTAACTAAACACGTAACGTCGGCGTCGTGTTTCGCTGCGAGGTGTCGCGTAGCCGTCCTCGGAAACGACGGAAAACGACACCTTTCGGCCAAAAGTCTTCCTGCAAACAGGTCTGGAGATGTTGGGTAGGAACACGCACCACAAATGACTTGAAGTTGATGTTGTGGCGCGATTCCAACCTTTCGACCCTCAGAGTCCAGTTGGTCTTCACTTTGAGGTACTGCACCACTTCCTCAATCTTTGTGGTGTGATGCAGACGCGAAATGTACAGCTGCGTCGTAGGCACAGCAGGGCGCAGCAGCATGTTGGGCCCAGTCGGTGCGGTACCGCACAAGTTCCGGGAACAGGGCTTCTTCTTCTTCTTCTTCTTCACCACCTTAGTGAAGCCCTCGTCATCAACCTGGTCCGTACTTGGCATGCTGTTACTGGCCGCAGGCGGGGCAGGTTGAGTGCAGTGAGTAAAGCAAAACAATTGAACACTGTATTAACTTATTGCGATTGTTTGAAAATACGAGTAGTTTTTAAACCTACTAGGTTAATAATAACATAATTAAAAATTATTATTTAAAGTAACGCTTTGAGGCCCGGGCTCAAGTTTCCATCGTCGATTCGGTCGAAAAAATAAAATAAAAAAGAGAATGTGGCACTCGGAGACTGCCGCGGTAAAGCTATTGCATTTTTATCAATTATTTAATTTGACAACCTCAGTTGACAACCTTGTTATTTTCCGTAACCATAGCAACCTGGTTGAAAATTTTCGTTACGGAATTTCTGGATTCGCTCTCCACGCTCAAGGCCTGCGATAGAAGCTATGCAATAGCTTAATAAAATAAGTACTTTATTTGTAACAAGAAAGCCATAGTTTAACATATTAGACATCTTTATTTCACTTTTTATGGTCGTTATAGTAGTAGGAATTGCAAAAGTAGCTAAACTCTAAAGTATATTTTTGAAAGAATATTTGGAGCAATTACAATCGGAAGTATGCAATTTATCAATGCTCATTTTAATATATTTTTTTTAGATAATTTTTAGGCTGGCCAGATGCAGGGTCCTGAAGCAGATGTTGTACAGTGCCTCGTTTTTTTTTTTTGCTGGTCAGACAAGGGGTCAGACTCACCGATATGAGATGGTTCAGATCGCCATAGCTGGGACTGGTCAGACGCAGGGTCCTGAAGCAGATGTTGTACAGTGCCTCGTTGTCTACTAGCTGGTCAGACAAGGGGTCAGACTCACCGATATGAGATGGTTCAGATCGCCATAGCTGGGACTGGTCAGACGCAGGGTCCTGAAGCAGATGTTGTACAGTGCCTCGTTGTCTACTAGCTGGTCAGACAAGGGGTCAGACTCACCGATATGAGATGGTTCAGATCGCCATAGCTGGGACTGGTCAGACGCAGGGTCCTGAAGCAGATGTTGTACAGTGCCTCGTTGTCGATGCAGAAAGTCATGTCTGTGTTTTCAACGAGTTGGTGCATGGAGAGTGTTGCGTTGTAGGGCTCCAGGACTACTTCAGATACCTGGGGAGAGAGAAAGTATTGGTTTGTTATTTAAATCAAAACATCTGTTGCATACTGGGAGTAAACGGATCCTTTATGAAGCCGTCAATCAAGCATGTACATAATAATAATAATACTTAATAATAATACTTTATTGATACAAATCCTTACAATATATGCTTAATATTTAACAAGGTTCACAATAGTTAAGGCGTACAAAAGCTGAAACCCTGACTCCTAAACTAGGGAAACCTGTGACTTAAGAGTCAATGTTCTACTGCCACTTGGACACAATATACCTTATGGAACTTGATTCTGTTCATGAAAGTATCATCGTGTACCTAGCGTTTTCTAGTCTAACCGGATGCAGCTGAATACATGGAGCCACTGCCTATATGGCCTACACAACCCTATTAGTAGGTACTGGATAGTACAATATCCTTTGGATAGATTGGTTGTCAGACTTTTAGGTCAGTGACTACCTTTAATTACTGTCAAAGACGGCACGGTTGGCGCAGTGGGTGAGCGATTGGACTGCTGCGCTGCGTGTCGCGGGTTTTATCCCCGCACGGAACAAATATTTGTATGGCCTACAGATAGTTGTTTCGGGTCTGGGTGTGTTTGTGCATGTGAGTTTAATGTTTGTGAACGCACCCACGATACAGGAGAAATTCCTAGTGTGGGGCAACGTTTTAAAAAAAAAAACAAAAAGGTGTACAAATGACAGCATAGTTGCATTAGCTATTTTAATTTAATGATGATGTACTCTGTTTGTCTTACAATTACATATCCAAATCCTAGGCGAGGACGCTGGTATCCTAAACATAGATTAAATCTTACATTGGACGCCCGGGTTCATCGAAAACACTCTTATACTAGGGGACTCCTAGTTGTAAGGCTGCACAGTGTTTAGATAAGTGTCTTGTATACAAGGAATTTATTATGAGGCTTTTTAGGAGTTATTATTTTATTTTTATTAGTAGCAACAGCTTAGGTATTTTTAAATAATGAAAATATATAATAGTAGAATAACTAACACGAATATAAATAAAAATATATAATTAATCTTATTACAATCAAAATAAAAGTTACAGTTGAACAAGCTATAATTAGTTTAAAGACAGAAATCTTTATAATTCTAGCACACTGAAAATATTGATTGCAATTTTAATTTATAAAGCATTAGGCATTAAGCAACTGATGTCAAACGCTAAAATGTATCTGTATATACTTAAAAGTAAATGCAATTTAGCTAATAATATTTTTTTTTTAATTTAGTGCAGTGCCCATGCGCCATGCCGGAGCCGGTGCCACCTCCAAGAGAGTGGGTCAGCTGGAATCCTGGGTGGAACAATAATATCTTACCTTGGGTGAAGGTATAACACTGAAAGTGGTCATGATCCTGTCAGGGAACTCCTCCCGGATCTTGCTGAGCAGCAGTGTGCCCATGCCGGAGCCGGTGCCACCTCCAAGAGAGTGGGTCAGCTGGAATCCTGGGTGGAACAATAATATGATTAATATAACAAAAAAAAAAACGGAATAAGCAATTCTTTTGTGATGTTCTATGTTAATATAACATCCTGTTAAGTATTTCATGTGCAAATAAATAACATTCAGTTGGTTAGGACACTTAGTAATAGGGGATCGGACTGCGTCAAAATAATATGATTCTGTTTAGTCCGTAAGTTAGATTATCGTAAAATATTGAATACGTGTTTTTTGTTTTATCAAATCAATAAAAAATGACGAAGATAACACGCGTCAAAGATCTTGGAGTGGGGCTTGAAACGTCACTTGTGTCGTCAAAATGTACTATCATATGACGTCACACGAGTTTTCGAAGCACTGTATCGTCTTCATTTTAAGTTTACGTGAAAAAAGAAAAAATACGTGTCCAATAATTTTTGGAAATCTATCTGACGGACTAATTAGTTTTTTTTTGTCCGATCCCCTATTTTATAGGTCAGAGCAATTCACAGGTAAAACAAGGTACACAAGGTACACACAAAGTAAAATCAGAGTTTTTAAAAACTTAACTGCAGTTCCTTGATAAAATCAAAAGTAATATTTAATAAATATTCCGAAAAAGATAAGAGATATTTTCCCCATCCATACCGAAAAAGCAAAAATATGCGCGAGTGTGAATGTCATGGATTTCCGTAAACAACGCCATAACATTTGTTCCTTTTTTCATTTCTGTATTCAGTGTGTAAATAAACTGTTAAATAAACAAAATATTTATGAATACAGTTATTATAATTACCTTGTAAGCAATCACAACCCTCAGCCTCTTTTCTGATGACGTCCATGACGGAATCCACGAGCTCTGCACCTTCTGTGTAATGCCCCTTCGCCCAGTTGTTACCTGTACGAGAAATATGCCATGATATTACAATGTTCTTCATGATTTTTTTATTTTATTTATTTAGGGACAAAAAGCAGTTACACGTTACAATTTGTATATCGGAGCTAATTAGATTAATTCAATAAACGTATAACCCACACTATTGTCCAAAGATTCAAATAATAAATATCTAAAAGAGGAAAAGACGGACGGTCACATATTAATATGTGAATTAAAAGAGAATAAAAAAAACAAAAAGAAAAGCAAGTTTTATGTAGTGTGTATTACTAACATCATATGGATCAAGGTCTGAAATAAAGTATTTTTTATTTTTTTATTTTTTATAAAAGTTATGAAAGGGCGTCGGCCAATTTTTTAAATTTAGCAGGAGAAAATGCAAAAGCCTTTTTGGCCTCGCACAGGTCTTCTCTTTATTATTTAGTTTTATATTATTTTTTTGTTTTTGTTATTATTATTTTTGTAGTTCCTGTGCTTGTCCCAAATAAATATTTTTCTTTCTTTCTTTCTTTCAAAAATATCTGAATTGGTAAAGTGTGTGTTATAAGTTACTACAAGGCGGCATGATATTGTAGTTACGAAGAAGAAACATGTACAATATGAGAGAAAAAAACCCAGCTATTGGTCAGCATCAGAAGTATATTAACATTACTCAAAGTTTCGAAGCTCTTTTTTTTAATAAAAACTTGTTAGATATTACTTTTTTACTACATGTTATTGGAGTATAAGGACTATGTTAACGAATAATCTTCTGAAACATTACAAATAATAGCTAGAGTCCTGTACATAAAAGAATTAATATTCCGAAATGTTCAGCTACTTCTGATGCTGACCGTACATAACGACGAAACGTAGATAGAATAGAAATAATGTATTTACAATAAGGAATGATGAAAACATTAAATAAAATACTTCAAGATAAAACAAGAAAAAATCAGTTTATTCATCCTCTCAAAGAAACTCAAATATATGTCACCTATCTACCAATCTCGAGGCAAATATGACCTAAAAACATATGATATACTTTTTATAGCTTTGTTATAGTTACAAATCAATAAAGTGATACCCCACAAGTTTGCCCTGTTTACTAAATGAGACCCTGAATACAAGGTGTATGGGCACTGATGCACAAACGGTTACCACATATTTTGTACATCATTTGAATATACCCGGATGCAAATGATGATGGCCCATGGCTGATGGCTGCTACTGAGAAGTTCCTGATGGAGAAACCCAGTAATCCATTTTACAACTACTAATGAAAAAAAAAAAAACCCGACTACGAATAAAATTTTTTTTTTTGCTCGCCAAGACCTTTCATTTGATACCAAACATGTTATGATTATCTCAATTTAATATTTTTCGAGGTAAGTTTTTGACATTTAAATTCCGTCATAAAAAGAATTTATAAAATTTATATAGCCTCTGTCACCCGGGCTATTCTTACGAATCTATTGACACCTCATTTATTAAAATCCGTTCAGTATTTTAGGCGCTACAGTGGAACATACATACATACAAACATAGACTGCCAAAATCATTCCCCTTCCTTTTGGCTTCGCCGTAACAAGATTACCCGACTTTTTACCCGACGTAAAAAGTCCAAGTGGGTTCTGAATCTTGTACCGAATACATGATACATGGTAACTGTTTGTGCATTGGTCTCCCTTCAAATCAAATCATCAAATAACCCCTCCTGGGCAGAGCGGAAAAGAGTGTCAGACTTCTACTGACTAAAAACCATCCATGTTCCTTCTTAGCCCTTGGTGTCGAGGCCGCGGTATCTCTTTCGAAAAACCCGAAGCCCCAACGTCTCCCTTCCTCCACCCATTATGTATAACAATAGCTCAAACTGTGTCTAAAATACCAGGTAGAAAGATGACGAAGCTGGATTAACTTGTTACTTGCCTGTTCCCAACTTTATCAGGTTTAGGTTCCAGACAAAATGAATGCTGCAGAATACCAGTATTTTATACTAGCTTTTGCCAGCGTCTTCGCCCGCGTGAAAATGAAGATTTTCCATACAAACTTTCATCCCCTATTTAACTCCCTTAGGGGTTGAATTAATTAGACGCGGGCCTGTGGACGGTGAGTAATGGGCTAGCTCGCCGTCCGGCCGTCGTCATGACGGCAACAGACCGTGTCGGCGGCGCGTTCGTGTTCCACGCGCGCCTCAAAGAGATGTCAGCAAGGAGGGGCCCGCAAGGGCCGACGCCCGTCGGGGCCGCGGATTTTTGTACTAGATTACGTGGCCTCGGCGCAAGGGCAAAGAAGGAACATGGGTTCGGTTTTTAGTCAGTAGAAGTCTGACACTCCTCTTCGCTCTGCCCAAGAGCGGGGGGGGTCATTCGATGATTTTCCACCCACCAAAAAAAAAAAAAAAAAAAAAAAGGGGTTGAATTTCGAAAAATCCTTCCTTATTCCTTGTCTACATTATAAGGGAACCTCTGTGCAAAATTTCAGCTTTCTAGGTCCAAGGGTTTGGGCTGGGCGTTGATGAGTCAGTCAGTCAGTCAGGACTTCTCTTTTTATTTATATAGATGAATAGGATTGCTGACTTCAACGACAAAATAAGACCGAGCCGCCAAGCCTGACGAACAGCTAGCCAACTAGTCTCATTAGATCAAAATCAAAAAAATCAAAATCAAAGCATTTATTTCAAGTAGGCCAGATAAAGGCACTTTTGAATAGTCAAATTAAAACTAACTGCGGCACTCAGAGATATCCAACGATCACTCAAGCCGCCACCCAGCAAAGGCCTGACATACTTTTGTATGACAAAACTGCCAAAACCTTTACCAAGCGACGGCCCAAGCAACCACTGAAGCTCTCCGAGTGCGGCAGTAAACTACTAAACTAATGAAGCTAAATAAACTAAGCTACAGTCCCAGTCACAAGGCATAATAACTCGTGAGTGTACTGTAGTTGCCCATTCCAAAGCGTTGGTCTCATGAGAAGAATGGCAAGAAACTTCATGGACACTCTTAGGGTATTGTATTTACCTAGTACTAACTGGTCAGCTAGGCAGTCGCCCCATGTAAAATACTGGCATTCAGGTACATCTGGTAATGGGCCTACTACACGCACGCACTTCCCCACAGTTTTGCCTGCGGGTTTACACGGTGCACACAGTACATCGCGCGTGTGGTTTGTAATGGTAATACAGTTTTACCAACCATACGCGCGATGTACTGTGAAGTGTGAACGAGAACTGTGGGGAAGTGCGTGCGTGTAGTAGGCCCATTAGATTGGAAGCTGACCCTAACACAGTAGAAAAAGGCTTGGCAGATGGTGAATCAGTAAGTCATAATGAAAAATTTTATAACCAACATTTTCATTCATCTTATCGATGGCTAACAACAAAAGTACGTTGATTAAGATATTAAATAACATTTCATCAGCAATTTAATCTGGCCTTAAAAGATAAATCCATGACTGCATCAAAATTAATAGAACATAATCAGGGTGACACATCTGAATTAAACAGTTACGCTACTCGCCGGTAGATGGCGTTAGTGAGCTACTAACATAGTCAAGTCTTATTTATTACCAAAAGTTTTGTATTTTTTACTATAATTGTTAGTTTTATGCTTTAAATCTATGGATTATTGTAGCCTGAAGTAAATCATGTTGTTGTTACCAGCGCCACTGGCAGAAGACAGCTTAGTTTAGCTATTCAACACTAGGTGGCGTTAGTTACACACAGCTCTCTGGCAAGCATTGATTACTTTCTTTTTGTTGTTTTTTTTAAATCTGATTTTCTGATAAGTCAATGAAGGTACATACGCCAGCATATCAAGGTACCCAAAACTGTTAAATTTCTCAATGAACCTTCCTTAATGTTTTAGCTGCAAAGTATTTATTGATAAACTCAATTTTCTTTCTTTCATCCGCATATACGTCTCTGCTATTTGATTCACATGCCTTTGTTGCCACCCGTGTTCCTTCTTAGTCCTTGTGTCCGAGGCCGCGACACCTACCTCAATTTGTGTTAAGCAATTAGTTCAGCTACCCACTATTAGATGGCGTTACTTGTAACTTACCAGCGCCACTCTGGCCGAACACGAAGTTGTCGGGTCTAAAGAGCTGTCCATATGGTCCGCCCCTGACTGAGTCCATGGTACCAGGTTCGAGGTCCACCAACACCGCTCTGGGCACATATCTGCCTAAAACAAGAGAAAAACACACATAAATAAAAATCTTCATAAAATGAAAAGTTCTAGGCCAAACTATGTTACATTTTTATGGGACCAAATGGCAACTATTCCGCATCAAACTAAAAAAGAATCACGTAAATCGGATCATAGATCTCAGCGTAATCGATGTACATACATAAAAAAAATACCAATCGAATTTAGAACCTCTTCCTTTTTGGGAAGTCGGTTAAATAAACAATCATTATTTTGGCTGCAATAACGTCAGTTTATCCGTGATCATGGTGCTTGTAACAGCGCCGAAATATCGGGAACTCGAAACATGGTAAATATTCCATTTTATGTGCTGCCTCCGTGGTTGAATGGTTTAGGTATTTGCCTAGTGACCCGATCCTACGGGAAGCATACTTTGTAAAGTTGTTTCCAGTTTGGCTAGGACATTGGAGGCTTGAATCACATGAGTGTCTGATGATTTCCGGCCTTCGGAAGGCACGTATAATCCGGTGGTCCCGGCCGCCAAATGGCGGTCGTCAAACTATGTCAGAAGCTCTTGAGGCGGCCCGTCGGGGCCGCGGATTTTTGTACTAGATGACGTGGCCTCGGCGCAAGGGCAAAGAAGGAACATGGGTTCGGTTTTTAGTCAGTTGAAGTCTGACACTCCCCTTCGCTCTGCCCAAGAGCGGGGGGGTCATTCGATGATATTCCAACCACCAAAAAAAAAAGGGCTCTTGAGGCGGTTTAGAAACTCTGACACTAGGGTGTGTGGGGGTCGGACCTTACTGCCCACACGATAAGAAGAAGAATGGTGCGTGTAACAGCGCCGAAATATCGGAAACACAAAACAAATTGTAAACATGGTAAATATCCCGTTAGATATAATTATGTTTCAATAACAATCATGGTTGGTTGAAGTTTTGCTCATGACGAATCTGAAATATGACATCATTTAAAAACATAACATCACTTCTGAAATGCCCGCAGGGTGAGGCATATTAATACAGAGTGCCATATAAGGAAACTCGAAAGCCATGACATAAAATTGCCAAAAATGGAGATTTGGAAAGGCACGCTCAGCGTTGGATGACCAATGGTTGAAGAAAAAGGGTTGTGGCTATTGCCCTCTATCTCTATCTATACAAATAAATTAAAATTGGACTGTTCTGTTTGTAATTTCAAAATTACAGCTTTATACTAAAAGTAATATTATGGTAATTATTACAAAAAATACATGTATGTCTGTCTGTTTGTTCCGGCTAATCCCCAAAACGGCTAGACCGATTTTGACAGGACTTTTACTGGCAGATGGCCGATGTTATAAAGAGTTTATTTGAGAGAAAAAAGTACGGTTCCGTTCTCCATTCAGATTCAAACAGGAGTCATATTTTTATAATAATTTATGTGGCTTGCCCAGTTCCATTTTAATTTGACGGCTGTGTTGCAAGTTGACGTAACGGTAATTATGATTTTGCTTAACATGACGAATATGAAAAATTACATCATTTTTACAAATTGTAGACTAGTTTTGGCCTTGCGTTTTGTTAGATAGAAAGTTTGTGGCGGACCAACCAACTACTGATGAATTATGTATCAATGGATACGACGGTTTGTAATTTTTTAACCGACTGCGGTGAACGCTTAAAGAAGGGTTATGTGTTTGACCTGTATGTAAGTATGTCCCGTTTCTTTGTTTCCTCATAACTCCTAAACGGATGAACAGATTTGGGAGAAATTTTACGAATGTTAAAAAGATTGTAATCTCAAAACAGTGCCACGCTTATTATTTTAGTAATTAAATTTTTGGCAATTTTTATATTTTTAGTTCGTGCCGCCATTAATTAGTTCATCATTTGCCCAAGTGGCCCTTGGTCTCAAATAGTCTCAATAAGTCAGTGCATCCCTGGACTATGGTATCAAAATGAAGGGTTTTTACAAAAGTTAGTACAACTCCCGCTGTCTGTCCCTACGTATGCTTAGATCTTTAAAACTACGTAACGGATTTTGATGCGGGCTTTTTTTAACCGACTTCCAAAAAAAGGAGGAGGTTATCAATTCGACTGTATTTTTTTTTTTTTTTTTTTTATGTTTGTTCGCTCATAACTTGCGACTGGGTGAACTGATTTTCATGATTCTTTTTTCATTTGAAAGCTGGTGCTTCCCGTGTGGTCCCATTGTCACCATTTCAATATCTGATGATGGGATCTTGTAGAAATCGGGGGAACTCTTCAATAAATAACAGCAGATTAACCGCGATTGTTGCTATAGCATATCTAAGCATTGTTTACGCCATCACACAACATAATATCACGCCTGTACTCACTACAAAGGTTATAAAAACTATTTTGTGAAGATCTGATGAAGAACTTCGGAGATAGGCAACGGAACTCCTCAATAAATGATAGCAAATGGACTGGGATTGCTGAAATCACATATTGTCTGTCTATTGTTTACACCAGTTCCTAACATAACATCACGCCGGTACGTTGTGAAGGGGTAAGCACATGTGAAACACTAAAAAGTGAAAAATAAAAACTTTTTGACAAAAAATAAAACCGACTTCGACAAAAAAAAACACTCAAAAGTGAAAAATAAACTTGAGAAGAAAAATCAGTTTCTGAAGTCGGTGACAAAAATATGAAATCAAAGAAACAAAAGTCACCGACTTCAGAAACTGATTTTTCTTCTCAAGTTTATTTTTCACTTTTGAGTGTTTTTTTTTTTTATTATAAGATATACTCCATTTAATAAGGATAGAATTCAAAGCAAAAAGAATGTTACAATACCGACTGTTTACTGCAGCTACATTTTGTCTTGCTGTCAACATAACAGAGTTCACAATCGGTTGAACGGACTGTAAAAACGGTTAACTTAAATTTCTAATCTTATAGCAAATGAAGTATAGAGTGATTCACGAGGAAGGTTTATATGTAGCACATTCCACCCGTGCGAAGCGGGGCGGGTCACTAGTATAGAATAATTAAGACTAAATATTTGTAATAATTATTAAAGGGTATTTTCCAGTGTCTAGTTATTTTAGCCTCTGTCAATCCCTTCGAAGATTACAGACCATGTATCTACTGTTATTTATGCTCCGGTTATTTAACTACACCGACATCCGAAAGTAAAGTTATTTTAGATTTTTTAGTGTTATTATTAATATTGAAAACGGGATGACTATGTCAGTTTAAAAACATTATTAGTTTTGTTTTGGAAGTCAGTTTTTTTTTTTTGCAAAAAAGTTGTTTATTTGGACAACCAACGCAATTTTGAACTGCACACTTAGGTCATATTATGCGTCATTGCTATGGTCATTGTATCATTCATGACGTTGCTTAGCAACCAAATTGTTTACGTAACTATGACGCTACACAAAGTGCAACTAGTGCAAGTATGTGTTTGTGTGTGAGATACTTTTTGAGTTATATCAAGTTTTAAGAAGAAAAAGGTAAGTTTTATTGATGTTTTTTTAATAAATGCGGTTTCACCCGCGTGTTTTCCGTTCCCGTGGGAATACAGGGATAATAATTAGCCTATGTCACCCAGGGATACTGTACCTTCCCAATGGAGAAAGCATTTTTCAAATCGGTCCAGTAGTTTTCAAATTTATTCGTTACTTATAATATTAGTAAAGACAAGCTTTTGCTCGTCTTCGCTTCTGGTATGTACTTAAATTAATCCACAGGAAAGTTTTATATGTAGCCTAAGACACTCGGGAATAATTTAGCTTCCCGTTAGTGAATGAATTTACGGAATCGAATCAGTAGTTGTGAAGATTACTTTCTACATACAAACTTACAAATAAATATTACGTTTTTTTTTATGTAAGTATGGATAACATGATGCCTGTTAACCCGAAGAGTTAGGTAGAAATAAAATGAAATAGAAGTGTACCTATAGTAGGTACAGCACTTATATTTCACTAGTCATGTTTATTTTAATGTAATAGGGGATAAACTAATTACCCGATTACGGCAAAGCCAAAGAAGGGTTATGATTTTGACTGGCTATGTATGTATGTATGTATGTGAGTATCTTCCTCTGTTCCCTCATAGCTCCTAAAATCTACATAACGGAACTCGACATATTATTATGAGGTATCGTTAGAACCGTCTTAATTGTCCGCTGAACAACGCTACGCTACATGACACTGTTGCTACGTGACGTGTCACAAAACTCGATGTGACGCCTGGAGGGCAAAAGTAATGTGTTAAAAATAAAAATGGAGATAAATACGCCGTGTTTGGTATCATTTGAAAGGGCGTCACTTGTACATTTTCAAATTTAAAGTGACGCACTCTAGCCGACAAAAAGTCAAGAGTAAAAAAAAATATTTAACACCAAAATTGTTTAAATAAAAAAAAGTAAAAAACTACAACCCGACTACGACAAAAAAAACGACGCTGAAAAAGTATGAAACAAGATTTTCAGGATAGAACAAAAAGAAAAGCCGTAGTCACACGTACCAACCAACCACTACACCAACCTAACCACTTTAATACCGTGTGACTACGGCTTTTCTTTTTGTTCTATCCTTGTTTCATACTTGTCAGCGTCGATTTTTTTTTCAATATCGATTCCCTGAACGGACAAATTGTTAAGTATTGAGTTTTTCCATCAGGAATTTCTCTGTAGCAACCACGTAGTCTGGCTGTGTGTGCGGTTATTGGCAATAAACTCACCCCCTATTCCATGAGACTTGGGCTTTTTCAAATTATTTTTTGGTTGACCGTACTTTTTAAAGGCATAAGTTTGTTTATTTTATTTGTGGTCCCGAAATACCACTAAAACATAATTATTATTATTAGGGGGGAATCCTGGACCGCGGTCCCAGTCCCGAAAGCCCAACGACCCTATAATAAAAACATAACCGGTGAAAGTGGGTGTACTATGTCTATAGGTACACACGGCTACACATCAACCTACACAAAACCAGTTAATCTTGGCCTCTCTTTACTAGATCTTTTCGCACAATGAACGATCAGATTATACTGGTTTTGTATAGCTTGATGTGTAGCCGTGTGTACACCTCTGCCCTAACCCTTCCAGGAGAACTGCAGTCGTCATCCATCTAATAAGTGCGTGTTCGGGGCGTCGCGCGGCGCGTTGTGCGTTTATAATTCAAACACATGGCGATGTATGAAAACTTTAAAGATTTCACGAGAAGCGATTATTTACGCGTTAGTTTAAAATACAGCGTTTGTTGCGGTGGACCAGTCTCTCAGTAAATTAATAAAAAAGCACGAGACGAACCTTCTGCACGCGCCGTGCGACGCCCCGCGTCTCCGTAAACGAGCCCTTACATGCAATCTAAAAATATTTCTAAGGCATGTTAGTTTCCTCACGATGTTTTTACCATAGCGAGTGATAATAATGCATGAATTCGAAAACTTAGAGGTGCGTGTCTTGGGCTAGAAATGGGGACGGCCTTGAGATGATATGTGCCAAATTCGACCAAATACAGGAAGGGCGAAAGACCAGTGATTGCCGATTTCCGCACATCTCTCGTCTCTGCTTTGGTAGAAAACCACCCTAACGGGACCACATCACTAGGCTTGTTTATTACACAGCTGTGATGTTATGTTAGTTACTTTGACATAACCTTGACAACCATAAGGTCAAAGCTACGATCATCGTTCAATGTCAGGTATATCCAAACGATACCGATGTCGCTTTTTATCGATTTCACGACAAAACACATTTCAATTGACACGCGACGCCTACCCTTTTCCCAACTATGTTGGGGTCGGCTCCCAGTCTAACCGGATGCAGCTGAATACCAGTATTTTACATGGAGCGACTGCCTATCTGACCTCCACAACTAAGTACTGGGTAATACGATCCATACCCACTTTTTTTTGAAGGCTGGTAAATCATCAAATGGCTCCTCCCGCTCAGGGAGTATCAGACTTCTACTGACTAAAAACCGCCCATGTTCCTTCTAAGCCCTTTGTGTCGAGGCTGCGGTATCTCTTTCGACCAACCCACAGCCGCGACGAGAATATGATATCCCTTGGTAAGACTCCCGGGCCCCTGACTATCTGTAACGACTGCCAAAGACGTAGGTATATAAGGTCCCATTAAAATAGGTGGACAAAATTTCAGAAATCATTCAGACCACCACAATAAGGACGATGGTAAAAAAAAAAAATAAGAAAAACGCATAGTACCTACTTATAAAGGATGAGTTTGTTCTAGAGTGCAGGCAATTAATCAAGTTTAGATATGTTTGGTTAGACCTACTGAACGCTGTGTTAAAATTTGTCCACCTATTTTAATGGGACCTTATATATGGCAGCCTTGAACAACGGCTTAACGTGCTATCCGAGGCACGGAGGAAACTCGGTATGTAGGTACTCGGTGGTCACCCATCCACAGACCAACCTAGGCAACCTAACCTAAAGATCGAATCGAGTGGCAGTTATTACTAAGCCACGAGCTCCGTTCATCATTTCAGCCGAAAGACGTCCACTGCTGGACATAGGCCTCCCCTAAGTGTCGCCACATTGACCGGTCCCGTGCGTCTCGCATCCAGCGGATCCCCGCAACCTTCACCAGGTCACCGTACCACCTAGTGGGAGGCCTTCCAACGCAATGTCTTCCGGTTCGCTTCTGCTTTATTACTATCATTTATCACGATTTCCTCGTCTTAAATCGATTTTACGGAAAAGGTGGTTCATGTGACACGAAGCGACGCTTTGGTTCTATGTATGAAATAAGAATCACCGTTGATTTAAATAAAAATAAACTATAATACAGTTACGTCATTTTTTATTATGGGGGTAATAGGTACGCGTTAGATATTTGTTTGTCCCGGCATGATTCAGTTGTCATGGGTGGCAAAATCGAATTCCTTATCTATACTAGCATTTTATAGAAGAAACATTTGTATGTTACGAATATACGTAAAAACTACTGGACCGATTCTAAAATATCTTTCACTGTTGGGAAGCTACACTACCCCCGGGTGACATAAGGTAGGTACTTTTTATCCCTGTATTCCCATAGGAACGGGACCTACGCGGGTGAAACCGCGTGACGTCCGCTTCTTCTTCTTCTTCTTAGCGTGTCGATAACAATTTAAATTGAGTCGGCGCAAAATTTGGCGACGAGTTTGGCACTTTCAGTAGCCTCCATCAGCTCCTGTGGAGTGCAAGTAACAGGACAGGCTGGACACGATATCAGGTGTCCCATAGTTTGTAGGGCAAGACCACATTTACACTCCAGGGCAGAGTCATCTATGAATCTCCACCTGAACAGGTTTTCCTTGCTTCGGCCTACCTGTGTCCGGAGTCTATTTAGAGACTTCCAGGTTAGCCATGGCAACTCGTGTCCAGGCGGAAGATTTTCGGCAAGTGGCACATATGGGTTGGGTTAAGTTTGTTTGTTACCTTTCACGCCTAAACCACGGAACCGATCATCCTAAAATTTTGCATATACGTTGTCAGGTGTACAGAAACGGATATAAGATACGTTTTTACCCGGAAAAAAGTACTGTTCCCGAGGAAAACCATAAAAAAAATCTTATGATACTACGAGTTGATGGCGCCCCGTGTTTTTCGAATCATGATTGAATTATATTTTTATAAGCAGAGTACACACGGCTACACATCTAGCTATACAAACCCAGTATAATCTGATCGTTTATTGTGCGAAAAGATCTAGTAAAGTGAGGCCAAGATTAACTGGTTTTGTATAGCTTGATGTGTAGCCGTGTGTACAACCTGAATTGATTGTCAAATTCTATTTAAGGCGCAGATAAGAGGCACACCGTAAAAACGACCTGTTTTTCGTTGCAGAGTTAGCCGTATTGCTACTTATCACAATTCCAAAAAAAATACAGTGTATAGTCAAATGTATAGGTAAAAGACTTATGCAAAAATATTTTCTAAAATTAATCAAGAACCTCGAATAAAAAAAATCACAAAATCACAAAAAAATCACACGAAAAAACTTTTTCGTCTCGAAATGCTCAATATTTTGAGCGATAACTGTTATTTTTTTTTTACTATCAGAAAGGAAATTTAACCAACTAAAGATATGTAAAAATATTTTAACATTACAGCGTATTTTTTTTTTAATAAATTAAATCTGCGAACTATCGTTCATATTGGCAGTCACGAGAATCAAACGCATCCCCATTTTCAACCTTATTTGTTTAGGCGATGAGTTAAACGCGCGCTCAAGGTCGCGGGCAGCGCGAAAGGGCAAAAGCTTGTTGGTAATATATGCTTCGCGTTTGATTGACGCATAAGACGCCTAGAGAAAACACCGTGAGGAACCCACACGTTCTAGAATCAAAAGTTCAAAGACATGTGACAACTACCAACACTTCTTCAGCCCACTCCATGTCCATAAAAGGAGGTCTATATACCAGCAGTGGAAATATTTCAGCTACCAACACTTCAACCCACTCTTTGTCCAAGAAAGGAGGTCTGTATCCCAGCAGTGGAAATATTTTATACTAGCTTGTGCCAGCGGCTTCGCCCGCGTGGTGTTCGACAATTGTCCCACGGGATCAAACTACCGGGATTAGAAGTATCCTATGTGTTAATCCAGGTTATAAACTACATGTGTTCTAAATTTCATCCACATCCGTTCAGTAGTTTTTGCGTGAAAGAGTAACAAACATCCATTTGTAAGGATATATGTATGGATATATAATATTATAAAGCTGAAGAGTTTGTTTGTTTGTTTGTTTGTTTGTATGTTTGTTTGTTTGTTTGTTTGTTTGTTTGAACGCGGTAAACTCTGGAACTGCTGGTTGGAATTGAAAAATTCTTTTTGTGTTGGATAGTCCATTTATCGAGGAAGGCTATAGGCTATATAACATCACGCTACGGCTAATAGGAGCGGAGCATAAATGAAAAATGTTACAAAAACGGGAAAAGGTATTTTCTTTTTGAGAGCTTCCGCTGCGTGCGCTGCGAAAACGGTTTAAGTTACGCAAATATCATGTATGAAAGAATTGTTCCTCTTTAAAAGTTCTAAAAAAAAGTTCGCGACAGCATATATCTATCTTTTAAGATTGACTCACTGTAACCTTTTTTTACTGTTAAACTTTTAGGTTAAAAATAATTATTTTTTGCGAAGCTTATTAACCCTTAAGGTATTAATCTATATCTAAATAAATGTGTTTGTCAGAACGGAAATTTAATATAGAATATTTGTGCCGTTTACTCTATACAGTTTAAATAAATATCTTAGAAGATATCGCAATGTAAAAATATCCGCGCGGCAAAATAATTCGCGCGTCGCATTGTAGGTACGGGGGATTCTGGCTGGCCTCCGGGAAATTCAAATTCAAAATATTTACTGCATCATAATGTTTACATGTACAGAGTGTTATAGTATATTTAACAGTAAGAGATACCTATAGTAATTCACACTTTAAAATTATAATCTAAGCTAATCTAAACCATCCAAACTATTTTAATAAGAGGAAAGATAAGATTTTTTGTTGTTACGATTTAGCTTAATTTATGTCGGATAGTCGATATATCGAGAAAGGTTATAGCTATATTTATGTGACGCAGACGAAGTTGCGTGGGTCAGCTAGTGTATGGATATATATCCTTACAAACTTTCGCATCACTATCACTACATAGTACCTATAAAACAAAGTCACTTCCCGCTGTCTGTCCGTATGCGGGTTTTTTAATAAAAGTGATTCAAGAGGAAGGTTTATATGTAAGCACATTCCACCCGTGCGAAGCGGGGGCGGGTCGCTAGTTTATAATATTAGTAGGATATTTCATTCTGCTTAAACCACATGACGTCATTTTGATAGTAGTGTCCTTGATACGCACGTTAATAGTTCCTCTTACACGTGCCGTTACAAATTTGACACGTGTAACGTAGAATTAAGGCTGCTACACACGTTACGATTGGCTTGACGTGTACAGTAGCAGTCATTACACAGATAAGACTGAAAACCAGTCGTCCCTGAGTTGAATACGACAATGTTTATGTTCTTTACTCCAAAATTAGCTCACTGATTTTTTTGTTTTATATTTGGCATGTTTTTTTTTTAAATATTTATTTGACTGTGTACGTAAATCGTAATAAGTATTGTCTTACACACTACTGTATAGAATCTGGTTCTTCTATCCTAACAGACATACGTGTTTCTGAAGAGTTTGACACTAGGAAGTGTCGAAGGGTGGGTATTTTGGAGGATTGGAAATAGTGTAAAACCAAACGATTTTAAAAGAGTAGGTAACCATCTTCTCAATAGCAAACGACCAACCCGAAACGTGCGCCTTTTTGTGGACGTTCTTTATGTGCCCATGTAAGCCTATCTATACTTCTATACTAATATTATAAAGAAGTAAATCTATACTTAATATTATAAAGAAGTAAAGTTTGTGTGTTCGTATATTTGTTAAATTGTAAGGGGTAATCTCGGGATCTACTGAACCGATTTTAAAAATTCTTTCACCAATAGAAAGCCACATTATTGCCGAGTGTCATAGGCTACCTTTTATCCCTGTATTCCCACGGGAACGGGATCTACGCGGGTGAAACCGCGGGACGTCCGCTAGTGTGAAATAAAATGGTTTGATTTTGAAGAATGAGCAAGAAACTCCATGGAATGATTTCATTGGCGGTCTGGTATCTTTTGTATTAAAGGGACAGGTGCAAACATTAGACCCCTCAACTAATGCCAGACCCCTTTTCGGTCTACACTTGGGGTCCGTCGTCGCAACACGTTTTGTCTTCCACTCTTCCTTGCCAACCGTCTTTCTATTCAATTATTTTTTCTTTCTTATAAGTCTTTTATAGTCGTTAACGTGTAACTCCTAACAATGGTGCTTTATAGATGGCATTTGGCGCAATTTATCAATTTATGTTACCGAATAGTACAGTGAGGACCTCGTGGCTAGATTAAAAAAGGCCGCTGGGATCAATATTTAAGTTAAGCCGCGATTGCCAGGGATGGCCTGTGGATAGGTGACCCAGTCGTTTTAGGTAGTCAGTGGATCGAAAATCTAAGGCCCGGTTTCCACCAGAGCGTCTCCGCTTTGGAGCGGAGACGAGAGAAATTACGAGAGACGACAGCGGATACGGAAATCGGCCAATCACATGAGTTAAAATTTACAGCTGCTCTTTCGCCCTTCCTGTGATTATTCGAATTTGGCACATCTCTCCGCTCTGCACTCCGCTTTTGTGGAAACCGGGCCTAACTTGCCGGGATTCGTGGCTAATCCAATCTGATACCGGATCCGTGGAGACAATCCCAAAATACTGATATTCAGCTGCATCCTGAGACTGGAAGCCGACCCCAACATACACACATCAAAAGTGTCTAGGGATCAACATATATTTTGGCAATAACTTTTCTCCTGATTGATATTAATTAAAATTTTCTTTAAGGATTCATCAAATAAAGTGTTTTCGTTTGTCACAGTAACGATAAACCAAGTCACCTTTGCATTAATAAAGAAATTTGCCATTTTCCTAATAAAGGGATTTTTGACATATGAACCACTAACATTAAAGTTCGAAAAAAAGACTGAAATAACAGTTTTCTTTAAAATTTTATTGGGTAACTTAAACAATTAATAATCCGTGTTTCTACCGCGAACACTAACAACACAAGAACATCGGTTTGGCATACTCAAAATGAGTTCATCCAAATCACGCTGTGGAATGGCCGCCCATGTTCGTTGCAACAACAAAAAAAGGTCTTCTTGCGACTGGATATGCTACAGAGAAGAGCTCTGCCGAATATGGAGGGTTCCATATTCGGCAGAGCTCTTCTCTGTAGCATATCCCATGCATGCTCAATCGGGTTCAAGTCTGGCGACTGAGCAGGCCAGGGCAGGACATTGATGTTAGCTGCGGCGAGAGTCTGTCTTACAACTCTTGCGCGTGTGCGGTCGTGCATTATCATGCATTAACTGAAATAAGGGACCGATTTGCACTTGTAGAGGAACGATGACGTCTGATACAATCGTCTCAGCATAAATTTGAGCGTTGAGGTTGCCTCTGATCCAAATCAACTCAGTTCTTCCGCCGATCCAAATACCCGCCCATACCATGATGGTTCCACCACTATAAGGATGGACTTCCTGGCAGGATTTTAATCGCTGTTGGCGTCCAGGGGTTCTCCAGTGTCGTATACGTCTTGTATCCGGTCTCATACCAAAACGAGACTCATCAGAAAAGCACACGAAACGCCATTGTTCTTCTGCCCAATTTCTGTGTTCAAGAGCCCATTGATATCGAATCCTACGATTGTGCATTGCTATAGGTGGTACCCGTAGCGGTCTTCGGGAATGAAGGTTCACTTCATGCAAGCGGTTTCTGACTGTTTGGTCGCTAATTAAGTTCCCTGAAGAGTGATGAAGCCTCACGGCTAACATCATGGCGGTTATTGTTGAAGCTCTTCGAGTTAAGATTTGAATGTATCGGTCTTTTCTCCGTGTGGTGCAGCGATACCGTCCTCCATGGCGCTCAGCCACGGTACCAGTGCTTCGGTAACGTGTCCAAAGTCGACTGATAACACTCTGACTTGTATTCAGAGCTAAAGCCACAGTACGTTGCCAGGAACCAGCTTCTATCATTCCCACGGCTCTGAGCATTTCTTCCCTGCTTAAATGACGTCGCCGCTCCATAATAACGTTGGTTTTAATCAGAAAAATGTGTTATTTCAGTCTTTTTTTTGAACTTTAATGTTAGTGGTTCAAATGTCAAAAATCCCTTTATTAGGAAAATGGTAAATTTCTTTATTAATGCAAAGGTGACTTGGTTTATCGTTACTGTGACAAACGAAAACACTTTATTTGATGAATCCTTAAAGAAAATTTTAATTAATATCAATCAGGAGAAAAGTTATTGCAAAAATATATGTTGATCCCTAGACACTTTTGATGTGTGTAGTTGAGGAAAGACTCAGTAGATCATGTCTCTATATTATGGTCGTTAACTTTCAACAATGGACCCTAAAGATGTCATTTGGCGCAATTTATCAATTTACGTACCGAATAGAATCAGGGTTGATACTAAATTGTAAATGAGATGCTGTTCCACAAACAATGGGGCACTTAAAATCGTGTCCTGTTGTTTGTTTACTACAGGAACTGATGGACGCTACCGAAAGCGCTAAATAGTAGCTCAGTTCTGGACCGACATAATTTAGATTGCCATCGACACGCTAAGAAGAGTTGGCGGGTCAAGCTTTAAATAATCATTATCACCTTTTTTTGTGGGTGGGCCAATCGTCAAATGAGGGGTCCCGGTCTGGGTGGAGCGGAAGGGACTGTCACACTTCTGCTGACTAAAACTCACCCATGTTCTTTCTTAGCCCTTTGTGTTCCGGGGCCGCGGTATTTCTTTCGAAAAACCCACAGCCCCGACGGACTAAAACACACGCATGTTCCTTATTAGCCCTTTGTGTCGCGCCGCGGTATCTCTTACGAACAACCCGTTCTGTGGTGCTGACATCTCTTTGAGACGCGCGTGAAACACGAACGCGCCATCGACACGACCACCACTATAATTTTACCTTGTTTTGTACGAGTTTCCCGTATGAAGAAGATAGACCAGCTTAATTTGGTTATGTGGAAGTAGGGCCACCACTATAACCTGACCTCGTTTTTTACGAGCTTTCCGTATGAAGATAGACCAGCTTAATTTGGTTATGCGTAGAAGTAGGCCCAAGGTTGAATGCTCGAGTAGATATTCGTCATCCAATTAAGATTTGAAGTAACAAGGTTGACCGGAAAATGACCTCTTTGACCCAATTATAGGGAAGTAGATGGTGTTAATGTTTGTCGAATAGCGGATGCCGTGGCAACGCGGCAACGGTCGAAGTAAACGTCTAGTAAATTCGTACGATTTTAACACTTCGGTGACAAATACCAAACTTATGAGTCAAACAATAAAATAAAACCGACTTCGACAAAAATAAAACACAAAAAAGTGAAAAATAAACTTAAGAAGCCAGAAGCTCAAGAAATCAGCTTCTTCAGTCGGTGACTTTTGTTTGTTTGATTTCATGTTTTTGCCACCGACTTCAGAAGCTGATTTTTCTTCTTAAGTTTATTTTTCACTTTTTTGTGTTTTATTTTTGTCGAAGTCGGTTTTATTTTTTGTAAAAAAGTTTTTATTTTTCACTTTTTAGTGGTTCACATGTGCTTACCCCTTCACAACGTACCGGCGTGATGTTATGTTATGAACTGGTGTAAACAATAGACAGACAATATGAGATTTCAGCAATCCCAGTCCATTTGCTATCATTTATTGAGGAGTTCCGTTGCCTATCTCCGAAGTTCTTCATCAGATCTTCACCAAATAGTTTTTATAACCTTTGTAGTGAGTACAGGCGTGATATTATGTTGTGTGATGGCGTAAACAATGCTTAGATATGCTATAGCAACAATCGCGGTTAATCTGCTGTTATTTATTGAAGAGTTCCCCCGATTTCTACAAGATCCCATCATCAGATATTGAAATGGTGACAATGGGACCACACGGGAAGCACCAGCTTTCAAATGAAAAAAGAATCATGAAAATCAGTTCACCCAGTCGCAAGTTATGAGCGAACAAACATAAAAAAAAAAAAAAAAATACAGTCGAATTGATAACCTCCTCCTTTTTTTGGAAGTCGGTTAAAAAGAGAAGTCCTGACTGACTGACTCATCAACGCCCAGCCCAAACCCTTGGACCTAGAAAGCTGAAATTTTGCATAGAGGTTCCCTTTATAATGTAGGAAGGAATAATGTTTATGGAAGGATTTTTCGAAATTCGACCCATAAGGGAGTTAAATAGGGGATGAAAGTTGGTGTGGAAAATCGTCATTTTCACGCGGGCTAAGCCGCTAGCAAAAGCTAGTATTCTGATGTTTGTCGAGCAGCGGATGCCGTGGTTGTGGTAACGGTCGAAGTATACGTAACAGAAATAAGGACCACATTAATTGAATTTGTAAATAAATGTTTCTCGTTTAATCGTTTTTTCTAGCTTCGGTACAGGAAAACATCGTAAGGGAGCCAGTATGCCTGAGAGATTTTCTCGACGACATGTAAAGTCAAGTCAGAGTAATTTATAAATAGTAATTTTATAGTAATAGTAATTAATAGTAATAATTAATAATAATAATAATTAATAGTAATAATAATAATTAATAGTAATTTTATCAACTAATCTATGCCTGTATGGTTTCTTTTTTCATTTTCGTACTATATACGTTACTTATTTACGCCCAAAGATGGTTAAAATTAGTGCTAAAATATGAAAGTTTCGACGCTTATAACTTCCAAACCAATATTTTTTTCCGATTCTGCTTCCATAGAGGCCTAGATAATGACAAGACCAGTTGATAAAATTTTTAATTTTGAACCTACACCGTCAACCAGAGGAGTAATCACCATACTACGTTTGTATGGAAGAATGACTGGCTTGTGCAACCTTAACCACTCGTTATAGAAGATCGTTTCTCAGTTTTTTTTCCTTAGCCTATATTATCCAACTGCTGGGCCAAACCTCCCCATATTCCTTCACTCTTCTTTCTGTACGCACAAGCGACTATTGATGGTAACAGGCTCATCCCTTATTACATACATGGGACTTAAACATAACATGGCTAAATGTTCTAATATTTGTTGAGTACTCGATGCCCTAGCAACGGGCGAAGTAAACGTAACGTTAATTCCGACGATTTTAATTGAATTTTGAAAATAATCGTTTCTTATTTTATACGTATCTAATCTTCATCTTTATATCAACTCTATGATATTTGATATGATATCTAATCTATGTATAATCTTCTATACAAATAAATAAAATTGAAGTGTATGTTTCTCATGCCAAGATAACAGCTTTCAACTGAATTCATTACAAAAAAAAAAACATTTATTTAAATTTTTGTTTGTTAGTCTGTCTATTTGTTTGCTTTAGCAAATCTCCGAAACGGCTGGACCAATTTTGACGGCACTTACTGGTAGATAGCTGATGTCATAAGGTGTAAGTAACACAGTTTACTTTAGTTTAAGAAAAAGTAGAATTCCGTGCAAAAAAATTGAAACCCTTAGAATAGGGGATCGGACTGGGTCAAAATAATATGATTCTGTTTAGTCCGTAAGTTAGATTATCGAAAAATATTGAATACGTGTTTTTTGTTTTATCAAATCAATAAAAAATTACGAAGATAAAACGCGTCAAAGATCTTGGAGTGGGGCTTGAAACGTCACTTGTGTCGTCAAAATGTACTATCATATGACGTCACACGAGTTTTCGAAGCACTGTATCGTCTTCATTTTAAGTTTACGTGAAAAAAGAAAAAATACGTGTCCAATAATTTTTGGAAATCTATCTGACGGACTAATTAGTTTTTTTTTGTCCGATCCCCTATTGTTAACAAAATTCGATGAAAGCAATGATTTTATAGTAATTTCAAGTGGACAATCGTCGCGGTCGCGGGGTATTGCTAAATTAATTGATTCATCATCATCATCAGCCTATAATGTTCCCACTGCAGGGACTCAGGCCTCTCTAGGAGAGAGATGGGCTATAAATCCACCACGCGGGCCCAGCGGGTTGGTAAAACAAATTAATTGATTAAAGCCACTTAAAAAATACGAGAGATAAATATCCGAATACCGATACCTCGAATAAGTTTATTTATTTAAATACTCGTCTAAATAACACCCGCAGTGGTCTACAATGTACAAGGTTAAACTGCGGTTGTCGCGGTCATATTTAATGAATGGGTGACCATATTTGACAAATCGAGAGCATTTTGTCGCATGTGACTTGTAAGTTAATAATAATAATAAAGCTCATTTATTCCATAATTTCTTAACAAATATTTTTACAAATTAATCGTTTATAAAGGGGATAGAACCGATGTGGCATATCAACCTGTCCGCCATTTTGATTTTTTTTCGAAATCGCGGCCCACAATGAAAGTGGTATGTATGAATAGAGGACATACAGACGAACAAAAAATGTCCAGTAACACGATACCTAAAGTGTCACGTTACCGAGATATTTGAAGGTAAAGATCGACAATTGAGTACAACGGCAATCTATAAATATTTAAAAAAATAGTCATAATTACGTTTATAGGCGTTAAATTGTATTCAAATAATCGTACCCAGGTTGATTATTACTATACGCACGAGAAAATCGCTTCGCATCGCAATGAAACGCTATGTTATGGTAGTATGTAATGTACCTACTCTCTTTCAATAACCAGAGGGGCTAGACAAGTTACAACCGCTTCGTATCTATTCTCTTTCTATAATAATGAACGCTTCGGCGCAAGCGCTTGTAGAAAGCGCTAAGTTGGTAGCCAACTTCACAAAACTGAGTCGATCGCTCATTCTCTAGTAAATGTAGACAAAACCTACACTTTAGTCTATGGTGAGCGTATCTACTAACGTCAAACTAACGTCAAAGACACAGTTGTTTACATTATGCGCGGGGTGAAGTTTTGTTTTGAATTGTTAAGAAAGTAACAAATTGATTTAAGTGTTAAAAAAGTAAGTGAAATAAAGGACAAGTTCTTCTTATAATTGGTGTATTATAAAATCACAGCGCGGAATGTAATTTTAAACAATACTGTGTCCAGAAATAATATGATATTCTGCATTTGGATGAAAGATACTTAAATGAAGTGATAACTTTTATAAAATGGAATCGAGATCTCGAGCAGACCCAGAACAGTTCGCAGCTTTATTGGAATTCATGGGAAGGTACGTGCATTATTAGTTATTTCGTGACCTTCCTTTGTTAAAATCTAATATACTTGGGCACTTGAATTATGTTGTACATAAACAATGACGTGATACGCGGCTTGAAATAATACTAGATACTTCTTTCGAAATAATTAAAACAATTATTGTGTTTGACCCTTAGCGCACCACAATATATGTATAATTATAATATTATAAAGTATAGATTTTAAATGTTAAATGGCACCTACAATTCAAAATTATGATAAATAAACAAAACACTTCTCGGTCTCAAGACAGCTGGATCGTACGTATACGCCATTTTTTAGCGTTATCTCCAGGGTCTCGGCTTACGCTACACTAGCGTTCAAATACTTCGCCAACGTTTCGTTTGCGCTTGTCAAAAGTGTGATTTGGCTAGCATTTATATGGGATGTAGCGATCAACGTTATAGAAAGGATCAGATTTCATTCTAACATTTTGAACGATACGATAAGTTGTCAACATGGCTACGTATTTTCTATTCGTTTGTTCTGATCACGTGACTTAGCGTTGCGATGACGTCACTCCCATACATTTGACTCGTTTTCTACTAACGTTTACGCTTGTAGATTGTCAACTTGGCTAAGCCTGCTGTAATAATAATAATCAACGCCTGTAGACACGTAAAAAGTTTATTTTTTATGTGCTCATTGTATTCGTATGTCCATCTTTACCTTCAAATATCTCGGTAACGTGACACTTTGGGTACCGTGTTACTGGACATTTTTTGTTCGTCTTTATGTCCTCTATCTGTACATACTACTTTCATCGTGGGCCGCGATTTCGAAAAAAAATCAAAATGGCGGAGGGTCGATATGCCAGCTCCCCTACAAAAAAGTTCAAACCCCTTTTATTTGGATATGAATCCCTTTTGGGTAAAAGCCTCCTCCATCCCGTGCCAATTTTCCCTGTTTTGGGCCAACTTTGACTTGAAAGGTGATGGATTTCATGTTGATGGATGAAGAGGGGGACGAAGGTCAAGGTCAAAGAAAAGAAGGATGTATTGTGTGAGGAATGATATGAAAGAGAAACGAGTAAATGCCACCGTGACGTCTAACAGGGAAGATTGGAAAAAGAAAACATGTTGCGTCGACCCCAAATAGAATAGGACAAGGGCTGGAAGATGATGACGAGAGCATTTAAGACGGTCAAACAGATCTGTAAATTAAGAGCTTATAATGTGTAAAAGTATATGATTCACTGCAGTAATTAAAATCAGAAAAATATATGGTATTCTTCAGGATATATGCTAGTGACATAGTGTTGTGAAAACATAATACAACTTTGCTCGATAGAAAAAGATCGCGAAGATACCTCTAAAAATTTCTTTTAACGAGTAAAAACCATACTAAAATACATGTCATCATTCTGATTTTTTTGCCAAATAATTCTACAAGCAACATACTAAAATCATACCGCCTTATTACAAAAGGTAGTTAAACCTGGTTTAACTTGGACTTGGTTTATCTCGCATGCCGTCACTTTCTTTTGAATATTTTTGAAGTGAGACGTCATGCGTGACAAACCAAGTCTAAGTTAAACCAGGTTTAACTACTTTTTGTAATAAGACGGATAGTGTTTTACTTTTTTAGTCCAATCCATATTCGTAGCGTCGTTAAGTCGAGAAATCGTAAACTTTCTGTAATAGATTTTCAGCTTTATTTCAACAGCATAAGGTTCAAAATCTATTAAAGAAAGTTTACGATTTTACGAGTTAGCGACATTCGTAGCGTCGTTGTTAGTGTAGAGACTGCAGCCCCAGGAGCCTGAATGCGACTAATCAGACACAATTAATTAACTATTGTCACAAGAGAAGAAAAAATGAATCATAACAGTTATTTTAGGTTAAACATTGTGTCTCAAGTGACATCATATAATATTCAGGGTAACATCCGCAGCTCGACCCCACTGCTGGGTTAGAGACGAGTAGCAGACTTTGAAAGGCTGTTTTGTCTTTACATGAAACAACTTTCGGTAAACATTATTTTATTAGACCCCGGACCAAGGGTTTCTTACAAAAACTTCCATGTACTCCTGTAAACTTTATACCTACTTACAATATGGTTGCTATTAGCTTGCTCGGATAAACTTCCCTTTAAGGACCAACGATTTCGAAGTCCATATTTTTATTGTAGATAGTACTCATAAATAGAAAGCTTTTCTTAACAAATTTTCAAGGTACACGGATGTACAGTGGGGGGTGGTCAGGTTCAGTGTCTTTAACCATGGATATCTAAATAACCATGGGGTTCCGGAGGGTGGGGATGGTCCTGGGGAGTTACAGCCCCCCTCCCCACTTATCCCCCAATCCCTCCTCGCCTCCATAACTGAAAATTTAACCGCTTGCTTGTAGAATAACTGTGAAACAACTTAATAAAATCTTACCTGAGGACGCTTCATTGTAGTATACACTTATGCGTTCAAGTTGCAAATCGCTCTCCCCTTTGTAATACCCGTTAGGGTCGATACCATGCTCGTCCGATATGATCTCCCAGAACTGTTGGAAAATTAAATAATACTTTTTTTAGAATAAAAAAAAAACAAAAAACTTGTCAGTGGCTGTCAGTCTCATGTACTGTTAACAACAGCAGTAGCCTAACATTTTGGAATTTTAATTATTTTATGTACAGTTGAACAAGCTAATAAGTATACAGCCAGCTAACTTGCATTTTTAAGATTATACAGATGCATTTAGAGATGCAAAACGCTGTATAAAACAAAATTGCAATTAAGTAATAGTCTTCAGTGCACTACTAGAATTATTATAAAGATTTATGGCTATATTATACTTATTAGCTTGTTCGACTGTAAAATAATAATGGATGCTTTTCCATTATTATTTTTAATATTTCAGAAGATTTTAAAAATATTCCTTACTCTACTGAATGTGTTAGTAACAAGTAGTATCGAACAAGATTTTATTAAAAAAAACTGCTTTGAAACTTTGAGTGATGTTAATCTATTTCTGATGCTGACTGTACTTTTCGTCTGTTTATTTACCTGTTAGTCTTCCATAGACAATGAATAAAAAAAATGTAAGTATATTTGAAAAGGCCCCTTTTAAAGTCAATAGGTATTAGTATTATAGCCCTAGTTCTTATATACCGCGCTAGATTTTAACTCATAAGATATTACGCGTAGTGTTGAGAATCTAACACAGGGCATTCCATGGCGTCCAAAATAGGACTGTTGTTGGATTTTCTACAATAAATTGGCGTCAGGCTGTGCGTTGAAAATCCAATGCGCGGTAAAAAATTCTTCGTCAGGACAAGGACTAAAAATGTCCTTGACCAATAATTTATAGACAAAAAACAACGAAAAAAAACAGCTAAAACATTTACCTACTGATATACCTACCTACTGTGAAGACACTAGATACTAAGTTTTATTTACAAAACAATTTCTAAACAAAAGGGCTTAGGAGCTTAATGTACTACGTCAAACGCGAGTTTTGTAATGCGTAAAATAGTACATTACTGCAGCGGCCAGCAACAGAGGCATTCGCCTCGGCCCACATGCGTAAGTCCATCAATGCCTAGTTGTGGCCAAGGCTTGTATAGTACTTTTCTCAAATAATGCGAGGAAATTAAATACAATTTACTTTTCAAAATCACATACAACAATAATTTTTCACGCGTTAAAGAGTTCAGCCAATTCGAAATTTAAATAAAACCTTTTCTCAAACATGCTTGGAAATTTGAGCATTATTTTGACAACTTCTTCGAGATAAATCGAAATTGCTGTACTGGCCAGATACATGTGGGCCGAGGCGAAGCCGAGGCACACATACGTAAGTCCATCAATGCCTAGTTGTGGCCAAGGCTTGTATAGTACTTTTCTCAAATAATGCGAGGAAATTAAATACAATTTACTTTTCAAAATCACAATAATTTTTCACGCGTTGAAGAGTTCAGCCAATTCGAAATTTAAATAAAACCTTTAATAAGTCACCTCCTTGGTTGCTATGGTTCAGAGTAAAAGATCGTTCCATTTTTAAATAACACGACAGATATGAGTTTAGTATGTAATTTATTTGGCCGCTAAACACGATAGATATGGATTTTCATACAACTTTTGCCGGCCGCTGGTCGCATGTATCTGGCCAGTACAGCAATTTCGATTTATCTCGAAGAAGGTTGTCAAAATAATGCTCAAATTTCCAAGCATGTTTGAGAAATAGTACATTACTGCAGCGGCCAGCAACAGAGGCATTGATGGACGAACGTGTAAATGTGGGCCGAGGCGAAGCCGAGGCACACATACGTAAGTCCATCAATGCCTAGTTGTGGCCAAGGCTTGTATAGTACTTTTCTCAAATAATGCGAGAAAATTAAATACAATTTACTTTTCAAAATCACATACAACAATAATTTTTCACGCGTTGAAGAGTTCAGCCAATTCGAAATTTAAATAAAACCTTTTCTCAAACATGCTTGGAAATTTGAGCATTATTTTGACAACCTTCTTCGAGATAAATCGAAATTGCTGTACTGGCCAGATACATGCGACCAGCGGCCGGCAAAAGTTGTATGAAAATCCATATCTGTCGTGTTTAGCGGCCAAATAAATTACATACTAAACTCATATCTGTCGTGTTATTTAAAAATGGAACGATCTTTTACTCTGAACCATAGCAACCAAGGAGGTGACTTATTAATAGTACATTACTGCAGCGGCCAGCAACAGAGGCACTGATGGACGAACGTGTAAATGTGGGCCGAGGCGAAGCCGAGGCACACATACGTAAGTCCATCAATGCCTAGTTGTGGCCAAGGCTTGTATAGTACTTTTCTCAAATAATGCGAGGAAATTAAATACAATTTACTTTTCAAAATCACAATAATTTTTCACGCGTTGAAGAGTTCAGCCAATTCGAAATTTAAATAAAACCTTTAATTAGTCACCTCCTTGGTTGCTATGGTTCAGAGTAAAAGATCGTTCCATTTTTAAATAACACGACAGATATGAGTTTAGTATGTAATTTATTTGGCCGCTAAACACGACAGATATGGATTTTCATACAACTTTTGCCGGCCGCTGGTCGCATGTATCTGGCCAGTACAGCAATTTCGATTTATCTCGAAGAAGGTTGTTAAAATAATGCTCAAATTTCCAAGCATGTTTGAGAAAAAGTATTATGTATAGGATTCACTGCATTAATCAAAATCAGAAAAATATATGATTTTCTTCAGGATTTATGCTAGTGACATAGTGTTGTGAAAACATAATAGAACTAACTTTACTCGATAGAAAAAAATCGCGAAGATACCTCTAAAAATTTCTTATTTAAAACGAGTAAAAACCATACTAAAATACATGTCATCGTTCTGATTTTTTTGCCAAATAATTCTACAAGCAACATACTAAAATCATAGTGTTTTACTTTTTAGTCCAATCAATAGTTTTTTTTTTAAATCGCAAAATACCACTAATTTCGTACTATTCGGCCGCAGCGAAAGACATACAACCGCTTTTTTTTTGTAGTGCAACTTTATCTAACAGTATTTCAAGCGAAGTTTGATCCACCACAAATAGGGTTGCTAATCTGAGGTAGCCTATGAAACATAAACATGTAAAATTAAAATTTTGTTTTCAGTAACGACGTTTTTTTGTTTTCATTTACGGAATTTAGTTCAACTACTCTACAAGAGATGGCGCTAAATGAAATTACACCGCAAAGCGACGTACTGCGACAAAAAACACGTTTCACTAAATTCATGTTATTTTTCGGAAAGTAGGTCACCAAACAATAATTTTAGGGTGCAACGCATCTGCATTGAAAAGTGGCAGGTAACCTCTTTCAAGCACTTTCTTTATGTTCAAGTTTATCGAAATACCCGGCATGGCCTAATTCATAATTTATCAGTTACTTGTCTAGGTATTGTAGGTACTAATAAAAACGACCTTGGGATTTCATTTACATCATCGCCCGTTATTGATACCAAAACTAAGCCCTTTATAAAATGTCGTTAGGCAAAGATAAGGTATTTCCAATGATTAATTTTATGTCCATTAATGGACCAAGTACTAACCCACGATGGTCCATCTTCGCCGCAGTCAACTTTTTTCACGATATTTCATTAGTTTTCTTTAAGCAAATTGAATTTCGAACGTTATTACAGGTATTTCCTGTCTCTTACCAAATAGCGCTACTCATCACTTTGTCTCGTAGAAAATATACTGGAAAAATTGTACTGACCTTGGATCCGATTTGATTTCCACATTGTCCAGCCTGTACATGCACTATTTCACGCATTTTGATTAACTTTTACTCGGTTATATGAACCTTTTGGTATAATAGGTTCGAAACCGCACGTTGTTCAAATTTAAAGTAATATTTTATCAAAGTTTTATCGAGCGCTCAGTTCCCAGTAAATGTTGATTGTCGAGTTAACAGTGTTGCCGCGTTAGAGCTTTACACCGTTTGCGGGAGCCGGTAAATTTAGTAGCCAGGTGAAATAAATTGTGTGTTAAAAAGCATTAAATCGACTAATCGTGGTAGTTTTTAGTAGATTTGGTTTTAGAAGAGCCAAAAACGTGCTCATTGTTTAAATAATATAGACTAGGTACGTATTTTGTTGACGATTGCACATTTTTATAGGTATCTTCCTTTTCATTTGTGTTTAAGTTAATAATATATTTTACTTGGATGTGTAGTTAGGTGCCTAAATATAGATTTTTTCTAAAATATTAGGATGGATAGAAGCGTTTTCTGTTTAACTTTTTGTAAATGTCTATTTGTGGATGATACCGCAAGTTTGACACACTGCATGGCTTAAAGTTGCCTTCTCAGAGTTCTGGATGGGTGGCAGTACTGGCAGTGTGCTTGGTGCACACATCAACCGAGTTCGATCTTACTATTACGAATACATAAATGTAATTTTTAATACGCATGGCCAATATACAACAGCAGCGTGGATATCAACCAAGAAAGGGAGTAAGTATATTTAATTCCAATCATTAGCAACCCCAACTGATAACTAATGCAGCAACTGATAAAGATAACTGATAAGGTTTCACGTATTACAATCCTATGCCAATGACTTATGACCCCTCCGTACAAGGAAAATCTTTGATATCAGAGGTTTTTCTGGGTTTTTCACATTTGTGAAAAAAACCACAGACTTAGATCTTTGTTTTCTTACAAAAATGTTTCCTAAAACAGTTCCAGTTAACATGGACGTTTAAATTGCTCATTGAGTCAACAATTTAGCCGGAATTAAGGTGTGGCATTGTATTAAATACTGGTTGCTTGTATTTCGGAGATTACAAGTTGAACTTTGTCGCTTGAAAAGGAATGTCAATGCCACGTGCTGTAAGATTGGCGGGAACACAGACTTTTAAAGAGACTCTTTATATGTCTGTGGGCGGGAATAATAGCTATTTTTGTGTTTGTATAATCGTGAAATAAAAAATATAATCGTGATATACTAGGTATGTCAAAAAAGGGATAAGTATTGGTAGAGTAATTTCAGGCGCAACTCGCCGGCCGGTACACGATAACAGGCCGGTACTCTGATCCTGAACCCGTCTGACAATGTGGTCAAATAAAAATTCGAGCCTGTCAGAAGCTATGGGAGTCTTGGAGCATTGGCTTGCTCTCCAAAGTCAGAACTGTTTTAACTATTATTCTATTCAGTATTGTATTACTACTTTTTTCCTCACCGCTGATCAGTCTAGATTTCGGTTCTGTTATTTAATCACGATCTCATCATTAGTTTTAGTTTAAAGGGACCTGAAACAAGAGAACTGAACATTCTGGGCATGGACTCCTTTCTTAAATGTGGCTGTTAAAGTTATTGCCTGTGCCGAGGCTATATATCCATGAATAAAACACAACACTGCCGGTCAAATGTCATTTTGACATTATTCGTGGTACGGTCGAAAACCAAGTTCTAAAAAGTCAAGTCAAATAAAAAAATAAAAAAAAAACAATTAAATATTTAGTTTTATTTAGTTACTATTTTGAGAGTGTAAAATAGAGTCTTTTTTTATTTATTTACTAAATATTATCTCATTTTGAAATCTAAAGCTATTTTAGTACTATGGTTTTATTTTTTCTTGACCTAAACCGTCTTCTTTTCAATCTTAATTCTTACTTTCGAACGCCAACCATAACATTGCAATGTCAATCAAGTTTAATGTTCTTGCAAACTAGCAATAATTTATTAAAAACAAAGTCATATTTACAATTAAACTATGTAATCAGCAAAACTAAACACACGTACAAACTAAACCACCCGTTCAAAAACCGTAAAATGATAAATACAACCCAAAAAATGACAAACCAAACATAAACATGAAGTTTTTACGAGTTTTTCTCACTTTGGCGATCATTCTAACCGCTCATATTGGAGATTATGTTGTGTTCCGATCAAAATACTCAAGTTCCTTAACATTTCGCGCCATTGCAGACAGTTTGGTGCATGCAAGCCTTGGATTTTTATCATCTCTGATATTTTTTAGCCATGAAAATAATTTAAATTTACAGGCCAGTGTATTAAATGTGACATTCTGCACGATTGTGTCATCTCTTATTGATGTTGACCATGCGTTTGTTGCTAAGTCTATATATTTGAAGGTGAGTTAAAATGATGACATACTTTTCAATGACTCATAGTGGTTGAAGTGTAATATTTTAAAGAACACCTACATTTCTTCAGTTCATCTTTCACTCCTATCCAGCTTGTCCCTCTGTTGTCCTCCCCCAGCAACGCCCTAGTCGAAGCTCGCACTCCACAGGCCCTTAGCATGCTGTCACTTAGTTTACAAGTTTTTTGCCCCTGGCTGGAGGCCTAACACTCAATGCACCCACTGGATAGTCTGCTTAAGTAGAAGCCAGCTTCATAAGTTGACCAGCAAGATACCATTTAAAAAAAATACAGTTCTGCGTTTGTTGCCTCTCCTATTACTAAAGGTTAAAAAGCAAAATTAACATAAAATAGGTTAAAAGAAACTCCTTGTTTATTAGGAGTTGGAACAACTTAGCAGCACTATTACACTATGCATATATACATCTAAATGGCATCCAGACCCAAGACTATTTTTTTAGTAGTCCACCCACAAGTCCTATGTTAAAAGGGTGCGAGCCTATTGCCGTGAACCGGGCCCAAATCCAGACGCCAAGGCTGCTACTAAGAAATTCGTAATAGGAAGACCCAATAACGTTTTCCCTGACCTGAGAATCGAACCGAGGACTCAGCACTCGCACTTGCAATCACTAGACCAGGCAGTCTAGTCACCATTCTCTTGCCCTTATCCCAATTCATTTGGGGTCGGCGCAGCATGTCTTCCTCTTCCATACTTCTCTGTTTCTCGTCATCTCATGAGACACCTCCTTTCTTACCATATCATTTATTTAAACTTCATGCACAAACGTGGTACATAGGCGGACTTAAAGCCACAAGGCATTCTCTACCAGTCAACCTTAGGGTCAAATAGGACAGCATTGTGGTAGAGTGCAGAAATAAATAAATTAGGAGAATACTATTTTGTTAACATTAATCATCATTCTTAACACAGTCCATCCATAGTTTATTTGGTCTTCCTCTACTCGTATACCCTTCCACATTCATATTTAAAACCTTCCTCACGACATTTTCCTCATTCCTCCGCATCACATGCCCATATCCAGACCAGGCAGTCTAGTATAGGGTTGCCTACTTTTATTAGAATAGATAGAGTATTTCTGATTTCAAAGGAGGTAAATAAAGAGTACGGACTTTCAAAAAAGAGTATTTATTTAATATTTCTAAAAAACGTATTTTTTTTGCACATAACAAATTTTTTCATTGTTTTTAAAATAATTGTACCTAGGACTCCAAACATTTTAACTTTAAAATATAGATCAAGAGCTCATTATTAATTAATTTCAAGCTCTGTTTCTCTCTTCCCGCCACTTCACATTCTTGATCGAAAAGACTAGTGGCGGGAACAGAGTGTATTATATTATAGCTAATATATTTTTTTGAACAACCAAATTCGTCAGGACATTTTTAGGGTTCCGTACCTCAAAAGGAAAAAACGGAACCCTTAGTGCATGTTTACGTACAGGCGGGGCGTCGCGCGGCGCGTGCTGCGTTTTTAATTCAAACACATGGCGATGTATGAAAAAGTTAACGATTTCAAACGTCGATTTTACATAAGCAATTTTTCGTTCGTTACTTTAAAATGCAGTGATTGTTGCGGTGGACCCGTCTCTCAGTAAATTAATAAAAAAACACTAGACGAGCCTTCTGCACGCGCCGCGCGACGTCCCGCGTCTCCGTAAACGAGCACTTATAGGATCACTCGTGTGTCTGTCTGTCTGTCCGACCATTTCCCCCTCCCCTTATCTCCGAGTCCGAAACTACTGAGCCTAAAATTCTGAAAAAATACATAAATTAGTTCAACACGTATAGATTACAGGAAAACCTATACGAAGTCTAAGTAAGTCGGAACCCTTCGTGTCCGACTTGCACTTGGCCAGTTTTTTTTAAAATAAATTGCCATTTTTCTACAGTGGACTTTTGCGTAAAATCTATGTTATTTAACAATTCATCTTGGACTTCTTTTAAAATTATAACTTCTGAATATAAACTGTTCATGTGATGTGAGTCTTCGTAAACTAAGTTTGCCTTCTATAATTTGTTCTAAATGATTAAATTCAATATTAGTTCTTAAAGATATTTTATTTGGTGAAGAAAGTTAGTTATCACTACTAAAATCAAACCATTTTTGTAAATAAATCAAACATTTGTCCATACACAATGAAAAATTCGTGTTAATTTTATTAAACAAGTTATGTGATGATTGTTCAATAGGTTTTAATTTCTGTTTTGTTGTAAAGCCAAAATATTCGTCTTTCTGTCTTTACCTAAAAACATCTACAATAGGGGATCGGACAGGGTCAAAATAATATGATTCTGTTTAGTCCGTAAGTTAGATTATCGAAAAATATTGAATACGTGTTTTTTGTTTTATCAAATCAATAAAAAATGACGAAGATAAAACGTGTCAAAGATCTTGGAGTGGGGCTTGAAACGTCACTTGTGTCGTCAAAATGTACTATCATATGACGTCACACGAGTTTTCGAAGCACTGTATCGTCTTCATTTTAAGTTTATGTGAAAAAAGAAAAAATACGTGTCCAATAATTTTTGGAAATCTATCTGACGGACTAATTAGTTTTTTTTTGTCCGATCCCCTATTATGACAGAGTTACCTTCCAAAGATTTAATAGTTTTGTGAAATATATTTTAAATATGGGTGGCAAAATTTAAGTAAACAATTATATCATGCTCACAACAACAGATTTTGAACTACCTTATTTATGGCAATGTGGCTTGGGGAATTGGGGATACCAACATAATAACAGTAAATGGTCTATTTTTTGTTTATGATAATGGGATTGCATAATATTACATGACTAGCACTATCTAGTATAGTAAACATTGTGTAAAATAGAGTATTTTAGCATACTCTATTAGTCTTATAGATTCTAGAGTACGCCTACATGATATAGAGTACAATACTCTATTTTAGAGTACGGTTGGCAACCCTAGTCTAGTAGTCAATTTAAATAAACTAATTCAAATATTTCTCTTCTATTACAGGACATGACAAACCTGAAAAGCAGAGGAATCTTCCATTGCACAACCTTTTGGCTACTCCTGACTTCCATAATTCTGATATACAGCTACGTAGAAAAAAAACTAAACATCTACCTTTTATGCTTCATGCTCATTCTTGCCTATTCTAGTCATCACCTAAGAGACGGGAATAGAAGAGGTCTATGGTTCTACCCGTTTGGGAGCTCACCGCCCATAGAGAAAAATTTGTACCTTTTTCTTTTGGCGGTGTTGCCACATGTAATAGCTTGTGTTTATCATATGTGTAAAGGAGGTTTTACTAAAAGTTTTACAGTTGATTATAGTCTGGATGTTTAGATTTTTTAATAAATATTTAATATTGCATTGTCACTAGAGTCACTACTGCTGTGCTAAACCTAAAAGCGGTATCTCAAAGATAGCCAGTTTCGAGCGAATACAAGTTTTGCAAACATACTTTATTAAACACATTACACACTGTTTTATTAACGTGTTCAAATAGAAACTGTTACTTGGCGTAGTTCACGAGATAAGTACCTATTTTTTAAGGTACCTAATGCCATTAATTAAAATAAAATATAGGTTGTTTTCAAGATACTGCTTTTAAATTATGCTTAGCAAGGCAGAGTGTTCTCGTTAAGTTCCTAAAGCAGGCCTACATGTATGTATTGTAGATATTTTTTAAGGGATCAAATGCCATTAAAATTGTTTTTAAGATACTGCTTTTATGCTTAGCAAAGCAGAGTGTTCTATATGTCGATATTATATAAAATTTTATATGATGTAATGTAACATATCGTTTAGAATGGACACTGATGCAGAAACGGTTACCAATTTACCATGCTGTTATTAATTACCCTTGAAAGTTCCTCTTTTTATATCAGTACTAGCTGATGCCCGCGGCTTCACCCGCGTGGCTGTCGTTCAAATTACTTATATACTAAAACCTTCCTCTTGAATCACTCTATCTATTAAAAAAAACCGCATCAAAATCCGTTGCGTAGTTTTAAAGATTTAAGCATACAGACAAACAGACAGACAAAAATAGCGACTTTGTTTTATACTATGTAAGGATTACCAAAGAGTAACGTTACCCAGTATGAACTGAGTTGTGGACATAATTAGTCTTTGGTTGTGGACGTCAGATAGGCAGTCGCTCCATGGAAAAACCCCTACCCCTACCCAAAAAAAGAAACAAAATAAAATTGTGAATGGGTACAAAGTAAAACACCATAAAATAAAACTTTAATAAAAAAAATAGGTAAAAAAACTTTTTAAGTTAAACGGTTTTATGTTAAACATACATTGCAATGTTTAAGATAAATGTACTAAAAACCAAAAAATAATAAAATAGATACAGTCGTGGGAATTATAAACATATGCATAGACTAGACTAAAATAAAACCGTGGGGCACGTCAATTGTCTGCCCCACGGTTTTATTGTCTTGCCCCACGGTTTTATTTGTGTATCTATTTTATTATTTTTTGGTTTTTAGTACATTTATCTTAAACATTGCAATGTATGTTTAACATAAAACCGTTTAACTTAAAAAGTTTTTTTACCTATTTTTTTTTATTTTCTAGTTTTTATTTCGCATTCTGTTTAATTCATTTAGTGCTTCATTATTGCAAGGTTTATTGGCTGTTAGTTTATTGATAATTGTAAATTAATTAATTCTAAATTTTATTGTACTTGTTGAGACCTTTCATTTGATACCCATGTTGATGGGATTGATAAAACCTAAGTTATCCGCCATTTTGTAGAGGCCGCCTTCTTGGATTTTAATTTTATATAGTACATTGTATTATACTGGTTGAGCACTTTCATTTGATACCCATATTGATGGGATCGATAAAACCTACGTTATCCGCCATTTTGTAGCGGCGGCCATCTTGAATTTATAATATGACAATATATTAGATATTTTAATATTATTTAAATTAAAACACTCATGTCAGGGGACCGCTTCATATTTAAGTAGGTACATTAGGTATTTAGGTAATCCGAGTGGTTCAAAGATATATTTAAGTGTACATAGATATTGAGCAGTCCCCCGATATGACAAAATGACACCTTTCAAACAAAATGTTAAACAAAATACTGGTATTCAGCTGCATCTGGTTTGACTGGAAGCGAATTCCAATATAGTTGGGAAAAGGCTAGGCAGATGATGATGACTGTTGAATGTTTCTGTGTGTTTGGGGGATTCAGTACCTACATCATACTGAACCCCCCTCGGGTTCAGTATGATGTACTGAAAATGGTACTTAGTAACTGTTTTTTGTGTCGGTGTCCCTTCTAACCTGTATAAAAACGCAGTAGGTATTGAATTAGGCCGTATACAGAAAGAAAGCTGGTAGCCGGCGCCGATCTAACAGCGCTTATCGGCGCTCGTAGATTTCATTCAATTTGTCGGCGACGTTCGGCGCTTATCGGCGCTTGTTCATATAAATGCCTGCGCTGGTTACCTGCATGGACCAGTTCCTATAAGCGCTGGAAGGCTGCTAGCTTTCTTTCTGTATACGGCCTTACCAACACTCGGTCCAGTGCGGAAAGTTGAAACTTCAATGGAGGTTGCCCGTCGGGGCTGCGGATTATCGAAAGAGATAACGTGGCCTCGGCACAAGGGCAAAGAAGGAACATGGGTTTGGTTTTTAGTCAGTAGAAGTCTGACACTCCCCTTCGCTCTGCCCAAGAGCGAGGCCCATTTGATGATTTTCCACCCTGACCCACCAAAAAAAAAAAGGTTGTTTGTTAATGAGAACTGATAAGATTTTTATTGTTTTTTAATGAATACTAAAAGTTAAAACATTTAAAAAGTCATATTTTCAAGTCATTTAGATCGGACTAAAACTATTTTTTTATTGATAGTCAAAACAATGAATAAAAATTGTTTACTCAATTACTTACAAATTATTTAAAAAAATGTAATAGTTGTGATCAGTTATTTGATTAAATTCACATTCCTTCCTGACTTAGTAAGCACTTGTTTAAACAATGTGCTGTTAGATAAATAAATTGTGTATTTTTAAATAGATTTTTACAAAATTACACATTTTTTATTTTATTTTTTAAAGCCTTTGCTCTTACCAGACTAGAAGACCTCGTGGCTTGATAATAAAAGCCGCTCTAGGATCAATCTTCAGGTTAAGCTGCGCTTATCTTGGTTGGTCGTTGGATGGGTGACCACTCATTACATACCGAGTTTCCTCCGTGCCTCGGAAAGTAAGCTAAGCCATTGTTCCTAGCATTTGTGGATAGGTCAGTCGTTTCAGGGGGTCTAAAACGGCCACTTTAGCAGATCATAATATGAATTGCGTTAAAAAGTTTAAAAATGACATCGAGTTACAAGTACTAACGTACTAGAGAAGACACCAAAAATTCCTACTTTGTCAGTTGTCCCGTTCAACTGCGGCGATCGCGCCGCACCGTCGCCGAAGAAAACGCGTAAGTGCCGTGATTTACATGGCGCTTAAGACCGGAAACTGAACTAATTTACTACTTTTCTTTAACTTGTGGTAAATTAGTTACGGTTTAGACGAATTGTTATTATTTTAGCGCTGCAGCGAACTAAAGATTCAAATTACGAAATAGGACAATTCAGTTATTTGACGTAGCTTCTCTAGTAGGTACGTTAGTACTTATATCTCGATGAAAAATGAACTTTTCTTATTAGTAACTGCGTCATAATCATGAATTCATCATGTGATCATTAGGATGAATTCATATTATGATCTGCCAAAGTGGGCGTTTTAGACCCCCTGGTACCTAGTCTGACAAGAAGTCTTACCAAGTGGTATCGTATTAATTACCCAGTACTAACGGCTTGTGGATACTTGTGAAGGACAGATAGGCAGTCGCTCCATGTAAAATACTGGTATTCAGCTGCATCCGGTTAGACTGGAAGCTGACCCGAACATAGTTGGGAAAAGGCTAAGGCAGATGATAATGACTTATTTGCCCGACTACAGCAAAGTCAAAAGGAAGGGTAATGATTATTTAAATATTTTTTTTGTATTTTCAAACTACAGTTTTCACATTTTGAAATGTTACGCTTTTGGCCTAAAATCAAGCATAGGTAGAAAATGGAGTTCACGATATAAATCGTAAACCGACTTCTGTAAAATAAAGTAGGTAGGTACTAGGTTTAGTCTCTACCAAATTCAAATTATCCATTTTTATTTGTATGCAGAGGCATACAAATAAAAATGAGCGCAAGTCATCTATAGCCACGTATGGCCACGACTCGGAGGCGGGTTGTCGGCACACACACGAATTATTGTTCGACCCATATGGTGGGTTCTTGCCACCGAAAGTGTTGATTTATAGGGTGTAAAAGTGCTCTTAACGAAACCGCTATGTACGTGTTCTCCACGTCATTGCGATACCTAATTTTTTTTGTTCAGGACCATACCTGGGAGCCTCTTAGTTACGGAGATATTGGAGGTCAAAGTTCTGTTTTAATTAGTTTTTTTTTTAATATTTATTTTTATTTTTAACCTATTAACTATTCAAAGCATGCATAAACACAATGTTTTGAGTGTCCTGCATTGAGTTTTGCCGTAAAATGTGATTTTTCTCAACAAAAAAAAAGTTATTTCCCACCAATAATTTTTGCGCAGGGTTAATTATAGTTTGATGTACAAAATGATTGGTTGAAGGCTACGTGAAGGGTTCGTTTACACCCTGTATTTTAAATACACTCCATTTTCTACCTACTCTTAGCACAGATGAGATTAGTGTTAAACCTAATTTACTTTTTAGTCTGTACATTAAATGAGCTACGAATGTAAAACATATCTTTAGAGAAACTGTTATAAAGTCAATTTTAATATTTTTGAGTGTTTTCTGTAACTTCAACTCTCGAGTTAGTAAAACCACAGGACTCCTATTAAAAAAAAACATCTTTGGTAATTATTTCATATCATTTATTTTAAACTAAATTACTCCAATTATGAGGTGACTGCTGGGATGACGAGTAATACCTACAGGGTGTAAGGTACAGCACTCCGCAAACTGAATCGTGTAATCGTATTCCACCGGATTTTTTTCTCCAGAAAATTTGTTTTTTTTTAATGACATTTTCCTTTATTGCAATGTAAAATTAAATTATCTCTACAAAGCAGTTTATGTAAAGAATACGCCTAAAATAAAAATAACCCAACAATGTTGAAATACTTTAAAGAACGACGCGTGAAATCAGCTGTTCACTTCCTGCCTAACCAGAGTTCATCGAACTAGTCGTCGCGCTTGCCGTTCGCTATGCGTGTAACAATACGTTGCGTCTGTGCATGGAAATAAATCAAATCTAATTTATTGGATTTCCATAACGTTCCTGAAATAATTTCTTGTACTGGTCATCTAGGTACTAAATTCACCCCATCAGTTTGTGGAGGGCTGTCCCTTACCCCCTGTACGATAAGGACAAGCGAATGATGAATATTATGTTACTGTCCAGGCCATACAACACTCTCTATCCAGTCGATGTAGCTAGAGACTCTGGTATACACAGCAGGTTTTCCTTTTTCTGCACATTTTTTCCCGAAAGACGTGAGTCCTACTACGTGGAATATGCAGCTGTTATCCTTGGATACCACTTGGACGGGGCCGCCGGAATCACCCTGAATAAAAGATAAAAGAAATAGATAAATATTTCTTTCAAGCAGTCGTACGGCGTAGGTGCACCATGTTTTAATTTTAGAACTGAATTAGAACTTGTTTTCATTATCATCATTTCAGCCGTTTAGCCGAAAGACGTCCACTGCTCGACATAGGCCTCCCCCAAGTGTCGCCAGCGGATCCCCGCAACCTTCACCAGGTCATCGGTCCACCTAGTGTGAGGCCTTCCAACGCAACGGCTTCCGGTTCGCGGTAGGCACTACAGAACTTTTCAGCCCCATCGACGGCCATCCGTTCTGCGAGCAATGTGCGCCCTGCTAACAACCACTTAAGTTTGGCAATTTTTCGGGCTGTGTCGGTAACCTTGGTTCTCTTGCAAGGAGACTCCGAGGATAGCCCTCTCCATTGCTCTTTGAGTGACTTTGAGCTTTCTGATGAGGCCCATTGTGAACAACCACGTTTCGGTCCCGTATGTGGAAAGAAGTTTACATAAATTAAATTCGTGAAGCAGCCGCTTGTCACGGTTGTCTTTTGTAGATCTTTGGCAATCGTGACGGGTAGACTGTGGCCCGAAAATCTGACAACCAGTTTTACCAATATCGTTGTACGGACTACCCAGTTCCTCTGAATGGGTTGAGGAGGTCACACAAGCAGTCGTTCCACGTAAAATATTCGCATCTGGTTAGATCGGAAGCTGACCCCAATATAAGTACTTAGGAAAAGCCTTACCTGGCAAGTATCTTGACCACCGCTCAATTGCCCAATGCACATCTGTGAGTCTGAGAATCCCATCCAATTTCTAAAGAAAGTTCCCTTCAGTGTGTTGTTACAGAATTCTACGTCTAAAATGGGCAGCGAGACCTTTTGCAGAACTTTCGCTAATTCAAGGGTTGCTGCAAAAATAATAAAAAAATTAACGCCTGTAATGCCCGAAGGATTAAGCATGTCAGCCACACTGTTCCCAAGCTACTGCAATTTCTGTAAGCCAGAATCAACAGTGGCCACCACCAGTACTGCCAGAAAAGCGGTGAAACAATGAAGCTCGACGAAGTCCCAGAGAAACAATAAACCTTTCTTGGTTCCGCAAATAATGAAATTAATCAGAAAATAATAGTAGAGGAGGAAAAACATATTTAACACTTCCCCCCGTCATGTTAGCGCCCACGACAGACTTTTTGTCGGGCCGATTTAAATTTGTTCGTTCATCATCATCATCATCACCATTTCAGCCGAAAGACGTCCACTGCTGGACATAGGCCTCCCCTAAGTGTAATTTTTGCTTAGGGGGGGTTTGCCATAATCGCCACGCTTGGCGGGTTGGCGATCGCAGTACGGTTGATAACTTGATACAAAAAGCACAGAGAACGCTGCTGCCCATTCTCTGGTACATCCCTTAGTCGCCTCTTACGACACCCACGGGAAGATATGGGATGGTGCTATTCTTTGCTTCCGACACCATACGGAATTTGTTCGTTATTTCTGACCAAAAGAAATCGGTCACCTACAAAAAGTCTGACGTGGGCGTTCAGCCTTATCCGTAAATCTTACCCGGGTTAACAACTCCCCAACCAGTAGCAATGACATTCTTATGTCCGTCAAAGTCAGGATTGGTCCAAAGACAAGCGGGGCGTATGCCTGTGTCGAATTTGACGTTTGATGCTAACTCAATTAGAGCTATATCGTCGTACACCTTCGGGGATTTGTAGTTTGGGTGTACATGCATTTGACGTATTGCAACCTGTAATGAAGATATTAAATAAAGTCAGACTTAAGAGCGAACAGTGGTTTATAGTGCAGCAACCCAGCGGTGGCGGTCCCGACTTACAAACAGTACCTAAGTTTACTTTGTGTAATTTATTTCATCACCACTGATCTCAAAACGGCGAAGGAAAATATCGTGAGGAAACCGGCATGTCTTAGAACCAAAAAATTGGAAGACATGTGACATCTACCAACCCACACTGAGCCTGCGTGGTGGATTAAAGCAATTATAGCCCATACCTCTGCTAGAGAGGAGGCCTGAGTCCCTGCAGTGGGAACATTATAGGCTGATGACCATTGATTTAAAAACGTAATATATAAGTCAATGCTGATGACGAAAAGGGGACAGAATCAAAAATAGTTATTTGAAGAAACTGTGTAGTCTTAATAGTTTCCGAATTAAGTGGCTGTGGCATACGGACGGACAGACAGACAGACATGACGAATCTAAAGGGTTCCGTTTTTTGCCATTCGGCTATGGAACCCTAAAAAGGGGAATACATTTTTATGGAGAACTAGCTGTTGCCAACGGCTTCGCCCGCTACAACTCGAAAATTATCCCACGGGAAGATAAAATCAGGATAAAAATAAACGAGGTTATAAACTATCTGTGTACCAAATTTTATCCAAATCCGTTTACTAGATTTTGCGTGAAGAAGTAACAAACATACATACTCACTAACTCACACTCAAACTTTTGCCTTTATAATATTAGTGTGAAGTGTGATCATAGCCAGAGTCAGAACCTCAGAGCTAACGGAATTATAAGTCATTTGATTCGGTAATAAAATAAATGACACCAAGAAATGCATCTGCCTTGAAATGCACAATCCTGATAAGTCGCAGCCACCACTGGGGCAACTAAGTGCTTTAAATAAACAACGTTTTTAAGTTGGAAGCGCCTGGGTAGCCAGGTGGGCACATTGGCCCCGTACCCCCAGTACCCCCAGTACGGGGCCAATGTGCCCATATATTAAAATTAATAAATACAAAAACTCACATCAACTGGTTTAGCGCCATCATAGACACCATTGTCAATATTCAGGTCGCCAAGCCTAACTATTACGGGCTCAGGAGTTTGTGCTTGTGGGTGTCGCTGGCAGTGAGCGGCGGTGAGCACGAACCGGGGGCTGATCAGTGTCCCCCCACAACTGAACATGTAGCCTCCGCTGAAATCTGCCCAGCCAATAGCAGCCTGTAAAAAGCAACAGTTCATTCAGAACACATCATATTTTAAAAAAAGAAATAGGTATGGTAGTTGACAATAAAATCGAATTAGTCCGACAGATAGATTTCTAAAATATATTGGACACTTTATTTTTTCCTTTTTCACGTTAACAAAAAATTAAGACAGCTATAATCCGCTTCGCACCTACTCATACTCTCTTGACTCATCTCTGCAATTCTGCATTCATGGTCAATGGGGATTTTTTCATTAAAAAAAAAATGATTCTGTTTAGTCTTTAGTCCGTCTGTGTCTGTTAGATTATCGAAAAATATTGGATTCGTGTTTTTAATTTTATCAAATTAATCAAAATTGACGAAAATAAAACGTATCAAAGATCATGAGTGATCTTGTGTGAGGTCACTTTCTGGTGTCGGGGCCGCGGATTTTAGTACGAGATGACGTAGCCTCGGCACAAGGGCAAAGAAGGAACATGGGTTCGGTTTTTAGTCTATAGAAGTCTGACACTCCCCTTCGCTCTGCCCAAGAGCGGGGGAGGGGGGTCATTTGATGATTTTCCACCCACCAAAAAAAAAAAGGTCACTTTCTGGTAAAAAAATGTACCAAACTGTAACGTCACGTCACACGACATTTCGAAACACTGTAGCGTCTTCATTAGGGTTCCGTATCTCAAAAGGAAAAAACGGAAACACACAACATACAGGATCACTCGTATGTCTGTCTGATTATTCGCCCTCCCTTATCTCCGAAACTACTGAGCCTAAAATTTTGAAAAAAAAATGTAGAAGTTAGTTCAACCTACTTAAAGATAACAGGAAAATCTAAGGTCAGGAAGTCTATGGTGTTAAAATAACATGGAAAATCTCTCAATTCAACTACTACTAGAATGGTATGGATCCCTAGCTTCATATGCAAAGTCCGACTTGCACTTGACCAGTTTTTTTTACGTGTAAAAAGAAATAATGTGTCCAATATTTTTTGGAAATCTATCTGAATCTGATTTTTTTTTGTTTTCGTTTTGTTGGCTGACGAGGAATAAAAAAAACAAAATCAGGCGAATCTAAAATACCTTAAGTAAAGAAATCCATCGAGTGGTTTGGAAGATATGAGGGAATAAAGAATATTACAAACAAAGATGGGCGCGAAAAACATAACCCTCTCCTAAAAAAAAAACTAACTAAAAACATAACTTACCATGTGGGGAAACTCGTGTAATTTAGCGTCCTCCCCGCCGACTATCAGTTCGAGTCCCGTGTACTCGCAATGGGCTTCGTACAAGGAATAAGTCTCCGGGTCCGGAATGAGAGGGATATAATCCAATTTGTTAACGACGGGTTTGCTGTATTCCTCGCATTCTGAATAGAAAACAATAAAACTTAATGTTAGCTTGTGTCTTGAGGAGCTCGTGGCTTAATAAGAACTGCCACTCGGGTCGATCTTTAGGTAAAGCTGTGCTTGCCTAGGTCGGTCTGTGGATGGGTGACCGCCCGACATACCGAGTTTCCTCCGTGCCTCGGAAAGCACGTTAAGCTGTTGGTCCCGGCTGCCATATATATAGATCTTTGGCAGTCGTTACAGGCAGTCAGTGACCTGAAATTCTGACATCCAGTCTTACCAAAGGGTAGTATTACCTAGTATTAAAGTTAATACTAGGTAATACTACCCTTTGGTAAGATCCAAGTGAATATGGAGGTCAGATAGGCAGTCGCTCCATGTAAAATACTAGTATTCAGCTGCATCCGGTTAGACTGGAAGCCGACCCCAATATAGTTGGGAAATGGCTAGGCAGATGATGATGTTAGCTTGTGTCATCCCACTACTGGTAAAAGGCCTCATATGACTTCCAAATCATTCGATCCAGGGCCAATGTGGACCACTGGTCGTTGGTTCTGTCCAGCTCGTCCCATCATCTCTACGATGTCCACCGCTTTGCCGCCTGGCTGTGTCAGGGCACAAAGTAATTATTTTGGCCCACAGCTCATCGAGTATACGGCAGACATGACCAGTCCAGTCCCACTTCAGCTTAGCGGCTTTTTAAAAAAGATAGGCAAATGATCCTAGAAATATGTAAGTAAGTAAGTCTGTAAGTCCTCCAAGTACTAAATAAATAAATAAATATTATAAATGCGAATGTTTGTGAGGATGTTTGGATGGATGTTTGTTACTCTTCCATGCAAATACTACTGAACGGATGTGGATGAAATTTAAAACACAGATAGTTTATAACCTGGATTAACCCATAGGATATTTCTTATCCCGGTAGTATGATCCAGTGGGACAATTATCGAACTCCACGCGGGCGAAGCCGCTGGCACAAGCTAGTATTGAATAAAACTCACTTCTAATGCTGACTCTCCTGCGATCGTTTCTATTAGCATTGCCCCATATAGGCCGGTCACTGTAAAATTAAAACAAAAATGAAAATCATTAACAAAACGCAGAACCCAATATATGAGTCGAACAATAATTCGTTTGTGTGCCGACAACCCGTCTCTGAGTTGGCGCTATACGTAGCTATAGATAATAATAATAATCATTGTTATTATTTTTTCTTTTTTATACAAATTCTGCACATTTTTTAATATTTCTTACAAAAAACAATTAAAAAACATTTAAAAGTATAAAAAAAACTTTTTTCCAAAAAATAAAACCGACTTCGACAAAAATAAAACACAAAAAAGTGAAAAATAAAAATCAGCTTCTGAAGTCCGTGACTTTTGTTTGTTTGATTTCATGTTTTTGCCACCGACTTCTGAAGCTGATTTTTATTTTTCACTTTTTTGTGTTTTATTTTGTCGAAGTCGGTTTTATTTTTTGGAAAAAAGTTTATGTTTTTCACTTTTTAGTGGTTCACATGTGCTTACCCCTTCACAACGTACCGGCGTGATGTTATGTTATGAACTGGTGTAAACAATAGACAGACATGAGATTTCAGCAATCCCAGTCCATTTGCTATCATTTATTGAGGAGTTCCGTTGTCTATCTCCGAAGTACTTCATCAGAATATGTTCACCAACCTTTGTAGTGAGTACAGGCGTGATATTATGTTGTGTGATGGCGTAAACAATGCTTAGATATGCTATAGCAACAATCGCGGTTAATCTGCTGTTATTTATTGAAGAGTTCCCCCGATTTCTACAAGATCCCATCATCAGATATTGAAATGGTGACAATGGGACCACACGGGAAGCACCAGCTTTCAAATGAAAAAAGAATCATGAAAATCAGTTCACCCAGTCGCAAGTTATGAGCGAACAAACATAAAAAAAAAAAAAAAAAAAATACAGTCGAATTGATAACCTCCTCCTTTTTTTGAAGTCGGTTAAAAATTGTAGCCCACCGGTATCGGGAACAGGGTCCAAGCTACCGGCGCGGGCGGTCAGGGCTTCAGAGAAAGGAACCTCCTAACAATGCGAGCCGTGTCCAGGAGTACCGCTCTCTGTATCAAGCCCTTGATCCTGCCTAACGAGAGCCTCCTCAGGTGTTGGTTAAGGCTCTTGGCAATTAAGTCATTGACTGTAACGACTATCGGCACAATGATCGCTGAGTCCACTATTCCATTATTTATTATTGTTATTAAATATTCTTCATATTTTTAGGAACCTGGCAGTAAAAGTGCTAAACAATCGATATACAGGGTGTAAACCGACCCTCTAAGAAAAAATTTAACTTTGACCCCAATATCTCCTTAACTATAAGGTTCCCAGGTATGGTCTAGAACAAAAATATGATCGTAATGACCGGGAGAAGAAGTGGCTTTCGGGTTCGTAAAAGGTATTTTTAACCGACTTCAAAAAAGGAGGAGGTTCTATGTTCGTGTGTATGTATTTTTTTTTTTATGTATGTTACGTGATTTCTCCCCCATTTGTAGACCGATTCTCAAAATTCTTTTTTATTTGAAAGAGTATACTCCTGAGGTGGTCCCATTTTAATTTGGTGAAGATCTGGTGCTGATCTTCGGAGATATACAATGGAACTCTTCAAAAATAGACGGCAAATCTGTCGTAATTGCTGGAATCGCTTGGATGTTTATTGAATATACATTATCATGACGTAACATCACGCCTACCTGTACGCTCTGAGGGGGTATGCAGATGTGTATCATACACTTTTTTTAACCGACTTCCAAAAAAAGGAGGAGGTTATCAATTCGACTGTTTTTTTTTTTTTTTTTTTTTTTTTTTTTTTTTTATGTTTGTTCGCTCATAACTTGCGACTGGGTGAACTGATTTTCATGATTCTTTTTTCATTTGAAAGCTGGTGCTTCCCGTGTGGTCCCATTGTCACCATTTCAATATCTGATGATGGGATCTTGTAGAAATCGGGGGAACTCTTCAATAAATAACAGCAGATTAACCGCGATTGTTGCTATAGCATATCTAAACATTGTTTACGCCATCACACAACATAATATCACGCCTGTACTCACTACAAAGGTTATAAAAACTATTTTGTGAAGATCTGATGAAGAACTTCGGAGATAGGCAACGGAACTCCTCAATAAATGATAGCAAATGGACTGGGATTGCTGAAATCACATATTGTCTGTCTATTGTTTACACCAGTTCTTAACATAACATCACGCCGGTACGTTGTGAAGGGGTAAGCACATGTGAAACACTAAAAAGTGAAAAATAAAAACTTTTTTACAAAAAAAATAAAACCGACTTCGACAAAAAAAAACACTCAAAAGTGAAAAAAAAACTTGAGAAGAAAAATCAGTTTCTGAAGTCGGTGACAAAAAAATGAAATCAAAGAAACAAAAGTCACCGACTTCAGAAACTGATTTTTCTTCTCAAGTTTATTTTTCACTTTTGAGTGTTTTTTTTGTAATAGTCGGTTTTATTTTTTGTAAAAAAGTTTTTTTTTATGTATGTTACCTGATTTTGTGTATCGCGAATAACTTCGTCGTTTATGAACCAATTTTGATGATTCTTTTTTTATTAAAACGGAGATACTTCAAGGGCCACCATGATATGGAAACCAGGACCTGGTGATGAAATCCCAGAGAAATCGAGGGCAACCCTCAAATTTCATAGGCACGTATTACGTGTTTCGTGCTTTTTCTGACGCTATACAAGTATTCGCATCTAGCAGTCATCACTTCATGTTGATGAGCTTATGATGGAAGGTACTACTCCTCAATGGTTAGGAGTTGAAAGCAATAATCAGGAAATCTTGAAGGTTAAGGGTTAGGTGTCAAAGTACCTAAGTATTTCTATAAGATATTACAACTAAAAAACTTTTTGCAAAAAAAAACAACTGACTTCAAAAACACCAAAAAGTGAAAAATAAACTTCAGAAGAAAAAAATCTGCTTCTGAAGTCGGTGACATTTCTTTGTTTAATTTGGTTTTTTGCCACCGACTTCAGAAGCTGATTTTTCTTCTTATCTTTACAATTTTAGTACCTACACTGAAAATATTGATTGCAATTTTGTTTTATAAAGCGCATTTTAAGCGACTGATGTCAAACGCCGTATCATTATCACATCAGTCTTTAAATGTACCTATCTGTATAAATAATGTTAAAAGTAAATGCAAGTTTGCTGGCTGTATACTTATTAGCTTGTTCGACTGTACAAATAAATAAAACAAAATATAAGTAGTTTTACTGGAAGCTTATAGGGCTATAGGCGTACAGGGTGTATCGTAGGTACTAACACGATCGGTACAATTAATTATTTCAAGAACTATAACAGAATCCAATATTTCCTTTTGTTTTATATTTTCAACTTTTTACGAATTTTAAAGCGTACATTTTATATTATGATCTATTTTCCTAAATGGTCACAGACGCAGTTTTACTATTATGAAAGGTCCATATTACGCTTTTTAACGCAATTCATATTACGCTCTGCTAAAGTGGCAGTTTTATAGACACCCTGTGCTACATCTGCATCCGCATGAAAATTCGCAATGATCATTACGGATGCGGATGCGGATGTCCAAAATGATGCGGAAGCTCCGCAATATTGTAGTTGACTGACTAAAAAATTCATTATTCTGTTTCCGTTTCGTCTGTTAGATTATCGAAAAATATTGGATACGTGTTTTTTGTTTTATCAAATTAATAAAAATTGACGAAAATAAAATGTGTCAAAGATTGTGAGTGGGGGCTGGTGACGTCACTTTCTGGTAAAAAAATGTACCAAACTGTGACGTCGCGCGACTTTTCGAAGCACTGTATCGTCTACATTTATTGTTTACGTGAAAAAAGAAAAAATACGTGTCCAATAGTTTTTGGAAATCTATCTGACGGACTAATTAGTTTTCTTTGTCAACTGCCTACTGCGGATGCGGATGCGAATATTCGCAACATCCCCGGTATTAATAGTGTAATGTCACTTACTCCCGATTATTAACTGCATTGAGGATATTAGTCCCGTCTCGACAGCACACAATTTTTTCACTAAACGCATCATAAGAGCAGAATGTTGGAGTGATACGGCTTTGTCTGTAAAAAAAACAAAATTATGTGACGTAAGTTTACATAAAGTGACTTCTACATAAGTAGGTAGGTACTTAACTGTCAAAGTCAAAAGTCAAAGTCAAAAATATTTATTTCAAGTAGGCCAGTAACAGGCACTTTTGAATAGTCGAATTAAACTAACTGCGGCACTCAGAGATATCCAACGATTACTCAAGCCGCCCGCGCCACCCAGCAAAGGCCTGACATATGTAGTTTTGTATGACAAAACCGTCAAAAGCCCTTACCAAGCGACGGCCCAAGCAACCACTGAAGCTCTCCGAGTGCGGCAGTAAACTACTGAACTACTGAAGCTAAATAAACTAAGCTACAGTCCCAGTCACAAGGCATCGTTGGTCTCATGAGAAGAATGGCAAGAAACTTCATGGACACTCTTTTAAAATCGTTTGGGTTTACAATATGTTGAAGGTACAAACATAATCTTGGTATAATACACACATAAAGACTATGCAGATTAGTGTTTGAGATGGTCTTTTGAAGAAAGCACCACACAGATTTGAGTGGACCCGTCCAGTCAGTGCAAGCATTTGTCAGTTATCGTGGAGCTCGACTTATAACAGTAGCGTATAACTGCCTCCGTGGTCGAGTGGTTTAGACGTTTACCTTGTGAGCTGGTGGTCGTGGGCTCGATTCCCACGGCAAGCATACTTTGTAAAAATGTTTACAGTTTGGTTAGGAGTTTAGGACAGTGTTAGGGAGTGTCAGACTTCTACTGACTGAAAAACCACCCATGTTCCTTCTTAGCTTCTTGTGCCGAGGCCGCGGTATCTCTTGCGAACAATCCGTAGCCCCGACGGGAAGCCCTTTAGGCGGTTTAGAAACTCTGACACTAGGGTGTGTGGGGTCGTTAGAGCTTACTGCTCACACGATAAGAAGAAGAAGAAGTGGCATGGCTTTAGGTTATAGGGGTTAGCTAAAGTAAGCTTATCAGGCAAGTATACTCCGCACAGGCACGCAAGGCAAGTTTACTAATAGAATGAGCAAGAAGACTGGATCAGCATCATCAGCCTATAATGTTCCCACGTGCGGGACTCAGGCCTCCTCTCTAGGAGAGGGATGGGCTATAATCCACCACGCGGGCCCTGCAGTGCGGGTTGGTAAATGTCACATGTCTTCGAAGTTTTTAATAATTTATTCGTAGGGCTCGGGAAATTATATTTTACTAGCTTTACCCGCGACTTCGTTCGCGTGGTTGTCGAAAACCAAAATGCGTCGCTTAGACAAAAGTACCTACATTAAATAATTGCCCTGCGTTAACTTACAGACGCTGTAGCAAATAAGAAGTGGTAGCCTGACTTGAGTCTAACAAAATTTGCACTTTATAGCTTAATATTTCACTAACGAATCCCTTAATCGAAAAAGTGTATAAGCAAACTCACAATCTTTTTCAAAGACCTATCTAATGACACCCCACACCATGGGCTACGCAAGAAATAAAAACAACGCCATCTATCGAAGACGAAAATAAACTGCTAAAATTGAATGCATGGAAAGCGATCAATCACACTATAGGGTTTAGAGTTTAGGCTACGTAGACTAAAGTAGACTTTGAAAGCAGTGTCATTTAGACTACTTACCTACAGAGTACAGAGTACCTTAAGCTATCATAACTTTACTAAAGTTATCTTTTGAAGGCATTATTAATAAGTACGATATTCGTTTAATAGATGTCGCTGCATGTCTCATTCATGATCATAATAAAGTTCTTCTTGAAAACTATAAATTCAAATATCTTTTGAAAGAGAGCACCGATTACGATGAAACAAAGACTAAGTAATACCCCAAGTTACACACAATATTTATGTATAAAAGTTACCTACATTAGTTTCGTAAATTTTACGTGATGCTTAGTCATCGAAACAGATAAACAGACAAACAGACAAAAATTCCAAAAATGCTGGAAATGAGTTCTGTTGGTTATACCATAACACCCTGAAAATTCCTTTTTTAAATATTTTCAATGTACAAAAATATTTTTTCTACAGATTTATTTTAAGTATATGTATATATGTATCTATATACTTATAATAAATCTGTAGAGAGGTCAATTCTGTACATGATATATATTTTCAAAATAACTATCAGGGGGTAATTAGTGATCGATACTGATGCCAAAAATGCAATCAGTAAAATTTTTGTCTGTCTGTCTGTCTGTCTGTCTGTCTGTCTGTCTGTATGTTCCTTATAGAAACAAAAACTACTCGACGGATTTAAACGAAACTTGGTACAATTATTCAACATACTCCTGGGGAGATTATAGTATACTTTTCATCACGCTACAATCAATAGGAGCAGAGCAGTGAAGGGAAATGTTGGGAAAACGGGAGAAGTTGCTCCATTTTTTAAGGTTCCGTCGTGTGTGCAGCCTTAATGGTTAAAGCTACATAGAAATCATTTATGACGGAAATGTTCTACATAAAATTATCTAAAAAATATCCCATAACAGCATATGTCTATCTTTTATGGTTGACTCACAATAACACGTGTAACTCCCGATAGCTTAGCAGTTCGGAGCTTTCTGATTAAACAGGGTGGAATTTTGTAATGCCACCTGGAGGGAAAGTACTCTTAATACTGCAGATAGAAAATTTTACTCAAAGGAAACATTCCTTTATTTTTGAATAGAAAGCAAACTGCATTCAAAGATTTTCCAAAGTTCTCTTCTCCCACACCCGGGAATCGAACCGCCTAAAATCTGAAAAAATTATACCCTGTACTTTTATTGCATCGATCGTTAGGGTCAATTATAAGGACGAAATCTCTCTAACAAACATGATAAATTAAATGAAAGGAAAACCTGACTGCGAGATCGCCAGATCTCACCCCATTAGATTTTTTTTGTGGGGATACTTATGTAAAAAATCAAATTTACTTGAAATCTTATGCGAATGACAACGAGTTGAGAGTTGAAGTTCAGAATACGATTTATAATATTCACCACAACACTTTATTAAAGGTTACTAGAAATGAATTCGTTAAAAGAATAAAAAAATGTGTATCCAAGAGAATGGAGCCCATTTCGAGCAACTAATTAGTTAGTTTACCATTTTTTGTAAATAATTCAATTAATTTAAGATTTCCTGGTTTTCTTTTCATTTAATTTATCATGTTTGTTAGAGAGATTTCATCCTTATAATTGACCCTAACGATCGATGCAATAAAAGTACAGGGTATATTTTTTTCAAATTTTAGCCGGTTCGATTCCCGGGTGTCATCATCATCATCATTTCAGCCGAAAGACGTCCACTGCTGGACATAGGCCTCCCCTAAGTGTCATTTTTGCTTAGGGGGGGTTTGCTCGGGTGTGGGAGAAAAAAAAATCAAAAATTTTTGAATGCAGTTTGCTTTCTATTCAAAAATAAAGGAATGTTTCCTTTGAGTAAAATTTACGTACTCAAGACGCTTTTTGTTACGTTAGAAAATATGGACGTCCCGACTTATTTATTTCTGTAACTACCAAGCCCAAGTGGGATGAAATCACTCGGGAGCTTCTTGAGGGTCAAGCACCGCATGACCGCCATGATATTATCGCAAGAGTTTTTCATTTAAAACTAAAATCAATGATAGATCTACTTACCAAAGATAACATTTTTAGTATAACGCGGACGAAGTCGCGGGCAAAAGCTAGTAGATAATAAACTGCCATCTTCTTTTCTAGACTTGCCATTTAATGCGTTTAAAGCCAAAGTTAAATCTAATCTTTGTTTAAAAGCTTACTATTCAATTAACGACTACTTAGATGATAAGAATAGTTGGTCGCTGAGTTGAACACAAGACAATGTTTGTTATTTATGTTCTTTCTCCAAAATTAGTTTACTGTTATGTTATGTATTTATTATTTTATTTTACATTGTTTATTGTTAGATACTTTTGTTTATTACTGATTGTGTCTGTAGTAAATCTTAAAAACTGACACCTTGCTATTGTATCGAGTCTGGTTCTTCAAACCAACCTAACAGACAGATGTGTACTGGGGAGTTTGTTCCGCCACTTCTTCTTTCCAGCTAAACACTAGGAAGTGTCGATGGGTGGGCGTTTTGGGGGACTGTCTTATAAAAATGTAAATAGTAGAGTAAAGTAAATTTTTGACGTTCGAAAAGTGCTGATTATCAGCCTAGTTTGAATAAATGACTTTTGATTTAGATTTTAAGTTCTAAGACATGCCGGTTTCCTCACGATGTTTTCCTTCACAGTTTTGAGAGCAGGTGGTGCCTGCCTGGTTTCGAATTCACGACTTACTGTCCGCTACAACTGGGCGACCGTTACTACGATGATGGATAAGACTACAATAAAATGATAATATTTAGGATCCTTACTGGAAGTCTCTGATGGCTGATTCGCACGAATTTATAGACCGGCATTGCCCGATTGTGTTGGAGTAGCCATCCACACAGGGATCGCCCTCTGAAAACAAAGAAAATAAGACATTTCAATACACATACACATCATTTAACGTTATTACAACGGTAGTCCCCGAAGAGTTAGGAAGACGGTGTCCCGTCGGGGCTGCGAATTGTTCGAAAGAAAACCGCGGCCTCGGCACAAAAGCTAAGAAGGAACATGGGTGGTTTTTAGTCAGTAGTAGTCTGACACTCCCTGCCATTCTGCCCAGAGCGGGACGATATTTCTCAACCCCCGAATAAAAAAGGGTCCGTTCACACCGACCGGCTCGGAGAGGAGAGCAGATTTTATAACTTTTAAAACAGAGTTTTTAATCATTGCAATAAGATTTATTTTTGAACAATTTGTTTTTTTTTGGGCGTAGTGTAGTAGATCAGGGTTTAAACCCTGCAATATAGAGACCATGCATGATCCCCTGGACCAGAAAAAAAACTAAAAATCCCACAATCGTGACTAAGCATTACAAAGCGATCAAATTGTCTACAACAAACATTTGACGTGCTAATCAAATGATCATTTATTTATTTAATAAAAACACTAAACAACGTTTTTGTTTCCTTTTTTTGTCCAACATTACATGAACCCTCTTCTCATACCACTGCTGGCCCTCTTCAGGTAATACTGGGCACTAACTGTACGATGTTTTCCTTGTTGTTAGTATTGGTTACCTGCCTCGAAATCACTACATCTTATAAAACAAAGTCCTCAGCCGCGTCTGTCTGTCTGTTCGCGATAAATTCAAAAACTACTGCGTCGATGTTCATGCTGTTTTTACCCGACTGCGGCGAAGCCCAAAAGGAGGGTTATGTGTTTGACGTGTATGTATGTAAGTACTAGCAGTTGCCCGCGACTTCGTTCGCGTAGAAATTTTGACTCTCTTGTCTGGACTGCCTGTGGCAAATGCCAATCGAAGCGATTATATTCCCTTAAACCAGTCCTGTCGTAAAATCTATTCCTACCTGAAATGTCTTAACTATATTCTATCTCTCTGCCAATTTTCAGGTACAAAAAGCCAAGTATTTCATATGGACTTACGGGAGCCCTTAGTCCAGGTCTTCCTTACAAATTTCTTAGCTTAGATCTCCTACTCCTAAACTCTAGACTTGTTAAATTTCAGGTTGTTAGTACAAAAAAAAAACAGTACATTTTTACAAACATGTGAAAGCCCTCAGACCTCCTTATTCTGGCCATGTTGCTAAACTCGCTAAATCTGTTCTTAGTCAACGTCTACTAACTATAAAGTACCTTCCTGCCAAAATTGTAGCACAAAAAAGGAAGGACTGTCATACAAACTCGCGTGAGCCCTTAGACCTCCCTAGTCCGGCCCTGTCGCAAAATCGGTTCTTAGCAAACTTCTACTCACCTACTACGTCCCTGCCAAAATTCAAGTTAGTAGCACACAAAATGATGGACTTTTAAACAAACTTGCGAGCGTCCTGAAACCTCTCTAATCCGGCCCTGCCACAAAACCTGTACTTTTGAAAAAGCAACGAAAATTGTACAAATTAAGATCATAATAAGTCGATGGTTCGATAAAACCTGAAACTGCAAATAATATAATACGCTTAAATGTTCGTACGACACGTATTACAAGAACATATATAAATCAAGACTTATCTTAATGTGAAAAAGTGAAAAAGTATTTCTTATTACGAAAAAGTAATCTCCCTTGGACAACACGTTCAAAACTGATTTTCACATTAAAAGTTATGGCGGAGACGTCAGACCTACAGCCAATCAGAATGATGCTAGTGTTGCCCGTGTTAAAAGGTAACGGATGCGTTCAGAAATTACGTGGAAGTAGAAATAAAACGTAACTAAAGAGTAAGTTACTAAACAGTAAATGGGCACGACTCATTTTGTTTTTCGCATTTTTTTTTATATTTTACTATGAAACCCCATAGAAAATCACTTTAATAAAGAAACTACATTTAATCAAGGTCTGTAATACAAAAAATGCAACAATATTAACGCGACATATCGAATTTTATGAAGTGTTACATGTATGAAGTCGTAGGGTGGCAATTTGATTTTTGTATGAAACGCAAAAAACATCTTTTTAAAAAAGCTTTCTAAAATTGATTGAATACTATAGTTTTACCATTTATTCTTCACAACTTTAAAGTTTAATAGTTTTTCTTCACAAATATGTTATTTTTTGTATGTATGGTTAAATAAAAACATTGAAACTTTGTTACTATTTCGAGGCACACTTTTTTTTCAACAGATGTACACTTATTTTGAGAAATACTCATAAACTACATTCGTCTCAAAAATCAAGTTTGCAGCTCAAAAAATGAAGGACTTTCATACAAACTGGCAAGAGCCCTTAGACCTCCCTAATCCGGCCCTGTCTCAAAATCGGTTCTAAGCAGACGTCTACTAACTTTAAACTACGTCCCTGCCAAAAATGAAGATTGTGGCACAAAAAATGAAAGACTTTCATACGAACTGGCGAGAGCCCTTAGACCTCCCTAACCCGGCCCTGTCACAAAATCTGTTCTTACCAGACGTCTACTAACTATAAACTACGTCCGTCTCAGAAATTAACTTTGTAGCTCAAAAAATGAAGGACTTTCATACAAACTGGCGAGAGCCCTTAGACCTCCCTAATCCGGCCCTGTCTCAAAATCGGTTCTAAGCAGACGTCTACTAACTTTAAACTACGTCCCTGCCAAAAATGAAGATTGTGGCACAAAAAATGAAGGACTTTCATACAAACTTGCGAGGGCCCTTAGACCACCCTAATCCGGCCCTGTCGCAAAACTAATTTATAGCGCATGCTTACTGACTATAAACTACGTCTCTGCTAAAAATCAAGATTATAGCACGAAAAATTAAGGACTTTCATAAAAACTTGTGAGGGCCCTTAGACCACCCTAATCCGGCCCTGTCGCAAAATTAATTCATAGCAGACGCCCACTGACTATAAACTACGTCTCTGCCAAAAATCTAGATTGTAGCACAAAAAATGAAGGAGTTTCATACAAACTTGCGAGGGCCCTTAGACCACCCTAATCCGGCCCTGTCGCAAAATCCGTTCTTAGCGGACGTCTACTAACCATAAACTACCTCCCTGCCAAAAATCATCTTTGTACGTCCAGCGGTTTTTGAGATTTCGTGATGAATCAGTGAGTGACCTTTCGCTTTTATAGATATAGAAGATGTATGTATGTATGTCTGTTTCTTTGTTCCCTCATAACTCCTAAACGGATGAAGGGATTAGAATTAAACATACGTCGTTAGATTTGTCTTGATGGCGCGAGTGTTATAGGCTACATTAAAATTAAAAAACAAAGAAAAATTGCTGATTTTGTGGGCAAAATCGCGGTTTTTTTTTTCCTATACCATCGAGTAGGGTATCAAAATGAAGGATTTTAAAAGGAGATTACAAAAATATAAAACACTTATTGTGTGTGATTGTGTACTTGTTTAAAAGAAATTCAAAGTGACAAATCCTATACAAGCACAAAAGTATCATTTGCGAAGAATTTTACGCGACCAACGAAAGAACAAACACAAAAGAACTAAAAAGTTGGAAATAAAAAAAGTAGTTAAAAAATTAAAAAAACCCGACTGAAAAAACTGAAAAGCAAAAAACAAGCACATGAAGCAGGCGGGGTTCATTTGAATATTAAATTATGAAATTAAAAAAATAGAACTAAAAAAATAGAACCCCGCCTGCTTCCAAGTTTTGTTTAATTTAAAATGTGCTTGTTTTTTGCTTTTCAGTTTTTTCAGTCGGGTTTTTTAGTTTTTTAACTACTTTTTTTTTCAAAATTCAATCGCTAAGGGAGTTAAATAGGGGCTATTCCCTTTAATCATTTCCTTTAACAGTGCTCCCCTCCTAGGTAGGTGAGTGGTGTGACCTTACGGTTTTTCTGGCTCCTACCAGGAAAACGTTATATGCGTTACAACCTCTGTCCAAAATTTCAGCTTTCTAGGTCCAAGGGTTTGGGCTGGGCGTTGATGAGTCAGTCAGTCAGGACTTTCCTCTTTTTACCCGACTACGGCGAAGCCAAAAGGAAGGGTAATGATTTTGGCAGTCTATGTGTGTATGTATGTATGTTTGTGTGCATGTATGTTCCACCGTAGCGCCTAAACTACTGAATGGATTTTAATAAATGAGGTGTCAGTAGATTCGTAAGAATAGCCCGGATGACATAGGCTACATAAATTTTATAAATTTTTGTTATGACGGAATTTAAATGTCAGATTCTAGCTTCGAAAAAAATTCAATTGAGATAATCGTAACATGTTTGGTATCAAATGAAAGGTCTTAGCGAGCACATTACAAATATGTATACAGTACCTTTATTATATTTTTATAGTTTTAGTCAACGGTAGAATAATAAATAGAATGCGGTCAACGCAGTTTGTAGTCGGGTTTTAGTTTTGAACTAATTTTCAATGTTTTAAAGTAATGTTTCTCGTTACAGGTCCCTGGTCGTCCAGCCAAGCTCTCGGTAAGCTGTGAAGATGCAGCTTCTTTTCCCTTAATGTCTGAACATCTGCAGCGGATAAGCTAAACCTAACGTCATACATTCAGGGCCAGCTTTCACAGATTACTTATTTTATATAGATAGATAGAAGATAGATATATCACTCAGATCACTGGCACATGGGTCTAGTGGTCGCGTAGCACGACAGTTGAGCATGAGGTTCGTTTGATGAGGTCGGGCAAAAGTGTTATTGGGTTTTTCCACAGAATAGATAAAAGAGGTTTATCTGTTTTGTAGGTTTTTCCATCAAGAACTTCTCAGTAGCAGACACGTAGTCGAGATTTTTAACCAATTGATGGCAATATGATCGGGGCTGCTGCTACTGGGGCTTTCATTAGAATACTGTCTACACCAAATTCGGGAGACGCGAAACTAATTTATGAAATGGTCGCTGCATCACAATCTCCCTCGCTTACAAACGCAATAATATGTTTGTGTATATATATTAAATTTTAATTAAGTAGTTAGGGTATGATGAGGCTGACATACCTTTGTAAGGTAAAAGACTCTAAATAAATAAAGAGAGAAAAAAAATGTAAGTACTATTAGGTAGGTATACATCTGCCTATCACTTCTGAGATTACAGTATTTTGTTTTTTTTTTATGCGAAAATAACATAACAAATCATCACGCGTATTTTGTACGCGTGCAAAAAGTAAGTTAATTACCTCTAAAATTTCCATGAACGTATATAACATGTGCGTGATAAAAATTTAAATTTTCCTTAAGGTTTTTTTTGACTCAAAATTCGGTACTTAAAAATCTTAACGTCGTGGGAAGATTATCAAGTAGCTTGAATGATATTACTATAGTTTTTCCCCGCGACCGTGATGAAAAAATGATAATTTCATATGCATTTGTCTCGGTAGATTGGACTTTCCCAACTAGCAAAAACTTCGTATAATTCCAGTCTTATAAGACTTCATGTTATGTAACAGTTATGTAGTGGTATGTAGCTAACTATTATGATATATAGACGTTTATCTTACGACGGTTTAGTTACTTAAGTTTAAGTTACTTAAGTTGAGTTAACGTTTTCAGGACTAACTTATACGACGTCGTACAAAGGTGTCAGAGCATATGTTGTGTAAAGGTTTTCAGGACTAATTTATATGACGTCATATAATGGTGTGTGTGCATATGTTGACTAAACGATTTCTGGACTAACTTATATGAGGCCATATAATGGTGTGAGTGCAGATGTTAAGTAAACGTTTTCAGGACTAGCTTATATGACGTCATAATGGTGTGAGTGCATATGTTGATTAAACGTTTTCAGGACTAACTTTATATGAGGCCATATAATGGTGTGAGTGCAGATGTTGAGTAAACGTTTTCAGGACTAATTTATATGACGTCATATAATGGTGTGTGTGCATATGTTGAGTAAACGTTTTCAGGACTAACTTATATGAGGCCATATAATGGTGTGAGTGCAGATGTTGAGTAAACGTTTTCAGGACTAGCTTATATGACGTCATAATGGTGTGAGTGCATATGTTGATTAAACGTTTTCAGGACTAACTTATATGAGGCCATATAATGGTGTGAGTGCAGATGTTGAGTAAACGTTTTCAGGACTAGCTTATATGACGTCATATAATGGTGTGAGTGCATATGTTGATTAAACGTTTTCAGGACTAACTTATATGACGTCATATAATGGTGTGAGTGCGTATATCAAGTAAACGTTTTCGGGAATAGCTTCTACGACGTCGGATAATGGTGTCAGTGCATATGTTAAGTAAACGTTTTCAGGTCTAACTTATACGACGTTGGATAATAATGCCAGTTATGACGTTTATTGGACAATTTATTGGTCATTTAAACGTTTCGGTTAAATAAAAGGTTTTCGCAAAACAAACTTCGTTGTGTGTGAATCTTAATATAACATTTATATAATTAAAAAACGAAATGTTTTAAACGTTTGTGCATGACCATTATATAACAAAACAATTTTGGTCGAATGAAATTAATTTTTTCATTTATATAAATTAATTTGGGTTAAACGTAGGTACTATTTCATTAGATAGCCATCGACACGAAAAGTTTCTGTTCAAGATGAGCAATGTTTATTAGATCCTATGCAAGTAATGATCAGGGAACCCTAAAGTCGGCTAAACATGGCCGCGGCGTCATGGTCTCAAGGAAAAGTCTACGCGACGTTTTTGTTATATTAGTGTAATATAGAGGTCGCTATGTAACGTAAACAAGATGGTTGGAGCATTTCTATAAAAAAATATTTTGGATAATTAAACAAAATATATATGTTAAGAAAGGAGGTGTCTCATGAGATGACGAGAAACAGAGAGGTATGGAAGAGGAAGAAATGCTGCGCCGACCCCAAATGAATTGGGATAAGTCAAGGTAATGATGATGACCCTATGTACAGCAGTAAGATAAAAACCAATGAATTATTTACTAACCTCTCTGATTTTGACCTCTAGCAGAAGTCAAGAGGAAGCCAAACAGGAAAAAGATCCGATACATCTTGATATTGTCTCTGGTACTTCAAATGTATCAGTTCAGCATAATATTTGGGCAGGACCTGTAAATAAATCAAGAATAACATGTTAATTTATCGTACTTTACTTATTCATAAATGTACGGACTCTTAATATAAATATTTGTTTAAGGACATGAAGGACTTAGGTATGGCTAATTTAAAGAAAAAAAAAAGAAAAAGAGAACGATGTTCACCAGAAAGTCAATCATTATAAATCAAATAAAAAGAAAAGAAACAATTAACAATCAAAATATTTAGAGGATATCGTCGCTAAACAATAACAGCTTCACAGGTCGTTCTTTTTGGTTAAGCCACGCTTGCCAAGGTAGAACCGTGAATGCGACCATGCCTAGTTCTCCCGTGCTTTGAAAATCACGTTAAACTGTTGGTTCCGACTGAATCTGAAAACTAGTCTTACATTTGTATGAGTTCCAAGGGGTATCGTATTACCCAGTATTAACTGGGTTGTGGAGGTCAGATAGGCAGTCGCTCCATGTAAAATACTGGTATTCAGCTGCATCCGGTTAGACTGGAAGCCCGTCCCAATATAGTTGGGAAAAGGCATAAGCAGCTGGAGAATAGGGATAGGTAGGGGAGAGCGGGGCTGAACGTGCCGATTTTGACAAATCCTTATATGATTCGGATAAAACAAGTACTATGTCTGAAAGTAGTGGTTCATCCTAAGCCAAATTTAGTCTATAATACGAATTTACCTACAGATTTTGCACATTTTTCATAGTTTTTAAGAAGAAGTGTTTTTTTTACACAGCGGCGGCAAGGCACTACCAACCCCACTTTGGGGCAAGTTGTGCCGTAGCTGGGGTCGGTTGTGCCGTTGATAATGCTAGGTGTTTTACATAAATCAAAATTAATTTAGAATTTAAAAGACATCAATTTTATAATAATATATTTATTTGTTATAATTTTTACCATAAATCAACAGTTTCTAAGTATTATAATTTAAAAAAACAAATTACCCTTACTTATGTAATTATTTCAAACTTATAAACATATTTTAAATCAAAGTTTGTACTTATTTTTATGCGAATGCGATCAATTATTAAAAATGCGAATGAGATCAATATTTTTTTTAAAAATATCAGTCTCTAAGTACTATATTACAAAATATCATATAGATTTCACAACCAACCCCTAAGTCGGGGTTGGTTGTGCCGCGGCACAAGCAGCCCCACATGAACGGCACATTTTACCCCGTGAGCGAGAGTTTGAAATTTTGTCTCACATATAAAAATCACTCTGCTCAAAGCATTAAAATTACACTGCATAGCAAACTAGGATAAATAACAAACATTTTACTAAAACTCTCATAAAAAAAGCACGAAAAAAGCTAGCTTGCGACCAAAAAGTATCGAAACGAAAATATTTACTGAGGTGGCGCTGGACGACCCTCACATGCACTGCCACTCGGTCCGCGTCGCAGACGCAACTAAAATGGCAGCCGCGCGTGCCCGACTGTTAGGCATTACGCGACACAATACGATCGTATAACTACCTCTTTTTGTTTTCGAGATATTCGCGTCGGCACAATTTACCCCCGGCACTTTTAGCCCCGCTCTCCCCTACTTGGATTTCTCTAAAAAAATTACATAAATATGTGACGTCACACGAGTTTTCGAAGTTTCGTATCCAATTTTTTTTTGGAAAACTTTCTGACAGACTAATGGGACGGGCAACTGGTGGTACTAATGGCGCTAGCACCGCATGAACCTAAGCTCTTCATTGGTTGAATATCTGTCAATGTCATTTTATATTTCAAAATAGCTTGACCTCATTGGTCGGATTGGGAAAAGCTATGGACACGCCATCTACAATCAGCTTTCACTTGCCAACCCCATTAGATTTTTTTTGTTGTCTCGCCTAGCTTATTTTTGTATTCTTTAGTAAGAAATATATGGCTTTTTATTTATATATGCAGCTACTTGGCGGATACAATGCATCCCACATTTCACTTTTAATTTTAATTCATACTATGTCTCCGAGATCTCCCTTTTGTAAACCGCAGAATCAGATGTTTTCTTTAAACAAGGCTTTTAAACTAACGAAGTAATAACGGATGCAGATTCTTATCGCTTTTATGCCCGACTGAGGCCAAGCCGAAAAGGAGGGTTATGTGTTTGATCTGCATATATGTCCGTTTTTTTGTTCCCTCATGAGTCCTAAACGTATGAACGGATTTGGATCTGGGGGCACGGCAGTGCCCCCACCAAGTCGAGCAATAAAGCAGTACGGCCGTACCATCCTTTTCTCGAAACAGTTGACATGACTGGGTGGTTTTTAGTCAGTAGAAGTCTGACACTCCCTTTTGCTCTGCCCAAGACCGGGATGGGTCCGATTATGAAACGTGCTATCTAGGAAAAGAGATTACTATCCGCTGTCTTTTCTGTATGTAGTTCTTTATATCTTTAAAGCGTGTTTCTGTCTTAGGTTCCACGCTCCTTGGTTGAAGGCTTCGTGGTAGAGTCCGTTTACACCTTTTATTTAAAACGTACTTAAACGGGTAATAACCGGACTCTTGAAGACTTGAAGTCAAGTGAAGACACCGGCAAAAACTAGTTAAATAGGTAAGTAGTATGAGGAAAACATCGAACCAGACCGGTTTGGATTTAAAGACACTAAAATTGCACAATTTTTTTGAACCACCTAAGTTTATTTTATAACTGTATCTTTAGAAAGTGAAAATCAAATGTGTCTAGACTCAACATTCTGATTTTGGAAAGGTTAACACTTAAGAGGGAACAGGGGCTGCGATGTCTATACAGTCTCTGTCCCCTCTTAAAGTGGTCATACTATACAGCCAGCTCTTTTTCACAGAGGAGACTAGGGACAAGCTCGCCACACTATTCCCAAACCACTGTAACTCATGAAAATCAGAATCAACAGTGGCGACTACCAGAAAAGCGCCGAGACAATGAAGCTCGACGAAGTCCCAGAGAAACAATAATTCAACTGTCTTGGATCCCGCAACGAAATTAATCAGAAAATAATAACGGAGGAGTAAGAAAAACGTAAGTAATTTCTATTTATGCGACTTGTGGGCCGTGTCCCATTATGTGGAAACATATGCTTTGTTGAAGTTTTACTTTTTTAATGAGCTAAATTATACTGAATTCTGACAGGAAAAAAAGATAACCTAACATTTAGAACCAGTTTTACGAAAAATGTTGGCAAAAAACGATTTTAAAGTTGATGTAATAACATATTATATTTTTCTCAAAATTTTAATAAGAAACTAGAAGTTGATGTCCGCACTATTTGATTCGGGTTTTTTTCAAACAATTTTAAGAGTTTAATGTGCACAGAACTCTTAATGCTTTTTTTCTAATAAAGAAGCTTCAGCTTTATGCTGCCAGCCTTCTGGGCACTTTTCCTGTTGACAGCGGTGTGGACGAATTTTTTGACGCCATAGGGCGTCAAAAAATTCGTCCGCGTTTAAAAGGGGAGTAATTATAGAATTACTCCCCTTTTTGATACTTGTATATATTTTATTATTTTAAAGAAGCTTAAATTACTCTTTATAAAGCAGCCTATGAAACCTGTAGTTTAAACACTTTAAATTCATATAAGTTCTAAGCCTAGCGTGTAACTATGCTGTGTACATTAAATAAATAAATAACTTTTGATGTAGGACTACCGATTACAATGAAGCAAAATCTAAAATCTATTCGAAGTGACTCACAATATTTGCGCATAAAACATAACCACGTTAGTTTTAATAAACGTGATGCTAACAAACAAACACACCCGTAGACACACAGATCAAACACAGAAATTTAAAAAAACTGGCCAAGTGCAAGTCGGACTCGCACATGAAGGGTTCCGTACCAAAACGGTATGCTATAATTTATACAATTTCTTCAAAGGACCAATGAAACTTGACCTCTGGATTGTATAGGCGCTCATACGATTTAGGGACCAAATTATATTGGTTAACTGCTGTTTCCATCTGTTGTTTCCATCCAAGTTCAAAATAATTTTCCTAGAAAGTCCTTATAAAGTTCTACTTTTCAGATTTTTTTCATATTTTCTAAACTTATGGTTCAAAAGTTAGAGGGGGGGGGACGCAATGTTTTTTACTTTTGGAGCGATTATTTCCGAAATTATTGACATTATCAAAAAATGATTTTAGTAAACCCCTATTCGTTTTTAAATACCTTTCCAACAATATATCACACGTTAGGGTTGAAAAAAAAAAATCACTTCCCACTTTACATAAAGGGGGGCTACCCTAATAAAACATTTTTTTCCAATTTTTATTTTACCACTTTGTCGGCGTGATTGATACACATATTGGTACCAAATTTCAACTTTCTAGTGCTAACGGTCACAGAGATTAAGCGAGGACGGACGGACGGACAGACAGACATGGCGAAACTATTAGGGTTCCTAGTTGACTACGGAACCCTAAAAAGGGGAAACAAATTAGCCAAGAAATACCTACATTAGGTTCAAACAACATTGTGATGTGATCATGGTGCTTGTAACAGCGCCGAAATATCGGGAACTCGAAACAACAAGTAAATATGGTAAATTCTATACCCCGTTTTCAGTATAAATAATACCTGGTGTTAGTGATAGTGACCATGTCAGTTTAAAATAGTTACAAACAAGCAACATAGAGGAAAGAGAAATATAGGTATGTTTCCATCATGTTGAAACAGGATAGTAAAACCTAGGACCACATTCCCGAGGAACTTGATTTAACTATGCAAGTACTTTAAGTACTCCAGAGTTCACTGACGGTCGTCCACTTAGGTCCATTACAACCTTATTAATAGATATAAAAGGATTAGGGTTACGAGGAAAAATTAAAACCCTTGAAATGGTAAACAAAACCCGATTCAAATAGGGAAGTAATTTTTTTTATAATTTCACGCAGACGAATGACGCGGGCAACAGCTAGTGGCAAATAAATCTATACAGATTGTTTTTTTTATTTGTATTCAAGTCTTGTGGACTAAACGTTAAAAGCTAGGTTGCTACACTTCCTACTAACGTCTAACGTGTCTTTAACTTAACTTATTGATGTAAAAAAACCGTCCAAGTGCGAGTCGGACTCTCGCATAAAGGGTTCCTTATTTTTTTTAGATTTTTCACTCTGTTATTTTAAAAGTTGGAGAAGATTCGAGGGGAGACACATTTTTTATTTGTCTGTCTGTTTATTCCGGATAATCTCGATAAACGACTGGACCGATTTAGACAGTAATATTAATGATAATAATATCCGTGGTGCTAGGCAACTGGGCTTATCCCAGTTGTATACGTGCATGCCTATTGGCATTGTTCTGTTCTGTCTCCTGCTGATATGGAGGGAAGTGGAAATTATGTTTTTTCCTACTCCTCCGCTATTCTTTTCTGATTAATTTCGTTGCGGGATCCAAGACAGTTAAATTATTTCTCTGGGACTTCGTCGAGCTTCATTGTCTCGGCGCTTTTCTTGTGGTCGCCACTGTTGATTCTGGCTAACAGGAGTTACAGTGGTTTGGGAATAGTGTGGCGGACTTGTCCCAAAAAATAAGACACCCATTAGATAATTTACTGGTTAGGATGATATCAGAATAGGTACTATTAATCATAGCAGTTATAGATCCTATTTAAATCATTAGGATCATTACATCATCATCATCCGTGTTGGTTTCTAAAGGACAAGTAGAGGGGTACCTACTTCCCGTCGGGGCTGTGGATTCCCGTCGGGGCTGTGGATTATCGAAAGGATAACGCGGCTCCAACGCAAGGGCAAAGAAAAAACTGGCCAAGTACGAGTCGGACTCGCACATGAAGGGTTCCGTACCAAAACGGTACGTATGCTATAATAATTATACAATTTCTTCTACGGGCCAATGAAACTTGACCTCTGGATTGTATAGGCGCTCATACGATTCAGGGACCAAATTATATTGGTTAATTGCTGTTTCCATCTGTTGTTTCCATCCAAGTTCAAAATGATTTTCCTAGAAAGTCCTTATGAAGTTCTACTTTTCATATTTTTTTCATATTTTCTAAACTTATGGTTCAAAAGTTAGAGGGGGGGGGGGGGACACATTGTTTTTTACTTTCGGAGAGATTATTTCCGAAATTATTGACATTATCAAAAAATGATTTTAGTAAACCCCTATTCATTTTTAAATACCTTTGCTACAATATATCACACGTTAGGGTTGAAATTTAAAAAAAATCACTTCCCACTTTACATAAATAGGGGGGCTAACATTTTTTTCAAATTTTTATTTTACCACTTTGTCGGCGTGATTGATACACATATTGGTACCAAATTTCAGCTTTCTAGTGCTAACGGTCACAGAGATTAAGCGAGGACGGACGGACGGACGGACGGACGGACAGACAGACATGGCGAAACTATAAGGGTTCCTAGTTGACTACGGAACCCTAAAAAGGGGTAGGTACCTACTTAAATTGAGTTTAAATGCAAACGGTCATCAGTCTCATGTAAAAAATAATGTAGGTACCTATTTCCATTTACTGGGACGACGTCTGGTCCGGTACATATCATTCATCATCTGCCTAGCCTTTTCCCAACTATGTTGGGGTCGGCTTGCAGTCTAATCGGATGCAGCGGAATACCAGTATTTTGTATGCAGCGACTGCCTAGCGTTTGGGAAGCTGAGAAGTATCTTCTCGTCCAACTTACCCCAGTGTCTCAAGACGAAAGTCTATGACCAGTGTGTGTTGCCAGTGATTACATACGGGACCGAAACGTGGTCGCTCACAATGGGCCTCATCAGAAAGCTTAAAGTCACCCAAAGGGCAATGGAGAGGGCTATGCTCGGAGTTTCCTTGCGCGATCGAATCAGAAATGAGGACATCCGCATGAGAACCAAGGTTACCGACGTAGCCCGAAAATTGCCAAACTTAAGTGGCAGTGGGCAGGGCACATTGCACGCAGAACGGATGGCCGATGGGGCCGGAAAGTTCTGGAGTGGCGACCGCGAACCGGAAGACGTTGCGTTGGAAGGCCTCCCACTAGGTGGACCGATGACCTGGTGAAGGTTGCGGGGATCCGCTGGATGCGAGACGCACGGGACCGGTCAATGTGGCGACACTTAGGGGAGGCCTATGTCCAGCAGTGGACGTCTTTCGGCTGAAATGATGATGATGATGATGATGACTGCCTATCTGACCTCCACAACCCTTAGTTAGTATTGGGTTATACGATATTCTTTGGTCAGACTACTCAGACTGGTTGTCAGACTTTCCCTCTTCCGACCATTTCACAGATAATTGTAGATTTATAATATTATCATGGGCATAATATGAGGTGGGAGATATGAAGAAGTCTGACATTCCCCTTCGCTCTGCCCAAGAGCGCGGGGGGGGGTCATTCGATGATTTTCCAACCACCAAAAAAAAAAAAAGGTGGGAGATATGAAACGCATGCCTAAAAGTGGTGGATATTAATGTTGATGGATGGAGAGGGATAAGAAGGCCAAAAAAAGATGGATGTATTGTGTGCCATTTAGTGTCTAATTCATCCCAAACAAACTGCCAGTGTGGAGCCCCTCTGCAGGATATGCGCCACCTCCTATCCTGCCCATCCTGCACAACCACTTGCATCTTTCAGGATTTACCTGAAGCAAATGATAGAGTTGTGCAGGGGCTGCAGTCTCTACACTAACAACGACGCTACGAATGTCGCCAACTCGTAAAATCGTAAACTTTCTTTAATAGATTTTGAACCTTATTCTGTTGAAATAAAGCTGAAAATCTATTACAGAAAGTTTACGATTTCTCGAATTAACGACAGTCGTAGCGTCGTTATTAGTGTAGAGACTGCAGGGGCAGGTGGCTACATACTGGTCCAACACGATTTGAGATCATCGACACGTAAAGAAGAAGTGTCTAGGTACTCAATTATTATTAGACACTAAAGTAGTGTCCTGTGTTCACCTGGGAGATATGACCCAGTTATGTATTAATAAAAAAATAATAATTAATAATAATATTATAAATAACTAGCGGACGTCACGCGGTTTCACCCGCGTAGTTCCCGTTCCCGTAGGAATACAGAGATAAAAAGTAGCCTATGTCACCCGGGATGAATGTAGCTTTCTAATGGTAAAAGAATTTTTAAAATCGGTTCAGTAGATCCCGAGATTACCCCTTACAATTTAACAAACACACAAACTTAACTTCTTTATAATATTAGTATAGAAGGTATGGATTACAATTTAACAAATATACAAACACACAAACTTTACTTCTTTATAATATTAGTATAGATACTAAAAAAAAAAAACAAAAAAATAAACTCTTTTGCAAAAAAAACGGGCACTTCATATTTTTTTCTCTACTTCAATGAAGAAGGACAAGTAAAAGGTTTTATTAATTTGACAATGTATTGGCATGTTATTTGAAGAATCCTGGCATGATTCTGTACGTTCCAAATTTAAATTTTGAAATTAACAAAAGGAAAATAATGATTATTGTAGATTATTGTAAAATTGCTTTACTAATGGCGCGAATTGCTGAAACGATTTTATTACTGATTACTAAAATTTTAAAACTTTTTGGATATTTTCTGCAAATTAAACAATTTTATCTTTCTTTTTACATTAAATACCACTTTTTGACATGAGTGATAAAGCGATAAGGGCCGGTAAAATTATAGCCCTACCTGAAGAAGGTTGTTCGCAAACTTACGTGTCTCAGCGGCTAAATGTGAGTCGTTCAACTGTCCAGAGGACTTGGCAACGGTATCAAGAGACCGGTTCGGTCAAAAGAAGACCCGGTTCGGGAAGAAAACGACGCACAGAACCAAGAGATGACCGCTTTTTGGTGAGTCAGGCCTTGCGGAATCGTAAGGCGTCAAGTGTGGACCTGAAGAAGAGCCTTGAAGAAGTAAGAGGAGTAGAAGTTAGCTTGTGGACCGTCAGGAGGAGGCTTTTGGCTGCCAATATCAGGAGTTACCGCCCGGCTCGGGGACCTAAATTACTCCGTGAGCACCGTGTTGCTCGACTTCAGTTTGCTCGAAACTGTGCTTCATGGACTCTGGAGGACTGGAATAAAGTATTGTTTTCTGATGAAGCTAGAATCTCTTTGTGTGGAGAGGACCGACGCCGGCGAGTGCTACGAAGACCACGGGAACGCTATGCGGAAGTGTGTTTCGAAGAAATCACTCCTTATGGCGGAGGCTCCGTTATGTTTTGGGCAGCAATTAATTCGACGGGGCGTACGGAGTTAGTTCTCATAGAAAATGGAACATTAAATGCACACCGGTACATAATGGAAGTCCTAATTCCATATGCACAACCCGCATTGACTGCACTTGGGGGAAGATTCCATTTTTATGGACGACAATGCTCGCCCGCACCGTTCTGGCGACGTGGAAGCGTACATGCAAGAAGTTGGGATCCGTCGTTTAGATTGGCCAGCTCGAAGTCCTGACCTCAATCCAATTGAGCATGTCTGGGATGTTCTAAAGAGACGTGTAAGATCAGTGCAACATGCTCCACAAAACATCAGGGAGCTAAAAAGAGTCATTGCAGAAGAGTGGGAACGTATTCCTCAAAACGTCATTAAAAACATCGTGGAAAGCATGCCCAGAAGGATTCAAGCTGTGATTTTGGCAAGAGGAGGTCACACTCGTTATTAGGTTATTACATTTGTAACTTTATTTAATTAAACAAAGTAAAAAAATCTTCTTGTCTTTATTGCCGACCACTTCTTATTGTTTCGCCGTGTACATCAGTTTTAAAGAATTCATAGATTTTTTTTTTAAATTGCCACAGTTCACTTCACGCGTATTAATTTACACGATTATAAGTATACAGACTACGTCAAACAATTAAATTTCATTGAATTAACTCAAATCGACCTTAGAACGTAAATTTCATAAGGTGCCTGTTTTTTTTGCAAAGGAGTGTATATATAAAAAAAAAGAAAAAAAAAATCAACAAACTATAACAATCAACTAAAAAGAAAATAACTGTCATATCACCGAGGTGATTTGAGGACACTAAACCGAGGAATAATAATGAAAGAGAAAGGAGCAAATAATGCCGGATAATGGAAGAAGATAAGTAACATGTTGCGCCGACCCCAAATAACATGGCTGGAAGATGATGATGAAGTATATAGAATAATAATACATCATGAATATGGATGAATGACAATGGTAGTGGTACCGAACGCAAAAAATGAACAAGAAAGAGGGTAGACCGATTTGTCTGCTCTTAAACATCCACCCGCAATGACTTCAGTTTATCCGTGATCATGGTGCTTGTCAACCCCGCCGGGGCTGCGGATTATCGAAAGGCATAACGCGGCCTCGGCGGCACAAGGGTGAAGAAGGAACAACAACAACAACAACATTAGTAGAAGTCTGACACTCCCTTCCGCTCTGCCCAAGAGCGGGGGGGGGGGGGGATGATTTTCCACCCACCAAAAAAAAAATTGTGCTTGTCAACAGCAACAGCGCGAAAATATCGGGACCTCGAAACAATAAGTTTTCAACACATTTGCTCGAAAAATGCATTTACGGAGCCTGTATACATTGTTCGAAAGTTAAAAATTACGCACTATACAACGGAACGTGCGGTAAAATATGTACTCTCACCTAAGTACCGTGCGGTAAAATAGGTACTCTCACCTAAGTAGGTACCTATTTTACCGCACGGTCCATACCCCGTTGTATAGCACCGTTCGTATTCTTTACGGTTTTTTTTTTTAATTTCCATAAAAAGTAATACAAGAATTCCACCAAGGAGTTTCACATTACTAGAATAAATAAGCTGACTGAACGAACCTCCTTGGAAGCGCTTTTGTTCAATACGTTTGTCTCACTTTAATACTAAAGAGTAAATGCGATGAAAGTTGTAGTTCTAATTTTCACCACGTGCATGTGGCGCCATTTGCAAATGCGCGGCATTTTAATATTAAAACGTCAAAGATTGTTGCGACTTTCCGACTGATATATAAAAACAAAATAATATGAGTTCAAGCGAATCCGATATTAATATGGAATCTACTCCACCTGATGTTTTAAATGAGGCGCAAATTGCAGAAAACGGTCTCTTGCCGCCAAAATCGCGAGAGCGCTATTTAATTACCTACAATAATTTTATAGCATGGAAGACTCGAAGAAATACTCAATCATTCTCTGAAAATGTTTTGATGGCTTACTTCAATGAATTACGTGTGAAGTATAAACCGTCCTCAATGTGGTCAATATATTCAATGCAATGTTTATTTGAATATCATTGATTCAATGTTAAAAACCACTCTAAAAACCAATAATGACATAGATTTAACAAAAGTTTGTTTCATTACATAATTGTGTTTTCTCGCAAATGTGTTGAAAAACGTTGTATGATACACGTGCAGAAATTGGTTTTTACCCGACTACGGCAAAGCCAAAGGAGGGTTATGATTTTGACTGGCTATGTATGTATGTATGTATGTATGTATGTATGTGTGTATCTTCATCTGTTCCCTCATAGCTTCTAATCTACTTATCGGAACTCGACATATGAGGTATCGTTAGAACCGTCTTCATTTTCCGCTGAACATAGGCTACGTGACGTGTCACAAAAAGCGATTTGGCGCCCTCTAGCGGACAAAAAGTAAGGCTTAAAAAATAAAAATGGAGATAAATACACCGTGTTTGGTATCATTTGAAAGGGCCTCACTTGTACATTTCCAAAATATTGCTCAAATTTTAAATCACGCCCTCTAGCGGACAATAAGTCAAGATTAAAAAAAAATATTTAACACCAAAATTGTTTAAATAAAAAAAAGTTAAAAACTAAAACCCGACTACGACAAAGAAAACGACGACGAAAAACGACGAACGACGACGCTGAAAAAGTATGAAACAAGATTTTCAGGATAGAACAAAAAGAAAAGCCGTAGTCACACGGTATTAAAGTGTTTAGGTTGGTACCTAGAACGTGTGACTACGGCTTTTCTTTTTGTTCTATCCTGAAAATCTTGTTTCATACTTTTTCAGCGTCGTTTTTTTTTGTCGTAGTCGGGTTTTAGTTTTTAACTTTTTTTTTTACAAACTCGTGACTATGGTAAGCCCTCGACTTCGTCTCGGGCTTACATTCGTCTACTCGTTTGTAAAAACCAACTTACCGCACTAGTATCATAAATAACTATAACATGTAGATACATAATAACTATGTACTCGGAAAAATACAATAGTCATGCGTGTACCCTGTTCAAGGAAATTTCAAAACGCATAGTTGACGCTTCTCGTGACCCAAGGGCTGTCTTTTACTGTGGCCAGAGGCTAAGTGTTGCCATACAACGTGTGAACGTGGCAACGCCGCCAGTCTTTTGGGCACATTGCAGGCTGACAGCGTTGAGGAGCAATTTTTCGATGCCCTTTCAAAGTTTGTTGTTAGTTTATTTAATTGCTTTTTAAATTAATGTACCTAATTAGTTTACTCTAATAAATTGACAGAGATGATTAGGTACCTATCTTTTATAATAAAAGTCTAAGTAGGTATATACTTATAGGATTTATATAAGGAAATAATATAATGTATCTGATTTCCTCATCATAACTGGTTGTAAACAAAACATAAAACGTAATTGCAAAATGCAATTATTGAAGTTCATTATGCCTTTCATCTAGGGCTAGGCAAAGTTAGTTTTTATGGAGAGGGTCATCTTCGGAACTGCTGATCTGATTCTGATAATTCTTTCACTAATGTGAAGCTAAATTCTCCCAGTTTCCATAGGCTATATCGACGGGGAAGTGCCAACAACTCCTAACTTACATTTTTTACGAAAACGACGTATTATGAATGCAGTTTGATAGAGAATGAAATTGCGCGTCTACTCCTATATGAATTAAGTTGAAATTCGCAAAATTGACGTAGCTAGGCACCGAAGAAACATCTTCTATGTTAAGGTCTAAAAGGTAATAAAAAACGGTTTTTTTCGCCCCCTGTAAAATTTGGTTTTTGTAAGTTAGGAGTTGTTGGCACTTCCCCGTCGATATGTGACTGGCCTTTTCCCAATAATCTTGGGGTCGGCTCCAGTCCTTCCACAATTCAGTTAGTACTGGGTAATACAGATTACCTACCTTTTGAAAAGACTGGTTGTCAGACTCTCGGGCCTGACTACCTGTAACGTCTGTCTGTTCGCGATAAACTCAAAATCTACTGCACCGACTTTCATACTGTTTTCACTTATGGATAGAGTGGTTCTCCAAGAAGGTTTTAGTATATAATTTGTCAAGATCCGACATGTACGGTCAGCATCAGAAGTAGCTGAACATTTCGGAATTTTAATTCTTTTATGTACTTACAGGACTCTAGCTATTATTTTTAATGTTTCAGAAGATTATTCGTTAAAATAGTCCTTAAACACCAATAACATGTAGTAACGAGTAATATCTAACAAGTTTTTATTAAATAACAGCTTTGAAACTTTGAGTAGGTAATATACTTCTGATGCTGACCGTACGTTGGCGAAGCCGCGGGCATCAGCTAGTTGAATATTGAGCAAAGATAACATATGAAATAAAAATAAAATATATATATTATAATTATATAATATATATTTAATAATAATACCAAGCTAATATAGACAAAGAAAATTCGTTCAAATGGATGAAGAAGCAACAAATTTCACCCTCCATAGAATCAGCAATATTTGCCATACAGGACCAGGCTGTTATGACGCGTCAACATCAACGTGACATTTTAAAAATGGATATAGATGGTAAATGTCGCCTATGCGCCAGCAAAGACGAAACGACGCAGCACATCATCTCAGGATGCGAAAAGTTAGCGGGCACGTATTATGTCAAGAGGCACAACAGCTTGGTTCAGTATGTCCACTGGTGTTTGGCAAGGAAACATAATATCGAGGTGTCGAGTCTTTGGTGGAAAGAAGCGTTAACACAGCCGCAAGTTAAAGAAAATGGACAGGCTAAAATCATGTGGGAAATACCTATACAGACTGATATTACTGTAACACATAATAGACCAGATTTAATATATGTAGACAAGACCAACAATAGCACATTTTTAATAGATATAGCAGTACCTTCAGACTACAACATAGGAGCTAAAGAAATAGAAAAATTAAGCAAATACCACCTTTTGAAGACAGAAATTCGGCGCTTATGGAATACTCAAACTACAGTTATCCCAATAGTAGTAGGAGCTACAGGCATTATTAGTAAAAGTTTACATAGATACATAGACCAGCTGAGTACAACAATAGACATAACAATCCTACAAAAACAAGCATCCATACACACAAACACCATACTCAGTAAGGTATTGGGAGACACTGTTTTTGTTAATAGTACACCTCACACACAAGAGAGTACACCTCACACACAAGAGACCACACCAGACACACAGCAATCATCACACACAGTAGACTCTATGCAATCATCCGTCAGTACCTCACACACACCAAATACACAAAGTCATCCATCAACCACACAAAATACAATCCGCACGCGAAGAAGAAGATAGGGGGAAATAGATATCTTTTTTCCTGCGGGATGCGGGACGGGATATCTATTCCAAAACCGACGTATGGTCGAGTATCGGAAAACCGAAACAGAAATAATATTATATATTATAATTATATAATATATATTTATTATTATATATCTTTTATTTATTAAACCCACATTTCAGCAGTTATGTTTACGTCCCTTGTAATGGAGGGCAAGCCTATTGCCATCAAACGCGCACAAATCCAGATTCCGTGGCTGCTACTAAGAAATTAGAAAGAAACAACCCGCGAATCAAAGCTCCTGCAGTAGGTTAACTGTCGCGACCACTATACCAACGGGGTAGTGATTAATCTCATCACCTGCTTTTATATTAATGATGACATGTAACTTCGATATTTTTCCAAAAGCGTTATCTCAAATACCTAACTAACGAATAATTAATGGTGCTTCCAAAATTACGGTTCATACCATCAATTAGGTATGTCCAAAAGTCAAAAAGAGTTCATTAACCTAATATATGAAGATATAATTTAACAGTTTTCCTTAACAAAGAGATAATTAAAGAATCATCAGGATTTTTATTGTCAAATAGCTGTTATCCGCGACCGCCATCCGTGAGAAATTATTATAAAAATGTTACTTCCTATTTGAATCGGATTTTGTCATCGATTTCAAGAAAGCAAAAAAAACTAAGTTACTACCAATAACAACGGCTATTTTTCAGTATAAGTTCCCTCAAAATCAGCCATGCCGTTTCGGAGATTAGCCGGAACAGACAGACAGACATAAAAAAAATGTTGTTGCTTATTTAAAAAAAAAGAGGAGCCGTTTCCTACAAACGTGTGATAGCATAGCCGTATGTATATAAGGTCCCATTAAAATAGGTGGACAAATATTAACACAGCGTTCAGTAGGTCTAACCAAACATATCTAAACAAAAAAAAACATTAATTAAAGTGATTTTTTTTTACTTAAAATAATAAATTGCCAGCACTCTAGAACAAACTCATCCTTTACGAGTAAGTACTTGTATGCAATTTTCTTATTATTTTTTTTACCATCGCCCTTATTTTGGTGGTCTGAATGATTTCTGAAATTTTGTCCACCTATTTTAATGGGACCATAAATAAGAATATAGCATCAAATTAATAATCATCGTAAATAAATATCTTGAGAACAGAAAGGTTCTTATTTCGAATAAACCAACATTATCCTATAATATTATTTTTATAGCCCGAAGTATATTATAGAAGTAGTTATTATTGTCTTACATCCACTTTCTAAGACGTGCAATGTCTTTATTTATCGTCCATATGTATAGAACAGGAACAAAACTATTTTTTAGGTACTCTGTTTTCTTTTTTTGATGCCCTCTGAAAAATTTCTATGTTCAGAAGGATGCACTTACTAAATACGTACCCGCCACGATGATAACCGTTTTAGCGTGAGTGTCCTTTCCACCTTGAATTATATACAGACACTTCAATATTATTTATTTCTTTAAAGATTGAGGAAAAAGGAAAGACCCATTGAAAATATTTATTCTTGGTATCCTAACGGTAAATTTAAGAGGAAAGGTTATAAATTATAATCGTCTCGGGGTTTTTAGGTTCCTACAGTAGGTATTTTGACCCAAAGAAGGTTGGTAGGTACTGTAGAGACGTTTGCCTTTGTCGTAGGTAATTTAGGAATTAAAAAAGTTAACAATAAGATTGAAAAACAGCTGCAACAAAGTTGCAAATGGTCAAAATGTATGGCATACAGTTTGGGCGAGTGGCTCAGAATGATGTGCTGAATAATGGGGTTAACGTTTTAGCGTCTGTGTCTCTACCACCCTGTTTAAAAATATAATTTTTCACTCTGCATCATAATTATCATTTTAAAGCCGAAAGACGTCCACTGCTAGACATAGGCGTCTCCAAATCGTCCCGCCTCGCATTCAACGGATCCCCGCAACATTCGCCAGCAGGTAATTTTAAATGGTTTACTCACGATTTACCAATGAAATAAATAAGAAAATTAAAAAAAAAGAGAGTAGAGTTATCCCTCCATCGACTTTATATACCTAACTGGTACTGCACTAAACACCTCTGTATACCTCAATAAGGAAACTAAGACTGACGGTATCCTATACTGTCACAATCATTGTTGATTGCCACATACTTTTTGTAGCATAAAAACTATAATGGTATTTCAACCCACATACTATAAGCCCACATAGTTTTGTAATTTTAACAATATACGGGCTGTATCCTGCATCACAAATGTAGGTATACCTAGATTTTGCAAGAGTGCCTAGTTGCCTACTTCGCGTGTCCGTTTTAAGAGGGGACAGAGCCAAAAATGTAGGTGTTTGAAAAATCGAGTCATTTTTGGAAGTTCATATTTTCTTAACTTTACTGAAAATAAGGGATGTAGGTACCAGAGAATGGGCAGCAGCGTTCTCTGTGCTTTTTGTATCGACCGTACTGCCATAGTATAAAGAAGGGAAGTAGAGCATCTCCGGCCCAATCCGCGACATAATTACCTACCGTACTTGCCTGTCTCAGGGTTGTCACTTGTCACTTTCAGCTAAATTTTAATACACTGCCTAAAAATTGGCAAGGGCCGGGAAGTTGTATTTTTCTATTTGTGTTGTCTGAGTTTCATTGAGATGTACAGCATATTACATTAATTTTTATTTTTTTTTTGTAAAAAAATCGTAAGGCGGTTCACAGCATACATCTACTTACCAAGTTTCAGTGTAGTCCTAATAGTTTCGGAATAAAAAGGCTTTTGCCTAAAAAGAGGACCAACAAATATTTATAGAGTAAGAGCTTGTGTTTAAATTATTTACTTAGTATGTTTTTTTGTTTTTTTTTTTTAATAGGCATAATGTAGTATTTTTGCACATAAAGAACAATATATATGTATTTATTTTTGACTAAACCAACATAAAATAATACAGGTAGTAGGTACATACTTAGTTACTATACCTACCTACAATACTGAGAAATCGGCATGACTAAACGTAAACAAAGCAATAGCGGCATATCATCAAAAGTACCTAGTGGGAAAGTAGGCCTGCCTACTTCGTCTGTCTGATAGAAAACTAATACCAACAACAAAAAAAATAAGTAGGTATCTCTTCATCAAGTATAAATTACTTGCTAGAATAAAGACTTGCTTACCTTTCCTGTTCAGTAGGTAATCTGAACATACTCAACTCTGGAATCGATGAATTGTATAGACACCCAAACACACAGCAATAACTGCGATTATCAGACATTTTTCATTCGAAACGCCGTGCGTGACGCGCAAACCTTGTGCGGTGTTAACCTTGACTGGCGCAGTGCGAAATGCAGCGAGATTTTGTTTGAGTGTGCGTGCGGCGACCGTAAAGATACTAGGCGCACACATACAAGCCGCGCGCGGTGCGTTTGTATGAAGATACCCTACTTCCCTTCTTTATACTATGGTACTGCGATCGCCAACCCGCCTGCCAAGCGTGGCGATTATGGCAAACCCCCTCTAAGCAAAAATTACACTTAGGGGAGGCCTATGTCCAGCAGTGGACGTCTTTCGGCTGAAATGATGATGATGATGACTGAAAATAAAGAAATGACGGGGATATGTCTACGGTAGACCTTGAAATAAATTCGGCGCGGTTGGCGCAGTGGCTCAAGCAGTTGACTACTGCGCTACGGCCTACGTGTCGCGGGTTCGCTCCCCGCACGGAACAAATATTTGTATGCAGGCCTACATAGTGTTCCGGGTCTGGGTGTTTGTGGTATGTGAGTTTAAATGTATGTGAACGCACCCACGATACAGGAGAAATTTCTAGTGTTAGGCAAAATTACAAAAAAAAAAAAATATTGCTCTAGCTAGAGGCATTATTCAAGAAGAAGAATAGGGTATACATTTGTATGGAGAATCGCACCACTGTGTTCGCTTTTAAGCATTTTATGCTTAACGAGGCTACTGTCGCAGCAAGCTAATTTGTTTAAAACAACAACGTTATAACTCAGGAACTTAACTCTAGACATTTATAGAACAAAAAAGCTAGTCCTATTTTTTTTATAGAAAGAAACTTGTCTACTGTTTAGTACCTAACTAAATAGTGCTTTTGACGTCATAACCAAAAAATGGCGCTTTGGTTTTCATACAGATCGTGATACTTCCGTCATCTAGGAAACCGGTAGGCGGTATATTATATTACTAGCAGTTGCCCGCGACTTCGTTCGCGAGGAAATGTTGACGTGTAGTGTATGTATGTGTGGGACTGCCTCTGGATGTACTATGCCAAAGCCAATGACAATTAATGCCAATCGAAGCGATTATATTCCCTTAAACTGGCCCTGTCATAAAATCTGTTCCCACACATATAAATACATATGTCTTAACTATATTCTATCTCTCTACCAATTTTCAGCTCCAAAACGCCAAGGATTTCATTTATATACTTGCGGGAGCCCTTAGTCCAGATCGTCACAAAAAAATTTGTTAGATAATACACTTGCTGGCCGGTAGTACAAAAATCAAACTTACATACAAACTCGCGAGAGCCTTTAGAGCTCCCTAATCCGATCCTAATGCAAAATCTGATCTTAGCAAACCTCTACTCACCATGAACTCCGTCCCTGAAAAAAATCAAGATTGTTGCACAAAAAATGAACGACTTTCAGACAAACTTGTGATATCCTTTAGACGTCCCTTATCCGACCCTGTCGCAAAATCCGTACATAGCAGACGTCTACTAACTATAAACTACATACCTGACAAAAATCAAGATTGTAGCACAAAAAATGAAGGACTTTCATACAAACTTGCGAGGGCTCATAAACCACCCTAATCAGGCCCTGTCGCAAAACTAATTCATAGAAGATGTCTACTGACTATAAACTAAGTCTCTGCCAAAAATCAAGATTGTAGCACGAAAAATGAAGGACTTTCATACAAACTTGCGAGGGCCCTTAGACCACCCTAATCCGGCCCTGTCGCAAAATCCGTTCATAGCAGACGTCTACTAACTACATACTACGTCCCTGCCAATAATCAAGAATGTAGCCCAAAAAATGAAGGACGTTCATACAAACTTGTGAGGGCCCATAGACCACCCTAATCCAGCCCTGTCGCAAAATTATTTCATAGCAGACGTCTACTGCCTATAAACTACGTCTCTGCCAAAAATCTAGATTGTAGCACAAAAAAATCAGAACTTTCATACAAACTGGCGAGAGCCCTTAGACCTCCCGAATCCAGCCCTGCCACAAAATCTGTTCTTACCAGGCGTCTACTAACTATAAAATACGTCCCTGCCAAAAATTAAGATTGTGGCACAAAAAATGAAGGACTTTCATACAAACTTGTGAGGGCCCTTAGACCACCCTAATCCGGCCCTATCGCAAAATTAATTCATAGCAGACGCCCACTGACTATAAACTACGTCTCTGCCAAAAATCAAGATTGTAGCACGAAAAATTAAAGACTTTCCTATAAACTTGTGAGGGCCCTTAGACCACCCTAATCCGGCCCTCTCGCAAAATTAATTCATAGCAGACGCCCGCTGACTATAAACTACGTCTCTGCCAAAAATCTAGATTGTAGCACAAAAAATGAAGGAGTTTCATACAAACTTGCGAGGGCCCTTAGACCACCCTAATCTGGCCCTTTCGCAAAATCCGTTCTTAGCGGACGTCTACTAACCATAAACTACCTCCCTGCCAAAAATCATCTTTGTACGTCCAGCGGTTTTCGAGATTTCGTGATGAATCAGTGAGTGACCTTTCGCTTTTATAGATATAGATTCTTTGGGTGGCATAGTTAATTAGTCATGTCAAAAACTGCAGCGAAACAGGGTAGTGAATTTTTTCGAGAACTTTTGTCGAGAGATGTAAACCGCCATAGCTGAGCATAAGGCCCTTTTTTGGTGGGTGGAAAATCATCAAATGACCCCCCCCGCTCTTGGGCAGAGCGAAGGGGAGTGTCAGACTTCTACTGACTAAAAACCGAACCCATGTTCCTTCTTTGCCTTAGTGCCGAGGCCACGTCATCTTGTACTAAAATCCGCCGGCCCCGACGGGCGTCGGCCCTTGCGGGCCCCTCCCTGCTGACATCTCTTTGAGGCGCGCGTGGAACACGAACGCGACGCCGACACGGTCTGTTGCCGTCATAACGACGGCCGGACGGCGAGCTAGCCCATTACTCACCGTCCACAGGCCCGCGTCTACGGTGGCCGGAAGCCATCACGTGGCCCCCGACGCCCGGAGCGCCTTCCGCGCCTTCCGCGCCGGCTGGGACGTTGAGAGGTTCTCTCCCTCTCTCGTTCCGCCACCTCCTTTGCTAGCATCACTGCTTCGCAGAAGGAGGCAACGGCGTCCCGTTCCTCCTCGCCCCGGACCATGGCTTGCACCAGGGCCGGACGCGAGAGGTCGCCGCCGCCGATCGCCGCTACGAGAACACGGCGGGGCTCCGCCCAAGCAGGGCACACCTCCACTGTGTGCTCCACCGTGTCCTCCGGTCGATCCTCGCAGTGGAAGCATCCGGGCGTTTCCTCCCGCCTGATTCGGTGCAGGTACCTCCCGAAACATCCGTGTCCGGTGAGGACCTGCGTCAGACGGAAGGTGAGGGCGCCGTGGCTCCTCTCTAGCCACTCCTCAAAGAGCTTAGGGGACTTACCGCCACAGGGGACTTACCGCCACGGATTCGATTCTCGGGTCGGCTACAGTGTTATTTGGATTTTCTAATAGGAATTTAATTAATTAAGTAAGCACGGAGTCTGGATTTTGGCCCGGTTGATGGCAATCGTTACCCTCTTTTGCATGGAACATACACTTACCTAACATAACTCATTCAAGGAGTTTCCTATTTAAAGTTTTAAGAAAAAGCTCATAAACAGGCGTTCTGAATTCATGGACTTTTGTAAAAATCAAGTTCATACTTTTAAATAATTATGACGTCTTTAAATGTCATAACATTTTTAAGATTATGTTTTATCCTTACATGATTTAAAAATTTATTTTGACTTTAATTATTATTTTAATCTATTGCATAGATTCTATCGCGGGCCTTGAGTTGAGCGTGGAGAGCGAATCCAGAGATTTCCTAACAAAAATATTCAGGATTCAGTATTCAACCAGGTTGCTATGGTTACGGAAAATAACAAGATTGTCAACTGAGGTTGTCAAATTAAATAATTGTTTGTCTCTTTGCTTTCTCCTTCTAAAATATTCTTACTCGTATAATTTGTGTACAAAGTGTTTTAAATATGAATAAACAAAGTGCATTTATTAATGAAGAAAGTCACGAAAAAATAGTGAAAGAAAATGAGTGAGGAGTGAGTACCTACTCTATATACATTCATTTTATTATTAGTACGCATCTATCATAAGTTTTATTGGTTTTTGCATTACTATTCTGCGAATCGGTCTAAAACGATTCGTTTTCTTATAAAATATCTAAAATAAAATAAATAATTTTCATATTTTTCAATGATAAGACACTTACGTCAGGCTGTCAATACTTTTTCTTTTAAATTTTCTGTCATAGAGTTTCTTACTAGCTTAGTTAGTCTATGAAGGTTAGTTTTGATTTATATAATGTACATCGCGCGAAATTCGAAGATCAAACTCTTAATAACGTTATTTTTATTCAAATTTTTTGAATAAATAATTATTTTGGTGTGTAATTACACTATTAATACCTAATTATTTATACCTATTATTACATAAGTTGATAAAAAATGCTATGCAATAGATTTACCGCCGCAGTCTCCGAGTGCCACACGTTTTTTTTTTTTAACTTCAATTTCAAATGTTAAAATAACTAAAACATAATATAATTGAATTGACATGATATTCATCAAAAATGTAAGAAATCTCGAACCTAACACTATACTTTCTTATAAATAAATAAATAATTCAACTGGCGAAATATGGGTGGTCTATTATACCTCTGCCTAACCCTTGGATGATCCCAGACGCGATGTTACATCACGTGCATTTTGCAAGATTTACCTCAAACAGTGATAGTTTAGATTTTTATGTTAAGAATTTTTTTTATGAAATCACATAGTTTTCCACGACAATATAAAAAAAATACCGGTTTATTAAACCGGAATTTACCGGTTTTGTTTAGTAAGGTTATGTTATGATTTCTTATTGTTTTCGTAGTTTTTTGTAGGTAGGTATAATATCAGTCTAGATGATAATCTTGTTTTTGTAATGAGATGGATGAACAATGACGAGAGGTCACTGAAGATCCCTCAAACATTTCGGCATTACGACAATTCTACAATTTACTTGAAAATATGTTATCCAAATCTCTTATTGTTTATTATAAAAATATAGAAATATATAGGTATTTGTGATGTGAAAAAAAAGATTGTCTATTTTTATGAAAAAGGTGGATATAAAAGTTACGAAGTCGAAAGGCACTTCTTTTCCTCGACATTACAATACTTTTAATTTTCAACGAGCCCCGGACCCCTATACGCATACATCATCACAATGTTTTCGAGTTTGCCTTATCCTGCTGTGAAACGTGATTTTTCACCCCACAAAAATGTCGTTTCCCAGCTATTTTTTTTACGTAGAGTTAAGTACTTAGTTTGATGTAGTTACGTACATGTACGATGGGTCATTCAAGTATTTAAATTATGATAAATGACACGTACAGGATAACAAACCTAAGTTAATAAGAAAGGAGGATAAAACTACTTCTCATTTATCAGTATTCTCTCTGCGTACTTCCCAAGCAGGTATCTCTGACTCTCACTTAGAGCCGTTAGAGGAAAACTCGCGCAAAAAAACAACAAGTGCGAGTCGGACTCGCACATGAAGGGTTCCGTACCAAAACGGTATGCTATAATAATTTATACAATTTCTTCTACGGGCCAATGAAACTTGACCTCTAGATTGTATAGGCGCTCATACGATTCAGGGACCAAATTATATTGGTTAACTGCAGTTTCCATCTGTTGTTTCCATCCAAGTTCAAAATGATTTTCCTAGAAAGTCCTTATAAAGTTCTACTTTTCAGATTTTTTTCATATTTTCTAAACTTATGGTTCAAAAGTTAGAGGGGGGGGGACGCATTGTTTTTAAACACTTTTTTTCCAATTTTTATTTTACCACTTTGTCGGCGTGATTGATACACATATTGGTACCAAATTTCAGCTTTCTAGTGCTAACGGTCACAGAGATTAAGCGAGGACGGACGGACGGACAGACAGACATGGCGAAACTATAAGGGTTCCTAGTTGACTACGGAACCCTAAAAAAGGTGAAAGTTGATTTGTCGCTTTAGTATTTTCACGCCAAAAATGCAAGAGAGAATTTAACGAATGGCTGGTTGGAATACTGTTATTTATTGTTTGTTGTGTTGCGAAGGTACTAGTAACATGTAGAGAAGAAAGTATTGGAACTACCTGTTTTTTAGGACAAACCACTGCAACTTCTGAACGCCAGAATCAACAGTGGCGACCAAAAAAGCGCCGAGATAATGAAGCTCGACGAGGTCCCAGAGAAATAATTCAACTGTCTTCGATCCTGCAACGAAAATGGCCTCTTTAGCAGATATTAATATGAATTGCGTAAAATGTACTTTTTATAAGTAGGTATCTGCGTCTGTGACTAATAGAAAAACAGATCATAACAGGAAAATTTTATTTCATACAAAAAATAATTTTATGTATTCTTAATAATTATCTTGTTGACTAGATTAGAATTATCTGACATTATAATTATTATGATTTGACAATAAGTAGTTATTGATCTGAATTTTTGACATTACTTACTTATTATTTTGAATCAATTTTGAATCTATGACATTAACAATGTTTACAATGTATGTATTTATGACATTGTGTAATTAACTCGATTTCAATTTTCTTTTTGCCCGGTTTATGGTATTAATTGATATTATTTTGAATTCATTCAAAATAATATCGGATAATACTGTGTATAATTTTACCAATTAATCTTGCATGCCTAATTTGGTACATCACAGTGAACTGCGCATTCACTTAACACTTAGAAATGCAATATTATGTACACACGGCTACACATCAAGCTATACAAAACCAGTTAATCTTGGCCTCACTTTACTAGATCTTTTCGCACAATGAACGATCAGATTATACTGGTTTTGTATAGCTTGATGTGTAGCCGTGTGTACTGTGCTGCAATAAATATTTGAATTTGAATTTAAAATAATATGACTTGCGTTAAAATGGTCACACACGCAGTTACTATTATGAAAGGTCCTTTTTACGCAATTCATATTATGATCTGCTAAATTGGCCATGTTAGACCCCCCTTGGACTCTAATTAACTATTATTTTTAACTAGCGACTCGCCCCCGCTTCGCACGGGTGGAATGTGCTACATATAAACCTTCCTCTTGAATCACTCTATCTATTAAAAAAACCCGCATCAAAACCGTTGCGTAGTTTTAAAGATCTAAGCATACATAGGGACATACAGCGTGAAGCGACTTTATTTTTAACCGACTTCAAAAAAAGGAGGAGGTTATCAATTCGACTGTTTTTTTTTATGTTTGTTACCTCATAACTTGCGAATGGGTGAACCGATTTTCATGATTCTTTTTTTATTTGAAAGCTGGTGCTTCCCGTGTGGTCCCATTGTCACCATATTAATATATGATTATGGGATCTTGTAGAAATCGGGGGAACTCTTCAATAAATAACAGCAGATTAACCGCGATTGTTGCTATAGCATATCTAAGCATTGTTTACGCCATCACACAACATAATATCACGCCTGTACTCACTACAAAGGTTATAAAAACTATTTGGTGAAGATCTGATGATGAACTTCGGAGATAGGCAACGGAACTCCACAATAAATGATAGCAAATGGACTGGGATTGCTGAAATCTCATGTCTGTCCATTGTTTACACCAGTTCATAACATAACATCACGCCGGTACGTTGTGAAGGGGTAAGCACTAAAAAGTGAAAAATATAAACTTTTTTACAAAAAATAAAACCGACTTCGACAAAAATAAAACACAAAAAAGTGAAAAAAAAAACATAAGAAGAAAAATCAGCTTCTGAAGTCGGTGGCAAAAACATGAAATCAAACAAACAAAAGTCACCGACTTCAGAAGCTGATTTTTCTTAATACGTTTATTTTTCACTTTTTTGTGTTTTTATACTATGTATAGTGATAGTGATGTTTCAGAAGATTATTCTTTTAAAAATTCCTAACTCTTCAATAACTTACTAGTAACGAGTAATATCTAACAAGTTTTTATTAAAATACTGTAATGTAATAGTGTTAATCTATTTCTGATGCTGACTGGGCAGTGGTTCCCAGTGGTGGCGGCCCCGACTTACGAACAGTGAGTCGTGGGTTCGAACAGTCAGGCGCATTACTTTGTGTAATTTATTTCATCACCACTGCTCTCAAAACGGTGAAGGAAAACATCGTGAGGAAACCGGCATGTCTTAGAAACAAAAAGTTCGAAGACATGTGACATCTACCAACCCGCACTGGGCCCGCGTGGTGGATTATAGCCCATCCCTCTCCTAGAGAGGACGCCTGAACCACAATATAAATATGGACAGTACGGAAACTGCCTACAAACGCTCGAAACCGCACACTCACACAAACATGCGCATCGACAGGGCCAGCCAGCGATTGTGGCAGTGCTCTCAGTTGTGCGTGCCGCGCCGAGACGAGTGGTTAGTTTACGTAAAAGTTTTTTTTTAAATGCCGGGAACGTATACGGGTGTTTGAACTCGGCTTCATCAAAACCGGAGATATTGTATTTTAAACTTCCTACTAATTTTGAAAGGTAAGAATGATTTTTGTTATCGAATTATGGGCGTTCAAAGTTTCTGTAAAAAAAAAATTGAAATTGAAATATCTCGAAAACGGAGCGTCCTAGACAAAAAAGGACCAAAATTTTGACCCCCCTCTGCCACCTCCGTGATATTTAAGTGAGAATCAGATAACACAATTTTTTTTTTTTTTGCACTTTTTTTTGCACCAACTTTGCTTACTAATAACATTTTATTAGTGTAAAACTGTGTAGTATGATATGAAGGAAAGTTCATTGATAATAATAATTTAAAACAATCTATCTATCTTCTATCTATCTATCTATATATATTGAAATAAAAATGAATTGCTGTTCGTTAGTCTCGCTAAAACTCGAGAACGGCTGAACCGATTTGGCTAATTTTAGTCTTAAAATATTCGTGGAAGTCCAGGGGAGGTTTAAACGGTGAGAAAGTGGTAGGTAGGTAGGCAGGGTAGTAGGTAGGTAGGGTAGTAGGTAGGTAGGGTAGTAGGTAGGTAGAGTAGTAGGTAGGTAGGGTAGTAGGTAGGTAGGTAGGGTAGTAGGTAGGTAGGTAAGGTAGTAGGTAGGTAGGTAGGGTAGTAGGTAGGTAGGTAGGGTAGTAGGTAGGTAGGTAGGGTAGTAGGTAGGTAGGTAGGGTAGTAGGTAGGTAGGTAGGTAGGTAGGGTAGTAGGTAGGTAGGTAGGTATGTAGGGTAGTAGATAGATAGGGTAGTAGGTAGGTAGAGTGGGAAAAAGAGCATTGCAACGCATGCCGGGAACAGCTAGTATAATAATATATTCGTTCTTAATATCAATAATATGTTAATTATTTATAGCAGAATTGCACATCACTAGTTGTAGTAAGCTAGTTATTTCAATTCGATTCATTGATCACAACAGAATAAAAATATTTAAGAAAAAAAAACAATATCATCAACATTATAAGGGACAACCCTATGGCTTCAATGAAGCGTAGGTAGTTATCGCATCAACTAGGCTTAGTTTCGGTACTGTCCATATTTATACTGTGCCTGAACATTATAGGCTGATGATGATGCTGACTGTACATCAACATTTGAACGTGACTGTTCTAACAGGGATCATGGCGGTAATGTAAGTAACACTATATAATTAAAACTGCTATTGAAACAAAAAACTTAGAATAAGTTAACATTTTGACCTCCAACATCAGCTAATAGACGGTTTCCAGGTATCATACGGAACAAAAATTGTTCTCAATGACGGCGAGAACAACAAGCCTTTCTGCTTTTGAAGGATATTTTTCTTCTTTCTTTGCCTTAACACAGCCAGAAGGCGTCGCGGCAGATCTCGTGGAAGATGGCGGGACGATCTGGACAAAACTAACGACCAGTCCACATTGGCTTTAGATCTAAACAACTGGAAGTCATGGAGGGAGGTCTTTGCCCAGCATGATGCAGGCTAACAGTATCACTATCAGTATTATAATGTGGTTAATGCCTTACCTGCCCCCCTATTGTGTATACTGTATCTTTTTAACGTCAGTGGCTATCAGAAATGTCCATAGATTATCTGTAAATTGGTTATGGTTTGGTACAATATTTCCTTAAAAACTCACCATTTGACAGTTAATTGATAGACATTTTTTTTTTTTTTTTTTTAGCTTCTGTCTTGGCTATACATTCCCTCGAGAAATATCTCTTAATAGGCATGCTGGTTTCCTCACGATGTTTTCTTTCACCGACTCAAGTGTTACACTCATGAATTCTAGTTGTGGAGTCATAGGGAGAGGTCTTTGCGCAGCTGTGGCATGATGCGGGGTTACTGTATCAGTATCATGACATCGAAAAATGTGTGCGTGTTTTAGGGTCAAACTTGGACCTATGACTTGGCTTGGCAGTTCGACGGTTACAGTTAAACTAGGTTAATCTATCACTGCTTGTTATAAGTATAGGTTTTTTAACCGACTTCTAAAAAAAGAAGGAGGTTCTCAATTCGGATGTTTATACATATTTTTTTTTTTTATGTTTGTTCGGGCATAACTCCGTCACTTGCTAACCGATTTGAAAAATTCTTTTTTGTTGGAAAGGGTATGTATATACCTACCTACTTCCCAAATGGTTCCATATTTTTTTATCGAAATCGGACAAGCGGTTTTTGAAAAATCAACAAAACTCAAAAAAGAACTACATTGTCCACATTATGACCCATGATCATGTGAACCACTAAAAAGTGAAAAATAAAAACTTTTTAAAAAAAAATTAAACCCACTTCAAAAAAAAAAACACAAAAAAGTGAAAAATAAACTTTAGAAGAAAAATCAGTTTCTGAAGTCGGTTGCAAAAAAATTAAATCAAACAAACAAAAGTCACACTTTGAAGTCGGTTTTTTTTTTTTTTACGGATATGGATAGTATGATTTAAGTTACGCTGTATCAGGTATTAAATCAATCTGTTCTTGAACTTTCAGAAAGACATGTAATTTTGTTTTAATTTGTGAACAAGGAAATAAACGCAGATCTTATCTGGTAAGATCATGCAGCGGGGGGTGGGGTGAATTTTGCTGGTATATAGCAAAATTGCCCCCCCCCCCCCCAGCTTACATTAGTAGGTAGATCTTTGACATGCGTTTAAGGTGGATGTTCCAGGGTAGCAATATGAAATACTCATTCTTGACAGTTACATGAACTTTGAGGGTTTTAATGATGATTTTGATGATTATAATTCTAAAACTGCGTACGTCTTACACCCGCGAATGATATTTTCACTAACATACAACCTAGCACTGGCCTGCAAATCGCTAAAAACGTAAGAAAATTTGAATTTCGCGGGCTACCCTGGAATCTTACCAGGGGGTACCGTATCTTACAGTTACTAACTGGGTTTATTAGGGAAATTATGTTTTTCCTACGAGACTCCTCTGCTATTCTTTTTTTTTCTAATTAATTTCGTTGTGGAGTTCATGAATCGTTTCTATGGGACTTCGTCGAGCTTCATTGTCTCGGCGATTTTCTTGTGGTCGCCACTGTTGATTCTGGCTAACAGGAGTTACAGTGGTTTGGGAATAGTGCGGCGGGATTGTCATAAAAAAATATTAACTGGATTGTGGTGGTCATGGCAGATAGGCAGTCGCTCCATGTAAAATACTGGTATTCAGCTGCATCCGGTTAGACTGGAAGCCAACTTCAATGATGGGAAAAGGCTAGGCAGATGATGCGCATAAAATATCAGTGACATAAAATAATTATTATAATTTAAGTGTCAAATTATGTTAATGCTTATTCTTTTTACCCGACTACGGCGAAGTCAAAAGGAAGGGTAATGATTTTGGCAGTCTATGTATGTATGTATGTACGTATGTTCCACCGTAGCGCCTAAACTACTGAACGAATTTTAATAAATTAGGTGTCAATAGATTTGTAAGAATAGCCCAGGTGTCATAGGATATATAAATTTTTCATAGAATTTTTAATGTTGTCTTGTTTTTTACCCGACTGCGGCAGGAGGAGGGTTATGTTTTTTTTTAATTAGAAATGTCATTTACTTCGGTTGGACAGACTAAAGAGCTCGGGGCCTAAAATTATCACTTTAGTAAAATCATAATCAGCAGAAGCACAACCTACTTTGCATGATAGTCAGTACTTGTTAAAATATAGATTTGTGTAATAGCTAAGTTCCATCTTAAAAAAAATATTATAAAATGTGATATCTAAGTTCAATCTAGAATATTATAAACATGTTGGAATAAATTCTCAAAATGATCGTTAAAACTATGAAAATTCATTGTAGGTATACAGTATTAAAGTTAATAACTAAGCGGTACATAACACTGTAATACCTACAAGTGCAAACGATTTCACGAAGCCGTATCAACCAAGCATTCTGCACAGAAAACTTTGTTTGCGCCAAAATTATAGAGCAGCTGCTCTAGGAAACGACTTTTTGAGGTGAAACATCAAGGACAGTACGTACCTACTCAATGTCATTCAAAATTGTGCTGATAGATGCATCGAATATTGGAGGGTCGTTTGTGTTGATATGCATTCAATAGTCGGGGGGTCGTGGAGGTATTTATTAAAGTAAAGTTAAAATATTAAAAATAGGTAAAGTTGGCGAAAAAACTGGACCTTCGTTCCCCAATATATTCGTAGGTACCTAACTGAAAGGTTCCCAGTTGTGGTTCAAAATAATATCGCAATCACGGAGAGAACAGCTGCCTTTCTAAGGGTACTTTAACACCCATTATAATTTAGAAATTAAAAGTGACTTTATCTTCTAATAAAGCCGTAGAAACTTATTTAATTAATATTGAAAAATAATTCAAAATAGCAAGGACCTATAAGTAGCTATTTAAAGAAAAAACGATTGAAATTAAAACACAGAACACTGTGGATAGTACCTACTATACTAGTTCAAAAATCCTGTTTAATCCACATATTCAAAATAAAATAACCATAAAAATTAAAGAATAATTCAATCACTCACCTTTTACGAGAACTTTTAAAAACAATAACTTTATGAACTTGGTACGTCTTTCCATAAACAAGATTCAAAGGATACTAGTTTTTACTCCGTTCGTCAAACCGGATTGGCAAAGCAACATATATATTATTATTATATATAGCTTCGAGCGCATTGAGGAAATATAATTTACGTCTCATCTCAACAGGTTCTTTAAGTATTTATTTTTTAATATGAACATATTGTGACGTTTCGGATTGGCAGATTTATGTGCTCACTAGCTGATGCCCGATGCGCGTGAATGTAGGTTATCGCGACCAAAAGTAATATATTCATCCCCCTCTTTCAACCCCTTACAACCCTTTTTTCACACTATAAAGTAGCCTATATCCTTTCTCAGGCTCTAGACTATCTGTGTATCAAATTTCATTTCAATCGGTTCAGTAATTTTGGTGTGAAAGCGCGACAGACAGACAGAGTTACTTTTGCATTTATAATATTACTAACTGATGCCCGCGGCTTCACCCGCGTGGATGTCGTTCAAATTATATACTAAAACCTTCCTCTTGAATCACTCTATCTATTAAAAAAAACCGCATCAAAATTCGTTGCGTAGTTTTAAAGATTTAAGCATACAGACAAACAAACAAACAAAAATAGCGACTTTGTTTTATACTATGTAAGGATAAGGAGGATACTAGCTGATGCCCGCGGTTTCAACCGCGCGGATGTCGGTTATTGGTATCGATAAAAGTAGCCTATGTCCTTTCTCGGGTAACAAAATATCTCCATACCAAACATGCAAATTGGTTCAGTAGTTTAGGCGTGATTGAGTAACAGGCAGACAGACAGAGTTACTTTCGCATTTATAATATTAGTAAGTATAAGTATTAGTTTAGATTATTGGGTTTGGTAATAACCTTAACAAAGATGTCTGTGTACTCAGCAAGACCTTATGTTGAATAGGATTGAAAACTGAAGTGTTACGTACCATAGTAGGTACCCCAATGGTCACGGCGAGTCGGCGAAATCTTAAATTATTTCCCAGCAGGACCCTCCGCTGTTTTAAGGTCTTCAGACCATCTTATATGGTCCAGTAGTTCAGCGGTGTTAGATATTTTAAAAATGCCTTAGTTTAATTTTAAAAAGTAATTATTTTGTGATGTTTTGTCGAGCCAGCAGGAATATTTTGTTTGCACGTTTTCTGCCCGGACAGTCATATTATTAAGCATTTCATTTGAAGAAAAAGGAGGTCGCAGTTAGATCAAAAGCGCGATGACCCCATAATATCATCAATGGTGTTGTGACTTGTGACATGCATGTCCCGTAGTTTTTCGGCCAAAGTTGAATAAGCTAGCCACTTTGTTGGTAGAAAGGCAGCGACTGCAGTCGCTGTGGCAGAAATCGGCTAAATGACATCATCATCAAGCATTTTATTAGTACTTTTCAAATAACCTTACACTTAATTCAAATAGTTTGTATAAAAGCTGACAATTTATTTTAAAATTTCGTGAAAACATCTACAGGGTGTAAACGGAGGCCTGTAGATGTAAGTAGGACCTGCATTTACGACTGCCAAAGATCTAAATGGCAGCCGGGATCAACAGCTTAACGTGTTTTCCGAGGCACGGAGGAAACTCGGTATGTAATGGGCGGTCACCCATCCACTGAAAAACCTAGGAAAGCGCGGCTTAACCTAAAGATCGACCCAAGTGTAAGTACCTATTTAGAAGAATTAAAATGGTTAGTTGATATAAGGCAAGCAGATGATTCAGAAAACCGGCCAAGAGCGTGTCGGGCCACGCTCAGTGTAGGGTTCCGTAGTTTCCCGTCCGTCACAATAAGTGTTCCCACTTATGAGTTTAAAGGTGTTTTTTTTTTTTTTTCAAAATGATTTTCCTAGAAAATCCTTATGAAGTTCTGCTTTTCAGATTTTTTTCATGTTTTCCAAACTTATGGTTCAAAAGTTAGAAGGGAACACATTGTTTTTTACTTTTGGAGCGATTATTTCCGAAATTATTGACATTATCAAAAAATGATTTGAATAAACCCCTTTTCATTTTTAAATACCTTTCCAACAATATATCACACGTTAGGGTTGAAATTAAAAAAAAGTCACTTCCCACTTTACATACAGGGGGGCTACCCTAATAAAACATATTTTTCCAATTTTTATTTTACCACTTTGTGTGATTGATACACATATTGGTACCAAATTTCAGCTTTCTAGTGCTAACGGTCACAGAGATTAAGCGAGGACGGACAGACGGACGGACGGACAGACAGACATGGCGAAACTATAAGGGTTCCTAGCTGACTACGGAACCCTAAAAAACGTCAATTATTTTAATAGCTATGTTTTTCTGCAGAATACGATACCTACTTCAATATGCATAAAACATGTTTTGAATAATAAATCATATTTATTTCTATGAAATTGTTTAACAAAACACTTTTAAAACTAGATGGGGCCGGTATTTTCACCTGAGAAGAAATCTAATAGCCGAAACAAACTCACAGGTCTCTTAAAGTCAATTCCTATGAAGATCCCATCGGGGCTGTGGGTCCCGTCGGGGCTGTGGGTCCCGTCGGGGCTGTGGGTCCCGTCGGGGCTGTGGGTCCCGTCGGGGCTGTGGGTCCCGTCGGGGCTGTGGGTCCCGTCGGGGCTGTGGGTCCCGTCGGGGCTGTGGGTCCCGTCGGGGCTGTGGGTCCCGTCGGGGCTGCTGGTTGTTCGAAAGAGATACCACGGCCTCAGCACAAAGGGCTAAGAAGGAACATGGGTTGTTTTTAGTCAGTAGAAGTCTTACTCTCCCACCGCTCTGCCCAGAGCGCGAGCGGGAGGAGTCATTTGATGACTTCCCATCTTCCAAAAAAACAAAAATGTCCTATGAAGACCAAGCAGTTTTGTATCTGAGATGGCCTTTTGAAGAAAGAACCACTCAGTTTTGAGTGAACCTGTCCAGTAAGTGCAAGCTTTAATCTTTGATTGTGTAGGTCGACTCAGTGACACATTGTGTTCGGCATCATCATCATTAACATCAGCCAGACTCAGGCCTCCTCTCTAGGAGAGGGATGGGCTATAATCCACCACGCGTACCCAGTGCGGATTGGTAGATGTCACATGTCTTCGAATTTCTTGGTGTCATATACGCTGGTTTTTCTTCACCGTTTTGAGAAAAAATCACAAAAAGTAATTGCAACTGCCTGGGTTCGAACCCACGACTTACTGTTAGTAAGTCAGGGCCACCACCACTGGGCCACCTCTGCCTACCAGTATGAGAATTACAGGCATGTTATGATTTAAGTTTGTGTTATTTTTTAACTGCCTTTTTTCTTTAAATCCTATTTCAAAAACTTCCATGGTGTAAAATATCCCTTAAAATAATAAAAAAAATACTTATTATGCATACACTATACTATAATCTTTAGGGCTAGTGGTTTTCCCATAGAATACTTTATACCTACAACGATTAGTTGGTAGATCAACGACATCTATATGCAAAGATGAAGTACTCGGATGTCCCGTCCGGGCTGCGGGTTGGTCACAAAGATACCGCGGCCTCGACATAAAGGGCTAAGAAGGAACATGGGTGGTGTTTTTAGTCAGTACAAGTCTGACACTCCCTTTCGCTCTGCCCAAGAGCGAAACGGGTTAATTGATGATTTTCCAAAGACCCCAAAAAAAAAAGTATACCACGCGGCATATAAGTTGAACATGCGCAGTAGTCGAATTTTAGACGTCCCATACAAATCAAACAGAGAACCTGTGCAGAACGACGCCATTTTGTTTCAAGTTATTTGCCTAGGAGTCTTTTTGCCTGTGTATGTATGTGGTCTTACGAGCTTCAGAAAGAGATATAATCATAATCGTTATTTGCCAAAAGAAGAACCACCATACAAAACATTAACACTAGTACCTACCTACCTACTCATTTTCTATGAAAAAGATTAGATATTTGGGATAGACGAATTGTATGAAATAGTAGTAGACTCCACCCGGATGTTGATATCAGGGTTAATATGCATGACATAAATATAATTTATAACCTGTAGCACCGAGGCATAATGTACCTATCTTTCTGTTAGTGTAATTTTTTTAGAATTGTATGAAGATTACCTACATACAAACTTTTTTTGTTTTTTATTCTAATAGTTACTTACTTACTTTTATTACTATATTTTATATATATTACTAGATACTTTTATTCTAAAAGTTAACAGATAACAAAAATTAAAAAAAGAACATAAAAAAAGAATGATTCAAATCGACAAAAGATATGTGATTCCGGCCAGGATCGAACTGGCGGCCTTCTGCGTGTAAAGCAGATGTGATAACCACTACACCACGGAACCCCTATGATTGCAATGCTGAAATTAGTAATTATGTTCTAAAGCAATGTTGAATCATTGACGTAGACGTGACGTCAACAATATTATTAGAACACATTCGTTAGCGTATTGCGTAATCTTTAACTACAGTAGATCTTTTGAGGTTATATAAGCATGTAATACAAGTCAAAATAACATGAAAAAAGATAAGTAATTTTTTACTTCTACACTTTCTACTTCTTATTATTCGTGGTATTTATTTCAAAATATCAATTGTCTTCAATGTATTTAATAGAAATTAAGTTGCAATGACATATCTACTTCTTTAATTATTTTTTTTTTTACATTTATTTGACGTTTTTGTTTATAATAATATTAATTGGAAGATGCTTGAATATTAAAATTACTAGTAACTGCCATACGCCCATTTTATGTATTGTAATAAATATGATTGTAAGTTTTAATTTCCCCTGTGGAACTTTATACAGCGACATCTATTGACCAACAAATAATATTTTTACAAATTTGTGTTCGTTCAGCTACTCGATAATAGATGGCAGTGTATGTAATGTTGCCATAAATAGAAAATAGTGTATTCACGTGGAATCAAAACAAACACAAATAATAAAAGCAGGTTTTAATATTATTGAGTTATTATCGTTTCAGGGAGTTAATAAATACCTACGTTGGTATATAACTTCCACCCGTATGAGCCGCAAACGAATTAAATCCTACGATTTGCCATCTTAAACCACTACTGTGCCAAATGTGATGAATAAAAGTAATTTATAGATAGCCAGTATGTTTCTATTACTTGTAATTTTTTCATCCCTGCTTCATTAGGTATGTGGTGACATGTCAAAACATTTACGAGGAATTCCATCAGGGATTTCTCAATAGCAGCCAAGGAGTCTGGTTTTGTGCCCGGTTGATAGCAATAGGCTCGCCTTCTATTTCATAGGACTTAAGCATAACTGGTGAAAGGGTGCGCCAAAGTTCACCTAAAATTTCAACTCCGATAATTGGAAATCCGAAAATGTTCTTCCTAACATTTTTCATCCTAACAATCGCAATTCCTAACTTCTCTGTCTCTAATGTTTTAGTTCCGAAGCATTCGACTTCATAATGTCTGTAGCAATAAACATCTATTACACTATTATTTGTTTTCCTATATTTTCTCAACATAACCATCTTTTACACTATTATTCAAAGTCATATCTTTTTTTTGTTTATATTACTTTTTATTCATAATAATCAGTATTATAAAAGGTCCCATTAAAATAGGTGGTCAAAATTTTAGAAATCATTCAGACCGCTAAAATAAGGACAATAGCAAAAAAAAAAATAAGAATAAGAAATAAAATACCTACTTTTATAGGATGAGTTTGTTCTAGAGTGCCGGCAATTTATTATTTTAAGTCAAAATAAAATCACTTTATATATAGTGTTTTTTTTTGTTTAGATGTCTTTAGTTAGGCTTACTAAACGCTGTGTTAAAATTTGTCCACCTATTTTAATGGGACCTTATATACTATGCAAAGATATCCATAGGTTAGGTTAGGTTAGAACTGTGACCAAATACGCGCGAGCCGAGCGAGCGTAGCGAGCGGTGCCGCGGCAGCGGCCGGCGAGCGCTACCTCGAAATTGATCGCGAAATTTTTCTAAGTATTTTTTTCATAGTGCCCCCAAGACGACACTCTGACCTGAATTTCATTCATTTATTTTATTTCAAGACAAAAATCAGTGAAACGACCTTTAATCATTCTAAACAGTTGTATGAGTGAAAATATTATGGTAATTATGTTTAGGAATAAAAGCGTTAGGATAAAAAACAGGTAGTAGGTTTTTAGGTAGTAGGAGTTTAAATATATTTACACTAATGATATTATGAATTCCAATTTTCGGAAACATGAGTGTTATGAACATCGTCGGTAGGACTACAAATAGTATGAATGAAAACTTTAGGATGAAAAATTTTAGGAAGAGTGATCATTCGGATTACAAATCGTTAGGAAGAACAATTTCGGATAAAGAACTTTAGGTGAGCCAATATGGACCCCTGGTGAAATGTGAGTGTTCGATTATGTACACCTCTGCCTAACCCTTCGGGGACTACAGGCGTGAAGTTATGTTATGTTATGTCAAAACATAAGGATTTATGAGCTTTTAATTTTTTATTTATTAATTTATATTTACAGTAAGCTTTCTAATAATAAGGGGCGATCTTAAATATAAACCAAAAACAACAATAAAATTTTAAACTCTTTATTAATTCTCAAACATTATATTATAATTATTTTCTAAAAATTGTTCTACAGTTTCAAATATTAAATATAATTTTCACTCAGAGATGTGTAAGTATTTTTCCATAAATTATTTTATAATAAAACTCTAAAATGCATGATTTTATAATGATTAATTCATTAAATTAAATTTAGTAACATGAATTAATTCGTTATTTTTAGACATCATTTTAATAAAGTAACAAATCACATATGTTTAATTGTCTTTATTTAAGTAACTTTATTATTATTTAGTTTAAACTATCAGAGGTCTAAAATGATTTCTTTCAAAGAATCTTAATAAGTAGGATAATGTTGTGAATAACATTACAATTCGTAAAATGGTCACAAATTGAAAGTTCACAAGGTTAACTGCATCTGTGCTCATTTTAAGAATTTTAATTTTATTTATATGATTATGCCAGACGATTTTAGCCCCCCCCGCTGTTTATAGCAAAAAATACAGTGTGACATTTCTATGAAGGATGTTTATTCGTCAAAAAATAAATCAAATAAAGAAGACAACTAATAAATAAAATGGCACATTTTCTTGCTATAAACGCCTGCCTTAGCCTAAATTTTACTATTATAAAAATAATAAATGCGTTTTGCTCACTATATGACCACAAGTTATGTCTAAAATTACTTTAAATGCTATTTTAAGCTGTATGTTTTAAGCTCTTTATTAATTTACAGAATGAACAGACGCAATCGATTTCACAAGCCATTTTCGCTAGTACTTAGTTGAATGAGGATTCCAAGTTTTGATTCAATAGCATTTTAATAAAAATATATTACTCAGAAACTTGCGTCAACTTTGAGCACAGATCTCCAGATTATAGAGGAAACATGTGACATTTTGAAACTGATGAAATAAGGTTGTTTTAATTTAGGTAATAAAATATGATATTGTCACCAGAACCAAAAGTGTATGCCAAATTAATTTCATTGGTTGGGGGAACTGATTTAAAATTCAGTTGCAAGATTTGAACAATACGTGCTCACAAACTCACACGGCAATTTAAATAAAAGCTTATTATAAAACTAATACAATCAAATTGAGAACCTCCTCCTTTTTAAAGTCGCTTAAAAATGGTGTTTATGGACGCTGGTTTACATATTTTTTTGTTTTTAATGTATTTTTGATATTTGTTCATTCTGTAAATTTTATTTAAGTTAGGTATGAATCTTAATTTTATTTTGATATTAAAACTATTTACATTAATCTTAGAATTAATGGACGAATGTTATTTCTTTTTAATTAATTAATGTATTTAGTCTAAGCAATTTTAGTTTCTTTTTTATTTAAACGCTAAATTATGTGTATTTGTACTAAATTCTCAAGTGGCAATAAATGAATAAGTAAATTCGCAAATAAATTTTAGCTCTAACTGTTTTTTTTATTGTAAAATTTTATTTTACATATATCTCTTTTAAATTACTTCTAAAAACCACAGTGAATTTTAATCTACAAATAATTCTACATTTGGAAAATCTGGCAATACACGATATTCAAGAATTAACCTTCAAAAGTTGGGATTTTCAAAGTTGCTGATATTATTTTCCTTAAATAAAATAGATATTACATTTTCTGATTTCATGTTTGAAGACTCCGCATTCATTCTAGAAGTCCAGATTTTCCAATAGCCTTAAAAAACGTGATTGTCACAAAACTTTATGAAAATGAAATTAGTGAATGAATTTAATTAATTCGCCAAAAATTTTCTTATGCATGATACGAGGAAGATGGCCAACAGGGATGTCTTCACGATATCGGCATCTGCAACCAAAATATTATGAAATCATTAATTATTATTATTTAATTAAACAATAGTCAGAAGGAGCTGCTAGCTAAATAATATGTAGAAGGCGCTTGTACAATCATCGGCACGATTCTTGAGCGCTGACGCAAAAGTGAGTTATTGGGTCCCTTTGGTGGTATGAAGTGAGACGCAGGGCGGGGAAAGTGCAGTGATTGGCCCGTAGCGCATCGCGTCATAGCCGTCACTCGGGATTTGTTCTTTACTCCTGCTGCACTTACCTCACGACCAATAAATAATAAACGGGTGTGCGTTTTATTTGTCATAAAGTGTACGATGCGCACAGCGATCCCCTCTTCCGCCGAGCGCTCAAGAACCGTGCCGGTGTCTGTATGCATCTTCAGATTAAGCTGTTGGTCCCGGCTGTTATTTCGATCTTTGACAGGCGTGGCTCGAAAGTGTGACCAAAACTAAGAGGTATCGTAGCACTGAATACTAACTGGGTTGTGGAGGTCTGCTAGGCAGTCGCTCCATATAAAATACAGGTATTCAGCTGCATTCGGTTAGACTGGAAGCCGACTACCCTAAAGTCAGTAATATCTCAAAGCTGCAACCATTATTTTACCAAAATATCGCGTTTGAACTTTGTCAATTGCTAAATTAATTGATATTACGTCCACCAAAAGACAAAAAAACCCGACTCACCGCTGCAAGTATGCTCCTTCTCAACGAAACCAGTGTCAGCATCGCAGAGGCAGATCTTGTCCGTAGGGGCGTGGACTCGGAGATGAAGAGGAGCAGTACCAGTGATGTTAGGAGTGCCGCAGATGAGCCCGTCGTTACATTCGTCACTGTTTGCGCAGACGTGGTAGAGGGCTGTAGAGAAGAAAACGGGGTTGTTTAAATGTATTTAGTAGACCAACTGTCGTACTCAGAAATATTTAATGATTACTTAAGCCATAGCACAGATAATATAATACTAGCGTGCCATAGTAAAGATTTGACATAAAAAGACCTTCAAACACTGTTTTAAGCTTTCACGGTTCATAACTATATTTTTTAAAAAACTAGCTTTTGCCAGCGGCTTCGCCCGCGTGAAATTGACGATTTTCTATACAAACTTTCATCCCCTATTTAACTCCCTTAGGGGTTGAATTTCGAAAAATCCTTCCTTATTCCTTGTCTACATTATAAAGGGAACCTCTGTGCAATATTTCAGCTTTCTAGGTCCAAGCGTTTGGGCTGGGCGTTGATGAGTCAGTCAGACAGTCAATCAGTCAGTCAGTCAGGACTTCTCTTTTTATTTATATAGATAGACTAGTATTTGCGTGGCTGCGCGAGCTGCGCGCAGCTCGCGGGGCGTGAAGCGGGGGAGAGGGGGCGCTTTGAAAAATGATTTCGACTAACGCATTGCCCCTTTCAATGAATCTGATATACCTACCTATATACACCTACCTACTACCAACCTACACCTACCTACTACCTACCTACACCTACCTACTACCTACCTACACCTACCTACTACCTACCACCTACCTACATTTTCCTACTAACTACCTACACCTACCTACACCTACCTACACCTACCTACACCTACCTACACCTACCTACACCTACCTACACCTACCTACTACCTACCTACACCTACCTACTACCTACCTACACCTACCTACTACCTACCTACACCTACCTATTACCTACCTACACCTACCTACTACCTACCTACCACCTACCTACACCTACCTACTACCTACCTACTACCTACCACCTACCTACACCTACCTACACCTACCTACTACCTACCTACACCTACCTACTACCTACCTATCACCTATCACCTACCTACCTACTACCTCCTGCTACCACTAAAAAAACATTACCCTAAAATTTGCTTGTCGTCGCCCCTGAGTAATGCTTCACCCACTCAACCTTCGTTACGCTAAGGAGGTCGCCGGCTCGCTTCGCTCGCCACCTCCCCCCTTCGCTCCACTCGGTCTCGCAGGTTCGCTCCACTCAGGACCTACCTACCACCGGAAAGCTATCATGATATTATCCCTACGCTACGGGGGTCGCCGGCTCGCTTCGCTCGCCCGCTCCCTCCTTCGCTTTACCTCTGTACCCCCACCGGACAGGTTTCGACGCCTACTGTAATATTTGTTCAAACACCTAATGGCTATCTCTAACCGTTATGAAGTTACATCCCTTTTAAATTTAGGGGAGGTTGGGGAGGGGAGGGGAATGTATACAAATTTCAACGCCCCTCAATAGTTTTATGTAACAATTAATTTTTTTTTCAGTAGTAAAAAAAAGGTGAAGAGGGGGGTGTGAAGGGGGACAGGAGGGAAGTTTCGAAAAATGATTTCGACTAACGCAATGCCCCTATAAATGAATCTGAAAAAAAAATCGTTCCAAGTCTCTTAACTTCCGAGATCCGCCTAAAGGGGGGGGTGAAGGGGGCAAGGGGGTCAAATATGAAAAATGGTTTATACTTCCCCAAGCCTCTCTATACGAATCCCTAAAAAAAACACGTAAAATCTCTTTATTTCCTAGATCCGCCTAAAGGGGGGGTGAAGGGGGGCAACAGGGTCAAATTTGAAAAATGGTTTTTACTTCCCCGAGCCTCCTCTATACGAATCCCTAAAAAAACACACGTAATGTTTCTTTATTTCCGAGATCCGCCTAAAGGGGGAGTGAAGGGGGGCAAGGGGGTTAAATTTGAAAAATGGTTTTTACTTCGCCGGGCCTCCTCTATACGAATCCCTAAAAAAACACACGTAATGTCTCTTTATTTCCAAGATCCGCCTAAAAGGGGGGTGAAGGGGGGCAAGGGGGTCAAATTTGAAAAATTGTTTTTACTTCCCCAAGCCTCCTCTATACGAATCCCTAAAAAACACACGTAAAATCTTTTTATTTCCGAGATCCGCCTAAAGGGGGGGTTAAGGGGGGCAAGGGGGTCAAACTTGAAAAATGGTTTTTACTTCCCCGAGCCTCCTCTATACGAATTTCTAAAAAAACACACGTAATGTCTCTTTATTTCCGAGATCCGCCTAAAGGGGGGGTGAAGGGGGGCAAGGGGGTCAAATTTGAAAAATGGTTTTTATTTCCCCAAGCCTCCTGTATACGAATCTCTAAAAAAAAATACGTAAAGTCTCTTTGTTTCCGAGATACAATAGGGAGGGGGAAGAAGGGGGGGGAAAAGGGGGGGTTTGGGACTTTTCCCATACTCACGAGAGTGACTTGTTTACGAATCTGTCAAAATATACCCACCTCCCCATCCACCATCTGGGAGAACAATTCTGTCAGTGAGTGAGTGAGTCAGTGGTAATTTAGCTTTATATAGTATAACTAGTATTTGCGTGGCTGCGCGAGCTGCGCGCAGCTCGCGGGGCGTGAAGGGGGGGAGAGGGGGAGCTTTGAAAAATGATTTCGACTAACGCATTGCACCTCTCAATGAATTTGAAAAAAAAAATGTTCCAATGCAGCTCGCGGTACTACCTACCTACACCTACCTACTACCTACCTACACCTACCTACACCTACCTACACCTACCTACACCTACCTACACCTACCTACACCTACCTACTACCTACGTACACCTACCTACTACCTACACCTACCTACCTACACCTACCTACACCTACCTACACCTACCTACTACCTACCTACACCTACCTACACCTACCTACACCTACCTACTACCTACCTACACCTACCTACACCTACCTACACATACCTACTACCTACCACCTACCTACTACCTCCTACTACCACTAAAAAAACATTACCCTAAAGTTTGCTTGTCGTCGCCCCTGAGTTACGCTTCACCCACTCAACCTTCGTTACGCTAAGGAGGTCGCCGGCTCGCTTCGCTCGCCACCTCCCCCCCTCGCTCCACTCGGTCTCGCAGGTTCGCTCCACTCAGGACCTACCTACCACCGGAAAGCTATCATGACATTATCCCTACGCTACGGGGGTCGCCGGCTCGCTTCGCTCGCCCGCTCCCCCCTTCGCTTTACCGCTGTACCACCACCGGACAGGTTTCGACGCCTACTATAATATTTGTTCAAACACCTAATGGCTATCTCTAACCGTTATGAAGTTACAGCCCTTTTAATTTTAGGGGAGGTTGGGGAGGGGAGGGTATACAAATTTCAACGCCCCTCAAATAGATTTAGGTAAGAATCAAAAAATTTTTCAGGAGTAAATAAAGAGATGAAGAGGGGGGGGGGGTGAAGGGGGGAGAGGGGGGAGTTTCTAAGAATGATTTCGACTAACGCAATGCCCCTCTATATGAATCTGAAAAAAAATTCGTTCCAAGCTCTTAACTTTCGAGATCCGCCTAAAAGGGGGGAGAAGGGGGGCAAGGGGGTCAAATTTGAAAAATGGTTTATACTTCCCCAAGCCTCTTCTATACGAATCCTTAAAAAAAAACACGTAAAATCTCTTTATTTCCGAGATCCACCTAAAGGGGGGGGTGAAGGGGGGCAAGGGGGTCAAATTTGAAAAATGGTTTTTACTTCCCCGAGCCCCCTCTATACGAATCCCTAAAAAAAAACACGTAAAGTCTCTTCGTTTCCGAGATACGATAGGGAGGGGGGAGAAGGGGGGGGAAAAGGGGGGGTTTGGGACTTTTCCCATAGTCATGAGAGTTGATCGTTTACGAATCTGTCAAAATATACCCACCTCCCCATCCACCATCTGGGAGAACAATTCTGTCAATAAGTCAGTCAGTCAGTGGTAGTTTAGCTTTATATAGTATAATATAATAATAGATGTCACTTACGGGATATCTTCCGTGATAATCATTTGTTATGAGTTCCCGATATTTCGACGCTGTTGCAAGCGCCATGATCGCGGGTTAACTAGAAAATGCGGGTGGATGGAAAAAAATTGTTAGGAGCAGACGAATGTCTACCCTCTTTCTTTGTCTTTTATTACGCGAACTCAAAACAAATGATAATCACGGAAGATATCCTGTAGGTGACATTTTAAATATAAAAAAAACCTTCACTAAAGTCTTACTAAGTGATGGCTTGTAATCATTAAACGTCTCTGATTGCGGCAGTAAAACTGAAAATTCTGAGTGGCACTCACAGAGTCTGGATTTGTACCTGGTTGATAGCAAATATTAACGCTCGCCCTCTATTACACATCATCATCATTCTCCTGCCCTTATCCCAATCTATTTGGGGTCGGCGCAACCCAGGGTTGGGCAGAATTTGAATTACTTGAATTTGGTATTTGTATTTCAATTACTTCCCTAAAATGCAATTTGTAATTCGTGTTCCAAATACCGAACGACGAAGTATTTTGTAATTAGTATTTCAAATACTTGAGGCTTCAAAATACATTTTAACATTAAAATACATATAACCTTCATTTAGAAATTTTTGAACTAAAAAGGTTAAAATAAAAACTTTTAAGTTGTTTATTTTGTTTTTAATTAATTTTTGCCACTAACCGACTTTACACCGACTTTACACTTTTTTCTGATGGTTTTGAAGGCGATTTTTTTTTTAAGATTTTGTAATTAGTAATTTGTATTTTGTATTTCAATTAAAAATAGCTAAAATACTGTATTTTGTATTTTATATTTCAAATACCTTACTTAAAAATATTTAGTATTTTGTATTTTAATTACTTGCGATAGGTACTGTATTTTGTAATTTGTATTTCAATTAAAGCAAAGCATGTATTTTGCCCAGCCCTGGGTGCAACATGCCGTCTACTTCCATACTTCCCTATTTCTCGTCATCACAGCAGTCACCTCCTTTCTAGCCATATCATCCTTCACACATGCCATTAATCGTTTCTTTACTCGCCCTTTATAACATAGGACTTTAACATAACTTGCGAAAAGTGGGTGTTCTATTAGATATGGGTACACCTCTGCCTAAAACTTCTGGGATTACAGGCGTGTTGTCATGTTATGTTGTTATCGCATGACGCGTGTTACTTAAACGTGTAGCTTGTGAACTAACGGGCTTATAATCCTTATCTTGATAATTTTACCCTATTTAACCAGGTTCAAAATCACGACAACCCATACCAACCCTGATAACATAATATTAACCTATAATATTTATAATGAACCGGTTTAGCCGACCCTGAATCCTTATCAACCACAAATTAAAGAACTTAGACCAAGGAGGTTCGTGTTTCATTGTAAGAATTCAAAAGCTTACGTGCGAAACACGAATTAAAGATCGAAATCTTTCAAATATAAGTACGAAGTAAGAGTTCTAATTTAAGTAATAATTTACTCGTGGTCGCTACAATTATGAATTTTAGACATGAAAACCTGGTGAAGTGGGGGTTTGAAAGGTATATAAACATATTATTGGACGTGATAAGCGCTAAGTAGGTATTTTTTTCAGTGTTAAGGTGAAGGGGAGTTGGAGTTTTGAGGACAGCTGCCTATAGCTATTAGTGAGGGTTAAAGATGATATCACTGGATCGGGGGCCTTGGGATAAATTTATTGGTGCGTATAAGAGCTTCAATCTAAAGTGGCTACTTTAGCAGATCATAATACGAATTGCATTAAAAAGCGTAAAGTGGACCTTTCATAAAAGTAGTTGCGTCTGTGAAAATTTTAGGAATTTTAACGCAATTCATATTATAATCTGCTAAAGTGGTCATTTTAGACCCCCAGCATGACTTAAACCTAAAGATTCGAAGACATGTGACATTTACCAACCCGCACTGGGTACGCTTGGTGGATTATAGCCCATCCCTTTTCTAGTGAGGAGGGCTGAGACCCTGCAGTGGTAACATTATATGCGGATGACGATGATGATTTACCTTTTGTCTGCGAGTCACATTGTCCATTCACGGGAGGGTTGTTGTCTCCACACAGGCAGCGTGTGACGGGGTCGTAGTGCGTACGGACACAGGAGGTACTGCTGATTCCCGCGCACTCCGCTTGCCTCGAGCATGGTCGAGCTGGAACGTAATGTAACGAACTGTTAGTGAACGGGAACGTTTTACACTTATATATAGGCGGTCTATTTATTTGCCTATTGCTGTTGTCTATCTATTAATACTTCTAGTCTTCTCTTTTAATCTATCTGCCTACTGCTATGTCTAACTATAGTACTTCTAGTCTTTATACGGTGTCGATGGCAATCTACATTGTGTCGGCTCAAAACTGCTACTACTTGGACGCTTTTGGTAGCGTCCTTCAGATAAGAAGAAGATACTTTTATTTATCCACTATTAGAAATAACCATTTCACTACATGTAACTAACTAACTAGTATAATTCTAATTCTGAAATGCGTTGTTTGGTATGGTATGGTAATACATTAGGGGAGAGCGCCACGGCAGCCCGCGAAATTAAAATTATCTCACGTTTTTTGCCATTACCCTGATGATTTTAACTTCCTAGAAACGTTTTACATATACGCAATCTTGTTAGATAATTTGCTAGATCTACAGGCCTTGCACAGTTATTTCTATTTTGAAAACTACCAGAGCAGCAACGCACCATCAGCTTTTTGGCTATGAGAATAAAGATAACTAGAATTTTAACTGCAGTGATAGTTTAGCGGTGGTGTGACCGTTGGACTATCAAGTCAAAGGTCTCGAGTTTGAACAAAAACCTCTGGTTTTTTGGATTCTTGTACGTATTGTATAAAAATATCACTTGCTTCGCTGAAGGTAAACATTGTAAGGAAACCAGAGTACCTGAAACATATTTCTTGAAGGCATATAAAGTCAAGTCAGAGGCACTTGGACGGCATAAAAAATCTGACACCTGGCTAGCCAGTAGCCACACGACAAAGAAAAAGAAACAATATTTTTTCAGTGATTCAATAATGGGTGTACAAATCCTTAACGAAGCCGAAAAACACTAGTTCTCACGTCATTGCGCTCATTTTATTGTCCGAAAGCCGTCTACTTACAAAGACATTGGCGCCAAAAACCCAACTTTTTCTAACTTTCTTTTTAATACTCGCTTAAATACTTACTTCTACAACCCCGTACTATTCAATGCATCCATCAGTTAGATGCTCCCATGTTTTTTTTTTTGAGAAATGACATTTGTTTATACCTCCGGTTATTTAAGACCTTCGTATAGTTTTCACCATACAGTTGCCAGTACCGACATATTATGTAACAGTATCCTTACACAAAACAGCCACATCCGTTACACTTCTATTAAAGCAAGATAATGTCATGTATATTTATGTAAAATGTCCGCCACCAACATTTGTCCCCAACGGCCAAGACCAAGCCAACATCGCGTGCCAAGATATGCAAATGATGAAGGCATAACATAATATATGATAGGACTCTAAAGGTTACGAGTATAGCCATAAATGCTCGGTAATGGAGACTGTCTTGCAAATTTTTTATGTGTTGTTGTTGCCGAGGTTGTGTGGGCCTTGGTTTTATATATAAACTGGGTTTCTGAGTGATGTAAGGTCGTAAATATGGTGGAAGGATAGGTAGGAATGATAAGTGGTAGTAAAATGTACGTTGTATGGTACCTGACTGATGGTAAAATAATAGGACGCATGAAGGGAATCTATATTTTAACCTAACCTATGTTTTTTCGTTGCTTATTGAGCCTCCTACCGCTTCAGAGTAGTTTAGAGCTTCGTTTGGCTAGTGGTGGCAAGCGCGATTGCTGAGCATGACGTCCTGAATTCGATTCCCTGATCGGGCAATGTGATATTGGGTTTTTCTATCAGAATTTTCCCAGTAGCAATCACGTACCGTTGATTTGTGCCCGGTTGATAGCAAAAAGGTCAACTCCTATTACTACTTCATAACTGGTGAAATGTGAGTGTTGTACTGTTAGGTATACCTCTGCCTGACCCTTTGGGGATTACAATGCGGTAATAAACTGCTAAAATATGCTGGCGATAAAGTAGCGAACCACAAACAGGAAGACGCAGCGTGGGTAGACAATAGACATCGATAGAGTCGCGGGAAACCGGTGGATACAATCTGCAGGCTGCCGTTCTTTATGGCGTTCTATGGGGAGGCCTTTGTCCAGCAGTGAACATCTTATGGCTGATGATGATGATAAAGTAGCGATAGTGTCCGAAAATTATTTGAATTTATGGTGTTCCCATACAAAATGTAGTTTTAAGAATACCTGTGCATTTTTTTTGTTACAAGTTAATGTGGGGCTTTAACAGTAGTGTTAGTAATTTATTAGATTTACTTTTAAGTAGGCTTACTTATGTAGGGTATATCTTTCTGTAGGTTAATACGCGATAAGGCGTATTTTTCACCAACCAAAAAAAAGTAACGATCTACTTTCGGACGATTATAAAATAAACAATTTTATGATTCAGAATCAAAATATTTTATTTCACAATCCTACATGGGCAGTTGCAAAATGTCTAAAAAAGGTGCAAGATTGAAGGTGTAAAACCCCCGTATACTATGCCCGTGCTACGGAAAGTACGTAAAACCGTTTTTTCTGAGCTCGAGGCCCTAGTACGAATTCGTACGTTTTCATAACATAGAAAAGTCGATTTATTTAATCGAAAATACTATTATTCTACAGTATTTTAGTTGAATTATAACAAGCCCAATCAGTTTCACCCAAAAATAAATTATTATTATGAAAACGTATTTAATTATTATTGTGAAACGAGGTTTAATTTTATAATCAACAATTATGTATCATGCTAGGGACACTTTTCTTTTGTTTTAAATTTATACGAGAATATTCACTAAAGAAATCACGATAAAAAATACGTAATTAATTACAGTAGATACATTTTGATGAATTAGGTATTTCTATATTGTAAGTAAATTATTCCAATGCCATATAATTTACAAAGTACTTAAAGGCCAAAAATTGTTATAATAAAAAAGTAAATTGAAGTTTATGAATCGTTATTATATGCAAATTATAATAAGAGCTAGCAACACTGATTAAAACCACAAACGCGATGTTAAAACCCGTAAACAAACAATTACAAGCCTTAACACAAACAAATAGAGTCCATTCTAGCACAAACACGTGTTTTATTCAAATTACGATTAAAATTTCAAATCAGCAGATACAGTGGCCGGTTGCAGCAAGAAATCCATTTTAAACTGACCTCTGTATCCCTTTTAACATCATCTATCAAGAGATCAAGATAGCGCGTGATTGCTACGTGTAAATTTAAACTGCTTCCGATAGCTATCGGACAGCGCCATCTATTGCCGAGTAGCGGAACTAGTTGGTGAATATATTAACTTGAAGGACGTTTTTGATGTAAAAATAGATGAGTTGCTTCGGTGGAAGGTGGAACATTGCGTGGTGTTGGTATTTTCAGGTCATAAGGTCAAGTTGCGTGGATAGGCAAATATCGTGTGGAAATAGCACCCGAAGTCGTGCGTGTTTTGCTTTTTGTACGCAACCGTAGGGTATCTAGGTAAATCCATAATTATACTTTTGTAGATAGTACCTATGCAAAGCAAAAATCAATAGCGCAAGCGTTAAGATGCCTCTTGAGCTCATTCTTTTAGTGGAGATATTGACCACCATGCTTCCGTTTGGCCTCAGTCGTCTCATAGTGGAGCACCGCTTTGGGTATGCGAAGGACGTGCCCACACCACCTAAGTTTTTTTTTTACGAGATCCTCAATCATAACCTCAAGAGAGACATGAGGTCGTCGATGGAACGAGCTAGCCCAGATGAAGCCTATTTACTCGCGATTTAAATAGATTGGGGGGTTATATGAACTCAGGAAAACCGACGCAGACAGGGAGTTCCACTCCTTGGCAGTGCGCATAATAAAAGATTTAGCAAAGCGTTTCGAACAAATGTGCGGAACATCGACAAGGTATGGGTGATAACTGATAACCTGTAGTACGTCTAGTCTCTCGATGGAAGAAGGGAGAAGGTGTAATCGGCTCGTGGAGCTCCTGAGCACTCTCCGAAGTACAGTCTGTAGAAAACCCACAAAAAATGCAACTTTGCGGCTGTGGGCCAGGCTATGTAGCTTGGCTACCAGCTTATCGTCAAGCGATGCATCAGTAGAGCTTCTATGCCATACATGTCGGAACGGTACAGAAGTCAACCTCAGCATTAGGAACGCAGTCCTGCCACGTTTAAATGCTTACGATGGATCTTAGACACTTTAGGTGAAATGTGTCCAGTTTCCTAAAGTCTGATTTATATAGACACCGTGTCTTTGCACCATAAAGGAGGACAGGGGTTCTAAAATGGCCACGTTGGCAGATCATAATATTATGAATTGCGTTAAAAATAAAAGTGGACCTTTCATAACAGTAACTGCGTATGTGACCATTTTACGAATTTATGATTATGATCCTATTATGATGAGAGCAGCGGTGGCCCAGTGGTGGCAACCCCGACTTACGAACAGTAGGTCGTGGGTTCGAACCCAGGCAGGCACATTACTTTGTGTAATTTATTTCATCACCGCTGCTCTCAAAACGGTGAAGGAAAACATCGTGAGGAAACCATGTCTTAGAACTAATAAATTCGAAGACATGTGACATCTACCAATCCACACTTCGTCGGCGTGGTAGATTATAGCCCATTCCCTCTCAAAAAAGAGAGGAGGCCTGTGTCCCAGCAGTGGGAACATTAATAGACTGTTGATAATGAAAGTGGCCATTTTAGATCGAGTAAAGTACGATTAATGCAAAAAACCCATACATTTCGAACAAATAAACGTGGAAAGGTATTCAAAAAATAAACCCGTGAAATTCAAGTAGGTATGCATATAGTGGAACTATTCGATATGGCCGTAAGTATGTAGTATTCATACATAAGTCATAAAATATTTTATTACTTGGGTACGTTTGTAAGAATTTTGTTACAATACGTAAATATTTCAGAATGAATGTATTGGACCGACACGCGCTTTGTGCCTAATGATCAAAATATTGTAGTTCAGAACTTCAGAATGTATTCTAGTTTGGAATCTACCAAATTTCTAAAAACGACTTTTAACTTTGGCGCTATTTTTTTGTGTCAAGGGGGATAAGTTTAAAGTTAAATCCAAGGTTGTGGCATTGCTCAAATAATAGTTTATCTCACAAAAAAAAATGACAACTTTTTTTGTTGAAAATACGAATATGATCAGCTACTTTTGTCAAGTAACTTTTAGTAGTAGTAGAACCAACTACCGGATAGGCAGCTTCTCCCGCTTGGATGTCGGTTATCTTGCCAAATAATATACTAAAACTTTCCTCGAGGACCACTCTATCCACTGGTGACAACAGCATTTAAATCGGTGCATTAGTTCTTGAGTTTATCGCGAATAGGCAGACAGAAGGGGCGGAGGACTTTGTTTTTAACCGACTTTTAAAATAACCCTCCTTTTGGGCTTCGCCGCAGTCGGGTAAAAAGAAGGAGGTTCTCAATTCGGATGTTTATATATTTTTTTTTTATGTTTGTTCGGGCATAACTTCGTCACTTGCTAACCGATTCGAAAAATTATTCTTTTGTTGGAAAGGGTATTCTTAACAAATGGACCCATTTTTTATCGAAATCGGACAAACGGTTTTTGAAAAATCAACAAAACTCAAAAAAAAAATACTACATAGTCCATATTATGACCCATGAACATGTGAACTTACATATTATTATGACCCACTAAAAATTGAAAAATAAAAACTTTTTAACAAAAAACAAAAGGGTTTGTTTTTTGTTAAAAAGTTTTTATAATATTATGTAGTGAAGTTGTCGAAGTCCTGCAGTTTCTCCGGAAAAAAAACGCCAAAACTACTCTTTCTACAGTGCTCATGAAAATTCCCAAACTGTTAGTTATAACATTTCCAAATAGTCTAAAAGTCCTTCTCCTTGAATTTAAAACTACTTAAAAGCTGGAATTTTAAAACTAAATACGACAGCCCATCAGATAAAAAGGTGGTAATTTTCTTTTTAAAACATTTGAGTTCATACAATTATGCAGAGAAACTAGCTAGAATTGTACTGAAGTTTACCTCGTTTTAGTGAATACAATAAATAAAAGAATAATAATAATTGTATGTAGAACAAAAAAATGTTTTGTAGAGATAATAGCGCTAGTTTTATTCTTTTGTAATAAACTAGCTGATGCCTGAGGCTTCGCCCGCATGGATGTCAAAAGCTTGACAAATGATATACTTCCTCGAGAACCACTCTATCCATTGGTGAAAACATCATGAAAATTGGTGCAGTAGTTTGTGAGTTTATCGCGAAAAGACAGACAGACGCCTTTGTTTTGTTACGTAGTGATAGTGATATACATACTACCGATTTTACTAACGGTGTGAAGGTAGTAATAACATCCGCTCCACACATAATCATGAGGTTATGTGTGGATAGGTGACTACACATTACATACCGAGTTTCTTCTGTGCTTCGTAAGGAGTATCATACCCGGCACGGTTCTTGAGCGCTGGGCGGAAGAGTGGGGATCGCTGTGCGCATCGTACACTTTATGACAAATAAAACGCACACCCGTTTATTATTTATTGGTCGTGAGGTAAGTGCAGCAGGAGTAAAGAACAAATCCCGAGTGACGGCTATGACGCGATGCGCTACGGGCCAATCACTGCACTTTCCCCACCCCGCGTCTCACTTCATACCACCAAAGGGACCCAATAACTCACTTTTGCGGCAGCGCTCAAGAATCGTGCCGATGGTAATATCATATCGCCAAACACCGGGTTAATTTCGTATGAAAAAAACCTAATACCACTTGATCGAATCAGAAATGAGGACATCCGCATGAGAACCAAGGTTACCGACGTAGCCCGAAGAATCGCCAGACTTAAGTGGCAATGGGCAGGGCACATTGCTCGCAGAACGGATGGCCGATGGGGCCGAAAAGTTCTGGAGTGGCGACCGCGAACCGGAAGACGTTGCATTGCGCGGCCTCCCACTAGGTGGACCGATGACCTGGTCAAGGTTGCAGGAACCCGCTGGATGAGAGACGCACGGGACCGGTCAATGTGGCGACGCCTGGGGGAGGCCTATGTCCAGCAGTGGACGTCTTTTGGCTGAAATGATGATGATGAAAAACTGACGAAGATAAAACGTCAAGATGCTGACTTTTTCGAGATATCTAAATCTTTACATCTCCTTTTAATGCTGACTTCTTACCTGCTCACGTTTGCCTTACCCTTGTTGTCTCATCAATTCATCATCTACATAATTATATCCTTTTCTCAACTATTTTGAACACCTTTTCTTTTTTTTGGGGGTTGGAAAATCATCAAATTTATAACCCCTCCCGCTCTGGGCAGAGCGAAAGGGAGTGTCAGACTTCTACTGACTAATAACCACCCATGTTCCTTCTTAGCCCTTTAAATTGTGTCGAGGCCGCGGTATCTCTTGCGAACAACCCGCAGCCTCGACAGGTTCGTTTACACCCGGTATTATTGATCGCTACATTTAATTATACCAAGGAGGTCGATATTATGTAAATACATTTTCGTAATAGTAACGCAATCTTTTTTGCAAATCATTCTGAGTAATTTGACGGAAGCTAAAAGCCATGACTTGTTTGAATAGTTTTTATATTACCGTTACTAGCCTCGTTGGTTTAGTGGAAGCAAGCACGACTGCTGTACGTGAGGTCTTGGTTTCGATTCCTGCATCGGGCAAAGTGTTATTGGACCTGGGGCCCAATTCTGTAACTTAGAGTTAAGTAACACGCCATTGACACTCTATCGACACACTACAGACATTAGTTTGCAATAGGGAAAAGAGGTGTCGTTGTTCGATGGCTTCACAATGGCAGTTCGATAGCCAAACACGATAGACACAACTGTCAGATTTCACTTATAATATACTAGCTGATGCCCGCGGCTTCACCCGCGTGGATGTCGTTCAAATTATATACTAAAACCTTCCTCTTGAATCACTCTATCTATTAAAAAAAACCGCATCAAAATCCGTTGCGTAGTTTTAAAGATTTAAGCATACAGACAAAGAAACAGACAAAAATAGCGACTTTGTTTTATACTATGTAAGGATTTACAGACTACCGTAACTTTGGCCATCACGATGACAGTGTCACTACAGTGGCAAGTCAATGACCATAAATAATTTGTGGAATACCAAATGTCAATGACTATTCTATTGAGACACCTTACACACTATCGACACACTATTCACAAATTGATTACCTATTCACAATTTAACACATAACATGTGTGTGTGTGTGTGATTATAACATGTGACTTAAATATAACAGGCGGAATGTAGGTCTGCTATTACGTAGCTACACCTCTACTTAACCTTGAGGGGATTATAGGCATGATGTTATGTTGTGTTATGCAGGTAGGTCAGTCCTCATCCTGCCAGGGTAGCAGAATTTGTTCGAAAAAGATACCGCGGCCCCGGACACAAAGGGCTAAGAAGGAACATTTGTGTGGTTTTTAGCCTGTAGAATTCTGACACTCCGTCACACCTCGGACACTCCATACAACGCCCGCAAAATAATTACCTATTACTACTACATAAACAAATAACGTTTGTGCACGACGTGCACGTGCAAATGTGTGCGTAAACTCTAGTAGGGTTATCGTAGCCTAAAAAATGGCGCGGAAAGTGCAACGGTCTGCGTCGCGAAAACCGAACGACGACTAAAACGAGCGCGAGCCATTGCTCAAGTGTCGACGACGAATACCTCGAAGTGCGGGGTGAGGTGCGGTATTTAATATGAGCGCGGGGAAGGGAGTGTCCCTTCTGTACGTAGTACTATTAATTATGTATTCTGTGACTCCGTTCAACTCCGCCCAGAGCGAAAGGAGTCATTTGATGCATTCCCATACTTAAAACACTTTATTACAAAAAATAAAACCAAAAAAGTGAAAAATAAACTTCAGAAGAAAAATCAGCTTCTGAAGTCGGTGACTTTTGTTTGTTTGATTTCATGTTTTTGCCACCGACTTCAGAAGGTGATTTTTCTTCTGAAGTTTATTTTTCAATTTTTTCCATTTGCTATCATTTATTGAGGAGTTCCGTTGCCTATCTCCGAAGTTCTTCATCAGATCTTCACCAAATAGTTTTTATAACCTTTGTAGTGAGTACAGGCGTGATATTATGTTGTGTGATGGCGTAAACACTGCTTAGTTATGCTATAGCAACAATCGCGGTTAATCTGCTGTGCCCATCATCAGATATTGAAATGGTGACAATGGGACCACACGGGAAGCACCAGCTTTCAAATAAAAATCAAATGAATCAAGAAAATCGGTTCACCCAGTCGCAAGTTACGAGGTAACAAACATAAAAAAAAAATAAAAAAAATACAGTCGAATTGATAACCTCCTCCTTTTTTTGAAGTCGGTTAAAAAAAGACTCATTGCCATACTCAGAGATATTTAATGATTACTTAAGCTGTCATTTAGTAAAGGTTTGACATACAAAACCTTCAATAAACTGTAAAAATCAGTGCGGCAGTTAGACCCCAAAAACCGAATGCTAATCCAAGCCATCAAGAAAAAAAATTTACTTTTAGCTAAAACAAATGTCTGCTTTTACCAACGTTACTTGGTTCGACGTCAAATGAAAGATTTATATATGACAGCAACCTATCTATAAAAATGATAGCTGTGATTTTTTCAAAACATGCGACATAGTTATTTTTATGCTTTCTGTACCATTTTGTGCCATAGACTTTCTCCGCAAAGACAATTTGACCTCCACAAGGTCTATGTTTTATGGTTCTCATTTGTATTTCGAACATAGTTTAGTATCTACGCACTTGAGTCTAGATTGTTTATGGTTTTTGTGCTAACGTGGATAAAAGTAGGTTATTTGTTTTCATAGGTAGGAACATTAACATTTTGATAGGCCAAAATCAGTAAATAATTTTACAGCAGAGTTTAATACTAGAATTTACTGCCTAGAGAACATTTTTATTACCTAACGTCTTTTATTTCGTATGGTCGAAAAATCTGCAGTTTTTTTTTATGATTCAGTTTTAATAAAAACCGCTACTAAAATATTTTTATTATGTGGTTATTAGATTTCAGTCGTTACAGCTAATCACTGGCCTAAAAGTCTGACAATTAAGCTTACCAAGGGGTATACCTAGTAATAACTGGGTTGTGAAGGTTAGATAGGCAGTCGCTCCATGTAAAATCAGCTACATCCGGTTAGACTTGAAGCCGACCCCAATATAGTTGGTAATAGTCTAGTCTAGACAGATAATGAGTTTACATAGGCCGTTTTTTATCCATATTTTAATATTATGTTGTCTTAACCTGAAGGTTGACTGGTAGAGAATAATGGCATTAAGTCCACCTTTTTACCACTATTGTACATGAAGTTGAACTGTAAAGAAAATTAATAAATTAGAAAAGAATAGCGGAGGAGTGTACCCTAGGGTGGGTCAATTTTTTTTTTTTTCGTTTTTCAAATGTGCTCAGCTTTAAAAAGGTGCTAAATGGTATCATTACTTCATATGTAAAGTTTTATTGAATTATTTTAAGGTTTACTGCCTCCGGACTGTCATCGAACTATTAAAAAAAAGTAGATTTTTGATGTTACTTTACTAATATTTAACTCATCTTTTTGATATCTGATTCCATGCCTAATACTTTTTTAGTAATGATAAATACATAATTGTTTTGTTGAGTTCAAGAACAAAGGAGTAAGGAGGGGAGGGGGGCGTGGAAATTTGAGACAAGTGACGCGCGATTCATTGGTAAAACAATCAGTGTCGCGCGTTGCGTAATACAGTGCAGTTACTTGTTTTATGTCATTAGAAAAATGGAACGTACTCGAAATAGTTGGAAGTGCCCCTTATTTGGTGATATATATGATTTAAAAGACAACCTATTGCCAACTTACGAAGATATGATGAAATGTTATGAGTGGACCCGACACAAGTTAAAATTTGAGAGGGAAACGAAGGGAAAGAGCTTACATATAAAGAAATAGAAGCCGTTTTAGTTTCAAAACTGATACAAATATGGGCAAAATCTTCTATTCCCACAGTAGAACCAAAACGAATGATTCAAAGGTAACCTTTAAAAATGCAAAAACCTTCATAGGTCTCACCCGAAAATACCTAAAAACAAGTTGGAAGAGTTTCGTCTTGGAAGTAAAGTTTTGTTTGATATTTCGGCTTGCAAGTGTCAACAAAAAAATACCTACAAGAGAGCACAACTTTATAATAGACCAACGAACTGTTAGGCAAATGATGATAGGTGGCATAGACGTTGGCACAACAAAACATCACATCTCTTTCAACACATTGATGGCAGTACGTCCGGGGCCACAAACATTTTCAGGTACAATTGGAAAAGAACTTGAGAACTGTGAAACAAGACCTCTAGCTCAGTTTCAACGTATTCCAGCGAACTTACCGGAGCTTTCCGCTAAAGATATTAGTACAGACCAAAAATATTTATACAGGATAGTCGAAGCAATTTCATCTGGCATATTTCCTAGTGATTTAGCTAACAAATCACCAGGCAAAATGTCCCATGCCCGATGGCTTACTCGTGCCAATAGGATTCTCCGTCTGTATGTGTCAGTAGAGACTGCCTCTGAAAATCTAAAGACTCTTGCAGCGTATATCGTCAAGGTTTACGCTCCGATTTGGTTTTCCATAAAAACTCACTCTAGCTGTAAAGATGGATCGCGACACTTGTATAAACTCATCGAGCTAACCAGATATTTACCAACAACTTTAAAAGCCGTTATCGACCCAGTAATTCAAAGAAACAGCTATTTCGCACACCCGGAAAACTTATTGCTTGCAATGTTGACAGATCCCCAGCCACACGTTCGTGAATTAGCTGCACGGCGAATTTTGAAAGATAGATCAGAAACACCAAAAAAATTGCGTATGTTACAGTTACCAAAGATAAACTTTGACGCTTTAACATATTATGACCTTTTAAATTGGCAAGAAAATATTACTGAACCACCTTTTTTTAATTAAAATATTTAAAATCTGTAACCGAAGAAAATCTCCGTTTGTTTATTCAACAAAAAAGAGAAGGAGACTTGGATTTATTACGCCTTCCGTGTCACACACAAGCAGTAGAAAGAGCAGTTAAAGCTGTGACCGAAGCATCAGCCACCCTATGTAATAAAAGAACGGCAGAAGGTTTTATCAAAGCTCAGATATACTCGAGAAAAGCAATGCCGAAATTCGACAGCAAAAAAGATTTCGCCACAATATAATAAATAATAATAATAATATTTTATATTTTTTAACAGAATTCCAAAACAGGAGGACGTCCTATTGATGTAAAATTTGTTTGCGCATTAAAAAACCTTTATTTACTATCGATTATAGACTTTTATTTATAAATAGAGTGTTCTTTGTATATAATGCTGTTAAGCCTTTTTTACCATATTTGTTGACAATTTCCACATGACTCCGGAGGCAGAAGATAAATTCCGATTGCAATGAAACTTCATAATCTGTTTACACTCATCATTTAGCACCGTTTTATCGCTGTGCCCATTTAAAAACTAAACTTTTTTTTTTCCCCATACATAAGTGACCCACCCTAGTGTACCCCCTGATTACAAACTAACTTTATATTATAACTAGCTGACCCCGCGAACTTTGTTCCGCCTCCGCCTTAGAGGCAAAAAAAAAAACTTAAAAAGTAGGTATCCTATGTCCTTCTCCTGGTTCTTAGCTACCAATATCAATTTTCAGCTAAATCCGTGCAGCCGTTCTTGAGTTATAAATAATGTAAATAACACGACTTTCTTTTATGTATATAGATTATTATGGACAAAATAATCCCTGCTTAGGTATTAGCTTATTTACCTATGTAAAAACATGTGTACTTGTGTAGCCACACTAACAGTATATTATTTCAAAGGATAACGACCCTCTCTTATTAATACCAAAGAAACTAAGCTCATAATAATATCGTGAACAGCCAACACGACTATTAGACCATCATATTTCATTTTAGACGTCTTGTTATTTCTGAAGGTTGGCAGCAAAACAATATTGACGGTATCATTTTGTTATGTCATTTGTCAAACGTGACAGTTTGGTATGAACAATAATATTAAATTTTAATGATTTGACTAGCGATCCCAAGCGATCCTGCCTTTGCTTCGCGCGGGGGGGACATGGTGATATGTCGAAATATCGAGGGTTTGTGCTAGGTATATATCCAATAATATTATTTAGGCTGGAACAGCACACACTCCATGCTTAAACGGTTACCACGTTTTTCAGTGCATCATTGTAGATATAGATTTTTAGGTATGGTCCAATGCAAAAAAATCGTAATGACGGGGTGAACAAGCGCCCAATGGCATCGTTAAGGGTATTTTTGCACCTTTTTATGTCCTATTTACATACCTATTATGTCCCACCTATTTATATTAGTTGTGTAAAGAAATAAATTACGAGCATCTACACTACCGAATTTGTTTGCAATGAAATACCTTACCTACTTAGAGCTAACTTATGTAGGTATCTACTTCTCTACTTAACCCGGCGAGGATGTGGAGGGGTCACTCTGACCCTGTCGAATTTTAATCGTGTGTAGTTTTTTATTCTGCGATTGAAGAGTTTTGAACGTCACAATAGCTGTTGCTAAGGGACAGGCGCGCGCGCCCCGCGCCCCTGTTCAGTCGGCCGCCGCCTGCGACGGGAGCAACACGTGTGTGCAGTCAGAAAGGGTAAATATGACCCCGCGACAACCGCGACGTAACATTTTTATGTAAGGTTTCAATTATATTTTTTACTCAATATTATTATAATTTTAGGTTTTTTCGTACACAATGAATAGCCAGGAACTTGAGGATGAGCGTATACGTCTTGTTTTAATGCAGTCTGACAGTGAAGACGACTTGTTATCCGACGGTAGCGAAAAGGTTTATAAAAACATTAGGCCGATTGCTTGTTACTGAACACTGGAAAGGCCGCAAAGAAACACCTCAATTGCCGAGACAGCTACGCAAGAGAATCAGAGAATTCATCGGAGATCCTGAACAAGAAGCACCTGTTAGGGTTCCAGGTGTACGAAAAAGGTGCCAAGTATGTCCTTATGCCCGCCATCGCAAGACAGCCAATGTTTGTGAAGATTGCCATAAGTATATTTGTCCAGAACACACTATTTCATTCTGCCAGGATTGTGCTACAATCACAGACAATAATGATTTGTAGTTCATAATTGATGATAAGACTGTAATTGCAACTAATTGATCTCTACGTATGTACCAAATTAAAAGTTAATCGTCTAAGAAGTTAGTTATTTTTTGTTGTTTTTAATGTAAGTTTAGAAAGTTTATGCAAAAGTTGATTATTTTGTAGTACTTTGCTAAAAGTGATTTAATTATAATATTTTGTACTCTTATCTGCGTTTTATTTCGATAAAACCGTAAAAATAACATGTAATATAAATAAAATTGATTAATATTTGGTCCATTAATATAAATTTAGGTATTTTAAACCCAATTATATACAGGGTCAATAAGACCCTCCACAACCTCCACGTTACTATTTTCACCACATCCTCGCCGGGTTAAACGATCTATCTATCTATTAAAAAAAGTTACTAATTCTATGTGTATAATACTTTATGGTCTACTGATATTCTATACATTGCTTACAAATCCATAAATACCAATTCACATTAAAATATGATATCATAATTGAAATCTCAAATCAACACACAATAAAATACTTACCTCTAAAATTACATACTAAATAATTAACACATATTTTTTACTTACGCTGACTGAAATACCAAAAACAAGTAAATTAAAAAAGGTATGACTATTAAAGGTGCCGTATTGTTTTAAAAAATAGCGGCACCATAGAGAATTTTAACAATTTCTTTTTCTCGGTGTAGGTTAACGGCTTAATGAGTTTATAGTTATAAGTTAAGTTGTTTTGTTTCTCATAATTAGCAATAACATTCTAATTAAAATATTGCACGCTGAGGACTCTGTTTAGTTTTTATATTTAGAGAACAAAAATGGTTACTTTTTTACAATGCTTTGGTAATAATTTAATATCTAAAATGGCAGAATTTGGACTACCAACTACCTAAATTAAAATCGACTTTCGTTGTTTTTCACGGCATAAATAACGTTTGTTTGTATTAATTGTTTGTTTAAATTCTCTATAATAAAACCGCTTTTGTGTGCATTTAATGTGAAGTGCAGTATTTAATGTCAAAGTTATAATGAGAAAGCATTCACATTGTCAAACTACCAATATGGAATGGTAAGAGAGTTACGTTCACAAGGCAACACATCAAGCTATATATTTCCAGTATAAGATGGCCTCGCTTTGTATAGCTTTGCTGTACAATGAGACATCCGCTGTCCGCATAAACTGGTTATGTATAGCTAGATTAGATTTTTTTTTAATGAAATAGGTTGTTAAAAAATTCTGAGATTTTGAGTTAATATTGTCAAAAGAAAAAGACTGGCTTAAAAAGCGTTCATTAGGCTACCGTCAAAAAGCTTCAATTTTGATTTTCGAAGGCACGTAACTCTCCTACAGTCCTTCCAAAGTTATTCTACCTCAGACTTCGCATCGCTGTTCAACGACTAATCTGTCAGAATGACATTGATCCTTATCGTCCTCACAATAAGGTTGCTGTCAGAGGTTATATATCTTTGGCAGAACTGTGAAATACTTACTAGGAGGCAATGTCGGTGGCACTGTAGGTCCAGCAGTGTTACTCTTCCCGAAAGTAGTAAGGGCATCAGATTGTCCAATCATCCAGCCAATTAGAAACAACGGTAAAATTACCGCCATTGATTGTCGTTGACACCACATCTTTTTCACTTATTATTTTTAATGGTTCAGTTTTTTGTCTATGGTACAAAATTTGACGGGTTATATTTTTTTTTTAATTTTAAGAGTTTTACTATTTTTAAAATTGTTGAATTTTAATTTCTAATTGTAATGTTTTCTCTACAAGTGAATTCTGTAAAACTAACTAAAACTATGAATTTAGATACTGGTCAAGTGTTCAAGATGGACTAATTTACATTCGAATTTTGAATAGTGCTTGAATATGAATTCAGTTGTCATTCAAGTATTAATTGAGTTTTGACAACTTTGTACAAGCAGAGACTAAACCAAATCGCAAATCCAAATTTTATAACAAATTAAGTTACTTCTAATTTTAGACTATTAATTTTTAAGATGTGGTGTGTAATTTTCGGTCAAAATATTTTTAATGGCGTGAATTTTTCGAAAGGTAGAAGTTTTGTGTCGTTGTTTCAATGTGTTTTCAAATAATTTTGAAAGAATAAATGGTACTAAAATCGTCAGTTTTTTGTAATGTATTATAGTAGTGTCTAGTTTTATTCAGTAGTTTCGTATCTCTGGAGTGTCTTCAAAATGTTATGCCTTTTTCTGTCAATTAGTTCCTAAGAAAAACACCTTAAAACTAACATAATCCTAAAACATCGACAACTAAGCTTATTTTTATTAACAGCTTCGTCACATGCTTAGAATAAACAGCGGCTGTATGTGTGTGTGTGTGAATGTATTGCATTTTTGTATGAAAGCTTGTTATTTTGTATGAAATATTATTGTTTTAAATTCTTACCAAGGGGGGCTGAGGTCGTTGCAGGCTTTGGCGGGTCGGTATTGGCTTTCCCGAAGGATGAGATACCAAAACCATCGGTACACTGCATATTTAGCCAACCGACTATGATAATAGGCAAAATGGCGAACATTTGCCTCTTGCACCACATTTTTTTACACTGGTAATACCTTGCTGTGTTTTTCTAATTAAATATGATAATAAAAAAGGTTTGTAACAGTTATCTATGTCTATGAAAAAAAAAAAGTAGAATTATGTTGTTGAGCAAATATGGCTGACTTTTGCCGCCAATTCGTTTGTCAAATTGTCGTAGAACCTAAATGTGATGCTAAGCAGTGTTTTTTTTTTTTTGTTGAGCGAAACGGCTAAAATGTCTGTGTGTCAGCCTAAATCAATATAAATGTTTTTTTGTCGTATAAAAGGCGTCTATTTGTGTGTTTTATATTCCTCTGAATCACAAAATTATAATAATATGACTACTACCCGTTACGATGCTAGGAGAACTACCAGTTTTCACTTAACTACTTACATCAGACGGTATTTAGTGATTGCCTAAATGAAAGTTCACTGTTTAATTTTAATTTCAACAATCGGTTTACAGCTGAGAGTCGAAATTCCAATTCTTGCTTAGTATAAGTGAAAACTGGCATTTGTCTTACAATTACAATCCCACTACAAGTTAATACTTATAGCTAAATATACTTAACAAAAAATAGTTTTTGCAGTTTTCCATTTTGTTATCAGAGGAATTTAGTGTGTCATCTACATTCTATTGTGTAAAGGTGAATATAATAAGGTTCTTTTAATAGCCTGTATTGTGTGATTTTCTGTGTGTTCTCTGTACTTTGTTTTTGTTGTGACGTCGCCGTAACTCTTATATTTATATAATGAGACAAATAAACGACTATAATACAAGTTAATTTAAAAATATCAATAGAATATTAACAATTTTGAATAATGTATAAACACTTAGTACAATAAAATGCAAAAATTTAAAAGCCAGACATAAATTACAAAAATACGAAAAAGAAACCCAAAATGTTTTTAAACTTTAATTTTATTTAATATGTACACGTCAAATGATTTAGATTTTTTATTTAATAAGAAAATAAAAAAGGTCCCATTATATAAAAAAATATCTTACCCGACGGCGTAGTAGGCGATGGTGTTTTTAGAGGAGAATCAGTTTTAATAACGCCAAAAACCGGACTAAACGCACCATTATATTGTCCAATCAGCGATAAGAACCCAAAAATAGGCAGAAAACCATTCGTTGTTTGCCACATTTTAATTTTTTAAACCATGTCTGCAAAAGGTTGTCGAAATTTTGAATTTGGAAAAAATGTGTCAAAATATTGTGTAAGATGTTATGTTGTATGTACAGTACAATATATACAGAATGTTTAGTGTTTTTAACGTTATTAAAGTTTTTTGTGAATAATAAAAGCTATGTATGTTATTTCAATTCATGTAAGCCTACGTTGTTCCATTCAAAAGTCGCCTGGTGAAAAAAACGCCTGTGCATACTGGGCAAACATTTTTTTTCATATAATGGGACTAAATATCCTCAATGTACCTGTAATTATTAAAAAAAAAACCACTCGTGCTTCTAACACTCAAAAAACATGACACACACACATAAAATGTGTAAATAAAAAATCGTGTAGGTATTTTTTTCATCAAACCATGTTTTTTTTTCAAACAGTGACCAGTGTTTTTTTCATTCTAAATCGAATCTGTGGATGTGCAGTGTGTAAACGTCCCATTATATAAAAAAAATATATTTACCGGGAGGTGCTGTCGGGGCTGCAGAAGGCGGCTTCGTGTTGGATACGCCAAAAGTGCTGAGTGCTTCTGAGGAGTACCCCGTCAGCGAGGCCAAGACCAATGGCAGAATGATAGCAGCAACTTGTTTCCGGCACATCTCGAAAATTCCAAACATTTTCGGTTTTTGAAACGCAACAGTTTACGTTTACGTAAAACCGATGAGCGAGCGGTTACGTTCTATGTCCTTGTTTATGGTATGGTAGTTAAAATTAGGAACTGCGATTTGATTTTCTTTTTTTTTTGTGTGTGTGCGAAATGCGTCAAGGAACCTTTTTGAAATGGAAGATAGTACTGGCATTGCTTGCCATTTTACTATTTAAAAGACTTGAGTGACTAATACTACTTTTACAACATTGAGGTATAATGTACTACGCACTAGAGGAGACGCCTCAACTAGATTTTTTGTAACACACGTTTCGGTTCGTGCACTGAACCTCATTTAGTCTATGCCGAGCGGTTGCTGCGACATGACATAATTATTTGAGTAAAGTTTTCTTGTCTAAATTATGCCTTCGTGTGCATTTAGATACTGTAGAAATAATTCAATAAATATAAGTAAAAGTCAAGGAGTGACTTTTCACCAGTAAATATAACTATTATCTTTAAAACACACATAATTAAATTATATTTTTTCCTTTGCAATATGTCATCGCGGCGGCCATTTTTACGTGAATGTCAAAGAATAAAATGCTCAGACCAGACACTATCGACGTATTCAATGCTTGGCCACGAATCCTCTACATGCGAGTCAAAATTGATAGAGGTTGTATAATATTTGCTTATGTATCAAGACAATTAATAAAAAAGTTAAAATGTGAAGATTGCATTGATAGTTTGACTATACTAAACTTCCACTTCACACATCTATCATAGGTACGTAATTTAATACGGCAAAGTGGTCTTGTCCTGAAATGTGATTTTAGGTATATGTCCGTAAACACCGTAAAGCATTTAATTAGGAAAGAAGTATTTGCAAATTTGAACCAACATTTACTGAATCAGCCATCAACATTCAATCACAGATAAAATAAAAATTATTGTTACAGTTTAAGTAATTTTTTATTTATTTTCTAAGTACATTCGTACAATATCAAGTAGGCAGAATAATAACATTATGTCGCATCTGCACGTATTGATAGTAATCTATGAGAACATGACACCCCCCGCCTGCCCCGCTGTCATCAAGTGCGCGCACATTTTTTGTTTGAAATAGCTTCTCTAGTACGTTAGAGCTCAATGTTTTACAATGAGAAAAATATTAAAAAAAAAGTCATTTGACGTATTTTACTCACATGTCATGCCAATATCGCATAATTAATGTGAGAATTAATATTTTATCAAATACTGATATTACCCGATAACGACATCGTAGAAAAAAAAAGGTAGGTAGTTGACACCACCAATCAAGTGACATAGTACCGCAATAAATTATTTGCCAACTCGATGACACAGCCATTTATTGATTTTAAAACAAATAAAAATCGGTTTTACATTAAAATGGATAATTTTAACCAAGTTTTCAGGCATTAACAAAGTTTTTTAGAGAAGCCGTGTCATTGAATTATTGGTTAGTGGTGTCATTTAAGTACCGTAATGACATGAATTATTCTGACAGTTCGTCAAAATGATAGTGACATTAAAAAAAAAACAAATGTCACTGACCGATGACTTTGATTTTGAAAGTCAAATCGTACCTCTATAATTACTAAAATAGCCTTTCAGCTTAGTTCATTCTTTTCATAGACCCTTTCGCTAATAGCGAACTTAACAATAGTCGTCCATTTTGCATATATTAACTGTCAGAATAATAAATGAACGTAATATCAAAATGGTGGACGATGGTGATAGTTATGGTTCGTATTTTTTTTTAGTAAAGAAACATTATTTAAATAGGTTTAGGTTAATAGCTAGACCAAAATGTTAAGTCTTTACGAGGTTTAGATCGTAGGCATAGATTTCTGCTGGTCGAAGTGGATTCTTAGTCAGTATTCCCGCTGGCGAAATTTTACATAAATCATATTGTCTGATGGATAAGCATAGTCAGTGTATAATGTTCTCTTAATGGGATGCAGGCCTCCTCTCTATGAGAGGGAATGGGCTATAGTCCACTACGCGGGCCCAGTGCGGGTTGGCCACATAGTGTCTCCGAGTTTTTAGTTCTAACTTCTAAGAAATGTCAGTTTCCTCACGATGTGTTGCTTCATCGTTTTAAGAACTCAGAGCAGTGGTGGTTAAATAAATGACTTAAAGTTATGCGCCTGCTTGTGTTCGTACCCACGACTTACTGCTTGTACTTAAGTCGGGGCCGCCACCACTGGGCCACAGCTTTTCTTTCGTTATTGATGAGATGTTAGTATTTCTAAAGATCAGAAGCATTATTTCATATTTTTGATAATGTGAATGTGAGTAGGTACCATATAAACTTTCTATAATGGTTAGCTTCTCCCATTAATTAAGATTTTAATTTATAAGTATTTATTATTTAAAGTTAAGGCAACTCTGGCCCCAAGATACAGGCACAGTCTAGTTTGGAGACCTCTGTTTTGTAACCATATTGAAATATAACTTGTTACATTTATTATTTACGATAAGTTAGAATAAGGATTTGTTTGTAACAACAATTTAATAAAATTTATTATTATTATAATTAACTTTTTCTTTTTTATTTGATTTCGCCAGTGGGAATGCATAGCTAGGCCCGCTTGTAATACAAATCGCAAAATACATTAACGTTTAACGAATTTAAAACCTATTACAACAGCTGAATACCAGTATTTTGCATGGAGCGATGGCCTATCCGTGCTCCACAGCCCTGTTAGCACTGGGTAATACGATGCTCCTTGATAATCTGGTTGTCAGACTTTTGGGCCACTGCCTACTAGTAACGATTGCCAAAGATGTTCAATTGACAGCCGGAGCCAATTGCTAAACGTGATTTCCGAACGAAACGTATTTAGGGGTTTGTGGTACAAGCGGGAATTACGAGAATTCTATAAAAGAACCTCTTTAAATATTTTACGAGTTTTGTTTTTATTTTTTGAATAATATGTAAAAACTTAATTGGTTTAGCTATTAGAATTGTTCGAAGGCTTGATTAATATAAATATTTCAGAATATTTTACAATAAGTTACAAAAAACCTGTCCGATTCGTGAGGATAATTTATTAGGCATTGAGATTAGGTTCTATTTAATATGTAGGTTATGTTAAGGAGAACTTAAAAAAGATGAAAATTAAATAATATGTAGGTACTAAAATGGGGAAACTAATACTTACAAATAAAGTGACGTCATAAAAAAAACCATCATTTTATCGGACATACTTACTTATGCCGAAACTGGAGGTGTCACGTTTTAAAGGTTTCTAAGAGTTCAGTGAAATTTAGGGAAATGGTGATAACATGTTTTATTATTTTATTTGGTAATTTAATTCCATTTTTACCTATAACTATGGGCCTCTTTCGGATCAGACAGGTACAGGTTTTTTAGGTAGAAATGCGCCGTGATCAGTGGCGTGCAGTGGTCCGCCACGGTGGGTAGGCCACGAAATATTGACAGCAAAAAAAAAAAATTGTCACATTTTTATCATTTGAAAATAAGCCTGTAAAAGTTATACCTAAACTAGCTGATGCCCGCGGCTTCACCCGCGTGGATGTCGTTCAAATTATATACTAAAACCTTCCTCTTGAATCACTCTATATAATAAAAAAAACCGCATCAAAATCCGTTGCGTAGTTTTAAAGATTTAAGCATACAGACAAACAGACAAAAATAGCGACTTTGTTTTATACTATGTAAGGATACAATTCAAAAACTCATCACATTCATCAAGGTTTGAGTTGATTTTTTATTGATGCAAAAACAGACGAAAGATTCGGCCACCTCAAAAATCTCATCCAAGTGAGTGGGTGATAGTAACAAAAGTACAAAACACGTCACTTGCAAGATAATAATCCGAAGCGGCCTGCACACAGATCTACCTTTAGATACAACTTGCACCTTATCATTAGGTACTTAGACGATAATTGAGAAAACTTATTACCTTTAACATCTAGCAAACACACATTATCAACACAAACTTCACAAGTAAATACCTACGATTGTTATTATTTGCTAAGTGAATAAACAAAGAATACACAACAAAGCTAATATTTACACTACTGTTAATAATGGTATCTAATAACTGACAATATCTGTACGTTTTCGGTTTCAAAACAAATCGCGCTATAAATTGCTTGTCACAACAATGAAATAATGGCTTCCTCCGTAAAATATAATTTCTAATTTGCCGATAGAAAAATACTACCAAATAAAATTGCATCATTTTCATATCGAGTTTGTTCACAACAGCGGTCAACAAAAATTTGCAGGATTATAGATACGAAATCAATCAATGAAATGTGTTGCCAGTGCTGCACTCTATCTGTGGACGGAAGAGCGAAGACCGCAAAAGCGCGAAATTCAAATTTCTTAATTTCCTTACATTTTTGCAATTTGCAGGCCAGTGCTAGGTTGTATGTTGATTAATAAAATATAATTCGCGGCTGTAAGACGTATGTGGTCAGTATTCAAGCTAGCACTGGCCTGCAAATTGCAAAAAACGTTAAAAAAAAACAAATTTGAACTTCGCGCCGGAGTTCGCGGGCTGAAGATGGCACGCATGACGCATCCAATCGTAGCCTTGTGTTGTTGCAGCCAATCACAGGCCAGCTCCACTGGCAGGAGTTGACATGCATGTGTGCGGTTCATATACACGAAAATATGCACCGATCATTCACCGATGTGACGCTGTGTGCGTAAAATTATGAATGGGTTTTAGGCTACTCGAATGCTAGCCTAAGCAAGCCTGTAAATAATAAGATTCGTACGCGAAAAATTGCTCTAAGTATTTTAACAGGAGTTTGAACTTTTTTATTATTATTTTGTACATGGTGTTATTTTATTACATGGTTAATTAGTTATAAGAAATGCTCAGTTGGTAAGGTAGGCTAAGCCTAAGAGCCTTAATAGAGCGCACGCCACTGGCCGTGATTTAATTTGGCCCGAACACAAAATTAGGTCCGAGATCCTTAGAAGATGTAGGTATGTGTTCTTTTAGCATTTAATAATATTGATCAAGCCTCAAATGTATTTGATAAGAAAAAATTAAAATTAATGGCTACACTACACACACATCAACCAGCCGTTGCAGGAAATAAACAAAAACTTGGACCAAAAAGTGTGTTTGTTTAAATAACTAGAATTTTGCTGTAAATTTAAATCAGTGCACACTTGGATGGCATTAAGAGTAACTACATAGTACTCGAAACAATAGTAATAATCAACTAAAAAAAAACGAATAATGTTACCGAAAGAGGTAGGTACATTGATTTAGTTATTTTTTAGAAAAAAAAAGAGAGTCCATGGAGTTTCTTGCCCGTTCTTCTCCATGAAGATCTACGCTTTGGAATGGACTACTACAGTACTTTCAGTTTTTATGTGATTGGGACTGTAGCTTCACTTTTTATATATTTGCGCCCACTCTGGCTTCGCACGGGTGCAATGTAGATACTGAATTTCTCGGCTTTTCTCTAATTTATACATATTTACTACAACATAAACCTTCTTGAATCACTCTATCTATTACTGAATGCATTGAAATCCTTTGCGTAGTTTAAAAGATCTAAGCATACAAACATCGGGTGCTACTTTGTTATATATTAGGTAAATATATAGATTGGTTTCGATAGATTGGTTTCGACAATTCAAAAATTGCTTTAACTGGTCTAAAATATTGTTTTTTTTTATTTAAGTAGTTCCGAAAGCTGTAAGCTTTTTCCGACGCATCTGCGCATAAAGATTAAAGAACTAGAAGTCTCACTAAACACCTTTCTTCAGGTTCATACTATCTAATAAGGCCCGTTTTTGACGTGATAACGTCTTATAATTCGATGGCCGGCTGCACGCACGAAAAAAGATGACGTCATGCGTCGTTACCTCGCTCTGAGGCGTTCCATAGCAACGGCGTGTCAATTGTTTTGTTTTATTTTCTTAAGACGTTGTCACGTTCAACTATCGTCAGTAAACCGATTTTACAGACAACCGATTTTTTTCCCCATTATTAGGGCTCCGTACCCGAAGGGTTACCAACGGGACCCTATTTCTAAGCCTCCCCTATCCGTCCATCCGTCTGTCTGTCTGTCAGTGGGATGTATCTCATGATCCATAATAAGTAGATAGTTTAAATTTTCACTGAATGTTTGTTTCTGTTCCCACTATAATATTATATTTAAATTAAAGGGAGGCCCTACTTGTACATGGCCGGTTATGTTTTCCTCCAATGCGCTCTTTTTATTTACATTAGGCATTAGGTCTGTGGCATTAGGTGTGTTTGTAGAAAAGGCAGTTTTTTTAAACGATAACGGATGTCAATTATTACTAAAATACCAATGTAAAATACCTACATCTTAGGGCCACTAGTTTAACAAGAATAATTTATAATATAAAACAAACACACTTTACTTCTTTGCATAAAATAATGACAATAAATAAAATATGTGTGTAGCCATTGACAAAATAAGAAGTTTATTAAATTAATGCCGGTTTATTAAAAATCTACAATTTACATTTTAACTTTGTCTTTGATTAATCAATCAGTATTTACCATAGATTAGAATAGAGCTCAAATTGATGCTACTGGCCTTTCACAGATTATTTTGCGCTTGCTAGGAGGATGTCATAAGGTAGGCAGCGACATTTAAATTTTCTTACGATTTTTGTTATAATTTTTAGGTCAGGCTGTATGCTGAACAAAATATAGGTAATTCGCGCCCGTAACATAGTATTTACAGAATTATAATCTTAGGAATCATCAATCATAACTCTCAAAGTTTAATGATTCCCATTGAATGAGCAAGAGTAGGCCCATTTTGCAATTTAAAAAAATAATGACTATTTCATGAAAAAGTCATTCAATTTTATATTGATGATCCATAAGATTATAACTCTATAGAGTCATGCTTGTTTCGCAAATCATATTATTTTAATCTACATTTACCTGACAATTGAAAAAAAACGGAAGAAAAAATAAATTTTGCGGGTTACCCTGGCGTTTCTCCCTTAGTAGCTGGCGGTAAATAGTCTGTATAAAGACTGCAATTTAAAGAAAAATATAATGTGGTCTAAATAAGTTGACATGTCTGTTTAACTGCAGTACTCAGAGATATGTAATGATTACTTAAGCCGTCAGTTAGTAAAGATTTGACATACTTTTGTATTACAAAACTGTCAAAACCTTTACTAAGTGATGGTCTAAATATCATTAAAGCTCTGAGTGCGGCAGTTAGTCTTATAACATTAAAGTATATCTTAGTTGATTAATCAAAACTATTTGTGTCGTCAGTTATTTACATTGGTAGAAGAATAAATATATGTATTTATAGTGCAAAAAAAGCTGCGGTGATTAGCATAAAAAAGCTTTTTTTTAATAGTTTTACTTATAGCAGGTAGAAAACTTATTACTTTACTTTTTGTCAAGGTAGGAAAGGTGAACACAGAAATGTCCCAAAATAAACATAGACAATAAAGTATTGTGCAAAGTTGATAAATCCTGCATCGTGAATTTTTACTAATTATTTCGACTTGCTAAAACACTAATAACTATTAAAAATATGTTCAGTGAATTTTAAACACACAATGTAACATACAAATAGGTAAAAAAAACAATTCAGGAAACAGGATTATACAGACGCTTAATAAAAAAAAAAAAAACAAATAAAAAAAAACAAAAGTGCAATAAGCGTGCGTTCGCATTTAAACAACAACGATTTAAAACATTCAATTTTAGAATTCCATTTTTAGACAAACGTTTTTCTTTTTTTTCAACTTTCTCAGTGTTTAGATTTTGGTCTTTTTAGTTAGTTTAACTTTTTATTTCACGTTTAGACTATATGGTGTCTAGGTAGGGACTGAGTTGTATATAGTTACAGTGGAGTCTTGCGTCTTAGTAGCACGAAGCTTGCCGCGGTACTAAGCATCAAGGTGGAAAGCAAGGTTGATTTAGCTTCTTGAAATACAGGCGGGTTGAAAGATTTTTTTTTGTAACAAATGTTTTTTTCCTCCATGTTGGTTGAAGTCCAAGTAACTAATGTATGTTTTTGTGTGAATGTATAGTGTAATGTAAAATATGATACATTACATATACTTAAAGGTAACTGGTCTATTATTTGGCTATCTTTTTGTTATCTACCTTTAGGTAGGTCTTCTAATAACTTTATTTATAAAGTTATTAGAAGACATTGATTAGTTTATTGAAGTTATTGATTAGTTTATTTGAAGACTTTTTAGCATATCGATGACAATTTAAATCGATTCAGCCCAAAAGGCGTTGAGATTGGCACTTTTAGTAGCGTCTACAAGCTCCTGTGATGTGTAAGCAACAGGACAGGCAGAACACTATGACAAGTGCCCCATTGTTTGTGGTGAAACACCATATTAACACTCCAGGGCAGTCACCTATGATTGTCCACGTGAACAGCCAACCTGTGTGTGTGCTTTGCTTTGGCCAACCTGTATCCGTAGTGTATTTAAAGATATCCAGGTTAGCCAAATCCAATGTGAACAAAACGAAAACAAGTGTTCCATCGTATGCATCAGGTAACACAACTTTAACACTCAAACGGAACGGTGAACCAGGGCAGAGTCATCTCCGGCCCTGGTTCACCGTTCAAGCCATGGTCTGGGGCGAGAGGGAATGGACGCCGTTGACTCCTTCTGCGAAGAAGTCATACTAGCGGAGGAGGTGGTGGAACATGAGAGAACCTCTCGTCCCAGCTCAGGACGTCGGGTGCCACGTGATGGCTTTCGGCCACCGTAGACGCGGGCCTATAATTATGGCGCAGGCCATAGCAGTTGATGGCCCACTGGTCACTAATCTACAGGCTCAACATAAGTGGAAGTTTTGTTTTTCCTACTCCTCTGCTATTCTGTTCTGGTTAATTTCGTTGCGGGATCCAAGACAGTTAAATCATTTCTCTGGGACTTCGTCGCGCTTCATTGTCTCGGTGCTTTTCTGTTGGTCGCCACTGTTGATTCTGGCTTTCAGGAGTTACCGTGGTTTGGGAATAGTGTGGTGGGCTTGTCCCAATAAAAAAAGCTCAATATAGTGACAAGTTTCAACCAAAAAATAAAACAAAGTCTGCTAAACGTTCTAAGCAAAATTACCCCTTTCTGCATCAACCTGTATACCGTATAAAATTAGGGGTCGCCCCCACCGCTGTATATTATATCCGACGTTACGTTTCGGGGTCACAAAGGGGGGGTCTAAGGGGGAAATATAATTCTTATGTTATCGTAACTCTTTGTTATAAACCTACTGCGTAGTAAGGAAGTGTTGTGTGTTTAAGTCGCATTGCACAAAGTATTTAAAAACTAGCGAGCATCACGCGGGTTCATTCGTGTAGTTCCCGTACCCTTAGGAATACAGGGATAAAAGTAGGCAATGTCACCCGGGGATAGTGTAGCTTCCCAACGGACGGTGAAAGACTTTTTCAAATGGGTCCAGTAATTTTTAAGTTTATTGTTACATACAAAAATACAAATCTTTCCTCTATATTATAATATTAGTTTAGAAATATAGAGATAGATAATTATGTGCCTTTGGTTAGATTTCCAGTTTTTTTATAAGACACCTCTAAGGTCAACCTATGAGGCTGACTTACTTAACCGTACTGTCCTGTGCTTTGAGTGTAGGCCTTCAGCCAGGGCATAAAACGTACAGCGCTAATTGTTAAGGGCCTGCGAGGTACAAGCCTCGGCTTCGGCCGTCACTTGAGGGTAGCAAAGCGACATGCTGTTTTTTTATGGATGGGAAAATATCAAATGAGTCCTTCCACTCTGGATATCCGAAAAAACAGAATTTATTTTATATTTATACTAGCTTTTGCTAGAAATAAACATGTCCGCGATTTCGGCGGTCTCTCCAGCCCTGAAGTAATAGCGCTAGATGGCGCGTTTCTTCCGGTCTGCACCGACTTTCGGTATCTCGGTTCAATCGTGCAAAGCGATGGCGAAATAGACCGTAGTCGGTAGTGTTAAGCAAAGAATTAACATGGGATGGATGAAATGGCGGCAGGTCACGGCCTCACGGGAACAATCTGCGAAAAAAAAGAAATGAGTATAAGAGGAAGTCTGGAAGTGGCGCCGGTGACTGAAAAGTTGTGTGGAAATCGGTTGTCGTGGTATGGGCATGTGATGCGGAGGAATTAGGAAAATGTCGTTTGAATATGAATGTGGAAGGGTATACGAGTAAAGGAAGACCAAATAAACTATGGATGGACTGTGTTAAGAATGATATGGTAAGAAAGGAGGTGTCTCATGAGATGACGAGAAACAGAGAGGTGTGGAAGAAGAAGACAGTATACTGCGCCGCGCTGCGATACAAAATTTTTTTTTCACTTTCAATCCCCAATTCGAGCATTACCCCAAAATGCGGCAAACTAAAATGACATCGCACACTACGTTTTAAAACCGCTGTAAGCTTACTCTTGACCTCTGCAAGCTCATAAAACTCATGCAAGTGCAGGTCACACTATATTGGGAGCAGTGTAGTCTATAAATAACATGCACACTGTATTATTGTAGGAATTAAACCTGTATGACGTCGTTAGGGTAGGGTTTTAGTAAGAGCGTTTTACGAAGGGCGAGTGTTTTGCTTCAGCCATTTGCTAAAGATTTTAGAAAAGTAAGTATACCATCTGAACAAGGAAAGATTAGTGATGGTAATAAAGTAATAAATTTCATAAACGAGAAATTCTTCTGCCCTTATTCTAATTTATTTGAGGTTGGCATTATGTCTAGGTACTTCTTCCATAGTTCTCTATTACTAAACTCATCTCAGCAGTCACCTCCTTAGTTCCTCCTTCGTTTCTTTGGTCATCATCATCATCAGCCTATAATGTTCCCACTGCAGGGACTCAGGCCTCCTCTCTAGGAGAGGGATGGGCTATAATCCACCATGCGGGCCCAGTGCGGATTGGCAGATGTCACATGTCTTCGAATTTTTGGTTCTAAGACATGCCGGTTTCCTCACGATGTTTTCCTTCACCGTTTTGAGAGCAGCGGTGATGAAATAAATTACACAAAGTAATGCGCCTGCCTGGGTTCGAACCCACGACCTACTGTTCGTAAGTCGGGGCCGACACCACTAGGCCACCGCTGCTTCCCCTGCTTCTTTCTTTGGTCGTCACTACATTTTCCTTATTCCTCTGCATTACATTACCTACCACACAACTTTTTGTTACCGGCACCACTATTAAGACTTCTTCTTAGCTCATTTCTAATTTCATCTTTTCGCGGTACACCACACGCCCTCCTTAGCATTCTCATCTTAGTCATATGCAATTTCCTTTCATATACTGATATACCTTAACAGTTGTTGTGAAAACTATATCATTATTATTATTTACTAACTATGGCCAATCCGCTCCAATCCGCACCGCTGACACTGCGCCCCCACATACGGCAGTAGCTGCTAGTCTAATGAACTAATTAAAGCCATGCGATGCATGGAAGTACATACCTGTAAGTTTACTATTCAATTTGTTTCCAATGAATTACAAGTTGAAGAATAACTGACGTACACACGGCTACACATCAAGCTATACAAAACCAGTTAATCTTGGCCTCTCTTTACTAGATCTTTTCGCACAATGAACGATCAGATTATACTGGTTTTGTATAGCTTGATGTGTAGCCGTGTGTACAATGTATATACCTATTATGGCACGTTTTACATGATCGAATTCAAACTCAAAGCGTTTACTCGTATTTCAATTAGACTATTACAGGCACTTTGAATGTCCATGAAACAAAAAGAAAGTGAAGCTAATAATAAAACAAATGTCAGATAAACAAAAAAAAAGTGAACCTACAGTCACAAGGCATTAAATAACTTGTGAAAATACTGTAGTGGCCCTTTCTAAAGCGTATATATCTCATGTAGAAGAGTGGGCAAGAAACTCCATGGACACGGATCTATTGCATGCCACAATATCTCCATGGATCAAATGCTCGACAGATGTGTTTCTGGGCGGTTTGTTCCGCCACTTCTTCTCCACAGTGTTGAAGATGATATTCGAAAGTGAAGTCCTTTGCCTGTTTTACGGAACTGACTGTTAAACATTTTGATTCCTTGCATATTACCTACTATATCTGTCTATCATTTGCCCGCCTTTCTTCAAGTATTTTGGGATAGGCTTCAAATTTAACCGGATGCAGCTGAATAGCTGCAGTATCACGTATAGTCGCTCCATGTAGAATACACATACCTCCACAACGTACTGGGTAAAACGACACCCTGGGTAAGACTGGTGGCGGGCCACTGACTACCTTTTAACGACTGTCAAAGATCTGAACTGACTGACTGTGAAGATCTGTGTGTCGGGAACAGAAACGTGTAGTGAGTGACAATGGTAGTGGTGCCGAACGCAAAAAACGAACAAGAAAGAGGGTAGACCGTTTGTCTGCTCATAAACATTCACCCGCAATGACTTCAGTTTATCCGTGATCATGGTGCTTGTAACAGCGCCGAAATATCGGGAACTCGAAACAATAAGAAAACATGATAAATAGTAGTGTCAGTGACCATGTCAGTTTAAAAACTTCATCATTGAAATGATGAAGTTTTTAAATTCAGTCCAGTAGTGGACGTCTTTTGCCAAAAGACGTCCACTGCTGGACATAGGCCTCCCCCAGGCGTCGCCACATTGACCGGTCCCGTGCGTCTCTCATCCAGCGGGTTCCTGCAACCTTGACCAGGTCATCGGTCCACGTTTAAAAACTTATAACGGTTTAATGTTCTTTCCGAGGCACGGAGGCACGGTAATATTATCATACAGTAGTTTGACTTCATACAAACGGACGAAGCGCGAGCTATGCCTAGGCGCCTCGATTAAGGGATGCGCCTGGGATGCAGACAGTCGCGACTGTGCCGCAGTGACGAGCGGACGGTGTGTTGTTTTTAACAATAAATGCGAGATGTTTTCTCTAAAAATAAGACAAGTACATATTTAATATGACGAGTAGCATATATTGTGTTGTTTTTGGTTTTATGAATTCGTTAATAACGTATCCAGAGATAACTTTTTTTTAATTACCTGGAAACTTTGAAAGATAAGACTTTTCGCTTACTAGTAGGTAAGCATATAATGTGTGTCTTTTTAATGGATAAGTATTTCTTTCTATGTCCCGAAAAAAAAACATGGTTTTATAATTAAATCTATCAATCAAAAAACAACACGCATGTTTATTGAACACTTTCTATTCAATTCACAAAGTATTTTATTTGTTTTAAAAAGTATATTTACGATCACAAAACTAAATGGAAACACAAAGTAGGCAAATGTAATTAAAATACTGGAGGCGGGCAGCCCTTTCGCATGTTTACGTACCGCGCGGCTGTAGGCATTTATTTCAAGGACACGGCCGAGTCACACTGACACTACTGTAGATATTTATACTGTGACGGAGGAAACCCGGTAGTTGGTGGTCACCCAGCCACGGAGGAGCTAAGGCAAGCTATAGGCTGATTATAGTTAGCTTAGAATTTTATGAACAATTTTCTTTTTCTAGAATTACTGTAGAAACTTCTGCGTACCTAACCTATCAGTGCCTACTGAACAATTACCATGTGTGCCTTATTCTTCGTACATATAGAGAAGTTTACTAAACAATTACAGTAGAAACACACTTGTAAAGTGTTAGTACATGAGTGTATTGCATGCAGGTAATAAGTTTAGGTAGCTGTTACGTCATAGAGTAGGCAGAAATCTAGGTATATACAAATACTTTGTAATTTTATATGTGTGTTTAGGAATGCTGGGTTGCAGTGAGATTAGGCCGGCCATATCAGTGCATCATCAGAATTGATGGGCCTGAGTTGTCACGCAGTGGATTCCAGAAGACGGGCATCGTGGGTAAACAGCTTTTTTTTAGGGGGGGAATCATCAAATGGCTCCTCCCGATCTGGGCAGAGCGGTATGGAGTGTCCGACTTCTACTGACTAAAAACCACCCATGTTCCTTCTTAGCCGTTGTGTCGAGGCCGCGGTATCTTTTGCGAACAACCCGCAGCCCGATTGTGGGTACACCTGTGCCTAATCTAGGGAATTACAGGTGTGAAAGTTGGGTTTGATACTTAAGATCAACAGCCATATTAATATCAGCAGTTAAAACATCAACACCGTAAGACCAACGATTCAAAACGTCAGCACTTCAGAATGTCAGAAGCTTAAGTTCACCAGACCAAAGTTTAAAATCTCAACTTGGAAAGTATTAGGTAAATACTAATTAATGTTACATGTTTTACTATAAGTAAACATTATTTGACGAGGGATGCTCCCTCGCAAACTTACGTCGTCGTCAGAGTGAACCCGAGACGGCGCGCGGTGCGTAGTGTTAAACGCGCGCCGCCTCTCATGTTTACGTACAGGCGCCCAGTCGCGCGGCGCGTGCTGCGTTTTTAATTCTTGAACACATGGAGATGTATGAAAAAGTTAACGATTTCAAACGTTGATTTTACGAGAAGCGATTATTCGCTCGTTAGTTTAAAATGCAGCGTTTGTTGCTGTAGACCCGTCACTCAGTAAATTTTAAAAATAATTAAAAAAAACGGGGTGAGCTAAATAAAACCGTTTAATATAAAAAAGCACTAGACGAGCCTTCTGTACGCGCCGCGCGACGCCCCGCGTCTGTCTCCGTAAACGAGCCCTAAGACGTAACGGGGGATTTGTACACTTCACTCCCCCCGGGACGAGGCCCGCAGGTCAAGCGGGCCGGGACTAGTCTGGGGCACCGGTCCGGTAGTCACATTCGTTCCCGCCCCCCGACGTAAGTGTGCGAGGGAGCAATAATACTTTCCAAGTTGAGATTTTATACTTTGGTCTGGTGAACTGTTGACTTACTAAGCTGCTGACATTCTGAAGTGTTGAGATTTTGAATCGTTGGTCTTACGGTGTTGATGTTTTAACTGCTGATATTATGGCTGTTGATCTTATGTATCAAACCCGTGAAAGTTATAATGAAAAAACAATAAATTTTTAATAATTCTATTGACAAGGGAAGGGACATTTTCGGTCACCTTATCGAGGCCCGGATATTGAAAAATAACTTATGAAATGATTGTAGGTAGGTATACCTAGTCGTTATAGCGGTAGGTAATCAATCAATTTCCATTTGTCATTTCGGAAACACCCATTGCTTTTGATTTTCAATTATTGGGTTGTCATAAAAGTAAACGTCAGTCGAAAATGGTGACTCGTAGGAAAAACTGTGTACACACGGCTACACATCATGCAAGCTAGATACAAAACCAGTATAATCTGATCGTTCATTGTGCGAAAAGATCTAGTAAAGTGAGGCCAAGATTAACTGGTTTTGTATAGCTTGATGTGTAGCCGTGTGTACAATAATTTTGGGCCGAGCAATTTTTTTCGAAAACCTGATAGTTGCTAGACCTTCGACATTGAATAACTTTTTTAACACGGGATTGGTTGGGACTTTTGAAATCTCATTTATAATGGTGTATTCAACACCTTCATCTATTTTCAGCTATATGCGTACAGTAGAATCCCGATTTATCCAAACCTCGATTATCCGGATATATCCAATTATCTGAACTCATTGCATTCACGGCTCGGTATTTTAAAATCCTAGTGTCTAAATGACGTATGAGAATCACTATAAAACAAAAAAAAGTTAGTAATATTTTTTATTGATCCGGATAATCGGGATCCTACTGTATTTTTATTGTTTATGCTTATTTTGATCGGACTAACTAGTAAATCTAATATGTTTTTTCATGTCTCGCGAAATGAGTGTGTCATATACCTACTATACTTCATTGCCAAACCCTAAAAAAACAACGAAAGCGACCTTCAGGTACGTCTATATCAGCCATAAATAGATCAAGTATATTTCGACAGCACTTAAATTAATTGCACTACAACCTTCTTAGTCAAATATGTCGAGCAAGCAGCAATGTTTGCGAATTCAACGGAGCATCTACCATAGACTACGGAATACGGATAATTTATTTGGCGTGCTAGCTGTTCCGTGCGGTTTCATGCACTCGCTGTTTTGGGAATATAGTACATTTAATCCTCTGCCGCACCGTTTTTTTATTAACTGTGATGTGGTCGGTTCCCAGCCTAACCGAATGTAGCTGAATACCAGTATTTTACATGGAGCGATTGTCTATCTGACCTCCACTGGACCAATGAAACTAACCTTTATTTAGTATATTTTATTTAATAAAAAAACTTTAGATAGCCTTTAAAGTGAATGATAAACATGACGAAAGCTCTAGTACAGATGCAAGTAGGTACATCAAGTTACAACAATCTGTAAAATTTCTTTAATACTTTTTAAAATTTATCGATAGCTGTGAACTGACTGCGTGCTCAAATTGGCCGTTGCCGATTCAATGTTCATTGAATCGGTCATAATCGACCCATTTGGGATAGAATGGGAGTGTGGTGCCCTAACACAAGACATGCCCCACCTTCTCTCTTGCCCGTCGTGCACAACTTACCTACTGCACGCTCTACAAGCTCTAGAAGCAAACGACTGGGCGTCTCGACCTTCCATAACTGCCTCTGTGACAATTTTACGAATTTTAGCGCAATTCATATTAAGTACTTCCCTATTATGATCTATTTTTCCAAATGCAAACGCAGTTAGTATTATGCAAGGGCCGTTTTACGCTTTTTAACACAATTCAAATTAAATTAAATAATATAAATTATTAATTAATTAATCATTAATTCAATTCACACATGCTAAAGTGGCCGTTTTAGAGCCCCAGAGCTCCAGGTTGCCCTACTGGGCGGAAAAACTCTGATTCATCGATTGAGAAGAAGAAAAAAATAATCGCTAAAGTAGGTTCAACGTTGATTGGAAAAATATGACAGTTCTTTTTTACCCGACTACGGCAAAGCCAAAGGAGGGTTATGATTTTGACTGGCTATGTATGTATGTATGTATGTATGTATGTATGTATGTTTGTATGTATGTATGTATGTATGTATGTGTGTATCTTCATCTGTTCCCTCATAGCTTCTAATCTACTTATCGGAACTCGACATATGAGGTATCGTTAGAACCGTCTTAATTTTCCGCTGAACATAGGCTACGTGACGTGTCACAAAAAGCGATTTGGCGCCCTCTAGCGGACAAAAAGTAAGGCTTAAAAAATAAAAATGGAGATAAATACGCCGTGTTTGGTATTATTTGAAAGGGCCTCACTTGTACATTTCCAAAATATTGCTCAAATTTAAAATCACGCCCTCTAGCGGACAAAAAGTCAAGAGTAAAAAAAAATTAACACCAAAATTGTTTAAATAAAAAAAAGTAAAATACTAAAACCCGACTACGACAAAAAAACCGACGCTGAAAAAGTATGAAACAAGATTTTCAGGATAGAACAAAAAGAAAAGCCGTAGTCACACGTTATAGGTACCAACCTAAACACTTTAATACCGTGTGACTACGGCTTTTCTTTTTGTTCTTTCCTGAAAATCTTGTTTCATACTTTTTCAGCGTCGGTTTTTTTGTCGTAGTCGGGTTTTAGTATTTTACTTTTTTTTTCAGTGCTGGTGTCTGTATACAGTATGTTATTTTAAATGAGGGACATATTGAAAACCGCAATAGGGCATGCTTACATGATAGTAGGTAATAAAAATATAAACAAATAAAAAACACTGATAAATAACAGACAGAACCATACCAAATATTTCGAAAAAGTCTCGCCACCCAGAAAATGTGCGCGGATCAATGACTTTTAGGTATAATCCATTTTCCCTTCCTATTTTAAAACTGGCGTAGTAGGACAATTCCGAAAAAGAAACGTCCAATAAAGTGAGATCCGGAGAGCGTGCCCCATGCATTGATGTATTATAACCCTAGATGCACAGTCACGAACAAAACAAACAGTCGAAGCTGTCGCCAAACACTCACCAATACACGCACTACTACATAAGTAGTTATCGTTACACTATAAACATATTTTTTTGCAAATTCAACCTTACGCAGATTCCTTAAAGTTGTTTTTACAATGCAGTTATAAAAAGCAATAATAATTTTACGACCGAAGTAAGCCGGTAGGACAAGGTATGGAGTGGAGACGAATAGGTACTTTTTATGTTTTTTTAATACTTAATTATTATTTTAACAGTTAGTTAAATTGTGTTTTAAACACATAATTTTAGTTTTATCTAAGGGTAAATGTTTTTAGTTAGGATCTGACTGTGTTAGTGTACGTGTAGTCGTGTATAATCAATGAAACAAGTATTATCCATTCGAATCATTTATTTACATTTTTGGTTTAAAGGTATTAGTAGAACATTATTATCGAAACTAAGTAGTTATTAAGTTTAAGGTGTCAAAAACGAAGTCAAATTGACGACCTCTTCTCCTTTTGAAATCCAATTAAAAACTAATATAATATGTAACGTATACATAATTGTTAAAAACATAAAACAAAAAACTTATTGATTAAAAAAACACAAATAAACACAATAAAAAAAAATCGACTCCATTCGATACGAACAGGGTCATTTGTATAATGCGACTAAAAGAAAAGACTTGTAATACATCGTTCTTACGCTAACAAAGCGACCATTGAAATATGCCGTATTATACTCGGACCGTTTAGTAAAGTTCTGAGAGAAATTAAATCAAAATCACGTATTGATTCCAATATTATGCCATAAACGCAACAAAAATAAATTAATAAACATTTTTACTTACCAAAAATACGATATCCCATGCTTTTTGACGCTGTATTTTTGCAAATTCTCAGCGAACACTTCGGCATTTTGTACGACCGTGCAGAGACGCGAGCGACGCGAGACTATTTGAAATGAGTTCACGATTTGTAATTTTGCACTCATTTTAAGCGGACGGTTTTGAGACGCGAAGTGTGTATCTTGGGTTTTAATACATCAATGGCCCCATGAGACAATTAAGTCACAAATTAAGGTTATAATTTTTTTACACATTTGGGATGAGAATCGAACACTGAATACCCTCCTTCAATATGTCCCTCATTTAACATAACATCCTGTATAACTACGACAAAGAATAAATAATACCTATTGCGAAATTCATTTTCATATAAATGGAGTACTTTTGTATTGAATGTAGGTAATGACTACGACCTTTTATTCTGACAATAGGTCTGTCTGACATTTCCAATGCCAATTGGTTTTTTCCGAGACATTGATTTGAATAGGGAATAGGGTGATTAACCTAGAAACAATGTAGGACCTAAGACAGTACCTAGCTTACGTACCCATTCATGTTACGCAAAGCAAACTTATAAAAGTAATCGAACAATTTTTTATTATCTCATATGAAGGAAAAGGGCCAAAAAATAGGTAGGTATTTGTAGAAACTATGCCAACTAGCCATGGTGGCACTGCCTGCGTCAGTTTTCCATAGAGAAACCTGTAGCTTACACTGATTCATCATCAGCCCCCCTATTGCGTATCTTTTTAACGTCAGTGGCTATCAGAAATGTCCATAGATTAACTGTAAATTGGTTATGGTTTGGTACATTTTTTTCTTAAAAACTCACCATTTGACAGTTATTTGATAGACATTATTATCCACTGTCATTGAAAGATACACAATAGCCCTGCTGGTCGGTGCACACTTTTTCTTTTTCATTCTTCCCTGTTAGACGTCACGGTGGCATTTACTCCATTCTCTTTCCATGTTTTCTTTGGCCTTCCTCTCCCACTCCCTCCATCAACAGTTACATCCATTACCTTTCTAGTCACATGCAATTCGTCCCTCCTCCTAAATTTACTAACATAGATATAAGTTAAATTTTCACTAACACTATGATGAGTTATTGTTAATAGAATAAATAATTGAATTATTATTAGAACAAAAAAAAACGGAACCCTTATAGGATCACTCGTGTGTCTGTTTGTCTGTCTGTCTGACATCCCCCCCCCTCACCTTATCTCCGAAACTACAAAACCTAAAATTTTGAAAAAAGGACAGAAATTAGTTCAACACTTATATATTACAATAAAACCCACAGGAAGTCTATGGTGCTAAAATTACATGGAAAATCTCTCAATATCTAGGTACTACAATGGTACGGAACCCTTTATGTACAATTTAAGTCCGACTTGTACTTGGCCAGTTTTTTTAGAAGTCTGTTATTTTTGTAGCAAAAATGTTTTGTCTGACGTAACAGTATTCGATTGACATTTAAGTACTGAAAAGCTTAACTTAATAATAATTAAGGATACAAAATGATTGACACTCGTCTAATAGGCTTTCTCCGATGCCTCTGGCATGTTCTAGATGTCAGTATAGGTATCAGACTACATGTCATTGGATGACTCGTGAAGTCGTGATAGGCGGCGAAAAGGGTACTATGGTACGTCTACGTGTTTCTAATTTACCTTTTATGTATCGTTCACTCCAAACGTATTGTCCGCCGCCCACTGTGAGTATGCTCACTGTCTCTATGGATCTACGTAATAGCGTATAGTCGGTTCGGTGTGAACATGAAGTTAAATATACATATATTGAAAAGCGATAAATTGCGTAACGCGTGCTCACAGTCAGCGGCGGATAATACGTTTGGTGTGACCGATGCCTTAAGGCGGGGTTGCAGACTTGCAGTACTTTTTAAGATTTTTGAACCTATAAAAATCGAACTAAATGCGAGTTTTTTAATAAATAAAAATCATTACATAAAAATTGAACATACTCTCTAGTAAATCGTAAAGATAGAAACGCGATTTAGAATGATCGGCTCGATACTTTTTTTTATCAAACATGACTCTAAATCACAATTTCAAACGTGTACTGCTAAGACATTTCATCATGAATTTATATAAAAGTTATTATATCAATAGAAAGTTAAAGTTATTATAACTTTTTATTCTGAAGTAAATGTTGAAAACATATTGTATAATTTCTTTGTAGTTTTTCTCCAAGAAGCAAAAAACAGTCAAAATTTAGGCATTATATCGCTCGCGCGGCAGGGCGGGGGGTGAGGTCGTGCGTACATAAAAACAAAGTACTGCAACCTCGCCTTAATGGTGCTCTATAGGTGCTTCCCCATTAGGGCCGCTCGTCCGAGCCTCGTGAGTGTGGTTGGATCTCCGATAGCTAATCTCCGCTAAGATTGGCCGCCGTTACCGAAAACGGTCAGGAGGTCTATATAAAATAATTTAAAATGATAAAAAGATTAAGAATGTTTATTAGTCCCAAAAACACTGACATAGATTATAAATGTGACATAGTACATAAGCAATTGATAAAACTATAGACCCATTTAAATCCTCTTTAACAACAAAAAAACAATTCAATACATTCCATTCCTATAACCAGGAAATCAGTGTTCCAATTAAACACCAAGCAAACTACTCACCCGTTAAAAATTCATACCCCATACCAAAGAAAGGGCATAATATGTCTAACGACCCGACCTTTGGCATAACACGAACACATGCTTTGCACCGCTACTGATTTAAAAAAACAACGCTACCAACCTAACGCGCGCAACTGTCAAACTTACCATAGACTATACAGAGCTTACTTTCGCGGTAACGATGCAGGTTTTTCCTACTTGAAGTAACCTTCTTTCGTGCCACGCCATGCGTGATTGCCCTTTAGGTAGTAATTAGGAATTTTCGAGTTGTATTGTGGCGCTAAGATACCAGGAGTTATGTGTGGTATGGAGTAAATATCAAAAGAAATAAAGGAATACAATTTGTGTTCTGAATTTTGTTTGTAAGTAGCTTATTGGGGGTGTTTTTCGACTAGTGTATTTTAAGTATCTGAGAGATGTTTGGAATTTAAAACAGTGGTAGGGGGTAAATATTTTCCCAATGTAAGTGGATTAGTATAAGCTCGAGGCAAAATTATAACAACCGCACTGGTCGATCTTCAAGGGTAAGCCATGTTTTGCGTGTATTTTCACCCCAGCCTATCTATTCAAAAATAATCGAATCGAAACCGAATCGAACATATCGTAGGTATGTCTATCTCGCTCACTTTCATAATTCCAAAAAAAGATAGACATATGACTTGTCGAAATCGAAGCCGAATCGAAGATTCGAAGCGTTGTGAATTAGGAGTCAGGTTTCCTCCATGCCGCGGAAAGCACGATAAGCCGCTGGATCTAACTGTCACTTGTAGATCCACGACCGTCGTAACAGGTAGTCGGTGGCCTGAAAGTCTGACAACCAGTCTTTCCAAGGGTTATCGTATTACCCAGTATCAACTGGTTTGTGGAGGTCAGAGGCTATCGCTCCATAAAAATACTGGTATTCAGCTGCATCCGGTTAACCGGAAAATCGAAAAAGGCTTGGCACATGGTGGCATAATCTCTCAATGTTATGTGGCCAAAAAAAATGTCATCAGTCATCAACAGCCTATTAATGTTCCCACTGCTGGGACACAGGCCTCCTCTCTTTTGAGAGGGAATGAGCTATAATCTACCACGCGGGTCCAGTGCGGATTGGTTGTCTTCGAATTTTTTGGTTCTAAGACATGCCGGTTTCCTCACGATGTTTTCCTTCACCGTTTTGAGAGCAGCGGTGATGAAATAAATTACACAAAGTAATGTGCCTGCCTGGGTTCGAACCCACGACCTACTGTTCGTAAGTCGGGGCCGCCACCACTGGCCACAAATGTACAATTAATAATTTAGTCGCCGTTGATTTTAACCTTATTTCAACTTCCAACTAAAAATCTGGTAAGCTAGCACCCCTGACAACAAAACTTCTAAAGGTTGGTACCCCTTACCCTATTACCAACCTTTTAAACGACCGTTAAACGCTCCAAAAAGGCCGCCTTGGTTGATAAGCTACTAGCACCCGTCCCTCTAAACTTCCGTCGAATACGATGAGATTGGTATCACACGCAACTCGCAAGCTCATGTAAACTAAAAGGTCAAAAGTGTAGGACCCTGGGGCCTTCACGCTAGGGTTTGAGAAGTTGGGGCAGTTCTATAATGTTTTCATCATTCAGAGCCCTTCTATTTGAGAGTATCCATGGAGTTTCTTGTCCGTTCTTCTCCATAGAGATTTACGCTAGGGAATGGGCAACTACAGTACTTTCACATGTTATAATGCCTTGTGTTGTGACTGTAGCTTCGTTTTATTGGTTTTTCTGACATTCAAAAGTGCCTGTACCTAATGGTCTAATTGAAATAAATGCTTTGAGTCAGAGTTTTTTTACCCGACTACGGCGAAGCCAAAAGGAAGGGTAATGATTTTGGCAGTCTATGTATGTATGTATATGTTCCACCGTAGCGCCTAAACTACTGAGCGGATTTTAATAAATGAGGTGTCAATAGATTCGTAAGAATAGCTCGGGTGACATAGGCTATATAAATTTTATAAATTCTTTCTATGACAGAATTTAAATGTCAAAAACTTACCTCAAAAATATTATATAGAGATAATCATAACATGTTTGGTATCAAATGAAAGGTCTAGGCGAGCAAATTACAAATATTATATGTATATCGTATTATAGTTATAATCAATATATAATTATACGTTATTACCTTATTGGTAATTATAGTTTTGAGTCGTTTGGGGTCGAAACGCTCGGGCCATGGGGTCCAAGTGCGCGTCTCCTTTTCAAGGAGATCTCTCGTCGTTTAGTCGACACTTCGCGTGACCAGAGGGCTGGCTCTTTCTTTGGTCAAAGGATTAGCATTGCCATTCAACGTGGCAATGCTGCCAGTCTTCTGGGCACGTTCCCGGTTGGCAGCGGTGCGGAGGGGTACTGGGACGCTTAAGTGGTCGTTGTATATATTATGTAAGTACTAACATTTAATTTATAATTACTATTTCTGTATTTTGTTACAACTTAGCTCAGATAATAATATATTAAATTCTCTCCTAAAAAAAAAAAATTATACGTTTAGATTGCAGTCAAACAGTTCTCGCGGTCTAGTCTGAGTTAGGTATTTACTCGTATTATGTAAATAACAAAACAATATTTTATTCGTAGTCGGGTTTTAGATTTTTAAACTTGTTTAGTACCTAGTGAGGCAATTTTCCCAAACCACTGTAACTCCTGTTAGCCAGAATCAACAGTGGCGACCACAAGAAAAGCGCCGAGGCAATGAAGCTCGACGAAGTCTCAGAGAAACGATTAAAAAACGGTCTTGGATCCCGCAACAAAGTTAATCAGAAAATAATAGCATTTTTTCTTGCCCTTATCCCAATTCATTGGTTTTCATATGGATCGTGATACTTGCGTTATCTATCTATATAAATAACTAGCGGACGTCCCGCGGTTTCACCCGCGTAGATCCCGTAACCGTAGGAATACAGGGATAAAAAGTAGCCTATGACACTGAGCAATAATGTGGCTTTCTATTGGTGAAAGAATTTTTAAAATCGGTTCAGTAGGTCCCGAGATTACCCCTTACAATTTAACAAATATACAAACTTTACTTCTTTATAATATTGGTATAGAAGTTAGAAAAGAGAAGGCCTGACTGAGTGACTGATTGATTGATTGACTCATAAACGCCCGGCACAAACCCTTATTTTTGTTGGGTGGGAATTATCACCAAATGACTCCTCCCGCTCTGGGCGGAGCTGAAGGAAGTGTCAGACTTCAATTGACCCACCCATGTTCCTTCTTGGCCCTTTGTGTCTTCGGTATCTCTTTTGAACAAGCAGCCCAGATTTAACGTTGCTTTATGTTTAAAAATTGGTGCCCGGGACTGCACCACACCCACATTTTTCCAGTTATATATATATTTTTTTCTTTTTAAAAACGTTGCCCCACACTAGGAATTTCTCCTGTATCGTGGGTGCGTTCACAAACATTTAAACTCACATACACAAATAAGTAAGTCCCATATAAATGACGGCGAGCCTGTAGCCATCAAAAAACTCCTAAGAAATTCCTAATAGAAAAACACAAGATCACTTTGCCTGACATGGGAATCAAACCAGGACCTCAGCAGTCGCGCTTGTGACTACTAGACCAACGAAGCTGTAGACCTTGAAAGCCTTAATTGATATTTAATAACATTTAAGCACGAAAACGCCAAATTATGAGTTCAGCTATAATTAATAAAAGAACAAAAAGTGTATTAAAAATGTATTAGTTAGATGATCCTTTAAATTGATAAGAATATAACATGGTGATTTAAGGCTTAAAATATGTTATTTTAAAAGCAATGGCAATGTCCTAATCGACTGGAGAACAAAGGTTTTACAGGGTTGTGGAGGTCAGATAGGCAGTCGCTCCATGTAAAATACTGGTATTCAGCTGCATCCGGTTAGACTGGAAGCTGACCCGAACATAGTTGGGAAAAGGCTACGCAGATGATGACTACATAATCTTTTTTCAGGAGAAGATTAACCTTTGTTTTATTTAAAACCTGTGATTAAAACAGCGATGAATATTAATTTAGGTCTACAACCATTGATGTAATCAATGTGAGGTAGATACGGTACTAAGTCACAGCACATGGTCCTACTAAACTAAGGGATTGCCTGTAGGTGGCACGCAGTCGCAGCTAACGCGATTTCGCTCGCACAACAGCGTCGGCTCTTATGTCTGTCCTTGTCTATCATGTGTGAGTTTCGGAGCATGTTTTTCTGATTGCGATGTTAGCGCGTACCGTATCTTCCTATTTTTAATATATCAATGTCTACAACATAATATGTAGGCAACAGAAAAGATAAGAAGGACACAATCCATGTGTGAGGAAATTATATGAAAGAGAAAGGAGCAAATACTCCGTGACATCTGACGGAGACAATGGAAGAAGATAACGTTGCGCCAACCCCAAATAGAATGGGACAAGGACAGGAAGATGGGTAAATAAAAAACAAAAATATAAAAATAAAAAGTGTTGAGTATATTTACAAATTAAATTAATCTTACAATTATTCACGTCTTACTTCGCCTTAGTTCGTACTTTGATCTTTACTTTTTTTTCTAATTATCTGCTGCCACACTTAGGGACGTCACACATAAAAGGTTAGGTTATAAATACTGGTTACTTATAACTTGATCTGTGTACCAGGATTTACTTTATATTTCAATGTAGCGTTACATAAATTATGCCTATAACTATAGTAAATATACTGCTGACGGCAATAGAGGCGGATGAGAATGGAGGGCTGTTTGCATCGACTCCCACTGTAACAAAATACATAAGTTAAGTAACGTTTGCCGAGGTCGATTGCCCTCCCTATTGACGCCCTTAGCACGCTGTCTGTTTGTGTATAACTTTTACACCCTTCTTTTGGGGGGGTTTGGGAAATCATCACATAAACCCTCCCGGTCTGGGCGGAGCGGGAGAGAATGTCAGACTTCTACTGACTAAAAACCGCCCATGTTCCTTCTTAGCCGTTTGTATCGAGGCCGCGGGATCTCTTTCGAACAACCCGCGGCCCGACGGGGAGTTTTACACCCTGGCTGGAGAATTTACACTCAAGGCATGCATAGACAAACATAAAATTCGGTCAAACCATTTCGGAGAAGTGCGACCACAAACACGGTGACACGAGATATTTATAATTATATTGGAAGAGGATCGATATTATACTCGTATCCCTAAAAAAATACTTACTACAAGTATGGTGCTCTTCAGAATAAGGGAAGTCGAACGAACATTGACAGATACTGTTCCTGCATTGAACTCTAGACGAGATGTGATCTAGATAACACTCGCTAGTCCTGGTACAGGGTTCGAACAGACCTGGGAAAAAAAACACACTATTGACGTTCAAAATCAAAATATTTTATTTAAACAAATATTATAAAGGGGAAAGATTTTTGTTTGTTCCGATTTAATCAAAAACTGATTGACGGATTTTATAAATTCTTTCACCATTAGATAGATGCTGTAGGCTGTAGTTTCACATAGGCCTACATGGGCACATAAAAAACGTCGAATAAAAGGTGCACAGTTCGGGTTAGTCTGGTTAGTCGTTTTAATGTTTGGTTTTACAATATTTTCGATTTTCAGCATTAATACCTAGTACTTAGATATGAGGGACAACGTAAGCCCAACAATAAGTCGTAGAATACCTATTACACAAAAAAAAGGGAAAACGTAAAACAAGACAAAAAGTTAACAAGCATCTAGAAATCTACAAGGCATACAAAAAGTCGTGGTTTATCTTACGTCTGCCGCATGCCCAATGAGATGTGGGCCAATTGGTGAATTGGTGATTTGGACAGCTGAAAGGCGTTGCGTCTGACCTCATAGAATGATGATCTGGACAAGAGTAACAACCAGTGGCCCACATTGGATAGTAACTGCAAGTCATGGGGAGAGGCTTTTGCCCAGATTGACACATACGGTACATTTTAACTCAGTATGATCCCGGGCGAACCGGGGAGTAAAAGCTAGTAAAAAATAAAATGAACTTACCAATCATAGGCCAGCACCTTTCATCCCTGAAGTGATGACCTTCAGTGCACTGGCAGGTGTTGTCTTCAGTACAATTACTGCCAAGACCCAGCAGTTCTGTGCATTGCGCCACAACGCTGCAGTTTTCTCTGTAGTTCGGTAATTCTAAAAGAGGAAGAAAGTACATAAACATACATCAGACCTTGGGACCTTGTGTTAAGGCCCATAGCACACGGACCGATTTTTGCGTTTTTAAATATTCAAACGAGCGTACAACGCGATAGAACGCGCGTGTGAGGCCTCTGCCTCGAATTTTGCGGGCAGCGGGGCGGCGGCGGCGGCGGCGCGGGAGCGGCAGGATCTTATGCGTACTTGCAATCAAATGGACCGGTTCTCGGAATACAGCGGCGCGGGGGGCAACGAGCGGTGCACTCCATACAAGCCGCGCCGCCGCCGCCCCGCTGCCGCGCTGTCCGCTAAATTCGAGGCTGAGGCCTCAAACGCGTTTGAAACTCATTTGAAGAAACTAACCAGACTGTATCGTGATAGCTAGACAGTTGTAATTTTCACAGATTATGTATTTCTGTGGCCGCTTTAACAACAAATACTAAAATCAAAATAAAATAAATATTTGAGAGTGGCTCCCATACAACAAACGTGATTTTTGCTTTTTTGGTACTTTGGAGGGTATGAGGAACAGGGTGTAAAGTTCCTCATCCCCCGTAGAAAAGGGAGGATCATTCAATGGGTATTGTGTCTGGTAGGCTAACTGCCCGATATAATTATGTAAGTCGGAAATTCCTACACGTGCTAATGTCGCGGATAAGTTTGATTGCGCCATGTAGGACATGGTGTTAGTTTTTTAATCTATTGCATAGATTCTATCGCGGGCATTGATATAAAAACTAAAGATACGGTCGTCCGAACATTTTGCTCGATGCGTTCCCCTTAGAGAAACACTAACGTCATCTATAAGAACTAATCAGGCTGCTCGTAAACGTAACCTTGTATGAGCGGCGTGGCGTGGTATTATCGAGGTATAATAGAAATTAAATAAAGCTTTCATTAAAATGTTAATAAAAAAAAATGTTAAATTTTCATTTTTAATTTTCATTTTCTTTTAATCTTCGGTTTAGTCAAGACCTATTTGGGACCAAATTCGAGGCGTCATTTTATCATGCGGTCCGCCCAGTCCTTACGCAGTAATATATAAGTCAATGATCGCGGGCCTTGAGTTGAGCGTGGAGAGCGAATCCAGAGATTTCGTAACGCAAATTTTAAAGCAGCTTGCTATGGTTACGGAAAATAACAAGGTTGTCAACTGAGGTTGTCAAATTAAATAATTGTTTGTCTCTCTGCTTTCTCCTTCTAAAATATTCTTACTCGTATAATTTGTGTACAAAGTGTTTTAAATATGAATAAACAAAGTGCATTTATTAATGAAGAAAGTCACGAAAAAATAGTGAAAGAAAATGAGTGAGGAGTGAGTACTCTTTAAACATTCATTTTATTATTAGTACGCATCTATCATAAGTTTTATTGGTTTTTGCATTACTATTCTGCGAATCGGTCTAAAACGATTCGTTTTCTTAAAAAATATCTAAAATAAAATAAATAATTTTCATATTTTTCAATGTTATGACACTTACGTCAGGCTGCCAATACTTTTTCTTTTAAATTTTCTGTCATAGAGTTTCTTACTAGCTTAGTTAGTCTATGAAGGTTAGTTTTGATTTATATAATGTACAGTCACGGACTATAATTGATAAGCCACTTTCAAGATTTCCAATTTTGCAGTTTTATACATTCACGAGATTACACGATTAAACACGAACTCAAACCGAATGCTCGGAAACAAAATGACAAATTACTAATAATCGGAAATAGTCTTATCCATAGAGGTTGAAAAATGACTTTATAAGTTGTCAATGATAAATCCATACAACGGTGCTTACGTGTATCCCATCTATTTGATACTGATCTCCTTTGAAATAGTCCTCATTAGATACTCTTTATTTCTGAAATCCTATCCGAAGACAGAGTGACAGTTGAAATGTCGATGTCAGAAAAGATTTGGAGACGAAAATTTCGTATTTTGGTGAATCGTAGCCGTAGTTATTAACGCGAAAATGCCAGCTGCAATTTCTGAAGAAATTCGCTATAGAATCATAACAATGCATCAGCAGGGTCTGAGCATTCGTGCAATTTCGAGAGATCTGCACTTGACGGTGAGCTTATTCACTCATTCTATATGTTTTTGATTTTTTTTAAAAAGGTAATTATCTAAGTCCATTAACTTGAAAGTTGTTATTTTTTTAGCGAAACACCGTTTCTTTGTGGGTAAGACGATACGCCGAAGAAGGACATATAAATGATCGTCGCCGAAACAACCATCGCCCTTCTGCATTAAGCGAAGCTCAGAGAACTGAAATGCTCCGCGAATATGAAGTTGATGGATTTATACCAACGCAGCGTTACGCGGAACGTTTTGATGTGAATCCCAGAACCATCCGAAGGCATCTTCACTCAATGAATTTGCATCATAGGATTCCTGCCAACAAAGTCGATATGACAGACGCTCATAAAACCGCACGTGTAAATTTTGCACACCGATTTTTAAATTTCGATTGGTCATCAACTATTTTTTGTGATGAGAAGTCATTCCAATCAAGCGATCATGGCCGCTTACACCTATGGCGATATAACAGTTCACGGTATGATGCAGATAACGTCATACCAAATAGGGAATCAGGAAGGATAACTGTTAATATGTGGGGTTGGATGAGCTCCGAAGGTGTGGGCGAGCTTGTTCAACTACCACCTCGTGCAAATGCCGTGAACTATATAAGGATTTTGGAAGATTTTATGCTTCCGTCTGTAAGGATTGTGTATCCACAGCACGAAATGGAAAATATTAATTTTGTTCACGATAATTCTGCCATACATCGAGCAAGGACTGTCAGGACCTGGTTTGAAGCACATCCAGACATAACGGTGATTCCATGGCCAGCTAAATCCCCGGACCTGAATCCCATAGAAAATCTGTGGGGTTTAATGGTGCAGCGATGGGATCACCGTAATGAACGAAGAAAGGAAGATCTGGCTCAACATTGTCAAGAAGTATGGGAGAACATGCGAGGGACTGATATTTGCACTCGTCTGGTTAGCTCCATGCAATCACGACTGCAAGCTGTAATAGACAGCCAGGGAGCATTTACAAGATATTAAGACAGTCCAACAGTTTTGATTCTTATTATACAAAATAAAATAATTATTCAAATAATATAGTGTTTTTTTTGCTTAGCACATTTTATGACATTTATAATAGCTAAAACGTAAACTCTTTAGCAGAAATAGCAAATAAAACTTCTTGCAAGATGGCGGCAGTTAGGTGTTATCTATGTATTATCGTGAACGTCATCTTGGACGCTACGCGTTCGGATAAAATCGTGGTTTCGAGTTTTTCCGATGTCTAAATTATACCAACTATAATTTCTCCGTACACCAACGTCACTATGGCTACGCTAAAACAATTGTCGCTAGGTTACGGTTTCTACACCTGCAATTCGTCGACTTTAGGTAGTCACTCTGTTCTGTGTACGAATATAACCGATTAAACCCGATTTGCATTACACGGCTAAAATACGAATGGTGGCAAGTGGCTCATCATTTATAGTCCGTGACTGTACATCGCGCGAAATTCGAAGATCAAACTCTTAATATCGTTATTTTTGTTCAAATTTTTTGAATGAATAATTATTTTGGTGTGTAATTACACTATTAATACCTAATTATTTATACCTATTATTGCATAAGTTGATAAAAAATGCTATGCAATAGATTTACCGCGGCAGTCTCCGAGTGCCACACGTTTTTTTCTTTTTTGAAGGTTCCCCCCGATAATAAAAAAGGTGTCCTTACCAGGCCAACACTCATCGTTGTACTCCAAGAAGTTGGTACCACACTGACACCTCAGGCCATCAATGGTGTTGGAGCAAGCTGTGTGCTCTATGGCACAGTCGTCGTTCACTAAGCAGGGGCTGCCGATAGCTGAGGAAAGAATATGGATGTTAGTACGATCCTCAATTATCAAAAAAAAAATGTACCTTTAGCATCAGAAGTATATTAACACTACTCAAAGTTTCAAAGCAGGTTTTTAATAAAAAAAACTTATCAGATATTCTCGTTACTAACAAGGTATTAAAGAGTAAGAAAATTTTTAAATAATAATCTTCTGAAACATTAAAAATAAAAGCTGGAGTTCTGTACATCAAGTAATTAAAATTCCGAAATGTTAAGCTACTTCTGTTGCTGACCGTACGTTTCCAGTGAGTGTGCATTTTATACTTTGTAAATGTAAACAAACGGCCGGGGCGGTTTTGAACTACGCGTTACGTTACATTGTTTTTGTTATCCTTTAGAACGGTCGCAAAGAGAGACTCTCATGCATTTTTAAAAACGTTTCTTTTACTCAAAATGTCAATTTTTTGGTAAAATTGGTCACTTGGTGGCTATGTAACATTTGACTTACCTCCCTCAGGGTACAAGAAACAAGTTACATGGGTGGGACCCCACCCATGTAACGCGTCGTAACGATTCAAAAACTGCAAAAACTTGCGTTACGTAATACTTGAACGCTCCATTATAGATACACGGGAGACTAAACGTTTAATCTAACCGGTGCTAACTCTGTGAATACTTACTCGGGGCACAGATGCCATCTCTTGCCTGATAACCTTCGTCACAGGCGCACAGTCCCTCTTCACAAACGGTGAACTCGGTCTCCGTACACTCTGGAGTCGCCTGGCACTCATCACCCAGCGCTAAAACATAAAAACAATTGAATGAAAACCAATTAGGGGGAGTGTTCGTGTCTCGGACATCCTCGTAGCAAATTCCAAACCGAGTGAACTGCGAGGGCGGGCAATTTATTTTATATAATTATGTGGGACTATTTGGCACAGCTATGAAATTCACAATATTGGGACCTTTTTCAGGTTAGATTTAAGTTTTTTTTGTTATGCCAAATAAATGTGTTTCCTTTTTTTTTAATTTAGGGTGCAAAAATATCCTTAATGAATCCGAAAGGTTCATGTTCTCCACGTCGTCATTGTGATCATTGTTTTGTTACAGACTAAATTTGGGAACCTTCTAGTAACGAAGATTTTTAGGTCAAAGTACCAACTTTTCCACAAGTTTCTTTTTTAAATAGAAGTTTTTTATTGTTATGGTTTTATTTTAAATGCTTCCATGGCCCTAGTAATATTTAATGCATTTATTTCATTAACACAAGTTGTATCCCGATTTTTTGTTGTAGGTACAGAATGCTTGCTTTGTGAAGGAAACTTCGTACCCTGTAATCCTCAGTGTCAAACTGTCAACTCAAAATAAAAATACCTCCTCATTCAAAGTGAGATAAGCAATTTGCATTTAAAATTACAGTAACTGTTCTACTCACATAGTCCAGTAGTGAGACACAACCCATCCGAATTAGTGGTCCCCTCAGGACAAGTGCATATACCCTGGCCCTCTTCATTTTCAACACAGCGGATCTGCACGTTGCCAGCTAAGCAGTCACTGTCCAATTGGCATATTTCACCGACACCTGGAAGAGAAATAAGCATATACGCATCACGCTTGTAACCCCCGAAGGGTTAGGCAGCGGTGTAAAGTTTTTTTTTTTTTTTTAAACGTTGCCCCACACTAGGAATTTCTCCTGTATCGTGGGTGCGTTCACAAACATTTAAACTCACATACACAAATACCCAGACCCGGAACAACTATCTGTAGGTCTTACAATTATTTGTTCCGTGCGGGGATCGAACCCGCGACACGCAGCGCGGCAGTCCATTGCTTGAGCCACTGCGCCAACCGTGCCGTCAGTCGAACAAGCTTATAAGTATACAGGGTAGAGATCTATAAAATTCTATGACACTGAAAATGTTGATTGTAATTTTGTTTTATCAAGTATTTCGCATTAAGCGACTGATATCAAGTGCTGTATCGTTTGACATCAGTCCCTAAATGTATCTGTATAATATTAAAAGTAAATAAAAGTTAGCTGGCTGTATAGGTACTTATTAGCTTGTTCGACTGTACCTAATGGGACACCCATATTTCGCCTGTATGTTTGAGCCCCTGGTGAACCTACTTTACTGCCATCGATCGGGCACGGATGGTGCTGCGAAATTCCAAATGGGGAAACCCAAATACACTTGCCCGAACTGGAAATCGAATTCAAAACCTCATGCTCAACAGTCATACTTGCGACTACTAGACCAACGATGCAGTTGTTTTTGTAGCATTTGATTTTTTTTTTTTCAAAAAATCTATTGTTTTGCGGTATTATAAAACGTCTGACTCATAGAACATTCCAGTACCACAAAACATTGGACGACAGCAATCTATATCGCTAAAATATAGAGCGGAGGTCTGTATCCCAGCAGTGGGAAAATTTATAGGCTGATGATTATAGCTTCTCGAGGCGGAATAGACTTCATCATTTCAGCCGAAAGACGTCCACTGCTGGACATAGGCCTCCCCTTAGTGTGGCCATATTGACCGGTCCCGTGCGTCTCGCATCCAGCGGATCCCCGCAACCTTCCCCAGGTGCACGGTCCACCTAGTGAGAGGCCGCGCAACGCAACGTCTTCCGGTTCGCGGTCACTTTTCGGCCCCATCGGCCATCCATTCTGCGAGCAATGTGACCTTCCCATTGCCACTTAAGTCTGGCAATTCTTCGGGCAACGTCGGTAACCTTGGTTCTCATGCGGATGCCCTCATTTCTGATTCAATAGACTTACCAGCGAACAATCTGCACATGTTCAAGCCCTCATCCCAGACGGCTTGTTCGGGGATACAATCGCAGTTCCTGAACTCAAATTCGCCCTGAGGTGCCCCGCAGATGGCGGCGGCTCCGAAGGTGTGGCACATCTGGTTTGACACACAGGAGTCGGAGACGCGACGGGTAGCTGGAAATGGTAGATGGGTTTAGTAAAGGAGATGTACTGTTTTAAACTACAGATTTTCATAGAGATAAAGCTTCGGGAATCATCGTTTAATTTCGAAAATAATTATAATGTATGACTGAACGATTTAAATGAAACTTCACACACCTACGCAGAATATATAGGTCTAAAAAGTTAGTTAATTTTAGGTGCCAAAAAAAGCTCACCGACTCCGAAAGTAAAGGTATTTGTGTTTCTTTTAGAAATCAGTTGTTTGTTTTTTTTTTGCAAAAACTGTGTCTTACATAACATTACACACACGCCTGTAAGGCCCGCAGGGTGAGGCCGAGGTGGTACCTACACATTCCACCAGTTTTGTTTCATCATCATCATCAGCCTATAATGTTCCCACTGCAGGGACTCAGACCTCCTCTCATAGGAGAGGGATATGCTATAATCCACCACGCGGGCCCAGTGCGGGTTGGTAGATGTCGTATATCTTCGAATTTTTGGTTCTAAGACATGCCGGTTTCCTCACGATGTTTTCCTTAAGTCTCCAGTTATGTTTAAGTGCCATGTAATAGGAAGAGAGCCTATTGCCATCATTCGGGCACGAACCCATCTGTGGTTGCTACTGAGAAATTGGTGGTGAAAAAACCCCAATAACACTGCCCAACCTGAGAATCGAAACCCAGGACCAAATGCAAAGCCGCATTTGCGACCACTAAACAAACTAGGTAGAGTTTTTTATTTTTTATTCAGGGTAATCATCGAGTGACTCCGCCCGCTCTGGGCGGAGCGGAAGGGATTGTCAAAATTCTACTGACTAAAAACCGTTCATGTTTCTTCTTAGCCCTTTGTGTCCGGGCCGCGGTATCTTGAACAACCTGCAGACCCGACAAGTTGGCCCTTCCGGGCACCGGCAATGTTGCTGATATCTCTTTGAGGCGCGCGTGGAACACGATCGCGGCGTCGACACGGCCTGTCATCGTCATAGGACGGACGGACGGCGAGCCGTTAAAAGATAACCTACCTTTAACACAGTCTCTCATATTTTCTTCGAAGTACACATTAGGTGGACAGCCGCACACTCCATCTATTACTTCAGCGAGGAAGCCAGTGCACTGGTCGGCCGTAGATGCTGTTCCAAGTTCTGAAAAGAAAAAGGATTAATGTTTTATCTATAAAGAAAGGCCCCGTGGAAACCGCGAATCGCAAGCGCAAGGTGAGACGCCCTCAGGCTCGGTGGAGTGACGATCTTCACAGGGCAGCGTTCAAGTATTACGTAACGAATTTGGGGGGGGGGGGGTTGAAAACGTTACGATGCGTTACAGAGGTGGGAGGGTGTCTTTGAACTACACGTTACGCAACATTATATAGGTACTTTAGGACTGCATAATATTCTGGACATAATTTAATTTCTATTTGACTATAACTATAATATCTTGACATCAATTATTATTTAATTTCTTTTGTATTTGTAATGTTTAGAATAACTTTTTTAAACCTTTAAAATTTGTACGCCGTTATTGGCAAAACATAATATGGACGCTCACAACATATTATATTCAATACCTTGCATGTCTGATTAATCAGTTTATTTATGTAAACGCATGTTTGACAAATAAATGATTCTTAGTCTTGTTTTTTTTTTCAGAACAATCGCGTAGAGAGATTCCCTCAAGCATTTTTTAAACATTTCTTCTTCACTTTTTTGTTTTTTTTAAATGGTCACTTGGTCTTTACGTAACGTTTTACTAGGAGGGAGCGGGGTGCGTTACGGGATACTTGAACGCTGGTACAGTGGCCGGTAGTAGTTGAATTTGAGTTGCCGAGAACAGAGCTGAGTGGCCTGTGATTGAATAGGCCTTAACCAGCGGTGCATTGCTGTAGACTGATGATGATGATGAGAAAGGGTTACAAATGAGGTGGCTGCTGTGATGAGGAGTTATAGAGAAGTATGGAAGAAGAAGACATGCTGCGCCGACCTGAAGTTAATTGGGATAAGGAAGAGAATGATTATTTATCTTTAAGTACTACACGTATGAGCTTTCTGATAAGGCCCATTGTGAGCGACCACGTTTCGGTCCCGTATGTAATCATGTGGCTCTGGTTGGCTGGACAAAACTTCAAAACGGCTCGCATTTACAATAGGGCAATAGGGCACTTTATGTGACGGCTAAACACCCTTATTTCAGAATAGGTGACGCTACAGAATCTTAGATAATCGATCGAAAGCGTGTCCAGCCAGCTTGAAAAACCACTTTTCGCTGGTCTCTCAATCTCGGTAACGGAAGTGATTTTGACGACTTTTTGCATATCAACGGGCGTCACATAAATATGTGACAGGCATCAAGCTAAAAGTTTTGTGATACGTACAGTGGTTTAGTAGAAAAATGCAAAAAACTGTGTCCAGCCATCTTGAATTTACGTAGAAAACTTTTGGCTGGCACTTCCGAATCCCACATAACGGGAGCGTTTTCGAATATGGTTCCTTTACTAATACTTGGTGACGCAATGTGTGACAGTAATAACGTTTGATTTATGCCGTCACATGCAAGGTTTTACGAGATATCAATGAAAACTTAATGTATACTTGTGTCCAGCCATCTTGAACTCAGGCTGGCTGGACACCTGTATCTCCGATGCCTGATGATCTACGACCTTCAAAATGGTATCAAAATGTTGTGACGGGGACGATAATGGTAACCTGAATTTGTGACGGAGAAACTTTGCGTAGTTTCAAAGATATTGATCTATTAAATTTTCCCATACAAACACTGTAGTAGGGTTACCAATATTGTAGGTTTTATGTAGGACTAAGTATATTTTAAGGTGTTTTCTTTAATGGACGAAAATTCGCGTATTGGTGATACTAATACGAACAACTGTAGATATTTTAATCAATAGAAGACAAAAGTGTAGAAGTGAGGAAGGGGGGGGGGAGATTTTTTTTAATGTTATTGATTATTTACGTACCTATCTACTCTTTTTAGTAGATAATTATTGGTGTTTTTATGGTAAGTACATAGGTAGATATTGTGTCAGGATAACAGACTAATGCTCTAAGGTATTTAAATGAAAAAATAATGTAGGTAAATAAAATCACATTTATTTATTTGCGCTAGAGCGTTTCAATGACGAAAATGACGACGATCAACTCCATTTGCACTTCAATAACCCCCGCCTTGTACCAAAGCGTTGTTTTTACCGCCGCCCTAAGTGTTTGAAGCGCAAATGAAGCCGGTGGTCGTCATTTTAATCATATAAATAGCTGAATAAACTAAAATATTCTTCAATACCTATTTATGGAAAAGAATAAAATTATTACACAATATAAATCACAGCATCAGTCTTCATTTGGTTTTATTACGTACTACCATTATTACGCTGTCACACTCACAGCCTGTGTACAATCTCAGTGTCAGTGCATCAGTGTTGCCAACAAGACCGATATAGAATCTGCTAAAATGGTGTTAAAATGGGACGGGCAACTGGTGGAACTAATGGCGCTAGCACCGCATGAACCTAAGCTCTTCATTGGTTGAATATCTGTCAATGTCATTTTATATTTCAAAATAGCTTGACCTCATTGGTCGGATTGGGACAAGCTATGGACACGCCATCTACAATCAGCTTTCACTTGCCAACCCCATTATGCCAATTGCTTTATAGAAATGCTAAAAAATCTGCTAACATTTTTCAGTGTCAAATGAAACGTAACATAGTTTTAACTTTTTTATTATTTAACAAAATATACATACTGTTTTAATCGACTATGATCTCAAATACTCTTTCCATTATGTTGGCACCAGAAGCGCCAACAATATAGTAAAGGGATTTTTTTTCTAAATGGAAATAATTGCGTACGCATTAATGTATTTTATTTTATAATTATTTTATATGCTAAAAATATGCTAAACAACTAATAAGTTTGCTAAACAACATGAAAAAATGCTAAATTGGCATCACTGAGTGCAATGCACTTTGTTCATTTTTGTTAGTGTTTTTAATTATTATTTTGAATTAACACATACTTACGCTTTTTACTGCAGGAAAACCTTTTATTCCCACGGAGAAATCAAATACAAAGCAGGCGTGGCTGCTACCGGCCGATTAGTCGATTAAAAAGAAATCCTTTATTTATGTAAAAATTATGGTCACCTCACAATATTAATGGATGTTTGTATGGGAAAATTTAAATGATCAATATCTTTGAAACTACGAAAAGTTTCTCCGTCACAAATTCAGGTTATCATTATCGTCCCCGTCACAACATTTTGATACCATTTTGAAGGTCGTAGATCATCAGGCAGCGGAGATACAGGTGTCCAGCCAGCCTGAGTTCAAGATGGCTGGACACAAGTATACATTAAGTTTTCATTGATATCTCGTAAACCCTTGCATGTGACGGCATAAATCAAACGTTATTACTGTCACACATTGCGTCACCAAGTAATAGTAAAGGAACCATATTCGAAAACGCTCCCGTTATGTGGGATTCGGAAGTGCCAGCCAAAAGTTTTTTACGTAAATTCAAGATGGCTGGACACAGTTTTTTGCATTTTTCTACTAAACCATTGTACGTATCACAAAACTTTTAGCTTGATGCCTGTCACATATTTATGTGACGCCCGTTGATATGCAAAAAGTCGTCAAACTCACTTCCGTTACGAAGATTGAGAGACCAGCGAAAAGTGGTTTTTCAAGCTGGCTGGACACGCTTTCGATCGATTATCTAAGATTCTGTAGCGTCACCTATTCTGAAATAAGGGTGTTTAGCCGTCACATAAAGTGCCCTATTGACCTACTTAAATGCGAGCAGTTTTGAAGAAATGTCCAGCCAACCAGAGCCACATATGTAATCACTGGCAACACACACTGGTCATAGACTTTCGTCTTGAGACACTGGGGTAAGTTGGACGAGAAGATACCGCGCAACTTCCCGAACGCTGCCCAGCCGAGTCGGATTCTACGAGCAATGGACAATGGAGAGGGCTATGCTCGGAGTTTCCTTGCGTGATCGAATCAGAAATGAGGACATCCGCATGAGAACCAAGGTTACCGACGCAGCCCGAAGAATCACCAGACTTAAGTGGCTGCAGGGCACTTTGCTCGCAGAACGGATGGCCGATGGGGCCGAAAAGTTGTGGAATGGCGACCGCGAACCGGAAGACGTTGCGTTGCGCGGCCTCCCACTAGGTGGACCGTGCACCTGGTCAAGGTTGCAGGAACCCGCTGGGTGAGAGACGCACGGGACCGCGAGATGTGGCGACACCTGGGGGAGGCCTATGTCCAGCTGTGGACGTCTTTTGGCTGAAATGAATGGTGAATAAATGACTACACGTATATTATAAAGAAGTATTATTTGTTTATAAAGTATATAGAGCGTAATCTTTGGAACTAATGCCACAATAATAAAAAATCAGAAAGATACCAGCCCGCGATGCTGAGACTGTAGTTTTAAACCAGATGTCACTGTGATTTGCGACTTTTACTTACCAGCAAAACACGTAGTTCCAACAGCATTAGGGTAGTACCCTCTGGGGCACACACAGAAACCGGACGTGGAACAAGGGAAAGGTTAAAGAAGACCGCAATAGTTGCCGTGGAATCCAGTGAGTTGTCGCAAGACATGCGACGAGGCTTGCAACGCTTCAGATGTCGCTCGCGACTTGCGATTTGCGACTTGCGACTTGCGATTTGCGAAATGCGACTTGCGATTTGTAACTTGCGACTTTTACTTACCAGCAAAACACGTAGTTCCAGCAGCATTAGGATAGTACCCTCTGGGGCACACACAGAATCCAAACGCGGAACAAACGAAGGGCTCCTGGCATTCGTTCTCAGGCCCACAAGCATTGCCGTGGTTTCTCGTGAGGGTAGTTAGTAGCGAGGTTAGGTTGCTTAATGAATTGTCGCGCACGGCCGTTTTGTATGAGGTCGCTGTAAGAAAAAGGTGGATTAATATTATATCGAAAGAAAAGAGTATTACAATCAAAGATAGTCGCGAAAAACATAACCCTTTCTTTGCGGTCGGGTAAAAATCGGTTCATAAATGACGGAGACTTTATGAAGTAACAAACAAACATAATAAAACTAAATAAGGTCCCATTAAAACAGGTGGACAAATTTTAACACAGCGTTCAGTAGGTCTAACCAAACATATCTGAACAAAAAAAAAAACATTAAATTAACTGTTTTTTTTTTACTTAAAATAATAAATTGCCGGCACTCTAGAACAAACTCTTGAGTAGGTACTTAAATGCGTTTTTCTTATAATTTTTTTTACCATCGTCCTTATTTTGGTGGTCATATTTTAATGGGACCTTATTATAGTCGAATTGAGAACCGCCACATGTACCTAATAGTGGGCGAGTTTATTGTTATCAAATTGGGCACAAGCCGTGACAAGCCCAGACTCCATGGCTGCTACGGACCTCATGCTTCACAGTCTTGCGATCACTAAACCAAACAGGCAGGTCAAACAACAAATTACTGCGTAATAAAAAGTAGTCGAGCAGCGGTGGCAAGTAACAGTCGTGGGTTCAAACACCAGTCAGGCACATTACTTTGTGTAATTTATTTCATCACCACTGCTCTCAAAACAGTGAAGGAAAACAGTGGATTATAGATTTATAGCCCATCCCTCTCCTAGAGAGGCCTGTGTCCCAGCTGTGGGAACGTTATAATAATAATAAATAATAATAATATTCCACAACTATCACACAACGCCATCTAGTCCCAAGCTAAGCAGAGCTTGTGTTATGGGTACTAGACAACTGATAAACATACTTATATATTTCTAAATACATACATATTATAGATAAATTACACCCAGACACAGAACAAATGATCGTGCTCATCACACAAACATTTGTCCTGGGTGGGAATCGAACCCACGACCTCCGGCATAGCAGTTAGGGTCACTAACCACTAGACCAACAGGCCAGTCGTATATAGGCTGATGATGATGATAAAAAAGCAGTCCGCGGCTATGCACGGATTTTCGAAACTTGTATGGAGAATATTTATTTTTAAATTGTAGAGATTTCAAGAGTTTGAATTTTTTTTGGACGGATTCCTAATTCTACTGCTATTTTGAAATTACAAATAGACACTTAAATTTTATTGATTTGGTCAACAACAGTCTATCTATACAAAACATACGATATGATGTTAATGACTAACCATAATCATACTATTATTATCTACTCATTATTTAATTTATCTTATTCACCTATATCCGTTCGATATACCTACCTACTTTGTTCTAATCTATCGAGCTATCTCATGTTTGACACTACTATAGTTTGTTTTTTTGGTCAGTGAACTTTCATGTGAAAATCTAAATAAAAAAACCCAGACAAATGCGAGTCGGACTCTCTGAACGGTTCCGTACCATCGTATTAGGGGAATTTACTTTTGTACTTCTGTGAAAATTTCTTCTGTCTACCTAATATGGATCATCATCACTATCACTATCACTACATAGTATAAAACAAAGTCGCTTCCCGCTGTCTGTCCTTATGTATGCTTAGATCTTTAAAACCACGCAACGGATTTTGATGCGGGTTTTTTTTAATAGATAGATTCAAGAGGAAGGTTTAAGTGTAGAATAAATGGTTCCGTGCGAAGCCGGGTGGGGTCGCTAGTAATTCATAATATACAGCCCACCGACAAACAGGCGGACGGACAGGAATAGAGTCCGTTTATTTAAAAGGGTATCGGCTACGAAACGACCACATGACTTCTTTTGTGTACAACTAAATCACTATGTGGGGAAACTTTGTGACTGCAGTTCTCGGCTCAGGGGCCCAATTCTGTAACTTAGAGCTAAACTAAGCAACACGCCATTGACACTCTATCGACACACTACAGACATTAGTTTGCAATAAGGAAAAGAGGTGTCGTTATTCGATGGCTTCACAATGACAGTTCGATAGCCAAACACGATAGACACAACTGTCAGATTTCACTTGAAATATATTTACAGACTACCTTAAAGTCCTACTATGGCGTTTCAATGTCACTACAGTGGCAAGTCAATGACCATAAATAATTTGTAGAATACCAAATGTCAATGACTACTCTATTGAGACACTACTTACACACTATCGACACACTATTCACAAATTGATTATGTTATAGAATTGGGCCCTAGTTGTGAATTCCGCCTCAAATGCAATAAAAAAAATTCCCCACTATATCAAAATGTACTATTGTAGAATCGACGTGGTTTTGAAATAATTACGTAAGTATTCAGTCTCAAACAATATCCAGGAAATGAACATCAATTACGATAATTTCGTTATTTTTAATCTACTTATTTAGTAGTAGGTAATCAGTTAATTAGATTATTTATTTATGAATTTGAATAATCAGACACGATTTTCGTCACATGTTCGTTCATATCTAAGGCCTAATTTGAAAGGCAGATTGGTCACAATGATACCGCAGCCATGACATAAAGGGCTAAGAAGGAACATGGGTGGTTTTTAGTCAGTAGAAGTCTGACACTCCCTTTCACTTTGCCCAAGAGTGGGAGGGGTTATTTGATGATTTTCCACCCACCCTAAAAAAAGGCCTAATTTTCAAATTAGGCCTTTTTTTCGGATTTTTTTCGGATCGGAATCTGTGAAGAAGATCGATGAAATAAGTTTAGCGGAGATGAAAATTTTGAGAAGAATGAAGAAATGAAATAAGGTAATGAATCAGTATAATATTAGAGGAAGCTTTTTAAAACTTGCGACGGTTACAAAGAAGATGAATGAAAGGGAATCCAGTAGGAATACGGTACCATTCGTGCGCGAGCTCGACTCGCACTTGGCCGGTTTTTAACCGACTTCAAAAAAAGGAGGAGGTTATCAATTCGACTGTATTTTTTTTTATGTTTGTTACCTCATAACTTGCGACTGGGTGAACCGATTTTCATGATTCTTTTTTTATTTGAAAGCTGGTGCTTCCCGTGTGGTCCCATTGTCACTATTTCAATATCTGATGATGGGATCTTGTAGAAATCGGGGGAACTCTTCAATAAATAACAGCAGATTAACCGCGATTGTTGCTATAGCATATCTAATCTAAGCATTGTTTACGCCATCACACAACATAATATCACGCCTGTACTCACTACAAAGGTTATAAAAACTATTTTATGAAGATCTGATGAAGAACTTCGGAGATAGGAAACGGAACTCCTCAATAAATGATAGCAAATGGACTGGGATTGCTAAAATCTCATGTCTGTATATTGTTTACACCAGTTCATAACATGACATCACGCCGGTACGTTGTGAAGGGGTAAGCACATGTGAACCACTAAAAAGTGAAAAATAAAAACTTTTTTACAAAAAATAAAACCGACTTCGACAAAAATAAAACACAAAAAAGTGAAAAATAAAAAACAGCTTCTGAAGTCGGTGGCAAAAACATGAAATCAAACAAACAAAAGTCACCGACTTCAGAAGCTGATTTTTATTTTTCACTTTTTTGTTTTATTTTTTTTCTTTTCGGTTTGGCTTGACAACTTACGTTGATTCTCTTTTCAGAAATCGAATGTTAGCAAATCATCAAGCAAGGTATACCACGCGACATATAACTTGAACCTTAGTCCAGTAGTCGTTTTTTAGACTTTCCATACAAATCAAGCATAGAACCTGCGCAGAACGACACCATTTTGGGTCAAGTTATTTGCCTGGAGGTATCACTATCACTACATAGTATAAAACAAAGTCGCTTTCTCTGTCCCTATGTCCCTTTGTATGCTTAAATCTTTAAAACTACGCAACGGATTTTGATGCGGTTTTTTTTAATAGATAGAGTGATTCAAGAGGAAGGTTTTAATACTTTTTTTGCACCCGTGCGAAGCCGGGGCGGGTCACTAGTAGATAATAAAAGCTACTTACGGCTATTACTGTTCATGCATAGGAAGGTCGTGGGGTTACAGACTCCGTTGGTAAACCTGCAATCTTCATTTATGATGCATCCATCGCCAACAGCTGAAATTAGAAACAAAAGCATTTTACCTTCTGTCTGCAGTCTTATTCATTAAAATTTGTCTCCTTATTTTATAAAAAAAAAAAATTGTTTTAATCGTTTTTCAGTTATCTATTATTAAAAATTAAAACTTTTTTGTTTAAAATTAATCTGTCTTTTTCTCATAAAGAAAATGAAACTGCAATCAAGTCATCATACAGTAACATCACGCCTGTAACCCACGAAGGGTTAGGCCGAGGTGTACCCATTTAAATATACCCACATTTCACCATGTTTAAGTCCCATGTAATAGTAGGCAAGCCATTTATACCTGTAGTTATCCACTTGTAGTAGACCTAATAGGTTGATAACACTGTTTACTACTATATCACAGGCTCACACAACACCACCAAGATCCAATGCCAAGATCTCGGTCCAGGACGCTTCACCTTGCAACTTCCCGCCATCATGTAACTGACAGATGTCATTAGTGACAGCTTACCTGACCACTTGTGGCTGTGAGATAGTGTTTTGGATCACATCTTCTTTGAATGCTCAAACAACATTCCTCCTCTAGATCTATAAAAACGTCTTCCTAAATTTAAAATCCCTCTCCCGACTAATTTCCCCTCCCTGCTAACATATTCCTCCCCCGAACTGCTTGTGGCGCTGATGACTTTCATTCGTCACAATAACATAAAATTATAAATCTGCCTGTGGGTGTGGTATGCGTATATTTTAATGTTTTAACAATTTTAATATTTATTTATTTCTATTTTTTTGTTTGTTTCAGTCCCGTAGGTACTAACCCGACAAGTTCCACGTGGTGTCGAAGAATGTAATTTGCGACCTTGGTTGTAGTTCAATTACCATAACATTCTCGTATTTTTTTTTATTTTTCCGAACTTGTTTTTCCAACTCACTGGACATTGGCAGAATAGTCGACATCGGCTTTAATTGCCATTAAATAAAAATAGAATAGAATAGAGATAGTGTTTACTTAAATATCTATTAAATAGATATACACTACAATACCATCAACCACAAATCCAGCCTCAATAGCTGCTACTGAGAAATTCCTAATCAAAAAACCTAATAACCACTTTAACCAACCTAAGAATCGAACCATCAAACCATCATTTACCTACAAATTCATCATCATCATCATGATCATCAGCCTATAATGTTCCCACTGCAGGGACTCAGGCCACCTCTCTAGGAGAGGTGAGGATTGGTAGATGTCACATGTCTTCGAATTTTATCGTTCTAAGACATGCCGATTTCCTCACGATGTTTTCCTTCACCGTTTTGAGAGCACCTACAAATTACTAAACAGAAACTTACCTAATCCTGCCTTTCGGCATTCGCCTCTCTGTCTCGCATAGTACCCCTGAGCACAAGCACACCGTCCCTCCTCACATTCCATGTTGTAAGGATCCCTGAGGACTCCGAAGCACTCCTCATTCCTCTCGCAGGCTTCTCCGAAGTCTATCGACGGCCAACAGCGGCCCATCAGGTAGTGGAAACCGGGCTTGCAAGCGCATTGACCTTCTGAAATGGAGAAAATTAGTTTTTTCTAGTATTTATTCATTTTATCTAGTTGACGCTTCTCGTGACCAAAGGGCTGGCTTTTACTTTGGCCAGAGGCTAAGTGTTGCCGTACAACGTGGCAATGCCGCCAGTCTCTTGGGCACATTACCGGCCTGACAGCGTCGAAGAGCATTTTTTTTGATACCCTTTTATAGGTACTTAGTTTATTGTTAGTTTATTTAATAGTTTTTAATTAATGTCCCAAAACCCAAATCGAAATACGGTGTGTATTTCGACATACTAGTATTTCAGTTGGTCGACTCTTTACGTAACCAGAGACATCCAAAAAGGAGGAGGTTCTCTATTCGTCTATATGTTTTTTTTTTGGCCAAAGAATCGGCATGGCTATTCAACATGGGAACGCTGCCAGCCTTCTGGACACTTTTCCTGTTGACAGCGTTGTAGACGAATTTTTTGGCGCACTGTTATTCTTCCCTTTTTGATACTTGTATATATTTTATTACTTTAGTTTTGTAAATCAAAATAGCGACTAAGTATACACCCACATTTTACCAATTATGTTTAATTCCCGTGTAATGAGGGTGAACCTTTAGCCATCAACCCAGTTCAGCAAACTGTCGAGCAACTTGGAAATAATAACACTTTGCCGGACCTTGGAATCGAACCCATACAGGACATAAAAAAAATAAAAATATGTTATTGTTTCTCCGACCAACCTTCTGCCATTGTCACATTTTCTCCTCTTCTGCATTCGAATGCGGTCAGTAGATTAGTGCACTGCAGGTCATCCATACACGGTGAGGTGAGGTACGGCGCCGCTGTAAAAATATAATGTTTAAATAATGAAGCATAAGAATAAAATGCGTATAATAATTCCACTGCTTGGGCTCCTCTAGGAGAGGGATGTAATCCACCACGCGGGTCCAGTGCGGGTTAGTAGATGTCACATGTCTTCGATTTTCCTATTCTAGGATATTCCGGTTTCCTGACGATGTTTTAATTCACCGTTTTGAGAGCAGCGTTGATGAAATAACTTGCACAATTCTAACCTACGTAAGTGGCGTAAGTGGGGGTCACCATTACTGGGCCACCGCTCTCTCATATTTGTCTTACCAAGGGGTAAAGTTTTCCACAGTAACTGAGTTGCGGAGGTCAAATAGGCAGTTGCTATATGCATCATACTGCGTCTCAACCTCATCCAGCTACTATGTCAGAAATAGTTGGGAAAAGACATGACAATGGGTGGAGCTTTCATCAAAAGACCTGAGTCCATCTCAGACAATAATCTGTATAGTCTTCATGTGTGTATACCAAGATCATGTCTGGACCTTAAAAAAAGACTATGAGTTTGTCTCGGATGTTTCTTCTCAGAGTAGTCAGGTACGAGAAACCCCGACCCCAACTAGTTTTAAAAAGTGACTTGTAAAAGTGTTAACTTATTTTTCAAAATAAACATTATTTATCATGTTTGGGGACGAGCGAGACGCTCGGGCCATGGGGACCGAGTGCACTTGTCCTTTTCAAGGAAATCACGCGCCGTCTAGTCGACACTTCGCGCGACCAGAGGGCTGGCTCATTCTTAGGTCAAAGGATTAGCATTGCCATTCAACGCGTGGCAATGCTGCCAGTCTTCTGGGCACGTTCCCGGTTGTCGGCGATGCGGAGGAGTACTAGGACCAGACGCCTATTAAGTGTCTTATTTGGTCTTTGTATATACTCGTATGTAAGTATTAACTTTTAGTTTAAATTTTTAGCATCTTTTGTAACTGAATTTAATTATTGTAAATATTAAATTACGATTATGGTCCCTTATTTATCATTAAATGATGTTGTTGATGTTGGTAGGCCTCCCACCAGGTGGACTGACGACATCGTGACAGTCGCGGGCAACCGGTGGATGCAAACGGCAGGCTGCCGTTCTGTATGGCGTTCTATGGGGGAGGCCTTTGTCCAGCAGTGGACGTCTTGTGGCTGATGATTAGATGATCATACTCACGTCTAGCACAGACGGTTCCTCCAAGTACCATCTGAAGCCCACTAGGACAGACGCACATCCCAGCTCGGCAGACTGACCCGGAGGGAGAGGTGCACTCCGAGTCCTCACTGCATGACCAGATTGAGAGGACTGAGTGGCTGTGCAGGATACAGGCTGGAGACAGATAAAGAAGAACTTAAATTATCTACACTTTACTATAGCGAAAATAAATTCAGGATAGGATTCTGCCTATCCCCATTGGAAAAGGGTGTGAGTTTATGTATGTGTGTGTGTAGGTACTATAGCGATGTGATGCTTGTAAATCTGAAGGTAAAGTAATCATCGTAACTACTGATGCGATTCCGAAAATTCTCCTCCTTGTAATATTACTAGTAATACACTTCACACTAGCTGATGCCGAAGGCGTCGCCCGCGTCAAATTATATACTAAAACCTTCCTAGAGAACCACTCTATCCATTGGTGAAAACGGCATGAAAATGTTTATCGCGAACAGACAGACAGACGCAGCTGAGGACTTTGTTTTATATTATGTAGTGATAGCGATAAACTAACCAACTAAATAAAAAAAAGGACGCTGAGGTGTCTAAGAACTTCTCCATATCATTGTTATCAGGAAACTTGGGCAGCAAAAGTTCGATTAACCTTCCTTAACAGTCAGGACTGAACCTCTTTAAGAACCACAAGGCCTTAAACATTAGTCATTCAACATTCCGAAACGAAGTGATTCTACAGAGAACCAAAGTTGTCGACATAGCTCACAGAATAATTAAGTTGAAGTGGCAGTGGGTCGACCATATTAACCGTACAACCAATAACCGTTGGGAAAGACGTGTTCTTGAGTGGAGACCGCGACTCGGTAAGTGTAAGGTGATAATCTTCGCAGGGTGGGGTGGTAGCAAGTGGATGAGAGTTGCCGAGAATCGAGCTCAGTGACGTACGATTGAAGGGGCCTATATCCAGCAGTATATAGACTGCTGTGGGTGAACATTATTCAACCATTGATCATACACACATTCACATTTGCTTAACATGCAATTCACTCCAGCAAACTTGATTCACACAGAATACGTGAATCTAGTATAATACCCGGCACGGTTCTTGAGCGCTCGGCGGAAGAGTGGGGATCGCTGCGCGCATCGTAGGTACACTTTATGACAAATAAAACACACACCCGTTTATTATTTATTGGTCGTGAGGTAAGTGCAGCAGGAGTAAAGAACAAATCCCGAGTGACGGCTATGACGCGATGCGCTACGGGCCAATCACTGCACTTTCCCCGCCCCGCGTCTCACTTCATACCACCAAAGGGACCCAATAACTCACTTTTGCGTCAGCGCTCAAGAATCGTGCCGATGATAATATATTCTCTGTTGATTATGATTATGCGATGACACATCCGTAACATATCACCAAAACGTTCGATACTATTAAGCCTGAAACATTTTTAAATAATTATATCGATTGAATACTTGATTCAATACCTTGTGGTCACTTCGAATAACTAAGCTATCGATTATATTATATTTCGATTTATGCCACGCTGAACTTTGGGAACAGTGCAGAAAAATAGGCATTTAAAGATCAGTGTAACAAACAGTAACACTTAATTTTATTTTACGATAAATAAATTATTGCTCTAGCTAGAGGCTGAAAAGGAGAAGACAAAAGAAGAAAACGTTTTATGGAGAATTCGCAGTTCCTGTCCCTATCAATCAAATCGATTGGCATGTCAACTCATTCAGTAGGAAGTGGAACGTGGTTTACACTCATTAATTCATAAATGCTCATACACAAGGTGATAAATGATCAATACAATGTTCTGAGATAAAAGTGCAAAATAAATAATCTAGGAGGACAGTCCCCAGAAATGTTTAGGCTTCGCTATTTCCCTTTTTTATGGTGGGTGAAAATCATCAAATAACCCCTCCCGCTCTTGGGCAGAGCGGTAGGGAGTCTCAGACTGAGCGGAACCGGATGCAGCTGAATACCAGTATTTTACATGGAGCAACTGCCTATCTGACCCCCACAACCCAGTTAATACTAGGTAATACGATACCCTTTGGTAAGACTGGATGTCAGAATTTCAGGTCACTGACTACCTGTAACGACTGCCAAAGATCTATATATGGCAGCCGGGACCAACAGCTTAACGTGCTTTCCGAGGCACGGAGGAAACCCGGTATATCGGGCGGTCACCCATCCACAGACCGACATAGGCAAGGACAGCTTTACCTAAAGATCGACCCGAGTGGCAGATCTTATTAAGCCACGAGCTCCTCGAAACACTAACAGGATAAGAAATGAAAACATAAGATAGCTTAGCTTCTGACAGAAATCCTCGGGACTGCTGGTTGTCTGTCAGGGCTGCGGGTTGTTCGAAAGAGATACCGCGGCCTCGACACAAAGGGCTAAGACATGGGTGGTTTTTAGTCAGTAGAAGTCTGACACTCCCTTCTGCTCTGGCCAGGGCGGGAGGAGTCATTTGACGATTACCCACGCACCAAAAAGTTTCTGACAAATGACTCACCTAATATAAAAAACACTGTTTTAGACCACATTTTTATAACTTTATAAACACTATTATTAAATCTAATTAAAATACACGCAACACTACGCCTTGCGGCGATACACGTTTTGATAATAAAGGAGAATAAAAAAATTATCTTTAAATCGATAATACTTATAGTTTAAGAGATAATCGGGTGAGTATGTTGCAGATATCAGAACATTTAGACGCGACCTCGATTAAAGTCTTTATCGGTCTATACAGGTGCCTTTCAGCACATAACATAACATTACTAAGTATGTAAATACTATTGTTTAAGGTGACATAAAACTTTACTTTAATAACCTGCTTATGAAGGTAAAGTAGGGCAAAAATACTCCTATTCTGGTTTCTGTGTCATGTATGAATCAAAATAACCAAACTATCCGAGCATATTCTAATAAGCATATTCGATCGCGCTCAGACATCTTACACATAGACAGAGTAAGCCATATTTCTGTATTAAATGAACGAAAGAAAACAACCTATGAAAATTTCCAAGCTCGCTGCGCTCGCTAGCACGAATCTGGTTTTTTCAATTGGATGGATTTTCTGGATGGATTTTCTGTACAGATTGACCAAATTATCTCCTTGAATGTGAGGTACTGTTTTCATTTACCTGCAATGTTTATTGCACCTCCCTGGAAAAAAACCACCCAGCCTTATGATTATTTTCATAACGAAAAGGCCCCTCTATAAACTTTCAACTCTACGTCCTATCAGGCAATTATGCAGGTGTTCCAGATTAACAAATATTTCGTATAATCTTCGCATTCGCAGCTGTATGATAACCACTATCAGTGATACAATGTATCATACGCACGTACAAATTGGTATGTTGTTAATGAATCACGGATATAGGGCTTTTAAGGGGTTTTACAGACCCGTTCGGGGCTACGGGTTATTCGAAAAAGATGCCGCGGCCTCGGCACAAGGGCTAAGGAACATGGGTGGTTTTTAGTCAGTAGAAGTCTGACACTCCCTACCGCTCTGCCCAGAGCCGGAGGAGTCATTTGATGATTTCCCAAACCCCAAAAAAAAAAATTGTGGGCAGACAAACGACGAAGGGTAACATAACGTCACGGGAGTAGTTCCCGAAGGAGACAAAGGTGTACCTAATAGTACACCCATATTTTACTAGTATGTTTTAGTCCCATATCAGTCTGTCGGCGTAATGTCCGTCGGCGCAAAGTCGTACACTCTAGTAATAGGGGGTAGGGGGCGAGCCTATTGCCATCAACCGGGCACAAATTCAGACTGCGTTGCGTGGAGAAATTCCTAATGGAAAATTTTTATAACATGCACTTTGTAAGGCTTCCTCGTTGAAAATGTATGTTTTTCATTCGTTGTTTGATATAACAATCGTGGCTAAGCCCGCCACACTATTCCCAAACCACTGTAACTCCTGTTAGCCAGAATCAACAGTGGCGACCACAAGAAAAGCGCCGAGACAATGAAGCTCGCTCGACGAAGTCCCAGAGAAACAACTGTCTTGGATCCCGCAACGAAATTAATCAGAAAAGAATAGCGGAGGAGTAGGAAAAAACATAGTTAACAATCACACAACAACACAATACAATCGTAATCGCAAAACAGCCACTCGGGTCGATCGTCAGGTTAAGCCGAAGTTGCCTAGGTCCTGTTCGTGGATGAATGACCATTTTATAACATACCGAGTTTCTTCCGTGCCTCGAGTTCAAAAAATCAAAATCAAAGCATTTATTTCAAGTAGGGCAGTTACAGGCACTTTTGAATAGTCGAATTAAACTAACTGCGGCACTCAGAGATATCCAACGATTACTCAAGCCGCCACCCAGCAAAGGCCTGACATACTTTTGTATGACAAAACTGCTAAAAACCTTTACCAAGCGACGGCCCAAGCAACCACTGAAGCTCTCCGAGTGCGGCAGTAAACTACCTACTACGAAGCTAAATAAACTAAGCTACAGCTAAATAAACTAAGCTACAGCTAAATAAACTAAGCTACAGCTAAATGAACTAATCTACAGCTAAATGAACTAAGCTACAGCTAAATAAACTAAGCTACAGCTAAATAAACTAAGCTACAGCTAAATAAACTAAGCTACAGCTAAATAAACTAAGCTACAGCTAAATAAACTAAGCTACAGCTAAATAAACTAAGCTACAGGGGGTCCCGACTGTCTCTTGTAGATCTTTGACAGTCGTAACAGGTAGTTTTCCTACTATGTTGACATTGGCTTCCAGTCTAAGCTGATGCAGCGACTGCCTATCTGCACCACAACCCAATTAGTACTGGGTAATAAGATACCCCTTGAAAAACCCGGTTGGAAAGACTTTCAGGCTATTAGACTACCTTAGGAAGCTGGTAGACCTACAAACGACAGCCAGGAAAGCCTTAATGGAACGGAAAGAAACAATTATGTTTTCCTACTCTTCCGCTGATCTTTTCTGATTAATTTCGTTACGGGATCTAAGACAGATGAATTATTTCTCGGTGACTTCGTCGAGCTAGGTACGTTGTCGGCGCTTTTCTATTCGTCGCCACTGTTGATTTTGGCTTTCAGTTTGATTTGGGAATAGTTCGGCGGGTTTGTCCTAATAAAAATACCCCAAAAAGCCAGGACCAACTGCTTTACGTGCTTTCCAATAGGGGATCGGACTGAGTAAAAAAAAAGTAGTTAAAAAACTAAAAAACCCGACTGAAAAAAACTGAAAAGCAAAAAACAAGCACATTTTAAATTAAACAAAACTTGGAAGCAGGCGGGGACCATTCTATTTTCATTCATTTTTTCTTTTCATAATTTTATATTCAAATGAACCCCGCCTGCTTCCAAGTTTTGTTTAATTTAAAATGTGCTTGTTTTTTGCTTTTCAGTTTTTTTCAGTCGGGTTTTTTAGTTTTTTAACTACTTTTTTTATTTCCAACTTTTTAGTTCTTTTGTGTTTGTTCTTTCGTTGGTCGCGTAAAATTCTTCGCAGCTGATTTAACTTTTGTGCTTGTTTATAGGATATCTCACTTTGAATTTCTTTTAAACATATTATAAGTGTTATATATTTTTGTAATCTCCTTTTAAAACCCTTTATTTTGATATCCTACTCGATGGTATTCGAAAAAAAAAATTTTTTGAACTCCGCGATTAGGCCCCCAAAATCCGCAATTTTTCTTTGTTTTTTAATTTTAATGTAGCTTATCCACTGAGCTGTCCAAAGTTTGACAGCTGACGTACCCCCATCTGTCCGGGGGACACAATGGCGACCCGTAGCGGGACACAATTGTGTCCCGGACGTTTAAGATGATTTTGTACAAAACATCTATCAAACGTCCGGGTATCAAAAAAAAACTGTTTATAGCGAGAAATGCAGGGTACGATACACATAATTTAATATATACCGACTCATAACGAAAACGCACACAAAAAATGTTTAAGTTGACACTAAGAGTAAAATTTGGGTAAAATTGTTGTATTTAACAGATTTTTACGTAGCTTTTTGTAACATATCGCAATGTTACTTAGATATTATTAAAATAGATTATATAAGCTATTTTTTGATACCAATACATCATTACTTGGAACGTACAGTATTAGCACAATAAATCAAAACAAATACCCATTCCCGTGTCCCGCCGTACTTAAAAATTTGGAACGCAAATTTTAAACACGTGAAATAATAGCTATTTTCATCGTATTTGTTTGGTTTAAGTCTACTTTTACATTAATAATGAGCTGTTTTTTCCTAATAAAACAAGTATTTTACTGATAAAATACTATAACATACAGAAAGTTTTGTTTATGTGAAAAAAGAAAACGTATAATACGAGTAAAGTATGTGTTCAATATGCTTACCTGTAAGAGGTTGATACATTTGTCTGTGATTCTAATGTATGTATGTCACCTAAATACATTACATTGCTGGTGAGCCAAATAAATAAAATAAATAAAATACCTATATTTAAGAAATCTTAGATATGACGGACTAATTAGTTTTTTTTTGTACGATCGTTTCGTAATCGGTGGTCCTGGTCACATATCCACAAGCAAAACAACTAATTCACTGAGTCATCACTTAAATGCTATCTGCTTGCAGGTGTCCATTCAATAAGACTGGTATCAGCAGGTGGATATAGTCTGTTGTTAGTCGTTGATAACGATATTGGATAACTATTTTCATGGCCAATCAATAATTAACATCCTCATGTGAGTTGGAGAGCAGTGGTGGCCCAGTGGTGGCGGACCCTACTTACCAACCCAGTCAGGTGCATTACTTTGTGTAATTTATTTCATCACCACTGCTCTCAAAACGGTGAAGGAAAACATCGTGAGGAAACCGGCGTGTCTTAGAACCGAAAAATTCAAAGACATGTGACATCTACCAATCCGCACTGGGCCCGCGTGGTGGATTATAGACCATCCCTCATCTAGAGAGGAGGCCTGCGTCCCTGCAGTGGGAACATTATAGGCTGATGATGTGAGTTGGACAAGATTAAGTCTGGACCTAAGAGCCAGTGACCTCTGAGTTTGTCAAATGTCTTTAATAGATTTTTAATTTTATCGCTAACTAGCTGAAACTCACGGCTTCGCCCGCGTGAATGTCGGTTATCACGACCAAAAGTAATCATGTTTGGATAAATTAGATACATAATCAATACTCAAACATTTGCATTCCACAATGTGTACTAAGGTGGTAAATTTATCTAATTTTTTTTTGAGTTTTTACTTAAACCTTCCTCGAGAACCACTCTATCCATTGGTGAAAACAGCATGAAAATCGGTGCAGTTGTTTTTGAGTTTATCGCGAACAGACAGACACGGTGGACGGATGTCTTTGTTTTATAATATGAAGTGAACCATTAGGCTCTCGGTTGATCGGGAAAGTTGTACAGTTTCGGGTTGCTTAATGTAACCTTTTCTTAAAAATATTAAATCAAGCCCTATTGAATGACTGAAAATTACACGGCATGACAGTTTAAATGATCCATTGTTTCCGACTTTCAGCTACACCATTTACTTACCGACCTTATCTAAGATCTTAATATAAATAGCCCAAGGTGCTTCTGACCTTTTGGTACTTATAAAAAACACCGTCGCTTGCCGCTTACGTAACTGTTATTACGTCACTACTATACGTCATCAATTGATCATTCATCACACGGTCCATAAAACTTTTTGCAAAAATAAAACGACTTCCCTTGGAGAGATCATATTATTATTATGTTTTTCTTTATTTATTAGTTGCTGAAAAAAAAAAGAAATGACAGGGACGTGTCTATCGTAGACCTTTGGTTTAGGAAAAAAAAATGTTTGCTCTAGACTTAGAGGAAGGAGGAAGAAGTTATTCAGGAAGAAATAAATTGGAATACATTTTTATGGAAAACTAGCTTTTGCCAGCGGCTTCGCCCGCGTGAAAATGACGATTATCTATACAAACTTTCATCCCTTAGTTAACTCCCTTAGGGGTTGAATTTCGAAAAATCCTTCCTTATTCCTTGTCTACATTATAAAGGGAACCTCTGTGCAAATTTTTTTTTGTGTTTCCCTTCTTCCATCGAGAGACTAGACGTACTGCGGGTTATCACCCATACCTTGTCGATGTTCCACACATTCGTACGAAGCGTTTTGCTAAGTCTCTCATTATTCGTACAGCCAAGGAGTGGAACACCCTGCCTTTTTTTTGTTTTGGTGGGTGGAAAATCATCGAATAACCCCCCCCCCCCCCCCCCCCCACCCGCTCTTGGGCAGAGCGAAGGGGAGTGTCAGACTTCTACTGACTAAAAACCAAACCCATGTTCCTTCTTCTTCGCCCTTGTGTCGGAGCCGCGGTAACCTTTCGATATCCACAGCCGCGTCGGTTTTCCCGAGTTCATATAACCCCAATCTATTTAAGTCGCGAGTAAGCCCATATATAAATTAAAAAAAAAAAAAAAATACACAGCCCCTTTTTTTTGGCGGGTTGGGAATCATCAAATAACCCTTCCCGCTCTTGGGCAGAGCGAAAGGGAATGTCAGACTTCTTCTGACTAAAACCACCCATGCCCTTTATTTTGAGGCCGCGGTATCTCTTGCGAACAACCCGGAGCCCCGACGGGAGTTCACAGCCCCATATCTAAATAAATACATACTACAGTTTTCAGGTGTTTATTAATTTTTAGAATGTTTTTAGAATGTTGTTGGGGCTTCCGAGATACTGTAGTGCATCGGGCATGTTTTGTGAAGCTAGAATTGATGGCTTTCATGCCATCATGAGAAAAAGAGCGGCCTCACTGTTACACCGTATACGGGCAAGCTCAAACAGCATCTTGAAAGTAATAGCGGACAGGATTGATGGCCCGTTTGTAAGGCACTGGATAGCACTCCACACATCGGTGTGATTGCAATTCTTATTGTATAATATTGTTTAACATTGTATTTTGTCATATTTTATTTGTGTGTTTCACTAACATAGTTTTTAAGTGATTACTAACATTAAATATGGATCTGTGTCTATTACCTATGTGATGATTATGGTCTGAAATAAATTTATTATTATTATTAAAAGAAGATAAAGTACGTGGCGAGAGTGCAGTTGCTTGAGTCGCGCCGCAACGTCAACTTGAAGGCGTCGTGGTGCGAATACCGACATACAATCTGCACCTCATCTTAGAAGAGGACTTTTGATAGTCGCTTCCGCGGGCAAGTGCCACATGAATGCACAGTGTTTTGTGCACAAGTGAAGGGCTAATAATATAATTTGAAGGTTCTATTTACTAACACAAGCTGTAACTTGTGTCTGTGTGTTGTGTGTTTTGTAGATAGGTATGGACCAAAATTGTATCTGTGGACCAAAACCTGAAAATAAATAAATGGTATGTTTATGTTATTAAATTTTACCACCTCTACACAATTTTGGCTGTCTTACAAATACTTAAAGTATAGTGAAATGACCCCTCCACAGATGACGCAAACCAGTTAGTGACGTCAAAAGTGCGTGTGGAAACTATTTTATAAATAACTAGCTTTTGCCCGCGACTTCGTCCGCGTTTCCGTCGTTTTTCGTAAAAAAGTACCATATGTCCTTCCTTACGGTTCAGTGGCGTTTTTTAGGTGGCATTGTGTATTTTATTTTTAATCGACGGTAACGGAAAGGCTGTCAGTTACCTAGGTAACAAAATAACCTACGATAGAGGTCCTAACTATGGCTACCTTACACTTAAAATCTAAGTGCCTATTTAAACTAAAATATTCTAATAGAATTATACCCAGAAATATGTACAACTTACAACAAAAAAAGAAATGAAAATAAAGTTGAAACGCCTGTGCAATACCATCTACCTATACCTACTTCACTTACAAATAAATACCTATACCTAACTACTATAACCAATAAAAGTATCTACGCTTTTACCTACTACAAAAATTAATTGAACATAAATTAGCCAAAACTTACCTATCGGTATCTAAAAAACTATGCGTACTACTTCTACTTCTATTACTACTTCACCAAGGAAATAAAATGCAAACTATTAATAATTTGTAATTTGAACGAATATTTAAACACTACCAAAACAACTAATACCTATTTTATAAAATAACAACAAAAGAAATTCAAATAAACTAAGTACCTATTTAGTTAAAAGTCGCGCTGATAAGCATTGTTTGTTAAAATCAATTATTGTCTGTCAATAAGGTCGAACGCTCTGAACGCATCAACAGCCACGACCCGCGTCGAGCGCGGCAACCGTTACACAAAAATAATCCTTAAGGCATGATTCAGTATTCACGCGCAACGGCGCGACACGTGTTATTGTGAGTCAACCATAAAAGATAGACATATGCTGTTGTGGGATATTTTTTAGATAATTTTATGTAGAACATTTCCGTCATAAATGATTTCTATGTAGCTTTAACCATTAAGGCTGCACACGCGACGGAAGCTTAAAAAATGGAGCAACTTCTCCCGTTTTCTCAATATTTCCCTTCACTGCTCTGCTCCTATTGATTGTAGCGTGATGAAAAGTATACTATAACCTCCCCAGGAGTATGAAAAATAATCGTAGCAAGTTTCGTTAAAATCCGTCGAGTAGTTTTTGTTTCTATAAGGAACATACAGACAGACAGACAGACAGACAGACAGACAGACAGACAGACAGACAAAAATTTTACTGATTGCATTTTTGGCATCAGTATCGATCACTAATTACCCCCTGATAGTTATTTTGAAAATATATATCATGTACAGAATTGACCTCTCTACAGATTTATTATAAGTATAGATATAGATAGAAGATGATATCGCGAACTATTTATAGTAACTTGCTATTTTTGACTCATAGACAAAAGAGGGTGAACTCGTATTAGAGGTAATTTATGGAAATTATATACCTATTTAGGGAAAATTATAATATAATTTAAGTATTACTACTGCGTGACCGCGAACCATGAGGTCCTAGGTTTCGATTCCCAGGATTTTGCCATCAGGGAAGAAGAAGTGCCTTTAGGCTTTTTTGGAGGCGTATGTGAAATAAAATTCTGAAATAGAGTCTGAAAGTGGCACTGGTGAATGAAAAGTTGTGTGGTAATCGATTGTCGTGGTAACGACACGTGATGCGAAGGAATGAAGAAAATGTTGCGAGGAAAATATTGAGTACCTATGAATCTGAGCTATGAATGTAGATGGCTATAAGAGTAGAGGAAGACCAAAGAAACGATGGATGGACTGTGTGAAGGATGATATGGCTAGAAAGCCTGCTGACATGACGAGAAATAGGGAAGTGTGGAAGAAGAAGACATGTTGCGCCGACCCCAAATAAATTGGGATAAGGACATATGAATAATGTTGTGAAATAAAATATTCTGATTTTTGAGTGCTCGATTCTTGCCCAACAACAAAATCGAAAAAAAATAGAAAACAACAGTAGCTTGCGTGTTGCCCTTTCTTATTTCACGATAACGTTGAACTTTTAGTTGTAACCGATTATCTTGATCGACTTGCCTTTACTACGCCGTTCTTTTGATTATTATCAGGGTTAAACTGTACCTACTGGGTAAATATCACGGTTAGGGACGAGTGGAATAAGCAGACGCATGGAAAAATAAATAAACTTTTTCATTTACTTTTTAACCGACTTCCCAAAAGGAGGAGGTTCTCAATTCAATTGGTATGTTTTTTTTTTTTTTTTCTATGTATGTACATCGATTACGCCGAGATTAATGATCCGATTTCCGTGATTCTTTTTTTGTTTGATGCGGAATAGTTGCCATTTGGTCCCATAAAAATTTTAGAAAGTTTGGCCTAGTACTTTTCATTTTATGAACATTTTTTTTTAATTTGTGAACATTTTTTGTTATGTGTGTTCGCGAATAACTTCGTCATTTATGAACCAATTTTGATGTTTTTTTTTTTTATTGGAAAGGAGATATTTCAAGGATGGTACCATGGTATGGAAACCAGGACCTGGTGATGGGATCCCAGAAAAGTCGAGGGCAACCCTCAAATTTCATAGGCACTTATTACCTGTTTCGTGCTCTTTCTGACGCTATTCAAGTATTCGTATCTAGCGGTCACACTTCATGTTGATGAGCTGATAATGGAAGGTAGGTACCTACTACTCCTCAAAGCAAAAATAAGAAAATCTGGTTAGGCTTCTTGGTTGAATGTTAAATTCATAGTAAATATTTGTATAGGATATTATAACTCAAAATAAAAAAACTTTTTTGCAAAAAAAAATAACCGACTTCAAAAACACCAAAAAGTGAAATAGTTATTTGTGCAACAAGAGAGCAAAGTCGTTTTTTGCTGCGAGTGCTGATTTTGAATCCTGAGCAAGCGAAGGATTCAAGGATTGAATCACGAGCGTAGCGAGTGATTCTAAAGTTGAATGCTGAGTGTGGCGAGGGATTCAAAGGTACGAGATGCAAAAAACTTTGCTCTCTTGTAACACACATAACTTTTCACTTCAGCAGCGAGAACACTTTAGGAGTTAAGGGCCGTGAAAATTTTGGACTTTTTAGCCTTATGCCCAACTGACATTCTTTTTAGAAAAGATACGAGTTTTGCCTACGTTTCAATATGCACGTTATGTTTTGTTTTTAAAGTAGCTTTCAACATTGAGTAAATACTCCACATTGTAGATGATCGCCTCGTCTGTGATAAATCTAAAAAATAAGACAGCAACACCGTCTCGGAAAAACTGCTTGCGCCCTTTGAAAGTCTCCATTCATTGAAGACATGGTATGCTTTCAGATATTTCTCGCGAGACTTCTCAGGTAGGAAACTTAATTCTGCATTAATAACTTGTTGCTTTAACTCTTCCGGTGTTAAAATACTGTTCTCGTCGCTAGTTTCACTCATATTTTACGATTATTTTAATATTTTTTAACTTATTCAACTCTTTACGCCAGCCACGAAATGTTATTCCCGCTCTTTTAATTAAATTAAGGCGTGTTCGGAAATAGCACCCATAATATTTTATTATTCAAAATATATTACGTAACATTAATGAAACTAGAAATAAATATTTACAGGTAATATATCAGTTTTATTTGCAGTAAATACATTTTCGTTTAAATACAACAATAAGTTAAAAATTCAATAAATTACATTAAAAGGCATAATTATCTTTTTGCAAAATTTATTTAGCTTAATACGTATTCCGAACGTGTTTGTCTTTGAGATCGAATTCAAATTCGGAACTTCGAAAGGGCTGGTCTTTGTCTCTGTCTGTTTCTAATGGCGGGAAAGAGAAAGAGTGTGAATGTTTCGAATTGCATGATTAACCCAAGGCTGAATAAGATATTCGCGGCTTTCTGAAAACAAAAATTAAAAAGTTACTTTGTCTCACTCAGTGAGCAAAATCGCATTTTGCTCACTGATTTCAGGCAGCAAAACCTACATGTTTGAGCTACTGAAGTGAAAAATAAACTTCACTAGAAAAATCAGCTTCTGAAGTCGGTGGCAAAAAAATGAAATCAAACAAATAAATGTCACCGACTTCAGAAGCTGATTTTTCTAGTGAACGTTATTTTTTTTTTAACGCTTCTCGTGTTCCAAGGGCTGCGGTTTACTTTGCCAATGCCAAGGAGGGCAAAAGCCGAAATGTTTTGAACTCTAGAACAAACTCTTCCTTTATGAGTAGGTACTTAAATGCATTTTTCTCAAAAATGGTATGTAATGTTGCCATAACATCTCTAAAAAGTATCCAGAAAGTGAACTTTACCGGAGACTTATTCACAACTGTCCAGTAAGAAGCGAGATTTTAAACTTGGAATCTCCTGGTCCTTGGTCCAGTAAGTAAGTATGTAATTTACTTACTGGACACTAGGTCATCCTCTTTAGATCTGTTTAGAAAAAAAAACAAAGTACCAGACACAGATTAGAGTTTAGCCATTAAAACATGGTTATAGAAGGGAGGTTCCAAATATATATCTATCTCTCTTTTTGGTATGACATTTTATGAGATACATATATTTTTGGAACCTTAAACAGCCATTTTATACGTTGCGTTTTGTATTTAGTAATGTTGTAGATTGTATAGTGTGGGATTTTATGATTGTATTTAGTAATTTCAGTTTATTAAAAAGTTTTTTTCTAAAGTTGTTTCCTAAACTGCCTCGTTGGTCTAGTGGTCGCAAGCTCGACTGCAGAGCGTGAGGTCCTGGGTTCGATTCCCGGGTCGGCCAAAAAGTGCTATTGTGTTTTTCACATATGAATGTAACCTTCAATATTAATTAAACGAATTTGTTGTTAAACTTTCTTTAATTTTTGAGAAAAGCATTATACAAACCTCAACCAGTAAGAAAGCCATCCTGGCCTCGTATATAACCAGACCTCACCTGCGGTTCGGTCCGGTTAACTCATACTTGGCCAGGAAGGCTTACTTACTGGATTCTGCAGTAATGTACTATTTCTTATAATTTTTTTACCATCATCCTTATTTTGGTGGTCTGAATGATTTCTGAAATTTTGTCCACCTATTTTAATGGGACCTTATATATACCCAGTACTAACTGGTTTGTGGAGGTAAAATAGGCAGTCACTCCATAAATAAAAAGAGAAGTCCTGACTGACTGACTGACTGGCTCATCAACGCCCAGCCCAAACCCTTGGACCTAGAAAGCTGAAATTTTGCACAGAAGTTCCTTTTATAATGTAGACAAGGAATAAGGAAGAATTTTTCGAAATTCAACCCCTAAGGGAGTTAAATAGGGGATGAAAGTTTGTATGGAAAATAGTCATTTACACGCGGGCGAAACCGCTGGCAAAAGCTAGTGTAAAATATTGGTGTTCAGCAGTATCCGGTTACACTGGTAGCCGGTATCCCTAACAGTTATCAGACTGGTTATATAAGATATATATGGTATCAAACCATCCCAATCGCATGGATAGTGTGCACTTTTTGTACAGCTAGCGCATCTGCAAGACAGACCCCAACATAGTTGGGGTTTGTTGATGATGTTGGGGGTTGGCTTTTTCTAACTGGATGCTGATGAGCACAAAATTATCTTACGTGGGGTGACTGCCTATCTAATTTACAAATATTTAGCATCTTTCGAAAAGAACCTAAATTGCCTTATCTACACGTGAAGTGTAGTCAATATCGTATGACTAAGGCTTCACATATAGCACCTACTTAATCTATATATCATGATGCTTGAAATATTTTGTTATGTACCTACCTATTCATCATGTTATCTTGCAACTTTTTTGATCTCGGCTTCCGCTCTAACCGGATGCAGCTGAATACGAGTACCTTCATGGAGCGACTGCCTATTAGTGATGCAGCAGATCTCTGTTCGTGCTTCCGCAACTGTGGAAGTTCTACATATCTTCGAACTTTTGGTTCTAGGACATGTCGATTTCCTTTTATTGGTTTATCTTCACCGTGTTAAGTACGATAGGTACATAGTACATTATCACTAACATGTAATAAATAAATTAAGGTTACGTACGACTATCAATAAGGAAATTGCGAGATCCCTCAGCAAAAGTAATTTCTTGTAATTTGTAAATGATCAGACACTGTAGTTTCTTCCATGTACCGCCATCTAGTTGTAGTATTCGGTACAATGTGTAATTATGTCTAAGTTCAACTACTCGATACTAGATGGCAGTCAAAAAATATTGTGTCTATGAAATGTAATTATAAACCTATTATATATTAATCACATTATTATATTACTACTTTTTGTTAAGTTATCTGAGAAATTATCAAATAATATAAAAATGTTTTTGAATACAAATAACACAAGATTCTAAATTCTTCTTGAGCAACGGAACGCTAATCTTACTTCATGAATGAATGACAGAATGACAAGCTTCACCTTCATTCAGTCAGTCACATCACATTGACAGAAACGTGTTGTTGATAACTTAAGTTGTTGAGTGTTCTAGACTTCAAGTTAAGTTTTCTAGATTTTATACAAATACTCATCATGGCAGCAGATCCACTGGACGAATTACTCCAATTCTTGAGACATGAATCACGGATAGATCTCAAACACATAGCAGTGGACCATTTAGTGGGACTATCAGCCAGTGAAGATGGGATCAACACCTTACTTTCGCACGAAAAGATAATACAAAGTATTCTTACTTTATCCGACGATAGAGTTGACGAAATTGCTAAGAATGCGCTACTAATACTAGTGAACATCACAGCGAGTGCAAAAGGCGTTATAGAGCTGTTAAAATTTAAATCGGATAAAAACAGAAACATAGTCAAACTTTTTATAGGTTATGTTTTGAATCCGGAGAAAAAAGACGCTGATGCGGCCGCGATGATCTTATCAAACATTACTCGAGTGGAATCGGAACTAGATGGAATATTAGATACGTTTATGCCCCAATTAAACGACATTTTAAATGCTTATGTCAACATTAACTATAACAAAAAAGGTTCTAATCTAAACTTCATTGGACCAATGATTTCGAACTTATCGTGCAACCATCGTATACGAAAATGGCTGACAGAAGAAAACCCTCACATTCCGCTGATAAAACTCCTTCCATTTTGTAGTTACGAACTGTCAAATATACGGAGAGGCGGTGCGATGGGTACACTGAGAAACCTATCCTTCGATCCAGAATTTCACGACTTTCTACTAAGCAATGACATGGAAGTTCTTTCCTACTTGCTGAACCCTATAATGGGTGGAGAAGAATATGACGATGAAGAAATGGATAAGCTACCTATATCGTTACAATATTTACCAAAAGAAAAGCAGAGAGACGGTGATATAGACGTCCGCAAAATGATCATGGAAACGTTAAATAAGTTATGTATGAGGAGAAAAGGTAGAGAAACATTACGAGACAATGGAGTGTATTATATTCTACGAGAATACCATAAATGGGAGAAGGATCCTAAAGTCAAACTGGCATGTGAGAATGTAGTTGACATTTTAATACAAAAAGAAGATGAGGTCGGTGCTGAAGATCTGTCAGTCATAGAAGTGCCAGACGATATGATTGAGAAGTTTGAAAAGATGGACGAAGTTTATATAGGAGAAGATAAATAAAATAATTTATTTACAATTTTTGTGTTTTATTTATTTATAATAACTTGCTTTGATTAGATGAAAACAGCTGCTCAAATCAATCTTCAGGTTTAACCACTTGCGGAGCTTGGTCATTGGCCCAGTTAATACCAAGTTTCCTCTGTACCTAGGAAAAGCATGCTTAGCAATTATTATTGAACCCGGCTGTGATTTGTAGATTTTTGGCAGTTTTTACAGGTAGTCAATGGCCTGAAAGTCTGACAATTAGTCTTACCAAGGAGGTATTGTAACACACCTTGTACAGTCGCCGTCAGATATATTGTAGCAGACAAGGTGACCAAATACTTCTGATCAATTTAAAATGTCAATAAGTTCCATACACTACAAGTTACCATTAATATCTGAACATTCATTACTTCATTAATATCAAAGTCAAAGTCAAAGCATTTATTTCAAGTAGGCCGTTACAGGCACTTTTAAATAGTCGAATTAAACTAACTGCAGCACTCAGAGATATCCAACGATTACTCAAGCCGCCACCCAGCAAAGGCCTGACATACTTTTGTATGACAAAACTGCCAAAAACCTTTACCAAGCGACGTCCCAAGCAACCACTGAAGCTCTCCGAGTGCGGCAGTAAACTACTGAAGCTAAATAAACTAAGCTACAGTCCCAGTCACAAGGCATAATAACTCGTGATTGTACTGTAGTTGCCCATTCCAAAGCGTTGGTCTCATGAGAAGAATGGCAAGAAACTTCATGGACACTCTTTTAAAATCGTTTGGGTTTACAATATGTTCAAGGTACAGACATAATCTTGGTATAATACACACATGAAGACTATGCAAATTAGTGTCTGAGATGGTCTTTTGAAGAAAGCACCACACAGATTTGAGTGGACCCGTCCAGTCAGTGCAAGCATTTGTCAGTTATCGTGGAGCTCGACTTATAACTCAAGGAGCTCAACGTCACGACGAACAATACCAAAGAAAGGACATTTGGGTGGGTCGCTTATAGTACTCAAACTGCCAGACAATCGTTAAAATTACATAAAAACCCACACGGTCCTCACATTCACAATATAAAAATAATAAAATACATGAAGATTATGCAGATTAGTGTCTGGGATGGTCTTTTGAAGAAAGCACCACACAGATTTGAGTGGACCCGTCCAGTCAGTGCAAGCATTTGTCAGTTATCGTGGAGCTCAACTTATAACGCAAGGAGCTCAACGTCACGACGAACAGTACCAAAGAAAGGACATTTGGGTGGGTCGCTTATAGTACTCAAACTGCCAGACAATCGTTAAAATTAAAGAAAGACCCACATGATCCTCACATTCACAATATAAAATAATTAAATATTAAGCATATTAAATAATAATGTCAAACTATTTAAACATGTCAAAAATACGCAAAATTAATAAAAAAACAAAATAAAAATATTTAACAAGGTAAATATTCATCAAAAAAAATAATAATATCATACTTGAAAAAGTAAATAATGTCAATTTGTATACAGAAAAATAAAATGTCAAATTGTAAAAGTAAAAATAAAATAGGTATTATGTCAACTCAGATTGGAGCAGTTCAATCCCAAGCTTTTTTGTCCTCTATATAATCTTTAACAGCATAAAAAGCTTTCTGGCAAAGTTTTCGTTTTATGAAGGATTTGAATTTATTTAGGCTTAAATTTTGAACGTGGCTTGGTAGTCTGTTATAAAAACGAATACATTGGCATTTAAATGATCCACCTATTTTCTTGAGCCTTGTTGTGGGTACAATAAATTTATGCTTATTTCTAGTATTTACATTGTGAATATCACTATATTTCTTAAACATCTTTATATTTTTGTGAGCATACATAAGATTTTCATAAATATACTGAGAAGGAACAGTCATTACATTAATTTCCTTAAATTTTTCTCTGAGTGAGTGTCGGGGGCTCAATTTATAAATTGATCTAACCGCCCGCTTCTGCAAAACAAAGATAGTCTGAATGTCGGCGGCATTCCCCCACAACAAAATGCCGTACGACATTACGCTATGAAAATAACTGAAGTACACTAATCGGGCTGTCTCTACATCGGTTAAGTTACGAATCTTTCTAACTGCGTATGCTGCGGAACTCAGCTTTTTCGATAATTTATCTATATGAGGTCCCCACTGAAGCTTAGCGTCTAAAGTTAAGCCCAAGAACACCGTGCTATCATCAGGATTCAACTCTTCGCCCTTTACCAACACACAAGTTTTCAGCTGCCTAACGTTAGGTAGTGTAAACCTAATGCATTTGGTTTTCTTTTCATTGAGAAGTAAATTATTAGCGTTAAACCAATGTACTACTTTCGAAATTGCGATATTTACGTCGTCAATAACTAGCTGCTGACGTTTAACTTTAAACAAAAGCGAAGTGTCATCCGCAAATAACACTATATCATGGTTATCCTTTATGAGGTAAGGCAAATCATTAATATAAATAAGAAACAAGAAAGGACCAAGAATCGAGCCCTGTGGGACTCCCATTGTTACAATAGAACCGGGAGATCTTTCCCCGTTGACGTCAACTCTTTGAATCCTATTACTCAGGTATGAGATAAGAAGATCCAGAGCGCCGTTCCGGATTCCGTAGTGGCGGAGTTTCCTGATTAACGTGTCATGAAGAACACAATCAAATGCCTTGGACAAATCACAAAAAATGCCCAAGGCATCGCACTTATCTTCCCATGCACTGTAAATATGTCCTAAAAGTTCGACACCGGCATCAGTAGTTGAACAACCCTTCGTAAAACCGAACTGTTTACTATGTAATAATTTATGTTTATTAAAAAATCTTTGCAATTGGTCTAGTATTAATTTCTCAAAAACTTTACTAAAAGTAGGCAGCACTGAAATAGGTCTATAATTAGTGGGGTCTGAAGTACTACCCGCTTTGAATAAAGGAATAACTTTACTACTTTTCATAAGGTCAGGAAACTCCCCACAATCAATACAATTATTAAAAATAGAAGCTAAGGTAGGTGCCACAATCTCAATAATAGACTTGGCAACTTCTACAGAATTACCCCACAGATCTGCCGTCTTCTTAACATTTAAGGTGTGAAAGGTTTTGACTATATCTCCACCTGTGACATACTCAAAATGAAATTCCGAGTCGCAAGCTTTAACATTTTCCTTTAGCAAAGATTCGGCAACAGTAGGTGACGAGTTTAGTGATTTCGTCGTTGAAACGGGAATGTCAGAAAAGAAACTTTCGAAAGCCGCGGCGACGTCCGAGTCTGATTTAATTACAGTATCATTAATAGTTAAGCTGTAGTCACTATTACGTTTAATAGACTTTCCCGTTTCATTATTAATAATATTCCATGTAGTTTTAACAATATTATTGCTGTTTTTAATTTTTGAGCTCAAATAATGTGACTTTGCTATACAACATACTTTTTTGAATAGTTTTGAGTAATTTTTAACATATAAATTAAATTCGGCAGTATTTACAAACACTCTTTCATTGTACAACTCATAAAGTCGTTTTCTACTCTTATGAATACCAATGGTAGCCCAGTCACTGAAAGATACGTTACAATTTACCGAGATAGTCTTGGGAATGAATGTGGAATTAAATAGCTTACAATACATATTAAAAAAATTATCATATTGATGATGAGAATTGTCAGTAGACAATAATGGTAAGTTATTTATGATTTTACATTTAAATGTTTCCAAGCGTCTTGCAGTTTTAGGGTTAACAGTGATATCATTTTTAGCCATTTTAATTTTTTGGTTTTCAATGGTGATCATTTGTCCGCAATGATCAGAGTCTAGAGCATTTATGATTTCCTTATGAATCGGAATAACATCAGTATAAATATTGTCAAGACAAGTGGCACAAGTAGGCGTTATTCTTGTAGGCTCCGAAAATAGGTTTACGAGATTGTAGGACTGAAACAAACTTATAATTTTACTGCATAAACTAGACTTTTCTAATAAATTTATATTAAAATCACCGCAAGTGATAATGGACTTATTTGTGTTACAGATCTTGTGTAAAACTTCATCCATTACCTTTTCAAAGCAGTCATACAATCCCGTAGGTGGCCTGTACACACTTAATATAATGAACTGCTCCAATTCTATACAGGCTATTTCAATAATACGTTCAACAGATAGGCTCACAATGTCCTTTCGGTCTTTAAATTTAATCTGGTTATGGACTAAAATTAAAGATCCACCATGAATAGCATTTACTCTGTTGAATGAACTACCAATCTGGTGATTAGTAAAACTGATCATGAACTGGTGGTTTTGAAGCCAATGTTCTGTAACACAAAGTATATCAATATTATTAAAATTCAAAAATAGTTCCACTTCTAAATCTTTGTTTTTAAGTCCCTGAATATTTTGATGCACCAGGTTGATAGTATTTGTATTTAAGGTCTCTTTATTAGGCATAATCGAGTGAATCTGTACATTATTGCTAGAGTTTGCCTCTATTGTCTTATTCTCTAATTTAAATGATTTATAAAGTCAATATTATGCACTAAATTATTCACTGGACTATGCAACATGTCATGACATTGCTCAATTGAAGCAATCTCTTTTGCAAAATTTTTGGCTGTAATGCTAAAATAATATGACAATGACACAGCTATCTGTCGTTTACAGTACCTAGAAAGATAGTACCTATCTAAGTGGAATAATCTCTCATATCTGAGCAGATGCTTTCAATAATTTCTATCAGATAACTAAAATATCTGTTGTTTGGTGTCAAGCACCTGTTCAGATATTAATAAAGTAATGAATGTTCAGATATTAATGGTAACTTGTAGTGGTAAGAACTTATTGACATTTTAAATTGTTCAGAAGTATTTGGTAACCTTGTTTGCTACAATATATCTGACGGCGACTGTACTTAGAGGTCTTAAAGGGTTGTGGAGATTAGAGAGGCAATTGCTCCATGTTAATTACAGGACTACAGGTACCTATTCAGCTGCATCCGGTCACACTGGAAGCCATACCTGAACATTGCATAGTGGGGAAAAGGCTAGGCAGATGATGATGAACTAGCTTTTACTGCAACTTCATCCATATTAACATAAAACTTATCCTTTGGCACTCAGTAATAGATTAGCTTACTATTTATAGGATGAGCAGTGTCAGATATTACATTATAAGTCTGACAACCAGTCTTTCCAAGGGGTATCATATTACCCTGGGATGTGGAGGTGAGATAGGCAGTCCCGCCATGTAAAATACTGGTATTTCGCTGCATCCAATTTGACTGGAACACAAAACCAACATAGTTGGGACAAGTTTTTTTGTTGAGGTGACAGAACAACTTGTGGATTTTTTTTTCCTGGATTTAGTCGAGCTTCATTGTCTCAGTGCTTGTCTGGTGGTCGCCACTGTTTATTCTGGCTATCAAGGCAAGCAGTTGGTTTGGGTTGGGTCATAGTCACAGATTTTCAAATTAAACAAAAAAACATTAAGTACACACACATATTTATTTCAAAATATGGTAATGTCTGATTAGATTAATCTTAACATTGACACCAAGTCAGTTATATCATTTAAATTACATCTACTATTACTTCACTACTTACAGCCGTCGTCGCGGCGTCGTGAGAATAAAGTCTAACACCGATATTCTTAGTGACTAAATGCCCTTCCAGTATACATACAATATCACAACAAGACATTTATGCGAAAAAATAAAAATTTTGAGCAGAATTGGAAGTTGTTCTTTTTTAATGTGTTGGTAGGTACTTTGTCTTCCAGTTTCCCCAAAGTAATTGTAATGATTTTAGTAGATAGTTAATTTTAAATTAACTTGCAAAGTATATGTATAGGTACATGGGTCTGATTTTTCTGGATGGTAATAACAATTAATCACATTTAAATTATTCTATTGGTTTGACATTATAACAGATTGAGGAATGTGAATTGGTATATTTTTGCAGAATTAAGTCTCCTTGAGTTAAAGATATTATAGCTTTGAAAGTTTCATAAAACATAGTAAATAAATAAAATGTGATATAATTTATGCACCTTATAAATAGACTCTTACAGCTATGGTAGGTAGCATATTTGATCTTAGATCTTAGACTCAGATAGATTTTTGTTTGCAATTTTTTAGAAAAACTTTAGCGTATAAATATATTTTTATTCATTTGAACCCATAAAATAAAATTTAATATAATAAGTGGAAGAGACATCGACAAATCGATTTTCCAAAAAATTGTACACACGGCTACACATTCCAAGCTATACAAAACCAGTATAATCTGATCGTTCATTGTGCGAAAAGATCTAGTAAAGCGAGGCCAAGATTAACTGGTTTTGTATAGCTTGATGTGTAGCCGTGTGTATACTCTGGAATTTAATTCCAATCATAATGGTTATTTAAGAAAAACGGGCGCTCCATACAAACGTGCAGTTACTTAAGTAGATACACTGCTAAAATGTATGGAACAGCTTTTCCTTTTTTAACCGGTAACAATGTTATCCTAAAATCTTATTATTATCTTAACATGTCTATACTATTTCTTGCAACAATTATCATTTTGAAATACTTTACACACCTTTGGTTAATGTTACAAGATATTTATTTCAGAAGTCATAGTACAGGGTAGAAGAGACACCGACGCTAAAACGGTTACAACGTATCCTATATCTTCGATTAAATTAAAAAAAGATTTTAAACATTTTACAGAATGATGTACCGATGGTAACCGTTTTAGCATCGCTATCCCTTTTACTTTACATAGAAATATAAACAAAAATAACTAGTCAACTCTGTAACTTAAGTTTTACATGTCTATTTATATCATACAAAATTATATTGACATAACAGTTACATATATCTAAGTATTACAACAAAAATAAAGACATCACTGTCCAAAAGTCAAAAAATAAAGAAATTCTGATGAGTGAACATTCGATTTTTTGTGATCTTGTCAAGAAGTTTAAATTAATAACCCTCCCTTTGGGCTTCGCCGCAGTCGGGTAAAATTAACAGGCCACTCTTTTACGCTCCGAAAGGGACGAGATTCACGCATAGCCTTTACATATCTAGGGTTTATTAAAAGGAAAACGCCAGAGTAACCCGCGAAATTAAAATACTCGTTATTTTTTTACAATTTGTGTGACAAAAATAGGATTTTAGACCGTAACTCTTTTCTCACTGAGAATTAAAATCAACCCATTCTAATTAGATTCATGAAAAAGTATTTTTTTTTTAATTAAAAGGGTTAAATAATTCTGTTACTAAATAATATTAAGTTTAACGGTCGCTAATCATATTATAATCAACATACAACCTTACACTGACCTGCATATAGCAAAAATCGTAATTTTAATTTCGCGGCTACCCTGGCAGTATCAGACAGCATGGTGAGCCTTAGGACTTATATACTAGGAGACAAATGTAGAGGAAAACACAATCTATCTAGCGATCTTTACCTTCAAATATCTCGGTAACGTGACACTTTGGGGTACCGTGATAGTGGACATTTTTTTGTTCGTCTATATTATGTCCTCTATCCATACATACCACTTTCATCGTGAGCCGTGATTTCGAAAAGAAAAACAAAATGGCGGCCAGGTTGATATGCCACATGGTTCTAACCCCTTTGGTATACAAATAGTATATAACCTGGATTAACACATAGGATAGTTTTTATCTTCCCGTGGGATAATTTTCGAGTTGTAGCGGTCGGAGCCGCTGGCAGTTAGTTTATAATACTCATTTATTTTGGGCGTCTAACGGTTCCATAACTGGTAAGACATCTGTTTGCAATGAATCCCGGTTACTATCACCTAAAGGGACCCATACCAATGAGAAATTTGAACAAAAAACAAATAAAACAGATTTAAAAAAAAAACACAAAAAAGTGAAAAATAAACTTTAGAAGAAAAATCAGTTTCTGAAGTCGGTGACTTTTAGTTTGTTTGATTTCATTTTTTTGCCACCGACTTCAGAAACTGATTTTTCTTCTAAAGTTTATTTTTCACTTTTTTGTGTATTTTTTTTTTTGAAGTCGGTTTTCTTTTTGTTAAAAAGTTTTTATTTTTCACTTTTTAGTGGTTCACATGTTCATGGGTCAATGTGTGGACAATGTAGTTTTTTTTTGAGTTTTGTTGATTTTTCAAAAAACGCTTGTCCGATTTCGATAAAAAAAAATATGGGACCATTTCGGAAGTATACAATTCCAACAAAAAAAGAATTTTTCAAATCGGTTAGCAAGTGACGGAGTTATGCCCGAACAAACATAAAAAATATATATATATATATAAACATCCGAATTGAGAACCTCCTTCTTTTTTAGAAGTCGGTTAAAAACAGCAATAAATCAACCCTGGGCACAGAATACATAATAGTACTACGTACAGAAGGGACACTCTCTTCCCCGCGCTCATATTAAATACCGCACCTCACCCCGCAGTTCGTGGTATTCGTCGTCGCCACTTGAGCAATGGCTCGCGCTCGTATTAGTCGTCGTTCGGTTTTCGCGACGCAGACCGTTGCACTTTCCGCGCCATTTTTTAGGCTACGATAACCCTACTAGAGTTTACGCACACATTTGCACGTGCACGTCGTGCACAAACGTTATTTGTTTATGTAGTAGTAATAGGTAATTATTTTGCGGGCGTTGTATGGAGTGTCCGAGGTGTGCCCTGGGTGTGGGCATGAAGTTATAGATAAATAGGTGTGGGTCGCCAGCCGAGATGAGAGCAAAAAACGTTTCGTTTAAAAAAAACGACGATGACCACAGAGTCGAAGATGTCGTTCATACAGAATCATACAGGTGCCCATAAATAATGACATTATATTTTTTTAATAAAACTCTAATAAGCCACTAATTTACCTTTACAAAAATATATTTAATGTAAAAAACCGGTGTTACAGACGAATTCAACTACTTAATAAAATCAATTTTAGAGGCGCTCCACAGACAGGTATTTGGCCCTAAAAGTCGGGCGAAAGTCATTTTTTTTTGTTTTAGTTAGACGCCGGTTTTTATTATTCCTCGAAATACAATGGTATCCCCTCCTACCAATAGCGTGAACCCGACGCGCTAGAGCCTTTCCCCCACTCCATGAGCTCAGTCGGAAATTACCGTTCGCTTGCCGTGGTCGTGTAATTATTCGATCCGCTCAAATTTCATTATTTTCAAATATTTAATTTGTGGTGAAAAAGTCAATTTCTTTTGAATTTCTAATATGGATCTTACACAACCAGGTATGTACTTATTATTTTATTTAGTTTTGTTATGAAAAGAGGGAGTTTTCGTACCTTTAGCTCCATTAGTAACTAATTCTTAAAAAGTCCTATAAAATACGCATTTCAAAAAATCTTTAAGTGTTTTAAAGTATTTCTGAGCATTTCTGAGTAAAAATTTATATGGGGTGTTTTAGAATAGACTCTATAGTATTCGAAAATACGTAAAACAGCCACCCTAACGCACCCCTCCATTTTTGGCAATTTTTTTGCACTTGGACTAAAAAAACCACGTGTTGTTTTTTTTAATTAGTTTATTTTGTTTCCAGGCTCTTCTGGGATACGGGTATTAACTAGAAACGATTTACTAACTATCATGGACCGCTCCAATGCTTCAACTTTCAATGAAAAGTTGGAATTTATGGAGTTGGAACTTCTCCGTCAATACTCTGAAGATGACCCAAATATTGCCGATGTAAAGCACAAGTTGTCAATTATACGTCACGAATTCAAGCAGAAATGGTCAGCTGCCCGCAATACCAAAGCCAGATTCCTAGAAGCGAACAAAGAATGGCTAAGGGGCACCATATCGCTACCAAAAGCAGGTACCTATTTACGTTAACAATTCTTTAATAATAATATATAAATAATTATTATATTTCATGGAATTTTATCAGTGACTAAAGGTTTTGTTATAGTATTAAAACCAGGTAGACCTCAAAAGTCGTTTTCAGACTTATGTGAAAGGAATAAAAGGCGAAAAACTGAAAATCTTCGAACATCTGACTTAAATGTGCTGGCATACGCAACACAAATGAAATTGCGAGAAACTGGCGAAGTCGAAGCATCAAAAATCGTAAAGATCCTTACCAGAAGCCCCCGGAAAGCAAAAAAATATGCAGCAGCGATAAAAGAACAAGCAGCTGAACAAGAAAAAGAAGTTTCAACGAAATTGGCACACCTTCGTTCACTGTTTATGTTTGTTGAAGCTGGGCTTACCCAGGCCCAATATGAAGTGGTTCGAGACACGAATCCAGGCTTTTACCCATGCTATTCTATTCTAAAGAAGTTGAAGAAAGAATGTTACCCCGAAATCCACAGCATAACTGAGACCTGTGCGGAAGTAAGGGTACAAAGCTTAATGGATCACACCATCAAGCGATTATTATTGCATCTTGGTGAGGAGGTCTGGAGCAACTGACTGAATCTGAAAAGCAGTCCTTTCTGCTCATCAGCAAATGGGGCTGTGACGGATCTCAGCAGATTCAATATAAAATGAAATTTGCAAATGAGACTGATTCCGACGCCAACATTTTTCAAAGTTCTGTCGTTCCACTCCAACTAGTCTATGGAACGGAAAGAAAAATTATATGGCAAAACCCAACTCCGTCATCACCACGATATTGCAGACCAATACGCATACGATTTGTGAAAGAAAACACTGACGTGACTAATGAGGAAATTGAGTACGTAGAAAATCAAATAAAAGAACTGAGCAAGACTAAGATCGACGACATATCCGTCAAACATAAAATAGTTTTTACCATGGTGGACGGCAAAGTATGTAACGCAGCAACCCATACCATACCAAGTCAACCATGAGATGTTACATATGTGGCGCCATATCCTCCGATTTCAACGACCTTACCAAAGAAAGGCCCTGCAATACGGAAAACATGCGATTTGGTCTATCTTTGCTGCACGCTCGAATAAGATTTTTCGAGAGCATACTGCATGTAGCTTATAAATTACCAGTAATGAAGTAGAGGGCTCGCCTGACTGCCGAAGAGAAGAAACTAGTGGAGACACGAAAAAAAGAAATCCAAACCAAGTTTCGTGAACAACTAGGATTACTAGTAGATATTCCAAAGATTTTTCGATGAATACGAGAAAGCTGCAGAAATAACTGGGATTGACCAGAATTTAATCTACCGATTAAAAGTCATCCTAGACACCATGTGCTGCGGGATAAAAATTAACATCCAAAAATTCGAAATTTACTGCAAAGAAACTGCTGAATTGTACGTTTCTTTGTACAAGTTTCATCCAATGTCGCCGACATTACATAAGGTGTTGAGTCATGGAGCAGCCGTGATAAAGGAGGCGATTCTGCCAATCGGGCAACTGTCTGAAGAAGCTGCAGAAGCCCGCAATAAGCACATCCGAGCGTTTCGGCTAAACTACGCCCGAAAATTTTCGAGAGTAGCCTGCAACACAGACGTTTTAAATAGGTTGCTCTTGACATCAGACCCCTTGCTGACGGGAATGAGGAACGCTAAACATAAAAGAAAGAGTCCTCTTTCAGCGGATACCATGAATCTTTTGGAGGAAAATGATATTTGCAATATTAGTATTGAAAATGACTCTGAAGATGATGAAAATTAGAAATTAAATTTGTTAAGAATAATGTATGCCTTTTTTTTTACTCTATTATGCCTCAAAATAGAACGAAATACTTTAATTATACTATAAAACGCAAAAAATATTTTTGTCCGACTTTTAGGGCCAAATACCTGTCTGTGCGCTCCCTTAAACAGAGCCATCTATCGGCAACTAAGGAACTAGTTATCGTTTAGATAGTTATTGAGTGCTTCGTTTCGTATTCAGAAACGCAGTGACAGTTGACCGTCGATTAACTTAAGCTTAACGTTATTGAACCTATAGTTAGTGGGAAGTTATACGAGGACTTCAGCAACCGGGCATTAGTTTTGTTCCTGATGCATAATCTAGTACTATTATTGATCGAAGCGTTTGGACGTACGAATTCGAGTTGATCGGATGACTATTGAGTTTGATAGTTCAATAGGGTAGTTGAAAAAAAAATCGAATTAGTCTGTCAGATAGATTTTCAAAAAATAATGGACATTAATTTTTTCATTTTTCACGTAAACCAAAGATTAAACGATACAGTGCTTCGAAAAGCCGTGCCAAGCCATGTGACGTCACAAGGTTAGTACATTTTTTACCCACAAAGTGACGTCACAAGCCCTTACTCATGATCTTTGACACGTTTTATTTTCGTAAATTTTTATTTAATTTGATAAAACTAAAAACACGTATCCAATATTTTTCGATAATCTAACAGACGGACTCATTAGATTTCTTTGGTGAAATACCCAATTTGCTGTCGGCATGATGACCTTAGCTTGGAGGTGGTGATAACCACACAGAAGAGATGTCTCCTCTGTGTGGTTGTCTCCTCCATCTGTTCCCTTAGTCGGTTTTTACGACACCCACGGGATGAGAGGGGGTGGATCTATTCTATTGCCCGGATACCACACGGGAAATGTCTCTTCACCAAAATATGGCTTAATCCCATTTAACAATATATAAAAAAAAAAATTGAGGAAATAATTCAAATACTTATATTTTTAAATTCAACGCAATCAAAAACAGATACTTTTCAACGCATTCTGATAAATCTCACGTAAGATTAGGGGCTCGTTTACGGAGACGTGGGGCGTTGCGCGGAGCGTGCAGAATGCTCTTTTCGTGCTTTTTTATTAATTTACTGAGAGACGAGTCCACCGCAACAAACGCTGCATTTTAACTTTTTCATACATTGCCATGCGTTTACGTCCAGGCGGGGCGTCACGCGCCGCGTGACGCCCCGCCTGGACGTAAACGTGCACTAGGGCAAGACGGTATACGTCAAATCTCAACGAGGGAGGTCAAAATACGCCAAAATTCGCTCTGGGCAACCGCGCTAGTTTCAACGTCACTAGCCTATCATGTTCCCACTGTACCAATATTAATGAATATAAATATTGGTATTGGCACCATAACAGTATTTATTCGAATAAGCTTTCTTAAATTACCCTTTGCAACTAAAACTTCGTTGACATACATTAGAAATGCAAGGTTTCCCGCAGTGATCCCATACACCAGGAAGTGGTACACACACAGAAGCAAGCTGTGGATGCATTCGAATATGTTTTTTAAAACCTCCTTTGCCATCTAAACTACGTCTCCGTATGGATAGAAATATGGCAATTCTAAAAACTGGCAAAAAAACTCCGTCGACAGATTTGTAAGGTTTTCACCAGTGTTTAAGGCTCCTTCCACGAAATCATCTCATTTTGATCAATTTTGATCGATTCGTGTGGGAAATCTATGAAGAATTTGAAGCTTCCTTTTGGCTATTATAAGAGACGAGTTCTTTATCTGGTGAATAGTGAACAAGAATTTTCAAAATAATGTTTATATTAATGGCAATCACCCGTATTCAAAAGCCCTTTTCCGCAAAAATATCGATCGAGTTACGTTTGGCTTAGCCGAACATAACACTACAAACGATTCTAAACATTAAAAAAAATATAAATAACATCACCATATGGTCTACTGGTGTACCAAGGAGTCACATTTTCGACTTCAATACAAAAAATAGTAGAAAAAAAATGTTAAAACATCGCAATTTTTACAAAATGTCTCGACAACTAAGATTTTTTTTCTATACCTTAGAATCACTTTAGAGAAAATTCAAAAACTACGTATTAATTTTAAGGTAACCTTCTAATAGAATCGTATTTTTATTTTATCAATAAACTATAATTTCATTTCGTAAATTGAATCCAAAGTTAACTATATTATCGACCGCGCAAACTCTATCTCGCCAGTACGAATCGGCCACTGCCAAAGGACGGACGTATCGCTTTGTGTCACAAACGCTCCCGTGTTTTTCGTAAACATATTTTCGAGATTGTAAGCCGATTACCACAATTTGATACACTTATTAATTTTGATCAAACATGTTTTTTTTGCTAGTTTGTAAAGATTGCTAAAATTTTTTTCATCTTCAAATCGAAGTCGAATTTCAAGATCGATTGTTATTGTCGATTGTACTTCGATATATATTTTTAACCGACCTCCAAAAAAGAGGAGGTTCTCTATTCGTGTTTGTATGTCCGCGAATATCTCCGTCAATGGGGAACACAAAAGGGTCAGAATATTCGTATCAAATACACCTAAAATCGAAGTGTAGAACGTGTACATTACATTAGTTTTTGTTTTACTTCGATACATGCAGTATTTCCGAAGTTATAACGCCGAGAAGTTTAAGTATTTTTTTGAATTTCCGAGATTACGCGCGCTCGTACTAATACGTCACAGCCCTGTTCAGCCCGCGACCGCGTCACTGCGCGGCACTTAGTCCGGTGCGTTGACCATAATAAATTAGGCGCGTCTCGTTTTATTTTGTTTCGATCGTCTTCGTTTTCCTATTATGTACTTATACAAACACATACATACATAAACTCACGCCCTTTTCCCATGGGGATAGGCAGAAACCACAGATCGCCACTTGCTTCGATCCTTACCTAATACATAGGTACTCCTTTTGCCTCGTCGTTGTCGTCGTACTTATAGTGTCCTTGTATTTCAAAGTAATAATAATATTATCCTTTATATCCGATTACACTAAAGTGAAACGTGTTGTTTAGAATGGAAGGTTTTCTAATATGTCAGTCGAACAATCTGCCAAGAGTGGATAGTTTGATGGTGACTTGGTGACACAATATGTCATGAAAAATCAGGATTTTATGGCTGCTGAAAATCGTGGAATAACGATGAAAAGGTATATAGGAATGTTCTAAGTAAGCATTACCTACTCCTGGGTAGGTATTTGTTCAAACTTAAACCTAACTGAAAGTGTGTCTTTCATTTAGTTAGTAGGTACCTATAGGTAGGTACTCGCAATCAACATCTCGAATCTCGAGGTTGTTGATGATTATTTTATGTTTTATTAGTAGGTATAAACTAAAAGAAAAAGTCACTATTTACCTATTTAACTCTTTCAGGGTCAGTGGTTAGCTACGCTAACCATATATTTCGTATTTTTATTCTTTAAATTCCGTCCATCTAGCGATTATTTCTTGAACTATCATAGAAATACACCTTACGCTCGATTTAGTTTAGGCAGTAAGTGGCGCCGATAATCGTTTGTGTCTGTATTATTCGTTTGAACAAAATTCGTTGAGAGTGTTTTTGTAACGTGCTCGGAAAAAACATTAAAAAATAAGGTGAGTCTATTATTTTTATGACTATGATTGTTTTATTAGACGTATTTAGACATCTTTATCATGTATTTAATAAACAATGTACGTAATTTTGCATTCTAATGTAATTATGATACTCATAATTAGGTGGTTATAGTAGCTAACCAGCGCGCAGATAGAATGTTTTATTTGTTCGTATAGATGTGACATTGTTTTTTTTGTATATCTCAGAATGTTTCGTGTGTTAGCTGACGGGGATATTGAAAACTGTCTGGAGGAGATACCCTCCGATGACGACAGTTGCTGCAGTGCGGAATCGGACCAGGAAACTCATGATGCACAACTACCTACCATGCTATTGGGTGATGTCGTAGGGGAACATCTGCACACTTACATTTTTGATGAAGAAGATAATGAACCCTTGTCAAGTTTCCGTTCTACTCTGCCTCCGGAGGTTACCACTCCTGTAGCGGAAGAGAGCAGCTCCAACAGTCTTCAAACAAGAGCGCCAAAGTGGAAGAAGAACTACTCACTTTCCCCACTTGGTGAGTTTACTGAAGATGTGGGTGTACCAGCACATATACTAGAGTTGGAAAGTATTACATCCCTCGCAATATTTCGCATGTTTTGATCAGACGATTTGCAAGAAATTATAAGCTTTCAAACCAACCTTTATGCTACCCAATTCGGAAAAGCTTATACTCCCACTACGCCTGAATAAATCGATGTGTTTGTTGCTTTGAACTTGGTTATGGGTAGACAGCCCACGCAGTTCAGGAGCGCTTTCTTCAGGTCCCGCCATAATAAAACGGCATAAGCCAACAGTGGCTGATGAGATCCGCCTTGAAAGCAATCGCCATCAGCCGGAGCGAAGCACATCAAGGAGATGCGCCAAATGCAGTACCAGTAATACTCCAGTACGTACGGTTTGGAAATGCAAAACCTGCAACGTTCCACTATGTTTGCGTAAAGGAAAGTCCTGCTTCCAAGATTTTCATAAGAAGTGAAATAAAAATTTGGTCCTAAGTGTTTTCATGTTTTTTTTTTAGCCTGTAGCTTTTTGTTCTACAGCGGCGGTGGTTACCGTAGCTAACCATGTGATTCCTCAAAAGCCTTCACTCAGATATTTTTTTGAACCATGTTTTCAGTAATGTTTATCCTAAATACAACTAGAAAAAACATAAAAACATGTATATTGTAACTTATGTGAAAGTGCCCCTGAAAGAGTTAAAGAATGTAGTAAGTCTTAGTAGGTATTTACGTAGTTACCAGTTTTGTAAGTAGGCAAATACCTACCATTATTATAGTTTTATAGGTAGGTACTAAACCAGATATTATTGATTACTTATTTTTTTTTTTTTTTTAAAACGTTGCCCCACACTAGGAATTTCTTCTGTATCGTGGTTGCGTTTACAAACATTTAAACTCACATACTTATACAAATACCCAGACCCGAAACAACTATCTGCAGGCCTTACAAATATTTGTTCCGTGCGGGAATCGAACCCGCGACACGCAGCGCAGCAGTCCAATCGCTCAGCCACTGCGCCAACCGTGCCGTCCAAAATGAAAAGAAAATAAAATCGAAATGGTCTTCACAGCAGTGCGCTTTAGTTTTAGGACCTATTGAATCAACTCTTTTTACGGGTGTCATCCACTTTTTCTTCATTTTTTGGGTCCTCAAGCACATAAAAAAAGAGTTTATCAGGTGTTTAAACTGTTGAATCGAAGGTGATTGAAGCACCGAGGCACAATACAGTATTTTTTTCAATTTTTACCACAGAGAACTTTATAATTTTGATTTTTACTGCGCACGGGCGTGCAAACGAGAGCGTGGTTGTGGGAGTTGTGACGTCATCGGGTAGTGAGCGCCCGCCCGCGTTTTTAAAAACCTTCGGGCGGAAATACGCACTTTGATCGTAAATATCTCAGTCATTTTTTAAGATATGAAAAAAGTAAAAACACAGTTCTTCTTGTAATTTTTTGTAGATTTATTTGGTGTGTAAAGTAAAAAACGTTTGTCAGACCCATTGTGGACTGATTTTCAAAATTCTTTTTGTCTTGGAAAGGGTATACTCCCGAGGTGGTCCCATTGTCACCAAGTCAGTTTCTGATGATGGGAGCTCTGAGAAATTGAGGGCAACCCTCGAATGTCATAGGCGCACATAACGTTTTCCATACATTTTCAGAAGCTGTTCAAGTATTTGCGTCTGATAATCATAATTTCATGAGGCTGCGCTGATGACGGAAGGTGCAACTCCTCAACGGTCAGGACTTGAAAGAAAATTCTTTCAAAATTATACGTACTTATGGATCGATAGTTGTATTCTTTCAGGCTATTAGGTTGAACTGATGATAGACGGTACATCTCATTAACCGACTTAAAAAAAAAGGAGGTTCTCAATTCGTCGGCTAGGAAAATTTTAGGTTTTTCCGTCATGGGTGTCGTTTTCATGGTTTTTGGGGTCGCTGATTACGAAAATGAGGTCAAAATGGAAATTCAAGATGGCGGTCAGGATTTTTTTTGGTTTTCCGTCATGGGTGTCGTTTTCATGTTTTTTGGGGTCGCTGATTACGAAAATAAGGTTAAAATGAAAATTCAAGATGGCGGCCAGGAAAATTTTTGGTTTTTCCGTCATGGGTGTCGTTTTCATGGTTTTTGGGGTCGCTGATTACGAAAATGAGGTCAAAATGAAAATTCAAGATGGCGGCCAGGAAAAATTTTGGTTTTTCCGTCATGGGTGTCGTTTTCATGGTTTTCGGGGTCGCTGATTACGAAAATGAAGCCAAAATGAAAATTCAAGATGGCGGCCAGGAAAAATTTTGGTTTTTCCGTCATGGGTGTCGTTTTCATGGTTTTCGGGGTCGCTGATTACGAAAATGAGCTCAAAATTTAGTAATACATAAAATGGGTTTGTTAAATATGAAATCGAAATAAATATTAATAAGTTATACTAGACAAAATGTAAAATAACTGTCATGAAAAGGAAAAACATGGAATTATAGGCATTGTAATTCAAATAGTCCGTTTTCATGACAGTTATTTTACATTTTGTCTAGTATAACTTATTAATATTTATTTCGATTTCATATTTAACAAACCCATTTTATGTATTACTAAATTTTGAGCTCATTTTCGTAATCAGCGACCCCGAAAACCATGAAAACGACACCCATGACGGAAAAACTAAAAATTTCGTCAGCGTCATCTTAGATTTTCATTTTGACCTTATTTTCGTAGTCGGTGACCCCAAAAACCATGAAAACGACACCCATGACGGAAAAACCAAAAATTTTCCTAGCCGCCATCTTAGATTTTCATTTTGGCTTCATTTTCGTTATCAGCGACCCCGAAAACCATGAAAACGACACCCATGACGGAAAAACCAAAAATTTTCCTGGCCGCCATCTTGAATTTTTATTTTGACCTCATTTTCGTAATCAGCGACCCCAAAAACCATCAAAACGACACCCATGACGGAAAAACCAAAAATTTTCTTGGCCGCGGCCATCTTGAATTTTCATTTTGACCTCATTTTCGTAATCAGCGACCCCAAAAACTATGAAAACGACACCAATGACGGAAAAACCAAAAAAAATCCTGACCGCCATCTTGAATTTTCATTTTGACCTCATTTTCGTAATCAGCTACCCCAAAAACCATGAAAACAACACTTATGACGGAAAAACCAAAAAAAATCCTGACCGCCATCTTGGATTTTCATTTTGACCTCATTTTCGTAATCAGCGACCCCTATAGCCATGAAAACGACACCCATGACGAAAAATCAAAAATTTTCGTCGGCGCCATCTTGATTTTCATTTTGACCTCATTTTCGTAATCAGCGACCCCAAAAACCATGAAAACGACACCCATGACGGAGAAACCTAAAATTTTCCTAGCCGACGAATTGAGAACCTCCTTTTTTTTAAGTCGGTTAATGAGATTTACCGTCTATCATCAGTTCAACCTAATAGCCTGAAAGAATACAACTATCGATCCATAAGTACGTGTAATTTTGAAGGAATTTTCTTTTAAGTCCTGACCGTTGAGGAGTTGCACCTTCCGTCATCAGCGCAGCCTCATGAAATTATGATTATCAGACGCAAATACTTGAACAGCTTCTGAAAATGTATGGAAAACGTTATGTGCGCCTATGACATTCGAGGGTTGCCCTCAATTTCTCAGAGCTCCCATCATCAGAAACTGACTTGGTGACAATGGGACCACCTTGGGAGTATACCTTTTCAAACAAAAAAATAATTTTGAAAATCGGTCCACACTTGTCGGAGATATGCGCGGACACACATAAAAAAAAACATACGAATAGAGAACCTACTTCCTTTTTAGAAGTCGGTTAAAAAGAGACGGAAACATTATTTATTTTTGACGTGTTAAAGTGCTTTCACAACCAATTTACAGCAAATATTAAAATCTGTGATTAAAATAGATATCATAATTTTTGATTTTAATTCATCTAACACCAAATTGAACCATTTTTATGTTGATTGATATACTGTACCTATACACAACACACATTCCAGACTTTTTTTCAAAGCCGTACGCGTGTACTTACTTACTATAAAATTATGTCACCTAAAATAATAATCGTCTAAATGATCAAATTTTTCAACCGTAGTTCAACGCTCGAAATGCCCGTGTGTGCGTTCGTCGGTGTTATCGCTGCACACAAACATAGAAATTGCCTAAAGTTCCGCAAGTCTTGTCTGTACAAGGCCTCTTAAACGAATATGTTTTGTAAATCCATTTTTAGCATAAAAACTACGTCTCCGAATGATTAGGAGTATGACTGTACCAAGAATTTTAGCAACCAAAACCACGCTTGCAAATATGTCTTTTGGCTTAAACCAACAGATTTGTAAGGTTTTCACCAGTGTGTATACGAATATGTTTTGTTAACTTGTCTCCGATTGGACAGTGGAGTGAAGAGACAGGAGTAACAAAAAATGTTAATTCTAGAGCAACTAGACCACTAGCCAAGAATGTTGGTTCAGGAGAAACTAGACCACTAGCCAAAAATGGTGGTTCAAAACCAAGTAGACCACTGGGCAAAAATGTTGGTTCTAGACCAACCAGACCAGTAGCCAAGAATGTTGTTTCTTGAGCAACTAGACCAATAGGCAAGACTGTTGACTAGACCAACTAGACCAGTAGCCAAACAGTTGGTTGAGATCACCAACATTTAATGAATATAAAAAATGGGATTGTCACCAAACGAGTGTGTATTCGAATGTGTTTCGTTAACCTCTCTGATCCCGGGCGTAACAAAAACGGTACGGAGGGTGCAAGCTAACTTAAATCTTATTTTAAGAACTCGTCACTCGAAACGCATCACGTATGGAACTAAACAGAAGAAACATGAATTTGTTTTACTTCAAAACATAAGGGAAGTTCTTCTTCCAATCGCCGATATGCCTGATCGCATGCAGGGGTTGGAGATGAACCTTCATCCGCTGCTGCGGTACAGGCTGGAAGACGGAGAATACCTGGACATGAGGTGAGTAGATACTTGGTCTTTTCGTTTTCAATTTGAAACTGAAGACGCAACAAGACGAAGCATTTTAGCAAAGTTTTTCACCAGTGTGTATTCGAATATGTTTTGTTACGACAATTTCCGAGAGATCGGAAAAAGTGGTACAGGCCAAAAATTTTGGTTCAACAGAAACTAGACCACTAGCCAAAAATGTTGGTTCTAGACCAACTAGACCAGTAGCCAAACAGTTGGTTCAAGAGCAGAGATCGAGGGGAGACAGCGGGCTGAGGGGCGAGCCACGAGCGCAGGCGACGCCGCGCCGCCCAACACTCCGTCAACGACGACCGACCGCGTCTAACGTCATAGTTTTAAGAATTTTAGTTCAAAAATATAGACATCACCAGTAGCCAAAAATGTTAGTTCTAGACCAACTAAACCAGTAGCCAAAAATGTTTGTTCTAGAGCAACTAGACCACTGGCCAAAAATGTTGGTTCTTGACCAACCAGACCAGTAGCCAAGAATGTTGTTTCTAGAGCAACTAGACCACTAGCCAAGAATGTTGGTTCAAGAGAAACTAGACCACTAGCCAAAAATGTTGGTTCTAGAACAACTTGACTACTGGCCAAAAATGTTGGTTCTAGACCAACCAGACCGTAGCCAAGAATGTTGTTTCTAGAGCAACTTAGACCACTAGCCAAGAATGTTGGTTCAGGAGAAACTAGACCACTAGCCAAAAATGGTGGTTCAAAACCAAGTAGACCACTGGGCAAAAATGTTGGTTCTAGACCAACCAGACCAGTAGCCAAGAATGTTGTTTCTTGAGCAACTAGACCAATAGCCAAGACTGTTGACTAGACCAACTAGACCAGTAGCCAAAAAGTTGGTTGAGATCAACATTTAATGAATATAAAAAATGGGATTGTCACCAAACGAGTGTGTTTTCGAATGTGTTTCGTTAACCTCTCTGATCCCGGGCGTAACAAAAACGGTACGGGGGGTGCAAGCTAACTTAAATCTTATTTTAAGATCTCGTCACTCGAAACGCATCACATATGGAACTAAACAGAAGAAACATGAATTTGTTTTACTTCAAAACATAAGGGAAGTTCTTCTTCCAATCGCGGCATATGCCTGATCGCATGCAGGGGTTGGAGATGAACCTTCATCCGCTGCTGCGGTACAGGCTGGAAGACGGAGAATACCTGGACATGAGGTGAGTAGATACTTGGGTCTTTTCGTTTTCAATTTGAAACTGAAGACGCAACAAGACGAAGCATTTTAGCAAAGTTTTTCACCAGTGTGTATTCGAATATGTTTTGTTACGACAATTTCCGAGAGATCGGAAAAAGTGGTACAGGCCAAAAATTTTGGTTCAACAGAAACTAGACCACTAGCCAAAAATGTTGGTTCTAGAGCAACTAGACCACTAGCCAAAAATGTTGGTTCTAGACCAACTAGACCAGTAGCCAAACAGTTGGTTCAAGAGCAGAGATCGAGGGGAGACAGCGGGCTGAGGGGCGAGCCACGAGCGCAGGCGACGCCGCGCCGCCCAACACTACGTCAACGACGACCGACCGCGTCTAACGTCAAAGTTTTAAGAATTTTAGTTCAAAAATATAGACATCACCACTAATCACCAGTAGCCAAAAATGTTAGTTCTAGACCAACTAAACCAGTAGCCAAAAATGTTTGTTCTAGAGCAACTAGACCACTGGCCAAAAATGTTGGTTCTTGACCAACCAGACCAGTAGCCAAGAATGTTGTTTCTAGAGCAACTAGACCACTAGCCAAGAATGTTGGTTCAAGAGAAACTAGACCACTAGCCATAAATGTTGGTTCTAGAACAACTAGACTACTGGCCAAAAATGTTGGTTCTAGACCAACCAGACCGTAGCCAAGAATGTTGTTTCTAGAGCAACTAGACCACTAGCCAAGAATGTTGGTTCAGGAGAAACTAGACCACTAGCCAAAAATGTTGGTTCTAGAGCAACTAGACCACTAGCCAAAAATGTTGGTTCTAGACCAACTAGACCAGTAGCCAAACAGTTGGTTCAAGAGCAGAGATCGAGGGGAGACAGCGGGCTGAGGGGCGAGCCACGAGCGCAGGCGACGCCGCGCCGCCCAACACTACGTCAACGACGACCGACCGCGTCTAACGTCAAAGTTTTAAGAATTTTAGTTCAAAAATATAGACATCACCACTAATCACCAGTAGCCAAAAATGTTAGTTCTAGACCAACTAAACCAGTAGCCAAAAATGTTTGTTCTAGAGCAACTAGACCACTGGCCAAAAATGTTGGTTCTTGACCAACCAGACCAGTAGCCAAGAATGTTGTTTCTAGAGCAACTAGACCACTAGCCAAGAATGTTGGTTCAAGAGAAACTAGACCACTAGCCAAAAATGTTGGTTCTAGAACAACTAGACTACTGGCCAAAAATGTTGGTTCTAGACCAACCAGACCGTAGCCAAGAATGTTGTTTCTAGAGCAACTAGACCACTAGCCAAGAATGTTGGTTCAGGAGAAACTAGACCACTAGCCAAAAATGGTGGTTCAAAACTTTAGATCTTACACTTACTTTAACGAACTTTTAACTTTAGATAGAAGAGTTACAAAAGACGATAAAGAGTCAAAAAACACAGAGGACCATCCAGAAAGAACCAAAGTCAAGACCCCCTCTGTCAGGGAATGTTTCCCCAGAGCTTGCGGAACCCAACATTCGCCCACCAAAGGATCAAGAGTGTACCTCAGTGAGCTCAAAAGGACAGAAAAAACTATCTCAACTATTTAACAGACAAACATGCTCAACTCGATTAGAATATTCAAGAGAGTCATCCCGAAAGGGCCAAAAAAGTATACGTATTAGTGGAAGAATAAATGCGGGGAACGATCGAGGACAACAGGTACAACCTAACAGTAGAAGCCAGGAAACATTACAGACCATAAAGAATATCCTTGAAGAAGACTGAGAAAATCATGCTCATTATCAATTCAACTAGAGGTAGCTAAGTCTAAGTAAAATATGTGATTTTAAAGTGCCATTATACTACAAGAGTTACTGACATATATCTAAGTACTTAGTATTAAACTACATTAATTAATAAGTGCGGAAGGGAAAGCTAACATATTGTTGGATATTATTCGGTTACTTAAGCTGATTTTTTACTGTACGCAAATGTGAAATATATTAATAAAAAAAACCAAGTAGACCACTGGGCAAAAATGTTGGTTCTAGACCAACCAGACCAGTAGCCAAGAATGTTGTTTCTTGAGCAACTAGACCAAGAGCCAAGACTGTTGACTAGACCAACTAGACCAGTAGCCAAAAAGTTGGTTGAGATCACCAACATTTAATGAATATAAAAAATGGGATTGTCACCAAACGAGTGTGTATTCGAATGTGTTTCGTTAACCTCTCTGATCCCGGACGTAACAAAAACGGTACGGGGGGTGCAAGCTAACTTAAATCTTATTTTAAGAACTCGTCACTCGAAACGCTTCACGTATGGAACTAAACAGAAGAAACATGAATTTGTTTTACTTCAAAACATAAGGGAAGTTCTTCTTCCAATCGCCGATATGCCTGATCGCATGCAGGGGTTGGAGATGAACCTTCATCCGCTGCTGCGGTACAGGCTGGAAGACGGAGAATACCTGGACATGAGGTGAGTAGATACTTGGTCTTTTCGTTTTCAATTTGAAACTGAAGACGCAACAAGACGAAGCATTTTAGCAAAGTTTTTCACCAGTGTGTATTCGAATATGTTTTGTTACGACAATTTCCAAAAATGCTACTAGTGGCTACTTCGCTGCCTGCCGTTGGAGCGAACGGACGTGTGCAAACCTGCGCTCGCGTATTTTCTATTCTTTTTCGCTATTGGTCCGCGTCGTTTATCGGTGGCTCCTTGTCTCGCACGGGGAGTTCTCCATAAGCGGCCGCGGCCATCTTGCGTTTAAAGCGAGACACAGTTGTTGTGGGCAGTGCCCAGTCGGTGTGCGAAAGAGACGCGAAGTGTTGTGCGATAGTGACGTTATAGGTGATAGTGACACAGTGGTGACAGTGACACAGTGGTGACCGTGAGTGACGGTTGTTTTGTTGGCGTTGGGTTTGACATTTGCTTTTATTATATTTTTGTCTTGTCTATTTTATCGTGCTGTCAATGTCTGGTTGACGTTGACGTGTGACACTTACTTTTATGTTGTTTTGTTTTGACTGTATCGTGCTGTCATTGTCGTTTTGACATTGACATTTTCATTCGACGTTGACGTTTGGTTGTCGCCGACGTTTGTGTCATTACGTTTAGTTGCTACTCATTTAGTTATTATATTGGTTTCGGCTGTGTACACTAGACTTTTGACTCTTTGTGTTTGTATGGTAAGTCTATGGCCTACCTAGACTTTTTTATATAGCGCGTAATACACGAACGGGTACTGGTGTATTCGGGATGGCGGAAGCCAACCCGCCGGCGACCGCGGACGCGGACGTGGACGCCGAGCGCCGTGAAAAGGCGCTCATTGACGCGGCAACTCTGGCCAAGCAGGAGGAGCTACAGGTGTTGGAGGAACTGCGGCGAGATGGCGGCGGAGTTTTTACGCCGCGCGCGTCGATTGTGCGCACCCCCCCGCAGGCGTTCTCGGCGGTAAATATAATGGACGAGTACCCGCCGCGCACTGAGATGCCTATGTTGCCACAGATGGGCGAGAAGCGCCACCTGGGATCGCCGGAAGAAGTGCAGGAGGCAATCCGCCGCAGGCTGGCCAAGAAGAAAGAGGTTCCACCCGTTGGTGGCATCTTGACCACGGAGCCGGTGCTCCCATCAGGCGCCCAACCGGTGTCGAACGATTTGGTCGACTCTCTGGCGACGGCGGCGGTCGAGACCTTGGCGGGACTGGCGACCAACAGCACCAGAGGTGTAATGGAGGCGGTGCGCAGCAAGACCTCCAAACTAAACAAAGACGAGATGGCAGCGATTGGCGCCCACATGGAGAGGCTGGGTGCAGTCGTCACCCACCTTGCCCTGCGCCTGGCTGCCGCGGAGAGCCGGGCAAAGCAGCCCCAGGCGAGGGTAGGTGAGGGCGAGCAGCGGGAGCCAGCGGTCTCTTATGCGTCGAAACTTAAGCTGGCGAGGAACGAGGAGTCGGTGAGTATCCGGTCAACCCCTGGCCCGGTCCTCGCCTTTTACCCAGCGGCCGAAAATGAGGCCATCAAGACGGCGGAGGAAACAAAAACGGAGCTGAAGAAATTCGTTGATCCGGCAAAGCTGTGGGTGCAGGTCACGAAGGTGAGAAAGGTGGGCAACGCTGGCGTATTGGTCCAGACGACCAATGACGCGGCGGCCACCAGACTCCGGGCGGCGATACCTCCGACGCTCAGGGTGACGGAGCCCAAAAGGAAGCTGCCGCTGGTGTGCCTCAATAGGCTGGACGGGGACCCGTCCTTTGGACAGGTGCTCGCGGATTTGCACGAGCAAAATTTTAAGGAAGACCAGAAGTGGCCACTCGCGCGCATCCAGGAGGCAACTGGCGCCTTCAAGAAGAACCGGTCGCGTGGATCGGCCCAGGCTACTGCCGTAGTGTTTGCGTGCACAGCCGAACTGTGCGAGGCCCTTCTTGCAAAAGGACGGGTGTATATTGGCTGGCAGGCGGTCGAAGCCATGGACTACGTAGACATAACATGCTGCAACAAGTGCCAACAGTACGGTCACCCTGAGCGCTCATGTCGATCGGCGGACACCATTTGTTCGCGTTGCGGCGCTAGCGGCCACCGCGGAGAGGAGTGCACGTCGAGTGCCACATGCTGCGCGACCTGCAAGCATTTTGGCAGGAAGGAGGCGGCGAGCCACAGGACCGCCTCCAGGGATTGCCCGGCGAGGACACATGCAATCGAAAGGAGCGTGGCCATGACCCAATATGTATAGACGGCCACTGAGAGTTGGGCAGCTCAACCTCGCCGGGTCGGCGCTCGCGACGCGGGAGCTCCCTGCGGTGTGCCGGGAGCTAAACCTAGATGTGGTGCTGCTGCAAGAGCAGTACGCGCAGGCCGCTGAAGACATCATACAGCACGGACTGTCGTCCAAATCTGGGGCCCTGTTACATCGGCGCGGTGCGGCTTGCGCGGTGCTCCACCACCTCAGCACCGACCACTGCCTGGTGCTGCATCTCGAGGACTGGGACTTGCACATGGTCTCGGCCTGTTGCACTAGCCAAAAATGTTGGTTCTAGAGCAACTAGACCACTAGCCAAAAATGTTGGTTCTAGAGCAACTAGACCACTGGCCAAAAATGTTAATTCTAGACCAACTAGACCAGTAGCCAAACAGTTGGTTCAAGAGCAGAGATCGAGGGGAGACAGCGGGCTGAGGGGCGAGCCACGAGCGCAGGCGACGCCGCGTCGCCCAATACTCCGCCAACGACGACCAACCGCGTCTAACGTCATAGTATATTTAAAATGTTACTTACGGGATATCTCACCGGAAAAACCCGGTTATCGGGAAATCACGGAAGATATCCCGTAAGTGACATTTTAAATATAGTTATGAACCGTGAAAGCTTAAAACAGTGTTTAACGTCATAGTTATAAGAATTTTAGTTCAAAAATATAGACATCACCAGTAGCCAAAAATGTTAGTTCTAGACCAACTGAACCAGTAGCCAAAAATGTTTGTTCTAGACTCTAGAACAAACATTTTTGGCTACTGGTTTAGTTGGTCTAGAATCAACATTTTTGACCAGTGGTCTAGTTGCTCTAGAGCAGGGATGGCGAACCAATGGCACGCGTGCAATGGCACGCGTGCCATTGGTTCCCTAAAATATTCTGCAACGTGCCATCAATGGATGGCACGTTGCAGAATATTTTAGGCACGCCACCGAATTTTTAACCATATTTTCAATTATGCCTACAAGTCATTATTTTCAGAGATGTATAACATAAGATTCGATTAGAAACCGTTTGGTAGAGTGGACTCCTCTACACTAAGTATTATAATATCTGTGCCTCTACCAAACGGTCCAAGATGCAATCTTACACTTAGAATTGAAACAATTATTACGACATAGGTCAAGTTTTTTCTTTTTGGTAGCAAAGAAAGAGCTTTTTGTTGAAAATATTTAGTTTAATTAATTATCTGTCAATAAAGACTAAGCAACATTATTTGACGGCACGTGTAAGGACTCAATAAACATTTCTTTAGAAAAAATGGCACGTTGATCCATAAAGGTTCGCCGTCCCTGCTCTAGAGCAACTAGACCACTAGCCAAGAATGCTGGTTCAAGAGAAACTAGACCACTAGCCAAAAATGTTGGTTCTAGAACAACTAGACTACTGGCCAAAAATGTTGGTTCTAGAAATCTAGACCAACCAGACCAGTAGCCAAGAATGTTGTTTCTAGAGCAACTAGACCACTAGCCAAGAATGTTGGTTAAGGAGAAACTAGACCACTAGCCAAAAATGGTGGTTCTAAAATCTTGGTTCTAGACCAACCAGACCAGTAGCCAAGAATGTTGTTTCTAGAGCAACTAGACCACTAGCCAAGAATGTTGGTTCAAGAGAAACTAGACCACTAGCCAAAAATGTTGGATCTAGAACAACTAGACCACTGGCCAAAAATGTTGGTTCTAGACCAACCAGACCAGTAGCCAAGAATGTTGTTTCTAGAGCAACTAGACCCCAAGAATGTTGGTTCAGGAGAAACTAGACCACTAGCCAAAAATGGTGGTTCAAAACCAACTAGACCACTGGCCAAAAATGTTGGTTCTAGACCAACCAGACGCCCGTCGGGGGGGGTTTTGTACTAGATGACGTGGCCTCGGCGCAAGGGCAAAGAAGGAACATGGGTTCGGTTTTTAGTCAGTAGAAGTCTGACACTCCCCTTCGCTCTGCCCAAGAGCGGGGGGGGGTCATTCGATGATTTTCCACCCACCAAAAAAAAAAGACCAACCAGACCAGTACTCAAGAATGTTGTTTCTTGAGCAACTAGACCACTAGCCAAGAATGTTGGTTCTAGAGCAACTAGATCAGTAGCCAAAATTTTTGATTATAGAGCAACAAGACCAGTAGCCAAAAAGTTGGTTCAAGAGCAGAGATCACCAACATTAATGAATGTAAAAAATGGGATAGTCATCCAAATGTTTTTTTTTATTTAAGTTTCTTGTATATCAGGAAGACAATACCAACATTGATATCCATAGCTGGCATAACGTTTTCCTACTTGTTATTTTTTACCCACGACGGAACGGAGACTGTATAGCTATGCGTTTGGGGTGAGAGGTTGTTTGTTTGTGCAAATACATGTTGCCATTTTTCTCCAAAACTACTAGTCCGATTTTGATGCAGTTTTCAGTTATGGGTTCGGGTTTGATAGGTGCATGTTCTTAGATAGGTGTTACGGTGACAACTCACCAGGGGGCGCTGCAGCAAACATTTTTTGAGCAAATCAAAGTTGCCATTTTTCTCCAAAACTACAAGTCCGATTTTGATGCAATTTTCAGTTAAGGGTTTAGGTTTGATTGGTGCATGTTCTTAAGTAAAAAAAATTAAAATAAAAAGTAAAATTAAAAATTTTGAAAAAACCCACGACTGTTAAAAATTAATTGAAAAAAGGATACAATAACATAAAACACCCGCCTTAAAAAAACTCAAGAATGTCCGTCGGGAGCTGAACATTGCAAAACTATTAATATAATGGCAGCCCCCGACGGACATTCTTGGGTTTTTTTAAGGCGGGTGTTTTATGTTATTTTATCCTTTTTTCAATGAATTTTTAACAGTCGTGGGTTTTTTCAAAATTTCTAATTTTTGTAAGTTGGAAACACTAGTTAAATTATTCTGTGTCTAAAACTACGCCCGACATAGTTTAAGATTTTTCACAAATTCGTGTACCTACGACAATGTTGTTGCTTTTTCTTTACTCACTTTGAACTAAGTGATCACATTTTATAAGACTCATGGAAATTACTATCAGTACATATTATAACTCCGCCGCGTTTGTCTGTCTGTCTGTTCGCGATTAACTCAACTACTGCACCAAATTTGGCATGACATGGGCTTACTCTTGACCTCAATCTTGCCCTAAGTGCAGAGATAAGGTCGACGATGGAACGAGCTTACCCAGAAGAAGCCTATCGCGATTAAATCAGTGATTTATCGCCAACGACACAACTACGGAATCAGACAAACCGACGATTAAACGGAGGGCGATATTGTTAACGTCATTAAGTGAAGCAACTTACAAGCTAGCTAGTGACCTGGCATATTTACCCAACAGGGTAGACGAGCTCGGTTACCAGGAAAATAGTAAAACTACTCGACGAGCATTTCACAATAATAAAAAAATTAAGTTCAAAAATCTAAAACCCGACTACTAACAAAATCGCGGTCTTAAAAGTAGAAAACAAGAAAATAATTCTTGTCTGATATTCTTCGTAGCCGCATGCCACTGATACCTGATGCTCCTTCATGGCGTTTTCATTGATACAGAAGTCAGCTGCTAATTGCCATTAGCAAGGTGGCATGCGACTACGAAGAATATCAGACAAGAATTATTTTGTTAGTAGTCGGGTTTTAGATTTTTGAACTATTTTTTTATTTGAATTTTATTTTTGTGTGTACTTCCTTATCCTTACCTAATATAAAACAAAGTCGCTATTTTTGTCTGTCTGTTTGTCTGTATGCTTAAATCTTTAAAACTACGCAACGGATTTTGATGCGGTTTTTATTAATAGATAGAGTGATTCAAGAGGAAGGTTTTAGTATATAATTTTAACGACATCCACGCGGGTGAAGCCGCGGGCATCAGCTAGTTTCAAATAGATAACACGATGTACGAATCGTTTAAAAAAATGGAGTAGCGATATCTTTGTCTAGCAAGACATTTAAAGTTGGTTAAAACTGGTTAAAACTAATACATTTATTTTTTAAATATTACTCTATTACTGTTGCCTATTTTTTAACCGACTTCCAAAAAAAGGAGGAGGTTATCAATTCGACTGTATTTTTGTTTGTTCGCTCATAACTTGCGACTGGGTGAACTGATTTTTATGATTCTTTTTTCATTTGAAAGCTGGTGCTTCCCGTGTGGTCCCATTGTCACCATTTCAATATCTGATGATGGGATCTTGTAGAAATCGGGGGAACTCTAAAATAAATAACAGCAGATTAACCGCGATTGTTGCTATAGCATATCTAAGCATTGTTTACGCCATCACACAACATAATATCACGCCTGTACTCACTACAAAGGTTATAAAAACTATTTTGTGAAGATCTGATGAAGAACTTCGGAGATAGGCAACGGAACTCCTCAATAAATGATAGCAAATGGACTGGGATTGCTGAAATCTCATATTGTCTGTCTATTGTTTACACCAGTCCTAACATAACATCACGCCGGTACGTTGTGAAGGGGTAAGCACATGTGAAACACTAAAAAGTGAAAAATAAAAACTTTTTTACAAAAAATAAAACCGACTTCGACAAAAAAAGCACTCAAAAGTGAAAAATAAACTTGAGAAGAAAAATCAGTTTCTGAAGTCGGTGACAAAAAAATGAAATCAAAGAAACAAAAGTCACCGACTTCAGAAACTGATTTTTCTTCTCAAGTTTATTTTTCACTTTTGAGTGCTTTTTTTGTCGAAGTCGGTTTTATTTTTTGTAAAAAAGTTTTTAATCTTTTTAATCCCTGACGCAAAAACGACGGGGTGATATAAATTTGACGTGTCTGTGTGTGTGTGGCATCGTAGCCCACGAACGCATGAACCGATTTTGTGTTATTTCTTTTTTTTTTCGTTTCGAAAAAAAAGAAAAAAACTACTTAGTAAAAAAATAATAGTCATGTACCCTACTGTCCTCCACGCCGCTGCTATTGTATTTTCTAGTTTTGCTCATCGTGTGTCCAGTTTAGGCTTAAAAGTAAGCTAATAAAGGTACAATACAATTGTAAGGTTTTCAACAGTTTGAGTCAATGAGTATTAATAGTAGATTAGTAGCCAAGGGCATCAATTGCAGCCCGAGATATAGGCGCACGAGCGCAGCGAGGGCGCCTATAGTTCGAGGGTGCAATTGATGCTTACACCCGAGCTAAACTACTCTGCTTTACATCTCGATTGTGAGGCAAGTAGAAAAAAACCGGCATTACAAGAGACATTTTATTAGTTAAATTTATAAAAGAACGAAATTGAGCTCGTCGTTCGATATTTAAAATTGATGACTATTTAGCCTCCCACACACAGGCGCGTTTTTGCGTTTCCGCGTTTCTGCGTTCTCATGTTGTTGATACGAGTTCTTAGAACATTTGGTATTGGGACGCAGAAACGTGAAAACGCAGAAACGCAAAAACGCTCCTGTGTGGGGGAGGCGTTATACTCATACGAAGACAAGGCTGAAGAGCGAAGCGACCTCTTTTGTCATTGGGTTGAATGCATGATGTCTATTTAATTGCCAGTATGATGGTTAGATGTACGCGAACTTTTTGCAAGAGTGAAGTGTTTTTTTTTAATTACTTACCGCCCTAGGGCTTTTCTAGCTACATTATTACCCTAGAGCGCTAATTGGTCACCTACAAGCCCTATTTGGGGGTAATAAGGACCTACTTACCGAATATGAGAGATGTAAAATGAATTTGTGCCGAGTGTTGTGTTAAAAAATAAAGTCGAGATATAACGCACTTTAAAGGTTTTCAGTGTGTATTCGAAAATGTTAAGTTCAGAATTTTGTTAAATCACCCTTTGCTACTAAAACTTCGCTGACATGCATTACACTTGAGTATAAGGTTTTCACCTGGCGCTACCTATTTAGTTTTTGTTTTAATATGGATGGTTGACGTAAAAATGGTTACTATGCACTTAATACATAATTCTTAACTCCCCACATAGTTTGTATCGGTTTTAAAAATATAAGCTGTTCTATACATTTTGACCAAGTAGGTATAACTGACGAAAAATGTGGGGAAGAAATGATGTACTGGTACGTGCTAACTGTTTTAGCGTCGGTGCTTTCCATGTTATAAAGTCAAGAACACCAATATGTATACACGCATTCATTTTATACGTGGCTAAAACTCTATCGCGCTTATTCATTTAGTCTATGGTCGATCGTCATTGTTACAGTATGACAAGTGTGAATTTCATGGAGGCGCCACTGGTCCAGAAAAAATGCATCGCTACGTCAAACTTAGTACATTTATTTTAGTTTCGTGTTTTCCCGCATGCACAGATAAGTTGGTAGAACTTGTAGATGCGCGCGCATAGGAAAACCGATTAATTTTTCCCGCTATTGTGAAAAAAAATCAGAACTCGATTTAACTGTTGAAGATGACTTTTTGGTATTATTTTCTTCACAAGTGTGTTGAAAAACGTCGTATGATACACGTGTGTATTGATGATTACCGTCCTCGGCTTTCTTAAGACCCTCACCTGACGGCTCGGGTCTCAATGGCGCCTCAGCGGTAATCACCAACGTTACACACTTGTACCATAATGTACTATTATCACACGAAATCATGAAAATAATAGTAGATTATTGCATCGAGCACAAAGTAATTTATTATTGCACCGAGTGCCTGATTTAGAGCTCAAGCGTTAGCGAGGGCTCTAATCTAACAGGCACGAGGGCAATATAAATTACTTAAGGCGAGGTGCATAATCTGCTTTTTTTACAACTATTACCTATAGGAATAGTAGCTAAAAGAAACTCATATCAAACAGTTAAAAGATTTTCTATACCCCAAGTAACACTGTCGACTTCATTTAGAATGTTTACCGGAGTTAATGTGTCGCTAGATGATCCCATTTTAATTCGAAGCCGAAGCACTCAAAATCAGATAGTATTTTCACTTTATCGTTTCCAAAAATATTGTCAAGCAAAATTAACAAAGTTCCCGCCAAATCACTTTTTTTCACTTTTTTAATTTTCTTTCATTTTTAAATCAGTTAGCAGCACTCATTTTTTAAATTTGGAACAAGTAGGGCAGAAACGAATAATACGTACGTAAAAAAAAAGTATTGATATCGGCTGGCTGAATAGAGCTAATCCATTGAGATTGGCACCTTTTGGTGCGATTACAAAATAAACTGTGCAATAATGAAATTTCATACATTTTTATTGCTCTAGAGCCTAGAGCATTAAAGACTCGCTCTGTACTGAGTTTTTAGTGATTCTGATAAAATTAAAGCATAGTTGGAAGAAAAATATTTTATTTCACATAGGCCTACACAGGTAGGGTACTTGTAAAACGTCAAGGTTCGGGTTGGTCGTTTACTATGGAGAAGAACCGGCAAGAAACTCTATGGTTACTCTTTTAATGATTTAGGTTCACAACGTTTTCATTTTACAGCATTAGCTACTTTTATAGTTTTGGTACATTTTGGTGTATTTTGAAAGCTATTCTATTACGAATAATGTCTTATTTCAAATTAGAAACCATTTAAAAGATTATATTATGTATTTTATGTATGGGCCTTCATTGCCTGATAATAAAATTATAGATCGAGATATTCCTCTACATTTGTCTCCTTAGCAAATAGACCGTATGTTAATATAAAAATTAAATTTACTCTGCTGGCTTGTAGTTCTTGATACCTTCCATACGCGCCTTCCGCCGTTCTGAAGGGGTCGCTCCCTTGATCTTTTTGATCACATGCGCCCCCTTCTTCGAGTAGTCAGGTTTGTAGCCGATATTGTTGGCCTCCTGTAAACAAAAATAATAATAGGTTAGATATAAAACAGCAACATCAGCAAACACACTAATATTAAAAAGGTGAAAGTTTGTGTTTGTCTATGTTTGTTACTTCTTCACGCAAAAACTACTGAACGGATTTGGATAAAATTTGATACACAGATAGTATATAACTTGGATTAACACATAGGATACTTCTTATCCCGATAGTATGATCCCGTGGGGCAATTATCGAATCACACGCGGGCGAAGCCGCTGGCACAAGCTAGTTTGCTCATAAAGCCGCTATGCTTAAGGCGAGGTTACCCCGATAAACGTCGTCAACAATAGCGTTTTACTCGTACATGGAACGGATTTAAATTTTGAAAAAAATGTATTACATAGTTGACTCTTCGATCATGATATGTCGGGCATGCGATACACGATTACTTACACTTCACTGCATCCAATTAAATCGCAAAGACATGTCCAAATGATGGCTAAATAATCGCTTTACTGAGTTATATTAGGCTTTGAAAAATAAAACTTATATTATAGGTCGTACAAAATGTGTATTATCTCGGGTCACATAATGTATAATTTCTTTATCATTTTTCTCCAAGAGAGAAAAAGCAGTCAAAATTTAGGCATTATATCGCTCGCGCGGCAGGGCGGGGGGTGAGGTCGTGCGTACATAAAAACAAAGTAGTGCAACCTCGCCTTAAGTGGGACTGGACTGGTCACGTCTGCCGCATGCCCAATGAGCTGTGGGATAAAATAGCCACTTTCTGGAGCCCTGACACAGCCAGAAGGCGTCGCAGCAGACCTCATAGAAGATGGTGCGACGATCTGGAAAAAAACTTTTTAACAAAAAATAAAACCGACTTCAAAAAAAAAGTGAAAAATAAACTTGAAAATTCAGTTTCAATACTCAATACATTTATTGCTTCTGAAGTCGGTGACTTTTGTTTGTTTTTTGATTTCATTTTTTTGCCACCGACTTCAGAAACTAAATTTTCAAGTTTATTTTTCACTTTTTTTTTGAAGTCGGTTTTATTTTTAGTTAAAAAGTTTTTATTTTTCACTTTTTAGTGGTTCACATGTAAGTTCACATGTTTAAGTTCATGTGTTCATTAATAATGTGGACAATGTAGTGTTTTTTGAGTTTTGTTGATTAAAAACCGCTTGTCCGATTTCGATAAATTATGGGACCATTTGAAAAGTATACCCTTTCCAACAAAAAAAGATTTTTTCAAATCGGTTAGCAAGTGACGGAGTTATGCCCGAACAAACATAAAAAAAAATATATATATAAACATCCGAATTGAGAACCTCCTTCTTTTTTTAGAAGTCGGTTAAAAAACTAAACTAACAACCAGTGGCTCACATTGGCTTTAGATCGAAACCACTGAAAGTCAGTGGGATGATGTAGGCTAACAGTGTCACTATCAATACATAGTATAAAACAAAGTCGCTTCCCGCTGTCTGTCCCTATGTATGCTTAGATCTTTAAAACTACGCAACGGATTTTGATGCGGGTTTTTTTAATAGATAGGAGTGATTCAAGAAGAAGATTTTAGTGTCTTTTTTGCACCCGTGCGAAGCCGGGGCGGGTCACTAGACACTAGTCAGTATATAATAAAAAACTAAAACCCGACTACGACAAAAAAAACGACGCTGAAAAAGTATGAAACGTACGGTATTAAAGTGTTTAGGTTGGTACCTATAACGTGTGACTACGGCTTTTCTTTTTGTTCTATCCTGAAAATCTTGTTTCATACTTTTTCAGCGTCGTTTTTTTTGTCGTAGTCGGGTTTTAGTTTTTTACTTTTTTTTATTTAAACAATTTTGGTGTTAATTTTTTTTTTTACTCTTGACTTTTTGTCCGCTAGAGGGCGTGATTTTAAATTTGAACAATATTTTGGAAATGTACAAGTGAGGCTCTTTCAAATGATACCAAACACGGCGTTTTTATCCATTTTTATTTTTTAAGCCTTACTTTTTGTCCGCTAGAGGGCGCCAAATCGCTTTTTGTGACACGTCACGTAGCCTATGTTCAGCGGAAAATTAAGACAGTCCTAACGATACCTCATATGTCGAGTTCCGTTTAATAGATTAGAAGCTATGAGGGAACAGATGAAGATACACACATACATACATACATACAAACATACATACATACATACATACATAGCCAGTCAAAATCATAACCCTCCTTTGGCTTTGCCGTAGTCGGGTAAAAAAACAGCATGTTTGGGTAATCGATTGTGGTGGTATCGGCATGTGATGCTATGTAATGTTGAATTTTTTGGACAATGCCCATTGTTGTTTGTTTACAAAAATCGACCGCCTACGTTCCTACCTACATCCTGTAACGGATATAAAGTGAATCATAGAATAAACAATACTGTACTATACACCAAAACGATTGCGTAGCTATTTTACAACCGTTGCCCCACACCAGGAATTTCTCCTGTATCGTGGGTGTGTTTACAAACACAAATACCCAGACCTGAAACAACTATCTGGTGGCCATACAAGACTTTTTATGGCCTGCAGATAGTTGTTTTATTATAGTTGTATTATTGACTAGCTTTTGCCCACGGCTTCGCCCGCGTGGATGTCGGTTTAACTACAAAAATGACGATTTTCCATACAATCTTTCATCGTATTTAACTCCTTTAGGGGTTTAATTTCGAAAAATCCTTCCTTATTCCTTGTCTACATTATAAAGGGAACCTCTGTTCAAAAATGTCAGCTTTCTAGGTCCAAGGGTTTGGGCTGGGCGTTGATGAGTCAGTCAGTCAGTTAGGACTTCTGTTTTTATTTATATAGAAGATAGATAGATCTTTAAAATAGATAGAGTGATTCAAGAGGAATGTTTATATGTAGCACATTCCACCCGTGCGAACCAGGGGCGGGTCGCTAGTAATATATAAAGTGAAATCGTGTCGGCTGATGCGATATTTTGGAAGTGTTTATCATTAAACGACTGCTGTCTCTTAATGTACTTATCTGTTTAATCTTAAAAGTAAATACTTCGATCAATAATAGTACTAGATTAAGCATCAGGAACAAAACTAAGTCGCTCAAGTGGCCACGTTTGCACACACGTAAACATCTACTTAACATCTTAGAGAAAAGTTCAATATTATTAACAACTTCAGACGATTATAAACCTTAACACCTTAAACATAACGTTTAATTATCATTGTAAAGTATATTTATTTAAGCCCTTTTATCGGAGAAAGATTAGAAGCAAAACATTTTAAATGTCGCTCCAAAGTAAAAAGTCATCAGTACAAAAATATTCATTCTAAAATGAAACTTAAACACTAAGCAATACGGTTAAAAGCATTTTGTGTACAATGTCGTGCTTATTCTATTGCGGAACTAGCGTTCCCTGTTCAAGAACATGATACAATAGTTGGTGCGTTGTAGCAAACATTGGCCAAACAATTATAATATTCGCTGATTTAATTATATTTACAGTTTAATTATGTTTAAATATTATGAAAAACCGGCCAAGTGCGAGTCGGACTCGCGCACCGAGGGTTCCGTACAATCCTTGCAGTTTAAATTGCTGTTTCTTTTAATTGCGTTGACATAGAAGTTTGATTTTGTTACAGCTTAAAGGTATTTTAGACCTGAGTATTTGGTATGAATTTCAATTTAATACCTCTACGCGTTTATGAGGAAATGGGTAGTAAGTTTAAAATTATTAAAAAAATATATATTATGTGATGTAACTAAAAATTTATGGTTTTCGTAATTTTTCCTTTATCTATGCTATATGACGTTGCTTCGTACCAAATTTCAAGATTCTGAGTTCACGGGAAGCACCCTGTAGGTTTTGATTCCCTTGCAAGTGTCGAAAATTTGCGGCATAAACGGCTGTATCTTTTGATTGCGTTGGCTTAGAAGTTTGATTTTTTCACAGCTTCAAGGGACAGTAGACCTGAGTAATTGATATAAATTTCAGCTTCATACCTCCACGCGTTCCTGAGAAAAAGGGTCTTGACAGACGGACGGACGGACGGACAGACGGACAACAAAGTGATCCTATAAGGGTTCCGTTTTTTCCTTTTGAGGTACGGAACCCTAAAAAGCACATAATGATATTAAATTACCGAAAAAAAGATATTCCTTCCAAAACCTTGGTGTTACGGTGGTTATTTACGCAGTTTTTGAACGCATACTGCGGTATTTTGACGTCTTAATGTTGGCTATGATTGGACCATACTAATTTGAAATAAGACCACAAATACGTTTGTGGTCTTATATTTCGGGCCGTTTTTGAAGCGCTTATCGGGAATCTAGTACATTATTGATCGAAGAGTAAATACAAGTAAGTATACTTAAGTATTAGCTTGTTTGACTTTAGATGAATTATCCTTACATATAAAACAAAGTCGCTATTTTTGTCTGTTTGTTTGTCTGTATGCTTAAATCTTTAAAACTACGCAACGGATTTTGATGCGGTTTTTTTTAATAGATAGAGTGATTCAAGAGGAAGGTTTTAGTATATAATTTGAACGACATCCACGCGGGTGAAGCCGCGGGCATCAGCTAGTAAAGAAATAAAAGAATAGGTACTCACGCTCTCCCAGTCATCCACGACGTGTTGCTCACTCGAGCTGGAATGCGCGATGGGGACCACAGGACGTTGGTCGTCATCCATCACGAATAGCTGGGTGTCCAGCATGTCCCGCTTAGGGCAGGTGGACACGTGATACTGTGGGCAAGAGACGTACACGTTAATGATCCGAAAATTCATAGGAATTTTAACGGGTCACTGTTCCTTAAACAAACATATATTTAACACTAGTTGTTGCCAGCGGATTTACCCGCTACAACTCGAAAATTATCCCACGGGCAGATAAAATCGGGCGAAAAACTATCCTATGTGTAAATCCAGGGCGTCAACTAACTCCATACCAAATTTTATTAAAATCGCTCCAGCCGTTTAGACGTGAATAAGTAACAAACATACACACAAACTTTCGCCTTTATAATATTAGTGTGATGGTTGTAACAGGTAGCCCACTGTGCAGAGGATGCATGGAGGTGGAAGGAACGCCACGGCACGAACTCCTAGAGTGCAGGAGCGTAGCAGATCACCGGGCACAAACTCTACGATCCCCATTAACTCTCTCGGAAGCCTGAAGCAGTCTGGGAAAGCTGCTACAATAGGGGATCGGACTGGGTCAAAATAATATGATTCTGTTTAGTCCGTAAGTTAGATTATCGAAAAATATTGAATACGTGTTTTTTGTTTTATCAAATCAATAAAAAATGACGAAGATAAAACACGTCAAAGATCTGGGAGTGGGGCTTGAAACGTCACTTGTGTCGTCAAAATGTACTATCATAATTATGACGTCACACGAGTTTTCGAAGCACTGTATCATCTACATTTCAAGTTTACGTGAAAAAAGAAAAAATACGTGTCCAACAATTTTTGGAAATCTATCTGACGGACTAATTAGTTTTTTTTTGTCCGATCCCCTATTCTGGGACGACCTATGTTGGTTGGAGTAGGTAACTAGGTACTACACTGAAACTTGGTTAACTGGGACCTGGATAAGTGAGAAACCTCTATAACTGGAACTCATGCTGAGGTCCCATGAGACAGATTTGAATATCTGAGACACTGGGTAAGTGGAATACCTCTATAAGTGAGACAAATTTTCAGGTCCCTTGAAGGTCTCATTTAACCAGGTTTCACTGTATTTAAACATCACGCACAATGGCCCATTCGAGAGGCTAAGTGCTGATAAAAGCTCAGTTAAACCACGGTAATCGTCACTACATAGCATAAAACAAAGTCGCTACCCGCTGTCTGTTCCTATGTACCTATGCTTTTTAAGGAGGAAGGTTTATGTGTAGAAAATGTTAGTTGCCTGCCACACCAAACTACCAAAACCTGTCAAATTATTCCAATCAACCTTGAACTTAATGATTTAGCAATACAGTTAGGTACATTATTAAAAAAAGGAGACCTGACAAGCTTCATAAATTTTTGAACCAGAATTCCATAGTAGCTGGTCAAAGAAAAGTTTAACATAATAATTATGATAGTACATGACATGACTACCTAAATTTTTTCTTGAATACTAATATACTATCAAAAAAGTGATGGATATAAATATTGATGGATGGAGAGGCAGAGGAAGGCCAAAGAAGAGATGGATGGATTGTGTGAGGAATGATATGAAAGAGAAAGGAGTAGATGTCACCGTGATGTCTAACAGGGAATACGTGTTGCGCCAACCCCAAATAGAATGGGATATGAAAAGTTTAGATTTATTATAAAAAATGTCAACATGCCACCATAAGCTGGGAGGACGGTCCGCTAGTTATAATATAAGTAAACTAGCTGATGCCCGCAGCTTCACCCATGTGGATGTCGTTCAAATTATATTTAAAACCTTTAGAACCAAAACATTCCAAGACATGTTACATCTACCAACCTGTACTGGGCTTGCCCATCCCTCTCCTAGTGACGAGGTCTGAGTCCATTATAGGCTGATGATGATGAGTGGGAACATTATAGGCTGATGATGATGAGTGAAGTAAATAGATACTTACGTTAAGTTCAGCTTCATTGACCACATGGGTGGCATCGAATGGGCAATTAACTTTCCCACTATTAGGGTAGCTCTTACGGCATTTTTGCAAGTGGATATGCATTCGGTAATGTTCGACTTGGTGTGCCATGTTGTATGGGCATGTCACCATCTTGTGTGGTGCCGGCTCCATTTTAACTGTAACAAAAAATAATGATACCTATAGGTACTTTATGGTAGCATGATTTATTTTCTATTAGTGACTGAGAACCTGTGGGGAGAAGCCTATGCCCAACAGTGGGTGAAGTCAGGCTTTGGATGATGATGATGAAGCCCGGGGACCTTTCACTATGAATCTGATTTTGATCAGAATTAAAATTGTTGGCCTAATCTGATTTAACTATGAAAGTGATACCTATTCTTCATTAATTTCAAAACAGAGGTTTGGAAGGAGAAAGTGTAGACTGTAGACCTTCACCCTGCACTGGGCATAAAATAGGCTATGAAAGTAACAGTAAAAGAAATACGGGCGGCCAAAGGTCAAGGACAAAAGCTACTTTTAAATAAGCAGGGTGACATCAAAGTAGGTAGTCCAGTATTTTTTCGACTCAAAAACATACCTACCTAAATACTTTTTCGAGAACTTTCTATGAATCTAAGGTTTAAAATCGTTAAATTTTAGCAAACGACGCAGTGGGAACGACGCAACTCGAAGCGACGCGAAGGTAGGGAGTAGGGGTGGAAAATGGAAAACCGACGCGCACTATTATTCGAACAGAAACGGGGCAGGTAACAGGGGTATATTTTCGTATTTAACTTTTCGCTAACCACGACTTTTTCTTTACTTACAGATATTGAGGTGAATCCGAAGAACTTTGTGGAATATTTACGGAAGTGTTAATGTTTTAGTACCGGTACTAGTTTTAGGTTTCGCAATGCAGCAAAAGTATGGATTAAGGGTTGCGGACTTGCAGGGTGAAGGGTTGCGCGAATATAGGACAAGGTGACAAGGAAAACATGCGCGGCGCGCCCAAAAAGATGGATTGATACAGTAGGTATACCTACATATTTCGATTAAAAAAATACTGGCATTAAACATAAATGACATGATTTTGTGCCGATTTAACTCCACAATACTTATTGCTGTGCTTCAAAAATGTTCTACCCGCCAAAGCGATTTTGTAAGCAACAGCAACTTTGTTTGACCTTGGTATTTCTTGTACCATTTGTAAATATTTTAATAAATTGTTGAATACTTACGTCTTTTTCTGATATCTATATAATCTGATGTCCGAAAAGGAAATTATATAAATCTAAGTACCTAGTCTTATTAATCCAATAGGATACACCTAACCACATTAAGTCGGACGGCCCGGCCCTGTTGAAATTTTGAGATTTGTTTGACAGTTTGACAGAGTTTTTCTTTATTAAAGAGTGAATGATTGATTGATAGTGAATGAATGGTAAAGTACATTTCACGAAAGAAGTCCCGCAGACGCAGCGCTGTATTCGCGCGACATGGCGCGACATAATGTTGCTATCTCTCTCTCTTTCGCCAAATCTCCCCATCTGTCAAATTTAGTTCCACAATTGTCCGCTGGACTTCTTTCGTGAAATCTGTGCGTGAAATGGACTATAATAAATTATTATATATTCATTAAATCTCTATCAGAAATATTACTGTTACGATTATATGACAAAAGCATACTTGAACTACATAGGTGACCTAAATCCTGGATAATAAAAACGTCAAGACTGTAGAAGTTATGATTTCATATTTTGTCTGAACCAGAACCTCATTAGCTTAATTTACAAAGTATGCCTGTGCAGCACCGACAACGACAACTATGAGGTCACAGTGATGCACCACCCAGGTAATCGACGAGATGATTACCACAACAGTGGTAGTCGAACACGAAACATCGGTAGTCGAACATCGGTTTGGGTGTGCGTGGTACAGGTGCTTTTCGAAACACCCCTGCATAATTAGGTCTATCTATACCTTCATGGGTCTTACCCATTGATATATAAAAACCGTCTTACCTCTATTGGAGCATGCATGCACTATAGAGCTCGGTCCTTGGCCCAGAAATGGTTAACAAAACCTATTATAAAAAAAAGTTGTATCCTATTCTTTACTGGAATGGACAAAGGCACTCAAGTCGAAATTGTCCTACATGAAAGATTGACGTATAAGTAGACCACCTGTACCTATTTAATTTCTTAAACAATGTACTTTATCTTCCTGCTTGCATAAATTCTTTTGTTTGAATTGCAGTGCTGGGCACAATCTAATATTTTTGCGAAAAGCTTTGTCATCGTGGCACGCTCACTTGGTTTGTATTAATCAGATATTTAGTTCGGGAGGGGGCGAGGTTTAAACTACGCCGTCAGACACACACGGCCTTGCGTGACGGCGCGGCGACGGATCGATAATTTCACTTCAACCGTCGTCATAACACCATTCTAGACAAGAATTATTTTTGTGTGACTGTGTGAGTAAGACTATGATAAATGGCCTATAACTTTCTTAATTTGCATGACTATCAAAAATGATTTTTATTTTAGACAGAATAAGGTTGCTGTTAGGTTACTGTCACTGAAAAGACTTGCAAAAAATACAGTGTTCTTTACTGTTATAATAATAAAGTTGCTGTTGGATTGCCGCTGAGATTTAATAACTGTGAAAGGAAAACTTTTCTGCTTCTACAGAGGAGTGAGCACACTTTCTGAGAGAGATCAACAAGTTCTCGGTTGGCTGCATAAGTGCATAGTCTCAACAAATCAGAACTGTTTTATATTTTACTGTTCGTTGCTAAAGAATATTGGCCTTATTTATGACTGGAGTATGTACTTACGTTAAGTCTTTTTTTCTCGTAGGTACTTATAATAATAATTTATTTGCAATAAAAAGGTGTACATTTGAACAACATAAGGTTATAAACAAACAGATGGAGTCGTTATACACTATATGTTTGGAGACTCTAGCACCCTTGCTAAGTTGACAAGACAACTTGTATTAAAGGTGCTAGGCCCAACCCTTTCATGGGTGCCTTGTAAAGAGAGTTTGTCTAATTTACGAGAACATAATTTCATACTACATTCATTCATTTTTTATACTATCTATGTGAAAGTATTTATCAGTCCACTGCTGGATATGGGTCTTTGCAGTGTCAGGTCAATCACTTGTGCTCGAGCAGAACGTATATAATGTAAATAAAGAATGTATCTAATTTACTAATTGCCTAACTATAAGATTAAATATTATTAAAAAAAAACCCGTAAAACATTGTTGTAATATTTATCCATTCTGCAACAGAACGAATGAGTGAATGGTAAAGTTCGCTCAAAAGACTAGATATCAAACTACTATAAAAAAACGATTGCACAGCGGAAACAAGATTTATGTCACCGATGTCACCAATGAATGACATTTTCAAATTCAAATTATAGTCAAATGAAATGCAATCCAAATTGTGCAAAAAAAAAAAGAAAGATACGATAGAACTACACCAGCCCCCCTATTGCGTATCTTTTTAACGTCAGTGGCTATCAGAAATGTCCATAGATTAACTGTAAATTGGTTATGGTTTGGTACATTTTTTTCTTAAAATCTCACCATTTGACAGTTAATTGATAGACATTATAAGTTATCCACTGTCATTAAAAGATACGCAATAGCCCTGCAGATCTGTTAAAAAAAAGAAAACAAACAAATACAAATTTTTGCCCCCTTAGAATTCTTTACTTCGATTTATCCATGCATTGACAATTTTATAAAAAAAAGGTTGGGTAGAACCACGGGTAGAACATCCATAGATAGTATAAAACAAAGTCGCTATTTTTGTCTGTATGCTTAATCTTTAAAACTACGCAACGGATTTTGATGCGGTTTTTTTTAATAGATAGAGTGATTCAAGAGGAAGCTTTTAGTATATAATTTGAACGACATCCACGCGGGTGAAGCCGCGGGCATCAGCTAGTTGAGGTATAATGTACTTACGTAGTACATTATACCTCAATGGGGTAGAAAGGTTACATGCTTCACCGTCCCCAAATAAATTGGTATGGGGGCAGGAGAATGTAAATTTATAAATTACTAGCTGATGCCGCGGCTTTGCCCGCGTGGATACCTACTGTAAAAACAATCCTAGATGCGGATTATACCTATATCATTCTACAGCTCGATCGCACTCCCGACCCGTGGTACAACTGCGATGTCCAACTGGTTGTACTACGGAGAAGTAAATGGGGAGGAAAACTGCCTTTTTACCCCGCTAGGTGGCGTCTAGGCAACCGTACCTTGCTTTGACATAAGAACTGTCAAATCCTATACATTTTTTGTAAACAAGACCAAAATTCTCGTTTTTTTTTATCAAGAATGCCTCAAAGCAGTGCCTTAGATTGTAAAAACCGGGGAGTTCATCTGTTCTCCAAAGACTTAAAACGCAGAAAGCAATGGGAAAGCGCTTTGCGGATTAAAAACTTCAGGGCAAGTGATACAGCAAGGTTATGTAGTTTGCACTTCAGAGAAAGTGATTATTTCGGAAGAAGTAAATACACAGCTAAATTAAATGTGACTTATTTATTCTCCAAAGTCATGTAAAATATTTACACCATAGTCATTCTTACACTTATGTAAAATTTCAGTTAATTAACCTTTATCAAAGTTCCTGAAAAAAACAGCTATACCATCTATATTCTGCTTCACCAAGACTAAAACTTTCTTCATGCTAGCTTTGCAGAGTCCACGCAAATATGTGTAGGTGCCGTCGTCAGCGAAAAGAGCAGTGACAAGGTGCCGGGACTCATAAAGAACTTTGCCTTTTGGTTGGGTTTGGAATCTGTAAAGGAAATAAACAAATATTAATCTATCCAAACAAATACAATAACAGAACAATCTACTGGTTTAAAGTACAGTCTTATATACCTTTGAATATTTTTTTGGATTTCGTACTGACTTAAGTTTGGAATAGGTGAATCAGCATTGATGTCTTTGAAAGTTTCAGAAGGTGGACATACATATGAACTGTCTTCTTCAAGATTAAAGTGGACTCCAAAATTTTGATTTCGACCTAGAGGAAGAAAAAAAGATATAAGTTTGTTTTAACGTAAAAAAAGAAGAAATATGAAAGATAACCTCAAATACTTAAAATGCCCACCTTTCAATCAAATCGACCTTTTTTCCAGCAGTCGACGCATTTCTTCGTCGAAGCTCAGTTCGAAGTTCTCGTAAAGATAACAGCGAGTACATTTTGTAAGGTAAATCACAAAATAAACACAGAAAATCGCAACCACACACTTGCTAAAAGACGTAAACAAGGTACAGTCGCTCGCAGCGCCATCTGTTCCTACCTTTTAGTGTGGCTCCCCATTTACAGTGCGATCAAATTATCTTGGCAGCTCTGAACATAGGCTCTGCGAACTTTTACGCATGTAAACTTGTGAAGAAAACTGTTATTGCCAGATAAACCAATACTTAAACGATCAGAAAATATCTAATATTTACAGTGAGAAATACAAATAAAAAAAAATTGGTTGCCTGTAAAGTCGGTATACGGGCGAAAGTTTTACGTGACAACGACTTTGAGTGGTAAAATAATTTTAATGTGAATATTCATTCGTATAGTAGGAAGATTATGTCTGTCTCTCTCGCTCTTAGGCGGGCTAACCATGCCCGAGTGGAAGGGACGCGTGCCTCTCACTCGCTCTCATTGTGAGCGCATAACGTGAGCGGAGCGTAACGCAGTTTCTTGAAGTGTCACCCGGCAAACCAATTTATAAGACGTTGTCACCAAAGAGTAAAGTATATAATTGGTAAAGAGAGCCCTCTCTAGGCAATTTAGAGCCAACCTGTTTGAACGCTAGCGACATCTGAACATTGGCCCCGGAAATTATTCCTTGCGACCCAACATATTGGTTTTGTTAATTTTCTAAGTATATTATTGTAGCAATATAGCTGCTTCATCATAATTTCAAATTGCTGGACATTTAACAACCAAAAATATACAAAATAGACGGAGAACTAAAATCATGCGCACACGCAAGAAGTAACCGGCATTTTGCGAAATTTTTCATCATTTTTGACCAAAGCAATGTTTACCAACTGATTTTGACATTAACGAAAGAGTGTTACCAGATAAAATACTTAAATTGGAATTGAAACAGAAATAATTAATCATACAATATTTTTTTAACGTATTAATAATAATGATAACATCGAATTTATATCAAAAAGAAAATATTATTGTCAAAACTATTACTTATTAATAACGTAGCCGTTATTCGATACCCATTTGTAATTTCGATTTGAGTTTAATTTTCCCTAGCTTGCGGTATTTTTTTTTTTACATACCACACTGGAAGGTGGTTCTAAGTGTTGTTATCCTATTGCTTGTAACACCATATACATTTTTTTAATGTATTTAATATTTACTTCGATTTTGTGATGATTATTTGTCTTTAATATTTAATTAAACAAACCAGCATTTTATTATATTGAATATTTTTCTAATTACCATCAAAAGCCAACGCAGCGACATCTAGAAATGAATTGAGAACTATTGTGGGAATAGCTTTGGAGCCAATAAACAGATGGCACTACCATCTTTGCGAAATGTCACTTCAAGGCATCTGTCCCCCCCCGGTTGTCACGTCAATAAATATCACAACACTTTTATACATTAGTTGTAACAAAATGACCTGCACGAAGTTCGGCTTCGGACCTGCCAAGATAATTTGATCGCACTCCAGGCGGGGTCGACTCATTGGGTAAAACTTGGAATACCCGGGGGCTAGAACTGTGTCTGTGACTGTATCTTGGCAAAGCGACAGCACTGGATGACTGTAGACACCTGGCATCTGGTCGAAGAACGTCGGAGACTTAAAGCCAGAGGCGCTAGCATTACTGAGCTTAATGCCAAATCAGCTATAATACAAGCAGCTTGCCGACGTGACCGCAATAACCATTTGGGAAAGATATGTGATGAACTGGAGCAGCATTCTGATAAATATCAAACCAAAGATCTCCATGATAAGGTGCGATACATAACACGCCAGTTTAAGCCTAAGACGTGGGCTATTGAGGACTCCATTGGGACGACGGTTACAGAGATAAAGGACATCGTGGATGTGTGGAAAGAATATTGCAAGTCATTATTTTCCAGTAATTCTGCACCGGACTCCGCATGTTCTGCCACCCAAATACGTACCCGTGAGCCTGACATCATGCGGGATGAAGTACGAGCAGCAATTAAACACCTCAAATGCAATAAAGCCATTGGATGTGATGAAATCCCAATCGAAGTTTTCAAGGCGATGGGGGAAATTGGAGTCGATGTCTTATTTACCATCTGCAGTAAAATATGGGAGACTGGTGTATGGCCGGATGACTGGTCGCAGTCAGTTTTTATTCCACTGCACAAAAAAGGGTCTACCAAGAAATGCAACAATTACCGACTCATATCCCTAATATCGCATGCAAGTAAGGTGTTGCTCCACATAATCAATACAAGATTATTGGCCTACCTCTCAAAGCAAATTGCACCCGAGCAAGCCGGTTTCGTAAAGGGAAGGGGCACTCGCGAACAGATTCTCATACTGCGTCAGATTATTGAGAAGGCCAGAGAGTTTAATTCGACCCTCTACATCTGCTTTGTGGACTTCCGAAAGGCATTCGACACTGTCATTTGGACGCGCCTCTGGACGATACTCGCAGAAATGGGTGTGCCGCCTCATCTAATAGTTCTTTTGAGGCGACTTTATAAGGACGGTACGGCAGTGGTACGAGTGGACGATACCTTTTCTGGGCACTTTAAGACCGAAGCTGGTGTGCGACAGGGGTGCATCTTATCGCCGTTGCTATTCAACATCTATACAGAATACATCATGCGCATTGTCTTGGAAGAATGGGAAGAAGGCGTATCTGTTGGGGGTCGCGTGATAAATAACTTGAGATACGCTGATGATACAACTCTTCTCGCACAGTCTAGAGAAGATATGGAAAAACTTCTGTGTCGTCTTGAGACTATTAGCCTCAACTTCGGACTTGCTATCAACCGAGACAAGACGAAGATGATGATGGTAAGCCGGGCTGGACAAAGCGGAATTAGCGTACAGAGCATAGCTAACTGCGAAGTTGTACAAAGCTATATCTACCTCGGCTCTACTATCTCCAATACAGGAGGATGTGGCCACGAAATTAAAAGACGGTGCGCTATCACCAGGTCAGCCGTGGAAAGGCTGGGAAAGATTTGGGGGGACAGGAGGGTTACCAAAAAGACGAAGGTCAGATTGATGAAATGCCTTGTCTTTCCGATCTTTCTCTATGGTGCTGAAACTTGGTCTCTGAGAGTGCAGGATCGCCGTAAAGTCGACGCTTTGGAGATGTGGTGCTGGAGACGCCTCCTAAAGATCCCGTGGACTGCGTTTCGCACCAATGTTTCTATCCTCAAAGAGCTTCATATTAAGGACCGGCTTTCGTCTACTGTGCAGCTACGAATTTTAAAGTTTTTCGGTCACATTACTCGTAATGAAGACTCGATGGAGAGACTGGTAGTTCAGGGCCAAGTGGAGGGCAAAAGATCTCGCGGCCGATCACCGACTCGCTGGACAGACTTGATCAAAAAGGCTACTAAGTCTACCATGGTCCAGTGTACTCGCAACGTCTCCAACCGGCAGAAATGGAAGCACATCGCTGAAAGAGCAGTCCTCGGGGAAGTCAACGACCCAACAAACATCTCGCCGTGTACCTCGTCTGCGCAACCACGACCACTCTGACAAGAGTGTATCGACTAAGAAGAACTGTGTCGCCAGTCCTAAAAATTTCGGGCTCTAAAAATGACGTCTTTCAGGATGGCAACATTAGTAAAAATGAAAAGATGCCTCTATGTTTAAAAGCTACCCTATGGTAGTTTTAGCGACATTTTTGGTTGAACTATCATAGCCAGTATAATATTTCGGCTAATTTATTCAATATTAATATTATTAAAATTGAATAAATATAAATGTAAAACCGTTCAGGCCCGACTGGAACGACGTCGTTCCACTAAGAAAATTCCGTTGAGACCCGCTGGAACGACGTCGTTCCAGTCGGGCGCATCAAATTCAAACCTTATTTTTACCTAAAATATGGCTCTAAATTGTCTGGCAAAATTTGTGCCAAAGGGTAACTAGCTAGAGCTGCGTATGGCACCAATAAATTACTAAACATAAACCTGGAACACTTTTAAAAAAATATTGAGAGGTGCCATAGTGACGTTTGACAGTTGATGCAAAAAACGGTGTGGTAAAGTGTGGGTGTCGTAGTGTTTTTGTGTTTTGTGTTTGATTTTGTTTGTGAAACGTTGGTAAGTAAATGTTTATTAGGTTAGAAGTCCCTATTGCAACTTTGTAGATAATAATTTGCTAGGCAATTCATATCCCAAAATTAGTTTTCGAGCCAACAAAATATCATAACAAAGATTTCGTCGTCGTCATTGAATGAGCGAATTGAAAATATGAATTTGACTCCTTTTCATTGAAATATGGTCTTGGAAACATTATTATCAACATAAAATATAGTGATAATTCATTATATCGTGTATTCGAAGCAAATAATTTCGTATTTATTTATATTTCAAGGTTATTTCGCAATTCTAAAATGACAGTTCGCCAATAAGAATCTTATAAGAATTTTGAGTTGGAATCTTATTAGAATAATGTATGTAGGTCTCCTAAAAAAACACTATCATTAGATTACTTGTACATTTGTTATATTAGTTCTAAAGTTTCGTGTAAATTGATTCAGTAGTTTTACCAAAACAAAATAAGATACGCAACAAGTCGAGTGGCGGCGAGTTCTGTCCTAAATCCGGTCGTCTGTGGGATGACAATATACGTCTTTTAAAATAAGAGTTGTTTATATAATAAATACATCGTCTAGCTCTTCAGAAACAAGAAACTGTTTACCGTTTGAGATAAGAGATAATAAAACTCGAGCATTAAGCGTTTTAGTGAGCAAGGTCAGATGACGCATGCGATGACGTAACTAGGCGGTCCGTGAGGGAGTTGAGTTAAAATCTTATTAGAATAATGTATGTAGGTCTCCTAAAAAAACACTGTCACCGTATTACTTGTACATTTGTTATATTAGTTCTAAAGTTTCGTGTAAATTGATTCAGTAGTTTTACCAAAACAAAATAAGATACGCAACAGGTCGTGTGGCGGCGAGTTCTGTCCTAACTATACGATATTTATAATTCTAAATAAGCTATAAAAGAGTTGTTTATATAATAATACATCGTCTAGCTCTTCAGAAACACGAAACTGTTTACCGTTTGAGATAAGAGATAACAGAACTCGAGCGATAAGCGTTTTAGTGAGCAAGGTCCGATGACTCATGCGATGACGTAACCAGGCGGTGCGTGAGGGAGGGGGGCCCGTTATTGCGCGCGGCGCTTGAGAGGTTAATGCAGAATTAAATAGATATGCAATTTATTTTCAAAATTATTTGATTTCTAAAAATTAAGTTGGTAAGTTTTGGTTAAAAGTACCTGGCAGCCCCATCACAAGAAAAACATGGCGGCATGGCGTATGTTGATGTTTTTTCTTGTAAATTCACTTCTTTTCTAACTTCTCTTTTTGCAATTTGCAACGTTAAAGTGTTATCCTCGCCATTAACGACGTAGAGTAAAGTCTACCTAGGTTCCTCCGTCTGTTGTGTGCCGAAACACCTGAGTGTTGTGTACGAGACAGTGACCCTTTTTTGTTTTCAAACATGAAGGAGAATAAAAGTTAAATTAAATATGTTCTATGTGTGGTTCTTCGCCTGTCGATGACCCCGAAATCACATTATTTAGGTTTCCAAAACCTGGTTCGACAAATATTCTCCGGTAAGTGCTCCTATATTATTGGCTAGATCTATAGATTCACGCATGCTCCATTTAGAATTTTAGATACTTGTTAAATAAGCCCCCTAGTCCAGATTTGTGATTGGTGATCCGTAATTACATAAAACTATTGCCTAACTAAGCAGGTACTTAATTTACCTATTCTGTTTCTTTCAGTTGTGAGCAAAGTATTGCTGTCCAGTCAAATCATGGATAAACAAGGACTTTCAGATGAAACTGCACACTGAACACAGGATGCTATGTCATCTGCATTTTAAGGAAACAGCATTTTTGTGGACTTCCCATCCAAGAAAAAATAGAGACGTTTTGCTTCACCAGATGTGAAGGTAAGATAAACAGTGAGAAACAAATTTAAAGTAAAAACGGCACTAGGTATTGTGGGATACCCAACCTAGGTATTGTGGGATACCCAACCTAGGTATTGTGGGATACCCAACAGAAGTGGAGCTTCTTACGCATTGTATAAAAAATTCTTCTTGAGGGATGAGTGGAAGGCTATGGGGGAAGCTTTTGCCCAGCCGTGGGACAGTCTATGCTAGAAAAAAAAAAGGACAGGAGTAAGAAATTAAGTAAAATCCTTAACCTAGCATCATAATAAAATGAAATATTATGTTCTGTTACAGGTCAATTAACTGCTAACACGGCTGTTACAGCGGATATTATATCCAGAATGGACATGCTATTCGACACTCTAAACAGCAACACGGTGGATCTGCGGAGAGTAAAATACGGATGTCTTTGGTCTTCTTTCTTTCTCGTGTGGTTAGTCTTACTTTAACTTGTTTGATAATCTTATTATTATAGTATTCATATTATGATGTTTATTGAAACATTTATTGTGTTAAATAAAGTAATTCTGATATAAAAGACAAACCACTGTTTTTATTATAAAAAATACTAGTAAGAAGCTTTGACTTTTATAAATAAACCACTAACTTGTAAGTTTTGTCAAAATTCAAAGTTTTCTACAACCAAGAATTATTTCTTAATCACCTGATAAGTACTGATTGACCACAAAAGCGGAGCTGGAAAATTTTGATCAGTGAAATTGCACACCAATTAACATTGGTCACAGTTTCCCAGTTCTGCTTTTGTGGGCTAATTATAAAAATAGTTAAACCTGGTTTAACTTACGCTTGGTTTATCTCGCATGCCGTCTCACTTCAAAAATATTCAAAAGAAAGTGACGGCATGCGAGATAAACCAAGCGTAAGTTAAACCCAGGTTTAACTATTTTTATTAATAAGGCGCGCGATTCAGAAATACGCGTCATCGGCGCAGCGCCATCTAGTGGAGAGCGGTCGAACAAGAAATCGGATTTTAAATTACCCGCTTTCGTGAGTTTCCGGGGGCACCCACCAGGAGGCGCTCAAAATCGTGCCATTTTATTTGTTCCTAGTTGACATTCTTCTCGCTAGAGTATATATGTTCTGTGATCGCACTGTACCCATGAAGTTATAGATAAATATATGGAGGCCACACCTAAAACAAAAGTTTGAGTCAAATACCTACGATTCTCTATCTCACTCTCTGTGGGCTGACCTCTCTTTCTAAGGTGGACGATAGTATTGCTATCTCGTTATTAAAATCTCCTTATTCATTTTTAAAAAGAGTCACCACACAAATGTAATCAGAAGTTAAATACTGTCAAATAATGTGCTAATAAATAAAAAGCTAAACTAAGATTACTGAAATTAAAATTCCAAAATAGTATGTCACGAATGCTTGACAAGGTTGGCGAATCAGTGAATTATCTTCCCATTTCCTAAGGATGTGGAAATGTGGCAACATTGGACCCACATGTTAACATAAATCGTACCAATATGGCGGTTGTTTACTTTGCGGTTCACAGTTTCGTTTGAGATATTTGCCTGTAATCAAAGTTATAACTGAGAAAATAGTGCAAACTTGTGTAGTGCGTGGTTGTGGTAGTACGTGGTGTCCAGGAGGTGATATAAGATTTCACGCGTAAGTGTTTAAATCGGGATTTTTGACACTGAATAATTGTAAACATATTTCTGCATATTTTCAATTAATTACTTCATAAAAGCTTGACCTATGATTTAGTCAATGATAACTTAGATAACTATGTAAAGACCAAACAGTTTTACATTGAATTTCATGGACTTTCTGCAATTTTATTTGTTTTTGTTTTTGGAGTCATACTGAAGTAGTGTGACCATAATGGGGATATATCTGGGACTTTCCGTGGGACCTTCAAAATTATATAGTCATTATCATACTCGCTTTATTACATTTTATTACTTTTTTCACACACCGTGTTATTTCTGTTAGTTCTTTGAAATAACATAACATTTTCGTGAATTTTTAACAGTAGTCAAATAGCCAATTACTATTTAAATAATACAGTAAATGTAATGAATAATATAAAATTATGTTCTGATTTCACACTCTTCTGGTTTTAGGTCAACAGCGAAGCCCAGATCTCTACGAAGATTGATAGGGGCGTACAGGTGTAAATAAAATCAACTGAAGAAAAAATATTGCAGAAGAAATCTAAGATTCTTAAGCAAAGAGTTTTACGACAGACTAAAAAAATCAGGACATGTCTTCGTAATATAATAGAAAATATTATAATAAAATGATTTTAATTTAGAAAGTGTTTTTGTTTCTTTTTGAGGTTTTATACATATGTATTACCGTTCCTATTATAGCCCCGTATTTAGATGAAAATACATAATATTAAAAATTCCACAGTGGTAAAAAACCTTAACACTGACTTACCCAGAAATCTTTAAAAAAAAATCATCTTAGATGTATCATTTTCGTTAGTCTACAAAATAAAAGAAACATCTTATTTCTTTTTTGCGATTTCATGATTTTATAGTAAGAGTTGTACTGGGCAAAAATCTCTCCCAAATCCTTCCAGATTCATTATCTTGAGCCACCCCACCAGCCCTTGCGGTAGGCAACCACCGTGGTCGTGTCACCACCTCTTCTGTCATTATGATTTACTAGCTTTTTGCCAGCGGCTTCGCCCGCGTGAAAATGGCGATTTTCCATACAAACTTTCATCCCCTATTTAACTCCCTTAGGGGTTGAATTTCAAAAAATCCTTCCCTAATCCTTGTCTAAATTATAAAGGGAACCTCTGTGCAAAATTTCAGCTTTCTAGGTCCAAGGGTTTGGGCTGGGCGTTGATGAGTCAGTCTGTCAGGACTTCTCTTTTTATTTATATTAATAGATAGAAGATCATTAATTTCGTATTGCTACAGGAACTAAACTTTTATACTGGCCATGGTCTATATTCTATTTCTGTGCGAAATTACGTACGTATACGACCTAAGACTTTTTTGCGTGATTGAAAATGACAAACTGCCAAAAAAAATCAGGAACTTTCACACTGTAAGCAAACAGCTTCTTTCGTAATTTATCATTGGCATCTTTCATCAATATAGAAGTGAACAGAGATGTGGATATATTAATTTAATCAAACACAAGTTATGAAAAGGAACTACGTAATGTCCTAGGTAAAATAAAATAAAGGTTACCCTACTTAGAAAGAGAGGGTCAGCCCACAGAGAGCGAGATAGCGATGCATAAGTTTTGCTTCAAGTAGGTATTCGAAGTGTGGTCTCCATAATTATCTATAACTTCATGACTGTACCCATGGTCCCATGGTTACGCTAGTATTATATTATCTGTGCCATGGTTCAACTCTTTTTTCTGATAAGTATGATTATGACCCGTGGTACAACGGTGGAATTATGTCCAACTGGTTGGACCACGGGGATAGGATGATCGTGTAAAACAAATGAACGTCTAAAACAAATGACTATCGTTAAGTGATCTGACAACGATTGCGATTGTAATAACCTCCTTCTTTTTTAAGTCGGTTAAAAAATGGGTGCAAGTGATTGGTGCAATATAGATGTTAATGAAGTGAAATAATAAAAATAATAATGACGTCACTCATACATGCAACGTATGTACTCCATGACGCGCGCTCGCTTATTAAATAACACTAATATCTTCTGTCCCCGAAGTGCCGGGCCTCCGCCGGCCTCCTTCGTCGGCCTACGGCCCGGTGCCCATGCCGCCCTTAACTCTTATTAAGGCAGAACATCTGGCAATCGGAAAATAAGGGCAAATTGGCATACCTAGGTATAATTGGTAGAAAATAAATTTTAAGTTTTTTTAATGTTTTTGTGTTTTTTGAATATTTAAAAAGAGGTAGTAATTGCATTGCACTTCAGCATTGATAGATAACCTTTTCCTGTTTATTACCAGTAGTTGTTCCATAGATACATTCAATTCCCAGAAGTACCTACACACGGCTACACATCAAGCTATACAAAACCAGTATAATCTGATCGTTCATTGTGCGAAAAGATCTAGTAAAGTGAGGCCAAGATTAACTGGTTTTGTATAGCTTGATGTGTAGCCGTGTGTACAACTAGTTGGACCAAGGAAAGAACAACTCACTCGAGTTGAACCATTGGTAAAGATATTTCCCCATAGAACAACCAGTTGAACCATGGGTAAATTTACTTCTCTGTAGTACAACCAGTTGGACATCGCAGTTGTACTACGGGTCGGTCACTCTCGATCGGTATAGAACTTGAGTTTTTGAAGCGTACACAAACCAACCTAATACCTACAGATACATAAGAAAATTGTGTTAATATTAGAAAGGGTCTGATAAGTACAAAAAAAAAACAATCCGTTATTCAAATTAAAACTTTTATTTATAAAACATAAAAAATTATAAGCTAAACAATCAACTTTTAGTTTGTAACATATCAGTAAGTAGGTATTTGCATGAATTGCAGTAATTTTTAATGACTAGGTGACTAGGTTTTCATAGATTCTTTGTTATTTTTAGCCCGAGGAATTGAAATTAAATGATTAACTACTGGGTGTAAAGGACAGCCTCCGCAAATAGGGTAGTTGACTGAGTAAAAAAAATATGATTCTGTTTAGTCCGTCTGTCTGTTAGATTATTGAAAAATATTGGATAGGTACGTGTTTTAAGTATTTAGGAAAGACCTCTGGATCTGGTCATACAGGAGGAAGCTCAGGCAACCGCCTTAAGACTAAGATCAAACGAAAGTAAATACAGAAACAACACACTCAAAAGTTTTGCAGGGGATTCTGAAGGAAATACCACTCCTTGAGGCGCCCATGGATAAAACTTCATGTCACCATGTGTTCGATAGAAGTTACGACATCCAACTCACTGCAGAAGCAGTAGATAGCTCTGGCATCAATGAAGTTAGGATATATACGGACGGCTCCAAGACCTCACACGGTACTGGAGCCGGCGTCTTCTCGAATGATCTAAACATTTCAATATCAAATACCCTAGATAAATTAAACACAATCTTCCAAGCCGAATGTGTCGGTATCACCAGAGCGGCACAAGCAGTTGCAGCCAGAGACGTCAGTGATTTTAAAATAAAGATCATCTCAGACAGTGCATCGGTGCTTCAAGCCCTAAAAAACAACACAATTACCTCTGTCCTAATACTGGAATGCCACAATGCACTCCAATCCATTGCAACCACGAATAGTGTAACCCTGCAATGGATAAAAGGACACAGCAACTCGCTGGGTAACGACGCAGCAGATGAGCTGGCCAAGAGAGGCTCAAGTGATACAGTACTGCCTATACCTCAGGCCCAAATAATAACATGGCTGCGTTCAAGAACCACAGGAAAACACCTCACCGAATGGAGAAACAGCGAAGGATGCAGGCAAACAAAAGATGCAGTTCCGGAGGCATCAATGAAGTTTACTCGCAATCTCATCAAACTTAAAAGGGACAAACTCCGTAAAATCATAGGAATTTTAACGGGTCACTGTTCCCTAAACAAACATCTACATAACATAGGTGTAACAGACAGCCCGCTGTGCAGAGGATGCATGGAGGCGGAAGGAACGCCACGCACGGCACGAACTCCTAGAGTGCAGGAGCGTAGCAGATCACCGGGCACAAACTCTACGATCCCCATTAACTCTCTCGGAAGCCTGAAGCAGTCTGGGAAGGCTGCTGCAATTCTGGGACGACCTATGTTGGTTGGAGTAGGTATTCATAAAACATCACGCACAATGGCCCAATCAAGAGGCTAAGTGCGGAGCCCCGTTAAACTAAACTACCTAAGTATTTATGAAATTAAAAAAAAAAACTAGCTTTTGCCAGCGGCTTCGCCCGCGTGAGTATGTAGTTTTTCCATACAAACTTTCATCCCCTATTTAACTCCCTTAGGGGTTAAATTTTTACACTTTGTATAACTTAACTTATTAATAATACAAATAAATGCAAACAAAAACACACGTGTGTTAAATTCACTAGAATATCATCAAAAATAGTACTCATAATAAAAGTACCTATGTCACTATCAGACTAGTGCTACATTTTTACTAAAACTACACTTTACCATAGACAAGTATAATTTTTGTTTATATTGTTCAAACTTTTTGTCTAAATATTACTGCTACGTTGGAATTTAAGCATTCAGAGCTAAACCGAGACAATCCAAAAAAAAAAAAATTGTGTTAATGAAAACGGGCAGTCGACAAACTAGAGAGAATCAAATAAACTAATTAAGTACTATTTAAAACCACAGATATAGATATACTAGGTAAAACGCAAGTAACACGACACATTAAAACCAAGCGTGGCATTTTTTTAATACCTATGACGATTCATAAGCACTATTTAGTTACTATACAAAATAGACTACGTCTTTATTCTTTACTAGCGGACGTCCCGCGGTTTCACCCGCGTAGATCCCGTTCCCGTGGGAATACAGGGGTAAAAAGTAGCCTATGTTACTCAGGGTGAATGTAGCTTTCCAAGGGTGAAAGAATTTTTGAAATCGGCCCAGTACTTTTTGAGCCTATTCATTACAAACATACAAAAATAGGTACAAATCTTTCCTCTTTATAATATTAGTGTAGAAATACCTAGAATTAAATTCTTGAGATGTTACGTTGCTGTTTTAAACAAATAAGCTTTCTGCGATAGTAACCTCTCGTTAAGTATAAAATACTTAAGCCGGGCACTCGAAGTAGGTGCTCTTGCGCTATCTATAAGAGGTATTATTATCTGTGAAACTGATTTAAATGCATTACTTCACGTTAAAGCTCTCACAGTACTTCTACGAAAAATGATAAAACATTTGCAGTGAATTTCAACCTTAATTAACTACAGATAGAGTTTAAAGAAGTACAGTTATACAAGAGCACCAAATGTATAAACGAAGAACTATTCAAAGTGTTTTTCTCCTAGGGTAGTAATAAACGTTTAACCAACAAAGCATTTTGGAAGGCATACGTCGTCGGTCTAATTATCCGAATTTTACAGGAGCAACAAAAATCTGAATTTCTGACAATATTCGAGAGGTTTTGAAAATGGCGTTCTATATTTAAGTTTAGAATGGTTGTCGATTGATATACTACGATTTTATTTTTAATTCTATGGCTAGGAAATAAATAAAATGGCGTTCCAACAAATTTTGTGAAGGTTTTGTATCGTCAAATCTTTACTAAGTAACGGCTTAAGTAATCATTAAATATCTCTGAGTACGGCAGTTAATCCTGTCATCTTGACGCTCATCAATTTTCACACGCATATCAGTTGTCGATTACACTTTTTTAACAATAGAAAACCTTTTTCTCTTACCCTCGCCATCTTCTAATACCTCTATACATTTAAACTTACTAGTTAAATCTTTAATACACATAATTTCACCTGAACTCAAACCTTGAGGCAAATCAAATTTAGCAAATTCACTCCTTCCCGCCAAATCTTGACACATGTCAGCGACGCCATTTTTAAAATCGTCATCGACAACATAGACTGGTTTTTTTTCTTCGACCTCGGGCGCGTTGTTTAGAGCCTTCCTCCACATTTCTTTCTCATTGATCGTAGACTTTTTAGTTTTTTCGTCTATTTGTGCTAGAACTTGTCCGATATCTTTGTTCTTTGGTTCTATTTTTAACGCTTTTTTGTAGCAGACAATCGCGTCATCGATTCTGCCCATTAATTCGTAGGCTCTACCATAATAAAATATACCTTTGCAATGTTTATTTATATCAATACATCTGTCAATATGCTCACACATACCTATTATATACTTTGGTTTATTTAATTTATAATAACATAAAGCCAAATTGACATACATTTTGACTTTTAAATCTTTGATTTCTTTTTCTTCTGTTTCATTTAATGGTTTTGAGAGGGAGAGAACAGACATGGCCTGCTGGTATGTTTTTACAGCTTGTAGATATTTTTTTCGGTTGAAAAGGTCTTTAGCCTCTGCTCGAATGTCTTTTATTGTTTTCAGTGTTGTTTCGAACTTGGCTTGTTCTGCCATTGGAAGGTCGTTGAATCTGTAAAAGAAAATGTTATAATGTTAAAAAAATTACCACACGCCTGTAATCCCCGAAGCGTTAGGCAGGGGTGTACCACATTTAGTCACAGTTGTGTTTAAGTCACATGTAAAAGGGGGGCGAGCCTGACTCCAGAGGTTTTCCCATACAAAGCAAATTACTATTACGGTAACCCAGGTACTCTCCGCGAAATAGTTAGAACACAAAGGGGTTGCTACCCTTAAATTTGGGGTGGTTACGAACACATATAGAAAGACGAAGTGTTGTATAGAGACATGAGACGTTAGGGATATCTGACCAGCTCCCTTAAACACTGGCTCACTGTGTAGATTATGACCACCTCCTGGTTGCAGGTTGCTACCCTTTCTCGGGGAGATGGGGTGGATCGAATAAAGGTACAAGTTGGTAGCGGGCGACACTAAGCCGCAGCAGACGACGTATCTACGTATTTCTATGAAGGCCTATAAGGCTTCATTGCTATAACCGGGGCACAGATCCAGACTGCGTGGCTGCACTGAGAAATTCTTGAAGGAATATATATAAAATAGTTCGCCCGACCCAGGAATTCAAAAAAACACAGTCTTAAAAAAATACTTAGTGGTAATAAATTATGAGAGTAGCAGTAGTAGCGGACCCGACTTACGAGCAGCAAGTCGTCGGATCGAACCCAGACAACACATTACTTTGTGTAATTTATTTCATCACCACTGTTCTCAAAACGGTGAAGGAAAACATCGTGAGGAATTCGGCATGTCTAAGAACCAAAAATTGTCAGGCATGTGACGTCTACCAATCCGCAATGGGCCCCGAAGAGGAGACAAAATCAAAGAATAATAGAATATCGTTATTCATTCATAAATCTTTATTATTAGATGATTTTTTTAAAAGGCTGGATCACTGTATCCTATAGGCGTCAAACTAACCGACCATATTCACAACACCACACTGCGCTCTAAAATACAAATCACTGACGTTGCTCAAAAAGCCGCTAAGCTGAAGTGGGACTGGACTGGCCATGTCTGCCGCATGCCCAATGAGATGTGGTCCAAAATAGCCACTTTCTGGAGCCCTGACACGGCCAGACCTCATAGAAGATGCCAAAATAGCCACTTTCTAGAGCCCTAACACAGCGTGGTAAACCTCGTATAAGATGTCGAGCCGATCTGGACAAGACTAACGACCAGCGGTCACCCATCCACCGACCGACCTAGGCAAGCGCTGCTTAACCTAGAGATCGAGTCGAGCGACAGTTATTTTTACAAGCTCCTCCTATAATGCAGGCTAACAGTATCAGTATCTTTAAAAAAAGAAGGGCTAGCATTCTAGCTCTAAGATTTCATACAAAAATGCGCTCTGGGCAAAGCGGAAGGGAGTGTCACACTTCTACTGACTAAAAACCACCCATGTTCCTTCTTAGCCCTTTGTGCCGAGGCCGCGGTATCTCTTTCGAACAACCCGCAGCCTCGATGAGAAGATTTCTTTTTCTTACCTCAACGCCGCATCAACACATCTGACATCATACAAGGTGATCACAAACAACACAGGCTTAGGTTGTATCCTGGGCAGTATACCCCTCGGACCCCACGCCGCTGCTGGCTGCAGGAGAAGGTGGAACCGAGCGGTGGGACCTTTGACATGGTTCAGGCCTATTTCAAGGCCGGGTAGCATCTTGCCGACGCCCATGCGGATTCGCTGAAATGTTGAGATGTAATGATTATTTTATTTACTTGCTTATTATATTTACAACTAGAACTTCGCCTGCGTGTATTTTCAAAATATAATATTTATCCTAAGTTACTTGGTAAAGATTTAGCATTATAAAGGAAAGAATTTTTAAAATCGACCCAGTAGTTTTTGCGTTAAACTGTAACAAATATACAGAAAATCCAATATCTACTCTTTATAATACATATTAGTTTCGACTAGCTTTTGCCAGCGGCTTCGCCCGCGTGAAAATGACGATTTTCCATACAAACTTTCATCCCCTATTTAACTCCCTTAGGAATTGAATTTCGAAAAATCCTTCCTTATTCCTTGTCATGTCATAGATTCTTTGTTATTTTTGGGTGTAAAGGACAGCCTCCGCAAATAGGGTAGTTGACTGACAAAAAAAATATGTCCGTCTGTCTGTTAGATTATCGAAAAATATTGGATAGGTACGTGTTATACGTATTTATGAAATTAATAAAAAAACTAGCTTTTGCCAGCGGCTTCGCCCGCGTGAGTATGGAGTTTTTCCATACAAACTTTCATCCCGTATTTAACTCCCTTAGGATTTGAATTTGCTTTCTAGGTCCAAGGTTTTGGGCTTGGCGTTGATGAGGCAGTCAGTCAGTCAGGACTTCTCTTTTTATTTATATAGATATAACAATCCTGCTTGTAATCTCCGAAGAGTTATTTATTTATTGATTTACACATACATTTGTTGTGACAGGTAAGACCCTAGTTAACAAAAGTAGTCATTAATTACAATCCCAATTATCACAGTTATACAGTGGACAACATACTTAGTGTCTCCCTCTGGAATTCCGCAAAGGAAAAAAAGCAAAGGTGTACCTTTATATTATTACACACACATTTCGCCAGATGTGTTTAAGTCGTATGTAAAAGGGGGGCGAGCCTGACTCCAGAGGTTGTCCCATACAAAGCAAATTACTATTACGGTAACCCAGGTACTCTCCGCGAAATAGTTAGAACACAAAGGGGTTGCTACCCTTTCTCGGGGAGATGGGGTATATCGAATAAAGGTACAAGTTGGTAGCGGGCGACACTAAGCCGCAGCAGACGACGTGTCGCGGCGACACGACTGGTTTCTACGTATTTCTATGAAATTCCCTCCGTAGTTAGCGACATGAAGCTAGCGACGCGTCGACGAGCGGCAGACGGTAGTGTCGTCCGACCGCAGATCAGTAGTGCCTATAGATAACAGAAACAACAAGGAGATAATTATGTCCTTTAGCCGAAAATGTATCGTAACCTGAGTCTTCAGTTTACACCAACTGGATGACATCTGCAGTTGCCGTCTGCAGTTCGAAATCATGACTGCAGCGACATGACGCGACGACGTGTCGTAACGACATGAAGCGACGACATGTCGTCTGCTACTGCTGCGTGCAGTCGGCTACCAACTTGTACCTTTATGTTCAACACGTACGCAAAATACGCGCTTTGGACGTGGAGCTGCGGACACCAGCCCGTTATACTAATAGATCATCATCATGTACCCACTGTCCACTGGCCTATGTCCAGCAGTGGACGTCTTTCGGCTGAAATGATGATGTTCCCACTGCAGGGACTCAGGCCTCCTCTCTAGGAGAGGGATGGGCTATAATCCACCACGCGGACCCAGTGCGGGTGGGTAGATGTCACATGTCATCGAATTTATTGGTTCTAAGACATGCCGGTTTCCTCACGATGTTTTCCTTTACCGTTTTGAGAGCAGCGGCAATGAAATAAATTACTCAAAGTAATGGGCCTGCTGATGTCTTCCTTGAGAATTGGAAAGAAGTTGCACAGAATCGTGACCATTGTAAGGACTGGAAGTAGGCCTTTGCTCAGCAGGGGGACGGTATGGGCTAGCTATGTAGGTGTGACCGTGACATCACAGTGGGCCCTATCAGAATACCAGCGCTGCGGTATTTGTTTTCATTTATCGCAGCATCATGCTGAGATAGGAGCCTTTTTGGCCTCGCACAGGTCTTCTCTTTATTATTATTTAGTTTTATATTCTTTTTTGTTACTATTATTATTGTTTTATTTTTGTAGTTCCTGTGCTTGTCCGAATAAATATTTTTCTTTCTTTCTTTTCTTTCTATAATAATAACACGCCTGCCTCGGTTCAAACTTCAAACCAATAACTAACTGTTCGTAAGTTGAGGCCGCCACCACTGGGCCACTGCTGGTTATGTTCTGTTACTAGCTTTTGCCAGCGGCTTCGCCCGCGTGAAAATGTCGATTTTCCATATAAACTTTCATCCCTTATTCCTTGTCTACATTATAAAGGAAACCTCTGTGCAAAATTTCAGCTTTCTAGGTCCAAGCGTTTGGGCTGGGCGTTGATGAGTCAGTCAGTCAGTCAGGACTTCTCTTTTTATTTATATAGATAGATTTAATGTTCATTTCAAGTTTGTAAAAAGTACTTACCATCGGTTTTCCCCCATTCATAGTGAGTGTAGTATCAAAGGCTATGTCACAGCGCTCGTAGTACGCCGCATAGTGGATTGTTACTTCAGCATTTGTAGGTACTAGGGGTCCATCTCCTGTAAATACAAATTCATACATGTTATTGACTGCTTAACTTATATTATATATATATATATCAAAATCAAAATTCATTTATTCAAACTAGGCTGATAATCAGCACTTTTCGAAGGTCAAAATTTACTTTACCTACTTTACTACAGTGAAACTTGGTCGACTTGGATAAGTGAGAAACCTCTATAACTGGAACTCATACTGGGGTCCCATGAGACAGATTTGAATATCTGAGACACATTTAACCAGGTTTCACTGTATTTACATTTTTATAAGACAGTCCCCCAAAACGCCCACCCATCGACACTTCCTAGTGTTTAGCTGGAAAGAAGAAGTGGCGGAACAAACTCCCCAGCACACATCTGTCTGTTAGGTTGGTTAGAAGAACCACTCGATACAATAGCAAGGTGTCAGTTACATTTAAGATTTACTACAGACACAATCAGTAATAAACAAAAGTATCTAACAATAAACAATGTAAAATAAAATAATAAATACATAACATAACAGTAAACTAATTTTGGAGAAAGAACACAAATAACAAACATTGTCTTGTGTTCAACTCAGCGACCAACTATTCTTATCATCTAAGTAGTCGTTAATAGAATAGTAAGCTTTTAAACAAAGATTAGATTTAACTTTGGCTTTAAACTCATTAAATGGCAAGTATAGAAAAGAAGATGGCAGTTTATTATAAAATGTAATCCCGAGCCCTACGAATGAATTGTGAACTTTGTGAAGCCGGTGAAAAGGAGCGCGTAGTTTATGTTTATATATTTATATATTGTTTTTTAAACGTTGCTCCTCACTAGGAATTTGTCCTGTATCGTGGGTGCGTTCACAAACATTTAAACTCACATACACAAATACCCAGACCCGGAACAACTATCTGTAGGTCTTACAAATATTTGTTCCGTGCGGGGATCGAACCCGCGACACGCAGCGCGGCAGTCCATTGCTTGAGCCACTGCGCCAACCGTGCCGTCAAATGTCAAACATGTACTTGCATAAAATATTTTGCTAAACATAATGTATCGGAGCAGAGGTTTTAAAACTGCAAATGTAAGTTTGTTTTGTTGTTATTACAACAAAAAATATTGTTTGGAAGCAGGTTAGTAAGTTCACATATTTTGAGGGGCAAACTACGGAACCCTACATTATTCGTGGTCTGACAAGCGCTTGGCCGGTTTTTTGGGTGAATAATCACGTTTTACTGTAGGACTCAATGTAACGCACATAAAACATTGTGCTTAATTAATAACTTTAATCTGAATATAATGAATTGTATGTGAACTCTGTGGTAATCAATCTTTTATTTATTTATTCCCATGAAAATAGAAAGTGAGCCAATTGCCATCAACCGGGCACAAATACAGACTCTGTGGCTGCTACTGGGAAATTCCTGATGAAAAATCCCAACAACAATTTTCACGATCCGCGAATCCAACCCAGGACGTCATGCTCACCACTAGATCCACGAGGCAGTCTTTTCTTCAGAGATCAGTGTTGTGCCCGCCGGGGCCGCAGATTTTAGAACGAGATGACGTGGCTTCGCCCTCGACACAAGGGCAAAGAAGGAACATGGGTTCGGTTTTTAGTCAGTAGAAGTCTGACACTCCCCTTCGCTCTACCCAAGAGCGGGGGGGTCATTTGATGATTTTCCACCCACCAAAAAAAAAAGATCAGTGTTGTGTTCACTAGAATCACTTGTGGGCTTTTGGGGTTTAGATTAAAACCTCTCAATATATCAGTAAGTAGTGTGCAACTCGAAGGGACCGTCTGCTTGCCTCAAGGGCTAGTTCAGGACTGTTCTACGACTTTACCGTCGAGCCGCTGTCTACGTTTATTTGTATATACAGTGAAACCTGGTTAAGTGAGACCTCAAGGGACCTAAAAATTTGTCTCACCTAAAGAGGTATTCCACTTACCCAGTGTCTCAGATATCCAAATCTGTCTCATGGGACCTCAGCATGAGTTCCAGTTATAGAGGTTTCTCACTTATCCAGGTCCCAGTTAACCAAGTTTCACTGTATCACAATCAGTACTAATATTGCAGGTAGGACTGAGGACACAATCAAGTGCAAGTGCCCCTTCGTTTGTGGGGCAACACTACATTTACACCAGGGCAGAGTCACCTATGAATCCTGGACAGGTTTCCTTGCTTTGGCCAACCTGTGTAAGGAGTATTCATGAACTCGTGATCTATACTAATATGAAGAAAGATTTGTATATTTGTATGTAATGAATAAACTTAAAAACTACTGGACGGATATGAAAAATTCTTTCACCATTTCTTTGGGAAGCTACAATATCCTCGGGTGACATAGGCTCCTTTTTATCCCTGTATTCCCACGGGAACGGGAACTACGCGGGTGAAACCGCGGGACGTCCGCTAGTATTTAAAAAAAAAGTAACAAACTAAAACTCGACTACGACAAAAAATAACGACGCTGAAAAAGTATGAAACAAGATTTTCAGGATAGAACAAAAAGAAAAGCCGTAGTCACACGGTATTTAAGTGTTTAGGTTGGTACCTATAACGTGTGACTACGGCTTTTCTTTTTGTTCTATCCTGAAAATCTTGTTTCATACTTTTTCAGCGTCGTTATTTTTTGTCGTAGTCGGGTTTTAGTTTGTTACAAACCCATGTTCCTTCTTCGCCCTTGTGTCGGAGCCGCGTTATCCTTTCGATAATCCACAGCCCCGACGGGGTCATAACCCTCCTTTGGCTTTGCCGTAGTCAGGTAATTATCTTGTATCCTGTTGCTTGCACATCACAGGAGCTGATGGAGGCAACTGAAAGTGCCAAACTTGTCTCCAAATTTTGGGCAGACTTCATTTAAATTGTCATTGACCCTCTAAGCAGAAGAAGTAGCCATATTTACCTTCTTCAATGATCAATAGTTTCACATCCCCGCTAGGATGGCAGTCCATCATCTTCTTGGCAAGCTGGTCAAACGAGTGGTACTCCGGCGAAGACAGCAGCATATTCTCTGCAGACTTTTCTATTAGATTTATAGGGTCTTCGCCGTCACTGGAAGAAAGAGAGCAAATTGTGTTTATTTGGCACTAGCGGACGTCCCGCGGTTTCACCCGCGTAGATCCCGTTCCCGTGGGAATACAGGGATAAAAAGTAGCCTATGACACTCAGCAATAATGTGGCTTTCTATTGGTGAAAGAATTTTAAAAATCGGTTCAGTAGATCCCGAGATTACCCCTTACAATTTAACAAATATACAAACACACAAACTTTACCTCTTTATAATATTAGTATAGAAGTATAGATTATTATTATTAATTATATTATTATATAGTATATAATATATGTAGTATATCTATATATATAAAAGAAAGTCGTGTTAGTTACTCCATTTATAACTCAAGAACGGCTGGACGGATTTAGCTGAAAATTGGTAGGGAGGTAGCTAAGAACCAGGAGAAGGACATAGGAAACTTTTTTTTTTTTTTAGGTAGGGTAGTAGGTAGGTAGGTAGGGTAGTAGGTAGGGTAGTAGGTAGGGTAGTAGGTAGGGTAGTAGGTAGGGTAGTAGGTAGGGTAGTAGGTAGGGTAGTAGGTAGGGTAGTAGGTAGGGTAGTAGGTAGGGTAGTAGGTAGGGTAGTAGGTAGGGTAGTAGGTAGGGTAGTAGGTAGGGTAGTAGGTAGGGTAGTAGGTAGGGTAGTAGGTAGGGTAGTAGGTAGGGTAGTAGGTAGGGTAGTAGGTAGGGTAGTAGGTAGGGTAGTAGGTAGGGTAGTAGGTAGGGTAGTAGGTAGGGTAGTAGATAGGTAGGTAGGAAAAACGCATTGCAACGCATGCGCGGGTTCAGCTAGTTTAGTATATAGTATAGATTAATAACAAAAATATCTTAAAATTATAGAAAACAAATAAACAACGTGCAGCGCTGACTGTTGACTGCTACACTACGTTTCGCGGGTTCGATCCCCGCACGGCACAGATATTTGAATGACCTACAGATAGTTGTTCCGGGTCAGGGTGGTTTGTGTTTCTGAGCTTAAATGTATGTAAACGCACCCAGAATACAGGAGAAATTCCTAGTGAGGGGCAAAGTTTAAAAAAAAACTCATTTAACATTCACTTCAACTTAAAGCATTTATTTCAATTAGTTCATTACAGGAGGTTCTCAATTCGGATGTTTTTTTTTTTTTTTATGTTTGTTCGGGCATAACTTCGTCACTTGCTAACCGATTTGAAAAATGAGGCTGGCACAGGAACATAGAGAATGGCACAAGAAAAGCAAGGTTGCACCTACCAATAGGTGAATTCAGGCTGTGGGTGATGATGACCATTACACCTGTACTTTGAGACCAGAATGGAAATACTTACAAAGCATAATAAGCTTTATCTCAATGGAGTAATGTTTAACTTTCTAAGACTTAAGTGTGCTAAATCAGGTCACACTCCTTCTTCTTCCTCCTCCGTGGTCGAGTGGTTTAGGCGTTTGCCTTGTGACCCGGTGGTCGTGGGTTCGATTCCCACGGGAAGCATACTTTGTGAAGTTGTTTCCAGTTTGGTTAGGACATTGCAGGCTTGAATCACCTGATTGTCTGATAAAAAGATGGTTCCGTGCTTCGGAAGGCACGTATAAGCTGGTGGTCCCGGCCGCCAAATGGCGGTCGTCAAACCATGTCAGAGGCCCTTGCGGCGGTTTAGAAACTCTGACACTAGGGTGTGTGGGGTCGTTAGACCTTACTGCCCACACGATAAGAAGAAGAAGGTCACACTTAAACAGTGAGAACTAGAGAGTGCTTCATGCTTGCACATAATTACATACATTAAGGGCTCGTTTACGTAGACGCGGGGCGTCGCGCGGCGCGTGCAGATGGGTCGTCTCGTGTTTTTTTATTAATTTACTGAGACGATTCCACCGCAACAAACGCTGCATTTTAAACTAACGTGCGAAAATAGCTTCTCGTAAAATCGACGATTGAAATCGTTAACTTTTTCATACATCTATTTCTCTTCGGGGACGCCGGCAGACACCAGACGGGCGATCAGTCCTTTCGTTGTGGATTATTTCGCCCAGTTCCCCATTTTGGTGGATCCCCTTCATGGGTTACTGGTGGTCGGCATCGCGAATCTTCCTGTTGCCTTGCAGAAGCTCACCAGTTGTTCGGTAGAGATTTCTGCGAGCTTCTCTTCATTAATCTCGTCTGTTCCTAGGATTTCCCATCTGAGTGGCTCATACATTGTGCATTCCGCCACAAGGTGGAAACTTGTTTCTTCTGCTTCTCCACATGCTGGACATATGGGATCTTCCTTTACTTTCATAATCGTCAGGTGTCTATTGAGTCCACAGTGTCCTGTTGCGATGCCTACTACTAGTCTTATGTTTCCCCTGCTCATTTTGAGTAGCTTGTGGGATTTCTTTTCATCATATGACTTTAAGAAGATTTTCGATTGTCGACAACCTTCTGTTGCATTCCATCTTTTATTTGACTCTCCTGTGGTTATTCTATGGATGATTCCTTTTGTTATATTATGTGGGATCGGTAACCTGGGCTCTGGTCCCACAAAGGTTTCATCTGCTCCTTTTCTAGCTAATTCATCTGCTATCTCATTCCCTTCGTGTCCTTGATGACCAGGGACCCATGCAACTGTTACTTCTGCTTTTTCCGCTAGCTGGTTGAGTGCTTCCTTACACTCTTTAACCAGTGCAGATGTGACTTCCACTTTGTTCAGTGCTTTGAGTGCTGCTTGACTATCACTGTATATAACTATTTTGGAAAGATCACCTGTAAGGGCGTTTCCAATTATTCTGGTACATTCCATAATGGCATGTATTTCTGTCTGGAACACACTAGCGCCTGTTCCTAGTGAGAATGATCTATTTATCTCCAGTCTTGGTATGTGTATCCCAGAGCCGGATAGCTTAGTTGACTCTTTCCTTGATCCGTCTGTATAGCAGACCGCCATAGATGGATCACTCTCGATTGTCCATTCTTCTCTTGTGCCTATATGTATTCTATACTTTTTGTCGAAGATCTTCTCTTTTTTGATTAAGTCATTGTTGGCCATAATCATTGATAGATTGTCTTCGTACAGATTTGCTATCTCCGAGTGACCTTTGTCCATAAAATTGCCTTACCAGAGGTTCAAGCTTTTCAGTTTGAACCACTGCTGCATACATCGCAATGTGTTTGAATTAAAAACGCAGCACGCGCCGCGCGACGCCCCGCCTGTACGTAAACATGCACTAACGTATGTTTTCCCATGGGGGTAGGCTGAAACCACAGAGACACCTGCTAAGATCCTTACATACTCCTATTGCCTTGTCCACATTCAAACATTAACCTTTTGAGTGCCACAGTCACGTATCTAGACGACAAGCTGAACAAGCAAAAAAGTACCTTAAGTCTGTTGATTTAAGGTACTTTTTAGCTTGTCGTCTGTGGCGTCTTGTTCAAGTTCCATGAAATAGGGGGTGAGCCTATTGTCATCAAATAAGCAAATATGCAGACCCAGCCTGCTTTTTTTTGTAGATGGCATTTTGCAGTTTAACCTAGGCTGCTGCTTAACCGGAATATTCTGTGGATGCCTTGAATGGAGGCCTTACATTCTGCTAGCCAGGGCATAAAACTTATAAATTTAGTGACAGACCGCCCCTGCAGCTTAGGGCGTCACTGGACAGGGAACAAAGGGACGAGCTGGATCTTCTTTAGGGGCTGATTTAACATGGCTGGCTCAGTATCATGGGCATGAGGCCGGAGGGATATTGACACCGTCCAGTCTGAGGACTTCAGTAGTGCCACAGCAAGTTCAGTATTATATCACTGTAGTCTATGTTTGTAACTTTTGAACAACTCCATATGGTACAAAAAAACAGTTACCTACCTGTTATCATCATAATCCATATCAGGTAAAAGATCATCATCAATGTTTGAGTTAAACATTGGGTCCTTCTTCCTCTTAAAATCCAGATCTATTGTGAACTCCACTGATTTCTCCTCCATTAGCTGTCTGGAAAAAAGAAAATAACTAGATAGGACTTTGATGTTATCTGCCAAAAAAAAATCAAACTGTTGGGATTGGATTTCAGTCAAAGTGCAGATTGAGATTAAAAACAATATTTTACATGAAGCGACTGAATACAAAATAACATTATGCCTTTTAACCAAATCCGTTGGTTAGGAAGTTATTGCAAGTCTAAGCAAAACAGAAAAGTGATATGAAGAAGGTTAAAAGGCATTTTGTGTATTATTACCTGACGTTAATCCCTTCAGCCAAATGCACGGGTTCTTTGAAAACATCATCCATCTTTGCACCGAGTGAAACACTTGAAAAAAATTTTAAATTCAAAGTGCGAAAAATACCGCGTACAAAGGCAAATCGTAACCAGTTATTTTTGATTTGACATTGTCAATAATGTCAGATAAAACTTGACAGTGACAACGAAGTTTTTAATTTTGTTTATTAAAAAAAATCTCCTAAATCTGATATCCAGTCTTTTAGGATTTCTTTATAATTAATTTGAACAAACAGAAGTGGCACCATTTCCACCAAACTTAGAGCTTTTATTTTAATAAGCAAAGTTCAAATTTTATCACGAAAAAATTATGTTTCGCGAACATTAAAAGAATGTAGGTATAACTTATGCGCCTACCACACGCTCATGCTTCACCGCAGTCTTGCCTGAGCAAACTGTGTTGTACACAGAACACCGTGCGTGTGGTTGGTAAAACTGTATCACTCGCAAACCCCATGGCTTGCTAGAAAGGGCTTTGAACTTTTTTGTATGGAGCTGGCATATATCGCCCCACTGTCATTTTGTTTTGATTATTTTTCATACCTAATCGTGGCCCACTATTAAAGTGTTATGTATGTGTTGCAGGCAAAACTCTTAATCAGTCAAAACTACTTTTGACCGTCAAAACTATTATTAGGTGGTTTCTGTTTTATTTCTCTATAAATTAATAACCAAAATGTCGTTTGGAAACTTATTAGGTTGTTAGGTTTTTTTTGACCCTTTGGATAACCTTGTACGATAGCTAACATTTATTTAATTAGAATATTTTTTGTATTGAGCTGGCATATATCGCCCCACTGTCATTTTGTTTTGATTATTTTTCGTACCTAATCGTGGCCCACTATTAAAGTGTTATGTATGTGTTGCAGGCAAAACTCTTAATCAGTCAAAACTACTTTTGACCGTCAAAACTATTATTAGGTGGTTTCTGTTTTATTTCTCTATAAATTAATAACCAAAATGTCGTTTGGAAACTTATTAGGTTGTTAGGTTTTTTTTTGATAACCTTGATAATGGAAACCTTTGGATAACCTTGTACGAGAATAAACGCGTTTTAACGCAATAAGGGTTTTGACTGAAACCAGTCAAAACCCGACTACGACAAAAAAACGACGCTGAAAAAGTAAGAAACAAGATTTTCAGGATAGAACAAAAAGAAAAGCCGTAGTCACACGGTATTAAAGTGTTTAGGTTGGTACCTATAACGTGTGACTACGGCTTTTCTTTTTGTTCTATCCTGAAAATCTTGTTTCTTACTTTTTCAGCGTCGTTTTTTTGTCGTAGTCGGGTGTTAGTTTTTTACTTTTTTTTATTTAAACAATTTTGGTGTTAAATATTTTTTTTTACTCTTGACTTTTTGTCCGCTAGAGGGCGTGTTTTAAAATTTGAGCAATATTTTGGAAATGTACAAGTGAGGCCCTTTTAAATGATACCAAACACGGCGTGTTTATCTCCATTTTTATTTTTTAAGCCTTACTTTTTGACCGCTAGAGGGCGCCAAATCGCTTTTTGTGACACGTCACGTAGCCTATGTTCAGCGGAAAATTAAGACGGTTCTAACGATATCTCATATGTCGAGTTCCGATAAGTAGATTAGAAGCTATGAGGGAACAGATGAAGATACACACATACATACATACATACAAACATACATACATACATACATACATACATACATACATAGCCAGTCAAAATCATAACCCTCCTTTGGCTTTGCCGTAGTCGGGTAAAAAGTACTTTTGACTGATTATGAGTTTTGCCTGCAACATATGGATAGAGGACATTTAGACGAACAAAAAACGTCATGTAATATGGTACCTACATACCCCAAAGTGTCACGTTATCGAGATATTTGAAGGTAAAGATCGACAATTAAGTACAACGGCAATCATTAAAAATAGACTTATCCATTTTTTTTTTATCAAAACGTTGCCCCACACTAGGAATTTCTCCTGTATCGTGGGTGCGTTCACAAACATTTAAACTCACATACACAAATAGACACCCGGAACAACTATCTGTAGGTCATACAAATATTTGTTCCGTGCGGGTATCGAACCCGCGACACGCAGCGCAGCCGTCCATTGCTTGAGCCATTGCGCCAACCGTGTCGTCAAATTAATAGGCCACATCGGTTCTATCCCCTTTTACCTGCGCGTACTTGTCTGTGCGTGTGGTTGGGCGTTCAGTCAGTGTTGACACCGCAGTCGAGGCTAGTCGTCGGTCATTGAGGTACGTTTTTTTTTAATTATTAAAAAAAATTACAAAATATTTTGTTAAAGGCAGACATGTTTTTGGATTTATTGTTGATTATATTTAGGTATATTTTAAGTCTTGGACGCTCTTAGCTTGCGCGTCTATCAAAATCGTTCGAAAAATAACACATGCATGCTTTATGTGAATAAAGCATGTGTTATTTTTCACAAATCCAAAAATACCATGCTCCATTGTTTAAAATGTACGTGATTTATACGTATAGACTAGTTAAACTTTAAAATGATTTTTGGTATAATTCTAAATACACTCAGGCCGGTTTCTCACATAGGTTGGCAAAATAAACAGAATGCCAGGCCATGTCATGCCGTTCAAAACTTGTATTGATGATTCTAAATAATCTATTAATTTCTTATGGTCGTAAAACATTTTGTCAATTATGGTCCCAGAATAAAATTACTTACGTTTAAAATTTTTGTAGTAAATAAGAATTTATGAAAAAAGATTTCTTCAAAATACTACAAATTTCAAAAGAAAATCCTAAAAGGCCTTCCCTAAATGCTCTTATCACGTTAAACACGGATGGGACACCCGCTATGATTCATGACCATGACTCATAGTGAAAAATTATGACCATACCCTCAAGGTTCATTTCACACCTTGTCTGGCATGAATGCTGAAATGAACCTTTTTGGCGCAGCCGTGAGGCACACATTTCCATTTTTGTAATTTTTTTTTTTTATATTATTGTGTGTGCTTGATGTACTGACGTCAAATAAACATTTTTTCTTTCTTTCTTTTCTTTCATACAAATTTTCTAGATAAGAGTCCCAAGTCTCAACCATCAACATTATCAACATTCTCATGCGATTTATACTTAGGTACGGTTGACAATTTGACATGCGTAGTATGTCTTCCTCCCTAAGAATATGGAAAGTGTAAAGTCTGCTAAACACGTTACGAAAAATCTTATCGATTAGACGGTACAGTTCAAACTGCAACGATAAATCTACATGTGTATGAGAAAAACTGTACCTACCTACAGTTAGTCCAATTTTTTAAATGGTGCAGTTGAACGGAACATTATAGTTACATTAAATCGGAATCTGAAGAAACTGTATCGATAACCGTAACGTGTGTGCCAGTCGTTCAGTTTACGCGTGGATCGCGGTCCGAATATAAATAAAATAAGTATCTAAACCTTCAGTTCTTTCAATAAATTAACATGGGAATGAACTTCTCTTTAACCGACTTCAAAAAGGAAGAGGTTCTCAATTCGATTGGTATTTTTTTTTCATTAGCCTTTCTTTACACCAAATACGTGCTTTCTTTTTCTTGATTTTTTCTTCCTTTTGGTTTTTTTTGGCGATTAATAAACCAACAACTGCTAACGCGTTGTCAGTCGAAGCCATAGCTTAACGAATGATAATCGTACAGTTTTATAGTAACTACTACTACTACTAGTAAAACTGTGCGGTTTAAACTGTACCTACCGTCTGATCGCAATATTTTTTTGTTTAGCAGCCATAAAACTAATGGTACTGACCTAGCTGGTTCAGAGCAGCATGATGGGTCATTTTATATTTTGTTACTAAACTTAACCTCATTGGTCAGATTGAGACCTATGGTCTGCCATCTACAATTAACTCTTAACGATTTTCCCCGTTCTCGTCATCTTTTTTCTAGCCTTAGCATCCTTCACACAGTCCTTTCATCGAATCTAATAAGACAAGTCTCTTCATCTTTCATCTCTCAATCAATTAAGGCTGTAAAAGTATTAGGTAATCATAAATTACCTATTTAACATAAAAATAATTACAAATTTGAAAGATTTAATCGAACGAGAACTATTCGATACTTTTAAAGTTGTAATCGTTTATCGAAATCGATCTAGCATCTAGACAATCCTCTCGTCCTCTCAGTGGCAGGGACCGTACAACCCCGCTTGAGAGTTAAGCCTTTGGACTGGGTAACCCGTACATGGGGTAACTCATATCGCTGTGTTACCTTTTGTTCGAGTTACACCCTCGAACCCCAGCGAAATGGTTAACACTTTTATTAGGGTAACCACGTGAAGGGGTTAACCCCTTCAATGACTTAAGCCTTTGAAGAGGTTACCTTCCCGAAAAGCTTTTTTTCGGGTTACCCTGGATTACCTAATAAACTTTAGCTGCATCTAGGTGGGGGGATACTTGCGCCCGTGCGCACCTTACTGTTTTTATTTAGTTATTACGAATTTGACAACAATTGATGCGTGACATTTAAGCGAACTAACAATTAAGATGAGTAAGACAGGTACAAATTATTTAAAGTACTGAGTTAAATTAATAGTTTTTCTAGTGTTATGTGGTCGGACCACGTTCATTTATACCCATGTATATACCTAATTTGTTCCTATTTTAGTAAGTAAGTAGGTATTAATAACTACCTACGATAATTATTAGATTAACACCAAGGTAAGTAATGCTATTTTTTACGTAAGATCAGGCGAAGTAACAAATATAAATTCTTATATTAACCCTATTCTTAGCGCTGTGTACAATTTGATACATTGAACTTTATGAAAATCTAGAAACGTTCCAAAAGGTATTTTCAAAACATTTATTATTTTATATGGTACACACGGCTACACATCAAGCTATACAAAACCAGTATAATCTGATCGTTAATTGTGCGAAACGATCTAGTAAAGTGAGGCCAAGATTAACTGGTTTTGTATAGCTTGAAGTGTAGCCGAGTGTAGACAAAATATAATCCAAATTCTAAAATAAAATATTTTATCATTTATTAATCCAAATAATTATGCAGTAGAAAACAAAATAGCAAACCAACCATTGAAGTCGTCTGGGCGTTGCAAGATAAAAACACACAAATTTTATTATATTTAGGTCAAATTATTTTCAAAAGCTGTTTAATTCAAATAGGTATATTGGCTACTTAGAAACGCTACTTTCAAGTATCAAAATGGTCTGAAATCGTAAGTAATTTACTGTTTTTTTCTTAGTGTATCAGATATGATACACTGCCAGATTCCATCCTTTTAGATAATTTTTCGCATGAATCAAATATGTGACATTGCTTGATTTGTACGGTTTCAATTTATGTATATTGTCATTATTATTGTTTATTTTTGGGGGAGTATGAGGAACAGGGTGTAAAGTTCCTCATCCCCCGTTGAAAAGGGAGGATCCTCCGACCGGACGGGTGTTGTGTCCGGTGGGCTAACTGCCCGACATTTGTCGCGGATAATGTTCATAGCGCGATGTAGGAATTTCGCCAATCATTTCGCAGGTGTTGCGATAGATGTCGCTAGTCGCCACATCACTCCCTTCCGAGACCGGAGGTCGAAAGCAGGTTGAGTCTTGGCGCTTGTCAGCCAGTGGAAGGTTCCAGTGGGTCGGAACCGGATGCCGCATAGTTCTCGGTGAGTCGGAACTGTCTGCGGTGATGCCCCAGTGAGTCGGGGTGATGCTGCGTATGCTACAGTGAGTCGGAGTGTGCAGTGCTGCGTAGTGGCTGGCTGCTGCGTCGACCAGGAGAGAAGGGCGTCTCTGCTTGCTGACCGGCCGAAGTGCAGTGTGCTGTGCCAAGGTCGCTGATGAGGCTGCTGGTGATGTCCAGGAATGCACTTCCGCTGCATGCTGGTGGACAGGTTTCACCATGAAGCCGTAGATGTTGGCTGACGGTATGACTAGCTGCTCGAAGGCGAAGGGAAAGTGATGACGACGTATGAAGTGCTTGCATGAAGGCTGCGTTGACGTTCATGCACGGGGTCACCAGTTTGGGGGTGTGAGGAACAGGGTGTAAAGTTCCTCATCCCCCATAGAAAAGGGAGGATCCTCCGACCGGACGGGCGTTGTGTCCGGTGGGCTAACTGCCCGACATTTGTAAGTCGGGATTTTCTATATAGGCTTATGTTGCGGATAATGTTCATAGCACGATGTAGGAATTTCGCCAATTAGTTCGCAGGTGTTGCGATAGATGTCGCTAGTCGGCACATATTTTAATTTGTGTCATGCAATAACAAAGTTTAAACGTGGTTTAATAATAACTGCCACTCTCGGATCGATCTTTAGGTTAAGCTGCGCTTGCCTAGGTTGGTCTGTAACTCGATATTACATACCGAGTTTCCTCCGTGCCTCGGAAAGCACGTTAAGCTGTTGGTCCCGGCTGCCATATATAGATCTTTGGCAGTCGTTCGTTACAGAGGCATGGAGAAAACCCGGTATGTAATGAATGGTCACCGATCCACAGACCAACATAGGCAAGCGCAGCTTAACCCAAGACCTGAAACCTGCCTTCAGCCCGAGCAGCAGTTATTATCAACAACATCCAATTTAAAAAATACATTGACGGATGAAAATTTTGAAAAGCTTGGCAACCAGCTTAGAGTCACCAATTAGCCTCCTGGCTCTACGCTCTACTGAGTCGAGTGTGGCAAGTTGGTATTTGGCTGAGCCATCCCAAAGGTGACAGCAGTACTCCATGCCGGACCGGACTTGAGCTTTATACAATACTAGCTTTTACCCGCGACTTCGTCCGCATTAGATAGTAAAAAAAAATAGGTAAAAAGTAGCCTATGTCCTTTCTCGGGTATCAAAATATCTCCGTACCAAATTTCATGCAAATTGGTTCAGTAGTTTAGGCGTGATTGAGTAACAGACAGACAGAGTTACTTTCGCATTTATAATATTACTAGCTGATGCCCGCGGCTTCACCCGCGTGGATGTCGATCAAATTATATACTAAAACCTTCCTCTTGAATCACTCTATCTATTAAAAAAAACCGCATCAAAATCCGTTGCGTAGTTTTAAAGATTTAAGCATACAGAAAAACAAACAGACAAAAATAGTGACTTTGATTTATACTATGTAAGGATAAGGAAGTATGGATTGAAAGCTGTCCAGGCTTGAAGTACCGCTTGACCCTGTTTAGGATACCCAGTTTTTTTGCCGCAGTTTGAGCTTTCGACTCGATTTAGGCGCCGAAGTTCAGATTTGCACTCAACTTCGTGCCAAGAAGCTCGAGACTGTCAGTAACTTCTACAGACGCACTCCGGAAAGTGGGGGCCAGATTGAACGGACTCGTTTTAGCAGTGAACAGACACACTTGCGTTTTGGTGGCGTTGAAATCAACCAGATTGTCGTCACCCCACTTGGAGACAAGACTTAAGGCTGAATTCGTTCGCTCTACCATGGCCTCTCTCAATGAACGTATTTCATCACCCGATGCGCAGTCCCATGAGGCACAGGTAGCCGGCGTCGTGGGTGGGGCGCCACTGGAGCGGAAGCGCCTCAGATGCAAACGGCGCCGGGCGCCGGAGGCAGGTGGGGGCGGGGGTGAGGGTGCTGAAGTGGCAGAGGGGGAGGCACAGGGGCCGCCACCCCCACCCGCTTTTGCGCTGGATGTGTAACTCTCCATGACAGTGCTGTCATCTGCGTACCCAACAATACCAGGAATAAGGAGGTCGTTGATGTGCAGCAGAAAAGTGTCGCAGAGAGAACAGACCCCTGAGGAACTCCGGCATCAATAGCCACAAGGTCAGAGGAGCAGCCATCAATGACCACTCGGATCGACCGTTCACTCAGGAAGTCAGATATCCAGCAGCAAAAGTCAGCGAGAATGCCGTATGCCGGAAGTTTGCTCAACAGACTTGCGTGCCAAACCCTGTCAAAAGCCTTCTAGATGTCCAGCGACACGGCAAGGGCCTCGCCGTGTTTCTCGATGGCTTCGCCCCAGCAGTGCGTAGCAAACACCAGAAGATCCCCAGTTGACCGTCCCTGGCGAAAGCCATACTGACTGTCGCAGAGCAGGTCGTTCGCTTCAAGGTGCGCCAGCAACTTACCGTTCTCCTAACGGACTCCGACACCAGTTCACCTCGTCTAGCATTGCTATGTTCTTAGGAAACCTTAATATTTCATCAGATGAGGATAAATCAAGTAGTTGCTTCAACATCTTTGGTGCTATATACCCTCAGTCATTGCAATGAAACCCTTTTTATTGGCTGGTGTGGCGACTAGCGACATCTATCGCAACACCTGCGTACTAACAACGATCGATAGAAATTCCTACATCGCGCTATCAACATTATCCGCGAGTCGCGACATAAGCCTATAAAGGAGTTCCCGACTTACATATGTCGGGCAGTTAGCCCACCGGACACAACACCCGTCCGGTCGGAGGATCCTCCCTTTTCAACGGGGGATGAGGAACTTTACACCCTGTTCCTCATACCCCCCCCCCCAAAGCTGGTAAATCATCAAATAACTTTATAAGGTCAAACAAAATTTTATAAGGTCCAAAGGGTGTTACTATCATGATTTTTAACAAAACTAAAAGAACCAAAAATAATAAAAGGGGGTTATGTTTTTTAATTGTAAAAATGTTTTTTTTTTACGTTAGCGTGTTTTATTTTTGTATGGTTAAAATAACGTTGGAAGCCTGGCAGTGTAGCAAATATGATACATAGATTTTATAAGGTAGATTAGGCAATGTATCTTATGTGATACATTCAATAAATCATAAAATAATATAAATACATTTTTTTTATTATTTTTTCTACCTGCAATAAATACGTAAGAACGCATTTTATGTAATTTTTTTCAATATTTCTAAAAATAAAAACCTTGCCAAGTATAGGGTTACTGGCATTTCCACATAAATAACATTTGCTTGCGTTATTTGATGCATCAAATACATAACGATGCACAGTACCTCGCCTCGGCTGTGGCATTTTCACAGAAAGACAATTCTTGTTGTAATACGTATATTAGGGAAGCTACAACACACACTTAAACATAAACACTGCTAAATTGCTTTTAGTTCCGTAGTTCCGTCCGAGTTCCCAATCAAATGATGAATGATGAAAATAAACAAGTAGGTATATACACATGAAGCGAAAAATTAAATATTATTACAATGTTTAGCATGTGTGACGAGCAAAATTGAACTATAAGATCATAGCTATTAGCTATTTTTCCATGTTTACAAGTCGGTACACGCAAGATTGGCGGACCGCCGGACGCAGTACGAATGTCACGTGCGGTCGTGTTATCGTGTATGCAATTTTCAAACTAATATCGATTGTAAACAGTGCATAATACAATGTCTTGAGTTGGAATGGCTTACCCTGTTACAGTGTTACAGGGTGTTGATAGGGTAACCCGTTCGTAACAGGGTTTACTATACCCGTTCGGAGGTGTAACATGTATTATAGGGTTTCTTTTTGAAGCGCTTAAAAAAACCCCTTCAAAAACCCTTTCAACGAGTATCCGGACGGTCCCTGCTCAGTGGTCGTTCCCGCCTTTGCTAGAGTGCACCTCAGTGCAGTTTCGGTGCGCATAAATTAAAATCAATCATCGGGCCTTGAAATTTCCTTGGGACACAAACTACGGCTTGTAAGTCGTTAAAACTATTTAAAAGTTTATTTGTTGCGTTTGTTTTGCGTTTTAAGTGATATTAATTGCTTTGGCATACAAATTATGAGTTTGGGTTAGATTTGGCGCGTAAAACTTCGTTCTATTAAAAAAAAAAACAAACCTAATTTAAAAAAATAATACATTCTATTATTAAAATAATTAGGTACTTTTTTAATTTACCGAGGTCGCGGTTATTGATTCACTTCTCACGCATGCGCGTCGCTCCAATTGCCGTACATCCAGTAAACACTGAAGGTCACCTATACAGCCTCATCTCACAGCACTGATCCGATAGTTAAAAAGTAAAATAAACCATAGAAACTGTGCTAAATCGTCTAAAAAAGACATATTAGTGACGTGGTGAACCCCGAAACGGCCTGGTGAATATATTTTGATTATTTTTCGTGATTCAAGTAGAACAACGCGGCGGTACCGCGGTTTCAGACACGATAGGAAGTTTTCCGGAACCACCCTGCTATATATACACTGGTGGCCCTGCGTAATCGCTTTGCGTCTTTTCGACCAAAGTTGGCTTTGGGAACGCGATGCGCAGAGGTTTACTGGGCCTGCGTGATGTTTTACTGCTTACGGCCTTCGAATAATGCTTACGGCCCAATCTGTCAGTGAAAGAGGTTCGAGCTATAGGGCAAAACTGTGTAAATTGTGTCCCGGACGTATGAGTGGATAGGGAACTTCTTAGTATAGTTATTGCTATATATACGTGGGTATTCAATTCAAAGTTAATTTTGTAAATTGGTTTTTGCAAACACTTGAAATTAAAATGTAAAAGTTATATGAGATCACAGTCTCTTTAGTGGACATGCCATAGGGCATGTTATAGTACATTATGGTATAAGTGTGTAATGTTGGTGATTACCGCCGAGGCGCCATTGAGACCCGAGCCGTCAGGTGAGGGTCTTAAGATAGCCGAGGACGGTAATCATCAATACACACGTGTATCATACGACGTTTTTCAACACACTTATGAAGAAAATAATACTAAAAAGTCATCTTCAACAGTTAGAGCGAGTTCTGAATTTTTTTTCACAATAGCGGGAAAAAATTATCGGTTTTCTTATGCGCGCGTATCTACAGTCGATCAACTTATCTGTGCAGGCGGGAAAACACGGAACTAAAATAAATGTACTAAGTTTGACGTAGCGATTCATATTTCTTGACCAGTGGCGCCACCATGAAATTCAAACTTAAAATGGTCATACTGTAACAATGACGATCGACCATAGACTAAAAGAATGAGGTTAATTTATTTAAAAAAAAAGTTGTATTTATAATATTACAAAAGTTATATTATTTTATTAGTGAAAGTTTCATTTATTAAAAACGTACAAGTTAAATTTATCTATTTAAATTCAAAGTTGCATGAAATGAGCAAGCACTAGGTGCATTAATTTATTTTTACTATTGAACACGATCTTTTTTGTATCGAAACTTTTTTAAGAACATAGCAACTCAACCAATAAAATTAAAAAAAAAACGGTATTACCCGGTTAAATTGAAAATGCTCTGTTTACTCGCGTATAATTTGCAATATGGTACTAACTTAACTTTGTAGTGATAATTCTATTATGCACTAGTGTATAATATTATTATGCACGTGTGAGTTATAGTTCGGTTTATGGCCCTAAGAACGATGTGATAAGGCTCACTTTACGAGCAAGTGTGTTGAAAAATAAAATATGATTCGGGCCAATAATAAATGTTCATTTACTGAGTAAAAATGATTTAAATTACCAATACACGTAGGATTATTAAGAATTAAGAAATACTATATAAAGCTCGATTACCACTCACTGACTCACTGATTGACAGAATTGTTCTCCCAGATGGTGGATGGGGTGGGTATATTTTGACAGATTCGTAAACAAGTAACTCTCGTGAGTATGGGAAAAGTGTCTCGGAAACGAAGCGACTTTACGTGTTTTTTTTAGGGATTCGTTTAGAGGAGGCTCGGGGAAGTAAAAACCATTTTTCAAATTTGACCCCCTTGCCCTTGCCCTTGCCCTGCCCCCTTGCCCTTCACCCTTTAGCCCTTTAGGCGGATCTCGGAAGTTAAGAGACTTCGGACATTTTTTTTTTTCAGATTCATTGAAAGGGACAATGCGTTAGTTGAAATCATTTTTCAACGCTCCCCCTCTCCCCCTCTTCACGCCCCGCGAGCAATCCTCTTTTCTGCAAACCTCTTTTTCGGGACGTTGTCATTGATGAGCCCAATTATTAGCTTATAAACATTATGTCTACTGCTAGTGACTGCTACATCAGCATCCTGTTGCAGCAGTAGGTCAATGGCACAATGTACCTACAGTCACCAGCAAAATTGTATGGTAGATACTTTATTAGTGTCTATTTTCCTTTGAACGTTTTTAGTCCATGGCTAGTTTACGTTAGGTGGCGTCATTCTCACTTCACACGATTTTATTTCTGAATTGTCCATGCAATTTTGCAGGTGACTGTACAAATTATTGTACAATGGTACAAGGTACAATGGGCCGTATTGTAGCCCAAGATGATTATGAATAGGCTTGAAACAATCACATTTACCTGTGTTTACTACATCCCAGCACTATAAAAAACAAAATTGCAATCAATATTGTCAGTGTTCTAGAATTTTAAAGATCTCTACCTGTATATTTATTAGCTTGTTTGACTGTACGAGTGGTACGTAATTTTATACAGCCAATACTAACGTTGGTGCATTTTTCACGTAGCATAAGCATGCCATAATCTGCCTTTAATGATTCTACAGCTAAGACACAGACCTCCTCTCTATGGGAGGGTATGGGCTATAATCCACCCAAAGCCAGACCCAGTGAATTTGCATGTCATTAAAAAAAAAAACTATGGAACAAAAACATGTGCATTGAAGATTCTATTGATGATCTTAATTGATATGACTCTGTAAAGCCATATGGCGCTTTTGACTGTGTCAGGGCTCCACAACGTGGTTATTTTGACCCACATTCAAAATTATATTAACATTTTCACTAAAACAATCAAATCTTTCTTTACAGACAACACAATGGCGTATAAACCGATGCCTAATTACGAGGACGAATGGAAGAAAATCGTCGCTAGCATCACCATGAAGGCTAACGCAATGGACAACGGTCCCACTACTCTTGAAATGTACATCGATAAGCGCGACGAAATTATATTCAGCGGCCGCGATGCCATTAGGACCCTTGAAGACATCAGGGACATGAAGTTACAAGCTGATATTCAACTGGCCATCTACTTTTTTAAAGCCGGAGACTACGATAGAATGGTTTCAAAGTGCAAGGCGATGCTTCAAGAGTACTCCATTCCGTTGCTCGAGAAACATCAATTGATTTAAGTTTTTAGTCCATTTTCTTGTTTATGGTGTAAGACTTTTTGACGATAAGTTATTATGTATGGAGAAATAGTAGATTGTACACCAAGTGCATAAAACGCACCATTTTGCGCGAGACGTTTATCCATCCGATGCGAGCTTGCGAGCGAGGATGGATATAAAGTAGAGAGTAAAATGGGTTTTATGGACGAGTTTTACACTCTACTTTTCACTTCGATTGCGAGGAAATGAAACAGCAACTTGTAAATATTGTAAAAATAATTATGGTTCCCGCCACAATTAACTTTTTTTTTTCAGTAGGAAACTTGACATAACACCTGACTTATGTCGTTACTCATACTGCTCAGTTATAAAAACATTTTGAGCAAGCCTATTGCCATCAACCAATGTAATTAGGAGCAAGCCTATTGCCATCAACTGATGTAATTGGGACCAAGCCTATTGCCATCAACCAATGTAATTAGGAGCAAGCCTATTGCCATCAACTGATGTAATTAGGGACAAGCCTATTGCCATCAACCAATGTAATTAGGAAAAGCCTATTGCCATCAACCAATCTTATTAGGAGCAAGCCTATTGCCATCAACCGATGTAATTAGGAGCAAGCCTATTGCCATCCACTGATTTAGGTAATTGAGAGCAAGCCTATTGCCATTAATCAATGTAATTAAGAGTAAGCCTATTCCCATCAATTAATGATGTAATTAGGAGCAAGCCTATTGCCATCAACCAACCTAATTAAGAACAAGCCTATTGCCATCAAGCGATTTAGGTAGTTGGGGGAAGCCTATTCCCATCAACTTTCCTTGCATTCGTAATGAAAAGCAGTAATCCCTTGTTCTTAGAATACTAGCGAAACAAATTAAATTAAAGAGGTTATTCTATGAAGTTGTTGCTGTGGCTGTTGGGCCGATTAACTGTGCCGATTACCTTGATCTTCGACGAAGATTTTACTTTATGCTCTAGAGCATAAAACGCGACTTTATGTCGCCTACGCACGACATAAAGACGCATTTTAGAGCGAGAGAAGTGAAATAGTAGATTGTACACCAAGTGCATAAAACGCACCATTTTGCGCGAGACGTTTATCCATCCGATGCGAGCTTGCGAGCGAGGATGGATATAAAGTAGAGAGTAAAATGGGTTTTATGGACGAGTTTTACACTCTACTTTTCACTTCGATTGCGAGGAAATGCAACAGCAACTTGTAAATATTGTAAAAATAATTATGGTTCCCGCCACAATTAACTTTTTTTTTTTCAGTAGGAAACTTGACATAACACCTGACTTATGTCGTTATATAGCGTTACTCATACTGCTCAGTTATAAAAACATTTTGAGCAAGCCTATTGCCATCAACCAATGTAATTAGGAGCAAGCCTATTGCCATCAACTGATGTAATTGGGACCAACCCTATTGCCATCAACCAATGTAATTAGGAGCAAGCCTATTGCCATCAACTGATGTAATTAGGGACAAGCCTATTGCCATCAACCGATGTAATTAGAAAAAGCCTTTTGCCATCAACCAATCTTATTAGGAGCAAGCCTATTGCCATCAACCGATGTAATTAGGAGCAAGCCTATTGCCATCCACTGATTTCGGCAATTGAGAGCAAGCCTATTGCCATCAATCAATGTAATTAAGAGTAAGCCTATTCCCATCAAATGATGTAATTAGGAGCAAGCCTATTGCCATCAACCAACCTAATTAAGAGCAAGCCTATTGCCATCAAGCGATTTAGGTAATTAGGGGAAGCCTATTCCCATCAACTTTCCTTGTATTCGTAATGAAAAGCAGTAATCCCTTGTTCTTAGAATACTAGCGAAACGAATTAAATTAAAGAGGTTATTCTATGAAGTTGTTGCTGTGGCTGTTGGGCCGATTACCTGTGCCGATTACCTTCATCTTCGACGAAGATTTTACTTTATGCTCTAGAGCATAAAACGCGACTTTATGTCGCCTACGCACGACATAAAGACGAATTTTAGAGCGAGAGAAGTGAAAAGAAAATGGTGGTGCAAGTAACTTTTTAGGCACATGCCAAAAGATTCTTGTTTAACTTAAGTGATTTTAATTTTTTTAAATAAAAAATTAAAATCATTCAGACACCGGTAAACCGTAATTCAATATAGCTCGAAACACTGAACGAGATTATTAATAAGTAGGTAGGTACATAATATATTTTAATAATTATTATTTCAAAATAACAAGTTCTATTGAACAAGTCTTAAATTTTATCAATGTTTTTCAAATGGGTTTTAAAAATAATGAGGTAGTCAAAGAGATTTTTCGAAAAACACATATTTCTTCACGTTTCGAACACACGGCTACACATCAAGCTATACATTTCCAGTTTACGCTGATCTCGCATTGTACGGAAATCCTATACAATGCGAGACCAGCTTATACTGGAAATGTATAGCTTGATGTGTAGCCGTGTGAACTCTAATTTTATTTGAATAGCTACCCCCCCAACTGTCGAGTTTTGTCAATCAACATAATGCTATAAAATTTATTTAATTTTTAGTGTTAAAGTCGAAAATCTATTTAGTAATTTAACAATTTGTAGTAGCTTGATGATTGTGCTGGCATCTGTTCATGTTTCGTAAGATTTTTGTTTTGATTTTGAAATGGATATTGTATAAGTTTTAAAATTAATCAATGAAGGCAACAATAAACAATATAAGAAACACAATGCTTAATGATAACATTCTTTGACTGTACTTACATTAAAAGCTTTTTAACATTTTGCGCTGTAATGAGTCTAGTCAAACTAGGTACAGTCTACAGTAAAGAGATGATGGATCAAGCAGGAGTTATACAGTATTATTTTTAACCGACTTCCAAAAAGGAGGAGGTTCTCTATTTGTGTGTATTTATTGTCAGTGTTTTATTAATTTTGTGGTATACATACCTAAACGTGGAAATTACTTAAGTACCTAGGTAATACTTTAGCCATATCGATGTTTAAAAAAACATTTAGTTATAAGATCTTTTGTAGACTCAATTTTAGGTTCAATGTGGTCTCAAGCTCAAAAATACTAATAAAAATATATATTTGATGTGATTACTGTGTTTTTATTTCTTAGCTAGTAAAGTGGGAAAGTGTGTGTGGGGGGGGGGGGGGGGGATTAGAGATTACGAGATTACGCGCGCTCGTACTAATACGTCACAACCCTGTTCAGCCCGCGACCGCGTCACTGCGCGGCACTTAGTCCGGTGCGTTGACCATAATAGACTACTGGCCCGTGTTGAAAAAATTATGGGTCATGTGAACCACCAGGTGACCTATCTAGAACGATATAGGAGCATAAAATAATAAGATTCAGCACTATGCCGTCACTTGTAAGCTGTCCAACCGAGTGCAGGTGAGAATTCAAAAGTACAGGTAGACTGGGTACATTTTGGTCATATATTTTTGTACGGCATTCTTACCATCGATAGATCCATGAAAAATAATAAGAAAACGCGTAGTGCCGTAAAAAAATGTTGCGCCACAAAGTCGGAATTTTTATTTTATTTTCCGACAATTTCCAGGGTAAATTTGGTCATTTGATTTTGTACGGCATCAGTTTCATACCATTTCAATACTTCTTCTAATCCATTATTCCGCAACGCCGTACAAAAATCATGCGACAAGGGGAAATAATCGAGGGTTGTAACCCCCTCTCTTTCCGCTGGTCCAGGGGGTGATTTGACACAACATAAACTTAATATATTTTGAAAGTATTTTATACATAGATAATATTTTTTCATATGCCGTACATTTTCGTTGGTCCAAAGGGGAAAAAACTGAAAATGAAAAAATTAAAAAGAAAAAATCCATATAACGAAATGTAAGGTGAAATTCATCACGATATTAAGCTTATTATTAAGCTCCTACGCCTCTTAAATTCCTACGGACATTGCATTTCGTACTCGAAGGTATTAGAATTGGAGACGGAAGCAACCTATACTATATCGGAAACAGAGAAGGTATGCCCTGCTGGTATGATATTGCAACCATCTCTCAATAGTGGTTTTGCTTTCGATAATTTTGATCGATATGTAGAAACATGTGATGGTAAAGACACTATGCACGATACGGTTGGAATTTCGTTTCAAGATCACGCTTCACGAGTTGACATATCTTCTGAGGAAAGTAACGATGGTATTGGAAGTAACCAGCCTCGCAGAAAACGATTCCGCAGACACTACGAAGCCGATACTCTCGTTATACCACAACTTACAGAAACTCCAAAGTTTGAAGGCACTCTCCAATTGCCGGCAAACGATAATGCACCTATTAATTTAGAAGAAGCTAAAAGGTTAGATTGAGTATGGATGATAAGACATGCTTTGAATATACCTACACCAATGTGACGCTCTAATTGCCAATGACAAAAATATTACTCAAGATATATTTTATTTAACCCCTATCAATGAATCACCTACCAAAGATTACGTGGTACATGAAACTATGATGCGGAGTATCAAAGGTGCTGAAGAATGCGAACAACATTATGACATACGCGCAGGTACATTATGATTTGGCCATAGCTAGTAAGTCGTTGAAAATACAAAATTCTGAGCTGAGAAGAAATGAGGAGCGAGCCCAGAAAGCGCCCGGCGTCACGTGTACTGGTGGTCGCAAGAGCTGTCGCACCTGCGGCAGCAGTGTGTGGCGGCGCGGCGCCGGTACGCCAGGCATCGCAGGCGCCGCATTCGTCCTCCGAATGCGGAAGCCATCGAGGCGGAGCTCTATGAAGGGTACAGAGCGGCGAAGAAAGTCCTCTCCGAGGCTCGTCTGCGGGCCAAGGATCAGGCCCGCGAGGAGATGCTGGAGACTCTCAACAGAGATCCGTGGGGGCGCCCTTATAAGATGGTGCGGAATCAACTCCGCACCCGGGGCCCCCCGCTGACGCAGAGTCTCCGGCCCGAGCTCGTGGAGGACGTAGTGAGCGCTCTGTTCCCTTCGCGAGGGGAGCATCGTCCCCCGCCAATGGCTCCGCCACCAGCGGTGCCGGAAGCGGACGGTTCAGGAACCGATGACGACATTCTGGAGGTGACTGGGGTAGACCTGAGAGTGGCGGTACGGAGGCTTAAAGCCAAAAATACCGCCCCGGGGCCCGATGGCTTGCCTGGCAAAGCCTGGGCCCTGGCCTCAGACCCAGAGGCTCTTGGGCCCCGACTGGAGAGGCTCTTTAGCGCGTGCATGGAAAGAGGCCAGTTCCCGCTTCGTTGGAAGACGGGGAAGCTGGTCCTCATCCAGAAACCGGGGCGCCCTGCGGACTCGCCGTCTGCATACCGGCCCATTGTGCTGCTCGACGAGGTGGGCAAACTCTTTGAAAGAGTAATTGCAAACCGCCTCGCCGAGCACCTTGAGGGAATGGGTCCGGATCTTGCGGATCAGCAGTTCGGCTTCCGCAAGAGGCGCTCGACGGTGGACGCCATCACGCGCGTGAGAGCCCTCACGACGGGGAATGCGGTCTCTCGGGGCGGTGTGGTCTTGGCGGTGTCTCTCGACATCGCCAACGCCTTCAACACCATGCCCTGGAGCTGCATCAGGGAGGCACTCCGGTATCACCGGGTGCCGGCCTACCTTCGTCGTGTAGTCGGGGACTACCTGTCCGACAGGACGGTAATCTACCCTTGTCAAAACGGAGAATGGAACCGGCGAGAGATGTCGTGCGGTGTTCCACAGGGTTCGGTTCTGGGGCCGCCCCTGTGGAACATCGGTTACGACTGGGTGCTGCGTGCCGACCTCCCTGACGGCGTCAGCGTCGTCTGCTACGCGGACGATACGCTGGTGCTGGCACGGGGGGAGTCGCACGAGGCGGTGGCCGAAAATATGACACGCGGGGTTGAGATAGTCGTGGAGAGGATCCGGCAGCTGGGTCTCGAGGTGGCGCTTCACAAGTCAGAGGCTATGTGCTTCCATGGGCGTGGGAATGTGCCACCGTCGGGATCCCAGCTAACGGTGGGAGGGGTTCCCATCGGCGTCGAGTGTACTATAAAGTACCTCGGACTCGTCCTCGACAGCCGGTGGAACTTCGTGGAGCACTTCCGACGTTTGGCTCCCAGACTGGAGCGGGCCGCGGCTGCCTTTAGGTGGCTCTTGCCCAATCTGGGGGGGCCAAACGCCTCCTGCCGTAGGCTGTATGCGGGGATCGTGCGGTCCATGGCCCTTTACGGGGCCCCGGTGTGGGCGCGAGCCGTGAAGAAGCGGGCCGTCCACTACCTGAACGCGCCCCAAAAGGTCATGGCCGTAAGGCTAGTCCGCGGGTACCGCACGATCTCCCGCGAGGCGGCGAATCTCCTTGCCGGATTGCCACCGTGGGATCTGGAGGCGATAGTCCTCGCGCGCCTACATGAGTGGCGCGCAGAGGCGCTACACCGGGGGGTCACTCTGCTGCCGCGGCACATTGCTGCGCGGCGGACAGACCTCCGGTGCGATCTCATGGCGGCATGGAGACAGCGACTGTCGCAACCCCGTGCAGGGCACGCCACGATAGTGGCGGTAAGTCCCCTCTTTGAGGAGTGGCTAGAGAGGAGCCACGGCGTCCTCACCTTCCGTCTGACGCAGGTCCTCACCGGACACGGATGTTTCGGGAGGTACCTGCACCGAATCAGGCGGGAGGAAACGCCCGGATGCTTCCATTGCGAGGATCGACCGGAGGACACGGTGGAGCACACTGTGGAGGTGTGCCCTGCTTGGGCGGAGCCCCGCCGTGTTCTCGTAGCGGCGATCGGCGGCGGCGACCTCTCGCGCCCGGCCCTGGTGCAAGCCATGGTCCGGGGCGAGGAGGAATGGGACGCCGTCGCCTCCTTCTGCGAAGCAGTAATGCTAGCGAAGGAGGTGGCGGAACGAGAGAGGGAGAGAACCTCTCAACGTCCCAGCCGCCGCGGAAGGCGCGGAAGGCGCTCCGGGCGTCGGGGGCCACGTGATGGCTTCCGGCCACCGTAGACGCGGGCCTGTGGACGGTGAGTAATGGGCTAGCTCGCCGTCCGGCCGTCGTCATGACGGCAACAGACCGTGTCGGCGTCGCGTTCGTGTTCCACGCGCGCCTCAAAGAGATGTCAGCAAGGAGGGGCCCGCAAGGGCCGACGCCCGTCGGGGCCGCGGATTTTTGTACTAGATTACGTGGCCTCGGCGCAAGGGCAAAGAAGGAACATGGGTTCGGTTTTTAGTCAGTAGAAGTCTGACACTCCTCTTCGCTCTGCCCAAGAGCGGGGGGGGTCATTCGATGATTTTCCACCCACCAAAAAAAAAAAAAAAGGACTCAATATTGAAACGCATTTTTGTTCACTTGACCTTGTTACCAATAAGCTATGGATGGATTCTCAATGACGGTCGGTACGATTTCGACTGGTTCCACGGCGAGGAATGCCCCCAAAAAGTCTTTGACATAACGGAACCGGATGAGGAATCAGGCGAAGAAGATGATGACGTCATAGGTAAATAAATAAATCTTTACATCTTTAATCTGTACGTAAGACTTTGATTTTGACAAAAACACATTTATGTTTCAGAAAATGATAGAGAAGATAATTCGGACGTCGATGAAGACGTTGATTCCGATAACAACTCAGCAGCTGATTCCGATACTGAATAATTTAAAGAAAAACCATGTTTTTTATTATCATCAATAAATATATCGATTTTTTTCTAAAAAAATATTGTTTTATTTATTCACATCATTACAATGAAACAAATCAATTATATATATGTATCAATAATGTTTGAAGTATATAAAACCAAAAAGTATACAAAACTATTGATACTGGGATTGGCAGTTCCAATTCTTGGATATATTAAACACACCGTTTCAGTTCAGTTAGACGTCATAGTGATTTTATCATATCAATTGTTCTCTTCAAAAATATGTTAATGCCGTACTGTATCAGATTGATAATATCAGGAGTCAGGAGTAATCACCATACTACGTTTGTATGGAAGAATGACTGGCTTGTGCAACCTTAAAATGGTAGCGTCATTTTCATCAGCCTAAAAGATAATGGTCTGCATTAAAATGTACGTCATCATTTTTTCCTAATTTATTTATGTTAATACTATTTAAAACAAGGGATAAACTTTAGAAAACTGCTATATTTCATTAATCTATGATATTTAAAATTTTGCAATAATTTGCAAAATTTCAGTTTTTGTATTTCTCTATAACTTTTTTTAGAACAGTTTCTTTTGAACGGCAATACTTTATAACAATTGTATTTAACAATATCATGTTAAAAAAAAGTTCCCGTACAGGATCAAATGACTTTACAGCTTTAAAAATCAAGGATACGATGAAATTAAGATAATTATTGATATACATTTAAAATGAACAATAATTTTTTGACGGCATTATTTTTAATAGTACTTTTGAGTGCTAGATAATGTTTTGGAACCGAAGCCGTACTTTTTCAAATCACCCCCTGGACCAGCGGAAAGAGAGGGGGTTACAACCCTCGATTATTTCCCCTTGTCGCATGATTTTTGTACGGCGTTGCGGAATAATGGATTAGAAGCAGTATTGAAATAGTATGAAACTGATGCCGTACAAAATCAAATGACCAAATTTACCCTGGAAATTGTCGGAAAATAAAATAAAAATTCCGACTTTGTGGCGCAACATTTTTTTACGGCACTACGCGTTTTCTTATTATTTTTCATGGATCTATCGATGGTAAGAATGCCGTACAAAAATATATGACCAAAATGTACCCAGTCTACCTGTACTTTTGAATTCTCACCTGCACTCGGTAGGACAGCTTACAAGTGACGGCATAGTGCTGAATCTTATTATTTTATGCTCCTATATCGTTCTAGATAGGTCACCTGGTGGTTCACATGACCCATAATTTTTTCAACACAGGCCAGTAGTCTATAATAAATGAGGCGCGTCTCGTTTTATTTTGTTTCGATCGTCTTCGTTTTCCTATTATGTACTTATACATACACATACATACATAAACTCACGCCCTTTTCCCATGGGGATAGGCAGAAACCACAGATCGCCACTTGCTTCGATCCTTAATACATAGGTACTCCTTTTGCCTCGTCGTTGTCGTCGTACTTATAGTGTCCTTGTATTTCAAAGTAATAATAATATTATCCTATAAATCCGATTACACTAAAGTGAAACGTGTATTGTTTAGAATGGAAGGTTTTCTAATATGCACATAAAAAAAGAGTTTATCAGGTGTTTAAACTGTTGAATTAAAGGTGATTGAAGCACCGAGGCACAATACAGTATTTTTTTCCATTTTTACTACAGAGAACTTTATAATTTTGATTTTTACTGCGCACGGGCGTGCAAACGAGAGCGTGGTTGTGGGAGTTGTGACGTCATCGGGGAGTGAGCGCCCGCCCGCGTTTTTAAAAACCTTCGGGCGGAAATACGCACTTTGATCGTAAATATCTCAGTCATTTTTAAGATATGAAAAAATTAAAAACACAGTTCTTCTTGTAATTTTTTGTAGATTTATTTGGTGTGTAAAGTAAAAAACGTTTGTCAGACCCATTATTTAATTTGACAACCTCAGTTGACAACCTTGTTATTTTCCGTAACCATAGCAACCTGGTTGAATCTTGAATCCTGAATATTTTTGTTAGGAAATCTCTGGATTCGCTCTCCACGCTCAACTCAACTCAAGGCCCGCGATAGAATCTATGCAATAGATTTAAAATACTATTATATAACTAAGTAGGTAAATCATCTCTATTAAATTAAAATATGAACATATTCTAATCAATTATTTACGTTGTGATTGTATTATTAACACAATGTATGGCAGTAAAATTATTAATCCCACCAAAAACATTCTGTAAAAAACTAGCCAAGTCTCGATGGAGCTGCTTGTTTATCTCTAAAAAGTAATGAAATCAAAACATAGCCGTGCCAAGTCTAAGGTTCCTTACTGCGATTTCTTTATTGTTATAGTTAAGGTGGATGTTTACGGTAGCCCGCGAAATTCAAATTTTCTTACGTTTTTAGCGATTTGCAGGCCAATGCTAGGTTGTATGTTAGTGAAAATATGATTCTCGGTTGTAAGACGTATGCAGTTACAGAATTATAATCATCAAAATCATCATTACAACCCTCCAAGTTCATGTAACTGTCAAGAATGACCTTTTGATGAAATACTCATCATTTTCACTAACATACAACCTAAAAACGTAAGAAAATTTTAATTTCGCGGGCTACCGTGAACATCCACCTGATGTTCCAGGGTAGCCCGCGAAATTCAAATTTTCTTATGATGGGAAAAATTTAAGAAAAAAGGAGTAAATTATTTAATGATAGCGTGATGGCTGACACCAGAATAGAAGAAAATATTTAGGTAGATACATAGACTTTGCACTGTCCCCAAGCTTTGATTATATTTATAATCAAATCAAAGACCCAAACCACAGATTACAGATACTACACTCCATGTACTTACGCGCGCTAACTACCTACTGGGCGCCGGTCTATCGATGACCATAGCACAGAGGGTTTTCAACAGCCGCGCGGCGCGTACACACGCAATATTTACTACTCTGTGCAATACGCATAGTTATTATAATTATTTCGGTCGACTTAACGCGAGTTTTAAAATCCTAAGTAATAGCTACAACTGGTGTATTATGTGCAGTGGATGTAGATTCAGCAAGAGAAACGATAAAAACTTATCTTTTTTCGGTTTTCCTCGTGAATTCGTGATACAGAAATATAAGTTTTAATTTGTTATGAAAAAATGTACTTACCTACAATTATTTAATTAAATGACAAATATACCACTTAACTCCCCTTGCCCTTGTTTCCCCCAAGATTACCTAATAAAATTGTTTGTTCGATTTAGAATATTCTATACGTAAAAGTTTAACAATAGGGAATTTAAAGAAAGGAAAAAGAAACATTGGATCAAAATAAAACACCTCTAAGTAAAATTAACTATTCTTTTTAAATACCTATAAATTTCGTTTCATACTTATTTTTTAAAACAATTTAATCTGATACATTAAAAAGCTTGTTTTATTTTATAAAGTATACTACAAAACCCTATTAACATATTTATCGATAAAGGCAGCCCTGGCAATTCACAATATCCACACGGCGGCGGCGCGGCGCACATCTACAAAGCAAAACTCACTTTACGTTTGTAAGGTTAGGGTACATTTTCGTTCGCAGCGTCTGTTGACTTGAAAGTGTAGGCTATTATAGCGGTAGGCATTGAACATTTTGTATGGAGTGTAGTATCTGGTAATCTGTGCCCAAACTAATATGGGTTGATGTTCCAGGGTAGCCCGCGAAATTCAAATTTTCTTACGTTTTTAGCGATTTGCAGCCCAGTGCTAGGTTGTATGTTAGTAAAAATATGATTTGCGGGTGTAAGACATATGCAGTTACAGAATTATAATCATCAAAATCATCATTACAACCCTCCAAGTTCATGTAACTCTCAAGAATGACCTTTTGATGAAATACTCATCATTTTCACTAACATACAACCTAAAAACGTAAGAAAATTTTAATTTCGCGAGCTACCGTGAACATCCACCTTAAGGTTGATGTTCCAGGGTAGCCCGCGAAATTCAAATTTTCTTAAGTTTTTTGCAATTTGCAGGCAAGATAGGTTGTATGTTGATGAACATTTGATTCGCGGCTGTAAGACGTATGTAGTTACAGAATTACAATCACCAAAATCATTAATACAACCCTCCGAGCTCATATAGGTGTAAATGACTTTTTACAAGGTCAAAGTCATTCCGGAACCTTTTTGAAAATTTGAATTTCGCGGGCTGGTTGGAGGATTCACCTTAAGGGCAGGAATGTAACTATTGTCCAAAAGTATTACTATCATCTATGGCTCAAGTGCTGTCCACTGGAAATAAATGAAGCCAAAAAAAAAAGATGCTGAAAAGGCGAGGTGATATTTTTTTTTTTTCACCCATCGGGCAGGCTATAGTCTTTCAACCATACTGCCTAGTCTTTCGTACAGTGCGATCAAATTATCTTGGCAGCTCTGAACATAGGCTTTGCGAAATTTTACGCATGTAAACTTGTGAATAAAACTGTTATTGCCAGATAAACCAATACTTAAACGATCAGAAAATATCTAATTTAAACAGTGAGAAATACAATTAAAATAAATATCATAACACTTATAAACATTCGTTGTAACAAAATGACCTGCACGAAGTTCGGAGCTGCCAAGATAATTTGATCGTACTGTATATATTTTTTCTTACGTAATTGGTATGGAAATCATGTCTTTCGTTTTGTTTTAAATCATGTTGTAGTCATTTCAAGTTTGTCTTTTCCATGTTTTTTCATTTATTGTATGTCAATGCCAGAGTAATGGGCCTAGCACGCTTTTTTTTTTTTTTTGACATAAAAAGGACTACACGCACGCACTTCCCCACAGTTTTCGTTCACACTTCACAGTACATCGCACGTATGGTTGGTAAAACTGTATTACCATTAAAAACCACACGCGCGATGTACTGTGTGCACCGTGTAATCCCGCAGGCAAAACTGTGGGGAAGTGCGTGCGTGTAGTCCTTTTTATGTCATCACCTGAAAAACTTTTTTTTTTTTTAATATAAACATTCGCTACAATTTTATATAATATACAAACTTTATAAAAACAGTAATAACCATATTAAAACCGTTTCCCGCCTTTTCCCGAGGTGATATACGTTTAGTTAGTTATAAGTCTTTTAAATTGCAAAAACACTGATAAATTTTATTATACCTCGGGTAAAAAAAAACTCGAACAAAAAATACTGTGAGATGGATAAATACAATATTAAAATCGATTTATCCTCCAAATAGTTTGATTATGAATTTATGAAAGCATCTAATTAAGAAACGACGAATCTACGACTCTACAATACTCTAAGTGAAATGAAACACCAAAGTCACGGAATATTATCATACAGTAGTTCGACTTCATACAAACGGACGAAGCGCGAGCTATGCCTACGCGCCTCGATTATGGCATGCGCCTGGTATGCAGACAGTCGCGACTGTGCCGCAATGACGAACGGACGGTGTGTTGTTTTTTAACAATAAATGCGCGATATTTCTCTAAAAATAAGACAAGTACATATTTAATATGACGAGTGGGATATATTGTGTTGTTTTTGGTTTTATGAATTCGTTAATAACGTATCCAGAGATAACTTTTTTTTTAATTACCTGGAAACTTTGAAAGATAAGACTATAAAATAATTTCACTTACTAGTAGGTAGGCATATAATGTGTGTCTTTTTAATGGATAAGTATTTCTTTATATGTCCAGAAAAATAGATGTTTTTTTTAATTAAATATATCAATCAAAAAACAACACGCATGTTTATTGAACACTTTCTATTCAATTCACAAAGCATTTTATTTGTTTTAAAAAGGATATTTTACGATCACAAAACTAAATGGAAACACAAAGTAGGCACATGTAATTAAAATACTGGAGGCGGGCAGCCCTTTCGCATGTTTACGTACCGCGCGGCTGTAGGCATTTATTTCAGTCACACTACTGTAGATATTTATACTGTGCCAAAGTCAACGTCAAAAAGTCAGTGACGTGACGTGTATGTAATTCTCTTTCAGTCTCTCAGATAACTTTTGAAAACGTTTGCGAAACACATCGACACACGGTGAAATTAGCGTAATATTTTATCAATACATCAATTCGATAAGGATATTATCACCCATTGACCACGTCAGAAGTTTACATAGACAGGTAAAATCAATTTTCCATACATTTCTCTCACACCGAATCAAAAAGTAAAAAAACAAGAATACATCATTTTATATTACCAGTTTCCTTTGCCTATCGCGGTAAATGTTAATTCAAACAAAAAAGTTGTTCGATTGGTTCTGACAGCTGTGAATAGGTACATGTGGTGATTTTTCTTTCAGAAATAAAAATGTTGAGATTTTTATTCTTGGCTGCATTACTGCAGTGCACCATATCGCAGCAATATCAGCAGAAGGTAGCCCCAGGAGTGCCTCCACAGAACTATCAGGTTAGTTTAAAGAAGTTTACATGTCTATTTAGCCAGTATTAACTAGGCAGAATGTCGGAAAATTGTTGTGGTTCTAAAAGAGAAAAAAGTGAAAGTAGGCATCCAGCCTAGTTAAGTAAAAATATATGAAGAATGATTCATGGTAACTACTGAATGAATATTAGTACATACTTATACCCATCCTAGACTTAATTAGATAAAATGTAAAGTCCCTATTTTTTCACAAGAATTTACTCTAATTTTCCTTATTATTTGTGAGTAAGTATGTGTACAGATTCTGACCTCTAAGATAATATTTCATGACCTATCATTCCATTTGGACTCGACTGGCCTGTTGGTCTAGTGGTTAGTGACCCTAACTGCTATGCCGGAGGTCGTGGGTTCGATTCCCACCCAGGACAAATGTTTGTGTGATGAGCACGATCATTTGTTCTGTGTCTGGGTGTAATTTATCTATAATATGTATGTATTTAGAAATATATAAGTATGTTTATCAGTTGTCTAGTACCCATAACACAAGCTCTGCTTAGCTTGGGACTAGATGGCGTTGTGTGATAGTTGTGGAATATTATTATTATTATTATTTTGAATAAGTATGTTGCCTGGTTTTAAATATAGGAATAGCTTTTTAGGGTTCCGTAGTCAACTAGGAACCCTTATAGTTTCGCCATGTCTGTCTGCCCGTCCGTCTGTCCTCGCTTAATCTCTGTGACCATTAACACTAGAAAGCTGAAATTTGGTACCAATATGTGTATCAATCACACAAAGTGGTAAAATAAAAATTGGAAAAAAATGTTTTATTAGGGTAGCCCTTTAAGTAAAGTGGTAAGTGATTTTTTTTTAAATTTATACCCTAACGTGTGATATATTGTTGGAAAGGTATTTAAAAATGAATATTGGTTTACTAAGATCATTTTTTGATAATGTCAATAATTTCGGAAATAATCGTTCCAAAAGTAAAAAACAATGTGCCCCCTCTAACTTTTGAACCATAAGTTTAGAAAATATGACAAAAATCTGAAAAGTAGAACTTTATAAGGACTTTCTAGGAAAATTATTTTGAACTTGGATGGGAAACTACGGAACCCTACACTGAGCGTGGCCCGAACCACTCTAAGCCGGTTTTTTTTTCTCAAGAATTTACTCTAATTATCCATATTATTGGTGAGTATGTGTACAGATTCTGATTATGTATGTTGCCTGGTTTTAAATATAGGAATAGCTTTTTTTTTTACTCAACAAGTTGATATTTATCAACATCATCCATAACCTGAATTCACGGACTGCTAAGTAAAGGCATCTCTTTATTTGTGCCAAACTTACCATACACAGTAAATAAATCTATATTATTATCTCCTTACAGAGAAAAAGAATGTTCTCAAATGCAAAGCGTTTATTTCAATTACACCATTACAGGCACTTTTGAATGTCAGAAAAACAAATAAAACAAAGCTACAGTCCCAGTCACAAGGCATTATAACTTGTGAAAGTACTGTAGTTGCCCATTCCCTAGCGTAGATCTGTATGAAGAAGAATTGACAAGAAACTCCATTGCCACTCTTTTATTTATTATTTTATTGTTCTGATGTAGAGAAGGCATAGCTGCATAAGCAATGATAACCATGCTTGCTTAACCTTAGGTATGCCAGAATATGAATTTGCAAACTAAAGTCACTCAAACTAAAAAAATTATGTGTGATATATTTTTTAACTCTTTTGAATGAACTCTTTCTCTAAGGAATCTACAATCACTCTAAAAAGTGGAAGGAGGGAACAGATTTTTAATCAAGGGCCATAATACAGAATCTAATAAACACTCTTGAAACATTTAGCTTATGTAAGAATTAGTTCTAACTGATAATACAGGTAGAAAATACTGGTGGTATTGATTTTTTGATACTGTTGATAACTATTGCTACTTTTATTACTTCTGTGCCTTCAAAAGAAGGTTAGCCATTAGTCCTGGTTGACATTTACATAAATCTTTGGCAGTTGTTTCAAGTAGTAATCATCATCAGCCTATAATGTTCCCACGTGCGGGACTCAGGCCTCCTCTCTAGGAGAGGGATGGGCTATAATTCACCACGCGGGCCCAGTGCGGGTTGGTAGATGTCACATGTCTTCGAATTTTTGGTTCGAAAATACGTTTCCTCACGATGTTTTCCTTCACAGTTTTGAGAGCAGCGGTGATGAAATAATATACACAAAGTAATGTGCCTGCCTGGGTTCGAACCCGCGACTTACTGTTTATAAGTCGGGGCCGCCGCCGCGGCCGCTGCTCTACAAGTAGTCAGTGACCCGAAAATCTGACAATCAGTCTTAACACACGAGTATCATATCACTTAGGGCTCGTTTACGGAGACGCGGGGCGTCGCGCGGCTGGTGCAGAAGGCTCGTCTCGTTCTTTTTTATTAATTTACTGAGAGACGATTCCACCGCAACAAACGCTGCATTTTAAACTAACGTGCGAAAATAGCTTCTCGTAAAATCGACGATTGAAATCGTTAACTTTTTCATACATCGCCATGTGTTTGAATTAAAAACGCAGCACGCGCCGCGCGACGCCCCGCCTGTACGTAAACATGCACTTACCAAGGGGTATTATAATACCCAGACCCAGTACTAAGTGGGTTCAGGTCAGATAGGTAGTTGTTCCCTGTTATAGTTTGAAGCCGATCCCAACATGGTTAGGAAACGGCTAGGCAGATGATGTTGTCTAGATTTGATGGCAATATACTCGCCCTCTGTTACATAGGACTTCATATTTCCATAACATTTATCTATCTATATCTATATAAATATAGAGAGAAGTCCTGACTGACTGACTGACTCATCAACGCCCAGCCCAAACGCTTGGACCTAGAAAGCTGTGCACTGAGGTTCCCTTTATAATGTAGACAAGGAATAAGGAAGGATTTTTCGAAATTCAACCCCTAAGGGAGTTAAATACGGGATGAAAGTTTGTATGGAAAATCGTCATTTTAACGCGAGCGAAGCCGCTGGCAAAAGTTAGTTTATTAAAAAATTTCTATGTCAGCCAATGAGGTCAGCATAACTATACATAACAATATGCTAATACTATAGTATTTTGCTTGCTTCGAATAAAATACACAAACACAGCATTTGCTGAAGAATTTGTTGAGATATGATGTTTATGATTTAGGCACGTTTTTGTCAGTGTTATTTTAAAGCTACATGATAACATCACGCCTGTAATCCCAGAAGGGTTAGTGCATGTTTACGTACAGGCGGGGCGTCGCGCGGCGCGTGCTGCGTTTTTAATTCAAACATGGCAATGTATGAAAAAGTTAACGATTTCAATCGTCGATTTTACGAGAAGCTATTTTTCGCTCGTTAGTTTAAAATGCAGCGTTTGTTGGCGTGGACCCATCTCTCAGTAAAGTAATAACAAGTTTAAAAATCTAAAACCCGACTACGAATAAAATATTGGTTTGTTATTTACAAAATACGAGTAAATAACACAGACTAGACCGCGAGAACTGTTTGATGATAGTCTAAACGTATATATTGACTAAAACTATAATATGACATACATATTTGTAATGTGCTCGCCAAGACCTTTCATTTGATACCAAACATGTTATGATTATCTCAATTTAATATTTTTTGAGGTAAGTTTTTGACATTTAAATTCCGTCCTATAAAGAATTTATAAAATTTATATAAGTAGCTTATGTCACCCGGGCTATTCTTACGAATCTTTTGCCACCTTATTACCCGACTGCGGCGAAGCCCAAAAGGAGGGTTATGTGTTTGACGTGTATGTATGTATGTAAGTTTGTATGTATGTATATATGTCCGTTTCTTTGTTCCCTCATAACTCATAAACGGACGAACCGATTTGAATGAAATATACGTCGTTAGATTCGTCTTGATGGCGCAAGTGTTATAGCTTACATTAAAATTAAAAAAACAAAGAAAAATTGCGGATTTGGGGGGACAAATCGCGGAGTTCAAAAAAAAATTTTTTTTCCTATACCATCGAGTAGGGTATCAAAATAAAGGGTTTTAAAAGTAGATTACAAAAATATATAACACTTATATGTTTAAAAGAAATTCAAAGTGAGAAATCATCATTTGCGAAGAATTTTACGCGACCAACGAAAGAACAAACACAAAAGAACTAAAAAGTTGGAAATAAAAAAAAGTAGTTAAAAAACTAAAAAACCCGACTGAAAAAACTGAAAAGCAAAAAAACAAGCACATTTTAAATTAAAGAAAATTTGGAAGCAGGCGGGGTTCATTTGAATATTAAATTATGAAAAGAAAAAAATGAAAATAGAATGGACCCCGCCTGCTTCCAAGTTTTGTTTAATTTAAAATGTGCTTGTTTTTTTGCTTTTCAGTTTTTTCAGTCGGGTTTTTTAGTTTTTTAACTACTTTTTTTATTAATATCCGTTTAGTAGTTTAGGCGCTACGATGGAACATACATACATATATAGATACATAGACTACCAAAATCATTACCCTTCCTTTTGGCTTCGCCGTAGTCGGGTAAAAAAGCATGAGATGATCTTTCTGCACGCGCCGCGCGACGCCTCGCGTCTCCGTAAACGAGCCTTTAGGCAGAGCTGTACCTGTTAGTTAGAGGTATACCCACATTTCGCTAGTTATGTTTAAATCCAATGCAGTAGGAGGCAAGCCTATTGCCCTCAACCGGGCACAAGTCCAGAGTGGCTGCTACTACTTACTACTGCTATTCCTGATAGAAAAACTCGATGAACCTTTGCCCAACCCGTGAATCGAATCCAGGACCTCATTCTTAGCATTCGCTCTTGCGACCACCAAACCATTGGGACAGTCACATTACATAAAAAGTTTAATCCAGATAGCCGATAGCAGATAGATAAAAAAAAGAAATTGAAATTTACATTTGGGAAGGAATGGGGAAGGCCTTTGCCCAGCAGTGGGACGAAACAAGCTAGTAAAAAAAAATGTACAAATGTTGAAGCATAAAAAAAAACTATGTAAATAATCGTTATCAATTACTTATAGATAATTATGTTGTTAGTTTATTGTCTAATTAACATTTAATATTTTTTTTATTACTTACTACATTTTAACTAGGAATGTTATCTTTTTAACTATTGTGTAGTACTTTAATGGGTAATAGTTAACATAACATAATTTATTATTTCACGATATCTATATTATAGTCTGTTCGTCTGTTCATACCCGATAGACTCCCTAAACTATTGAACCAATTTTGATGACATTTTGCACAGCTGTTTTACATAAGCCAGGTCTCTGAAAATAAAATAAAAAATGCAACACATGCACATTTAGTAAATCTATCTTTCTATCTTCTTATACATATAAGTAATATCTCTTTTATACTAATAAGCTTCTCGTGTCACAGTGTTATTTGCCATACTCCTCGGAAACGGCTTGACCGAATGTTATGAAATTTTGTGTGTATATATTCAGGTAGTCAGTGACCTGAAAGCTGACAACCAGTCTTACCAAAAGGATATCGAATTACCCAGTATTAACTGGGTTGTGGAGGTCTCCATGTAAAATACTGGTATTCAGCTGCATCCGGTTAGACTGGAAGCCGACCCCAAAAGAATATACCATCTCAACATGAATGATATAATGTACCAAGATTTTGTAACAAAATTCTGATTTAAAAGAGTGTCCATGGAGTTTCTTGCCCGTTCTTCTTCATGAGATCTACTTTAGGGAACTGGCAACTACAGTACTTTCACAAGTTATTATGCCTTGTGATTGTGACTGTAGCTTAGGAGTGCAATGCGTCGTTTCGGGAGTTGCTGCGTCGGACTGCGCGGCGCCGGATGTTACCGGCGGCGAGTGCTGTGGAGGCGTGCGGCGGCGCGTGCCGTGGCGGTGGGTACGCGGGGCTCCGGGTCGCGGGGCGGCGCGCGGTTGCGCGTTGCGGCGTGCATTCGTGGTTCCGTGATTCGGGGTCTCGTGCATTCGTTGTTGCAGTGTGCGTCGCTGCGTGCTTTCGTGCTCGCAGTGTTCGTTGTTGCGGGCATTCGGTGGCGTGTGGTTCGGCGTGGTGGCTTTCGGAATGACGTATTGCACTCGTAGTTTCGTTCGTTTTTTTTTTCTGACATTCAAAAGTGCCTGTAATGACTTAATTGAAATAAATGCTTTGAGTTTGAGTTTTGAGTTTGGTCGGAACTTTTCACCCTCCTAATCCAACCCGAAGGTAGAGTAGGTAGAACAAGGTGCAAAGCAACGCATGCAGGGCACAGCTCTATCAATATAGCCTTCAGTCGGATACGCCATTATTTCTTTATTGTTCGTAGATTATTTTCTTGTTCCTCTTTTGGGAATCCGTTTGCTAGTTGGCAAAGGCCTCCTGTCTTCTCCATTCTGGTCTTTCTATGGCCACTCTACCCCATGTTGTTCCTGCGACTTGTCCAATATCGTCGTCCCACCTCTTTTGTGGTCTACCTCTCTTACTCTTTCCATCTCTTGGGTACCATTGCGTGATTATTTTACTCCATTTATCATTTCCCCTGGTCAGGGTACAGCTAGTAATAAATATTAATTTGTGTTTTACAGAATTACCAACAAGCGCCGCCCCCGCCACCCCAGCAAGTAAGTTTTTAATTTTAATATTACTTTGTTGGATCTTAGCATAAATTCCTAAACTATTGCTAGAAAAGGAATATAAGGGGTCAGTTTGAAATTGTTGACAAAATCCGATTAAAATATGGAACTAATATCACTACCATCACTACATATTATAAAACAAAGTCCTCCACCGCGTCTGTCTGTCTGTTCGCGATAAACTCGAAAACTACTGCACCGATTTTTATGCTGTTTTCAACAATGGATAGAGTGGTTCTCGGGGAAGGTTTTAGTACTTATATAATTTGTCAAGTTCCGACATCAACGCGGGCGAAGCCGCGGGCTTCAGCTAGTGTTTATAATAATTACACGTGGACGACAGTGCCTTGTGAATGCAATAATTTTACTTTTTACTTTAAAATAACCAATCCAATCATTCCGTCCTTTACATTAAATCAGGGACTGAAAGCGGTTACGGTTAAAGGTTAAGATACCTCAAAAATATACCGGTACCGGTTTAAAATAGAGGTTGAGCTATACCGGTACCTTTATAAATAAAGGTTGGGCTAAACCGTTATTTAACCCTTACACGATTTCGGTACCGAAATGAATGCCGCGGCGCGCGTGTGTGCGGTGGAAGACGTTAGAACTTGCGTATGTAGTTTATAATCAACAATCGGCAAGTGAACGACAGACAGATTGGCGAGGCGGTGCGTCAAAGCAAACCCCTATTTATAAAGGTTTAGGTACCGCTACCGATATATTTATAACGGTTATGGTACTTCTACCGAAATATACCGGTATGCATTTCCAGCGTCAAAATTCCACTACCGGAAAAAATAACGGTATCGAAATATTTCGGTAACACTTATTTAACGGTATGACGTCATACCGAAATTTAAAGGTACCGTAATTTTTAGGTAATTCAGTCCCTGCATTAAATACATAGCTCGTTGACTACATCATTCACACTTTTTTTCAGCAACAATACCAACAACCACAACAACAACAACAGCAATTCCAGCAGCCCCCTCCCCAACAGCAACAGTATCAACAGCCACCCCCGCAGCAACAACAACAGTTCCAGCAGCCACCACCTCAGCAACAACAACAGTTCCAACAGCCACCACAACCTCAGCAACAAGGACATGGACATGCTCATCATGGAGGTAAAATACGTAATTAGTCCGACAGCTAGATTTCCAAAAAATATTGGACACATATTTTTTCATTTTTCACGTAAACAAAAAATGAAGACGATACATGCTTCGAAAAGTCGTGTGACGTCACAGTTTGGCTCATTTTTTACCAGAAAGTGACGTCACTTTGACACGTTTTATTTCCGTCAATACATATTTATTAATTTGATAAAACAAAAAACACGTATCCAATATTTTTCTATAATAAAAGCAGACTGACTAAACAGAATCATATATTTTTTAGTCAGGAAACATCCCACCATCTGCGTAGCCTATTTTTTTTTTTTTTGGTGGGTGGATAATCATCGAATAACCCCCCCCCCGCTCTTGGGCAGAGCGAAGGGGAGTGTCAGACTTCTACTGACTAAAAACCAACCCATGTTCCTTCTTCGCCCTTGTGCCGAGGCCACGTCATCTCTTTCGATAATCCGCAGCCCGGCGGGATCTGCGTAGTAGAGTTCTTACTCTCCCAGATCCCAGGGATCCCAGGGCCGCCAGACGTCACGTATTTTCTGACGAAGGAAATGTGGACGATTGAGTAGTGTTAGTATGAACTAAGAACGCACTACTACCAGCTAGCGTGCTTAGACGGCCAATTTTCAAGTATCAGGACATCAAAGTACACAAAAACATTACTAACTTCACGTATTTTCTACTAGCTGATTTTTACGTATATTGTAGGCAATATCTTTAAAAATAAGTTGCTAATACTCGCAGACACTTCCTAGCGGCCGTTTTGCTTAACAGACGCTTTAAAGTTCCCAAAAAGTTTAGACTTAAACGTATTGTGGCTGTTTACCTGAGATCGCATGGCATCGCTCGTGTGGCTGACATACAGACCTCCACTGGACTCATTCGGTGGGCATTCAACAGGATCTATCCATTGCCTGTGTCTTCAGAATTTTGTTGAAAACGTTGCTTTCAACGCTCGGATGCATTTTGGAGCCCCTGCCCAAAATAGCAAGGCAATATTTCGATCAATTAGCTTTAAGTATTAAATAATAAGGCGTTTAGTAAACTTTAAAGCGTCTGTTAAGCAATACGGCCGACGGAAAGTGTCTGGGAGTATTTGCGACTTATTTTTAAGAGTATTGCCTAAAATATACGTAAAAATCAGCTTGTAGAAAATACGTGAAGTAAGTGATTTTTTTTGTGTACCTTGATGACCTGATACCTGAAAATTGGCCGTCCAAGCAAGCTAGCTGGTAGTAGTGTGTTCTTAGTTCATACTAACACTACTCAATCGCCCACATTTCCTTCGTCAGAAAATACGTGACGTCTGGCGGCCCTGGGATCTTGGACTATAGCCTTAGTTATACAAACGGGCTGGTATCCGTAACTCCAAGTCTGAAGCGCGTAATTTGCGTATTGATAGTTTGCCTAGCCTTTTCCCGACTATGCTGGGGTCGGCTGTAATCTAACCGGATGCAGCTTATTAAATAAATAATAAAATAGCCTTTATTGCTGTTATCTTACTTACAATATTACTACATAGATGCTTATTTTCTGAAACTAAATTGATTTAATCCTAATTCTAACTTGTACTTGAAGCATCCGCAACTGGATGTTTGAGTGGAACAGCTTGTCTGCCGACAAAGGCCTCCTCTAAAGATTTCCACGCATGTCTGTCTCTTGCTAAACGGGTCCACACAGGACCTGCTATTCTCTTGAGATCGTCTTCCCATCTTCTAATCTGTCTTCCTGTATTTCTTTTACTTCCTCTTGGGTACCATTCTGTTATTAGCTTAGTCCATTTCTCCTTGCTTTCCCGCATCATATGTCCCGTCCATCGCCTTTTTAGCTTTCTGTAAGCTGTGTGTGCATTTTTAATTTTTGTTTTATTTTTAATTTCTTCTAGTTTCACCCTGTCTCTTCTTTTTATACCTAATATTTACTTCTTTCTTTTCCATTCTGGCAAACTTTTAATTTACTTTCTTGTAGTTCTGTTAATGCAGCTTATTACCAGTATTTTAAATGGAGCGGCTGCTTACTAAAATTCGCAAGCCAGTTAGTAGTGGGTTATACGATACTCTTTGGTAAGACTGCCTGTAACGACTGCCAAACATCTATATATGACAACCGGCCCAACAGTTTAACGTGTTTCCCGAGGTGCGGAGGAAACCCGGTGTGTAATGGGCAGTCACCCATCTACAGACCAACCTAGGCCAGCTCTTAGCTTCGTTTATATTTCATCCCATTATGTATGTATTTGTAAGTTTGAGCCACTACAGTACTGTTTTACGTGACTAGGTATTATAATATAATACCTAGTCACGTAAAACAGCGACATTTTTGTCGATATTATGTCGCTTAAAACAAATAGCCTTTGGTCAATATTATGCCGCTTAAACCAAATAGCCTTTCACCCCTCGATATGCATAAATAACTATCATCATCATCAGCCTATAATGTTCCCACTGCAGGGACTCAAGCCTCCTCTCTAGGAGAGGGATGGGCTATAATCCACCACGCGGGCCTAGTATGGGTTGGTAGATGTCACATGTCTTTGAATTTTTTACTTATATAGACATGCCGGTTTCCTCACGATGTTTTCCTTCACCGCGAACCGTTTTGAGAGCTGCGGTCATGAAAATTACAGAGAGTAATGCGCCTGCCTGGGTTCGAACCCACGACTTACTGTTCGTAAGTCAAATATAACTATAGGTACTGATTGATTTTTTTCTTTAATTTCAGATCCTCAACTGTTGAACCCTGCTAACATTGCGCAGGAGAGGGAGTGAGTATCCATAAACTTCTATTTTTCGAAGGAAGCTAAATAATCTTAATTCGCTAAAACGCCATCATCCTTATGGAGTTTGGGAAATCATCAAATGACTCCTCCCGCTCGGGGCAGAGCGGTAGAGAGTGTCAGACTTCTACTGACTAAAAACCAATCCCTTCTTAGTCTTGTGTGTTTATGTCCGGGGCCGCGGTACCTATTTCGAACAACCGCGGTACCTCTTTTGCAGTGGCGTGCAGTGGTCCGCCACGGTGGGTAGGCCACGAAATATTGACAGCAAAAAAAAAATTGTCACATTTATAACATTTGAAAATAAGCCTGTAAAAGTTATACCTACCTAAATACAATTCAAAAACTCACCACATTATTCAAGGTTCAACTCATGATTTTTTATCGATGCAAACAGAAGAAAGATTCGGCCACCTCAGAAAACTCATCCAAGTGAGTGGGTGATAGTTACAAAAGTACAAAACACGTCACTTGCAAGCGGCCTTCACATACAACTTGCACCTTATCATTACTATACGATAATTGAGAAAACTTATTACCTTTAACATCTAGCAAACACACAAATTATCAACACAAACTTCACAAGTAAATACCTACCATTGTTATTATTTGCTAAAGGAATAAACAAATAATACACAACAAAGCTAATATTTACACTACTGTTATTAATGGTATCTAATAACTGACAATATCTGTACGTTTTCGGTTTCAAAACAAATCGCGCAATAAATTGCTTGTCACAACAATGAAATAATAATAATGGCTTCCTCGTAAGTAAAATATAATTTCTAATTTGCCGATAGAAAAATACTACCAAATAAAATTACATCATTTTCATATCGAGTTTGTTCACAACAGCGGTCAACAAAAATTTGCAGGATTATAGGTACGAAATCAATCAATGAAATGTGTTGTCAGTGCGGCACTCTATCTGTGGACGGAAGAGCGAAGACCGCAAACGCGCGAAATTCAAATTTCTTAATTTCCTTATATTTTTGCAATTTGCAGGCCAGTGCTAGGTTGTATGTTGAATAATAAAATATGATTCGCGGCTGTAAGACGTATGTAGTCAGTATTCAAGCTAGCACTGGCCTGCAAATTGCAAAAAACGTTTAAAAAAAACAAATTTGAACTTCGCGCTGGAGTTCGCGGGCTGAAGATGGCACGCATGACGCATCCAATCGTAGCCTTGTGTTGTTGCAGCCAATCACAGGCCAACTCCACTCGCAGGAGTTGACATGCATGTGTGCGGTTCATATACACGAAAATATGCACCGATCATTCACCGATGTGACGCTGTGTGCGTAAAATTATGAATGGGTTTTAGGCTACTCGAATGCTAGCCTAAGCAAGCCAGTAAACATAAGATTCGTACGCGAAAAATTGCTCTAAGTATTTTAACAGGAGTTTGAACTTTTTTATTATTATTTTGTACATGGTGTTATTTTATTACATGGTTAATTAGTTATAAGAAATGCTCAGTTGGTAAGGTAGGCTAAGCCTAAGAGCCTTAATAGAGCGCACGCCACTGCTCTTTTGACAGGAATAGGTAACAGCCTCAACCAACATCTGATGAGGCTTACGTTAGGCAGCTGGATCAAGGGCTTGATTCAGAAAGCAGTACTACACGGCGTATATTGTTAGGAGGTTCCTCTCTCAAGAGCCCCGATCACGGTAGCTTGGACCCTGTTGCCGATGCCGGTGGGCTACCATTTTAAGATTTACCCAAAGGGTAAAAGCGGGACCCTATTACTAAGACTTCGCTGTCCGTCCGTCAGTCCGTCCGTCCGTCCGTCCGTCCGTTCGTCTGTCTGTCAGTCACCAGGCTGTATCTCATAACAGCGATAGCTAGACATTTGAAATTTTAACAAATTTTGTATTTCTGTTGCCGCTATAGCAACAAATTCTAAAAATAAAATAAATATTTTAAGGGGGCTCTCATACAACAAACTCAGTTGTATTTTTACTTTAGTAATAAATAATTACGACACGGCGCGGCGGATGACGGCACGGTTGGCGCAGTGGCTAAGCGATTGGACTGCTGCGCTGCGTGTCGCGGGTTCGATCCCCGCACGGAACAAATATTTGTATGGGATACAAATAGTTGTTTCGGGTCTGGGTATTTGTGTATGTGAGTTTAAATGTTTGTGAACGCACCCACGATACAGGAGAAATTTCTAGTGTGGGGCAACGTTTAAAAAAAAAAAAAAATTAAATAAATATAGTGGGGCTCCCATACAACAGACATGATTTTTTTGTCATTTTATAGATAATGGTACGGAACCCTTCATGAGCGAGTCCGACTCGCACTTGGCCGGTTTTTATGCTTTTAAATACATATTTTGTTATTTTTTTTAACTTAAGATTATTAAAGAATGTAATGTAAGTAATAAATAATTATCTCTTTTCAGCCACATCCAAGAACACATGGAAGTGCCCATAGACACGTCCAAAATGTCTGAACAGGAGCTTCAGTTCCACTACTTCAAGATGCACGACGCTGATAACAACAATAAGTTGGACGGCTGCGAGCTTATCAAGTCGCTTATACACTGGCACGGTGGGTGGCGTTTGTTATTTTTTGTTTTTTTTTGGCGTAAGCGACATTGAGTGGGTAAAAGATTTTTTATTTTGGATTAAGCCTGGCCGGTCTAATTTTCTGCCATTGCCAGAGTGTATCCATCACTCCTACAACCTATATTAATTGAGAGCTGGCATCAATACAAACATGTGTCTAAAGTGTCACCTTTTTGAGATATGAGCTATGAAAATGAAGTCCATTCACTGGTGGAATCTTCAGCACGACTTTGATACATAACTTGTTTGTATTTATTGATTAAAATAATAAAAGTTTATGCGTGGATGCAAATTTGAAAAAAAAAAAACAGGAAATTAGGCATGCCATTGAATTCAAACCTCTACATGAAGCAGTGAGAGTTGAAAGTTGAATGGCTCGCTCGATGTCACTTACGTTACTTTAGTTTTAAGTATAGTTTTTTTCGTAGGTATTTATTCTACAGACGTAGCCCTACAATCTTATTTGAAAATAGGGAGTTGTCGGACACGGAAACGGAGTTCCTTTCGCTATATATTTATTTATTTATATTAATAAAAAATGGTATTTAAAATTCTACTCTCAAAATTGACGGCAAGCTGAATCGATTGATTATTTATATTTATTTTATTAGTTATATTTTAGTGACGTTGCCCTGGTGGCTGAGAGAATGTCATGCTCACTCAAATGTCTCGCTGATGGTGGCGGGTGTGTCGGATCATTTAGTTCCCTTCAAAATGGTTGAATGGTGCTGATCCATGCGTCATGTTCGTGAACGGGCGCTGTCAGTGGAGACTGGTCATCTCTTAGCTGCCATGGTTTATATATTTTTCTTTGATTTGTTTTTTATATCTTTTTTTCTCTGGACGCTCTTAACTTGCACGTCTTGCTACATAGTTCTCACATAATATACCATCTCAACATGAATGATATAATGTACCAAGATTTTGTAACAAATTCTGATTGAAAAGAGTGTCCATGGAGTTTCTTGCCCGTTCTTCTTCATGAGATCTACTTTAGGGAACTGGCAACTACAGTACTTTCACAAGTTATTATGCCTTGTGATTGTGACTGTAGCTTAGGAGTGCAATGCGTCGTTTCGGGAGTTGCTGCGTCGGACTGCGCGGCGCCGGATGTTACCGGCGGCGAGTGCTGTGGAGGCGTGCGGCGGCGCGTGCCGTGGCGGTGGGTACGCGGGGCTCCGGGTCGCGGGGCGGCGCGCGGTTGCGCGTTGCGGCGTGCATTCGTGGTTCCGTGATTCGGGGTCTCGTGCATTCGTTGTTGCGGTTTGCGTCGCTGCGTGCTTTCGTGCTCGCAGTGTTCGTTGTTGCGGGCATTCGGTGGCGTGTGGTTCGGCGTGGTGGCTTTCGGAATGACGTATTGCACTCGTAGTTTCGTTCTTCTTCCGTCCTTCTGACATTCAAAAGTGCCTGTAATGGCTTAATTGAAATAAAATATTTGAGTTTGAGTTTAGTTTTCTATGTGATCGGGAAGTTACTACAAAAGATTTTGAAGTTTTTTGTGTCTTTTTCATTTTTACACATTTTTCGGTGTAGCCTTTTTGCCCGCAAATCTATACTCTATACTAATATTATAAAGAGGTAAAGTTTGTGTATTTGTTAAATTGTAAGGGGTAATCTCGGGATCTACTGAACCGATTTTAAAAATTCTTTCACCAATAGAAAGCCACATTATTGCTGAGTGACATAGGCTACTTTTTATCCCTGTATACCCACGGGAACGGGATTTACGCGGGTGAAACCGCGGGACGTCCGCTAGTAAACGATAAGGATCTCTGTTCAAGTAATATCTCTAATAGTTTTATCAACTTTAAAAAGTACACAGCTAGAAAATCTTCAAAGAAAACAAATAGATTTTCTAGATCTTTTATTTTAGTTACTGGCACACTCAGAGACGTTTAATGGTTACTTAAGCCATCACTTAGTAACCATCTTTACTAAGTGACGGTTTAAGTAACCATTAAATATCGTTGAATACAGCAGAAGATAATGTAGTTTTTTTTTGTCTAAGTTTTTTTAATTTTATTTATTTATTTTTAATCGTATATTATTTTGGTCTACGGTAGTTATAAGGGTAAAGGAGGGTTACATGTAGATGTGCTTAAAGGTATATGGTTTGGTAATTAAGAACATTTTAATTATATTTTTTTTTGTTTAATAAAAGTCATGCGTATTTTTGCCATTTTTATACACGAAAAAGGAAAGACTGTTTTTATATAAGTTCTGAATAAAAAAGTAATTTTGTCGGTTGAAAAAACTTAAAAAAGTAAAAACAGAACCTTTTAATTTCACTTTATTGTGTCCGTGATAATTATGTCGCTTGTTTCAGTAATATTTTTATGTGTACGTACAGCGACACATCAAGCCATTTCCAGTATAAGTCATGGCCTCGCTTTGTTTAGATTTTATGTACAATGAGAGGTCCAGTTATACGTTATACCGCTTTGTATAGCTAGCAGATTTTGTTGATAATTCCTCTTTTTTTTTTGTTATGAAATTGGCAAAAAATTCAAAAGAAAAACATATTTAAGTATTATACAAAACTCATTTGTGTGTTTGTCTCCTTTTCTATGTCTGTCGTCGTCGGCGTATGGTGTCGTTTCATCATTTGCTTCGCCATAATGGAAACCTCCGTATTGGTAAAAAAATATGGGTATTTTTACTATTTATATTTGTATTTATTCGGTATAAAACATGTTTAATGTATGTACATTTAATAATTTTGCTTTCTTTTCAATTTTGTGACATTAATTTTATGCTATCACAATCATAAAAAAAAAAACGGAACAATACACCACATTAAACACATATTGCGCAAAATATCTGTCAATGTCACTTTGACATTTAAAACTCCCGCCAACCGACCCGTCACTTTGACGTTTCAAACTTTTTTTAAACTCAGAGCAAGGTCATAAACAGGCGCCCCAGCAAGGCACGCCTCCTGTAGGCGAGAAAATCTTCGGTGACGACGAATTAGTCAATTTAATAGACCCCATTTTAAATATGGATGACCACAACAGGGATGGGTACATAGATTATCCGGAATTCGTAAGGGCACAGCAAAAAAGTCAGCAAAAACAGGGCGGGCAATAAGTTTTAAGAATCTTGTATAGTGAGATTAGGTAGCATTTGAAATATAAATAAGTAAAAGGGGAAGTGGCCTAAGTCTTAATCCAATATATCGTTGACCAGACTTGAAAAAAAAACCTACAGATATGAAAAAAAACATCAGACTTCCAATAAAACACTCGAAAATAACTTTAATTTAGGAAGTCGTTGACTTATTTGTTACATTGACTTTTTTTCTGGCACCGACTTTCGAAAGTAAATATTTTTTCTGCTTTTTTGTGTTTTTTTTTGCAGTCGGTTGTTTCTTTTTGTCAATTAAACTTTATATCCTTCTCCTATTTTTTTTACAATGCTACCTATTCTCTACTATACCAAACCACATTCCTGAGAAAATAATGAACTGAAATATGTATGAGATTTGTATAAAATACTTTTTTGATGCAGTTTTTTAAATGAATAAGAAAATTTTTGATATAAGTACGAGAACATGATATAAGAATACAATATTGACGTTTGCGACTTTTTTGTCGATAATATGAGCCCTACTTAATTTTTTTTTGCGAATGGATATTTTTGTATACTCAGTCAAAGAACTTTATATCATGCAGTAAAATAATGGGTGTAAAAATACTCTTAATAAAGCCAAAAGGAATTCCTCCCGTCATTGCGTTTATTTTTGTGTTATGGACCATATCTGGAAACCTTCTAGTTACGGATATATTTCCAATCCGTTTACACCTTGTAAACAGTTCTTTCACAAAGATAAAGAACCTCTAATTATGCATCAAAAATAATCTTTATTCTTATGAAAATAAGGTTGTAGTTGAAACTATTCTACAGTTAGAAAGAACTGTAGAATAGTTCGTGACAAACTTCTGACAGGACACCTTGACAGATGCTTTGAAAAATAATAATTCTTGAAATAATTTTATCTGCCGTTTACCCACCCGTAAATATAGTAACTACAGAATAGGGGTCGAACTGTTTAAAAAAAATATGATTCTGTTTAGTCCATCAGTTGGATTATTGAAAAATGTTGGATACGTGTTTTTTGTTTGATCATCATCAGCCTATAATGTTCCCACTGCAGGGACTCAGGCCTCCTCTCTAGGAGAGGGATGGGCACTATATAATCCACCACGCGGGCCCAGTGCGGATTGGCAGATGTCACATGTCTTCGAATTTTTTGGTTCTAAAACATGCCGGTTTCCTCACGATGTTTTCCTTCGCCGTTTTGAGAGCAGCGGTGATGAAATAAATTACACAAAGTAATGCGCCTGCCTGGGTTCGAACCCACGAATTACTGTTCGTAAGTCGGGGCCGACACCACTGGGCCACCGCTGCTCCCAAAATTAATAAAAATTGACGAAGACAATACGCGTCAAAGATCAAGAGTGGGGGCTTGTAACGTCACTTGTAGGTAAAAAATATACTGACATGTGACGTCACACGAGTTTTCGAAGCACTGTATCGTCTTCATTTTTTGTTTACGTGAAAAAAGAAAAAACATGTCTTCAATATTTTTTGGAAATCTATCGGATGGACTAGTTATATTTTTTTTATCCGATCCCCTATTGTATTTATTGTATATACTATGTCTGAATATAAATATTTCTAGTATAAAATGTATATCAGCCGCGTGCCAATTTTAACAAAGTTATGAAATTTCGAGACTTTTTACTTAAACTTGTTGAAACTCTAAGGTTTCTAAATTATTTGTATATTTTGTTTTGGAATCCTGCTCAATAATTCTTTGATGATAACTTATTTATTGTTATTTCGGCTTTAAATACATATATACCTACCTTGATAAATATACAGAAATATTAAGAGTCTTCAAAATTGGTAATGTTTAAGAAAACTGTCAATTTAAAAACGACTGTAATCTCTTCAAAATAAGGTTAAATTCATGAAGTAGAATAACTATGTAAAGACTTAACAAAGAATCTTTCAAAACCACAGAGTAGTGTGTGAATGGAGCTCTAAGTTTCTTTTAAGCGACATTAAAAAACATTATTAAACTCGTCGAATTTATTATATTAAAATCGATTAGTTTAATATTCTTTTTTTCTCAAACTCTAAGTTCTTTTTTAGTTTAACTAGATCTGTCTCTTTTGTGATTGTTATACATATTTGTTTTATTTTTCTGTAAGTAATTAAACGTTAAAATAGGTAAAGGAAAGTTTTAATTTAATTTTTAAACGGTACCTTCTCTCTCTCCACTATGAAGTCTAGCTTTTTTTTAATTCTAACTTTTTTATATTATTTAATTTTTTAACAAAATTGAAGTTGTGTTTATTTGTACACATTAAAATGTGTAACTAAGAATAAAAAGTCTAAAAATACATGACTATTTACTTACGTTGATTGTTAAAGTCAATTTTTTATGATTTGTTCTAAGCTATTGAATAAAAATTAAAGTAGTCTTCCATAATTATAGTGGAAACATGAACCAATATAGAAAAATTCAGTATGTTTTAGACTCTTGGCGCCAAGCCGAACTGCAAATTCAAAGATTTTTTCTAACAGGAGTTACTAACAGGACTATTACTAACAGGGTTGTGGATGTCAGATAGGTAGTCGCTCCATGTAAATTACTGGTATTCTGCTGCATCTAGCTTTTCCGTGTTGGGCTAGACTTTAAGTCGACCTCAACACACAAAAGACTAGGTAGATGATTTCCCTCTTTTAGTTAACCGACTTTGTGCAGTAAAAGAGTGTTGTTTGTTTTATTTTCTATTTCTTTCTGAATGGTTGTGTAAGTACTAAGGTGTCAATAGCAAATATTAATAAAATTTGTATTGATTGAAATGTTTTTTCTTTTTTGTCAATAGCTGAAGAAGAAAGTAAGTATTTACTTCGATCTCGTTTTAAAAAAATACAAATAGGGATTTTTACCCGATTACGGCGAAGCCCAAAAGGAGGGTTATGTGTTTGACGTGTATGTATGTATGTATGTTCGTTTCTTTGTTCCCTCAACTCCTTAACGAATGAAGGGATTTTAATGAAATATACGTCGTTAGATTCGTCTTGATGGCGCGAGTGTTATAGGCTACATCAAAATTAAAAAACAAAGAAAAATTGTGGATTTTGGGGGCCAAATCGCGGAGTTCAAAAAAACAGAAATCCAATACCATCGAGTAGGGTATCAAAATAACCCTCCTTTTGTGCTTCGCCGCAGTCGGGTAATAAAGGGTTTTAAAAGGAGATTATTCCAACATTTATTATTTGATCAGATACTATTCTAAACTAAAGGAGCTTGTGGCCAGATAATAACAGCTAGTGCTTGCCTAGCTTGGTCTGAAGATGGGTGACCATCCTTTACATACCAAATGCACGGACGAAACCGTGCCTTGGAATGCACGTTAAGCGGTTGGTGCCGGCTGTCAATAGGGGATCGGACAAAAAAAAACTAATTAGTCCGTCAGATAGATTTTCAAAAAATATTGAACACCTATTTTTTCTTTTTTCACATTAACAAAAAATGAAGACGATACAGTGCTTCGAAAACTCGTGAACTCCTCGAAAACGTTACATGTTAGTACATTTTTTTACCCACAAGTGACGTCACGACGCTTTTTATCTTCGTCAATTTTCATTAATTCGTTAAAACAAAAAACACGTAGGTATCCAATATTTTTCGATACCTAATCTAACTGACGGACTAAACAGAATCATATTTTATTGACTCAGTCCGATCCCCTATTGTAGATCTTTGGCAGTCATTAAGTAGTTAACCCGAAAGTTTGTTAACCAGTCTTTTAAGACGTATGCTAAACGGCTTCGTAAAGTGCCTGCATAGGCATATTTTCCTTAAAACGTAACAGAAATCCCACAACGGATTAAAAACAAACTGGCCAAGTGCAAGTCCGACTTGCACCTGAAGGGTTCCGTACCATTGTAGTAGATATTACAAGATTTTCCATGTATTTTTTAACACCATACACTACTAGGTTTTCCTGTAATCTATAAATGTTGAACTAATTTCTGAGAACTGTGTATTTTAAAAAAAATTAGGCTCAGTAGTTTCGGAGATAAGGGGGTAGGGAAATGTCGGACAGACAGACACGAGTGATCCTATGAGGGTTCCGTTTTTTTTTTGAGGTGAGGAACCCTAAAAACAACTATCTACCATAATATTTTACACAATTTCAGCTAAAGATAAGAAATACTCTCCGATAAATGATGATTATTTGGAAGAAACAGTAAACATGCAATTGAAAGAATTTGATTTAAATAATGATGGATTCATATCTGGAGGAGAATTTTTGAATCGTCTCCATGTGTATAAAGAGGAACGTTCAAATAACTACGGAAGTAGCACAGAAGTGTTGGAGACAACGGTAGACTAGACCAAACGTATAATAGTATAATAATAATCATTTTATTTTCAGGCAACTAAGGCCTATAGTAAAATACACAGAATAAATAGAATATAATTGAACAGAATGTGTACAGACAATTAAAGCTTAAACTTTTGTTTTTTTTTTTTTTTAGTTTTGAACTTGTTTGCTTTGATGCCAGCTATTCGTTAATAATAATAGTTATTGTGATAGGTTTTATGAGGAAATTAGGCAGACCAAATACTTACCCCTAACTTACAAAATTAACAAAAATATATTCAACAAACGGTGTTTACCAAAAGTGTAAACTCATCTTCACACTTCATGCTAGTCACAGAATAGCTAGAAAATGGAGTGCTCAAAAATACAATTTAAGACTACACTGGGAGATACAATTTAAGTACAAACATGTGTTTGAGGCTCAAACACATGTTTGTACTTAAATTGTATCTCCCAGTGTAGGAAATTTTAAGTCATTTACTTATAAGTGCCTGGTGAAAACCTGTCAATCCATGAATATAACATGAGACAGAAGACATTTTGTGTATGTGTGTGTATGGAAGAAAGCCCTACTTGAAACTGGGGTAAGCCTACATTTGGTTAGTATTGTTAGCATCGTTATAATATTTTTAAGTTTTGTGTCATATTTTATGATATTGATAAGACCTTTAAATATCTAGAAGAAAATTGAACAGACGCTAGCACATCAAACCACTACAATCTGTCAAAATTTAATTGATTTTTAACTTTTAATTGAAGCATTAGGTTCAAAATTGATTGGAAAAATCTGACAGTTTCGATTAGCTTTATGTGCAAGCGTTCTGTACTTTAATTACACACATAGTGTTCTGTCTGTCCTGTTGCTTGCATATTACAGGAGATAAAGAATGCTACTCTCGCCAAACTAGGCCGATTCGGGTGATCTACTCTCTAAGTCCGTTAACGAAGATGCGGGTCCGTCCGAAAGAACTAAGAAACTTCGAAATGAACCCTACTCCCCGTTATATTCGGATTCATGAGTTTTGAAAATACAGTGTAGCTTAATTTCATTTATTTTTGTGACATTCAAAAGTGCCTGTAATTGAAATAAATGCTTGGAGTTTTAGTTTGACAACCGGAGTAGGGACAACTGTCAAATCGTGTTGACATTAAATTTTAGTTCGGGTACCTTACTAAATACATGTTCGTAAGTGATACAGATTAGGAAACGCCCATATCTTCGGCCGACACTACGAGTTTCGTGCTTAGAGAGTAGACCTCTAGTTTACATTTTAATCGGCACGCTATGAAGAAGAAGTAGTGACGGCACAAGCAATGGACTGCTGCGCTGCGTGTCGCGGGTTCGATCCCCGCACGGAACAATTATTTGTAAGACCTGCAGATAGTTGTTCCGGGTCTGGGTATTTGTGTATGTGAGTTTAAATGTTTGTGAACGCACCCACGATACAGGAGAAATTAAAAAAAAAAAAAGTAGTGAACTTCTGATTCCTCCATTTTTAATTTCACATTTTCAAGACAAGCCTGCCTCCTTGGTCTAGTGAGTCCTAGGTTAGATTCCCTAGTCGGGCAAAGTGTTATTGGGTTTTTCCATCAGGATTTTTTTTTTTCATTTTTTTTTTCTTTATTTCAATTTTTTTTTTTTTTTTGGATTAGTGCCCGGTTGATGGCAATAGGCTCGCCCCCTATTACATGGGACTGAAACTGTGGGTGTACAATAGTTGCTGCCAGTTAAGATGTAATAATCCTTTTCCTTAAAATCTCTTCGTACGAATCAAAATAAATGTGTCGTTTTTCATTAAATATCTTTTGAATTTCACGATAGATTCATGAGTCATGGTTCATTCGAGACATGAACAGGCTTAATTTTAGATTTCAAAGTTAAGAAATTTAATAAATGATAGGTGGGTTAATAACCACTATGGACATCTTAACTCGCAGCAACTATAATAATAACTCCTCTTCCTAACTCGTGATGTTATGTTATTTTTCAGGCCAAGTCGACAAGAACCATGCGACTTATACCGACCAACAATTGGAGCAGCTTCTTGAATACGTGTTCGACAACACAGATTTAAACAAGGACGGATATGTAGACTATCTGGAATACAGGATTAGTGATTTTAAGGCTAAGAAGGCTGAAAAAGAGAGGGAGCTGAGTGGGGCTAGAAAGACATAGAAAAGCGCGCCTTTTCATAATTATTTTCTTGCCCTCATCATCTTCTTCATTGCCGTAACCGTATTCTTCCAGTCTCTCCTGTCAGTTATCACAGAAATATTTACTCCCTTCTCTTTCATATTATCCTCTCACAATCTATCCATCTTTTCTTTGCCCTTCCTTTACCTTTCCATTCATTATTCGTACGTATAATCATGATTTATTTTGTGTCGGTAAGATAACGATAATTTTATTTGTTCAACATGACTATACACAACACATGGCATGCAAGATGTTACATCAATATAATATAGCAGACAGTCCTGTTTTGCCTGAATGGCGTACAAATATTGGATATAGGATATAGGGCGCTAGACAGCATCAATTAATTTTAAAATTGTCCATTATACACAACAACACAATAAAAAATCAAATGTCAAATCAGGTATTATTACAATTAAGATGTCAATTACAAATCAAATTAAATTGTTAGTTAGGAATTCGTCAGTGCTATAGTAGACTTTCTCTAACAAAAGGCCTTTTAATTTATTTTTTAATTCGTCGGTACCATATTCCCTCCAATGTTTTGGCAACTTATTGAACATAATTGGCGCCATACAGAATACACTCTTTCGCATTAGTGTCGTCTTGGATCTCGGAATACATAGCTTGGTATTGTCGCGTCTATTTCGAACAACTTTATCTGACACCAAGGGGAACTTAGTGTGGATTCGACTTGACGAACATGTTCTCTTCTTTCATACTTTTCTATTACGCTCCCTGCGTTTAAGTATTACGTAACGCAATTTTTGGATATTTTTGACCTCCCCCCAGTTAACGCACCATAACGTTTTTCTGTACCCCCCTCCCCCCTAGTAAACGTTACGTAACCACCAATGACCAATTTTTACCTAAAACTAGAAATTTTGAGAAAAAAAACTGTTTTAGGAAATGCGCTATACGCGACCGTTCTGAAGGGTAAAAAAAAACCCCCGCCTCTGTAACGCATCGTAACGTTTTGGAAGACCCCCCGCAAATTCGTTACGTAATACTTGAACGCTCCATTACTTGTCTACTCAGCAGTCACCTTCTTTCTCAACAACTTCATCATTTCGACTTTATTCCACACTAAACTCCAGTGCGTCGTGTCCGAAGGTATAAATTCATCAAAAAAATAGGTACCTACTTTATGCAAAAATCCATTTATAGTTAAGTCCTGCTCGAAAATCATTCTCTTGCCCTTATCCCGATTCAATTGGGATCGGCGCAGCCTGTCTTCTTCAATACTTCTCTATTTACTCATTATTTCAGCAGTCACCTCTTTTTTAGTCATAGTAAGTCCTGCTCGAACAAAAACCTTACTAATTAGCGCAGCTTTTAACATTTTTTTACTGTTGGAATTTTCTTAACACTGCAATTGTTTTTTCATCTTTTCAAATCATTAACCATAACAGTCCTAACCTAGTCGCAATAAATTTATATTTTGTCATAATTTGTTTGTTTTATTATGATTTTAGTAACCATTCAGTTTCAGTTATTTACATGATATTCGGTGAGTTGAATTTTCAGATTATTTATCGTTTCTTATAGTTGTAAATATCTATTTAAAAATATCTATTTGTTTATTGTAATCTATCTTGAATTTTATGGAAAGTTAATTTAATTTACAAGTTTTTTATTGCTACCAATCATATGAGATTTTAATTGAAATTGAAATATTATTTATATTCCTATTATTGCAATCAATCTTTTCAATTAATTTTTTCATTGAAATTTACATACCTAATTAAAAAAAAAAGAAAACCATTGTTAAAGAAAGATGTAATAAAAATTAACAAACTTATGTATAGGGAAAAACAATCATTAAATTTATGTAACTAATCTTTGTAAATCTAATAATTAAAATGTATAAATGTAAACACTTTCAAAAAAAAAATTGTAATAACTATTCTTCTTATGCATGAAATAAAAGGCTTTTTTATTTTTATTTATTTTTTTTATAGTTGTAAATGCAATTTAGAGATCTATAATAATCATTACAGGCCCGAAAGTTTGACAACCAGTGTTAACAGGGGTATCGTAATACCGCAGTTCTAACTGGGTTGTGGAGGTCAGATAGGCAGCCCCTCCATGTAAAATACTGCCATTCAGTTCGGTTACGGTTAAAATGGGAGTCACACCAACATTGTTGGCTATAGGCTAGGGCCTAGGCAGATGATGTGCATTGTGCAGTAAATGCAATTACCTACAATGCGATCAAATTATCTTGGCAGGTCCGAACTTCGTGCAGGTCATTTTGTTATAACTAATCTAAAAAAGTGTTATGATATTTATTTTATTTCTATTTCTCACTGTTTAAATTAGATATTTTCTGATCGTTTAAGTATTGGTTTATCTGGCAATAACAGTTTTCTTCACAAGTTTACATGCGTAAAAGTTCGCAGAGCCTATGTTCTGACCTGCCAAGATAATTTGATCGCACTGTGAACGTGGGAAAATGGGTTCCTTAATTAATACTTTTGTTCAGTGGTTGAGTGATGGTCATTCTCGGCAGTATTTTTTGTCTACAGGCTTTGCTTTCCGCCAGTACATGAAATTACTACAGTTTGCCAAATTTCTTTAATACATTTTTAACTTTATCACTATAGTAATTATAAGGATTATAAGGTTCAAGGTTCATTGTGATCATTTTATACAGTTTCGGGTACCTTAATGTGCTGGCCTTTGTTCATGAACATGAATCCCATATGGCACAGCCGTGTGATATTGCTTTTTAGGGTTCCGTAGTCAACTAGGAACCCTTATAGTTTCGCCATGTCTGTCTGTCCGTCCGTCCTCGCTTAATCTCTGTGACCGTTAGCACTAGAAAGCTGAAATTTGGTACCAATATGTGTATCAATCACGCCGACAAAGTGGTAAAATAAAAATTGGAAAAAAATGTTTTATTAGGGTAGCCCCCCTATATGTAAAGTGGGAAGTGATTTTTTTCTAACGTGTGATATATTGTTGGAAAGGTATTTAAAAATGAATAGGGGTTTTCTAAAATCATTTTTTGATAATGTCAATAATTTCGGAAATAATCGCTCCAAAAGTAAAAAACAATGTGTGTCCCCCCTCTAACTTTTGAACCATAAGAGTTTAGAAAATATGAAAAAAATCTGAAAAGTAGAACTTTAAAAGGACTCTAGGAAAATCATTTTGAACTTGGATAGAAACAGTTTTTGTACAAAAAAGACAAAAAGTTGTACGAAATAATTTCTGGACTAAGTTTGTAGTATAATCGTATATTGCAAGCATTTTTTTAACTTCGTTTACATAGGTATTTTATTATCCTGAACGTATCTTTTTTCAAACAAAAAAAGAATTATTACTACGGAACCCTACACTGAGCGTGGCCCTACACGCTCTTGGCTGGTTTTTTTCTCCTTTTTTTGTGTGCAATGTGTCTATTAAATGAATTTTTAACCGACTTCAAAAAATGGAGGAGAATCTTAACTCCGTTGAATTTGTTCTTGTTCTTTGTTAGGTACTTAGGTATAGGTACCTTATAACTCCGTCATTACTTTCAGAAACAGACTTCCGAAAGTCAATTTTTTTAGGCTTTTTACTGTCTTTTTTGACACAAGTTTTTCTTTCCTATTTCTTATTAACATTTCACCACTATTTCCATAGACTACCAAAACCTCTTAAAAAAAATCTTCCTTTACTCTATGCTCTCATTCCTTTCAGTAGCTGACAAAGAGAACGGAATATCCTACAAGGATGCGGATTTAGAAGAAATGGTAGAAGGTGCTCTGAAGCAGACGGACAAGAACAACGATGGTTTTATTGAGTACTCCGAGTTTAAGCTGGCCACGGAGGTCAACGTAGCTGCTCCATAATATTTAGTACTATAAAACGGGGTGAATAGTAACGCAAGGGGTGACACTAGAAACCTGTGGACGGTGAGTGACGGCTAGCTCGCCGTCCGTCCGTCTTATGACGACAGGCCGGTGCGTTCGTGTTCCATATAGATGTCAGCACTAGGGAAGAGGTCCACAAGGATCGTCGCCTGCAGGGGCTTCGGGCGGTCCCGGAACACAAAGGTCTAAGAAGGAGCGGGTGGTTTTTAGTCAGTAGAAGTCTGATACTCCCTGAGCGGGAGGAGCCATTTGATGATTTCCCACCCACCAAAAAAAAAATTGGTGATTAAAGACAAAAGTTTGAGAAAGATTTTACCATTGAATTAATTTCATAGGTTACCAAAAGGTAGTCTAGTTTATTTGTTTAATTTTTACTTTAAAACTTATACGTTTTTGCATGAACATATCATAGTAATTCTACGTTAAAATCCCTCTCGAGTGTTGTTTCAATTCACACCTTGCGTTTCGATTCACACCGTTTTACGGTAAATTAAAAACATGACTGAAACCTCTTTCTATTGACATCATTATCATACAATCTCTCTCAAATCCCTCTAAATCTACGTTAATAATATAAATGACAAATTAACAAAATCGTTTTATTTTTGTTGTACGTAACATCACATCTGTAATTCCCGAAGTATAATATACTTACATACAGTATCGACACAATGGGCAGGCCACATTACTCGCAGAACGGATGGCCGATGGGGTCGAAATAGTTCTGGAGTGGCGACCGCAAATCGGAAGACGTTGAGTTGGAAGGCCTCCCACTAGGTGGACCGATGACCTTGTGAAGGTTGCGGGGATCCGCTGGATGCGAGACGCACGGGACCGGTCAATGTGGCGACACTTAGGGGATGCCTATATCCAGCAGTGGACGTCTTTCGGCTGAAATGATGATGATGATATAGTACACTCATTTTCCCAGTTATGTATAAGTCCCATGTACATAATAGGGGGCGAGTTTATTGTCATCGGATCATTCTCATTAGTTCCACCAGCAATTAGTTCCATGGAACTAGTGAGACTTTTTTTTCTCAGTAGTTCCATGCACTTTGATAATGGATCAAATGAAACAAAACTTAATCGAACTCGTCTCACTAGTTCCACCGTAGTTGTCCCATGGAACTAGTGAGAACTTTTTTTTCTCAGTAGTTCCATGCACTTTGATAATGGAACAAATGAAACAAAACTTAATCGAACTCGTCTCACTAGTTCCACCGTAGTTGTCCCATGGAACTAGTGAGAACTTTTTTTTCTCAGTGGTTCCATTGTTCTTCTTATTGGAACAAGTGAAACTAAAGTTAATCAATATCATTCTCATTAGTTCCACTTTTTAGAAAAATATCATCTAATATGAATAAAGGAATAAAACGTAAAAAAATAATTTAATGTTGTTGACCATTCATTTTATGTTAAAAGTAGAATAATATGATGAAAACGTTGAGAATAGGAAATTAATACAATAAAATTAAAAATAATTTTGTGTATAAACACCTCCTCCTCCTCCTTGCGTCGTATTCCTCAGTGATGAGGGTCGTGACCTCCCTTCGATATCACTTTCTCCCGTACGATTTTCCTCCATTTATTTCTGTCTCGGGCGGTGTGGAGGGCATTATGAAACGTAGAGTTGAGCGCGGTGCGGATCTGGTCGGACTGGACGGACGTATTGGGCTGCGTCCACGAGGCCTTTTCCCGTCTACTTTGCCGGTCACGATGAGTTTCTCGAGGTTGCCACTGTCTTTCCTTGCAATGTGACCGAAGTATTCCAGGACTCTGCGTAAACATTCGGATGACAGCCGCGAGGAGATCTTGAGTTCACGCAATATGGAGACGTTAGTCCGGAATACTGTCCAAGGGATACGGAGCATCTTCCTCTAGCACCACATCTCAAAGGCGTCAATGCGTTTACGGTCTGCAGCTTTCAGTGTCCAAGTCTCAGCGCCATAAGAAAAGATCGAGAAAACTAGAGTCCGTACCATATTGGTTTTAGTTTTTACGGAAATGTTGCGATCTCTCCAAATTTTTCCAAGCTGAGACATGGCGCTCTTAGCCATGCCAATTCTCCTGCGCATCGTTGCTGATGTTGGAACCCAGGTATATAAAATTGTCCACTGTTTCTAGGCCCAACGCGCCAGTGAGTTCCAACTTCCCAGATCTATCCACCACCATGACCTTGGTCTTGGACCTGTTTATGGAAAGTCCCATCTCCTCGCTAATCCGCTCCATTTGGTCCAGAAGTGCGACCATTTCAGACTCGTTTGCTGCAAGAAGAGTTGTGTCATCGGCGTAACGTAAATTGGTGATTTTCACACCACCAACTGTTATGCCTCCCTCCCAATTCTCACAGGTACGATCGAAGACAGTTCCGCCTGATCATTTAAATTTTTTTTCGCCTAAATCGTGCCGAGGCGCTGTGCGGGGCTAGCGAGCGATTCTATTTCTTGAGTGCAAGCAAAAATGAGCTTAGTGGTGATCAGGCGCATAAGACCGCCATAGTACGTCTCACAATGTACTCTCCATAGGCGTTGAATAGAATGGGCGACAAAATGCAACCTTGCCGTACTCCTTGGTGGAATTTAAAGGGTTTTGAGAATGTTTTATCGACTCTTACGTTACGACCCCCTGACTTGACTCATACAAGGTACGAAGTAGGGCGATGAGATGGTTTGGTACTCCAAGGTCCTGTAGGACATTCCACAAACAACTCCAGCTGACTGACATTGAGAATCTGCTCTCGAGTGCCCCTGCCCTTCACGAAACCTGCTTGCTCCTGCGGAATTTGCCAGTCCAGGTAATAGCGGATGCGGTTGTTGAGAATATGGAGCAAGATTTTGCTGGCATGTACAATGAGGGACAAAGTTCGGTAGTTGCCGCAGCTCTTGGTTGACCCTTTCTTGTGCAGCGGAAGAATTACGGATTCCGACTAGTCTTGCGGCCATTCACTGTTTTGCCATATGTGTGAGCAGATTCGGAACAAATTTGTAAACACAAATGGAAATAATTTCAGGTGCTATCAGCATTCCTCATTTTTTGGACAAATTAAGATAACATACCTACGTCTGTTTGTTCAGAAAATGAGCCTGATTAAGTAATTACGTTCTTGAAATTACGTCGTTGGCCTGATTTGTTTGTAAAAATGATTAACATTATTCTTAATTTTTTATATTTTTATGCGTTTCATTCCTTTATTAATATTAGATGTGAGAGTGGAACTAATGAGAATGATGTTGATTAACTTTAGTTTCACTTGTTCCACTAAGAAGAACAATGGAACCACTGAGAAAAAAGTTCTCACTAGTTCCATGGGACAACTACGGTGGAACTAGTGAGACGAGTTCGATTAAGTTTTGTTTCATTTGTTCCAATAACAAAGTGCATGGAACTACTGAGAAAAAAAAGTCTCACTAGTTCTATGGAACTAATTGCTGGTGGAACTAGTGAGAATGATCCTTGTCATCCACCGGGCGCGAACCCAGACTCCATGGCTGCTACTGGCAGATTCCTAATAGACAACCTAATAATACTGCCCGACTTGGGAATTGAACCCAAGGTTCGACAACTACCCGTCGGGGCTGTGGATCCCGTCGGAGCTGTGGATCCCGTCGGGGCTGTGGATTATCGAAAGGATAACGCGGCTCCGACAAAAGGGCGAAGAAGGAACATGGGTTTGGTTTTTAGTCAGTAGAAGTCTGACACTCCCCTTCGCTCTACGAAGTATTATAATATCTGTGGCTCTGCCCAAGAGCGGGGGGGGGGGGGGTTATTCGATGTTTTTCCACCCACCAAAAAAAAAAAGGTTCGTCAACTAGACCAGCGTGGCAGTCAGGTTTTTTTAATTAAACAACAAAGATGCAAGTGGTTGTGCCGGATGGGCAGGCCAGGAGGTGAGGCTACTTCAAACGGAACGACGCTGGGCTTTTTTTTTATTTTATTTGAAACGGGCTCGCATCTTGTCCTAAAAAGGCTCGGAATCGGTTTAAAAAGAGCGGTTAATTTCGGTTAAATACCGGTAAATATATCGTTCCTCCATTTACCGGTTAAACAAGTTGTTTACGCCTGTGCTAAAGGGCTGGGACGTGTGTTAGTGTTTGTGTGTCGTATTGCCATTCCAAAAGGACTAGGCGCGCCGTACTACCTTTTTTTTTTTTTTTTTGTGGGTGGAAAATCATCGAATGACCCCCCCCCCGCTCTTGGGCAGAGCGAAGGGGAGTGTCAGACTTCTACTGACTAAAAACCGAAACCATGTTCCTTCTTTGCCCTTGCGCCGAGGCCACGTAATCTAGTACAAAAATCCGCGGCCCCGACGGGCGTCGGCCCTTGCGGGCCCCTCCTTGCTGACATATCTTTGAGGCGCGCGTGGAACACGAACGCGCCGCCGACACGGTCTGTTGCCGTCATGACGACGGCCGGACGGCGAGCTAGCCCATTACTCCCCGTCCACAGGCCCGCGTCTACGGTGGCCGGAAGCCATCACGTGGCCCCCGACGCCCGGAGCGCCTTCCGCGCCTTCCGCGGCGGCTGGGACGTTGAGAGGTTCTCTCCCTCTCTCGTTCCGCCACCTCCTTCGCTAGCATCACTGCTTCGCAGAAGGAGGCGACGGCGTCCCATTCCTCCTCGCCCCGGACCATGACTTGCACCAGGCTACCTTACTTTCGTTTATTAAACTGCTAGCTTCATATTTTTACTTTTTCTGTTGAAAATCTATCATCGTCGCGATAACTTTGCTCCGCATATTATAATTGTAAAAATATAGTTTTATACCTAATTACACCATCAAACCTCAAAAGGGAGTTTCATTGAGAAATCTGAAGCCACAACATCTGGCGACCGTGGACAAAACCTGCAATTTTGTCGGAATACAAGTTCGTGAACACGCGACCACGCGCTGCCGGTGTGATCATTACGCCGCAGCCACCTTTCAACCGAATCAAGAACCATACCTGGGTTCCCTGGAGGCGCCACAGCCTTTGCAGCCACCGCCGGTCAGCGATCAGCATTCAGCATCCTACCGCAGCCTCGGCCAATGCAGCTAAGTGCCCATTTATCCTTGTGAATTCCCTGTTACCTACTTACCTATTTATTACCTATACATGCCTATACCTTATCCGGATTTAATCTATCCAATACCAATTTAGAATAGCTTCTACGAGTGCATAGGTGTCTGTAGTCATTGTAGTGTCTTAAAATATTACATAAATGCATGAAGCATGAAGAAAAAAAGAGAGTTTAAATAAATAAATAATAATAAATACCTAGGTATTTGCTTGCACCATAATATTATTATGCAGTTCATAAAAGTAAATTCACATTTATAGGTATCTACTAGATAACGATGTAACTATCAATAGGAACGCAGTATAGGCTATCCACCAATAATATTAATATCATAGTTCTTTATTCGTGTTTCCTCTTATGCTCATAGCTGTCACTATAGCCAAATAAGCCATATATTTCACCAAAATCGCCGAACATTTCAGGTCGACGTCTCCGTGTTACATAACTTCGGGATGCCTGCCGTGTCACCGTGTGACAACAGGGCCCCACTGCTGCGCGGGACCGGCCTCAGGTGACGTTAGGCGAGGAGTGTGAGCTAAGTCGATAGTTTGTTTACATTCAACTTTACTAGTTTCGGTCTGGCCACTCTGCACGCATCCGTGTCGCATGTGCAATACAAAACATAATAGACTCTTGCATAAAACACAATCTAGTAATAATAAAAATTTTCAACCGACCGCGACGCCGACGTCACTGACGATACTCTCGTTAATTTTTCTCACCAAAATAATCATCAAGTTCTCCTGTCTACTGCCTATATTGAGGTAGTTAATCCCAATCCAACACAGAACCAATCAGACACAGAAGGTTCGTGCTCTTTTGGACTGCGGTAGTCAGTCCTCATTTATAACTCAATCTCTAAAAACAAAACTGGTTTTAGAACCGACTACCACTTTGCATGTAAATATTATTGGCATAGGCAATAAAACTACTACTCAAGCTACAGAAACTTGTGTAGTTCAGTTAAAATCATTGATGAAGCATTTTACTATCACTTCATCTTTTCTGGTGTTGCCAGTTTTGACCGGCAACATACCTCGAATACCCGTTGACTTAAAACAATTTAATATTTCAAGTGATTACTTTTTAGCGGACCCTCATTTTCACCAACCAGCACCTGTTGATGTTGTCATCGGTGCCGATATTTTCTGGGATATTATCGGCCGGGATCAACTCTCTCTCAGCCCTAATTTACCTATATTGAGAAGTTCTCATTTCGGTTGGTTGATAACAGGTCCTTTATATTTTAATTTACCGAAAAACAATAAGTTAAAGGAAACCGATGTAGAATCGAATCTTTCAGTCGATTCTTGTGTGTCATCTGTTGACAAAATAAATCAAGAACTAACAAAGTTCTGGGACTTGGAAAATGTTCCCCAAACTCCACCACTTATGAGTCATAGTGAGAAGGAATGCGAAAAGCATTTTTTATCGCACACTTTCCGTTTACCAACCGGTAGATTCTCAGTCAGTCTACCTTTAAAGGATACACGATTGTCTAGGTGAATCTTATGCGGCCGCCACACTATGCTCCTCGCGCTGCTCCTCGCGCTGCTACTCGCGCTGCCGCGATGTTGCTCGGTCCGGCCACACTGCTCTACTCGCGCAATTAATCGCGACGCTCCTCACTTGTTATTTGCCTTTGGTGGATGATGAAACTGTGGCAGCGTGCGCGCTATGCATTTTTAGTATAGTTAATTATATCAATGTCATAAAAAGATATATACATCGTCGTCATCGTCCTCGCCAACGGAGATGGTGGATCACATGTATTATTCGCGCGATCATCGCGGCATGACGTGCGGCATGACGAGTAACGTTGCCACACTATGTCCCTGCCTCCTTTCCTCGCTACTTCCCATGCCACTCGTCGAGTGTGTGGCGGCCGCATTATAAAGCGATTTCGCCAACAACCGCATGTGAAATCACAATAATATATAGAATTTATGCGTGAGTACGCAGACTTAGGTCATCTTTCAGAATCCGCTATACCTGTACCTTTTACATCTTACTTCCTCTGCCATCACGCTGTCTTCGCAGAAAGTAGTGAATCTACAAAATTTAGAGTCGTATTCGACGGCTCAGCTCCTACTACATCGGGTCAGTCTGTACTCCACACCAGTTTTATTTTAAAAACCTTTGTAGCTAACAGGATTGCAGAGATATGTGAGTTAACCGATGCCTCTTCATGGCACTATGTGCCCACATCTGCTGACCTCATATATATCCAGAGGAGTCAGTCCAGATAAGCTTGGCAGAACCAAGCTGTGGTGGTCAGGCCCATTATTCCTCATTGAGCCTGAATGTAATTGGCCTAATTTTAAAACCGAATAAAATTAATGACTTACCAGAAACTAAACCTAATTGTACTGCCGCTCATCTTGTTTCCCAAAATGAACCCATAATTATATTTAAAAACTTTTCTAGCTTATCTACACTATCTACATCTACATCTACACTTCTACATCTACACTAATATTATAAAGAGGAAAGATTTGTACCTATTTTTGTATGTTTGTATGTTTGTAATGAATAGGCTCAAAAAGTACTGGGCCGATTTCAAAAATTCTTTCACCCTTGGAAAGCTACATTCACCCTGAGTAACATAGGCTACTTTTTATCCCTGTATTCCCACGGGAACGGGATCTACGCGGGTGAAACCGCGGGACGTCCGCTAGTCTAAAATAAAACGGACTTTCGCTTACGTGCTTGGATTCATTAACAGGTTCACTGTCCAGGCTTCAGAGTGGGAATGGTCCATAAGTCCCGTTATGTTCTTATTAAACGTCAATAATTTAAATATAAAAAAACGAGTATTTCCATGGGTCCTAGCACTTTTTTAAATCCTTATGATGTGTCCTGCCAAGTCCGCATTAAATAAGGAATAAAGGAAACCTACACATTTAGATTTCGAAATGCCTTTTTTTTATTATTAATAGGTTCGCGTTTGACCACTATCTCACCTGATGGAAAGTGATGATGCGGTCGACGATGGAGCACGCTTACCTAGAAGTAACCTATTCACTCTTGACTTAAAGACCCCTAGGTTATAGCTATCAGGAAATACAGACTCTGGCAGGGAATTCCACTCCTTAGCTGTACGCACAATGAAAGTATTCCCAAACCGTTTAGTGCGTATGGGTGGGATGTCCACCATATAACGGTGGCGCATCGCCGTACGTCTTGTAGTCCGATGATGGAACGGGTTTGGCGGAATTAGATCGTGCAATTCCCTCGCACACTCTCCGAAATGTAACCGATAGAAAACCGAAAGGCTAGCTACTCGTCGCCGATGTTCAAGGCTCTGGAGCTTTGACTTGACAAGCGCGTCTGTTCCAAAATTAGAACTTTTTCGGCGGAGCTGCGTTTATATGGCTCCCCTGGTCTACAATGCTTTGCCGAGGTCAATAACTGAACTACCCTGTTACTAAGTTTTGTGTTACGTTGCGGAAGTGGTTGTTGCAAGAGTGTTTTTATTCGGTAGATGAGTTTTTTCAAAAGTGTCCCTGTAAATTTTATACTCTAAAGCACAGACATATTTGACTGTATGATAAGTGTTAAAACTTGTATACTATTGCATGCTATGTATTGGCCAAATGTGTGTTACCAAATATTTTATGTAATAAGAACTTCATGTACCTACCATATTTGATGCAATAAATAAATTGAATTTTGAATTTAAGAAACTTTCTTCTTTACGTCCACAGTATCAGATGGCTTAGAAATTGTATGAACGAACATACGGTCTGCCGACTGGTATGGAGGACTCTCTACAGACCGTATGTGGTCTGTGGACATTGAACCTGTAATTTAAAACTTAACGCCAATAAATTTCTCAGCAATCTAACTGTTGACGAATTAAATCATTCATTTAATCATTTGTGTTGTCTTTCACAGCAAGAATTATTTCCGTGTGACTATGATCTACTAAATAATATAATAAAGCTTTAAGTAGGTACTAAATCACATATTTTATCATTGACTCCATTCTTGAGTGACGACAAGATCATACGAGTTGGTGGCCGACTAGGCTCATCCGACTATAATTATAATAAAAAACACCCTGTTCTTCTTTTTTATATGCCTTCGATATAAAATCTCTCACCTCGGAGCCGTGAGCGATCTATCTAAAGACGCCTTTATCATGACATTCCGAAGGTTTGTGTCACGAAGAGGTAGGCCAGCGGAAGTATTCTGCGACAATGGACGCAACTTTGTCGCAGGAGCTAAAGAACTTAACGACTTTTTTAAGCTTAATCAAAACGACCTATCTGATTTTGCATGCCAGGAAGGTATTCAGTTTAACTTTTCACCAGCTTACGCTCCTCATTTTGGCGGTATTTTTGAGGCCGGTATCCGTTCCGCAAAGTACCATATTAGACGAGTCATGGGTAATTCCCATTTAAGTTATGAAGAGTTCAAACTCTTTTCGCTCAGGTAGAAGCTGTTTTAAATAGTAGACCTCTTTGTCCTTTATCTGCCTCTCCTGACGATTTCCATTGCCTCACTCCTGGGCATTTTCTCATTGGTCGGGCGCTCACCGCTCTGCCTGAACCAGCTTTAGAAGACTGCCTCACAACCAACCTGAAGCGTTATGCCAGGCTGCAGCAAATACACCAACATTTTTGGCAACGCTGGCAACGCGAATACATTGCCGAGTTGCAATTGCGCCGTAAATGGAAGACCACCGCCGCCTCATCCAAAATTGGAGACTTGGTCCTATTGCAAGAAGATGGCGTTCCACCCCTGTGTTGGAGACTGGGACGCATTACAAGGCTCTTCCCAGGACAAGATGGAGTATCTCGTGTGGCCGACAACAGCACGAATAGAGGAATCATACGGCGCCCTCTGGTTCGCCTCTGCCCCTTACCAACCGACGAGGACCTACTGAAGGGTTGAAACGTCAAGAGTTTCAACGGGGGGAGGATGTTTACGCCTGTGCTAAAGTGCTGGGACGTGTGTTAGTGTTTGTGTGTCGTGTTGCTATTCCAAAAGGTCTAGGCGCACCGTACTACCTGACTTTAGTTTATTAAACTGCAACCTACATATTTTTTACTTTTCTGTTGAAAACCTCTCATCGTCGCGATAACTTTGCTCCGCACATTATAATTGTTAAAATACTGTTTAAATACCAAAATACACCATCAAACCTCAAAAGGGAGTTTCATTGAGAAATCTGAAGCCATGATAATCATCATCAGCCTATAATATTCCCACTGCAGGGACTCAGGCCTCCTCTCTAGGAGAGGGATGATCCACCACGCGTTCCCAGTGCGGGTCGGTTATATTCTTCTTGGTTGAATCTTGATTGTATTGGATCAATAAAAACACAATTTACGTAAAATACTATTTAATTTAATTGTACAATTTGGCATCAAGTCACATTCATTTGATTCACTGTCTTACAGAGTAAAATATTCAAAAAATATATAAGTAGGTAAGTACATAAGTAGTATTTTGTACAATATTTAAAAAAATAAACTTTAACTTTGTCTACATAAATATATTATTATCTACTATCTACATAATATGTCCACTAATCTAAATCACACCATACAGTCAATTAAATCATAGATACATTAAATTAAAATAATTAAGTTTATTTAATTTCGGTACACTTAGGGGCCAGCCCTTTAATCATGTAAGGTTTTTTGACCACTTTTAGACCCCCCCCTCACTTCCCGCTCCCATCATAGGTAATATAGGTATATTTTTATTATTGAAAAACTTCACGCTTTGTAATGGGCAACTACAGTTCATTCACAGTTATTATATACTCTAGGATTTCTACGAACTTAAAAAGTTCTACTGAACATTTAGAAATGTTTAAAAAAATGAAATTATTTTTTAAAAATTGTGAATTTTTGGGAAAGACTAGGCAAATAACTTGACACAAAATGGCGTCGTTCTGCGCAGGTTCAACGTAAATACCGCGTGTATACCTTGTGACTGAAGCTTTTTATTGTTGCATTTGTTTCGACCATTCAAAAGTGCCTGAAACTATCCTACTTGTAATAAATGCTTTTGATTTTCCCTAACTTAATTTTAGCATAACCATTGTTTGTTCATGCAGTCCTTTCGATCACCACTCCAGTGAATTCTGGTTAGCTTCTCTGAACGACACACTATTAGGGCTATAGAATTGTGAGAACCAAGTCCTGTATGCGCGTATCGTCTTGTCAGTTTTGACGTAAGCTGGCGCCGCCACGAACCGCTTGCTGTTCCATATTAGGATGTCACGTTCGAACTGGTGGACAAAGGAAAAACGTTATTTATAATAGTTTGGGTTCCGAACAACAGAGCCAGGAAACGCGGTAGGCCCTGAAGGAAATGGCGTGACGAGCTGGACTCTCATCAAAAGAATTGGGCCCAAACAGCCAAGGACAGGGATAGAAGGAAACGGAAAGAGAGGCCTTTGCTCTGTAGTGGGTGGGACACATCAGGCTCATAATAAAATTAATTATAACTCTATGCCTATTATTTTTTGGTAAGGCAGAAAGAAGGGTGTACCGGTGACGAGCGCACCTATCAACATTTAGAAGTTATTTTCGCTTGCTGTATTGATTTCATTTTCATGTCATATTGCCACGTCTGTGGACGAGAGGTTCTCTCCCTCTCACGTTCCGCTACCTCCTTCGCTAGCATCACTGCTTCGCAGAAGGAGGTGACGGCGTTCCATTCCCTCTCGCCCCGGACTATCTACTACCTATATGTCGTCGCAGGTAATTGAAGCTACGAGAACATGGTGGTGACGTCCACGGTGTGCTTCACCGTGTCATCCGACCGATCCTAAAAACGAACCCAAAAACTGCTAAATGCACGTTCAACTCACCATATCACCTTCAGACTTGACCGACAACGCCGCGAAAGGTGCGTTGTAAGCAGGTGAAAACATCCTGTGTATGACCCTCTGTAGCGAGGGGCCGAGTGGGGTCACTGACTGGGAGACCAGGATGGGTCCCACTGGGGTTTGGAGCATCAGGCGGACGTGGCCGGGGCCTATCTGTGGACGAAAAGCATAAGTTATTAATTATTATGTAATAGTCCATATTACGAGTTTTAATGCAATTCATATTATTTGGATATTATGATCAGCTAATAGTCCAAGATCCCAGGGCCGCCAGACGTCACGTATTTTCTGACGAAGGAAATGTGGGCGATTGAGTAGTGTTAGTATGAACTAAGAACACACTACTACCAGCTAGCTTGCTTGGACGGCCAATTTTCAGGTATCAGGTCATCAAGGTACACAAAAAAATTACTTACTTCACGTATTTTCTACAAGCTGATTTTTACGTATAGTTTAGGCAATATTCTTAAAAATAAGTCGCAAATACTCCCAGACACTTTCCGTCGGCCGTATTGCTTAACAGACGCTTTAAAGTTTACTAAACGCCTTATTATTTAATACTTAAAGCTAATTGATCGAAATATTGCCATGCTATATTGGGCAGGCGCTCCAAAATGCATCCGAGCGTTGAAAGCAACGTTTTCAACAAAATTCTGAAGACACAGGCAATGGACAGATCCTGTTGAATGCCTACCGAATGAGTCCAGTGGAGGTCTGTATGTCAGCCACACGAGCAATGCCATGCGATCTCAGGTAAACAGCCACAATACGTTTAAGTCTAAACTTTTTGGGAACTTTAAAGCGTCTGTTAAGCAAAACGGCCGCTAAAAAGTGTCTGCGAGTATTGGCAACTTATTTTTAAGGATATTGCCTACAATATACGTAAACATCAGCTAGTAGAAAATACGTGAAGTGAGTAATTTTTTTGTGTACCTTGATGACCTGATACCTGAAAATTGGCCGTCTTAGCAAGCTAGCTGGTATTCGTGCGTTCTTAGTACATACTAACGCTACCCAATCGTCCACATTTCCTTCGTCAGAAAATACGTGACGTCTGGCGGCCCTGGGATCTTGGACTATAAAGTAACCATTTTAGACCCCCAGAAGAAACAGCGATGAAAAAATGTCACAGTGATGCCTTTGAAGCAAAAAATCTTATTAAATAAATATATTTTGATTGCATAGGTACCTGTGTAACTTTAACATCAACATGGCCGAGGTCATATTTCATGATCTTATAGTCGTGCGTTAAATTCATACTCGCAGTGTGGTCTTCATTCTTAGTCCAACTCGCTGCCCAAACGTGATAGCCTGAAATAAACCCGAAATATTATTAAAAAAAATTACATGAACTGTAACTCCATGTCATCCATATGAAAGACATTTGGATATGGCTGAAATGAGAATGTTTAGGGGGATGTGTGGTGTTACGCGGGTGCGGAGTTTAAAAGTAAAGCAAGAGAAACGATGAATGAATAATATGTAAAGGATGATATGGCAAGAAAGGACGTGTCCACGAAAATGACGAGTAGATAATAGAAAAGTATGGAAGCAGAAGACATGTTGGCTTTGTACCCGTGGTCCCTCTTGTAGTCCTTTTCAGATATAACCATACCAAATTAAGAAGGCGATCAGTCACAAACTACCAGGAGGGCAGAAGCATCGGGAAATGACATGGGATAAGGGCAGAAAGAAACAGATATAAATTTGTGTAAAAAGAAAATAGCTTACCTATTAAATCATACAATAACGGGTACTTCTCTCCCAAACCTGAGAGTAAAGATGGAGAGTGTACAGCATTCAAGTGGGCTACATCTGCACCGTTCTCAGGTATTTCCTGAAAAAAATAAAATAACAATCATTAGTCGTAGGTAGGTAAAAATATTATATTTACGGTCTAGGACTCTAGGTGACCCAAATGGACCTTTCATAATAACTTGTAACTGCATCCAGAACTCCACGTTTAGCAGTCGCCCTATAGCGACCGCGAGACCGACGGGGCAGATTAAAGATTAGATACTGAAGCTTATAATATGAAGTCAGCCTCAATAATACTAAGTAGTTTAAAAAAAGGTATTGGTGTGTAGGTACGCAAAATTTCAGGATGATCGGTTCGGTGGGTTAGAAAAGGTAACAAACAAACTGACTTTCGCATTTATAATAGGGACCCGTCCCGGCTTCCCACGGGTGCAATCCATCTTATAAATAAACTAGCTGACCCACGCAACTTCGTCTGCGTCACATAAATATAGCTTACCTTTCTCGATATATCGACTATCCGACATAAATTAAGCTAAATCGTAACAAACAAAAAATCTTATCTTTCTTCTTTGTTATAATAGTTTAGATGGTTTAGATTAGCTTAGATTATATTAAAGTGTGAATTACTATAGGTATCTCTTACTGTTAAATACATATACGATAACACTCTGTACTTGTAAACATTATGATGCAGTAAATATTTTGAATTTGAATTTCCCGGAAAGAATCTCCCTACTTTGCGACGCTCGAATTATTTTGCCGCGCGGATATTTTTACATTGCGATATCTTCTAAGATATTTGTTTAAACTGTTTAGAGTAAAGGGCACAAATATTCTATATTAAATTTTCCATTTATTTAGATGTAGATTAATACCATATGGGTCAAATAAGCTTCGCAAAAAATAATTATTTTTAACCTAACAGTTTAATAGTAAAAAAAGGTTACAGTGAGTCAATCTTAAAAGATAGATATAATTATGCTGTCGCGGACTTTTTTTTAGAAATTTTAAAGAGGAACAATTCCTTCATACATGATATTTGCGTAACTTAAACCGTTTTCGCAGCGCACGCAGCGGAAGCTCTCAAAAAGGAAATACCTTTTCCCGTTTTTGTAACATTTTTCATTTCTGCTCCGCTCCTATTAGCCGTAGCGTGATGTTATATAGCCCATAGCCTTCCTCGATAAATGGACTATCCAACACAAAAATGATTTTAAAATTCCAACAAGCAGTTCCTGAGTTTACCGCGTTCAAACAAACAAACAAACTCTTCAGCTTTATAATATTAGTATAGACTAGCTTTTGCCCGCGACTTCGTCCGCGTTTCCGTCGTTTTTCGTAAAAAAAGTATAATAGTAGGTATGTCCTTCCTCACGGATCATTGGCGTTTTTTAGGTGGCATTGTGTATTTTATTTTTAATCGACGGTAACGGAAAGGCTGTCAGTTACCTAACAAAATAACCTACGATAGAGGTCCTAACTATAGCTACCTTACACTCAAAATCTAAGTGCCTATTTAAACTAAAATATTCTAATAGAATTATACCCAGAAATATGTACAATTTACAACAAAAAAAGAAATGAAAATAAAACTGAAACGCCTGTGCAATACCATCTACCAATACCTACTTCATTTACAAATAAATACCTATAACTACTATAATTAATAAAGTATCTACGCTTTTACCTACTTACCTAATACAAAAATAAAATTGAACATAAATTAGCCAAAACTTACCTATCGGTATCTAAAAGTCTATGCGTAGGTACTACTTCTACTTCTACTACAGACTACTTCACCTAAAAGGAATTAAAATGCAAACTATTAATAATTTGTACACTACCAAAACAACTAATAGGTACCTATTTTATAAAATAACAACAAAAGAAATTCAAATAAACTATTTAAAGACTAAAAGTCGCGCTGATAAGCATTGTTTGTTAAAATCAATTATTGTCTGTCAATAAGGTCGAACGCTCTGAACGCATCAACAGCCACGACCCGCGTCGAGCGCGGCAACCGTTACACAAAAATAATCCTTATGGCATGATTCAGTATTCACGCGCGACGGTGACGGCGCAAAATAGCGTATTTCATGTTTATGTTTGGTGTTTCTATACCGATTACTATGATTATTTTTTTATTGAATAGGTAATAATATTAACTTCTTTTAATTAGGGATAAGTGAGAGTATTATAAACGTAAGAGTAAACAAATATAGTCAGAAAGCTCCGAACTGTTAAGCTATCGGGAGTTACACGTGTTATTGTGAGTCAACCATAAAAGATAGACATATGCTGTAGTGGGATATTTTTTAGATAATTTTATGTAGAACATTTCCGTCATAAATGATTTCTATGTAGCTTTAACCATTAAGGCTGCACACGCGACGGAAGCTTAAAAAATTGAGAAACTTCTCCCGTTTTCCCAACATTTCCCTTCACTGCTCTGCTCCTTTTGATTGTAGCGTGATGAAAAGTATACTATAACCTCCCCAGGAGTATGAAGAATAATCGTACTAAGTTTCGTTAAAATCCGTCGAGTAGTTTTTGTTTCTATAAGGAACATACAGACAGACAGACAGACAGACAGACAGACAGACAGACAGACAGACAGACAAAAATTTTACTGATTGCATTTTTGGCATCAGTATCGATCACTCATTACCCCCTGATAGTTATTTTGAAAATATATATCATGTACAGAATTGACCTCTCTACAGATTTATTATAAGTATAGATAAAAAGAGAAGTCCGGACTGATGACTGACTGACTGACTGACTCATCAACGCCCAGCCCAAACCCTTGGACCTAGAAAGCTGAAATTAAATAAGGAAGGATTTTTCGAAATTCAACCCCTAAGGGAGTTAAATAGGGGATGAAAGTTTGTATGGAAAATCGTCATTTTCACGCGGGCGAAGCCGTTGGCAAAAGCTAGTGTATAATACAAATAAATCTTACTTTTGAATCACTCTATCTATTGCTGAAAGCTGCATGAAAATCCGTTGCGTAGTTTTATAGATCTAAGCGTACAAATAGCGGGAGCGATCGTTTTGTCTTATAGCACTTTGTAAAGATAGAGATTTAGGATTGCTTACCTGTATATGTGCGCTAACAGTGAACTCATTTCTGCCTCTATACCCCCAGTGTTTCAGCTCGGGGACCTCTGTCATCTCCCAGAGAGGCGCTCTGCCCTCCGCGTCGTACCAGATCCAAATGGCGCCGTCCCTTTCTACTGAGGTCCATTGCTTTATTGATACGCCTTTTGGTGCTGCGTGGAAAAGTGATTGGGTCACGTTTAATGGTGTGGTCGTAAGTGGGAGATACTGCTCATAGGTACACACAAATAAATTCAATATACTTAACAGTTTTTTTTTACTGAATGCATAATAAAAAATAATCTATACTAATATTATAAAGCTGAAGAGTTTGTTTGTTTGTTTGTTTGAACGCGGTAAACTCAGAAACTGCTGGTTGGAATTGAAAAATTCTTTTTGTGTTGGATAGTCCATTTATCGAGAAAGGCTATAGGCTATATAACATCACGCTACGGCTAATAGGAGCGGAGCATAAATGAAAAATGTTACAAAAACAAGAAAAGGTATTTCCTTTTTGAGGGCTTCCGCTGCGTGCGCTGCGAAAACAGTTTAAGTTACGCTAATATCATGTATTTAGGAATTGTTTCTCTTTAAAAGTTCTAAAAAAAAGTCCGCGACAGCATATATCTATCTTTTAAGATTGACTCACTGTAACCTTTTTTTACAGTTAAACTGTTAGGTTAAAAATAATTATTTTTTGCGAAGCTTATTTAACCCATATGGTATTAATCTATATCTAAATAAATGTGTTTGTTAGAACGGAAATTTAATGTAGAATATTTGTGCCCTTTACTCTATACAGTTTAAACAAATATCTTAGAAGATATCGTAATGTAAAAATATCCGCGCGGCAAAATATTTCGCGCGTCGCAATGTAGGTACGGGGGATTCTGGCTGGCCTCCGAGAAATTCAAATTCAAAATATTTACTGCATCATAATGTTTACAAGTATAGAGTGTTATAGTATATTTAACAGTAAGAGATACCTGTAGTAATTCACACTTTAATATAATCTAAGCTAATCTAAACCATCTGAACTATTATAATAAAGAGGAAAGATAAGATCTTTTGTTTGTTACGATTTAGCTTAATTTATGTCGGATACTCGATATCGAGAAAGGTTATAAGCTATATTTATGTGACGCAGACGAAGTTGCGTGGGTCAGCTAGTAGGTATATTATATATGCCACTTTTAACAAAAACACACTTTTTATTTCAATGTTTGTCGATCTGTGTGTTTGTTCGGGTTAATCTTCGAAACGGCTTGATTGATTTAGACGGGACAGTTCACTTAAAGGTAGCTGGTGTTATACCTAAGGAGTAACTAAGGCTACTCTTATTTTCGAAAAATAATTAGGGTTCATGAGTAAACTTAAAACTTCGAAGACATGTGACATCTACCAACCCGCACTGGGCCCGCGTGATGGTGCGGATTAAAGCCCATCCCTCTCCTAGAGAGGAGGCCTGAGTCCCTGCAGTGGGAACATTATAGGCTGATGATGATGATATTCATTCAAAAGTACCTGTTAAATGGTCTTATTGAAATAATTGCTTTGAGTTTGGTAAACAGTTGAGAAACCATGTTCTCATAAACATAGCCATATTTTAACTATTTACTAACCATGTTCGACCCCCGGCACACTGACACAGGCCCCGTCTTCCCCAAACCTCCACTTATGGAAGGGGCACTCGATACAGTTGCCACACACACTGCCGCCTACAGCCAGGTTGGCGCCCAGGTGGGGACAGTACGCGTCCACAACGCGGGCTTGACCGTCTTCGCCGCGGTAGACGCAGAGGTTTTGGCCTGGAAATAAAGAAAACGTTGTTTTTAATTGGCAACTTACCTAGAAAGAAGAAATATTAAGAAATAAAATATTGTAGAGATCACAGTTGCTATCTTCTTTTTGACAAAAAACTATTTTGTTTTTAATTTTTTACGCCTTTGGAGAGAGATCTCATACTTTATATTTACACCTTTTACCTTTATCCGTAATGTTGAATAATGCAATAATTAGCATATAAAATTTCAGTGGATAGCTAAAATAATGAAAAGATAATTCTAGTATTTAAAAAAAAAAAACAATAATCATTGATTCAGCTACTCGATACTAGGTAGCGCTACTAAACCCAAACTTCATAATTATTATTGTTTTGTCAAAGACAATATTATTCTATACAACTCCATATGATTTTTAGTTTATTCATAACTGCCTCGTTGGTCTAGTGGTCGCAAGCGCGACTGCAGAGCGTGAGGTCCTGGGTTCGATTCCCGGGTCGGCTATAAAGTGCTATTGGGTTTTTCATTAGAAATTTCCCAGTAGTAGCCCGGAGTTTGGAAGTTGGTGGTTTAATACCCCCGTGCCTCGGAAAGCACGTGTCGCCGTTGGTCCTGCGCCTGATCTCTCTCCGGTCGTGTCGGATTGCCGTCCCTGAGGACTATGAGAGAAAAGGGAACAGAGAGTGCACTTGTGCCTGCGCACACACTTGTGCACTATAATATCTCCCGCGCAGATGGCTAATCTCCGCTGGGATTGGAAAACGGTCAGGAGGACTATTAGTTTATTCATTTTAAAATACTATTGTCCTTCACAAACACGATATTTATGTAAGACATTTAAAATAATGATTCCTTAAATTAAAACTTCAGCTACTCAACAACAGATGGCGCTACATACCCAAACAGTCGACAGCAAGGACACCTCCAACCTTCAGTTCCCTGCTTTCTCCCACTGCAAACCATCCATTAGGATATGGCGGTGGGATCTTGTTACCCATCCGTCTCGTGACCTGGGCTCTAGATATCTGTCTGTCGCGGTCCGGGCCATCTGGGATGTGCTCGAAACCGATTTCTGTTAGTTCCTGAAAAAGTCAATGTGTAAGGGCTTTTATAAGGGGCCTGTCGTGTTATTATTAGTATTTCTTTAATAGTATTTCTCCAAATCGTGCAATGGTCTTTTATTAATATTTTTTATTTAACAGGTTCACTGTCCAGGCTTCAGAGTGGGAATGGTCCTTAAGTCCCGTTATGTTCCCGTTACGTCAATAATTTAAATAAAAAAAAAAACGAGTATCCCTGGGTCCTAGCACTTTTTAAAATCCTTATGATGAGTCCTGCCAAGTCCGCATTAAATAAGAAACTTTCTTCTTACGTCCACAGTATCAGATGGCTTAGAAATTGAATGAACGAACATACCACATACGGTCTGCGGACTGGTATGGAGGACTCTCTACAGACCGTATGTGGTCTGTGGACAGTGAACCTGTAACTAACTAATGGATTAATTCATCCATGATTATTTAATAAAAAGTGGAATTTTATTATTTTTTAAGCTACATATTTTAATTATGATCTAGATCTGTAAAAGTGGCCGTTTTAGACCCCCTGGAAGCCTCAAATGGGCGCTTAAACTTAAAATTGTAAAAACGTTGGAACTTTGACCTGCTATAATTATCTCCATACCTAACTAGGACGTTCCCAGGCATACCTAGGAACGTTCTAGTTACGGGTATATTGAGGACTTAGTCCAGGGCCGGCAGTCTCTACAGAGATAACGACAAAATCGCTATAACTTTCGATTGCTAATTACCAACGAATAAATTCGGTTGCAATAATGATGCTTGCGAGAATCGCATCTTGGATGTAGATACTTGCTTTACTTGCAAGCATCATTATTGCAACCGAATTTATTCGTTGGTAATTAGCAATCGAAAGTTAGCGATTTTGTCATTATCGCTGTAGAGACTGCCGGCCCAGGGAATATTAAATGGCCACTTTAGCATGGATCTTTCATAGTAGTAACAGTTCAGCGTCCGCGTCTGTGACCATTTTACGAATATTAACGCAAATCATATTATTTTCCTATTATGATCTAGTATTTTCCTAAATGGTCACATACGCAGTTACTATAATGAAAGGTCCATTTTACGTTTTTTAACGCAATTCATAATAATAATTATGTTATAGTGACCATTTTAGACCCCCAGAACGTTCCGGATCATTCCCACTAGTTCTACTGCACAGTCCTACGATAGAATTATTGGGAACTTTTTTTTTTTCCACTACTTAGTTCTACGATTCAAGGTGGTACGAAATCGTAGAACCAATGGGAACGGAAAGTCAATGGATTTTTTCGTTCCCACTAGTTCTACGATAAAGGGTGTTACAAAATCACGTAAAACCAGTGGGACTCAAGTTTCTCAATTCTCATTCGTTCTATCACACAGCTGTTTAGGGTACAACTACGGCACAAACTACCAGAAGAACAGAAGTAGGCAGGAGGTATTGAAAACATTTTTTTTGGAGATGAAAAAAAAAAGATAGGTAGTAAATAAAAGTCCCACAAACTAAAACTACCAGGAGAACAGAAGTAGGAAGGAGGTATTGGAATCTTTTAATCAAATCTAAATTATTCCTTTTTAGTACCATGCACTTTTTTTGTTGGATATAGGAAACCGGGATAGTAAAGTACCCGAACTACCAGGAGAACAGAAGTAGGCAGGAGGTATTGAAAACTTTTTTTGAAAAAAAAAAAAGGATAAAACTATAAAAGCAAATAATATTATATTAAGGAATAATTTAGATTTGATTAAAAGATTCCAATACCTCCTTCCTACTTCTGTTCTCCTGGTAGTTTGTGGGACTTCACTACCTATCTTTTTTTTTTCATCTCCAAAAAAAAAATGTTCTCAAGACCTTCTACCTACTTCTATTCTCCTGGTAGTTTGTGCCGTAGTTGTACCCTAAACTGTGTGATAGAACGAATGAGAAACTTGAGTCCCGCTGATTTTACGATTTTGTAATATCATTTATGAACTATAGGGAAAAAAAAATTAAAAAGTTCCCACTAGTTCTATCGTAGGACCGTGGTAGGACTGTGCAGTAGAACTAGTGGGAATGATCCAACGTTCCAGGGCATGGAAACTAACACCCATTAGGCCATTATTATTATGTCTCTTAAGTTTGTGAATGCATGGTTGACGGCTTTATGAAGGGTCCGTTTACACCTCCTATAACGTAGGTATGGCTCTTGTTCTAACACGCTAGGCCAGTTCAAGGCCGCGTTATCACTTAACACTAACACACGGTACCATAAAGCATTATCTGTAGAAATAGATATGTAGAACGATAAATAGATATGGTATAACTGTCAGTTTAAGTGGTAGGTAATACGTTTTGTATTGTCTCGCGCGGAAATTGAATCCGCGATACGTGACGCAGAAACTGGTTGTTTCACTAAACTATGACTCAAAATAATAATCTATCTTCTTCTACATTTATGCGTATGATAATGCCCAAACAATCTAAACATAAGTATTTACCTATTAAATTTTCAGAAACTAATTAGATTTTTTTTTCGTTCAATGGCTAGTATAACATAGAATTAATTTGTAAGTTTTAGTACTAATGAGGGCTGTCATTATTGCGACTTGGGAGAGATTCCTTTGCTCATTCAACTTTCAACGGTTTAATATGTAAGTGACACTCTGATGACAGTTTGTTTTTTAAAGGCATAGTTAGGTGGAAGAGGGCTCGTTCAGATACGCGAAAACCGCGCGTTTGTCATATCCATATCAAAACGCAGGCACGATATTTTTCCTTCTTGAGATAACGTCATTGAATGTTAAGGCGACACTAAACGCCAGCGACCTTGAACGAAGCGCCACTCACATCTGATTTCTTTAATCTAAAATCACATCAAATTTGTAAAATCCAAAACACTAGTCTTGATAAATTAAGAGAATTACTTAAGTATAACCGCCAAAAGGGGCCAGTGGCCTTAATCAGTAATTCTCTTAATTTATCAAGTCTAGAATCATGAAAAGTGATTTTAAAAATACTACAGGTTATATATTTACTAACATGATAGTGTTTTGGATTTTTCATATTTGATGAGGTTTTAGAGTAAAAGAAATCAGTGTGCTTACTCTCGAATATACTTCCGATAGATCGACATTGGAATTGTCAGTCAAACGTGTCAGGTATTGGCTGGACTCACTGAGTCTAGCCAATCCCTGACGTTTAACTCAACCAACTGACGTTTGACCAATGTCGATCTATCGGAATTATATTCCAGAGTAAGCACCCAGATGTGGGTGGCGTTAGTTTCGGTGCTGTTAGCGCCTTAACCACAACATAAATGAAGAACAATTCATTAAAATACTAAGACCATTGTGATTTTGATGGTGATGTAAAATAAAGTGTAACACAGACTGTCAACTGAGAATCGAACTCAAACCACACAACTTGCAACCATACTTATAACTAACATTTTATAGAAGAACTAACTTAACATTTAAGTAATTTACTCAAAAAAATACTCACTTTCTTATACAACACTGGATTGATAAAACTCCTATAAATAACTATCAATAAGAAATACACAATCACAGCATAAACTATATACGAACTATATTCGTATAAAAACTCAATAACTGTTCTCAAAATTAAGACCACTAAATTCACATAAAATAGGACAAAATCTTTTTTGAATTGTTTGTCCTGCATCGCATTTTGACATTCGGAAAACGTAATTTCCTTTTTTAAAACGGTGTCAACAGGGTTTGAGCAGTATTCCGCCATTTTGTTTTTGTGTTCGCAAAATGGATGTCTGAAGAATTCTTTACATCTGAAAAGAGGAGAGAAAATCTGTTAATATTTTACACATAGGATGGACTGTATTAAGAATGATATGGTAAGAAAGGAGGTGTCTCATGAGATGACGAGAAACATAGAGGTGTGGAAGAAGAAGACATGCTGCGCCGACACCAAATGAATTGGAATAAGGGCAAGAGAATGATGTTGTAGGTACTTTAGATTAGGCAGTCGCTCCATGTACCTAACATACTGGAATTCAGCTGTATCTGGTTAGACAGAAGCCAAACCCAACATATTTAGGAAAGGGTTTACTCCGGTCATTATAGACATTTGAAATAACAATAATTCCCACAGAGCCAAATATTGGTGGAGAGCTGGGGTATACCATTACAAACAAAGCCTTAAAAATCCCCATCGATCCTATGTGTGCTACAAAAGTTATTCGGGGTCAAAGGTCAAAATTTGGTGATTTTTGATTTTTTCTCGAAAACGGTAAGTTTTATCAAAAAAACTCAAACTCAAATATTTTATTTCAATTAAGCCATTACAGGCACATTTGAATGTCAGAAGGACGGAAGAAGAACGAAACTACGAGTGCAATACGTCATTCCGAAAGCCACTACGCCGAACCACACGCCACCGAATGCCCGCAACAACGAACACAGAGCACGAAAGCACGCAGCGACGCAACCGCAACAATGAATGCTCGAGACCCCGAATCACAGAACAACGAATGCACGCCGCAACGCGCAACCGCCGCCCCGCGACCCGGAGCCCCGCACACCCGCCGCCACGGCACACGCCGCCGCGCGCCCCCGCACCCACAGCACTCGCCGCCGGTAACATCCGGCGCCGCGCAGCCCGACGCAGCAACTCCCGAAACGACGCATTGCACTCCTACGCTACAGTCACAATCACAAGGCATAATAACTTGTGAAAGTACTGTAGTTGCCAGTTCCCTAACGTAGATCTCATGAAGAAGAACGGGCAAGAAACTCCATGGACACTCTTTTAAATCAGAATTTGTTACAAAATCTTGGTGCATAATATCATTCATGTTGAGATAGTATATTATGTGAGAACTATGTAGCAAGACGTGCAAGTTAAGAGCGTCCAGAGTAAAAAGATATAACAAATAAAAAAATATATATATATACACCATGGCAACTATGGAATGACCAGTCTCCACTGACAGCAACCCACAGTTGAAAACCACAACCCAAAGTTGTAGATCATAAAATTCTCTACAAAAATGTTCTACATCATTATTTTCTAAGAGTTACCATTCCTGAGATATCGCGATTCTAACAGCCACATTATTCTTTATATAAAAGCGAAAGGTAACTCACTCCTCACGAGATCTCGAAAACTGCTGGACGTATAAAGATGATTTTTGGAAAGGAGGTAGTTTATAGTTAGTAAACGTCCGCTAAGAACGGATTTTGCGACAGGGCCGTATTAGGGTGATCTTAGGGCCCTCGCAAGTTTGTATGAATGTCCTTCATTTTTTGTGCTACAATCTTTTTTTTTTTTTTCTTCTTTATTTATTTATGGACATTTATAATCGCAATGCGTATGTCAGTCCCATCGTATCCTAAATATACATTTGTCAAATGTGGGCCATGAACCTAAACAGACTCTTCGCATCATCACCATTTGGTTGAGCCAGGATTTTGTGGAATGTGCCTACTTCAAGTCTGTTTAACCTCAATACCCTAAACAGCTCATTTCTCCCAGACTCATATCGGACACAGTCCATCAATAAGTGGTGTAAGTCTTCAACAACTCCACACTCCACACAATTAGGTGAGTTCGTTTTTTTCATCAAGTGCGCAAACTTATTACATGGAATGTTGCTACAATCTTGATTTTTGGCAGAGACGTAGTTTATAAGTCAGTAGACATCTGCTATGCATTAATTTTCTGAAAGGCCGGATTAGGGTGGTCTATGAGCTTTTTTAAGATTTTGTTTGTAATGGTATATCCCAGGTCTCCACCAATATTTGGCTCTGTGGGAAGTATTGTTACCTATTTGACCACTACTATATGTCTAAATTGACCGGACTAGTTAGACAGAGGTTCAAACCCACATATTGTCAGATAAGTTTAAGTCGCATGTGTAATTGCAAGCCTATTGCCATCAACCGGGCTCAACTCCAGACTCCGTGTCTGCTACTGAAAAATTCCGGACGGAAAAACCCAATTTGGCCGACCTGCGAATCGAACCCAGGTCCTAATACTCAGGTGTCGCGATTGCAAGCACTGGACCATTAAGTGCTGATGACATTATTATCTTTAAAAGACGTAATAAGTATCAATTCAATTCTTAAGCATTTAATGAATTTATTGGGCATTAAAGCTGTAAGAATAAGTATAATTCCTTCGATAGCATTATTAGGTATTTTTATTGGGTCTACGGCAATTTATGATTGATACGCTATTGTAAGTCTATGGGTCTTTGGATAAAAACAATGGTTAGTAAATAGTTTATTAAAACAATAATAGCGTAGAAATTGAAAAGAAAGTGGCCATTTGAGACCCCTGGTTTTAAATTCAAATGGACGCAGTTATTATAATATTATGAAAGGTCCATTTTATTATGCTTTTCAACGCAATTCATATTTTGATCTGCTAAACAGAAGTGAGTGTTATTTTAGACCCCCGGTACTTTATTCGAAATGAAATGTACCCCATGTCCGTTTCTGTACACCTAACAACGTATATTATGCAAAATTTGGGGATGTTCAGTTCGGTAGTTTAAGCATAAAAAGGTAACAAACAAACTTTCTTTCGCATTTGTTATATTACTAGCGGACGTCAAGCGGTTTCACCCGCGTATTTCCCGTTCCCGTGGGAATACAGTGATAAAAAGTAACCTATGTCACCCGGGGATAGTGTAGCTTTCCAATGGTGAAAGAATTTTTCAAATCGGTCCAGTACTTTTTAAGTTTATTCGTTACAAACAAAAATTCAAATCTTTCCTCTTTATAATATTGGTACAGATTCGTTTGGACGGATAAAAGGAAGTGTTAATATAGCTATGTCAACGTGTTTCAACAAAACTCGTGTATAATATCAAATGACAAAACTAAAGAAATACAGCTGAATTATAGGTAAAATGGCGACCTTGCTTAAATTGCAAAATTACATTTTATTAATAAGGATATAGGTCATGAAATTTGCACGCTAAGGGCTCGTTTACGTAGACGCGGGGCGTCGCGCGGCCGTGCAGAAGGCTCGTTTCGTGTTTTTTTATTTATTTACTGAAAGACGATTCCACCGCAACAAACGCTGCATTTTAAACTAACTTGCGAAAATAGCTTCTCGTAAAATCGACGATTGAAATCGTTAACTTTTTCATACATCGCCATGTGTTTGAATTAAAAACGCAGCACGCGCCGCGCGACGCCCCCGCCTGTACGTAAACATGCACTAAGTCAGCTTTATTTATTACATTGTAAAGGTTTGCAAATATTAGGGTGTTGCGCAAACAACTCTTTGCAAAAATCCTACTCCCTTATTACGAGTAAGTACATAACATAACACTACGCCTTTAATCCCCGAAGGGCTAAGTATACACACATTTCGCACATGTATAATTAAAAAAAATATATTTATATGTATATATTTTTAATATATATTTTTTTTTATAATTCACATATAATTATACATTTCGCCAGTTATATTTACGAGTAAGTCCCATATAAAAGGAGACGAGCGTATTGCCATCAAACGGGCACAATTCGCCACTCCGTGGCTGCTACTCAGAAACTCCTATTGGAAAAACCCAATAACACTTTGCCCGTCCTACGAATCGAACCCTGACCTTACGCTTAGCAGTTGCGGTTACGACAATTAGACCAATGAGGTACAATCGTACTACTAACGAGAAGTTCCCTGTTAAAGGACCAACTTAGCAACACGGTCCGCCCTTTTTTTTTTTTTTTTGGTGTGTGGAAAATCATCAAATGATCCCCCCCGCTCTTGGGCAGAGCGAAGGGGAGTGTCAGACTTCTACTGACTAAAAACCGAACCCGTGTTCCTTCTTTGCCCTTGTGCCTCTCGTTCCGCCACCTCCTTCGCTAGCATCACTGCTTCGCAGAAGGAGGCGACGGCGTCCCATTCCTCCTCGCCCCGGACCATGGCTTGCACCAGGGCCGGACGCGAGAGGTCGCCGCCGCCGATCGCCGCTACGAGAACACGGCCGGGCTCCGCCCAAGCAGGGCACACCTCCACTGTGTGCTCCACCGTGTCCTCCGGTCGATCCTCGCAGTGGAAGCATCCGGGCGTTTCCTCCCGCCTGAACACGGTCCGCCCTGGGGTCTAAAATGGTTACTTTACCAGATAGGATAGGATTTTAAATATGAATTGCGTTAAAATTCTTAAAATGGTCACAGGCGCAGTTTCTTATGAATGGTCCATTTTAGACCCCCAGGGAATAGAATCCAACACTCGCTTGCAACCGCTAAACCGATGGTCTACGTACACGATATCCTCACTTCTGCCTAACTCTCGAGGCGTGTTGTTATGTATCTAAATGATCAACCGATTAATATAGGTCAAGGATAGTCAGGTTTGATCAGTGATCCGTGAGTTTTTTTAATTAATATTCACTTTCCTAAGTGTAGTGTCACTCAAGCGAAACGCTAGTTAAAGCTGTCTAGCGATTTGCTTGAGTTTTCCTGGGTATAAGAAGATTTATGTTGCTAAAAGGGCTACTAGAAGACGTGTTTACTGCCGACTACTATACTGCAAATATAAAAACAAAAGTATTTGTTTGAGTCATCATGATCATGAGGCTATAATGACTCTGGCCTCCTCTCTGATAGAGGGATGGGGTATATAATTATATACACATGTCTTCGATTTTAGTAACTTTATTATAAAATTTTATTTAAAAAAATAAAAAGTATTAACATAGTTTTTTATTTAAAATTACAGAATCTTGTCATTTGTTAGTGTTCTGTACTTCATTTAAAAAAGGCAAAATAAAAACATTTGTTGCAAAAATACGACGTCTAAAAAACACTAAAATATAACACTTTCGAAATTGGTGGCAAAAATTTATGCACGGAACAAACAAAACTTTACCAAGCATTTTGTAAGTTTTTAGTATTTTTAGAAAGACTGTTTTTTTTTGCATAGTTTTTTTTATTATGAAAGTCATCATCATCATTTAGATTTTAAAATCTAACCCAATTTCTGCAGGCATAACATTATCAGTCGATGTATTATATCTTATCTAACTATCGCTGATAACGAGAATTTACGAATTTTTATACCATACCTAAGTTATGTATGAAAAGTTAATCATTCAACACAAAAAAAACCAAAGACACGAATAGAGAACCTCCTCCTTTTTGGAGGTCGGTTAAAAATGCTTACTTGCTTAGGCATGGAGGAATCTAAATATGTATTGGAAGGTTACCCACGAAATGTGGGTCGTCTGGCGGCGAGAATCAGGTGGACAGATGACATAGTTGCCATCGGGGATCAACCCGGATGAGGCTGGTACTGGACCATGGAGATTGGCACAAGAAGAGAGAGGTATATACCCAGCAGTGGGTGAATTCAGACTGTGGATGATGATGATGATGATGATGATGACGACTCGGTAAAAAATCTAATACAAATTCGGCACAGAAACGAAAATACGCCGATTCGGTGACGAAGGCGCCTGACTCACAACGTGGGTAAGTTATGTTATAACCGCTATCTATCATATCAGTATGTTATCATTTTATCAAAAAGAGCCGAAAGCGGTGACAAGCTAACACGTACAAAATCAATATCTTAGTATCCTATAAATATTATAATACATATATACAAATTACTTATAGTTAATCTCCTCATTCAATATTATAGCGTCATTATGTTTTGCCGCGTGCCAATGATAATTTTTTGAGCTGGCGTTGTCATAACTTAACGTCTGTAATCCCCGAAGGATTAGGCAGAGGTGTACTTCATCATCATCATCAGCCTATATTGTTCCCACTGCAGGGACTCAGGCCTCCTCTGGAGGGATGGGCTATAATCCACCACGCGAGCCCTGTGCGGGTTGGTAGATATCACATATCTTCGAATTTTGTAGTTCTAAGATATGCCGGTTTCCTCACGATGTTTTCCTTCACCGTTTTGAGAGCAGTGGTGATGAAATAAATTACACAAAGTAATGCGCTTGTCTGGATTCGAACCCAGGCACATCCTACTTCATATCATAGAACCACAAAATTCGAAGACATGATCATTATTCTCTTGCCCTTATCCCAATTCATTTGGTGTCGGCGCAGCATGTCATCTTCTTCCATGCCTCTGTTTCTCGTCATCTCATGAGACACCTCCTTTCTTGCTAAATAGGGTATCGGACAGGGTCAAAATAATATGATTCTGTTTAGTCCGTAAGTTATAAGATTATCGAAAAATATTGAATACGTGTTTTTTGTTATAACAAATCAATACAAAATTACGAAGATAAAACGTGTCAAAGATCTTGGAGTGGGGCTTGAAACGTCACTTGTGTCGTCAAAATGTACTATCATATGACGTCACACGAGTTTTCGAAGCACTGTATCGTCTTCATTTTAAGTTTACGTACAATAATTTTTGGAAATCTATCTGACGGACTAATTAGTTTTTTTTTGTCCGATCCCCTATTGACTTGCTGTCTATTATTGAAGAGTTCTATTTTATACTAGCTGACCCCGCGAACTTTGTTCCGCCTCCGCATTAGAGGCAAAAAAAAAAATACATAAAAAGTATCATATGTCCTTCTCCTGGTTCTTCGCTACCTCCCTACCAATTTTCAGCTAAATCCGTCTAGCCGTTCTTGAGTTATACCTAAATAGTGTAACTAACACGACTTTCTTTTATATTTATTTAAATTTCCGAAAATCAGCATCGGAATGACTTGATCGTCTCATCTATATATAATTATGTTACAGTCAAAACTGTTAATCGGTCTAAACTACATACTTTTAACTGGTTCCAGTCAAAACCCTTATTACGTTCAAATGCGTTTACTTTATTGAAATAAATGTTGGTTATCGCACAAGGTTAGAAAAAAAAGGTCAAAAAAAGTCCTAACAACCTAATAAGTTTCATAATGATCTTTAGTTTACTTTAATTTAACGATGTACAGAAATTAGTAGAGATATAAAACAGAAACAACCTATTAATCCCTACTAATTTTATACCTAAATGTGAATGTAAGTTTGTTTGTTACGCTTTCACGCGAAAACTACTTAACCGATCATCATGAACATTGTACATAGGTATATTCTTGGAGGTATTAGAAGTACCATAGAATACTTTTTAAGAAAAAAAAAGATAAAAAAAAATCCACGCGAATGAAGTTGCGGGCAACAGCTAGTTGGATAATACAGTTTTGACTGTGACGTATTACAATGTTTTGCATCCGCGTCAACAGGAGGTTGTCACAAAATGGATAAATAAAATCAATTTAAATTATTGTATAATAATTTTTAATAGGTACTTACGCTGTTTATTTTCTATCGGTCCCATATATTTTATCTACCTATTTCTATACAATATCTACCTATTTATCTATAGAATAATCATAATGCCTAGCCTACTCCGAACTATGTTGCGGTAGGCTTTCAGTCTAACCGGATACATGGACCAGGTTGCATGGAGCGACTGCCTATCTGACCTCCATAACCCAGTTAGAACTGGGTAATACGATGCCTTTGTAAGACTGTTTTTCAAAGTTTCGGGTCACTGACTACCTGTAATGGCTTTAAAAGATCTCAACGACTAACCAATGACCAACTGCTTAATGATTTCCAAAAAATATTGGACACATATTTTTTCTTTTTCACGTAAACACAAAATTAAGACGATACAGTGCTTCGAAAGCTCATGTAACGTCACATTCCAGTACCTACATTTTTTACCTAAAAGTGACTTCACAAGCCCCCACTCATCTTTGACGCGTTTTGTCTTCGTAATTTTTTATTAATTTGATAAAAAAACACGTTTCCAATATTTTTCGATAATATAACAGAATCATATTTATTTTAGTCCGCCGACATCTTTTTAACACAAATTCAGACTTGGAGCTGTATGAGAGGATCATTCTCATTAGTTCCACCAGCAATTAGTTCCATGGAACTAGTGAGACTTTTTTTTCTCAGTAGTTCCATGCACTTTGTTATTGGAACAAATGAAACAAAACTTAATCGAACTCGTCTCACTAGTTCCACCGTAGTTGTCCCATGGAACTAGTGAGAACTTTTTTTTCTCAGTAGTTCCATGCACTTTGATAATGGAACAAATGAAACAAAACTTAATCGAACTCGTCTCACTAGTTCCACCGTAGTTGTCCCATGGAACTAGTGAGAACTTTTTTTTCTCAGTGGTTCCATTGTTCTTCTTAGTGGAACAAGTGAAACTAAATGGGAGGAGATGGGACTTTCCATAAACAGGTCCAAGACCAAGGTCATGGTGGTGGATAGATCTGGGAAGTTGGAACTCACTGGCGCGTTGGGCCTAGAAACAGTGGACAATTTTATATACCTGGGTTCCAACATCAGCAACGATGGTTCGTGCGAGAAGGAAGTACGCAGGAGAATTGGCATGGCTAAGGGCGCCATGCTCAGCTTGGAAAAATTTGGAGAGATCGCAACATTTCCGTAAAAACTAAAACCAATCTGGTACGGACTCTAGTTTTCTCGATCTTTTCTTATGGCGCTGAGACTTGGACACTGAAAGCTGCAGACCGTAAACGCATTGACGCCTTTGAGATGTGGTGCTGGAGGAAGATGCTCCGTATCCCCTGGACAGCATTCCGGACTAACGTCTCCATATTGCGTGAACTCAAGATCTCCTCGCGGCTGTCATCCGAATGTTTACGCAGAGTCCTGGAATACTTCGGTCCCATTGCAAGGAAAGACAGTGGCAACCTCGAGAAACTCATCGTGACCGGCAAAGTAGACGGGAAAAGGCCTTGTGGACGCAGCCCAATACGTTGGTCCGACCAGATCCGCCCCGCGCTCAACTCTACGTTTCATAATGCCCTCCACACCGCCCGAGACAGAAATAAATGGAGGAAAATCGTACGGAAGAAAGTGATATCGAAGGGAGGTCACGACCCTCATCACTGAGGAATACGACGCAAGGAGGAGGAGGAGGTGTTTACACAAAATTATTTTTAATTTTATTGTATTAATTTCCTATTCTCAACGTTTTCATCATATTATTCTACTTTTAACATAAAATGAATGGTCAACAACATTAAATTACTTAATTTTTTATATTTTTAACGTTTTATTCCTTTATTCATATTAGATGATATTTTTCTAAAAAGTGGAACTAATGAGAATGATATTGATTAACTTTAGTTTCACTTGTTCCAATAAGAAGAACAATGGAACCACTGAGAAAAAAAAGTTCTCACTAGTTCCATGGGACAACTACGGTGGAACTAGTGAGACGAGTTCGATTAAGTTTTGTTTCATTTGTTCCATTATCAAAGTGCATGGAACTACTGAGAAAAAAAAGTTCTCACTAGTTCCATGGGACAACTACAGTGGAACTAGTGAGACGATTTCGATTAAGTTTTGTTTCATTTGGTCCATTATCAAAGTGCATGGAACTACTGAGAAAAAAAAGTATCACTAGTTCCATGGAACTAATTGCTGGTGGAACTAATGAGAATGATCCGTATGAGACACATAACATAACATTACACACGTCAATAGGCTTGCCTCCTATTACATAATAGGTGTAAAAGTACCCTTAATGAAGCCTTGAGACACTCGTTCTTCCCATCATTGCGATATTTTTTATTGTACTAAATCTAAAACATTCCTGGGAACTTTCTAGTTACGGAGAAATTGGGAGTAAGAGTTCCAAAATTTTCAAAAGTTTATTTAAAAAAATATAAGTTTTTAATGTTATTATACTTTATTTTAGGTACCTCTATGACCCTCATATTATTATTATTAGTCCTACCGACGTAAAACATGATTTTACCCCAAAAAGTTTTCCCACTAAAATTATTTTTTTGCGTAGAGTTAGGTAGGTACTTAGTTTGATATACAGAATTCTTGGTTAACGACTTCATGAAGGATTCCTTTATACCCAATATGACTTTATCATAACTGACACTACTCTGTTTAACACTTATTTCAAACTAATAAAATATTAATCGATATTTATAAACAAGCACACAAAAAGTGGCGAAATGTTCTAGTACTTAACAACTCTGCCTAGCCCTTCGAGACATACAAGCATGGCGTAACATTTCATCAATAAAACGTAAAAGAAAACTCTTTAAAAAGAAAGTAAAACATACCTGTCAAAACACCATCTTTATCACGAAAATGCGCGGGAATGTAAAAACCACAGGTTACGTAAAGTTAAAAAAAATAGGGCACGGGCGAGCGTGCGCGTTCAGCCAAGGCTCACAACGGACTGTGTGTATATCCTTGATATTTGCTTTGATATAATATTCGATAGATTTTTTTACAGGTTCAGTTATTGAAGCAAGGAAGATCTTTGAATCTCAGATTTAAAATATCCTTGGTTGGTTAAGGGTCTTGGTTGTTTTAGACGAAAGTTTTGGGTTTTTTTATTTGGTTTTAAGAGTAAGGAAATACTATAGAAAAATACGATGGACTGCGTAAAAGATGACACGCCTAAGACGTGACTCATGAAATTATTGATGACTAATAGAGAAGTGTTGAAGAAGAAGGCTTTTTGCGCCGACCCCAAATAAATTGGGATAACATAACATAATATCACGCCAGTGTTCCTGTCTACATTTATGAGATTGCTAGCTTCGCAAGAACTTACAAACATCTTTTTGACAAGTATAGAAGTAAGCGGCATGGTGATAAAATTTGTTGCAAATCTAGCAAGACGGCCTTATATACCAAAAGCATTTTCAGTAAGGCACCGCGTATATACAATCATTTACCAAAGTCTATACTAGACAGTCCATCCATTGATGAATTTAAAAGGAAATTAAAAAGATTTTTGCTATTCAAATGTTATTATAATATTCAGGATTATTTAAGAGAGGATGTAAGGACATATTGTACTCAAAATTAATGCGTTGTAGATGTGACATGTAATTATTGCACTGATTAATTATTTATCCATTATTATAATTTTTTGACATTTATTTACAAAATAATATATCTTGACATTCTCAATATTTAAATACATGATTATTTTTAATTTTAATTATTTAATTATTCTAGTGTTTGATTATTATTTGCCAAAATTATGTTATTAATTATAAATTATTGTTGCAATTAATTGTATAATAAAAATTAATGTTGTGATAGCTCTGACCAAGCTTTAAATTTGCATGTCTTAAGACGTAATATGGTTGAACTGTTTTTAAATTTTAACAACTTTATGTAATTACCCATATTAGCAAATAAATGAATTTGAATCAGCTTATGTACAAAGGCGAGCTTAACCCAGAATTGGGTTTTCTTACAGCAAACCTAATTTCGCAAGCGAGATTTGCGATAGAGGATACACTTAATGTATGTGCATTAACATTAAACTATGCTACTTAAATTAAATAGACTTATAAAGTAAACTACATACATACAATATAATATCGTAATACATCTATATCTATAAAAGCGAAAGGTCACTCACTGATTCATCACGAAATCTCGAAAACCGCTGCACGTACAAAGATGATTTTTGGCAGGGAGGTAGTTTATGGTTAGTAGACGTCCGCTAAGAACGGATTTTGCGACAGGGCCGGATTAGGGTGGTCTAAGGGCCCTCGCAAGTTTGTATGAAACTCCTTCATTTTTTGTGCTACAATCTAGATTTTTGGCAGATACGTAGTTTATAGTCAGTGGGCGTCTGCTATGAATTAATTTTGCGACAGGGCCGGATTAGGGTGGTCTAAGGGCCCTCACAAGTTTGTATGAAAGTCCTTAATTTTTCGTGCTATAATCTTGATTTTTGGCAGAGACGTAGTTTATAGTCAGTAGGCATCCGCTATAAATTAGTTTTGCGACAGGGCCGGATTAGGGTGGTCTAAGGGCCCTCGCAAGTTTGTTTGAAAGTCATTCATTTTTTGTGCTACAATCTTGATTTTTGGCAGAGACGTAGTTAATAGGCAGTAGACGTCTGCTTAGAACCGATTTTGTGACAGGGCCGGATTAGGGAGGTCTAAGGGCTCTCGCCAGTTTGTATGAAAGTCTTTCATTTTTTGTGCCACAATCTTCATTTTTGGCAGGGACGTAGTTTAAAGTTAGTAGACGTCCGCTTAGAACAGATTTTGAGACAGGGCCGGATTAGGGAGGTCTAAGGGCTCTCGCCAGTTTGTATGAAAGTCCTTCATTTTTTGAGCTACAAAGTTGATTTTTGAGACGGACGTAGTTTATAGTTAGTAGATGTCTGGTAAGAACAGATTTTGTGACAGGGCCGGATTAGGGAGGTCTAAGGGTTCTTGCAAGTTCGTAAGAAAATCCTTAATTTTTTGTGCTACAAACTTGATTTTTGGCAGGCACGTAGTTTATAGTTAGAAGAACTCTGCTAAGTACAGGTTTTGTGGCAGGGCCGGATTAGAGAGGTTTAAGGGCGCTCGCAAGTTTGTTTAAAAGTCCATCATTTTGTGTGCTACTAACTTGAATTTTGGCAGGGAAGTAGTAGGTGAGTAGAAGTTTGCTAAGAACCGATTTTGCGACAGGGCCGGACTAGGGAGGTCTAAGGGCTCACGGGAGTTTGTATGACAGTCCTTCCTTTTTTGTGCTACAATTTTGGCAGGAAGGTACTTTATAGTTAGTAGACGTTGACTAAGAACGGATTTAGCGAGTTTAGCAACATGGCCAGAATAAGGAGGTCCGAGGGCTTTTCATCATTTCAGCCAAAAGACGTCCACTGCTGGACATAGGCCTCCTGAGGGCTTTTACATTTTTGTAAAAATGTACTGTTTTTTTTTTGTACTAACAACCTGAAATTTAACAAGTCTAGAGTTTAGGAGTAGGAGATCTAAGCTAAGTTTGTAAGGAAGACCTGGACTAAAGGCTCCCGTAAGTCCATATGAAATCATTGGCTTTTTGTACCTGAAAATTGGCAGAGAGATAGAATATAGTTAAGACATTTCAGGTAGGAATAGATTTTACGACAGGGCTGGTTTAAGGGAATATAATCGCTTCGATTGGCATTTGGCATTCGATTTGACATAGTACCATCCACAGGCAGTCCAGACAAGAGGTTCAAAATTTCTACGCGAACGAAGTCGCGGGCAACTGCTAGTATAGTCTAAATATGACTACCTATAAAATCCTATATATACATACATACATATTGCTCATGTCAGGAAATGTTCTCTTATTGCCTTCTTGAACACCTCTAACGAAGGGCTATCCCGCAAGGAGTGTGGAAGAAAATTCCAAAGGCGCACAGCACGAACAGTGAATGATCCATCATACCGACTTGAGGAGTGAGGAGGGAAACGAAGGAGAAGAGATGATGATGAGCGACAAGGTTTACCTCTGGGAACGAGATACTCAAAGCGTTCCCGAAGATACGAAGGAGCTTTAGGATTGTGAAGAATGGAAAAGAGAAAAGAAAGAATGTGACAATCTCGACGCTGCCGAATAGGTAGCCACTTCAGCTGCTTCCGAAACTCCGACACGAGGTCGTACTTACGAAGCCCGAAAATGAAGCGGATACACAAATTCTGCAGACGTTCGAGCTTATTAAGAAGTTTCTCAGTCGCATCCAGAAAACAGACATCAGCATAGTCTAGAAGTGGTAGAAGGAGAGACTGAGCAAGAGTAATTTTAGTTTCAAATGGCAGGAACTTCTGAAGACGCTTAAGAGACCGATACGTTCAAAACCTCCTGCTTACTTCAGCAATGTGACCATGCCAAGATAGGTAATAAAATAATAATATAATAGGTAATATATTTTTGAATACATTTTAATCTGCCGTATTTTTATACACAACCAGTTCAAACGAGTTTAAAAAATAAAAACAATAATAAAATTACACAACGCACCAATATTTTTTTATTATTTTGACACGCTGAAACTAAAAAAAATATTTTTACTATGTACAGTCGAACAAACTACACAAGGTAACAAGGTATACAGGGTAGAGATCTTTTTAATTCAATAACAACGAAAATATTGATTGTGATTTTGTTTTCTCAAGTGTTTCGCATTAATCGACTGATGTCCAACGCTGTATCGTTTGACATCAGTCTCTAAATGTTTCTGTATAATCTTAAAAGTAAATACAAGTTAGCTGGCTGTATACTTAGCTTGTTCGACTGTACAAAAATGTTTTTTATATTTATATTTTATGTTACCAATTAATACGTGATCCTGATCACGAACATCGAACTATACCGAAGTTAGCCGAATGACTTTCATCAATTTACGAATACTGGGTTGATTATTGAAAGAAGATGATAGAAGTTGATTAAAGAAATTCAATCCTAGAATTTTTTGGTCGCAATTGATGGATCATTTACGTTGCCTCCTACACCAGCCACCCTTGTCAAACCCCATAGTTCCATTCTGCAATTAATCAATGCTAAAGATGTCATATTGTAACTGTAATCAATGTTAGCAATTGCTAGTAGATAAATCAAAATCAAAAGTCATTTATTCAAACTAGGCTGATTATCAGCACTTTTCGAACGTCAAAATTTACTTTACTTCACTTATTTACATTTATAAAAGACAGTCCCCCTAAACACCCACCAATCGACACTTCCTAGTGTTTAGCTGGAAAGAAGGAGTGGCGGAACAAACTCCCCAGCACACATCTGTCTGAAGTTGTTATGTTAAAACTTATAAAAACGTACCTGTCTAAATATAATAAAAACCGAAACGTTCTTTATTAGTGATCGATGAAGAGATGGACGAAATGATAATAATACGGAATTGTCATGCTGTCTTTAATCATGACTAATTTCGCGACGGCAAAACTAATATTATGGGTTTAAGATAGTAAACTGTTGTATTTTTAATGTATTTGTATAAAATTCTGGGAGGATATCCCAGACGTCAGCCTGTATGAGATTAGAATGGCCCTCCAACAGCTTAAGAACAACAAGGCGCCGGGGGATGATGGAATCACGACAGAACTTCTGCGAGCGGGTGGAAAACCAGTACTTTTAATCCTCCAGAAGCTGTTTGACTCCGTCATACTCGAAGGTATTACGCCAGAAGCATGGCACAGGAGTGTGGTGGTGCTCTTCTTCAAAAAAGGTGACCATACCCTATTGAATAATTATAGACCCATCTCACTCCTGAGCCATGTGTACAAGCTGTTCTCGAGGGTCATTACGAACCGTCTCGAACGCAGGTTTGATGACTTCCAGCCTCCCGAACAAGCCGGTTTCCGAAAAGGCTTCAGCACCATGGACCACATCCATACGCTGCGCCAGATTATACAGAAGACTGAGGAGTATAATCGGCCATTATGTCTAGCGTTTGTGGACTATGAAAAAGCCTTCGATTCGATCGAAACCTGGGCGGTGTTACAGTCTCTTCAGCGGTGCCGTATCGACTATAGGTATATCGAAGTGCTGAAGTGTATATGTAGAAACGCCACTATGTCGATCCGATTACGGGACGAGAGCACGAAACCAATCCAATTGCAAAGAGGCGTGAGACAGGGAGACGTTATTTCTCCGAAACTGTTCACGAACGCATTGGAGGATGTTTTCAAATTTTCAAACTTTTGGACTGGGACGGATTCGGCATCAACATCAACGGCGAATATATCACTCACCTTCGTTTTGCCGATGATATAGTCATCATTACTGAATCGCTGGAGGATATGAACGCAATGCTCAGAGACTTCAGTAACGTTTCTCAACAGGTGGGTCTTAAGATGAACATGGACAAGACGAAAGTTATGTTTAATGACCGTGTTCCACCCGTACCGGTAATTGTTGGGAGCGATACTCTCGAAGTTGTTGATAGTTATGTTTACCTGGGACAAACTGTTAAACTGGGTAGATCGAACTTCGACAAAGAGGTCGCCCGAAGAATCCAACTCGGATGGGCAGCGTTCGGGAAACTACGCGACATCTTTTCGTCCAAAATTCCGCAGTGTCTCAAGACGAGGGTGTATAACCAGTGTGTGTTGCCAGTGATGACTTATGGCACAGAGACATGGTCACTAACTGCTGGCCTCTTAGAGAAGCTCAGAGTCACGCAACGAGCCATGGAGAGAGCTATACTCGGAGTTTCTTTGTGCGACAGAATCCGGAATGAGGAAATTCGCCGAAGAACCAGGGTCACCGACATAGCTCGCAGAATATGCAAGTTGAAGTGGCAATGGGCAGGCCACATCGCTCGAAGAACAGACAACCGATGGAGAAGAAAGGTTCTCGAAAGGCGACCACGAACCGGAAGACGCAGCGTTGGCAGGCCTCCCACCAGGTGGACCGACGACATCGTGAGAGTCGCGGGCAACCGGTGGATGCAAACGGCAGGCTGCCGATCTTTATGGCGTTCTATGGGGGAGGCCTTTGTCCAGCAGTGGACGTCTAATGGCTGATGATGATGATGTATAAAATTCTACTCAATTATAAGTTCACTATTTTTTGCCCGCGGTTTCGCCCGCTTGGGTGGGGTTGAATTTTGAAAAATCCTTCCTTGGATGCCTTCGTCATAAGAGGAATATGTATAACTAGCGGACGTCCCGCGGTTTCACCCGCGTAGATCCCGTTCCCGTGGGAATACAGGGATAAAAAGTAGCCTATGTTACTCAGGGTGAATGTAGCTTTCCAAGGGTGAAAGAATTTTTGAAATCGGCCCAGTACTTTTTGAGCCTATTCATTACAAACATACAAACATTCAAAAATAGGTTATACAAATCTTTCCTCTTTATAATATTAGTGTAGATAGATATGCGAAATTTTAAGTTCCTAGCCCTAAAAGAAATACCGCGGACACAAAGGCGACGACACGGTTGGCGCAGTGGCTAAGCGATTGGACTGCTGCGCTACAAATCAAATCAAATCAAATCAAAATCAAATCGTTTATTTGTGATACATGGGTTACATGCAGGTGTTTATTACATTTAAAAACTTATAATGTTCATACCACGATCAGCCACTAGGGCATACAAATGATTAAAATAATCCAATAAAAATATGATTCTAAAGTTCTAAAAAATTGACAGTATATTGCATTTCAGAAATATAAATGGAGACAGACACAAAACAACCATAAATTTTCGTCAAGCGGGCATAAAAACACTTAAAAATTTTTAGTCAATAAAAATTCAGCAACGGAGTAATAAGATTTTTCAATGAGAAACTTGAATAACTTATTTTTAAAAACATGAATATTGCAACACTCCTTTATATCATTCGGAATCTTATCGTAGATCTTTGTGGCCATAGCAAACACACTTTTCCCAAAGAGGGTAGTTCTATATTGCCTAGTAAGGTTATTATTCAAATGACTCCTACCTCGTGATCTGAGCTGCAAGGCAAATAGCCTCAGATCACAGAAACAACAGGAGATATGCCCTTTAGCCGAAAATGTATGGGGACCTGTGTCGTCAGTTCACACACGCAGAGCAGTAAAAACAATAGATATACGCATTCGCAAACACATCCGCATTTCTTAAAACATTACGTACTACACAATCAATTATAAACCTTATCCCTTCAGTCACAGCGTGTATTTACCATGCACCGCACAATTTACTTAATACATTTTGTTTTACTTCGACGCTAGTGATTGACTAAATCGAAAAGTTATCGATTCGTTCTATTTATTAATATATTGTAATAAAGTTCTTTTGGGGTCCTGAAAATAATATATTATAAATAAAAAACAATATGTCCAGAAATCATTCAAAATAAAAAAGTCATTTATTCAAAACAGGTTGATTAAAAAAAATATATATATTGATTTGTGTCTGTAGTAAATCGTAATATTAACTTACACCACAGATGACGTGTTGCAACAGATTTTGATGCGGTTTTTTTTTAATAGATAGAGTGATTCAAGAGGAAGGTTTTAGTATATAATTTGAACGACATCCACGCGGGTGAAGCCGCGGGCATCAGCTAGTTAATAATAAAAGCAAGATGCAATGAAAGAAGAATCATGCACGAGTACACACGGCTACACATCAAGCTATGGGAACATTTTCAGTTTACAGTGACCACGCACTGTACGACGAAAATCCTATACAATGCGAGATCAGCATATACTAGAAATGTGTAGCTTGATGTGTAACCGTGTGTGAGTCGCCAATAAAGACAATCCAATGTCTTTAAGTATTCGCTTAATTTTTTTTACACAATACTGTTTTACATTTCATCGGCTATTTAATGCCCGAATTCTGAAGTTCCCAGTTACATGCATTCCCATTAGCTATTGATTTAATAAAAGACTAGCTTTTGCCCACGGCTTCGCCCGCGTGGATGTCGGTTTAACTACAAAAATGACGATTTTCCATACAAACTTTCATTCCCTATTTAAGTCCCCTAGGGGTTGAATTTCAAAAAATAAATCCTTCTTTATTTCTTGTCTACATTATAAAGGGAACCTCTGTGCAAAATTTCAGCTTTCTAGGTCCAAGGGTTTGGGCTGGGCGTTGATGAGTCAGTCAGTCAGAGAGTCAGTCAGGACTTCTCTTTTTATTTAAGTATCTAAATAGATAGATAGATAGATAACTCGAGCAACCAATGAATACTATTTATTCAGTCAATATTAAGCAATAAAAAGCACTTTCTATTTTCAGTATTGCTTGCAAAAATAAGAAAGCGTGATAATATAAACGTTGTTATTAGCCTTTGTTCTCATATTATTACATTCGCAAAATATTATATTCGCAAAATATTATATTCTCGAATTATTATATTCTCAAAATATTACACAAAGAACAATCACAACGAAAAATGTTTTTAATTTGAGGGAAACAATAATTAATATTTGACATCATCACATAGGTTATATTCATCACATATATTTGTCTCGGATGGGAATCAAATCTACAACCCCTTTTTTTAAGGTTTACCTACCTACCTTCTGTAAAATAAATCTAAAAACTGAAAAAAAAAAAAACTGAATACTGAAAACTTGTATGCACTTGATCACTCGGGATTTGTTAGTTTCAGTTATATTAATTATATTTTATTAATGTTAAATGCAAATAATTTTGCAATACTGTATGATACTGCAATTAATTTTTATTTTAATATTGTATTACGTTCGAAAGTGTTTGTTTGTTTTTTTTTTACCTACCTATATTTATAATTTGTTGTATAAACTAAAAATAAATTTATATTTTATGATTAGTAAATACATAGTACAGAATATTGGTTTTTCTTATCTCCATTTACGGCAACGCTCAGTAACGCCATAAAATACGCCTTATACTGCAGTAACAATTGTGTAGAGTAATTAATTGTATAATGCATAATATGTATAACCATTCGTACGTATACGCAGAATCATCGTATAAAATATCGACAACTACAAACATCACAATTAGACATCTCTAGCTCACAAAGACTGACAGCAGCAGCTTTTCGAAAATATTGTGTGAGTGAGAGCATCAGTAAAACACCTATCCATTGCGCTATTAGATCAGCCGATTCACTGGTCGATTTGTACTAAACAAGCAATGGTTTTTGTTCCTAATGAAAACAATTGATTTGGTTTTTCATCATGTTTCTCGTACCACGAAGTAATGTTTTAATGAATTTAATATGAAAAACATTATTTTTGTAGTACTTACGTGTGAAATGAGATACCATCTTTCGTGTAATTCACAATACAGCTATTATTTTTACAAACATTCACTGAACAACGCGGCATTTTGTAAAAAATCACGAGCAGTGAAGACGTCGCAAGTTGACATTCGACTTATTATTGAAAGTGGCATAAGGCCCCGTCGTGGCCACATGAGTTCGCATGTACCACGCCTCCTTGCCATATCTCCTGTTGTTTCTGTGATCTGAGCAAATAGCGATGTATGATGTCTAATGAACAAGGCCATTTCAAAAATATATAAGGATGGGACGGTTAGTATTTTTAATTTTTCAAAGTAGTCCTTGCAACTGTCAGTTCTCTTGAGACCACACATTGCTGCTACGTGTCGCGGGTTCGATCCCCGCACGGAACAAGTATTTGTATGGCCTACAGATAGTTGTTTCGGGTCTGGGCGTGTTTGTGTATGTGAGTTTCAATGTTTGTAAACGCACCCACGATACAGGAGAAATTCCTAGAGTGGGGCAACGTTTGGTTTCAAAACACGTTTAAAAAAAAAACTGGCCAAGTGCGAGTCGGACTCGCACATGAAGGGTTCCGTACCAAATCAGTATGCTATATTTATACAATTTCTTCTACGGGCCAATGAAACTTGACCTCTGGATTGTATAGGCGCTCATACGATTCAGGGTCCAAATTATATTGGTTTTCTGCTGTTTCCATCTGTTGTTTCCATCCAAGTTCAAAATGATTTTCCTTGAAAGTCCTTATAAAGTTCTACTTTTCAGATTTTTTTCATATTTTCTAAACTTATGGTTCAAAAGTTAGAGGGGGGGACACATTGTTTTTTACTTTTGGAGCGATTATTTCCGAAAGTATTGACATTAACAAAAAATGATTTCAGTAAACCCCTATTCATTTTTAAATACCTTTCCAACAATATATCACACGTTAGGGTTGAAATTAAAAAAAAAATCACTTCCCACTTTACATATAGGGGGGCTACCCTAATAAAACATTTTTTTCCAATTTTTATTTTACCACTTTGTCGGCGTGATTGATACACATATTGGTACCAAATTTTAGCTTTCTAGTGCTAACGGTCACAGAGATTAAGCGAGGACGGACGGACAGACAGACATGGCGAAACTATAAGGGTTCCTAGTTGACTACGGAACCCTAAAAAAGGTCTAAGAAGGAACATGGGTAATTTTTAGTCAGTAGAAGTCTGACACCGCTCTGCCCAGAGCGGGAGCAGTCATTTGATGATTTCCCACCATACAAAAAAAAAACAATCAAAATATATAAGTCACTGACTTCCGAAACTTCAGATACATACATCATTTAATTTTGATGATTTCAATCCGCAAAAAAAAAAGGCAAACTGGTCTTCAGTATTTTTGTGCAATTTTATTTATTTCGTTAAATAGGGGATGAAAGTTTATTTGAAGAATGGATATTTTCACGCGGGCAAAAGAAGTTATAGTAGTTTTCAGTGTTTTTAAAGTGTGGTGGTATTTTTTTTCTATCGTCATTTTCGTATTTGCTATAATACTAGATAAGATAGGATATAGTCCATCTTATCAAATCGGACTCCTACTAGTTTATCGGATTGTCACGTTTTAAGTACATTCAGTGCACGTGCACTTGAAAAGATTAAAGTGGAAAGGTTGATAGACAATCTAAATTAAAATCAAGATTTAGAACTTGCTAGGCAAGATATAAGTAGCTAAATGTGGAAAGTATTAGCAAATATTATACAATTATGTTTAATGTGTGTACATAAAAAATACATTTTAAAATAAATAAATAAAATTAGATAATATTAAGATTCGCAGTTTATAGTGAAAATTACTTGTAGATAATATATGATCGTAAAAAGTTCATTTTCCCTAATATTGTTTTCTTCACTTTGTTTATGTATTTTCACCTGAGCAGAGCTCAGTCACCTAGTTGTTACTTACTAAAAGGGAACAATGGCTGCATTCTCCGTATAAATGTATAGGTACCCCTTTTTTACCCGACTGCGGCGAAGCCCAAAAGGAGGATTATATGTTTTTATCCAACTGCAGCGAAGCCCAAAAGGAAGATTAAATGTTTGACCTGTATGTATGTTTGTGTGTCCATTTCGTTGTTTCTTTTTATTTCTAAACGGATGACCAGATTTGTATAAAATATACGTCGTTAGGTTTGTCTTGGTGGCGCGAGTGTCACTGGCTACATTAAAATTAAAAAAAAACAAAGACATATTGCGGATATTCGGGGCCAAATCGTACAATTCGATTTTTTTTTCATCCTTTACCATCGAGTAGGGTAAGTATCAAAATGAAGGGTTTTATAAGGTACCTACTTATAAAAATTTATAGGTACAACTATTATATTCTCAGAAATTGTAAGTGACAATAGCATACAAATGTCAAATCGTCTGCAAAGTATTTTACGTGACTGAAAAACCTGAAAATAAAAAAGTAATTAAAAAACTAATAAACCCTACTGAAAAAACTGAAAAGCAAAAAACAAGCACATATTTTTAACTTGGAAGCAGGCGGGGTCCATTTGAATATAAAACTGAATAAAAATAGAATGGACCGCCGCCTGCATCCAAGTTTTGTTTAACTACACACAAAACCTATATAGGGTACCTACTTCTAGTTTACAGTTGTCGTCTTACTGTATACAAGATGATAATCTTTCAGTGTTATCAGTTTTCTATAATCAGAATTGATAACGATGATGGAACTGTCAAAAAAAATTAAATTGACTTAGGAATTTAGATATATGATTTTAGCAAGAATTTTATGAGTAAACTAGCATTTGCCCGCTGTTCCGCTCACGTAAATATCGGAAATATCAAAAATGACGATTTTCCTCCCTTCGCGTTCGAATTTCTAAAAATCCTTCCTTATTCCTTATCCACATTGAAAAAAGAACCTCTGTGAAAAATTTCAGCTTTCTTAGTCTAAAGGTTTGGGCTGAGCGTTGAATTAGTCAGTCAAGACTTTTCTCTTTATTTATAACTAGCCGATGCACGCGGTTTCGCCGAGTTGTTCCGGTCTGATCCCCCAATCCGATCCACTGCCAATATTTTTCTTTTGTTTATTCCTTTCTGATCTCCTGTAATTTATCATTTCGTTCTGATCCCCTTTTTGACACAAGTACAAGTGAAGTACAGTCAACCGAAAAACAGTTGTTAATTAAAAAATAATCAGTTTTTATTTCTATAACTTACAATTGTACGATCATCCCACAAACTACCAGGAGAACAGAAGTAGGAAGGAGGTATTGGAATCTGTAAATCAAATCTATATTATTTCTTTCTAAAACCATGCACTTTTTTTTGTTGGAGATAGGAAACCAGGACAGTAAAGTCCCACAAACTACCAGGAGAACAGAAGTAGGAAGGAGGTATTTGAATCTTTAAATCAAATTATAATTAATTAATTCTCCTGGTAGTTTGTGGGACTTTACTATAAAGGCATAATATAGATTTGATTTGAAGATTCCAATTTCCAATACCTCCTTCCTACTTCTGTTCTCCTGGTAGTTTGTGGGACTTTACTACCTATTCTTTTTTTTTGTTGCTGACTGTCCTAAAAATGTGTCAGGGTATCCGATACTTTTACGGGGGATCAGACCGGAATAGAAAATAATTTATAATAAAACGGATCCCCTAGGGTATCAGTTTTAGGGGATCAGACCGGAATAACTCGCGCGTGGATGTCGGTCAAATAATGTACTAAAACTTTCGTCGAGAACTACTCTAACCATCGGTGGAAACAGCATGAAAGTCGGTGCAGTTTTTTTTTTGAGATTATCGTGAATAGACAGACAGACGCGGCGGAGGACTTTGTTTTATAATAATGTAGTGAAGGGTGTAAAGGTATTTAACGAAGCCGAAACACACGTCTTGTTCTCTCCCCATCACTGCGATCACTTTTTTGTTCTAGCTAGACCATACCTTGGGAACCCCTCGTTATGGAGACATTGAGGGTCAAAGTTCCAAATTTTTCACAGCTGTTTTTTTTAATACTTAAGTACTTACTTTTTAATACTTAGTTTAGCTATTCACCCAATAGTTCGACAGCTAAATTCTAAATTTAACGTTTGGTACCTTGATGATGGAACTTTGGGAGGCGAAGTAGTTAACGTTTTAGATGATCTAAATTTCTTAAAAAATGAACTTCATTCCATTGGCCTAGATTTAAATCTTTCGAAATGTGAACTATATTTAGCTGACGGTACCGACAGACAACTGACTCTTTCAAAATTTAACTCAATAGCTCCAGACATCAAAATTATTGAAAAAAACTCTCTTCGTCTCCTTGGGTCTCCTATCCATGAAAATTCTTTTCCCGATTTTATCGAGGAGAAAATTCTAAATTTTAATGATGTTTCGGAAAGATTGCTCCAAATTAACATGCATTCGGCCATCACCATTATTCGCTACTGCTGTTTCGGCCCTAAATTAACATATTTCCTTCGTGCTTCCCCTTTATGGAAGCACAAACATCTTTTGGAAAAAATGGACCAAATCATCAGACATACTTTGTCATCCATTTTAAATGTGGCTTTGGACGACCGAGCTTCGGAACAAGCAACTCTTCCCATCGTATGGGAGGACTCGGCGTCCGCAAAATTTCTAGTATTAGTTTACCAGCTTTTATATCCTCGGTTCACGGCACGGAGAAATTAATCAGGAATATCCTGGCTTCCACACTGGTTGGTTTTGATGTGCCTTGTTTCTCCGAGGCTATAGTCGCTTGGAAAATCGCTTGCCCGAATACAGAAGAACCCGACCATCCTTTTTCCCAGAGACGGTGGGACGAGCCGCTCTGCAGGGTAGTTCAGAATAATCTACTGAACACGTCTGCTACTACTGCTGAGCGTGCGCGCCTGCTGGCTGTGGGTGAGTGGGAGTCGGGTCTTTGGCTTCACGCACTGCCGTCGTCAAGCATTGGCACTCTATTTGACGACACAACTTTTCGCCTCGCTGCTGCTTTACGTCTTGGTGTCGTATGCTGCTCTCCTCATCTGGCTGTCAGCTGTCAGCAGCCTCGGACACCATGGCCTGTCCTGCAGTCGAAGTGCGGGTCGTTTTGCGCGACACGCAAACATAAACGACATCATCCGACGAGCTCTTGTTACCGTCGGTGTCCCTGCTGTCTTAGAGCCAAATGGCTTGGCACGCGACGATGGCAAGAGACCGGACGGCATGTCGTTGTTTCCTTGGAAGATGGGTAGGCCTTTAGTATGGGACGCAACTTGCGTCGATACTCTTGCGCCATCGCATCTTCCAAGCTCTTCGTGTTGTGCTGGCGCTGCCGCTGCGGCTGCGGAGAACCTCAAGCGGCGTAAATATAGTAACCTTTGTGGAAACTATATTTTCGAGCCGTTTGGGGTTGAAACTTTAGGGCCGTGGGGTCCTAGTGCACATAGCCTTTTTAAGGATATTTCAAAACGCCTTGTTGACGCTTCCTCCGACCCAAGGGCTGGCTATTTCTTTGGCCAGAGGATAAGTTGCCATACAACGCGGCAACGCTGCCAGTCTCTTGGGTACTTTACCTGCTGACAGCGTTGAGGAGGAGTTTTTCGATGCCCTTTTATAGTTAGTTTGTTTTTAGGTTAGTTTAGTTTATATTATATTTAGTATAGTCTTACATTTATAAATACATATGAAATAAATTTATTCATACAACAAAAAAAAAAAACTTACAGTAACTTTTAAAAGAGTGATTTGCTCCTACTGTATTGATTATTATCGTATATCGAAACTATTACGAAATAGGTCTTATCTTGAAGTAACAACTGTTGTTTCACGCGAAAATCGGCTTTGAATTTTGCTGTCGGCTGCTGAGCCGACGTTGCTTTAATATAAGTAGGTATAATTATTAATTTGGTCAATACCGAGAGTTGTTAAAGTGTCAAATATTCATAATATAAAAAACATCCTTGTCGCTAATCCCCGAAAGATACGGTAGAATGGTACACATGATAATTTAAACAATACGCACATGCATGATCCGAAAAATCAAAGGTGCATTGCATGTCTACTAATAGGGACTTAATAGGGGATCGGACTGACTCAAAAAAATATGATACTGTTTAGTCCGTCAGTTAGATTATCGAAAAATATTGGATAAGTGTTTTTTGTTTTATCAAATCAATAAAAATTGACGAAGATAAAGCGCGTCAAAGATCATGGAGTGGGGCTTGAAACGTACAAAATGTACTATCATATGACGTCACGCGAGTTTTCGAAGCACTGTGTCGTCTTCATTTTACGTTTACGTGAAATAAGAAAAAATACGTGGTTAATATTTTTTGGCTAACTATCTGACGGACTAATTAGTTTTTTTTTGTCCGATCCCCTATTATTACTTTAAAGATTCGGCGAAGAAACTTGTTATTAAACCAGCATGCAACTCTGACACCAGGGGGTCTAAAACGGCCACTTTGGCAGATCATAATATGAATTGCGTTAAAAATCGTAAAATGAACCATTCATAAAAGTAACTGCTTCTGTGCCTATTTAGGAAAATAGATCATAATAGGAAAATAATATGAATTGCGTAAAAAATCGTAAAATAGTCACAGACGCAATTACTATTATGAATAGTTCATTTTACGATTTTTAGCGCAATTCATATTATGATCTGCTAAAGTGGCCGTTTTAGATGCCCAGGTCAACGGCAACGGGGCTGTGAAAGAGATACCGCGGTGCCGGAACACAAAGAGCTAAGAAAGAAGATGGTTGAGTATTAGTCAGCAGAAGTCTTAGGCCATTTTTTTTTTTGGTGTTTGGTAAATCATCAAATGACCCCCCCCCCCCGCTGTTGGGCAGAGCGCAGGGGAGTGTCAGACTTCTACTGACTAAAAACCGAACCCATGTTCCTTCTTTGCCCTTGTGCCGAGACCACTTCATCTCGTACTAAAATCCGCGGCAGAAGTCTTAGGCCTCATTTACGGAAACGCGGGGCGTCGCGTGGCGCGTTGAGCGTTTTTAATTCAAACACGTTTCGATGTATGGAAACGTAACGAATTCAAACGTCAATTTAAGACAAGCAATTTTTCGCTCGTTAGTTTAAAATGCAGCGTCTGTTGCGGTGGACCCGTCTCTCAGTAAATGGATTAAAAAAGCACGCGACGAGCCTTCTTCACGCGCCGCGCGACCTCCCGCGTCTCCTTAAACGAGCCCTGAGACTCCCTTCCACTCCGTCCACAGCGGGAGGGGTCATTTGAAGATTTCCCTTCTACATAAAAAAGAGTATAATAGGCACAGTAGGTACACCTACATTTCGCCAGTTATGTATAACCCGAATGTTATCAGAATCGTCACCGTTTATTGATTAGTAAACCTTGATAGATTAGACCGCTCACTTCATGATTGCAAAGAGGTCGGTACACAATCCGGACGGTATTATTCACCTGTAATTTATTTATTACATTTTTAAGCTTAGGTGTTTTTCACCAAAACCCTTAAAATAATCTTAATACAATGTCAAATTGCATCTTATAATCACAACACAATAACTCAGAAAACAAAATAAAAGTATTGTATAAGTTATTCAAAATGTACTGCCAGACTTTCGGGCTTTTTTTTTTTTTTTGGTGGGTGGAAAATCATCGAATAACCCCCCCCCCCCGCTATTGGGCAGAGCGAAGGGGAGTGTCAGACTTCTACTGACTAAAAACCAAACCCATGTTCCTTCTTCGCCCTTGTGTCGGAGCCGCGTTAACCTTTCGACAAACCACAGCCAAAGGTGAAATTTAGACCACCTAGCTATTGCCCACGGCTTCGCCCGCGAGGATGTCCGTTATTTAGCCAATGTATACAAAAACCTGACATATTATATACTAAAACCTTTCTCGAGAACCACTCTATCTATTGGTGAAAACAGCAAGAAAATCGATGCAGTAGTTATTGACTTTATCGCGAACAGACAAACAGACAGACAGAAAGACGCGGCGGAGGACATTGTTTTTTAATATATAGTGATGATGATTAATGTAGAAGGAAGTCGTATATCTTGGTATTATGGACATGTAATGAGGAGGGATGAAACGCCTGTGACTAAGAGAGTGATGGAGCCCTCTCCCTAGAGGAAGGCAAACAAGTTTAAAAACTAAAACCCGACTACAAACCGCGGCCAACTTTTTGACCACATTCTAAACGTGTATGTTGACTTAAACTATAATACAATATACCTACATATTTGTAATGTGCTCGTCAAGACCTTTCATTTGATACCAAACATGTTATGATTATCTCAAATTATTTTTTTTGAGGCTTAGAATCTGACATTTAAATTCCGTCATAACAAAAACTGATAAAATTTATATAGCCTAATGACACCCGGGCTATTCTTACAAATCTATTGACACCTCACTTAATAAAATGCGTTCTGTAGTTTAGGCGCTACGGTGGAACATACTCAAATACATAATACATACATGACTGCCAAAATCATTACCCTTCCTTTTGGCTTCGCCGTAGTCGGGTAAAAATTGATTGGGTTGCGGAAATTCCAAAATTAAAATTGAAATTGAAATTCCCAAACCCAAATAGAATGGGACAGGGGCAGGAAAATGATGATGATGATGATGAAGCGGGACTTTTGCGAATTTTTTATTATGGTTTTGTCTGTAATTTCAGTGTTTTTTATTTGTTCATATTTTTTGTATTATGCAAACATACTCTATTGCGGGTTTCAATTATGTCCCTCGTTCAAACGAACATACTGTATTTTGCTAGGCTGTATCCAATTTCCAATTAGTTTATTGTGTCTCAAAAGTTACATACTATAAATGAGTTGAGACAGTCCCAGAAAGTAATTAAAACTACTTGTGTTGGGACTGACTCGCTACTTCCCTTATTGAATACAGTATTGAGACTAAACGTTAGAAAAGAATACAAAATAAAATATTACAAAATAAATAAAAAAGCATTGAAAATAAAACAAAACCCAGCCAATAAGCAAAGCTGGAAAATAATAATTAAAGTTTCTGTACTTAAGGTCATTGAAAACTAACTCTGTATCACCCCCCATATTCTCTCCACGTATATACTATCTATGTACCCAAATTCCATTTACAACTATATCTGCGATAATCTAAACAACGTAAACATGGATAAATAACAATATAATAAATACTGTAAAATGTTCTCACTGCAACATAGTGATTAATGAAGTGTTGGCGTTCATCCAATCAAAAATGGATGTAATGGATGAAGAAAGCATTGTACGTCTATGTGCAACGTCTTTCTTGGAGAAAGAAGTTGAGGCGGCCAAGAATTTGTTATTTGACTCGATGTCTGCAATCAAGAAAACTACGCGAAAAGGTGACCACAAAAATCAACGTAACCTGGAAGATATCATAAGTACGCTAAAGCGAGTGGATCCTGAGAAAATCCCTATATTCGTGGCAAGGGAACTGCACCGTCTACCCCCAGTTACGTTCGATCATATCGACGCAACAAGATTATTGAAAGACATAATTTTGATGCAAAATGAAATAAAAACACTTAAAAGTGATTGTGCTACAGTTGTCCAAGTGAATCAGTTACGTGCGGACCTTGACAATATAAAACAAGCGTCAATCGTTAACAACTTCGATTGCAACATCAATAAAAGAAGAGGAGGGTATCGTCATATTGATGTCTCGGGATGTGGACCGGACAGTGGACCTGTGGGACTCATATTGAGTTATGATTCTAGCAAAACACCTAGTAAATCATCATTTAAAGGACCTACGGATTGTGGGTTGCAAACATCCAAAATATCTGCCGACACGGTTCACGAAGTTAACTGTGAGCAATTGAAGAATTTTGTCGAGGTGACAACAGCTTGTACGCGTGTTAAACAGCTGATAGAACCGGTTTCCGACACACTACCGCAGAGCAGAGTTGATGTTGACGAGTCGGTGCCGCCTGCGCCTGCGCCCGCGCCCGCGTCGCAGCTACTAGGCACTGAGTGTATTACCGTGTCCCCAAATAGGGGAATAACGATGGCCGAGATTTTGCGTAAAGGTAATGTTGTGCAATCTAACAAAGCAGAGGAAAACAATGATTGGACATTGGTGCAGAGGCCTAAGAAAAAGAATTACTTCAGTGGAAAAGTTGGTAATGCCATAAAAGATACTGAATTAAATTTCAGGGCAGCAGAAAAAAGACTACCTATATACATAACAAACGTACATAAGGAAACTTCGATAGAGGATATCACCAGTTACATCCAAAAGAAAACTGGAGAAAAAGTTTCATTAACAAAGTTATCCATTAGGAATGATAATAAATATAATGCCTACAAATTTTTTGTACCGAGTTATACGTTACATATGTTTTTAAACGAATCGATGTGGCCGAAAGGGATTGTTTTTCGTCGGTTTGTACACTTTAAGTACAGGACCGCGGACAAACGCCCTGACATGATAAATAATAATGAATAAATTTAATGGATAATACACATAATAAAATTATGACATTTAATTGTAAAGGCCTTAAGCGCTCGATGGAATGTGTGAGGTCTTTCTGTGGCAAGGCAGATATAATAACATTACAGGAGACGTGGTTACTTCCACATGATATCCCACTGTTGGGCACAATTAGTGAAGATTATGCCTACATTGGCAAATCGTCGGTTGATACGTCTACTGGATGTCTGAAAGGAAGACCTTATGGCGGGGTTGCTATTTTATGGCGAAAGAATGCGTTCGTGTCCGTCACTCCCGTGGATTGCCGTACTGATCGGTTAGCGGCGTGTAAAATAGTGGTAAATAACGAATGTGCGGTATTAGTTATGTGCGTATATATGCCTGTCGAGTCCAGTGATAATCTTATCGAGTTCACGGAATGCTTGAGCGAGATTTGTGCCATAATAGACAGCAGTGGCGTTGAATCAGTGTTCGTTCTGGGTGATTTTAATGCCCACCCGGGTGGTCTCTTTTATAGTGAACTCATGCATTTTTGTGGAGAACAAAGATGGGTATGTGCGGACGTGGAACGCCTAGGCCCTAACGCAGGTGACTATACTTTTATAAGTGACGTTCATGGTTCTTGCAGATGGCTTGACCATTGTGTTAGTACTGAAATGGGTTATAAAGTTATATCAAATGTAAAAATTCATTATAATGTATTTTGGTCTGATCACTTTCCTGTTGAAATAGAATGTGATTATGATATTGTGAGACATAGGAAATCTATTTCAAATTATATACCTAACAAAATAGTTTGGGGCAATAGGACCCCAGAACAAATCCAGTGGTATCATGAAGTTTGTAATAGAAATCTTAAACGTATCGACTTTCCGCCTGAATTTCAGACATGCGCTGATAAATATTGCAATAATTTAGAACATCAAAAAGCTATAGATATTATGTATAATAGTATTATAAAAACGCTGCATGAGGCGAGTATAGAGAGTTATGAAAGTGGTACTCATAGGAGATATCAAAGTAAAAAGGCGGTATCAGGCTGGAATAAGCATGTAAAAGAGGCTCATCAGGTGGCCAAAAATAATTTTAGTAATTGGGTCTGGCATGGGAAACCGTCGTCCGGACACTTTTATGAGGCTATGTGCCATAGTAGGAAAATATTTAAGTCCAGGCTTAAGTGGTGTCAAGACCACGCTGAACAAATTAAAATGGACATGTTGGCATCTCATTGTAGTAATCATGACTTCAAAAAATTCTGGCAATGTACTAATAAATTAAATGTAAAACAACAGCATGCTGAATGTATTAATTCTGAAAGAGACCCCAATAGAATTGCTGAGATATTTAAGGCACATTTTCAAGTAAGCTCGCCAATGTCTCTAGTACCGGAACAATGCAGCCCCCAGACTGATACTCGTATTAATGACAATGTACTAATAAGATCTGTAGATATTAAGAATGTTATTGACGGCATGACTCGTGGTAAATCCCCTGGACATGACAGCTTGAGTGTTGAACATCTCCGCCACGCAGGCTGTCATTTACCCAGGGTATTGGCCATGTTTTTCTCACTGTGTTTAAGTCATAAGTATCTTCCTCGGGACCTCATGAGAACAATAGTCATACCTATAGTTAAATGTAAAACTGCCGATATTTGTGATAAAAGTAATTATCGCCCTATCTCCCTGGCAACAATCGTAGCCAAAGTACTGGATAGTCTGCTTAACAGGCATTTAAGAAGCACGCTGAACTTGCATCACGCGCAATTTGGCTTCCAACCCGGCCTTTCTACTGAGAGTGCCATTCTCTGTATGAAGCACACGGTTAGGTATTACTTGGATCGCAGGACACCTGTTTACGCTTGCTTTTTGGATTTGTCCAGGGCCTTCGATCTAGTTTGTTATGAGGTCCTGTGGGAGAAACTTCGAAAACAAAATGTACCGACGGAACTAGTGGAGATATTTAAATTTTGGTATGACAATCAATTAAATGTCGTTAAATGGGCGGATTGCTTGTCTAGTGAATATAGACTGGAGTGCGGCGTGAGGCAGGGGGGAAGTTCCTCGCCCACTCTTTTTAATGTATATATGGACAGCCTGATTGGCGAGCTCAGCAGCATGCATGCGGGGTGTTATATTGATGGGGTTGCTGTCAATAATATAAGCTACGCCGATGACATGGTGCTGCTGAGCCCATCAATAGGGGCCCTTCGCAACCTTCTGAAAGTTTGTGAGAGGTATGCTGAGAGACATGGTCTGGTGTACAATGCGACCAAGAGCGAGTGTATGTTTTTCGGCCTGGGTGATAAAACACCTCATGAAACTCCACCCATTTGCTTAAACGGGTCTCCTCTCACTAGAGTGAAAAAATTTAAGTATTTAGGGCATATTGTCACCGATGATTTGAAGGACAACGAGGACATTGAACGTGAACGCAGAGCGCTGGCTGTCCGGGGTAATATGTTGGTTCGCAGGTTTGCTCGTTGCTCAGCTAAGGTCAAGTTAGCATTATTCAAAGCTTATTGTCAATCTTTCTACACGAGCAGCTTGTGGGTTAACTATACTCAAAGGGCATACAGCGCTCTGCGGGTGCAATACAATAATGTCTTTAGAATGTTGTTGCGGTTGCCGCGGTTCTGTAGTGCATCCGCGATGTTTGCTGAAGCGCGTACTGATGACTTTTATGCAATTAGACGCAAACGTGTGTCGTCACTATTAGGCAGAGTACGCGGCAGCGGCAACGACATTCTGAAGATCATTTCTGATAAATATCAGTGTCCAATTCACTCGCTCTGGGTGAGCATCGTGGTTGGGACTGTAAAATAAATAAATAAATAATTGTGCTAATGTATTGTTTTGTGTTGTGTTGTTGTATTGTTGTAATGGTAATTAATTAATTGTAATTATAATTGTGTTTTTGTGATTGAATTTTTGTAACCTTACTAACATAGTATATAAGTACCAATTGTTACTAACCATTATGGATCTCTGTAATCTGACATTGAATAAATTAAATTAAATAATCAATTCTTTCATGGCCATCGACTTTGGTAAATATCGCAGTTGATGATAAGTTAGTGTTATACAAGCATTAATTCTGCTTGTGCCTATAAAAACAATATGGTATTGTGACGTATACGGAAAGAAATCTGTAAATTTCGAGATCGCGCGTGCCTTTATAGGCTCGAGATTGGCCATTGGAGATCTTCTTTTTTTATTATCATCAAATGACTCCTCCAGCTCTGGGCCATGCGGAAGGGAGTGTCATACTTCTTCTTCTGACTAAAAATCATCCATGTTCCTTTTTAGTCTTGTGTGCTTTTTTGTCCGGGGCCGCGGTATCTCTTTCGAACAACCCGAAGCCCGGGAGGCATCGGCCCTTGAGAGAAAAAAAAGAGTTGTTAGCACTATTGAACATCAATCGTGACATCTCTTTGAGGCGTGTGTGGAGCACGAACTATTCGAGATCTTGTTCAACTGTTCTTTATGGAATGCCACACTTCCACAGTAGGAGTCACGGAAGCTGGATTTGAGCCCAGTTGATGTAGTGTGTTTAGTCCTCTAATCAGGTCTAAAGAAACGGTCTAAACGAAGGAAAAAAGGGGAATATATTTGTATGGAGAATTGTAGGCCCTGTTCCCTCTAAGCATTACTAAGCGACCGAGCTCTGCTCGTGTTAAAATAGGTAAATCGTTTTTTTCCAGCGATGAGAGCTAGCTAGATTTGTTTTGTCACTTCCGTATACCGTAGGTATATTGCAAGTACCATAAAAATCGTAAAAACAGTTTCCTAGAAATTAAAGTTTTATTCAAATATTGGTAATTTAATAATATGAACCACGGAGTCAGAGCTCACGGAGGCTCGCCCACTATTATATGAGGCTTAAAAAAATATAACCGGCGAAAATGTGGGTAGCATGGGTACAGCTTTGCCTTACCCCTCGGGGATTACAAGCGTGATGTTATGTAAGTATGTATGAATGTGGGATGAGGGAGCGAATGAAAATCGGGCTTGGAGATAGCTTACTTTATTCTTCACTGTGGTTAATATAAAACATACAAAAAAATTGCACGGAGCACACCATTTCGTTCGTAGCCATAGAGCACAGACCATATATTCCAACGGCCCTAGAGTAAGTAAAAGTTTTCCGTAGCCATCACCGGATTGCGTTTGGAAACACAGTTTAGAAATGAAACGCATCTAGGACAACAATGTTTGGATATTTTTATGGCTCCTACATGAATGTATTCAATACGTGGTAAGCGTTTCACGTCACGTGTTGCATTCCACCCTTCCACCCTTTTTTTTGGTTAGTCGAAATTCGGAAATCATCAAATAATGACCTCTTCCACTCTGGGCGGAGCGAAAGGGAGTGTCAAACTTGTACTAAGTAAAAACCACCCATGTTCCTGCTTAGCCCTTTGTATTCCCGGGCCGCGGTATCTCTTTCAAACAACCCGCAGCCGCTGACATCTCTTTGAGGCGCGCGTGGAAAACGAACGCGCCGTCGACACAATTTGTCGTCATAAGACGGATGGACGGTGAGGTTCCATCCAACCCGTATATTGTATGTATGACTGCTTGCAGACTTGAGGCCAGCGTCCCAGTTTAAGGCAGGTCAAAAACGGATTATGCGTCACACTCGTATTACTCATATTAACTAAATTAGCCGTAATCCAAACTTATCTCCTATCGATCAAAATAAAGTTAGTCACAACCAAATCTCGATAACCGATAACTAGTATGATTCACACGTAGTAAATACGCATAATAACATATCAGTACTACGAATTCACATTTTCCTGCTCAAATCCTACCCACTATCCTGGATGGGAAATCATCAAAATGACTCTTCCTCTCAAAATGGTGAAGAAAAACATCGTGAGGAACCGGCATGTTCTAGAACCAAAAATTCGAAGACTTGTGGCATCCATCTACCAATCCGCACTGGGCCCGCGTGGTAGATTATAGCCCACTCCCTCTCAAATGTAGGAGGCCTGTGTCCCAGCTGTGGGAAATTTAATAGGCTGATGATGATGACTCTTCACGCTCTGGGTGGAGCAGAAGGGAGTGTCAGACTCTTGCGTTTGCGTTGCGTTTGAGGGCCACGGTGACTCTTTCGAACAAATTTCGCTACCCTCCTACCGCCCCCGTGTACTTTGCTGTCAACTATTTGAGGTGCGCGAGGCACACAACGCGCCGTCGACCTAGGTCTGGTTCAGGGGCCCTACTATGACGCCTTAAAACAGTCCTAACTTATTCTTAATCCAAATAATTTACCAAAGGTTGACTTGGTACTCTCACCTCGAGCACGTAACCAATAGAGTACGAAAATTAGGCTGGATGTTTAAAACTTTGAGACATGTGGTCCCGACAACATATGTTGCTAAACCAGGAGGCCCAAACAGGAATCTGTTAAATGTTTATACTGCCATTGCACAATCGGTTATAGTCTGTATACCTGTTTGGGGCGGGGCGGCAAAATCAAAATTTATAGATGTGGAACGAGGCCAAAGGGCTCTCATAAAAATAATGTATTTTAAAAGACGTAGATTTTCAACTAAAACTCTTTACGAGATTAGTGGCCTGCTTAGTGTCAGAAAGTTATATATCACTGCCACACTCCTAAAGAAACATAGGACACTTATTTTTGATAAAGATATAATAGCAAAAAGATGAAAAGATATTGAAAAAAAGAGTTGTTAGCACTATTGAACATCAATCGTGACATCTCTTTGAGGCGTGTGTGGAGCACGAACTCTTCGAGATCTTGTTCAACTGTTCTTTATGGAATGCCACACTTCCACAGTAGGAGTCACGGAAGCTGGATTTGAGCCCAGTTTATGTAGTGTTTAGTCCTCTAATCAGGTCTAAAGAAACGGTCTAAACGAAGGAAAAAAGGGGAATATATTTGTATGGAGAATTGTAGGCCCTGTTCCCTCTAAGCATTCCCCTGGCAGTGATATATAACTTTCTGACACTAAGCAGGCCACTAATCTCGTAAAGAGTTTTAGTTGAAAATCTACGTCTTTTAAAATACATTATTTTTATGAGAGCCCTTTGGCCTCGTTCCACATCTATAAATTTTGATTTTGCCGCCCCGCCCCAAACAGGTATACAGACTCTAACCGATTGTGCAATGGCAGTATAAACATTTAACAGATTCCTGTTTGGGCCTCCTGGTTTAGCAACATATATTGTCGGGACCACATGTCTCAAAGTTTTAAACATCCAGCCTAATTTTCGTACTCTATTGGTTACGTGCTCGAGGTGAGAGTACCAAGTCAACCTTTGGTAAATTATTTGGATTAAGAATAAGTTAGGACTGTTTTAAGGCGTCATAGTAGGGCCCCTGAACCAGACCTAGGTCGACGGCGCGTTGTGTGCCTCGCGCACCTCAAATAGTTGACAGCAAAGTACACGGGGGCGGTAGGAGGGTAGCGAAATTTGTTCGAAAGAGTCACCGTGGCCCTCAAACGCAACGCAAACGCAAGAGTCTGACACTCCCTTCTGCTCCACCCAGAGCGTGAAGAGTCATCATCATCAGCCTATTAAATTTCCCACAGCTGGGACACAGGCCTCCTACATTTGAGAGGGAGTGGGCTATAATCTACCACGCGGGCCAAGTACGGATTGGTAGATGGATGCCACAAGTCTTCGAATTTTTGGTTCTAGAACATGCCGGTTTCCTCACGATGTTTTCCTTCACCATTTTGAGAGGAAGAGTCATTTTGATGATTTCCCATCCAGGATAGTGGGTAGGATTTGAGCAGGAAAATGTGAATTCGTAGTACTGAGATGTTATTATGCGTATTTACTACGCGTGAATCATACTAGTTATCGGTTATCGAGATTTGGTTGTGACTAACTTTATTTTGATCGATAGGAGATAAGTTTGGATTACGGCTAATTTAGTTAATATGAGTAATACGAGTGTGACGCATAATCCGTTTTTGACCTGCCTTAAGAGCGTAGACGGGCTGCATTTTTCCATACAAATGTATTCCCCTATTCTCTTCCTGGATAATGCCTCTAGAGTAATCGTTTTTGTTTATAAAAATCCAGGTCTATTGAAGGCATGCCCCTGTCATTTTTTTTTTTCAAAAAATTTATTACAAAAATAAATATGACTTACCAAAAACCTAAAAAAGTACCCCGTTTTTACCTACGTAATCAGATGACTACCAAAGAAAATTGAAAAGTTTTTAAAATATAAACAAGTAATAGGGGCATAGATCTATTCTTCCTTTAAATTTTGATACCAAATGTAATTTAATTGGCTTAGGTTTCGAGGAGAAAACAGGAGAATACGAAACGTCGATCGGTCAAGATTTTTTATAGGTAAAATCGTTCTGAGCTGCAGTTGCCTCTATCGCACTCACATATTGATACCGCCCGGTTGCTAGAGCGCAGCGCGACGGCAATAGTTTCTTCAAATACCTATTTTTCAATTCCCGCGCAGCCCGTCTACGCTCTTAAACTGGGACGCTGGCCTCAAGTCTGCAAGCAGTCATACATACAATATACGGGTTGGATGGAACCTCACCGTCCATCCGTCTTATGACGACAAATTGTGTCGACGGCGCGTTCGTTTTCCACGCGCGCCTCAAAGAGATGTCAGCGGCTGCGGGTTGTTTGAAAGAGATACCGCGGCCCGGGAATACAAAGGGCTAAGCAGGAACATGGGTGGTTTTTACTTAGTACAAGTTTGACACTCCCTTTCGCTCCGCCCAGAGTGGAAGAGGTCATTATTTGATGATTTCCGACTAACCAAAAAAAAGGGTGGAATGAAACACGTGACGTGGAAACGCTTACCACGTATTGAATCCGTCCAGCCGTTCTTGAGTTATAAATGGAGTAACTAACACGACTTTCTTTTATTATATAGATAGTTATATAGATATATATAGATAGATGACAGATAGTTTACCGAAAAATAGTACACAAGTCACTAACACCAACATTACAGTACCTAACAAAAATATTACACTCAACTTAAGTAACTGTAGCAACGTTACTCTAAATATTTCTTAATTATACCTAAGTATTTTTGTTATAACTTAAAGATTTTTCTGTAATACTTAGCTATCATAATGTAGTAGATAAAACTTAAACTGAAATAAAAGTATCTTGTGATTGTAAATGCTTTTTTTTTTTTTTTGCATTTAGTCATTTCCTCGCTGAGGTGGGATGAAAAGTTACGTGTTGCACTCGAGTGCAAAGATTTTTCACCTCGTGCTCTTTTGATTCCCTCGCTAACGCTAGGGATTCTAATTTTGAATCACTCGCTCCGCTCGTGATTCAATTTTAGAATCCTTCGCTTCCTCGGTCATCAAAATTGAGCACGCGGTTAAAAAGCAACTTTGCACTCTTGTATAACAAAAGTATTTTATAAAATAACATCACCCGATGGAATTATCATAAGTAGAGTACAGATGGTAAGGGATTTAGGAGTTGAGTTTGACGGTAAATTAATGTTCTCAGATCACATAGATCTTATTAGCACAAAAGCTTATAAGAACCTGGGATTTGTTCTTAGGTCATGTCAGGTATTTAAAAATATTGGAGCTCTAAAATCTGTATATTTTGCTTATGTGCGCAGCGTTTTGGAATATGCGTGTCAAATATGGAACCCCCAATACATAATTTATAAGACCCAAATAGAAAGGATTCAAAAAAATTTTATCAACCATCTTAATTATCGCCTCCGTAAACCTCCGATGTCCTACGAAGATAGCTGTCGAACCTATGGTCTGCTAACACTGAAAGAAAGGCGTAAAGTGATGGACATGTGTTTGCTGTATGACATACTCAATGGACGCCTTGATTGTCCGGAGTTGGTCGCACAGATAACGTTTAACACTCCCCTACGGCGCACTCGTCATACACCGATGTTGCGTGTTCCTCAGCACTCCACTATAACTACGCCCAGAACTGTGTACTGACTCGCATTGCTCGAATTTATAACATGGAATTTTCCGAAATTGATTTGTTTAGTTGTAATAAACTTACCTTCAAAAAACGAATCATGAAGGCTATAAACGGAGGTAAATGACAGACAACCATTCTTCGTTTCTTCTTTTATCTTTTTTGTGCTAAATTAACCACCTATTCATTTTGTGTAATTTTGGATTGTATTGCATTTTTATTTTGTTTTTTTGTTAGTCCGTTCGCATGTCTTACATTATATCCAGTAATACAGGGTAACCTATAATTGGCCATAGAAACTGTAACAAGCATATTTTGTAATATATTTTATTGTATCGCTGTTGGTTACCTAAATAAATAAAATCTTTCGGAATTATCCTATTTGAATACTCTCATATTTAGATTCATGCTAACCAAAGTTCTAGTTAACTATCGCCTCAAAAAGTTTTGCATTAATTGGTAATACAAAGCTTTTCACGTAAACGTACCTTCTGGGTAGTTCATTACCGAATAGGGTTACCATTTCGAAATTTTAGAAGTCTTTCGAAGTGGCTGTAACTATATAATAGACATGTAAACACTGTCTCACAACCACAAAGTAGTCAGGTAGCTGTAACATATGACATCTATCAGTAATTTATGTGGCGGAAAGCTACAGGTGAAGCGATCCTGGACTGGGCCTTGTTGATGATGTGTGAGCCTTTGATATAGTTAGTTAATTGTGTTATCAACCTATCAGCTCTGCTACTAGTGAATAACTATACTAGTGTCATTTATAGAAAAGGCTGTAGGTGATCATCATCAGCCTATAATGTTCCCACTGCAGGGACTCGGACCTTCTCTCTAGAAGAGGGATGTGCTATAATCCGCCACGGGGGCCCAGTGCGGGTTGGTAAGGCCGTAGGTACATTCTAATTTTCAATCTTTTTTTTTACGACAATCATTTGTTTTAAAAAATAGCCTTAGTTTGTAAAGTCTAAAAGTATAAATTAATACTCCGGACAGGGCGGCAGCGATTAAAAAGCTGAGAAGGAAGCCTAACGCCCCAGTCACCGCAACAAAAGAAGACGCCCCGGACTCGAAGGGCGATTATCGACGGGATTTGTTAATATGAGTCTCTAACAATCGCGGCCTTGGAACGCAAGGGCATTTGGGGGTACACATTTATGGGTTGGAGTCAGTAAGAGTTTGACACTCCCTTCTGCTTCGCCCAGAGCGGGAGAGTTATTCGATGATTTTCGACGCTTAAAAATAAAGTGGAAAAACGCTTGTCATTGCAATACGGGCCCCGTTCGAACAAATACATAGTTGCCAACGCGACACATCTTCGGCGTCCGACAGTTTTACAATCTTTCGTGACCCTAAGATTGCATGAATTGGTAAAACTTATAATCTATTCACTAAGTTAACTGTACCTTGTAAGCCATTCGTATGTCCCGAATAAATAAATAATTTATCGCCATTTTGTAACTTAAATTGGCTGACACTGTTTTGAACGCTACCGTTATAACGCCATCTTGGATTTTGAATGCGTTCGGATAGACGTCAAAACGAATTTTAAATATATATTTTTTTGTTATTTGAATTTGAAATTTTGGAATATTCTTTTCATGGGGTGCTGTTTTATTCAAGAGTTTGCCTGAAGACAATGTTGTAAGAAGTAATCGCTAGGTATCTAGAAAATACCCGAAAGTTGTATGGGGATGCCAAACCGAAAAGTTGGGAACCTACAGCTTGTCCTTAAAACAGTATTATTTTAAATGGTGGAAAATGATGTTTGCTGTACTTACTACAGGGCATAGACAACTTGTGCTGATGTTTAAATTTAACTTGTAAGTATTCATCGTTTGTTTTGCGTTTTTAGCAGTGATTTAAATTTTAGTTCTTATCGCCAACCAACAAAAAAATCCTTATAACTAATGATAGTAATACAAAACAGAAACGTAAAAGCATCACATGGCAACATACTTACTAACTGTCCAAGGCAAGTTATTCAAAGAACGATCAAGCAAGAGATCAGCTATCTAGTTGACCATCCTCTCCACAAAATGCCTTTGAACAGGGGATTAAGGACTCTACACTAGTACTTTCAGGTTTGTCTATCTCCTTTGGAGAACCGTCTTCTATGAACAATTGAACAGCCACATAAAAATTAAGGGAAATTAAGAAAAAAAATTGCGGTGGCCCACAAAAAGGCTTAAAATACGAAATAGTATATTTCATTACGAGTGCGGAAAGCCTGTCATTGCAAAGAGTTCCGACAAATGTCTACCAGAGCCGAGGCGCAGCCGAAGGTGAGGGTTGACAGTCGGAACAAGTTGCAATGACGGTTCCGCACGTGTACTGAACAACTCTGACAGCTGTCAGCCGAGTGCGCACGTAATCGAACAAAGCTCCGTATATTTTATAAACTTATAGTAGATTGTACACCAAGTGCATAAAACGCATCATTTTGCGCGAGACGTTTATCCATCCGATGCGAGCTTGCGAGCGAGGATGGATATAAAGTAGAGAGTAAAATGGGTTTTATGGACGAGTTTTACACTCTACTTTTCACTTCGATTGCGAGGAAATGCAACAGCAACTTGTAAATATTGTAAAAATTATTATGGTTCCCGCCAATTAACTTTTTTTTTTTCAGTAGGAAACTTGACATAACACGACTTACTCATACTGCTCAGTTAAATAAAAACATTTTGAGCAAGCCTATTGCCATCAACCAATGTAATTAGGAGCAAGCCTATTGCCATCAACCAATGTATTTGGGACCAAGCCTATTGCCATCAACCAATGTAATTAGGAGCAAGCCTATTGCGAACAAATGATGTAATTAGGGACAAGCCTATTGCCATCAACCAATGTAATTAGAAGCAAGCCTATTGCCATCAACCAATGTAATTAGGAGCAAGCCTATATATTGCCATCAACTGATGTAATTGGGACCAAGCCTATTGCCATCAACCAATGTAATTAGAAGCAAGCCTATTGCCATCAACCAATGTAATTAGGAGCAAGCCTATTGCCATCAACTGATGTAATTGGGACCAAGCCTATTGCCATCAACCAATGTAATTAGGAGCAAGCCTATTGCCATCAACTGATGTAATTGGGACCAAGCCTATTGCCATCAACCAATGTAATTAGGAGCAAGCCTATTGCCATCAAATGATGTAATTAGGGACAAGCCTATTGCCATCAACCGATGTAATTAGGAAAAGCCTATTGCCATCAACCAATCTTATTAGGAGCAAGCCTATTGCCATCAACCGATGTAATTAGGAGCAAGCCTATTGCCATCCACTGATTTAGGTAATTGAGAGCAAGCCTATTGCTATCAATCAATGTAATTAAGAGTAAGCCTATTCCCATCAAATGATGTAATTAGGAGCAAGCCTATTGCCATCAACCAACCTAATTAAGAGCAAGCCTATTGCCATCAGGCGATTTAGGTAATTGGGGGAAGCCTATTCCCATCAACTTGCCTTGTATTCGTAGTGAAAAGCAGTAATCCCTTGTTCTTAGAATACTAACGAAACGAATTAAATTAAAGAGGTTATTCTATGAAGTTGAAGTTGTTCCTGTGGCTGTTGGGCCGATTACCTGTGCCGATTACCTTGGTCTTCGACGAAGATTTTACTTTATGCTCTAGAGCATAAAACGCGACTTTATGTCGCCTACGCACGACATAAAGACGCATTTTAGAGCGAGAGAAGTGAAAAAATTATTTCAAGTCAAGTTACTGCTTCAAAGTGCAAAAATAATAGTCATAGTACTTGTGTTAAGTGCATTCAACACCATAGCAACCACAATAAAACAATAACAGTGACAAAACAAAGTGAAATAACAACAACAAATCCTCAGTGACTAAAGTGACCTACATAGTAAACAACATTCGAACCCTGTTGAACTAAATTAATTACAGGAGTACACAAATATGTAATAACCAAACTACTGTGAAATCTACGCTAAAGACATCTTATGTTATAAAGTGATAAATACGTAAAACAAAACCGTTAGTGAAAAATTGTACACTCTAAAACTACATTTACCCACTTGCGAATTAAAAAGCATAAGAGAACCAGTAAGCGATCCATAATTTCAATCGAACACTTAACTGTCTCCGTGGCGCGGAGGCCTAAGGTGCTACCTGTCCTGACGATATACGCGCTGTGGGTTCGAATCTGTCATATGCGTGAATGTCTTTTTGTGATATCCAAATTTACCAGAAACATTTCTGCATTGAATAGACATGGATTACTCTACAGATAATAATATTACCATTCGCAGGCGTCAACGGTCAAATTCTTTGAACAGCAGTACTATGTTGTCAAATTCAATGTTTGAGACAACAATACGCAGTCTACCTGACACTTCAATTGAGAGCCAAAATATGAACGAAATGCAATGTAAAATAAACAAGCTAAATGAAGAATTACAAACTGCAAATCAGGAAATAGAAAATTTAAACTATGAAAACAGAACTTTAAAAAATGAATTGGATAAATGTAAGAAATTAATAGATGTTTATAAAAAGGTAGGGATATCAGAGAATTTATTACAACAAACACCGAACTCAAGAAGAAAGAGAACTACTTCAAAAACACGTAATACCAGTAACATGAGCACTCCTAAGTTGTCGTTTAAAAATTTAGTAGCACAAAACGCGCAAAAGATACAGCAAACAACTACTCTACCTCAACAAAAAGTAACAGCTGTATGTCAGGAAGAAACAGTCGGTCAACAAGCTCTGTATAATAATAATGTCAACACTGATCAGGACATGGTAAAGTTGCAGCATGTTATTACTCTACCGGAACAAATAAAAGCAACCGACTATGGGAAAGAAACTGGCGATCAACAGGACGTGTCCAATCACAACCTTAACACGAAATCAGCGGGAAATATATTTAATACAAAAGGGACGACATCATAGAAAAGGCGGAAAAACATTATAATTATTGCAGATCACCAAGGAAGAATGACACAAAGTATACTACAACGGCTGGTTGGAGAAGATTATAATGTTACGTGTATGTGGAAACAAGGTGCAAGACTACGCGATGTCTTAGACAGTTTCAAAAGTGAAATATCAACATTATCTACGGACGATTACATAATTATAGCTGGTGGAACAAACGATGTAAACCCGCGCAAATTCCAGTATGTCACTATGAGATGGTTTGAATCTGTTACAAATTCAAATGTGATTTTCTCTGAAATTCCATATAATAGGTATTTAAATGTAAAACAACTCAACTATGAACTGAAATTTATATGTAGCAAATTTAAAAATGTTCACTACCTAGACTTAGATTTTGAGAGACATTTACCAAAGGGCATACACTTCAGTCTCAGTTTATGCAGATCCTGGCTCAGAGAAATATTACATATTGATTATAAATTGAAATTTGCGAAATACAATCATACAAAAACGATGAAAACACTAAAAAATATGGTTGATGTTTCAACACAAACAAATAGTGATCATAGTATTAACACCCCCAGCAGTGGCAATTACGATCAAAAAGAAAACCAAAATATGGCACAGGGCAGCGATTCTAAAATTTCTTCACCTTCTACGTCATCAAATAATATTTTTTTTCGCCTATAACCAGATAAATATATTACATCAAAATATTAACGGTCTAATTAGTAAATCTGATGAGCTTTCTTTGTACCTAGACGAGTTGAGCAAAGATAATAAATGTATTGATGTTCTCTGTATTACAGAGCATAACATGCTAAATGAGGATATTCACTCATTAAAAGTTTCTAATTACTCATTGATTTCATCATATCATAGGCACAACAGAAATGGAGGTGCATGCATATTGATCCATAATAGTCAAAAGGCTAAAATATATGACATTAAGGATCATACTATCACAAATATTTTAGAATGTAGTGCCATTGACCTCATAGAACATAATATTATTATAATTAACGTGTATAGACCACCAAACAACCAATCCGACAAACTACTTAAATTCTTTTCTAAACTAAATGACATACTCAGCATGACTTGTTTAAAAAATAAGAGGGTTATTGTGTGTGGTGATTTTAATATAAATAGGGAAAATATAACTTTATTATCAAGCAACTAACAACTAACTTAAAAATAACATACATAAAATAAAAACAAACTAATAATAGGTGAAGTGACAGGTTAATGGAAAGGTTTATGACAAGACGTGGGGAAGAGCAGCACCATCTTCATAGATGTTTATCCGTTGCCATTTATGACGTGTGCCGCGAATGCACATACTACTTGCTCTGATGATGGCTGTTTGTATTCTCGCACGTAACCAGCCTGTAATTGTAGAAAGGGGCCTGCTCCAGCGGTCCGCTAGTGCTTCGGCAAGGTGTGCTATGAATGAAGTCATTTGTGGAGCAAAAACTCCGTCAACAGAAGTCACCAGGGGGGTGAAGGTGGCATGACGCGTCTCGCATGGACCGCAGTACTTCCTTTTCTTTTCTTCTTCGGCAGAGCGGAGGACAGCTGCTACTGGGCGTGATGCGTAGGAGGGAGCGTCGGTGTCAACGACACGGACATCAAATAACGCCTCCCTCTGGGCAATCCACACTCCGCGGCAGGCGAAGTCTCCACGCAGTCCTGAGTCGCCTTCAGAGATGACTGGCTCCTTCGTGACGTTGCCCCAGGTTTGCTGGCACAGTTCACAGAAAAGGTCTCTTATCTCGTTGTGTCTAATATAAATAGACTAAAAAGAGACAAGATGACAATAGAATTCGAACAATTACTAGCTAATTATAACCTTCAACTTATGATTAACGAACCTACACGAATGTGCAGTAAAACATGCATTGATAACTTTATTTGTAATAAAAGGGGTGCCAAGTGTGAAATACTAGAATTAGCACTTTCAGACCATACTGCTCAACTGCTGCGATATCCAGTTAAGGAAAGTTTTAATATAACTCATTGGTATACATTTAAACGAGATTATAGCTCTTCTAATACAGATAAATTCATTAAATGTATTCAAAACCTCTCCTTTAATGAAATTTACGCGGTAGAGACAGCAGATGATGCTTTTACCAAATTCCATGATTTATTCAAGCTATTTTATAACTTGTGTTTCCCTTTAATAAAGGTTAAAGTTCCTATACATAAACGGCCTCAATGGATGTCAAAGGGTATTCGAATTTGCTCCAAGCGTAAGCGTCAATTATTCTGGAAATACAGAAAATCACCAGACATAAAATTAATGGATTCATACAAACTGTATAATAGAAGATTAAAATCAATAATTAAATTAACGCAAAAATCTCAAAATGATTATATAATCTCAAAATGATTATATTTATATATAATTTACTACATAAAAACCGCACAAAATAAAGCCAAAGCTACATGGAAGATTATAAATAATTATCAACAAAATATTCTGACTGAACGAATTAACAAAATAAATGTAAATGGTACACTAATTACGAATCCGATAACAATAGCCAATGAATTTAACACTTTTTTATATACCTTTTTTATATATAGATCAAGTCCCCAATAACAACTCTAGTAATAATAATCCGCATTATAGAATCCCATATAATAATGCAAATTCGTTCTTTATGGCTCCGTGTACTCCAGAGAGCATTGCTCAAACAATAAAATCGTTAAAAAATACAAATAGTACTGGTTATGACGGAATAGCTACTAAAGTGCTTAAGGTCGTAGCGGATATATCGCCAGTTCTTTGTCATCTGTTTAATAAATGTATTGAAGAAGGGATATATCCATCAACATTAAAATTGTCAATTGTAATCCCGGTATTTAAAAAGCAAGATAAAGAAAATATGAGTTGTTACAGACCAATTTCCCTGATACAAATTTTGTCAAAAGTTTTTGAAAAAGTAATCTACAAAAATTTGTACAACTATATGGAAAAACATAATTTTCTCACGGAAGAACAAATGGGGTTTAGAAAAAACAAATCGATCAACAGCGCAATATACACCTTCCTTAAAACAGTGCTAAAAGGTATGGACAGCAAAAAAGAAGTCACAGCACTTTATATGGATATGACGAAGGCTTTTGATTGCGTCAACCATGAAATATTACTAGCTAAATTGGAAGCGTACATATCTATGTAACAGAGAACAACAAACTGAAGTAACTAGTATTTCACCTACCACCAAAATTGAAAAGAAGTACCTGTCAAAACCTATTAAAGTTTGCAAAGGCGTACCACAAGGAAGTATTTTAGGCCCTCTGCTGTTTATTATATACTAGCGGACGTCCCGCGGTTTCACCCGCGTAGATCCCGTTCCCGTGGGAATACAGGGATAAAAAGTAGCCTATGACACTCAGCAGTAATGTGGCTTTCTATTGGTGAAAGAATTTTTAAAATCGGTTCAGTAGATCCCGAGATTACCCCTTACAATTTAACAAATATACAAACACACAAACTTTACCTCTTTATAATATTAGTATAGAAGTATAGATATAAATGACCTTCCTAAATTCATAAAATGCCCCATGGTTTTATATGCAGACGACAGTACTGCCATATTTGTATCCGATGACCCTAAGACATCTGAAAATGAAATAAACTGTACTTTATCATCTATTATTAACTGGCTTAACTTGAACAATCTTAAAATTAACCTATCGAAGACATATGTAATGACATTCAAAAATAAGAATTCTAAATTAAGTAATTTAAATCTAAGTTATCAACACATTGACATAGAACAATTAAACACTACAAAATTTTTAGGACTACACATAGACTCAAATATGACATGGAAGACCCATATTGAACAAATATGTACAAAATTAAACCGATACTCCTATGCACTATATATGCTTCGTAAAGTCGTTAATCAAACTGCACTGTTATCTGCTTACCATGCTTATGTTGGTTCGGTACTAAGATATGGCATAATGTTTTGGGGAAATGCCGCTGAGAGAGAAACTGTATTTAGGGCCCAAAAGAAGTGTGTTCGGGCGATCTGTTCTTTGAAACCAACTGACACATGTAAACCATATTTTGTAAATTTAAAAATATTGACATTGCCATCACTATATGTATTTGAACTTGCACTAGACATTAGAATGAATTTAAATAATTATGAAACATTAAAGAGTTCCAGACTTGCCAGTACACTTCGTGCCATAAGCCATAGAACTGTTATGTTTGACAAGAGCCCATTCTGCATGGGTCCTAGAATATAATTATAATAAGTTGCCCAAAAATGTAAAGGAAGCAAAAACTTTTATTTCATTTAAACATAAATTAAAAATGTATTTGATTAATAAAGCCTACTATTCAATTCATGATTATTTAAATGATAAATGTAATTAATTAATGAATTTATAATGTTATGTATGTGTTGTATGACAATTGTTTATTATTATTGACATCCCATTTACTCGTGTTTTGTTTTAGATTTTTATATTGATGTATGATCCAATTTTGCACACCTGTTAGGGTAGGATATGATATGGTTTAAAGGTCTATTATTTGTATTTTTTCATCCATATGTGTACCCATATTTCATGCAATAAATAATTTGAACTATTTTTAATACAGTTGCGAAAAAATGAAGCAATTTAATAAAGAACATTTTTGGAAAATGGCGCCAACCGTAAAAGAATATAAGCAGAGATTTTTTTTTGTTTTCTTCACCCATTCTGGGTAGGCAAAGGGAACTATGCCCATACAGCCAAGTCTTTAGTAGATTTTTTTTTATTGACATGAAATGAAAATGAAATTTAATGAGATGAAATGGAATGAAACCTAACATAACTCATTGAATCAAATAATTAAATCTGATATTGAAACAAATTAGTAGCTTCTTTTTAGAAATATTTGCATGAATCATAAAATATTCTATGATTTTGTTTTAGTAATAACTTCGTGGTTGGTTTTTTTTTAATGGACATTATTTTGACAGTTGGGAAAGAGAACGCACGAGTTCGGAAAAGGTAAAGATAAAGCAGGACCACCTATCCCCATCAAAAGAGGAGTGCGGCAAGGCGACTCCCTATCACCTCGAATCTTCATAGCGGTACTGGAAACGGTTTTCGAAAAACTAAATTGGGATAAAACAGGTATATGCATAGAGGGGAAACATATTAGTCACCTACGGTTCGCGGACGACATTGTCCTCCTATCAGAAAACAGCACAGAGCTAGAGTCAATGTTACAAGCATTACAACAGGCAAGCAGAGAGATAGGACTCGAAATTAACCTGAGCAAAACAAAATTCATGACAAATGCCGCTCAAAACTCAGTATGTCTTGACAACACACCAGTCGACGTTGAGAACTATATCTATCTAGGCAAACAACCCTCTTTCCAAAAACTGAACAACGATGCAGAAGTAGATAGAAGAATAGCAACGACATGGAGAAAGTTTTGGAGCTTAAAAGAAATTTTAAAAAGCCAGATGTCAATGAAAATCAAGAGAAAAGTCATGGACTCATGTCTTTTGCCTTCATTGACCTACGCCTGTCAAACGTGGAAGTTCACAAAAAGAGTTAAAAAGAAAATCAGGTCCTGCCAGCGAAGCATGGAGAGAAGTGTCGCAAAAATCAGAAAATGTCAAAAAGTTCGGCACACTATCATCAGACAAAAAACAGGAGTGATAGATGCTCCCACCTACGCTATAAAGTTAAAATGGAGATGGGCAGGACACGTAGCGAGAATGAGCGACAAACGTTGGACAATTCGCATGACGTCATGGCCAGGTCCGACAGGCACTCGGAAAAGAGGAAGACCTGTAACTAGATGGACTGACGACATCACACGAGTAGCGGGGAAAAATTGGCTTACAGAAGCCAAAGACCGAGACCGCTGGGGTTCTCTGGAGGAGGCCTTCACCCTCATCACTTGAGGGGTTCACGCATGCACACTATTTAAAGTTTAAATCTATTTAGTTATTATTAATATCGACATTTAAATTTAATTTAAATTTATACATTATTTATTGTAAACAATCATTTTGAATTTTAATTTAATTAATATTTTCATTGCAATCATTAATTTTTAATTTTAATTAAAATTTAATTTGAGTTGTACATTTTTTATTAAAATCAATATTTTTTATTTTATTTTAAATGAAATGTAACTTATTTATATCTTGTTTATTGTAATCAATCTTCTCTCATTTTTATTGAAAGTTAATTTAATTTACAAGTTTTTTATTGACATGAATCGTTTGACATTTTTTAATTGAGATTGAAATTTAATTTATAAAATTCCTTACTGATTAATTTTTTGATTTTAATTTGATTCTCATTGAAATTTGCATAATTTTTTTAATGCCACTGATAAAGTAAAATGTAATAAAAATACCAACCTTATATGAAAAGAAAACAATAATGGAATTCTTGTATGTTGCAACTCTTTGTAAATCAAATAATTATGTACCTAATCTAAATTTCTAAATGTAAACACTCTTGAAAAATAATGTATTGTATCTATTTTTATTTTTTCAATACATGAAATAAAAGGCTTTTTTATTTTTTTTATTTTTATTTATTTTTAAAGATAAAGCTCGAGTATGTCCACACCCCGAACACTATACGTCCCTGCAATACGCCACTTTTTGAGCAACTGTATTAAAAAGTCATTATTAAGCTGAAAAGTTGTTGTAAGGCTAAGCTAAATTGGGAAAAGGCTGGGCATGATGATGAGGGTCCGGACTCGGAGACGCGGAGAGGAGAGGATAGGAGGTGTACGGTAATCGACCAATCACATCGGCTGAAATCAATATACAGTCTCTCTTCATTACCATCATCATAATTTCAACCGAAAGACGTCCACTGCTGGACGTAGGCCTCCCCCCTAAGTGTCGCCACATTGACCGGCCCCGTGGGTTAGCATCCAATGGATCCCTACAACCTTCACCAGGTCGGTCCACTGGGAGGCCTTCCAACGCAACGTCTTCCGGTTCGCGGTCGCCACTCTAGAACTTTTCAGCCCCATCGGCCATCCGTTCTGCGAGCAATGTGCCATGCCCATTGCCACTTAAATCTGGCAATTTTTCGGGCTACGTCGGTAACCTTGGATCTCATGCGGATGTCTTCATTTCTGATTCGATCACGCAAGGAAACTCCGAGCATAGCCCTCGCCATAGACATAGCATAGCATTGTAGTGTCTGTTATGGTTGGTCCAATCTGCTACATCTTATCTCCGCTCCATTAGTCTCATTGGTGGAATCTGCGCTTGAGTCATCATCGTCATCATCATCATCAGCCATAAGACATCCACTACCTACTGGACAAAGACCTCCCCCATAGAACGCCATAACGAACGGCAACTTGCCGTTTGCATCCACCGGTTGCCCGCGACTCTCACTATGTCGTCGGTCCACCTGGTGGAAGGCCTACCAACGCTGCGCCTTTCAATGATCGCCAATCGAGAACCTTTCTTCCTCATCGGTTGTCGGTTCTTCGAGCGATGTGGCCTGCCCATTGCAACTTCAACTTGCATATCCTGAGAGCTATGTCGGTGACCCTGGTTTTTCGGCGAATTTCCTCATACGGATTTTGTCGTACAAAGAAACTCCGAGCATAGCTCTCTCCATGGCTCGGCTTGAGTCGGTCGCACTTTATTACTTTTCCACCAACTAACTTATTATGAATTTAAGTTACTACAAGAAAACAGGAAGTCTGTCGCAGAAATATCAAAAAAACCTCACCTATAAAAAGTCCATTATATATCCACAAACATAATAATATTTTCAGATTATACGCGTATCCGAACGCAAAACAAATCTGGCATTCAATATGGATAACATACGTGCGTCACTGCCAACCGTAATGAATAGTATAATCCGTGTTTTTGAATTTAGAACGCGGACTCACTGACGTTTGTTCGCAGCCAATATTTTTGACCGTGAATTTATTAACTGTGTTTTCTTTTTGATTCGTGTTCTTTTTAACCGACTTCTAAAAAAAGAAGGAGGTTCTCAATTCGGATGTTTATATATATATTTTTTTTTTATGTTTGTTCGAGCTTAACTCCGTCACTTGCTAACTGATTTGAAAAAATCTTTTTTTATTGGAAAGGGTATACTTTCCAAATGGTCCCTTAATTTTTTCATCGAAATCGGACAAGCGGTTTTTGAAAAATCAACAAAACTCAAAAAAAAACTACATTGTCCACATTATGACCCATGAACATGTGAACTTACAGTTACATGTGAACAACTAAAAAGTGAAAAATAAAAACTTTAAACAAAAAATAAAACCGACTTCAAAAAAAAAACACAAAAAAGTGAAAAATAAACTTTACAAGAAAAATCAGTTTCTGAAGTCGGTGGCAAAAAAATGAAATCAAACAAACAAAAGTCACCGACTTCAGAAACTGATTTTTCTTGTAAAGTTTATTTTTCACTTTTTTGTGTTTTTTTTTTGAAGTCGGTTTTATTTTTTGTTAAAAAGTTTTTTTCTTTTTAGGGATGTATTGGGTCGAGTAATACTTTTAAAAATTTTGAGTCTTTATAGAACTTAGAATAAAAAAAAACAGACAATTAGTGACAGATTGATAACTTACATTTTTAGGTGAACATGGAGCTTTTATCATTGAAGAAGACATGTTGCGCCGACCCCAAATAAATTGGGATAAGGGCAGGAGAATGATGATGATGATGGAGCTTTTGGCACATTCGTTTAATTAAATAGACAAGGTGAAAGGGACATGGTTGAGCCGCACTTACCTTGGTTGGTTCATAGAGACTACCTACCACATACCGAGTTTCCTCCGCACCTCGGAAAGCACGTTAAGCCGTTGCTCCCGGTTCATGTCATTTGTACATCTTGGTATTATTATATTATATATATTATTATTTTATTATTATTATTATTATATTATCTTGGTATTTCATCTCAGGTATTCAGAGGCCCGTAATTTTAACAACCAATCTTGTCAAGGGGTGTCGTATGACTCAGTACTAACTGGGATGTCAGACTGGCAGTCGCTCCATGTCATCATCAGCCTATAATGTTCCCACTGCAGGGACTCAGGCCTCCTCTCTAGGAGAGGGATGGGCTATAATCCACCACGCGGGCCCAGTGCGGATTGGTAGATGTCACATGTCTCCGAATTTTTTGGTTTTAAGACATGCCGGTTTCCTCACGATGTTTTCCTTCACCGTTTTGAGAGCAATGGTGATGAAATAAATTACACAAAGCCACCACTGCTCGGCCGCGCAGTGGTGGCTCAGTGTTGGTCGCTCCATGCAAAATACTGGTATTCAGCTGCTACCCTCGACAGGAAGCCGATCCCAACATAGTTGGAAAAAGGCTAGGCAGATGATGTCAGCTCATTTATAATTATGTATATATCGAGTGTCAGTCTTCCAGGAATATTCCATAATGACACATCAGCTGTGGATCCTTGACGGATGACTCAGAAATATGCGTATGCTTCTCCACACCCTTGTTGCTCCACTCCCTACCACTCCCTACATCTCTTTGGACTTGTGGACGCAGGCGAGATTGCTGAGCGTGATGTCCTGGGTTCGATTCCAGAGTCAGGCAAAAAGTACGGTTACGGTGTGGATTTTTCTTTAGAAATACCTCGGAAAGCACGTTTTTTAAGCCGTTTGGTCCTGTGCCTGATCTCTCTCCGGTCGTGTCAGATTGCCGACCCGTCGGACTATGAGAGGAAAAGGAACAAAGAGTGCACTTGAGTTATGAGTACTGTAGGTAATATCTCCCGCGCTGATGTCTAATCTCCGCTAGGATTGGCCGCCGTGATCGAAAAGGGTCATGGGTCATGTGTATAAATAAAAATCATCCTCGACATTTCGTAAGTTATATTTATTGTCGTCAACCAGACACGACGTCCATATCTGACTATCAACTGAGAAAGAAGAAATAAGGAGAATTCCTGATGGAAAAACCCAAATACACTTGGATTGGGACCACTACACCAGTGACGCGACCGATTCTTCCAGAAAACCGTCATTCGAAATTCAAATAAATTTCCAGAAAACAATTTACATCTGAAAATCAGGACACACCGTCAACTAACCTAATTCTACCTATCCTGTTATACTAAAAACCGTTATGCTATGTAAATAAGTGAAAAATGAACAGGAAAACTGTAAAAACGAAATAAGAAATTCAAATTAAGAATCAAGAACTGTCAAAGGATATTTTTAACCGACTTCTAAAAAAGAAGGAGGTTCTCAATTCGGATGTTTGTATTTTTTTAATGTTTGTTCGGGCATAACTCCGTCACTTGCTAACCGATTTGAAAAATTCTTCTTTTGTTGGAAAGGTTATACTTCCCAAATGGTCCAATAATTTTTTTAATCGAACAAATCATCGAAATTGGACAAGCGGTTTTTGAAAAATCAACAAAACTCAAAAATAAAAACTACATTGTCCACATTAGGACCCATGAACATGTGAACCACTAAAAAGTGAAAAATAAAAACTTTTTAACAAAAAATAAAACCGACTTCAAAAAAAACACAAAAAAGTCAAAAATAAATCAGTTTTCTGAAGTCGGTGGCAAAAAAAAATGAAATCAAACAAACAAAAGTCACCGACTTCAGAAACTGATTTATTTTTGACTTTTTTGTGTTTTTTTTGAAGTCGGTTTTATTTTTTGTTAAAAAGTTTTAAATTAACAATGTGTTGCAGATATTAAGAGCGATCAGTCTTTGGGTTAAAAGACTAGTGATTTAGGAACATATTGTTGATTTCTGCTTACTAGACGTATTCCTCCAACTAGTTAGCTGGAGTCGGCTTTAATTTGGTTTTTAAATATTTCTCTGAAAATTCTTCCTAGGCTTCGTTCAGTGGTTCCAATTTCGCCAGCCTTCTTTTACATAAGTAATAATAATAATAATAAATTTAATAATAAATTTATTTCTTCTTTAAAATTAGATACATGTAGAACAGTTTTAAATGCAGTTAGAATTAAGTACAATACATAATTTATGAGCAACTGTGCCCGAGCTAGGCTGAGCCTGTATTTCAGGTCACAGTTCTCTTCCCAGTATTTTGAGCGGTATTAACACATTACATTTATTCGTTTTTTAAATACGAACATAATTAACTAATTTCAAAACAAGTTAGTTTGATGTGTGTTGTATACGTATAGTGAGGTGATTGTAATTGTTGTGGTGTGGGTGTGTATTGTATTGTGAGTGTTGTGTTGTGGGTAGATGTGTGTGTTGTGATGTGTGTAGTGTTTGTGTTGAGTTTTGATACAATTAATTTATTTTATCTTAATGTTTTTAGAAGATCCTCAGTGGTTTGGTAATCACATGTAAGCAGAAATTTTAATAATTTGTCTTTGCATTCCTGTTTGTTTAGTGTGTAGATGTTGAGTGTGGTATTAAGTTTGTTGTAAAGAAAAGGACCGCAAAAGCAGAAGAACTTATGTGTATACATGTGTTTAAATTGAGTGGATCGTGGCGCAACAGCATTGCGACGTCGTTTCAACACAATACTTCTGTTCAATGGTGTAAGAGTGTTTTGTTTGAGGATGGTAGACATAATGTAGTGCTGGCGGACGGTGGGTAATTTCCAGGACTCATATAGTAAATGTGTAGGGTAGTATATGGGTCGAAAGGAGCTAACTTTAAGGACTGCCCTTTGTGCTATTTCTAGTGGAAGAAGAGTGGTCTTCGCAGCTCCGCCCCAACATGTAATGCAATATGTTAGTACCGATTGGCATAGTGCCTTATAAACTTTTTTTATTATAGCAATGTCGGCCACATGTCGTAAATTTTTAAAGACATATATTAATTTTCTCACCCTAGACTGAAGCAATGCTATATGAGCATTGAAATTCAGAGATGAGTCCAAAACAACGCCCAAATATTTTACCTCAGATTTCCTGAGCAGAGAAGGACAATTACAGGTACTACAATTTGTTGTGTGAATAACAGCAGAATGTGATATCAGGGTTAGTCGAGTTGGAGGTTTATTAGGATTTCTGATGTAGAATGGCATGAACATAGTTTTATCTGTGTTTAGGGTGAGAATATTTTGCTTCAGCCAATCAGACACCCTGTCAAAGCCAGCTTGTGCCAGTGTGAAAGTTTTGTCCCACGTATCAGAAGAGAATAACAAAACCGTATCATCAGCATAAGATATTATTATGCCCTGGTCCAATTTTAAACCACAGAGGTCATTCAAATAGATTAGGAAAAGGGTGGGTCCTAGCACTGAACCTTGTGGGACACCAAAAGAGATAGAAAGATCTGTGCTAATGTAAGGGTCTATATTCAGGCATTGCTTACGACCACTTAGGTAATCCTGAAACAATTTGAGCTGCAAACCTCTTATTCCTAGACGTTCCAATTTAGCCAGTAGACGTGGGACAGACACCGTGTCAAACGCCTTGGCAAGGTCTATGAAGATGCCAAGTGCTTTATTGCCATCATCAAGATTCCTAACAACATAGTCAGTAAGTTTATGCACTGCATCCTCCGTTGACCTGCCAGAGCGGAAACCAAACTGTGAAGAGGAGATTAAATTATTGCTCTCGAGATAGCTTACGAGTCTGTTATTAATTATTTTTTCTAGTATCTTAGAGAGAGCCGGTAGTATGGCAATAGGCCTGTAGTTACAAACCTTGTCTTTATCACCAGACTTAAAGATAGGTACAACAATGGCTTTTTTAAGCACGTCCGGAAAAACACCTAGCCCAAGGCAGGCATTGAATATCTGACATAGAGGCTGAACAATTATGTCTTTAATGGCTTTAAGTAATCTGTTAGGTATTTTATCATGTCCGACTGCGCTTGACAGTTTTAGTCCATTAATTAGTGTCAGAACCTCATACTCATCTGTTTCTAACAATACAAACGAAGCATTATTAGTGTGATTTGAGACAGGAAAATCAGTTGGATTTTGAACTACTGTTGTGTTAAGAAGTTTATTGGCCAGTGAACTGCCAACATTGACAAAGTAATCATTTGCCTGGTTTATAGACGTTTGAGGACACTCACCGAGAAGGTTAGAGGAGCCTGATATTGTTTTATTTGTGTTGGTAATGGTTTTGATTACTTCCCAAAGCTTTTTATTGTTGTTACTATTTTTGTCCAATTCAGTTTTGTCATGTTCCCTCTTGAGTCTCTATAACAAATTATTGCAATGATTTCTATACCTAGTGTATGTTAGTTTTAGTGTTTCATCATCGGGTGATGTTTGTGATTTTTTATGGAGGCGTTCCCTATTTCCAATACACCTAAGCAATCCCGGTGTAATCCACGGTCTGATTATTCGTTTTTTACGTGCAATCTTGACAATTTCGGTATTTTCATTAATCGCGTCTTGTAAAGTCTTAATAAGTCTGTCCATAGCCTGGTTGGGATCATCAATAGCTCTAGTGAAGCCAAAGTCTATATTTTTCAGTTTTTCAGAAATAGCTGCGATGTTAAGCTTAGTCATATGAGATTGATGTTGTTTTTTATTTTGAACTTGATAAAGACAGAGTAGTACCGCGTTGTGATCTGTGACTGTGGAATTGATGACAAAAGTATGCGATTTAAATCTTGTTTTAAGCAGGACTTGATCTAGACAGGATTTGTTAGAGGTTGCAAACCTTTATGTTTAATATAAACTACATCTTGTCTACTGCTTGTTGTGTCCTAGCAACCGTTGTAACATTGGTCTGAAAAATATAGTTTTCTGTTGCACTACAAATAAGTATTTTACTCCTGCAATCGTATCCCATTCTCTAAAATGGTAGCAGAGCGTGAGAAAGCAGAACGCGTATGATATAATTAATTACTTTATCACGTAATAAATACGAAATCGCGAAAATGAGTAATCAATCCATCGCAATTGAAAAACTCTCCGGAGTAAATAATTACACCTCCTGGAAATTTCAAATGAAGATGTTGCTTATTCATGAAGACTTGTTTGATTGTGTCAACGAGGGCGATAAGAAAAATAAACCAGAATGCGAAGACAAGAAGAAACAAGAAAAAGCGCTGGCACGAATCTGCCTCAGTGTTCAGCCATCTGTTTACTCCGTTGTCAGGAATTGCAATACTGCGTTTGACGCCTGGAAGAATATACAGAATTCGTTCGAGGACAAAGGTCTGTGTAGAAGATTAGGTCTCCTCAGAATGCTATTTAGCTTAAAATTAGAGCAGTTTGAGAGTATGGAGGTGTATGTTACAAAAATTCTAGATACAGCCCAACAACTGCAAGACATAAATGCTTCTCTGGAAGACGAGTTCGTTGCTATAATAATGCTCAGTGGGCTCCCCAAGCAGTTTGACCCACTCATTATGACGTTAGAGCATAGTAGCCTTTCTCTCTCAAGTGAACTGGTGAAAACTAAACTACTCCAGGAGGCTCAGAGACGAGGTGATGCAGAAGGTACGGAACAGAATGCCCTAACGACTTCGACTTCGATTTCGAAGCGTCCCAAGTGCTTTCGATGCAAAAAATTAGGTCATTACGCTAGAGATTGCAGACAGAAAGCTACGCATAAGGATAAGCCATCTAGTTCCAGTTGTCAAGAGGATGAGAAGGTTAAGAAAACTCCTGGTAGGACGACTATGTTGTCAGCTCTGACGGTAAAGCTGGATCGAGATGTGTGGTACGTCGACAGTGGTGCAACTTGCCACATGACAAATAATAGAGACATTTTGCATGATTTTGTGTGTGATACGCCAAAAGAAATAAGCGTTGCGAACGGTGAAAAACTTTTTACAATGGGTCGTGGTAATGTGAAACTCTTTTTACAAAACCAATGGATAACTGTCAGTAATGTAGTTTTTATACCGAACTTGTCATGTAATCTGTTATCTGTCAGTATTTTGACACAAAAATGTTTTGAAGTAAAATTTATATCGATTTTTTGTAAAATTTACGAAAACGGAAAGGTAGTAGCTGTAGCAAAACAGGATGCATGCGGTCTTTATAAATTAGAAACCGGGGATGCGTCTGTAAGTTCCGTTTCGCGTGAACACAGTATGCCAGTAAGTGTCTCCTTGAGTCATTGAGGTCTAACGTACTAGAGAAGCTATTTCAAACAAAAAATGTGCGCGCACTTGATGACAGCGGGGCAGGCGGGGGGTGTCATGTTCTCATAGATTACTATCAATACGTGCAGATGCGACATAATGTTATTATTCTGCCTACTTGATATTGTACGTATGTACTTAGAAAATAAATAAAAATTTACTTAAACTGTAACAATAATTTTTATTTTATCTGTGATTGAATGTTGATGGCTGATTCAGTAAATGTTGATTCAAATTTGCAAATACTTCTTTCCTAATTAAATGCTTTACGGTGTTTACGGACATATAACTAAAATCACATTTCAGGACAAGACCACTTTGCCGTATTAAATTACGTAGGTACCTATGATAGATGTGTGAAGTGGAAGTTTAGTATAGTCAAACTATCAATGCAATCTTCACATTTTAACTTTTTTATTAATTGTCTTGATACATAAGCAAATATTATACAACCTACTATCAATTTTGACTCGCATGTAGAGGATTCGTGGCCAAGCATTGAATACGTCGATAGTGTCTGGTCTGAGCATTTTATTCTTTGACATTCACGTAAAAATGGCCGCCGCGATGACATATTGCAATGGAAAAAATATAATTAAATTATGTGTGTGTTTTAAAGATAATAGTTATATTTACTGGTGAAAAGTCACTCCTTGACTTTTACTTATATTTATTGAATTATTTCTACAGTATCTAAATGCACACGAAGGCATAATTTAGACAAGAAAACTTTACTCAAATATGTCATGTCGCAGCAACCGCTCGGCATAGACTAAATGAGGTTCAGTGCACGAACCGAAACGTGTGTTACAAAAAATCTAGTTGAGGCGTCTCCTCTAGTGCGTAGTACATTATACCTCAATGCCTTGAGTACCCAGATAGAGGTTCAATCTCAGGGTTTATGGCATCGTCGGCTTGGACATCTGAATAGTCGCAGCATGAACCTACTCAAAAGTGGTATGGCGACTGGTATCGACTATGATGTATCCACATACGAACAATGTATCGCTTGTATTGAAGGTAAGGTTACTAATTTACCTTTCCCTAAGAAATCTTTTTCACGTGCAAGTGAGGTGTTAGGACTGGTTCACACGGACGTGTGCGGCCCTATGCCAGTGAAATCTATAGGTGCTGCGAGATATTTGCTAACATTTATTGACGATTTTTCTAGGAAGACATTTTGTTATTCAATAGAATCGAAAGACAAAGTTTTTGAGTGTTTTTTGATTTTCAAAGCTCTTGTAGAGAACGAGACTAATAAAAAGATCAAAATCCTTAGAAGCGACAATGGTGGCGAGTACATCAATACGAGATTTAAGCAGTATTTAAGTCAGTGTGGAATCCGGCATCATACTACAGTTCCTCACTGTCCACAGCAAAATGCAGTTGCCGAACGCGCGAACCGAACGATTATGGAGGCGGTGCGCTGTATGCTTCTGGAAGCAGGTTTGGATCAACGGTTTTGGGCTGAGGCTGCGAACACTGCGGTGTACATTAAAAATCGCTCACCTACAAAGGCAGTTAGAGGTGCAACTCCAGAAGAAATTTACACTGGACGTAAGGTAAACTTAGATAACTTACGTGTGTTTGGTTGTTTAGCATATGCTGTACAAAATAATCGTAATAAACTGGATCGCAAATCTAAACCTTACATATTCGCGGGATATTGTGAGAACACAAAAGGATACAGGCTCTTGGATGTTGAGAGCTATAAGTTAACAATAGCGAGAAATGTTAAGTTCATTGAGAATCAATTCTTCAAGCATCTGAACTTCACTAAAGTAGAATCAGATGTGGTTATAGAACTTAAGACTCCTTGTGTATCCGAGAATAGAACAGAGTCAGAACAAACTTCTGTGACTACTGATGATGCTAATGATAGCGAAGCTTCGACCAGTAGCTTGGTCACAGATCATCACTTGGATGCTACTTATGTTCCAGATGTTTCATTTGAGACAGATGACTCGAGAGCAGAATACGTGGAAGCTGATGAGAACTCCTTCCTGTGTGGTTTTTTGACGGGGGAAGCGTGTGGCAGTGATGATCCAAGAACAGTTGAAGAAGCGTTGAATAGTCCTGAAGCCATGCAGTGGCGAGCTGCTATGAAAGACGAGTATCAGTCCTTTTTGGACAATAAGTGCTTTACCTTAACCGATTTGCCGAAAGGTGCAAAGCCAATAAAGACCAAATGGATATTTAAGAAGAAAAGAGGGCTTAACGGTGAACTATTACAATACAGAGCACGTCTAGTGGCAAAAGGATTTACACAAAAATATGGAGTGGATTATTTTGAAACTTTTTCACCTGTAGTGAGATACGAAACCATAACCATAGCTTTGGCTGTGGAGTACGACATGGAGATTGACCACATGGACGTAAAAACAGCCTTTCTAAACGGCGATTTAAAAGAAACCATTTTCATGGAAATACCAGAAGGTTTTGAAAAAGGTAGAGGCAATAATAAGGTGTATCGACTGCGCAAAGCTGTGTATGGTCTAAAACAAGCGCCTAAATCATGGAATGAAAAGATCAATCGTATTCTTGTCAACAAACTCAACTTTAAGAGATTGGTCTCTGAACCATGTGTGTACATACACCGAAATGGCGACAAGTTTTTGATTATCGCATTGTATGTTGATGATTTATTAATTTTTAGCAATTGTAATGCGGAAAAAACTAAAACTAAATCATTGCTGATGAAAGAATTCGTGATGAAAGATCTTGGTCCTGTAGAAAGAGTTCTAGGATTAAGAATCAGGAAAGAGAATGGCAAGATCACTCTAGATCAAAGTGCCTATATTAAAAAGATATTAGAGAAATACAAAATGCAAGACTGCAAATCTGTTGAAACTCCAATGCAGTGCCAAAAATTGAACAAAGCTGAAGAAAAGGATGACAGTTTGGAGTATCGAGAATTGATCGGATGTCTCATGTATGTAGCGGTCTGTTCGCGCCCTGATATATGTCACGCTGTAAGCGTATTAAGCCAATTCAATAACTGTTTTTCCGATGTCCACTGGAAAGCAGCTAAACGTGTGTTGCGTTATCTTAAAGGTACAGTAGATTACTGCATTACCTATAAGAAAACTGGTTTATCTGTGACGGGTTTTGCTGATGCAGACTGGGCTTCTAATGAAATTGATAGACGTTCTTATACGGGATATGTTTTCAAAATTGGGAATTCTATTACTTGTTGGGAAAGTAGGAAACAGCGTACCGTTGCGTTATCGAGTACTGAGGCGGAGTACATGTCGCTCTCCGATGCTTGTAAACAAGCACTGTTTATAAAAACTTTCCTGCACGAATGTATAGGTAGTAACATTGAAATAACTATTTTCAATGATAATCAGTCGGCCTTGAAATTGACTGAAAGTAGTATGTTTCATGGTAGGTCAAAACATATAGACATACGTCATCATTTCGTCCGGGAGGCGGTCAGCAATGGTGCAGTAAAAATAAATTACATGCCAACGTCCAAAATGACGGCGGATGTCTTAACGAAACCTTTGTCGGTAGAGAAACATAAGTATTTTGTTAACGAGTTAGGTTTGGCTACTAATGTGTGTTTACAAGATAAGTTTAAGGGGCGGTGTTAGAGGTTGCAAACCTTTATGTTTAATATAAACTACATCTTGTCTACTGCTTGTTGTGTCCTAGCAACCGTTGTAACATTGGTCTGAAAAATATAGTTTTCTGTTGCACTACAAATAAGTATTTTACTCCTGCAATCGTATCCCATTCTCTAATAGGATTTACCTTGCCTTGTGGGAAAAGTATGGGCTGGCAAGAATCCTTCAAAAGCCGTCGCGTTTAGGTATTCTGGTGCTTTGTTATCGTGCGATTGCGTGGTAATATCTATGTTTATGTCTCCAATTATAGCAGCAGATTTAATGTTTTTTAAGGTAGTCAAAACTGAGTTAAGGGATGATAAAAAGTAGTCAAGTTGTTGTATGATGGTGAGCGGTACATTGCAATTATAGCTGTGTCATTATTTATCGTTATTACTAAACAGTTGCTATCCAAAAATGGTGGTTCAGTTATATTTACATTAAGCGATTTTTTATAATAGATTGTGATTCCATCATTCTGGTTTTTATAATTTTGTGTTATGTGATACTTATAGCCAGGTAGGTTTGGTATAGTAAGATTGCACGATAGCCAGCACTCTGTTAATATGATAACATCACACTCCATTTTCAATCTATGCAATAGGACAACTAGTTCGTCAAAATTACGAGAAATACTTCGAATATTTTGGGTTAGTATTTTTATGTTTGTTTTACTGTGTGAGACAAAATGATGACAGTCTTCAGCATTGCAGACTCTGGAGTCTGATATGGTTAAGTCATCAATTTCTAAGTCGGTATTAGCCATTTGTAACAATAAAAAATAAAGTGGACATAGAAATTATTGGGCCGGAATAACAGTAAACGCATAAACATTGAGGTGTGATTATCGGCATGTTAACATTTGAGTCATTAAGCGAGCGCGTACCACTTCTGTATACATACAGATAGGTAGTGTACTGTTTAGGCGTGCATAAAATACTAAACGTTGAGTGGGAGTTCGTAAGTATAATTATATTGCTTAACTTCTTCTCTTTTCATTGTTATACTCGGAGTCGGAACTACTACATCTTGATAGCACGCTTTTATTTGCTTCACCCACATCTTTTTCTGAGACTTCAATCTTAGAAGTAAATTTTGACCCACTGGCGGTTTCCGATTGACCTGTTTGCACATAATATATACAACATTAGTTTTTGTTTATGCGAAACCTGAAATACGTGTCTAGTACTTTTATGTAAAGAATCCATGTACAAAATTTCAAAACTGTATCTTGAAAAATCACAAAGTTATAGGTATGTTAAGTTACGTGGTTGTCCGTTCAAAAATATGCTTACCAAGTCACCGCGGGGCGCGGCACGGCGGCGGCGGCGGGCGCGGGTGCCTCCGTCACAATATAAATATGGACAGTACGGAAACTGCCTACAAACGCTCGAAACCGCGCACTCACACAAACATGCGCATCGACAGGGCCAGCTAGCGAACACCGCAGTGCTCTCAGTTGTGCGTGCCGCGCCGAGACGAGTGGTTAGTTTACGTAAAAGTTTTTTTTGAAATATCCTCCAATCTTTTTTAAAATGCCGGGAATGTATACGGGTGCTTGAACTCGGCTTCATCAAAACCGGAGATATTGTATTTTATACTTCCTACTAATTTTGAAAGGTAAGAATGATTTTTGGGTATCGAATTATGAGCGTTCAAAGTTTCTGTAAAAAAAAAAAAAATTGAAGTATCTCAAAAACGGAGCGTCCTAGACAAAAAGGACCAACGTTTTGACCCCCCTCAGCAACCCCCGTGATATTTAAGTGAGAATCACATAACACCCAAAAAAAATATTTTTTTTTACACTGGTCCAACTTTACTTAATAATAACATTAAATGACATTTTATTAGTCTAAAACTGTGTAGTATGATATGAAGGAAAGTTCATTGTTAATAATAATTTAAAACAATATAATAATATATTCGTTCTTAATATTAGGTCTTTACCTATGAAATTGCCGATTTGTATGAGAATTTTAAAATATAAACATTTTGGTATTTTTTTATTTCAGCGAATCAAAGTACTGGCCCAAATGATCTATACAATTTTGCCATTTTGGTGGCAGTTTGTTTATCCCTTTACTGTAGAAGTCTGCCGGACGGGAGGCGATGAAGTCAGCGAAAGCGTTTTGTACTGCCTCTCGGGTGTCGAATTTTTTACCACTTAAAAAAATGTCTAAATTTTGAAAAAAGTAGAAATCTGTTGGGGCAAGGTCCGGTGAGTACGGTGGGTGACGGAGAGCTTCCAGCTGTAACTCTTGTAGCTTTGCGATGGTCTTTCGTGAAGTGTGAGCTCGCGAGAAGCAATGGGGAAGAACGATTGACTAGTCTTGGTTGTTGAATTGCGAGCTTGTCCATCATTGTTTGCAATTCTTTGCAATAGACATCTGCCGTCACTGTTGTGACATTCGGTAAGAAGCTGTGGTGTACAAGTCCGGCACTGGTCCACCAGACAGTCACCATCATCTTCCTATGAGTAATCTTTTTTGTAGCGCACTGGTTAGGTGATGTACCCGGGTCCACCCACTGAGACGAACAGGATCCACTTTTCATCGCAGGTAACAATTTGAAAAGAATTTTATCGTTTCTATGCCGATTCAGTAGTGCTATCCATGCTTCGACGCGTAAATCTCGCTGTTGGTCGCTTAGTTCGCGTGGCACGCACTTATCTAGCTTTTTTATCTTTCCAATTTGACGCAAGTGCCTCAATGTTGTTTTGACACTAACTCCAAGGCCTGCAGTAAGCTCAGCCTTAGATTGAGTTGGATCCGCTTCCACTATCGCCTTCAATTCGTCGTTGTCGACAATGTTAACCGGCCAACCGCGAGGCTCGTTCTTCGACTCAAAATTTCCAGATTGAAAACGATTGAACCATTAATGGACCGTGTTTATGCAAGCAGTGTTAAGTCCGTACACGTCGTTAATGTTTCGTGTTGTTTGCGTAGCGGTATTTCCACGTATGAACTGATATTCGAAAATTGTACAAATTTGTAGTTTATCCATGGCGCCAAAAAGTACCAAAAAGTCACAAAAACAAAAAACTATCAAAAAACAAATGACTAAATTTGAAATTAAATTAACACGTCTTTCGAATAAAATTTACTTGAATTTCGAATTACGCGCCAATCCACAGATAATTAAATCTGAAAATGCCGGTTGTAGAATCTGCAATTACATAGGTAAAGACCTATTATTATGTTAATTATTTATAGCAGAATTGCACATCACTAGTTGTAGTAAGCTAGTTATTTCAATTCGATTCATTGATCACAACAGAATAAAAATATTTAAGAAAAAAAAACAATATCATCAACATTAAAAGGGACAACCCTATGGCTTCAATGGAGCGTACCTAGGTAGTTATCGCATCAACTAGGCTTAGTTTCGGTACTGTGTACTGTCCATATTTATACTGTGCCTCCGTGCCGGCCGGCCCCCGTCCGCGCTTCCACAGTCGCTAGGTGTCCAATTCGTATCCTTTTTTAAATAATTTTAGGACAAAATATAACATGGTATAAAAATTATTGGAATCGATTCAGTTACTGATTCTGAACAAACTATATTCAGGTTTCGCATATACTAAAAATAATGTTGTATATATATTTTACTTTTTATTTTTTATTATAAATGGGCTAAATGGGCTTGCTCTTGACTTCAATCTTGCCCTAAGGGCAGAGATGATGTCGACGATGGAACGAGCTTACCCAGTAGAAGCCTGTTTACTCGCGACTTAAACAGATTAGGGTTATATGAACTCGGAAAAACCGACGCAGGCAGGGAATTCCACCCCACCATCCACTCCTTGGCTGTGCGCATAATAAAGGACCCAGCAAAGCGCTTCGTTCGAATGTGTGGAATGTCGACTAGGTATCGGTGATACCCTGCAGTACGTCTAGTCTCCCGATGGAAGAAGGGAGATGGTGGGATCAGCTCGTGGAGCTCTTGCGCACACTCGCCGAAGTACAGTCTGTAGAAGACCGACAGACATGCGACTTTGCGACGGTGGGCCAGGCTATGTAGCTTGATAACCAGCCTATCGCTTATATTTAGATGACGATGCATGGTTAGTTTAAGTGATGTGACTCTAAATCCAATATGGCGGACTCCCAAAGATGGCGGACTCCCGAAGTACCTAATGGACTAGTTATTTTTTATTATGCATGACCTCCATGGCATACGGTTAAGAGCTTATACTACCTCAAACGCGAGTTTTATAATGCGTAAAAGTATGATTAAGTATGATTCACTGCAGTAATCAAAATCAGAAAAATATATGATATTCTTCAGGATATATGCTAGTGACATAGTGTTGTGAAAAACTAAAACATAATACAACTAACTTTGCTCCATAGAAAAAAAATCGCGAAGATACCTCTAAAAATTTCTTTTAACGAGTAAAAACCATACTAAATAAAATACATGTCATCGTTCTGATTTTTTGCCAAATAACTCTACAAGCAACATACTAAAATCATAGTGTTTTACATTTTTAGTCCAATCAATAGATTTTTTTGTAAATCGCAAAATACCACTAATTTCGCACTATTCGGCCGCAGCGAAAGATGTAACAACCGCTTTGTAGTGCAAGCTGATTAGAACTTTATTCTTACAGTATTTCAAGCGAAGTTTGAACCACCTCAAATAGGGTTGCTAATCTGAGGTAGCATACGCTCTTAAAGGTTTTGCTGCAAAGACTACGAGAAATATAATTACGTCACTCTAAAGCGTATTGTTTAGTTTTTTTTTTATTATTAACTATAATATTTTTGTATTGCGGGCTCCGCTGGATGGAGACGCACGGGGCCGGTCAATGTGGTGACACATGGGAAAGGCTTATTTACAGCATACGAGCTTATTGTAAGCTTTTTTGGTTGCCAGCTTTGCTTTAGCTTGTCTTTCGGTTGATAATGATGCTAAAGACTGTCTCATTGGACTTGTGATAGCCATCCATACTTTTCAATTACCTACTCGTCATCTCAGCAGCCACCTCCTTTCTAGCCATGTCATAGCTTTCTTCGAAATGCCTGCGACATACACGCATCTTTTAAACATAGGTCTTTCTATTTTTTTTTTCTATTTTGTTAGATTGACGTAGATGTTAAATTTTATGCGATTTTGTCCTTGGATCTGAATGTGACATCTTATATTGTGATATTCTGCTTGAAAACAAGGTCTAGGTTTAAATTTATAAATATCGTTTTTTCTAGTTTTTTGTCAAAGGAAAAATCTCTCAGTTCATAACTTCCATGAGTGACTATTTTAATGATAAAGGCATTCAAGGAAGTTATATGAACTGAGAGGGTTGTATTGGTGATTTTAATCATTATTAATCAGTAAATTCACATTTGTAACGGTCACGTATTCTATTCTATTTACCTACATACAACCTGACACTAATCAATAAACTGCAAAAAACGTAAAGAAAATCGAATTTCGCGGGTTACTCTGAAGCATTCGATCAGAGACTCATACCATCAGGATGCTACATTCCATCGGTCTTTCGCAAACGTTATAAAAAATTTAAATATGTTTAAAAAAGAACTACAATTTGGTGTCGGTTTTTGGTGCCATTTGTTACACATTTTTTTTTCTAAACCCATATAATTATGTCTGGCATGATCCAATCTAGACCTCTTCACTCGAGAACACTTACTACTGAACCGAGTTTGATGTAATTTTTATGGGACTAACCGAAAAGATCAAACAATTAAAAAAAAGTTTTTTTCAAATCGTTTCATTAATGAGATAAGGTGAGGTACCAAACATTAAAATAAATACAAACGAATTGAGAATCTCCTCCTTTTTTCGTAGTCAGTTTAAAATCTCCAAAATAAAAGCATTATGTAAACACTAAGATAAACCCATACACAATGTATTATGTGCATAGATATTCTAGCTCAAAACGTGATCAACACGCCACGTTTTTATAAATAAAATAATGTTTTTAACCATTTAATTTTTTGCAAGTATCATTGGCTATATTAGAAAACTGGCTTTGGCCAGCGGCTTCGCCCGCTACAACTCGAAAATTATCCCCAGGAAGATAAAATCGGCATGAAAACTATCAAATGTGTTAATCCAGGTTATAAACTATCTGTGTACCAAATTTTATCCAAATCCATTCAGAAGTTTTTGCGTGAAGAAGTAACAAACATACACACTCACACTCAAATTTTCGCCTTTTTAACCGACTTCTAAAAAAAGAAGGAGGTTCTCAATTCGGATGTTTGTTTGATTTTTATGTTTGTTCGGGCATAACTGCGTCGCTTGCTAACCGATTTGAAAAATTCTTTTTTTGTTGGAAAGGGTATAATTATGTACTTCCCAAATGGTCCCATATTTTTTTTATCGAAATCGGACAAGCGGTTTTTCAAAAATCAACAAAACTCAAAAAAAGCTACATTGTCCACATTATGACCCATGAACATGTGAACTTACATGTGAACCACTAAAAAGTGAAAAATAAAAACTTTATAACAAAAAATAAAACCGACTTAAAAAAACACTCAAAAAAGTGAAAAATAAACTTTAGAAGAATAATCAGTTTCTGAAGTCGGTGGCAAAAAAATGAAATCAAAGAAACAAAAGTCACCGACTTCAGAAACTGATTTTTCTTCTCAAGTTTATTTTTCACTTTTTTGTTTTTTTTTTAAGTCGGTTTTATTTTTTGTTAAAAAGTTTTTATTAGTGTGATCGTCGAACAAAACAGACAGATGTGTTGCTGGGGATTTTGTTCCGGCACTTCTTGTTCCCGGTTCTTTTGAGTCCCAGGTTTTTAAGGGACAATTTTGAACTTAAAAAAAAATTGCAAAAAAAACTAAAAAACCCGACTGAAAAAACTGAAAAGCAAAAAAACAAGCACATTTTAAATTAAACAAAACTTGGAAGCAGGCGGGGTCCATTCTATTTTATTTTTTTCTTTTCATAATTTAATATTCAAATGAACCCCGCCTGCTTGCAAGTTTTGTTTAATTTAAAATGTGCTTGTTTTTTTGCTTTTCAGTTTTTTCAGTCGGGTTTTTTAGTTTTTTAACTACTTTTTTTATTTCCAACTTTTTCGTTCTTTTGTTTGATCTTTCGTTGGTCGCGTAAAACCGCAGATGATTTATTTAACTTTTGTGCTTGTCTATAGGATTTCTCACTTTGAATTTCTTTTAAACATATAAGTGTTATATATTTTTGTAATCTCCTCTTAAAACCCTTTATTCTGATACCCTACTCGATGGTATCGAAAAAAAATTTTTGAAGTGAAAACTTCTTTAGCGGCGCTGAGCACTTTTTTTTGTATGGGTAAAATTGTTAGTAGTAAGTTAATATTGAAGTTTTCACTTCTGCCGGCACTCCCGGAGTGCTACCTTTTTTTTTTTGATCTCCGCGATTTGGCCCCCAAAATCCACAACTTTTCTTTGTTTTTTAATTTTAATGTAGCCTATAACACTCGCGCCATCAAGACGAATCTATCGACATATATTTCATTCAAATCGGTTCACCCGTTTATGAGTTATGAGGAGAACATACATACACGTCAAACACATAACCCTCCTTTTGGGCTTCGCCGCAGTCGGGTAAAAAAGCCGGCTTCCAAAGAAGTAACTTTACTTTCGGAAGTCGGTTTAACTTTGTTAGTTTCATTGTCTTTTAGCCACCGATTTTTTTTTATTTTATGTTCTATAAATGAGTTTTTCTTAAAGAGGCAGAAGCCACAGAAAGCCACTTGCTACGATCTCATACTCCTTTTGCCTTGTCTACATTCAAACATCTGGTCATACACGCACGCCATAGCTTGTGATTTGAAGGTCCCCAAGGTTGTTACTATGGGGAAACGGAGAAGATAACCCATATTTTCCAAATTATGCAAAAAAAACGACGCAATTCAAAAACGTTCCATTTGACATTTCAATAAAAGAAAAAAAACCCAAGCTTTTGCTATAGCAACAAAAATCGAATAGCAATTCCAAATTCAAATAAATAATGAATAAAGTATTAAAACAGTCGGGTAAAAAAACTGTCGAAAAAACCTGGAACACTACAGCTTCCTTAAAAAAAAGGTTGCATAAACATTTTTTTTCGGGAACTTTTGGCGCGTTCCGTCTTTTGGAAGGTCGGCTAGCGTTAGCATATTCATCGATTTTGGAACATGGTTTCCGCGTAAATATTGCGATTTTTGGAGATCCTCTTGTAACTGAAGATGAACTGCGGCGTCATTCAGGCTGGCTATCAAATCACGATAATTATGCGTACTAAGGTGCTAGTCAGGGCCTGGTGAGTTGTCACCGTAACACCTATCTAAGAACATGCACCAATCAAACCCGAACCCATAACTGAAAACTGCATCAAAATCAGACTAGTAGTTTTGGAGAAAAATGGCAACATGTACAATGCGATCAAATTATCTTGGCAGGTCCGAACTTCGTGCAGGTCATTTTGTTACAACTAATATAAAAAAGTGTTATGATATTTATTTTATTTGTATTTCTCACTGTTTATAATTTCTGATCGTTTAAGTATTGGTTTATCTGGCAATAACAGTTTTCTTCACAAGTTTACATGCGTAAAAGTTCGCAGAGCCTATGTTCAGACCTGCCAAGATAATTTGATCGCACTGTATTTGCACAAACACACAAACAAACAAACAAACAACCTCTCACCCCAAACGCACATATACCGTCTCCGTTCCGTCGTGGGTAATAAAAGGGTGTAAAAGTACCTTTAACGAAGGCGAAGGTAACTAATTGTTCTCTCCGTCATTGCCGTAATTTTTTTGTTCGCATTTTTTATAAGTTTTTTTTTGTTAATATCAGTTTTTAAGATAATAATTTTACTTTAATTGCCTCCATGACCCGTTTACTATTCAAAGCTTTGACTTTTACTGTAAAACGTGATTTTTTACCCAAAAAAAGACAAAGCGCTCCTCCCGTCCTGGGCAGAGCGGAAGGGTGTGTCAGACTTCTACTGTCTACAACCCACCCATGTTCCTTCTTAGTCTTTTGCATCCGAGGCCGCGGTATCTCTTTCGAACAACCCTCAGCCCACAATAGTGCACCCTCATTTCGCCTGTTATGTTTCAGACTCATGTAATAAATAAAAAAAAAAATATTATCAACCAGGCACCAATCGAGACTCCGTGGCTGCTTCTGAGAAATTCCTGATGGAAAAATTCAAAAACTAGTTAACATATGCCATACAGAACCCAATCCTTAAAAATCAAAATGGTCCACCAAATTATTCGGAGACTTTTTTCCCGAATTTGGCTGAACGGAATAAATTGGGTCAACGATATGGCTGCCAAAAAAAAGTATATCATTTTGTACGTCCGGTAACATAAGATAATATTGCGTCTTGGTTTTGGTCACACAATAATATTTTGCTCCAAAATCGTGTTTATCAATTTGTCTGGCTGACAAAAAAAGTAGACGCGCAGTTTGTCAACATCTGCCTAGCCTTTTCCTCATTGGGGTCGGCTTCCAGTCTAACCGGATGAGCTGAATACCAGTATTTTACGTGGAGCGACTGCCTATCTGACCTCCATAACCCAAATAGTAGGTACTGGGTAATATGATACCCCTTAATTATCATCATCATCATTTCAGCCAAAAGACGTCCACTACTGGACATAGGCCTCCCCTAAGTGCCACCTTGACCGGTCCCGTGCGTCTCGCATCCAGCGGATCCCCGAAACCTTCACCAGATCCACCTAGAGTCCACCTAGTGGGAGAACTTCCAACGCAACGTCTTCCGGTTCGCGGTCACCATTCCAGAACTTTCCGGCCCCATCGGCCATCCGTTCTGCGAGCAATGTGCCCTGCCCATTGCCACTTAAGTCTGGCAATTCTTCGGGCGACGTCGGTAATCTTGGTTCTCATGCGGGTGTCCTCATTTCTGACTCGATCACGCAAGGAAACTCCGAGCATAGCCCTCTCCATTGCCCTTTGAGTGACTTTAATCCTTCTGATGAGTCCCATTGGGAGCGACCACGTTACGGTCCCGTATGTAATCACTGGAAATACACACTTCCCTCTCAAAGAGAGGAAGCCTGTGTCCCAGCAGTGGGAACATTAATAGGCTGTTGATGATGATGACACACTGGTCATAGACTGCGGTAAGTTTGAAGAGAAGATCATACTACCACAAATTGTGGTAACTGTAAGCCGTTGGAACCGACTATTTATATTGTGGACCACAATATAAATAGTCGGTTCCAACGGCTTACAGTACTTTCCGAGGCACATAGGAAACTCAGCATGTAATTAGTGGTCACCCATCTAGGCTAGGTACAGCAGCGTAACCTGAAGGTTGACCCGAGTGCAATGGTAATCATTACGCGGCGGCGACCTCTCGCGTCCGGCCCTGGTGCAAGCCATGGTCCGGGGCGAGGAGGAATGGGACGCCGTCGCCTCCTTCTGCGAAGCAGTAATGCTAGCGAAGGAGGTGGCGGAACGAGAGAGGGAGAGAACCTCTCAACGTCCCAGCCGCCGCGGAAGGCGCGGAAGGCGCTCCCGCGTCGGGGGCCACGTGATGGCTTCCGGCCACCGTAGACGCGGGCCTGTGGACGGTGAGTAATGGGCTAGCTCGCCGTCCGGCCGTCGTCATGACGGCAACAGACCGTGTCGGCGGCGCGTTCGTGTTCCACGCGCGCCTCAATGAGATGTCAGCAAGGAGGGGCCCGCAAGGGCTGACGCCCGTCGGGGCCGCGGATTTTTGTACTAGATGACGTGGCCTCGGCGCAAGGGCAAAGAAGGAACATGGGTTCGGTTTTTAGTCAGTAGAAGTCTGACACTCCCCTTCGCTCTGCCCAAGAGCGGTCATTTGATGATTTTCCACCCACCAAAAAAAAAAAAAAAAGTGGTAATCATTATTAAGCCACGAGTTTGACCTCACAACCGTTATATCTGATACAAACTCCTCAATATATTCATGAAATTCTTACAAAACCCCATAAATAACTAAACACCATGCTCTTCACAACTGAACATCCATTGCATCACCAACTGACCCTTGGTTGATACTCACGGAGACATCAAGCTACACACATCAGCATAACATGACCTCGCTTTGTAAATATTTCTGATAAAATTACAGATCAGGTTATGCTGGTTTTGCGTAGCTTGGTTAATCCTCTTGCGATACACCAGCATAACATGACCTCGCTTTGTATAGGTTTCTCGTACAGTGAAAGATCAGGTTATATTGGTTTTAGAGTAGCTTGGTTAATCTTGCGATACACCAGCATAGCAAGACCTCACTTTGTGTAGGTTTCTCTTACGATGGGAGATCAGGTTATATTGGTTTTGCATAGCTAGTTAGATCCTCTTGCGCTTTGTTGCACAACCCGAACATTAACTTACACAATAATAATATATATTTATTCTATGCCACGTGTCCTGGCCTATTTCTCTTATTTATAGATTAGTAGAGTAGGTAAGTAGGTTGGAAAACAGTTAAAGGTTATGGGTATTTTAACTTTCTAAGGGGTTTGAACTTTTTTGTATGGGAGCTGGCATATCGACCCACCGCCATTTTGATTTTTTTTTTCGAAATCGCGGCCCACGATGAAAGTGGTAGTATGGATAGAGGACATATAGACGAACAAAAAATGTCCAGGAACACGGTACCCAAAGTGTCACGTTATCGAGATATTTGAAGGTAAAGATGGACATTTGAGTACAACGACAATCACTCGTTGTACTCATTTGTCGATCTTTAACTTCACTTTTCGGCCTAGACTTACGAGCAAACCGGCATGTCCTAGAGCCAAAAATTCGAAGACATGTTGACATCTACCAACCCGCACTAGGTCCGCGTGCTGGATTAGCCCATCCCTCTCCTAGAGAGGAGGCCTGAGTCCCTGCAGTGGGAACATTATAGGCTGATGATGCTAATCAAAGTACTGCAACAGTCCTTTGTTTCAAAAATAGGCCAGTCTCTGAAACAAAGGAGAAAAACAAGTGTTTACTGACGGTCTATTGACCTATTATCTGAATCGTCTAGAAAATCGGTTTCAATGACAACATTTCATCACTCACCGTCGTTCCATTCATCATTTGAAGATCCTGCATCCTTTTCTGGCTGCTTAAACTCCGTATCTCCATCCCTCTCTTACGCAGGAGTTAGGAAATTGGTCCGAATTTAGAAATGCGACTTTTCCGAATGTATAATGTATTGAGATTTCTTTTAGACGTAAACACTTTTTGGAAATAGCGAGGTAGACTCAGTTTTGGGTAAAAATAAGGAAACCTGGTCTGGGATTGGATGTGACGACATTTGGGCTTGTTTTTTGGAGTTTCGGAGAATTTAGGTAAATTTAATCAATCTGCGTTGGTATCTAGTCTTTCCCCAAATATACAGGTTGGTCGCTGTAGAAATAATCTGGCCAAATGGGGTGTTATCGATCCGTCCCAAACAAATTGCCAGTGTGGAGGATATGCGCCCCCTCGTATTCTACCCATCCTGCATAACTAATAGAACCATGTCAGAGTTCCTTGAGGCGGTTAAGAAACTCTGACACTAAGGTGTGTGGGATTGTTAGACCTATAATTGTTAGGCCCACACGATAATTTAATAAGAAGAATAGAACCTTTCAAAATTTACTCTAAGTTTTGGGGTGTGTAGGGTGTGTAGGTAGGTGGGGCTACACATCTACTGGTTGAAAACAATTTGTGTTCATCGAGACGTAAAGAGAAGATTTAGAGGAATGTTAAAAAAACAACCGACTTCAAAAACACCAAAAATTGAAAAATAAACTTCACTAGAAAAATCAGCTTCCGAAGTCGGTGACATTTGTTTGTTTGGATTAATTTTTTTGTTTGCCACCGACTTCGGAAGCTGATTTTTCTAGTGAAGTTTATTATTCACTTTTTGGTGTTTTTGAAGTCGGTTGTTTTTTTTGCAAAAAAGTTTTTTATTTTTTCATTTTTAGTTTTAATATCCTATAGAAATATTTACTAGGTATACATTTAACATTCGACTAAGAAACCTAACATTCGATAAAAAAAACACGTAATACGTGCCTATGAAATTTGAGGGTTGCCCTCGAGTTCTCTGGGATTCCATCACCAGGTCCTGGTTTCCATAGCATAGTACGACTCTTAAAATATCTACTTCACAATAAAAAAATAATCATCAAAATTGGTTCTTAAACGACGAAGTTATTCGCGAACACACATTAACGAAAATTTTTCATAAATTAAGAAAAATCTTCATAAAATGGTACTGGGCCAAACTATCTAAAGCTTTTATGGGACCAAATGGCAACTATTCCGCATCAAACAAAAAAAAATCACGTAAATCGGATCATTAATCTCGGCGTAATCGGTGTACATACATAGAAAAAAAAAAAACGTACCAATCGAATTGAGAACCTCCTCCTTTTGGGAAGTCGGTTAAAAAAAGGTGGAATTTAGTAATATTCAATATCATTACGGACTATCTTTCTATACCTAAATAATTTGAATAAATAAAAGTTTTGATCGTATCTTTATTTGTTGGGGTCTCTTTCCAGTCTATTGGGATGCAGCCTATCTGACCTCCACAAATCACTTAAAACTAGGGCTAATTAATATTCCCCTTGACAAGACTGTCAAGTTACGAAGGGAATTAGATAGGTAAGTAATGAATGGTCACCTATCCACGGACCAACCCCAACAAGAACTGCTTAAACTCAAAGATCAACACGGCAGGTATAAAACCGTATTAGACCGTGTTTTATTCAAACTCAGCAGCATGCGTATTGGAGGCACGGGTTGCAGGCGGCACGTGTGGAGGATGAGTCATACTGACTACAGGATACTATAGCAAATGAGGGTTCGAATCAATCATCAGGTTATTGGTTAAGCTGCACTTCGCGGGCCGGTGGACGGTGAGTAAGGGCACCCACACATAAACACGATACGACGTCGCGTCGTACAACGATGCGGCGTCGTTTCACGATACGATGTCGCGTCGTGGAAATCTACGATACGACGTCGTAACGTGTCGATGCACGATACAACGTCGTGACCTTAGAAACTCACGATGCAATCCTGCGTAGTTGTCTTGTTACTTTAATTAACAAATTATCATTTTTTTGGGTTCTAATTTCAAAAACATATAAATATTCTTTTCAGAATGCGTCTAGAGCGGTCCATTTTTAGGGTTCCGTAGTCAACTAGGAACCCTTATAGTTTCGCCATGTCTGTCTGTCCGTCCGTCCGTCCCTCCGTCCTCGCTTAATCTCTGTGACCGTTAGCACTAGAAAACTGAAATTTGGTACCAATATGTGTATCAATCACGCCGACAAAGTGGTAAAATAAAAATTGGAAAAAAATGTTTTATTAGGGTAGCCCCCCTATATGTAAAGTGGGAAGTGATTTTTTTTTTAATTTCAACCCTAACGTGTGATATATTGTTGAAAAGGTATTTAAAAATGAATAGGGGTTTACTTAAATCATTTTTTGTTAATGTCAACACTTTCGGAAATAATCGCTCCAAAAGTAAAAAACAATGTGTCCCCCCCCCCCCCCCCTCTAACTTTTGAACCATAAGTTTAGAAAATATGAAAAAAATCTGAAAAGTAGAACTTTATAAGGTCTTTCTAGGAAAATCATTTTGAACTTGGATGGAAACAACAGATGGAAACAGCAGTAAACCAATATAATTTGGACCCTGAATCGTATGAGCGCCTATACAATCCAGAGGTCAAGTTTCATTGGCCCGTAGAAGAAATTGTATAAATATAGCATACCGTTTTGGTACGGAACCCTTCATGTGCGAGTCCGACTCGCACTTGGCCAGATTTTTCGAAATTAACTAAAACACCACCCCTCTGTATCGACGGCATCGTGCCGTGTATCGTGCGTGGCACATTACGTTACGAATGTTACGATGTCGTGTTTTTTTACGATGCTCATCGTAGATTTCCACGACGCGACGTCGTATCGTGTTTAGTGTGGGAGCCCTAATGGGCTAGATAGATCACCATCCGACCCATCTTATGACGACGACGACGGCGCGTTCGTGTTCCACGCGCGCCTTTAGAGAGGTCAGCAACATTGCAGGGGTCGACGTCTGCCGGGACTGCGGGTTGTTCAAAAGAGATACCGTGGCCCCGAACACAAAGCGCTTAGAAGGAAAATGGGTGGTTTTTAGTCAGTAGAAACCTGACACTGCCTTCTGCTCCGCCCAAGTCCGACTTGCACTTGGTCAGTTTTTTTTTTGATGTTGTGTAATCATCAAATGATTCCTCCCGCTCTGGAGTGCGATTCACTAAGGCACAACATCTTTACAACCAAGAAATCATCGTTGAAACACGCTGTTTTCGGCTGTGTTCGGTGTGGGCACAACATCAAAAAAAAAAACTGACCAAGTGCAAGTCGGACTTGCACATGAAGGGTTCCGTACCATGACTTCTTATAGGTTTTCCTGTAATCTATACGTGTTGACCTAATTTCTGTATTTTTTTTTCAGAACTTTAGGTTCTGTAGTTTTGGAGATAAGGGAATGGTCGGACAGACAGAGAGACACACGAGTGATTCTGGGTTCCGTTTTTTCCTTTTGAGGTACGGAACCCTAAAAAGAAGCTGTAGGTGGCTCCGTGAATGGGTGACCAAGTTTCCTACCGAGTTTCCTCCGTGCTTCAGAAAGCACGTTAAGCTGTTGATGACTTCTGCCATATACCTATATGACGACAGATGAGGAAAGTCTTCGTTGATTTGATGGTCTATCATGATGGAATGTGGATTCCAACATGAAATAACACACAGGCACTGTTCGGTACACTAAACTTTACCGTCCAAAACACTTTACAATAAAAAAATAAAGAAGGATTGAAGATCTATTTTCAGATTTAAATTAGATATAATGGAATGTAGTGAGGTTAGCCAATTCAACCTTTCTTCAGTCAATTGAATGTGTCAACTGCACAAGTCTACCGCCTTTTTATTAACATCAAAAATGACCAACGATAACTTTAACGACTAAACACACTCAAGCATTGCCAGTCCAAAAATTAAATTAAATTGAAGTAAATCAAAATTATGATAAACGCTAGACATTCCATTACGCGATCTGCGACATTTAGATCTTTAGCAGTTGTTACAGGTAGTCATCAGTCCATCAGAGAACCGAAAGTCTGACAACCAGACTTACTAAGAGGTAGGTATCATATTACCGAGTACTGACTGGGTTGTGGAGGTCAGATATGTAGTCACTTCATATAAATTAATCATCATCATCATCATCATCATCATCATCTTCAGCCCGAATTCACCCACTGCTAGGTATAGGCCTCTCTTTTCTGGTGCCAATCGCCACGCTCTTGTGCAAGTCTCATCCAGGTTCTTTCTCCGATGGCAACTATATCGTCTACCCATCTCGCCGCCGGGCGACCTACGTTTCTTTTCCCCGTTCGTGGACGCCATTCGGTGACAGCCTTACTCCACCTGCCATCCCTACGCCTTGCCAGGTGTCCTGCCCAACCCCATTTGAGTTCCATAACGCGCTTTAAATACTGTTATTCAACTGCATCCGGTTAGACTGTAAGCCTACCCCAACATAGTTGAGAAAGGCTAGGCATGCGGTTATTGGGCTGCGGGTTGGTCGAAAGAGATACCGCGGCCTCGGACACAGAGGGCTAAGAAGAAACATGGATGGTTTCTAGTCAGTAGAAGTCTGACACTTCCTTCGGCACCGCCCAGAGCGGGAGAGTCATTTGATGACTTCTCACCATCCAAAAAAGGCATATGGTGATGCTAGAATTACTGACTGGTGAACAAGACTTCTCTTAAAACTCTTTTTCTCTCTTCTGAGCTTTCACTAAGCCATTTCCGACACTAAGGCCCGGTTTCCACCAAAGCGGAGAGGAGATATGTGCCAAATTCGACCGATCACAGGAAGGGCGAAAGACCAGATGTAAATTCTAAATAACATGTATTGTCGATTTCCCCACATCTCTCCGCTCTGCTCGTCTCCGCTTTGGTGGAAACCGGGCCTCATTCGTGAACCAAGCTCATCCACCAAAGACTCAGGTGTGATTAAACCTGCAGACGTGACAAGCGGCATGTGGATTTTGCTCTAATTCTAAGTATTATAACATTGAGGTCACTGTTTACATTATCACTCGGCACAAAGGCGAGATGGTCGGGAAACTTTGATAATATTATTATACATTCATAAATTCACGCCGTTTCCCCATGGGGGAAGGCAGAACCACCTTCTCAATATCAGCCTATAATATTCCCACTTCCAGAAGTGAGAGTGTGTAGAGAGGAGGTCTGGAGTCCCAGGACTTCTTCTCTTACTTCCTCTATGAGTGAGAATGGGCTATTATCCACCACCCGGGCTTAGTGTATGTTGGTAGATGCCACATGTCTTAGAATTTTTTGGTTCTAAGACACGTCTCCTCACGATGTTTTCCTTCACCGTTTTGAGAGCAGTGGTGATGATGAAATAAATTACAGACTACTTTTTTTTTTGCTTTTATTATTCATTAACACAGAATTACAAACAGTTTTTTTATAGACGTCTACATACTACACAAACCATCGTGGGTTTAACAGTAGTATGCCAGAGTGCCAGACACGACAACTCGGTGCCACAACATTATTGATCAGTACATAATAATACAATATTACAGAATAAGTATAAGTAGGTAGGTACTAAACAGACACTTCCTAGACTGCAACACAACCCAGGAAGTGCCTCTTCAGCACCTTTGAGTAATTGTTTGCATTTATTTTGTTTCGAGCCAACGCAACGGTAACTCGTTCATAATAGCGGGGAGCATGCATTCCCACGTCCTTGCTCAAAATTAAGTTTAAAAACTAATCTTGCTAAGCAGCAGACTTCTGTATCAATGAGAATACCATGAAGAAGCATCAGGTATCAGTGGCATGCGACTACGAAGAATATCGGACAATAATTATTTTCTTGTTTTCTACTTTTAAGACCGCGGTTTTGTGAGTCGGGTCTTAGTTTTAAACTTAATTTTTTTTTTAATATTATCCAAGTTGTGATATTTTCTTTTAAAGCGAGTACACAACCACCTAAAGACAAACAAACAACAACAAACAACTCTACAAACATACACACACACTTCAAACAACACACACTTATGAACACAAAAAACAAAAACACACAACACCTCAGGGTACTTCAGTTGAATTTGCACCATTGCCGCGAGGCTACGGCAGAACTCTGCCGATACATGGCTGCGAATAAATATAGATATAGCTCTGCTACAGGAACCATATATATATCCATAAAGGAAGAGTGGTCGGCATGGGGTGTATGGGAGGAGACATCATCTACCTTAAGGGAGGTGAGTCGAATCCCAGAACATGCATTTTTGCCAGTAGCAGAGCTAAAACATTAGGACTAATCGAAGTGGAATGTTACAGAGACCTTATTGTGGTAGAATTTGACTTTTCCCCACCAAGTGGAGGGAAATGCAGAGCAGCCATAATGTCAGCATACATTCCAAGTGAGACCAACTACAAGCCGCCAACACCAGAACTGGAACGGGCGATAAATAAGTATGGAGGTAAGAATATTCCGATTATTGTGGGGTGCGACGCCAACTCACATCATGTGGCTTGGGGTAGCACAGACTGCAACAAAAAAGGTGACTTGCTACTAGACTTTATTATATGCTGTAATTTAGAAATAATAAATGTAGGTAACATACCCACTTTTATAACCAGGTCAAGAACTGAGGTGCTGGATATTACGATGGCATCCAGCAGCATAAGCAAACACATAAAAGACTGGAGAGTTGACGAGGAGGATTCGTACTCGGATCACCGTAGGATCATCTTCAGTCTGGACTGTGACATGGAGAAAGTAATGATCAGAAACGTAAAGAAAGCCTCCTGGGAGATTTTTGACTCAAAAATAAAGACATGGTCTCCTAGCCAAAAACAAAGTTACGAAACAGCAGAGGAACTCGAAAAGGAAGCCAAGCGTCTAGAGGAGGCATTAATAGAAGCCTACCACTGCGCATGCCCTCTTAAGGAACTAAAATTAGGTAAAGGCCAACCATGGTGGAACAAAACACTAAGGAAGGTCAGAAAAAGCACGCGTCGAGCTCTTAGAACTGCCCTAAGAAAAGGTGGCGATGAGAACTGGGACAAATATAGATAATTAAGGAACAAACTAGGACAAATGTGCAGGAAAGAAAGCAGATCAGGGTGAAACGCCTACTGTGAAAATATCAGTAGACACACTGATACCGCGCGAATAGTCAAGGTGTTGTCGAAAGACAAAGCATGCAAACTAGGAAGCCTAAAGATAGGGGAAGAGATCATATCCGACCCAAAAAAGATACTGAACGAAATGATGAGAAGTCACTTCCCCGGATGTGAAACTTATCAAGAAGAAACAATGATGACCGAAAACCAAGGCGAAGTGACACAAGCTGAGGTCGAGGAAATCATTACAGAAGACCGAATAGATTGGAGTATATCATCCTTCCAACCATACAAAGCACCTGGCCCGGACGGTGTACTCCTGAAGATATTACAGCAGGCATACAAGTATATTAACAAGATCTACTAGCTCTATTCAGAAGTAGTGTGGCCACAGGCTATATACCTGAAAATTGGAGAAAAGGTTAGAGTAGTCTTCATCCCCAAGCCTGGGAGGACGACGTACCAGGAAGCAAAATCTTTTAGGTGCATCAGTCTCTCATCTTTTGTGCTGAAAACCCTAGAGAAAATAATAGACAGACACATTAGAAACAAAGTGGAAAAAAGTGACACACCGCTACAGACAAATCAACATGCATATATGGAAGGCAAGTCCACGGAGACAGCTCTCCATAACATAGCGGTAAGAATCGAAAGAGCGTTAGAAAATAAAGAATTTGCATTGGGCTGCTTTTTCGACGTGGAGGGAGCTTTTGACAAAGCCAACTCCACAGCGATCAAGGCCGCTTTACAAAGGGAAGGCATAGCAAGCTACATGTCAAGATGGATAGAAAACGTACTAAGACACAGAGCAATTCAGTCCAAATTAGGTAACAATACCATCACAGTGAGAGCGGTGAGGGGCTTTCCCCAGGGAGGCTGCATCTCGCCGCTCTTATGGTGTTTGCTACTTGACGATTTGCTTAAGAAGCTAAACAAGATGCACATAAATATACAAGCATACTCGGACGATGGAGTGCTATTAATTACTGGAAAAGTACTTAGCACCATAAGTGACGTACCTACTGAAGAAAGGAATTAGGGCTACCCTCCAATGGTGTAGGGAAAGGGGACTGAACCTCAACCCCACTAAAACGAAGCTAGTCCTTTTTACAAAAAGAAAGAAATACACGGAGTTATCACCAATATACATAGACGGTGAACGGATAGAAGTAACTAAGGAAATAAAATACTTAAGAGTGATCTTAGACAAAACCATGTCATACAAGACACATATAAAAGAAACATGTGAGAAAGCAAAAATTGCATTACTACAATGCAGAAGAGCTATAGGTAGAACCTGGGGAATGAAACCGGCCATAGTAGCCTGGATATATAATGCCATCATCATACCCAGAGTTATACACGGAGCAATAGTATGGTGGCACAGAACACAAATCAAGACTAACAGCACAGAGCTAGCAAAAGTTCAAAGAATGGCCGGGTTAATGATCTCTGGGGCAATGAGGACGACTCCCTCAGCGGCCCTGGATGTCATACTAGGAATGATACCGCTTAGTCTACAAGTCAAGAAAAGAGCCTTGGAGCAGTGGTTCAAACTGAAAAACTTGAACCTCTGGAAAGGCAATTTTATGGACAAAGGTCACTCGGAGATAGCAAATCTGTACGAAGACAATCTATCAATGATTATGGCCAACAATGACTTAATCAAAAAAGAGAAGATCTTCGACAAAAAGTATAGAATACATACAGGCACAAGAGAAGAATGGACAATCGAGAGTGATCCATCTATGGCGGTCTGCTATACAGATGGATCAAGGAAAGAATCAACTAAGCTATCCGGCTCTGGGATACACATACCAAGACTGGAAATAATTATAGATCATTCTCACTAGGAACAGGCGCTAGTGTGTTCCAGACAGAAATACATGCCATTATGGAATGTACCAGAATAATTGGAAACGCCCTTACAGGTGATCTTTCCAAAATAGTTATATACAGTGATAGTCAAGCAGCACTCAAAGCACTGAACAAAGTGGAAGTCACATCTGCACTGGTTAAAGAGTGTAAGGAAGCACTCAACCAACTAGCGGAAAAAGCAGAAGTAACAGTCGCATGGGTCCCTGGTCATCAAGGACACGAAGGGAATGAGATAGCAGATGAATTAGCCAGAAAAGGAGCAGATGAAACCTTTGTGGGACCAGAGACCAGGTTACCGACCCCACATAATATAACAAAAGGAATCACCCATAGAATAACTACAAGATAGTCAAATAAAAGATGGAATGCAACAGAAGGTTGTCGACAATCGAAAATCTTCTTAAAGTCATATGATGAAAAGAAATCCCACAAGCTACTCAAAATGAGCAGGGGAAACATAAGACTAGTAGTAGGGATCGCAACAGAACACTGTGGACTCAATAGACACCTGACGATTATGAAAGTAAAGGAAGATCCCATATGCCCAGCATGTGGAGAAGCAGAAGAAACAAGTTTCCACCTTGTGGCGGAATGCACAATGTATGAGCCACTCAGATGGGAAATCCTAGGAACAGATGAGATTAATGAAGAGAAGCTCGCAGAAATCTTTACCGAACAACTGGTGAGCTTCTGCAAGGCAACAGGAAGATTCGCGATGCCGACCACCAGTAACCCATGAAGGGGATCCACCAAAATGGGGAACTGGGCGAAATAATCCACAACAAAAGGACTGATCGCCCGTCTGGTGTCTGCCGGCGTCCCCGAAGATAAATAGAATACGTACCTTGTCAAAGACATTTACAACTTGACAGTAATTAAATAGACCCGTATCATGATCGTGGAATTTTTGTTTTATTTTTGTGGTTACAATAGTTTTTAATATACGCAACTGTAACTTGTAAATGTCCTCGACGTAAGTTTTGTATGTAAGTCCGTGCTACTTAAGCCATAGTCAATCACGGAATCAGCCAGTGCCAAGTACAATGTTCTTAGTGTTTTATATGGAAGCTTATACTTAAGAATTGATAACTTTGACAATACAGATCTAAACTTCTGCCTTGTCCACATTCATTCATCTGGTCATACATGCACGCTGGTTGCGAGTACTACGCACCTGTTCTTTCTGAAGAACATCACCAATAAGGCCAGTGTGTGTCATTCTAGGGCGTCCCCTTCTGGCGTTGCCACTGACACCTGCCTTGTAAATACCTTTTGCTAGTCGCCTTTCACCAAAGGCGTCTCTAGCCCATGTAGCGCCCGTGTGCAAACATAACCCTAGAGCCCCCTAGTAAGCACTCGGTCAAAATGGAATGGGTACAAAGGACAAGTAACGGCACATCAAGTTACCACAAACTGTCAAACCCCAATCTGTGGCGTAGAGTGAGTTGTTGCCGCTGGGGGCCAAACAAACCAAGAAAGGTAGCAAAAAGACCAAATCCTTTTTTTTTATTATTTGCAAATGTGTGTTACATTTGCAATCACACTTAAAATAAAAAGTTTCAGGTCTGTAGGTCATTTAGTTCCGAAGTTAAGCGAAAGCAAAGTTTCGCATTTATGAAACTCACTCACTCACTCACTCATGATCATCAAAATAGAACTAGTACTTCCCATAAACTCAGAGAGCTGAAATTTGGTACAGAGTTAGGGTTTAATGGCCACATAAAGGAAAAACTATAAAAACTAGGATAATCGAAAAAATAAATAAAAAAAAACTACTTAAAAAAAATTGTTTTCAATAAGAAAATCGAACAAAATAAATCAATATGCCCCGCCCACGTTTCTACAAAAAGAAGTAAAATCCCAACAAAAACATTCTGTAAAAAACTAGCCAAGTCTCGATGGAGCTGCTTGTTTATCTCTAAAAAGTAATGAAATCTAGACAAAGTCGTGCCAAGTCTAAGGTTCCTTATTGCGATTTCTTTATTATTATAGTTAATGTTGTGTGACTTGGCCGTTGAACATTCTTTATACGTTAGTGGGTACAAGTCAATTTAAATCACAAAGGTGATACAGTTCCCCTCAGCCAATGTGGCAGCAAAATCACAAAGGTGATAACCGTTCCCTTGCAGCCAATGTGGCAGCAGAAATCACAAAGGTGATATAAGTTCCTGCCCTGCAATTAATACAATTTGCAGGAAATGTGGATTCAAAGGACATTACCTGAAACACTGCAGAACAAGGGCCAACAAAAGAAACACTGCTAATATTTGGCAAAACAACAAATACAACCAAATAACAACAGGCAAATTAAGAAAACCAAACTGGAAAACACCAATGAAGAACCCACCTCTGTAGAGGAACAAACATTAAAATGCTCATTGATTCCGCTAGTACCTCCAATGAGTGAATCTAATCCAATGTTCCTCAATAACCCCCGTATTTATAGTCAAGTCAAAGTAATTACTTGGACTTAAGTAATTAGTTGTGCAAATATTTTTATGCAATGGGCAAGAATTTAAACGAAGTTAGAAACGTCAATGAAAGCAAAATTAAGAATTCTAACGTTTGATAGTTCTAACATTAAGAAATTACTAAACTACATAGAAAAAATCGTATCTTAAACAATGACATTTACTCAAGTAATAGTAATTACTTGTTTATAAATACGGGTGTAAGTGATAAAACTTAGAAACACATAAAAAATCCAAAGTCATAGTCTCCAACCAGCAAACGTCCCCAAACAAAACATTCATGGGTTACGGTGCTAAACACCCACTTAAAGTGTTGTGTTGTTTTGATGCACAGATATAAGCTGGTTCAAAATCAGTAACAAGATATTATGTCATGGAAAATGGGTCAAGGAATCTTTTGGGTTAAGAAACAAAAATTGGTTTTATCCTAAATTCCATTGATGACAAACCATTTCCAAAATTCAAAGATATTCTATTAGAAATTACAATCATCATCATCATCATCAGCCTATTAATGTTCCCACTGCTGGGACTCAGGCCTCCTCTCTAGGAGAGGGATGGGCTATAATCCACCACGCGGGCCCAGTGCGGATTGGCAGATGTCACATGTCTTCGAATTTTTTGGTTCTAAGACATGCCGGTTTCCTCACGATGTTTTCCTTCACCGTTTTGAGAGCAGTGGTGATGAAATAAATTACACAAAGTAATGCGCCTGCCTGGGTTCGAACCCACGACCTACTGTTCGTAAGTCGGGGCCGACACCACTGGGCCACCGCTGCTCAAAAAAATTACAATAGATACAACAAATTACACATGTGTGTCAGTTTTATCGACGAGTTCCAATTCCTCTGGATAATTAAAAAGATAATTAAAAAATTAGAACTGGTTACAATGGACATTATTGAATCAGTAAATAAACCATCCACTTGGGTTTCACCAATGGTACCGATTCTAAAGCCTGATAATGATATTCGTATTTGTTTAGATAAATGCGTGGAGCCAACAAAGCCATCATGGTCAACATGGAGCAACTGATTCCTAAATTTGGCAAAGCAATACTTTATTCCAAATTCGATATAAAAACGATTTTCATCACGTTGTGAAAAAACGTAGTGAAATCACAACGTTTATTACAAGCAAAGGGATTTACCGATACAAACGGTAAAACTAAAAGAAAATAATGTTTTACCCAATAAAAATAAATGTGTTTTCAATTAAAAAACAATACAAATTTTGGGCCACGAGCTTTCACCGGCAGGTATTAAACCACTTAATAAATCAAAGCAATTGAGACATTTAGAGCATCGGAAACCATCGAAGAAGTTCTAAGTTTTTTAGGATTTTGTCGGAAAGTGGATTCCCAATTTGTCAACCATAACTGAAACAATAAGACAGTAAAAAAAAAATGGTGAACAAAATGAAAAAAAAAAAAAAATAAAAGAACAAATTATTGAAATTGACAAACTAAAAAAAATGTCTCTAAAATTCCTACTCTTGGTTACTACGACCCAACAGATCGTTATTGCGGTTGCAAGCCCTGTTGGGTTAGGGATTATACTTATTCAGTATGACGACAAAACACCCCGCATCATTGCTTTTGGCAATAAGAGTATTCCCATACTGAAAAAGAAGCATTAGCTTTGGTTTGGGCAATAGAACACTTCCACATGTATTAAAATGGAAAAAATATGATTATAAAGTCATCTATAAACCGAGTCATCTATAAACAAACATAGCCGACCCTTTATCCCATCTGTGCACAAGTAAAAAAAAAGAAAAAAAAAAACATAGAAAAAAGTCCACTTGAAAACGAATATTATATCAACCAAGTTGTTCAATATACGCAACCCGTAGCATTACAGCTAACAACGATTATTGAAGCATCAAATAATGATAATTAATGAATTTAAATTAATTAGGGACACTTTAATGAATAATGTTTGAGATAGTTCAATAAACAACTAAACATTATTTGAACATGAACTTTGGTTGCATCTTATTAAAGGGAAACAAATTAGTGAGACCCACGAGAAAACAAGTATTGGAAGCAGCCCATGAAGGTCATCCAGGCATTGTAAACATGAAGGCTAGGTTACGCATTTGGTATGGTGGCCAAAAATAGACAAATACGCCGAAAATACGGTAAAAAACTGTAAAGGATGTATTTTAGTCTCAGGCCAAAATCCGCCAGTACCGATGAAAAGATGTGAACTTCCTTCAAAAGCCTGGGTAGATACTGCTGTTGATTTTTAGGTTCACTGCCAAGTGGAAATTATATCTTCATGATTACAGTCGATATAAAGAAATCGAAATTATGAAATCTATCTCTACACAAGATACAATAAAAGTACTTGAAAAAAAAAATTCCACGAACTGGAAATCGTGCTAGTATAACATCAGATAACGGTAGACAATTCACTAGTCAAGAATTTCAATTATTCTGTATCTAACAAGGGATTAAGTTATTCAATACAATCCCTTAGTGCTCCTCAGCAAAATGGCGTAGTCGAGAGACAAAAATAGAGATATCCTTAAACGACTTAGAATCAGCCAATGCAAAAAATCAGACTAGAAAGATGATTTGTCAAAATATTTAATGATGTAACAGCACACCTCATTCCCCCACAGGAAAATCTCCATTCAAGCTATTCTATGGACGAAAGTTCAGAGATAAATTACCTTTTTTAACGGACGGTCCCTTCGAGTTGCACACTACTTACTGATATATTGAGAGGTTTTAATCTAAACCCCAAAAGCCCACAGGTGATTCTAGTGAACACAACACATTTCATAATCCATATTATGATCCATGTTATGATTCATATTATAATCCATATTATTATGATACATATTATGATACATATTATGATCCATATTATGATACATAGTATGATCCATATTAAGGTTCAATTTGGGTAGGTGTTTCGGTATACAGGGTGGTGCCGACAATACGTCAATAAATGAAACCACTGGTAGTTCTAGTTTATAGGAACATTTTTAAACTACCAAATAAATCCGAACACCGAAATCGTTGTTGTATCGTCAGCACCAACTTACATAAGGAAATAAAGATTTTGGCAAAGACATATTATTATTATGTCTTTGCCAAAATCTTTATTTCCTTTTTTTCCACTCGTTAATCGGTGAAAATTATTCCTAAGGTTAGTAAATCAATATTTGTTTATAAATTGTTTTGTATTTCGTTTACAGTTTTATGGTATTTAGTTTTTTACATTTTTTTATTTCGGTGTTAGCATTTATTTGATAGTTTAAGATGTTCCTATGAACTAGGACTACCACTGGTTTCATTTATTGTCGTATTGCCGGCACCATCCTGTATACACATACTTAGTAAAAACACACTGAAACACCGACGTCCTCCTTTTTAGAAGTTGGATTTTCCACATACCAGTATGTGGAACCAGGAACTCCATTAACTCCATAGCGTATTATGATCCATATTACGATTCATATTATGATTCATATTGTTACGAGCTGGGTATGGGATAAATAAAATCACTACCAATTAAACACACGAATTAACTTTATTACTCACAATACACTTATTCACAATCGCAATACACTACTGTACACTTTATCGCACTAGATATCTCTTCGATCCTTTCGTTGTCTCACTTAAAAGTGAACTGACTCACTTCGTCCTCAATCGGTCCTTTTATGCTTTTAATGCACCTCTGCTTCGTGTGTGGTCCCTTCACAGCCGCACAGCTGGTACATTTGCGACACCAGTCTTCCACATCATCTCGACAGTGGATCCAGTAAAAGCGCTCTCTGATTTTCAGTAAAGTCCTTTTTACCCCCAAATGTCCTCCTGAGCATCCATCATGGTACAGCCGTAAAACATCCGGTACCTTAGCTTTTGGGACAACCATTTGTAGATGACAGCTGTCCCCTCGAGCGTTTTCCCATTTATAATAATAATAATAATAATAATATTCCACAACTATCACACAACGCCATCTAGTCCCAAGCTAAGCAGAGCTTGTGTTATGGGTACTAGACAACTGATAAACATACTTATATATTTCTAAATACATACATATTATAGATAAATTACACCCAGACACAGAACAAATGATCGTGCTCATCACACAAACATTTGTCCTGGGTGGGAATCGAACCCACGACCTCCGGCATAGCAGTTAGGGTCACTAACCACTAGACCAACAGGCCAGTCAAACGGCACAAGACTCCATCCTGGATCTCCAAACTGTTCCATTGTGCCCAATAACTCTTCGTGATGGAACTCATCGCAGCCACATCACTCCACTTGGGCTTCGGAGCACCAGCTTTGATCCAGTCGAAGATTGGCTTGATGTCCGAGTCATTTTGTTGTCGCTGACTCCTCGTACGGATACTATCCGTGTCGTCCTTCGGTAGAATCGGCATTATTTATCCCACTTCTGACACCAAATTGTTACGAGCTGGGTATGGGATAAATAAAATCACTACCAATTAAACACACGAATAAACTTTATTACTCACAATACACTTATTCACAATCGCAATACACTACTGAACACTTTATCGCACTAGATATCTCTTCGATCCTTTCGTTGTCTCGCTTAAAAGTGAACTGACTCACTTCGTCCTCAATCAGTCCTTTTATACCCAAGCGAACAAAAGAAATTCGAGATAATTCTCTATTATTCAAGAAAGCATCCACAAAAAACATTAACAAAAAAAAATAAACTTAAAGATAAAAGAACCGACAAGGAAGAAGTTACTTTGCGCCGTCGGCATACGGTCGAAATTACAATGACATACAATGGAACTATACCTACGGGCCTCGCGCCGCTTACTACCTACGGCGGTATATTCTAGTACCTACTAAACTTTACGCGACTCTTTATACCTAAATAGTTATTAGCGAGGTTTCCCGAAGATTCTAGATGACCGTCGTAACATGGTCGTAACAATATTATGATTTATATTACGATCATATTACGATTCATATTATGATCATATTATGATCATAAAGTGAAAGAAAGACGCCTCTGCCTTTCACTCATCCTCTACACATGACAAACTGCCTCCGTGGTCTAGTGGTTTAGGCGTTTGCCTTATGACCCGGTGTTCGTGGGTTCGATTCTCACGGGAATCATACTTTGTAAAGTTGTTTCCAGTTTGGTTAGGACATTGCAGGCTTGAATCACCAGATTGTCTGAAAAAAGGATGATTCCGTGCTTCGGAAGGCACGTATAAGCCGGTGGTCCCGGCCGCCAAACGGCGGTCGTGGCGGTCAAACCATATCAGAGGCCTTTGAGGTGGTTTAGAAAGTCTGACACTAGGGTGTGTGGGGTCGTTAGACCTTACTGTCCACACGATAAGAAGAATAAGACACGACAAAACCATCTAGAAGCATACTTTTTTCTCTTCAGTTTCATAAGCTTGCTTCTTTTTAACCGACTTCTAAAAAAAGCAGGAGGTTCTCAATTCGGATGTTAATATATATATTTTTTTTATGTTTGTTCGGGCGTAACTCCGTCACTTGCTAACCGATTTGAAAAATTCTTTTTTTGTTGGAAAGGGTATACTTCCCAAATGGTCCCATATTTGTTTTTATCGAAATCGGACAAGTGATTTTTGAAAAATCAACAAAACTCAAGAAAAAACCACATTGTCCACATTATGACCCATTAACATGTGTGAACCACTAAAAAAAGAAAAATAAAAACTTTTTAACAAAGTTAGTCGGTGGCAAAAAAATGAAATCAAACAAACAAAAGTCACCGACTTAAGAAACTGATTTATTTTTGACATTTTTGTGTTTTTTCTTGAAGTCGGTTTTATTTTTTGTTAAAAAGTTTTTTATATATCAACTCGTGGCTAAAATTAACATGTCCTCGTCTAGGAAGAGGCCTTTTGGCCGCAGGGAGTGAGTGTTCTTTGCGGGCTGGTGGACGGTGAGTAATAGGCTCGCTCGCCGCTCCGCCGCGTCTACGGTGGCCGGAGGTCATCGCGTGACCCCCGACGCCCGGAGCGCCTTCCGCGGCGGCTGGGACGTTGAGAGGTTCTCTCCCTCTCTCGTTCCGCCACCTCCTTCGCTAGCATCACTGCTTTGCAGAAGGAGGCGACGGCGTCCCATTCCTCTTCGCCCCGGACCATGGCTTGCACCAGGGCCAGACGCAAGAGGTCGCCGCCGCCGATCGCCGCTACGAGAACACGGCGGGGCTCTGCCCAAGCAGGGCACGCCTTCACAGTGTGCTCCACCGTGTCCTCCGGTCGATCCTCGCAGTGGAAGCATCCGGGCGTTTCCTCCCGCCTGATTCGGTACAGGTACCTGTTGGAAGAGTAACGCTGGCCACCTAGAGAATATACTTTAGATTCAAATGTGAAAGCGTGTGTTCGTTCTGTTTGTCACTCGGCAACAATTTTTCCTATGTAAAGATGTCATGTGTAATTTTATAATATAGTATATTTCATTATAAGTGCGGAAAGCCTGTCATTGCAAAGAGTTCCGACAAATGTCTACCCGAGCCGAGGCACAGCCGACGGCGAGGGTTGACAGTCGGAACAAGTTGCAATGACGGTTCCGCACGTGTACTGAACAACTATTTTTAATACAGTTGCGAAAAAATGAAGCAATTTAATAAAATAATAAAACCGTAATTAAACTCGCAAAGAACATTTTTGGCAAATGGCGCCAACCGTAAAAGAATATAAGCAGAGATTTTTTTTGTTTTCTTCACCCATTCTGGGTAGGCAAAGGGAACTATGCCCATACAGCCAAGTCTTCAGTAGATTTTTTTTATTGATATGAAATGAAAATTAAAATTAATGAGATGAAATGGAATGAAACCTTTAACTCATTGAATCAAATAATTAAATCTGATATTGAAACAAATTAGTAGCTTCTTTAGACATATTTGCATGAATCATAAAAACTTCTATGATTTTTTTTAGTAAAAACTTCGTGGTTGGTTTTTTTTAATGGACATTATTTTGACAGTTGGGAAAGAGAACGCACGAGTTCGGAAATGGTAAAGAAAAAGCACGAGTACGTAATAGCCCACATCCCGAACGCTATACGTCCCTGCAATACGCCACTTTTTGAGCAACTGTATTAAAAATATATTGTTGGCTCAAAGTCACGCCATCAGCCAGTAGCCGTCCGGTCAACGTACGGTCGTCGTACGGCAACCGACAGAAGTTCATAAAACGAGGCGAGCGGCGTTGCAACGGTCACTTTTTGCTTGAACGGCGCTCGGAAAGGACTTGCTACCCGAATATTATCGTGTGCTTCGCTATTTTTGGTTTATGTTTTTGCTCGTGTACTGATTATTCCATTTTGCTAGTGCTATTTCTATTTGATTATTGTTTAAAATGTTTGTCGTGATATTTTTGTAAAAGTGTAATCTAAACGATATTAAACATTGTTTATTTTGATCACGTATTTCACTTCTGATTCCTAACATCAGAAGTGGGATAAAGATCGTTTTCGCCCACAAGTTAAAAACTAGTTTTCAGGCTTTTAATTTTAGATAAAAGCCGGTAGTAGTTAGCAATGGATAGATCGAGTTGTTCGCGTTCAAAAACTAGTGCCTCTCGTTCTAAGCGATCTTGTAGCCACCATAAGCGGAGTGGAAGGTCACGTGGGTGAATTTCAACAAATGCCATTTTTTTTATCATATCGGTGAACTTTTTCATTTATGTTATTTTTTTATATTTTTCAGGTTTTATGTAATCTTTAGGATATCAAATATCCCCAAATTTAATATCATCAACGTAACATTTAAGACTAAAGAGAAAATTCAGTTTGAATTCTGGTTTCCACCGATATGATAAACCGGCACCGATTATTTTTCTGTACACCGATATGATAAGTTTATCCACCGAAATGATGTACATATCCAGCGATATGATAATCTATCCACCTTTGAACATCAAACAGGAAATAGTTAGTAGGTACCTTACATACTTAACGAAATGACACGGGATCTACCGATATGATAAAACGACTCACCGAGATGATAAAATATCTACCGATATGATAAAGCAATCCACCGATGTGACAAAACTGTGCGTTGATCATGAATCAAAACACCGATATTAGATATAAGACACCGATTGATTTTTTCTCATCATTTCGGTGTAAATTATCACATCGGTGGTAATAAAGACCACCGATTACAGCGATATGAGAACAGCGACGTGAGAAATAACACAATTTTTAGAAAATTAGAAAAAATGCATAATATCTAGGATAAATTCAATAACAGTCAATGAAGCTAATTCACTTACTACCTCTGTTAGAACCAAACAACAATAATGAAACTACTCATTACACTAGAAAAATACAACCACCGATAATATAAAATAATTGTCCGGGAGCAACTGAAATGGCGTACTTACGTTATTGGCGGGAATATGCAGCGATTTGACACACGTCCGTCTTGACTGCGCACTAGCACACACTAACGAGAGAAATAAAATTGGGGTGGGGACGCTGTCGTACTCGTCGATGTAAAGTTAGGTATAAATTACTTTTGTCCAGCGATATGAGAACATTTCGCAGGACAAGTACGTTTGTGCCTCTCAGTAATAATAATCGTTAATTATGTAATAAAATATGTTATATATTAATAATATAACTAATATTCTATGAAATAGAATAAGTTATATCCTTAACTTACTTATTTTTATTAGTGTATTTAAGCTTTTTGTTTGTAAAAAAAGTAGAGGGACAGCACCGATTTGAAAAAAATAGAGGTTTATGTATATATTTTCTACCTTTGTAATAGTCCTAGGTAAATTATATTTTTGCCACAACGCAATAACTATCTATTGAATACTAAAAAAAATAATTCAGAACAATATTCCTTTTTTCAAATACTAATTTCACTGAAGACAAAAAAATAAGTCATTTGGGAAATTCACCCACGTACGTAGCAAGTTTCGGGATCCGATCGCCGTTCCAAGCGCGAACGAGATTGTCGTAGGAGCCGCGTGAGGACGCGAAGTCCTGTGTAACCGCTCTCGCGGTTGAGGCGACGCTCCGGACAGGATTGTTGGTTTACTTTCGTTCCTGATACAAGTAAGATCGAACCATTAAATTTTAATATTTCGTTGATTTATTAGTCGCAAGCGCGACTACTGAGCATGAAGGTTCTGGGTTCGATTCCCGGGTCGGGCAAAGTGTTATTTTCTGGATTTGTGCCCTGTTGGTGATAATGGGCTCACCCCTATTACATGGTTAAGCTTATGTCTTAACATAATTGGCGAAATGTGGGTATACTGGGTACCTGTGCCTAACCCTTCGGGGATTGCAGGCGTGATGTTATGTGTGTGTTTATAAGGTCACTGGGGTGATTGGCAATGCCTCGGACGCATTGGTGGTTATTTACATGGTTAAGCTTATGTCTTAACATAGCTGGCGAAATGTGGGTATACTGGGTACCTCTGCCTAACCCTTCGGGGATTACAGGTGTGATGTTATGTGTGTGTTTATAAGGTCACTGGGGTGATTGGCAATGCCTCGGACGCATTGGTGGTTATTTACATGGTGGTGCTAATACGTCGCTTAACGATTGGTTGACCAATAACAGCACGTGGACTCATTTTAAACACGAATTTCGGTCATTGTGTCCGCGTGAAGTCGATATGGTCACTGTGCTATAATGACGTTATGAGTACAAGTATCTGTATGACCTAGTTAGTTTTTTTTCAAAGTCGGGTACTTGTGTAAGTGAGTTTAAAATATTTGTGAAGGTACCCACGATACAGGAGAAATTCCTGGTGTGGGGCAACGTTGTGATTTGTGGTATATCTGATGCTAAACAAAATACAGTCAAAAGTCTTGTTTTCCGTATATTTGAAACCCAAAAGTGCAGTTGTTGGCAAATCAAACTTAAATAATCATGGTCTGCGTAAATGCAAACCCCTACGCAATATGATCAGTTGACTTGTTTTCGTGTGAAGACGTAGGCCGTATACAGGTGCACTGTAAAGTCTGATAAGTTTTGCTTTATTAAAGAAGTAAGTTGCCTAATACACATGATAGGCTAAGAAGGATGCCAATGAGTTACGTATCAGTTGATGCTTATAAAAATTTTGATGAAGTAAAGTTGTGGTTGCAAGCCAAGAGATTCTATCGGCTGTATTGTGTTAGACAGTACCAGTAATTATTGTGTAGTCGTAGTCCGATTAAAATTGAAGGTTTTTGAGGAAACTCGAGTAGACAGTGGGTGTGTTTGTTGTATTTTGTGCGTTTAGCTCTGGTTGAGGTCAGGGTCCGGAAAGACCGTAGTGTGAAGTCAAATGGTGATACACACGGGAGATCGACTTGTTTACTAGTCAGTTAGAGATCTGTAGTTTTACTCGATGATTTTTGTGAACCTGGCATTTTTTTGACGCAATAATGTTTTTAAGATTGATTTAAACGACAATGGTACATGACCCAGGGTGGTTGATTGTTGTATTTTCGATAATTTCCAGTTTAGCCACGTTTGATTTTATCAACGAGAGTGGGACCTAATTGATGTTTGGTCAGGAGTGACCGAGTGGAACAAAATTCTGTCGTAGATTTGTCTCTTTGCGGAGTAACCATTACATAAGAACGTGTGGTTTGGTCAAGCGCGTGGCCTCAGCTGCGTGTGTGAAAGTCTGTGTGATACGCTAACAATGTGTCTATGTCAACAGCCACTGAGGGGTATGCAAACTTGGAGCCTATGCCTAGAGTGTGTGTGGAAGTCGACATCTGAGGGGTATGCAAACTTGGAGCCTATGCCTACAGTGTGTGTGGAAGTCGACATCTGAGGGGTATGCAAACTTGGAGCCTATGCCTACAGTGTGTGTGGAAGTCGACATCTGAGGGGTATGCAAACTTGGAGCCTATGCCTACAGTGTGTGTGGAAGTCGACATCTGAGGGGTATGCAAACTTGGAGCCTATGCCTACAGTGTGTGTGGAAGTCGACATCTGAGGGGTATGCAAACTTGGAGCCTATGCCTACAGTGTGTGTGGAAGTCGACATCTGAGGGGTATGCAAACTTGGAGCCTATGCCTACAGTGTTGTGGAAGAAGTCTGTGTGATATGCTAACAATGTGCTTATACATCCCTATGTGCCTATTGGTATTCTTGTCTGACAAGTTTTGTTTGGTGAATGTTTCTTTGAATTTTATTCTCGACTTGAATGTCCCTAATGAATGAGATTACTCTCTTGTTGTACTACTCGGTTAGAGAGCCTTGGTGTTAAAGGTTTTACTCGATGATTTCAGCAGTTTTTGTTGCAATAGAATTTTTAAGGTTGGTGTGAACGACTATGGTATAATGATGACTCAAGGTAGTTGAGTGTTGTATTTTCGATAATTTCCAGTACATTTGATTTAATTAATGAGAGTCGAATTTGGTGCCACCCAATGGAACTAAAGTTTGGTCAGGAGTGATCGAGCGGAACAAAATTCTGTTGTAATTGTAAATTTGTTTGTTTGCAGAGTACCTAACCATTACACAAGGATGTGTGGCGTGTGTTTGGACGCAACGCAACGCTGCTTGGCCTTAGCAGTGGTTACCAGGGCTTTGCCACAGTGATGCCATGAACGTGCACGGCGCTGCAAGGCGACTGCGCGCCCTACTGGCGTTGCTGAGCGCGTCGCTGCAGGCCGAGCGCCTCGCTGCAGGCCGAGCGCCTCGCTGCAGGCCGAGCGCCTCGCTGCAGGCCGAGCGCCTCGCTGCAGGCCGAGCGCCTCGCTGCAGGCCGAGCGCCTCGCTGCTGCAGGCCGAGCGCCTCGCTGCAGGCCGAGCGCCTCGCTGTAGGCCGAGCGCCTCGCTGCTGCAGGCCGAGCGCCTCGCTGCAGGCCGAGCGCCTCGCTGCTGCAGGCCGAGCGCCTCGCTGTAGGCCGAGCGCGTCGCTGCAGGCCGACTGTGCGCCCTACTAGCGTGTACAGCGCGTGGCTCCAGGCTGCCAGCACGCTACTGGCGTGTACAGCGCGCCGCTCTGGGCTGCCAGCGCGCTACTGACGTGTTAAGCGCGTCGCTCCAGGCTGCCAGCGCGCCCAACAGGCGCAGTTGTGCGTGGCACTTCACGGTGCCAGCGCGCCCTACAGGCGCAGTTGTGTGCGGCACTCCACGGTGCCAGCGCGCCCTACAGGCGCAGTTGTGTGCGGCACTCCACGGTGCCAGCGCGCCCTACAGGCGCAGTTGTGTGCGGCACTTCACGGTGCCAGCGCGCCCTACAGGCGCAGTTGTGTGCGGCACTCCACGGTACCAGCGCGCCCTGCAGGCGCAGTTGTGCGTGGCACTCCACGGTGCCAGCACGCCCCACTGGCGTTGTGAGACACGCAATCAAGGAGACAGCGAAGACTCAGCCGCCTTGTTGGAAGCTGACGAGGACGTCAGAGCGTCAGGAGAGGCCGTGTTGGCTCAAAGTCACGCCATCAGCCAGTAGCCGTCCGGTCAACGTACGGTCGTCGTACGGCAACCGACAGAAGTTCATAAAACGAGGCGAGCGGCGTTGCAACGGTCACTTTTTGCTTGGACGGCGCTCGGAAAGGACTTGCTACCCGAATATTATCGTGTGCTTCGCTATTTTTGGTTTATGTTTTTGCTCGTGTACTGATTATTCCATTTTGCTAGTGCTATTTCTATTTGATTATTGTTTAAAATGTTTGTCGTGATATTTTTGTAAAAGTGTAATCTAAACGATATTAAACATTGTTTATTTTGATCACGTATTTCACTTCTGATTCCTAACAATATATTAAATATTTCACTTCTTTCCAACTGTGTTTATCACTCCACTCCGCAATAACAACAACAGGTTATGGGCTACATGTGTGAAGTGTAAATATTTTGTGAAAATATTATTATTTTACTCGAAATATGGATGAGTATACTAATTCGAAAGTTACGATGGAAAAGCTGAAAGGTATGGTACCTTTCAGCGAAGCAGCAGCAACTATCGCGATTGGGCATTTCAAATGCAAAATATACTAGTATTCGAGGATTTGTGGCAATGTATTACTGGAAAATACGAAACCTCAGGTGAGAACGCTAACAATTTGGCTCGTAGAGAGGAGAAAGCTCGAGCGAGGCTATGTTTGAGTGTTGAAAAATCGTGCTATTCTCACATTGTGCAGGCGAAAACTGCGAAGGATGTATGGGATGCCTTGCAGAAGGCTTACGATGATACCGGGTTGCAAAGGAGATTGTCGTGTCTGCGAACTTTATGCTCGATTAAGCTAGAAAAGTTCGATAGCATGGAGATTTATGTCAACGAGATCTTGTCACTTGCTGAACAACTCAGTAGCATGAAGAAACCACTTGATGATGAATTTCTGGCTGCTATTATGCTCCAAGGGTTGCCTCAAGATTATGACCCAATGATAATAGCTCTGGAACATTCTAGTATAAACATAACTACAGATATGGTAAAAACAAAACTACTTCAAGATAAGAGATGGAAAGGGAGCGCCGCTGATAATGGCGATGGCTGCTTATTTACACGGAATCGTAGTAATGAAAAGGCTAGCTCTCGAGGCGAGAAGAAAAATGCCTCAAGTACATCAAAACACGCTAGTACCTCGTCAAGTACGAACAAGTTGTGGTGTTGGAAGTGTCGTTCTAAAGGACATGTCAAGAAGGATTGTCCTCAATTGAACCGTAATGGAGCGATGTCGACTTCCATGGTGTTGTCTGCACTTAACACTGATAGTTCGTGGATTATTGATTCTGGAGCGACAGATAATATGTCAGGACGCCAAGAATGGTTTCAAGCTATTGATGAGTCGTCGACTAAGGAAGTTTGTGTTGCTAACGGCAAGAAGTTAGATGTGAATGGGAAAGGTGACGTACATTTTACGGTTAACTCTCGTGGACATACGATAGATACTACTTTAAAAGATGTAATGCTTGTACCTGACCTTAATGTTAATTTAATATCTGTGTCTACCCTTGCTGAAAAGGGATTTAAATTTATTTTTGATAAAAATGGATGTAACATACTTAAAAATGGTAAAGTAGTTTTATATGCTAGGAAAGTTGGGAGAGTTTACAGGCTCCATTCTGTGGGTAAAGTCAATCTGACAACGTCATCTACGTCTAAGGATATGATGTTATGGCATCAACGTTTAGCTCATATTAATTTTGACAGCTTGGCATCACTTAGGAAGGTAGCTAATGATATTGACTTTCAGGTTACTACTCAGAAGAAAGTTTGTGATGTGTGTCGAGGGAGCGCGGGATTGCTTACCCTTAGGTAAGCAATCCCGCGCTCCCTTTGTGACCAATCATAACAAACAGGTGGCCGAGGCGCGGCTAGCGCTCATTCACAGTGACGTCATGGGGCCGATGCCGACTACTTCTCTCGGAGGCAAGCGCTACGTCCTCACGTTTCTAGACGACTACTCCAGGAAGGTGTTCGTCTATCCCATTGCAAAGAAGAGTGAAGTGTGTAAGTACACTAAAGATTTTATTAGACTGGTAGAGAATCAGTGTAGTGCTAAAGTCAAGGTAATGAGAACAGATAATGGCTCTGAGTACGTTAATGCTGAGTTGACGGACTTTCTTAAAAAGAAAGGCATTGTACATCAGCTGACGGTACCCTATTCTAGTCAGCAGAATGGATCCGCGGAGCGCCTGAATCGTTCTTTACTTGATAAGGTCAGATGTCTACTGTATAATGCAAACAACATATAATCAACAGATCGCCAAGCTCGAGACTTTCTGGTAGATTACCAGAGGAAGTGTGGAGTGGTAATAAAGTGAGCCTTAAAAATCTGCGTGTCTTTGGTTGCGAGGCATTTACTCATGTAGATGACTGTAAACGTAAAAAGTTAGACCCCAAAAGTAGAAGGCTAATCTTTTTAGGTTACTGTGATAATGTCAAAGGATATCGTTTGTTTAATCCTGATGACAATAAGATCGTTGTATCACGTGATGTGGTGTTCAACGAATCTGTTTTTCCAGGGAGAAATACTAAAATAGGGCCAAAACGTGAGTTTGAACCTATTTATCTTACAGGAGGTGATGATGAGATAGATGCTGGAGACTACGTCGGTTGAGGCGGAGCCAGATACAGTTCCTGCAGAATCACCAAATCATCCTGTTGAGTTAGAGTGTGAACGCGAGGCTAGTAAAGATTCGGTAACTTCGCCTGAATTGGCACCAGAGTCTACTAGTACACGATTATAACCTACGTCCACGTATGCTTAAGACAACCTGTAACATAACTAACGTGTGTAATGTGACAGAGCCCGTAGAGCCACGTACTGTCAAAGAAGCTTTGAAATGTGAAGACAAAGAGTTATGGCAGAAGGCCATGAAAGAGGAAATCGATTCTTTTGTCTTACACGGAGCTTGGGAGCTTACTGATAAACCGGTTGACAAGAACGTCGTTAAAAATAAGTGGATTTTTACACTTAAACGAGACTCGGATGGGCACATTACACGTTATAAGGCAAGGTTGGTAGCTAAAGGCTTTACTCAAAGATATGGTGAAGATTTCCAAGAGACTTTTTCACCGGTCGTTCGTCATTGTTCTATACGATTGTTGCTATCTCTGGCAGTAGAAATGAAACTTAAGATTGATCATTTAGACATGCAGACAGCATTCCTGAATGGAGATTTGCAAGAGGAGATCTTTATGCAACAACCGGAAGGTTTCATATGCCCTGGGAGTGAGAACAAAGTCTATAGATTACGAAAGGCTGTTTATGGGTTGAAGCAAGCATCGCGATCCTGGTACCAAAAGGTTAAAGATGTCTTACTTTCTTTGGGATACAGACAGTGTAAACAAGAGGACTGCATCTTGACTAAGAGATCAGGTGAGTCGATTGTTTTTATCGCTCTGTATGTTGACGATTTTTTCGTGTTCTATAATGACAGCCGTCTGGCTGAGACGTTAAAAAGTTCTTTGTTAAATATTTTTAAACTCAAAGACTTAGGCCCGGTACGAAACATGTTAGGTATAAAGGTAGAACGTGATGCAACTTCCATCAAACTAAGTCAGGAAAAGCGGATTGACAGTATGTTAGATCGTTTTGGCATGACAGACTGTAAGCCTGTAAAGTCTCCCATGATAACTAATGTTAGTTCGGTCATTGAGAGTTCTAATAATGCTACAAATAACATTGTAACGAATTTTCCGTATCAAGAGTTGATTGGTAGTCTTATGTATTTATGTGTAACTACGCGACCTGACATTTCGTTTGCCGTGTCATATTTAAGTAAATTTAACAGTTGTTATACGGAATTCCATTGGAATCAAGCTAAGCGTGTACTGCGAAATCTTAAAGGTACTAAGCAAAAGGCTTTGGTATTTAAGAAGTCGAATGTAGATCCCGTTCTTGAGGGTTATTCTGACGCGGATTGGGCGGCAGATCCTGATCGTAAGTCGTACACGGGGTATGTGTTTAAATACGGCGGTAATTCGGTATCTTGGGGTAGCTACAAACAGTCCTGCATATCGCTTTCGTCCACCGAGGCGGAGTATTGCAGCTTAAGCGAAGCGAGTAGAGAAGCGGTGTTCCTACAAGCTTTAATTAATTAAGGAATTGCTAATGACGACTTGTTGTAAAATAGTAATGTATTGTGACAATCAATCTGCTATACAGCTTGCTATCAATCACACTCATCACAGACGGAGCAAGCATATAGAAATAAGATTCCATTACGTTAGAGATATGATAGATAGGTTTAACGTAGAAATTGTATACATCCCTACGGATGAGATGTTGGCAGATGTGTTCACTAAGCCCCTGGGCTGTGTCAAGCACGAGGTGTTCACCCGTCAGCTTGGTGTGGCATGAAGCCATCATGATGCCCACGTTATAATAATATATATTTCACTTCTTTCCAACTGTGTTTATCACTCCACTCCGCAATAACAACAACAGTACCTCCCGAAACACCCGTGTCCGGTGAGGACCTGCGTCAGACGGTAGGTGAGGGCGCCGTGGCGCCTCTCCATGCAGTCACTCCTTAAAGAGGGGACTTACCGCCACTATCGTGGCGTGCCCTGCGCTGGGTTGCGACAGTCGCTGTCTCCATGCCGCCATAAGATCGCACCGGAGGTCCGTCCGCAGAGCGGCGCCGTCCGTTCGTCTTCTGACGATAGGTCGAGTCGACGTTCGAGTTCCACGCGCGACGCCTGCCGGGCTGCAGGACTGTTCGAAAGAGATACCGCGGCCATGGAACAATGACTTAGAAGAAACATGGATGGGAAAATAAACAGGGCATTGAGTTCCGTCGCTTCCGCGGGCAAGTGACACATGAATGCACAGCGATACGAGTAAGTGTAGTCGCTTAGTTTTTAAATTTATTTCCTCTGGCTGGAGGCCTTCATTTCAAGGCATCCACAGGAAAGTCCGGGTAAGCAGTAGCCATCCTCTCTAGTATGACACACTCCAAACAAAAAGGTTTATCAGGAATTTTGGCGAAAAATAAACATTTTCCAGCAATGACTATTAACCTTTTGTTTTTTCAAACGTGACATCAACATCATCCATTGCCTCCCTTCGCGCGATATCACTGAAATTCTCTAACGGGTGTTAGATATTGACATTGTGGGAAACATCTACATTTACGTCATCAGATTATCATAATCAGGACTACTAAGGAACTGAAAACATACGTCAATGATGAATTATTAATGAATCTTTTTGTTTATTTTATTTTAAAGTGTAGAGCAGTTGTGGCTGAGTGGTGGCTGCCCCGACTTACGAACACTGAGTCGTGGGTTCGAGCCCAGTTAGGCACATTACTTTGTATAATTTATTTCAACACCACTGCTCTCAAAACGGTGAAGGAAAACATCGTGAGGAAACCGGTATGTCTTAGAACCAAAAAAAATCGATGACATGTACGTGACATAATCTACCAACCCGCACTGGGCCCGCGTGGTGGGTTTTAGCCCATCCCTCTCCTAGAGAGGAGGCCTGAGTCCCTGCAGTGGGAACATTATAGGCTGATGATGATGTAAGCAGTGATACTCCCAATCCCATACCTCTCACAACTTAGGACCCAGTGATATTAATGACAATAATATCCGTGGTGCTAGGCAACTGGGCTTATCTCAGTTGTATACGTCCCTGTGTGCCTATTGGCCTTGTTCTGTTCTGTCTCCTGCTGATATGGAAGTGGAATTTATGTTTTTTTTTCCTACTCCTCTGCTATTCTTTTCTGATTAATTTCGTTGCGGGATCCAAGACAGTTAAATCGCTTCTCTGGGACTTCGTCGAGCTTCATTGTCTCGGCGCTTTTCTTGTGGTTGCCACTGTTGATTCTGGCTAACAGCAGTTACAGTGATTTGGGAATAGTGTGGCGGGCTTGTCCCATACCTCTCCTAGAGAAGAGGCCTGAGTCCCTGCAGGGGGAACATTATAGGCTGATGATGATGATGATTTTAAACTCGCAACGCGCTTCAGCGGGTTTTGCGCTTCTCTTTCTTTACGTGTCGATGAGCTCAAATCGCATTAGACCAGAATATAGTCACCTGCACAGCTCTATCATTTGCTTCAAGTAAGTCCTGAAAGGTCCAAGTGGTAGTACAGGATGGGCAGGATAGGAGGTGGCGTATATCCTGCTGAGGGCCTCCACCCTGAAAAGAAAGAGAGCACTGAAATTCTCTTACGGGTGCAACTTACTAATTAAGATAATTTCATAGGGATATTCATATTTTATTGTTTTCGACTTTGTCCTTTTGATACCATAGCATAAGCATAATCACCCTTTAATGTTCCCACATGTGGGACTCATGGGCCTCCTCTCTAGGAGAGGGATGGGCTTTAGATAATCCACCACGCGGGTTGGTAGATGTCACATGTCTTCGATTTTTTTGGCTCAAAGACATGCCGGTTTCCTCACGATATATTCCTTCACCGTTTTGAGAGCAGCGGTGATGAAATAATCTAAAAATTTGCTCTGAAATAATTCGCAGATCGAACACTGTTAACAAAAAATGTGCAAAACAAAAACTGATATAATTTTCGTCCTTTGACTTTGAATAACTTTTTTAGCACTTATGTTTAGGTACGAGATTGGTGATGACTGTTCGCATTTCATTTATATATTGGTGATATCATTCAAGACCTAAACACAAAATAAGAATCTCAAAACAAAACCAAAATGCTTAACTGCACTGAAAATCTAGTTCTAGCCGATGGTAAATAAAACCTTCCACGAGATCCACTCTATTGGTGTAAACAGCATGGAAATCAGATCAGTAGTTTTTGAATTTATCGCGAACAGATAGACGCAGCGGAGGTTCTGATTCAGTTCGAGCCTGTGGACGGTGAGTGATTCAATGGGCTAGCTCGTCATCCGTCGGTCTTATGACGACGACAGGCCGTGTCGACGGCACTTTCTTGTTCCACGCGCGCCTCAAAGAGAAGTCAGCAACATGGGAGGGGCCCGCAAGGGCCGACGCCCGTTGGGGCTGCGGGTTGGTCACAAAGATACCGCGGCCTCGACATAAAGGGCTAAGAAGGAACACGGGTGGTTTTTAGTCAGTAGAAATCTGACACTTCCTTTCCCTCTACCCAAGAGCGGGAGGGGTTATTTGATGATTTTTAACTCAACAAAAACAAGTAACTACGAATAAAATATTGGTTTGTTATTTACATAATACGAGTAAATAACACAGACTAGACCGCGAGAACTGTTTGACCGCAATCTTAACGTATAATATGAAGGCACGTGGGTACCAGTATCAGAATCACTCATCGTAAAGTGGGTTATAGCACGAGGTATTTTAGAAATAAGTAGACACGTCTTCAATCAGCAGCCTTATAATCACTATTCTCGATTAAAATTACAAAAAATCACACTTATTAACTCGGATGAATACGGATTAAGATTTAGGACGTAAGCGATCCGTCGTAACCGTCTAGCCCACGCCACTATTCGTTTCAAACTGAACGAGTCCGGTGGTTTTTGACGTTCTTGACGTTTCGCAAGAGTGACAGTCCCGCTGTCACTCTCGTCCACACAATTTTCATTCGTTCAAATCAGTCTGTCAATGTCAAAATAAGGTCATCAATTAATCCTACTAGATGGCGCTAGGGACGCGCCTTCACGGCCAGACTGACAATCGCCCGTCCTCGGGCGAATATGTATTCCGCAACAAGAAGATACCAGCCATTACTGTTAATCGAAACATGCTCGTCCACCCTGACATGAGCCAATGCGTCTTACTTTTGGACACAGCCTATTTCGAACTCACTCTTACTACTCGCACCACATTCCTTCCTCATATGATTCGTAGCCCGGACAAATGCGTCCCTTCGACTTGCCTTCAGTGCAAGACCGGACAACACCGTCCCTTCGACTAGTCATCAGCTAACTCACGTGATGCGTAGCCCGGACAAATGCGTCCCTTCGACTTGCCTCTAGTGCAAGACCGGACAACACCGTCCCTTCGACTAGCCATCAGCTAACTCATATGATGCGTAGCCCGGACAAATGCGTCCCTTCGACTTGCCTCTAGTGCAAGACCGGACAACACCGTCCCTTCGACTAGCCATCAGCTAACACATATGATGCGTAGCCCGGACAAATGCGTCCCTTCGACTTGCCTCTAGTGCAAAACCGGACAACACCGTCCCTTCGACTAGCCATCACCGACGTCAACGAACTAGACTCATACGTCCCTTCGGCTAGCAACACTAAGCCCGGACAATACTATCCATTCGTAACACACAGACGCATGCGTCCCTACGAACCTGCTGGCACTCTAGCCAGGACCGGACAACATCTCGTCTCTGAGTTTGCGTCCTTTCGAATTACCAACGAACGGGTGAATGTGAATCACATAATCTGAACTTACCTTAGGGTCTGAACACTATACTCGGTGGATGTCTACGTCTACGTCAAAGGTCACAGGATTTTCATCTTCCGAATCAACACCTGTTTCAGAAGGTGCCGTAAGCGTTTCAGACGATGCAGTCAGAGTAACGGAATCTGCAGTCAGGGTGTCCACACTGCGAGCCGACATAGTCTCAATATCGGTATCAATAATGCCTTCTGACTGCACATCTACCGCCTTCTCGGCCTCCTCGTCATTCATAATACCTTCAGCCAACTCGATTAAGCCCTCGTGACCTCCCGGCACCAAACGCAAATTTTCGTGCGAATACTTCAACGTACGGCATGAACCGTCAACACTTTTTAACTCATAGCGGTAATTTTCCAGAACATTGGTGATCACGAAAGGTCCTCTAAACTTTCGGTCAAGTTTCGTCTGATTGCGTTCCGAACTTTTCACGAAAACGAAATCACCTTTATCAAATGGCTTTACCCTAGCTCTACCGCGATTAAAACGAATAGTCTCAGCGTTAGCAGCTTTTTCTATATTATTTGAGGCATTTAAGCGTATCGCTTCTAAATCTAAGCTATCGTGAGGACCGTCTCCAGTTAAAAGCTTAGAAATTCCTATCGAGTACGATTGAACTCCAAACATTAATTCAGTTGGGGTATATTTCGTGACGGTAGACCTAGTACTATTTAGAGCAAGATGCACATTGCCTAACTCATCGCGCCAATTTTTGTGAGGGTCATTTTCAATGATCGTAAGTAATCATTTTAGAGTTCGCATTATCCTTTCCACCTGACCATTGGCTCTACTTGAGCCAGTGACGATGAAGTGAAGGTCAATGTGGTGTTCCGAACAAAATTTCTTAAATTCATTACTAATTTAGCAGCGACCCTGATCTGCTACGATCCGTTTAGGAGCCCCGAACAAACAAACAGCTTTCTTCAGTGCCATAATGGCACTGGATGCATCTAAAGAGGTGGTATGTTCTAACAGAACGTACTTGGTGAATGAATCAATAAGGACAGAACAGTATTCTTATTGGTCACTCTTACCCGACAATTTTCCAGTGAAATCTATGTGCAGCGTGTGCCAAGGAGTTGGCACTTTAGGAATGGGGTGAAGTCTTACTGGTTGGGCACCTGAGGGACCTCTCGAAGCTTTACATATAATGCATGAGTCGACAAACCGGCGAACACTTTTCGACATCTCGGGGAACCAGTATAGCTCGTAAATTTTATCGAGAGTCTTATCGGGGCCTAAATGTTGAATTTCGGAATGAATGTGACTGATCAGTGTCCATACTAATGCTCGGGGTACTATAGGTAACCAGGAAACAATTTTATTGCGGTTAATTTTCCGGTATAGAATACCATTCCTAACGGCATACGTTTGTGCAACATTCTCCGGTAAGTCACCGTCTGAAAATTTCTTTATAATGTCCTGAATTTCAGCGTCACGCTTTTGCTCGACAGACAACCAACCTGCATGCAACTCTACGAACTTAATAGATTTCTTTACGCGAGCAGAACTAGGAGAAGCTTCGAACTTATCTGAACAATGTTCTGGAGTTGCGATCTCAGGTAAATGATTTCGAGATAAATAATCGGCGTGTTCCATGCTTTTCCCCTCACGATATACAATATCAAAGTCGTAAGCTTGAAGCATGGCCCACCACCTATGAACGCGGGGTGTCAAATCGACCTTTGATTTAGATGCCTTTAACGAGTTACAGTCTGTATAAACTGTGAACTTTTATTAAAACGATATCGTTATCCACGTCGTAGCCGACCTGACCGTAAAGTTTAATTACAATGATACTTTCAATAACGGAACAAGCTTTAAGTAAACCATTTCAACAACTTAAACACAGAAGGTTCCTCCAAGCCTCATAATTCATCTCATAAATCAAATTTCAAAAAGAAAACACACCACTCATGGCCTGCAACTAGTGACCATTCACTATTGCCGCCCATATCGTCATCACCTCATGTGATACGACCAACACCAGGTCCCCGCCACACCACTGGCTGCCCATCGCGCTCTGAACAACCCCACTCTGAGTTGCAATTACGACTACAGACCAGTGCGTGCACCGCGACCAACCAAGATAGCCATGGCATGTGTTCCATTTGCTGGTGGAGGCACCTTCCTCACCGTCATTAGGCTTTAACTCACATTACTTGGAGGAATCTTTCGTACTTGTCTATCCTGAGTTACTAGGTTGTTAGTTAGTCATTTAAGATTTAAATAAAAAAAACAAATCGTAAACACTACACAACTATCTTGACTTGACACAATAATCAGAAACCATGTGAAGTTCAACATAGTCTAAATCAACTTAAAATTCAACAACTTTGAAATTATGATTACGGCGCACGGGTGCCACACAGGCTTACGGGTGCCACACAGGCGCAAGGGTGCCACACAGGCTTACGGGTGCCACACAGGCTTTCGGGTGCCACACAGGCTTACCCAGGTCTCAGCCACACCACAAGCCGCTCATCACGCCCTGAACGAAAACGAACGCAGTTGCGACTGCGTCTTGTGGCTGCGGATTGACCAAATAACCAACAAGCGCAATCATAATCTCTCGAGGTTCCTTCACCCTCGGACACATCATCTATTACGTCTTAGTCTGTTGAAACTTCACAGGTTGGCATACTACGGTTGTGTGCGTAGGTACTTATGTACGATTGCCGGATAGTGACTTTAAAACATCGGTCGCCCTTAAGTGATTCGACTCAACCTCACTCAGAACCTGTTTGGTACTAAATACGTCATAATTACCTAACCCTATCAATCTAACAACTGATTAATTGGTGTAACAACCCTTAAAACACTCGAGAGATCACTCGGCTCCACTAACATAGTAAAATGGAAACGACTCACCAGATTGTTGCCACTGCCCGCAAACACCAGCTACTTGACAGTTGTCGACGCGCCATCTCGGTGACGGTGCCGCTTCCACTGTTATGGGCCGCATGGCCCGCACAGGATGCGCCGCATGGCCCGCAGAGGACGCGCCGCATGGCCCGCAGAAGACACACCGCATGGCCCGCAGAGGACGCGCCGCATGGCCCGCAGAGGACGCACCGCATGGCCCGCAGAGGACGCGCCGCATGGCCCGCAGAGGACGCACCGCATGGCCCGCAGAGGACGCGCCCTTTAGCCCATGCCGGAATTGCCACGATGACAATGCGTTAGGCCCACTTTCATCATAACGGGGGTACCCGTTGAAGTCATTTTTCCCTTACTGGTGGCAATCACATGACACACGCACACACACGACATTTGCATGTAGGAACATTCCGTGGTTTGAAACGATTCAAATCAAGTCAGTTTGGTAGATTTGGTGTTTGTATCAACTTTCACTATCACTTGCACTTGCACCTGCACCTGCACTTGCACTTGCACGTGGATCAGAATCCGACTGCTCTGGGTTGATTTCTGGCAGAGCGATCTTGGATGATGAGGCTGGTGTTCTGATAGCCTCGATCAACTGCATTATATTCCGCTGCTGGATCTCGAACATTGTGCGCAGTGAGATTCAGATCCCACTTCTGATGAAGGCACGTGGGTACCAGTATCAGAATCACTCATCGTAAAGTGGGTTATAGCACGAGGTATTTTAGAAATAAGTAGACACGTCTTCAATCAGCAGCCTTATAATCACTATTCTCGATTAAAATTACAAAAAATCACACTTATTAACTCGGATGAATACGGATTAAGATTTAGGACGTAAGCGATCCGTCGTAACCGTCTAGCCCACGCCACTATTCGTTTCAAACTGAACGAGTCCGGTGGTTTTTGACGTTCTTGACGTTTCGCAAGAGTGACAGTCCCGCTGTCACTCTCGTCCACACAATTTTCATTCGTTCAAATCAGTCTGTCAATGTCAAAATAAGGTCATCAATTAATCCTACTAGATGGCGCTAGGGACGCGCCTTCAAATATATTGACTAAAACTATAATATGATATATTATACATATTTGTAATGTGCTCGCCAAGACCTTTCATTTGATACCAAACATGTTATGATTACTTATCTCAATTTAATATTTTTTGAGGTAAGTGTTGGACATTTAAATTCCGTCATACAAAGAATTTATAAAATTTATATAGCCTATGTCACCCGGGCTATTCTTACGAATCTATTGACATTGACACCTCATTTATTAAAATCCGTTCAGTAGTTTAGGCGCTACGGTGGAACATACATACATACAAACATACATACATACATAGACTGCCAAAATCATTACCCTTCCTTTTGGCTTCGCCGTAGTCGGGTAAAAAGACACGCATTAAGTTTAAAATCAGAATATGAAACGCGACAGAGTGCACCAATGAATACATTTTCGTTACAACATATTTATATTTATTACCTAGCAACCTAGCAACACCTTCACTTACACGCCTTTTTATTCAAGCTTTTCATTTTCAATAAATTTATTTGAATAGATTTCTATTAAAATGATTGTGTATGATCGAACCTTTCCTTTATTTTATTTGGATTCTACAGAAATATTATACTTAAATCATTAAAAAGACAGGTTTGCCTTCGATTGCTCTGGGATTCCGTCATCAATCCATACTTCCATACTATCCATACTTCCTTACATAGTATAAAACAAAGTCGCTATTTTTGTCTGTTTGTCTGTATGCTTCATCATCATCATCATCATTTCAGCCAAAAGACGTCCACTGCTGGACATAGGCCTCCCCCAGGCGTCGCCACATTGACCGGTCCCGTGCGTCTCTCATCCAGCGGGTTCCTGCAACCTTGACCAGGTCATCGGTCCACCTAGTGGGAGGTCTTCCAACGCAACGTCTTCCGATTCGCGGTCGCCATTCCAGAACTTTTCGGCCCCATCGGCCATCCGTTCTGCGAGCAATGTGCCCTGCCCATTGCCACTTAAGTCTGGCGATTCTTCGGGCTACGTCGGTTAACCTTGGTTCTCATGCGGATGTCCTCATTTCTGATTCGATCACGCAAGGAAACTCCGAGCATAGCCCTCTCCATTGCCCTTTGGGTGACTTTGAGCTTTCTGATAAGGCCCATTGTGAGCGACCACGTTTCGGTCCCGTATGTAATCACTGGCAACACACACTGGTCATAGACTTTCGTCTTGAGACACTGGGGTAAGTTGGACGAGAAGATACCGCGCAGCTTCCCGAACGCTGCCCAGCCGAGTCGGATTCGACGATTGACCTCTTTCTCGAAGTTAGATCTACCCAACTGGACCGTTTGTCCCAGGTAGACATAATCGTCCACAACTTCGAGCGTAGAGTCTCCGATCTTGATAGGAGTGGGTGTTACATGAACATTCGACATAACCTTGGTTTTGTACATGTTCATTTTAAGACCCACTCTTTCGGAAGCTCTACTGAGGTCATCGAGCACTTTAGTGAGGTCTTCCATGGTCTCAGCCATGACCACTATATCGTCGGCAAACCGAAGGTGAGTGATGTACTCGCCGTTGACATTGATGCCAAGTCCTTTCCAATCCAGAACCTTGAAGACATCTTCCAATGCAGCGGTGAACAGTTTCGGAGATATGACGTCTCCCTGTCTCACACCGCGCTGCAGAAGGATTGGTTCCGTGGTCTGATCCTGAAGTCGGACTGACATGGTGGCGTTCTGTATGCTTAAATCTTTAAAACTACGCAACGGATTTTGATGCGGTTTTTTTTAATAGATAGAGTGATTCAAGAGGCAGGTTTTAGTATATAATTTGAACGACATCCACGCGGGTGAAGCCGCGGGCATCAGCTAGTAATAATATAAATGCGAAAGTAACTCTGTCTGTCTGTCTGTTACTCAATCACGCCTAAACTACTGAACCAATTTGCATGAAATTTGATATGGAGATATTTTGATACCCGAGAAAGGACATAGGCTACTTTTTAATAAAAAAAAGTTGAAAGGGGGGTACGAAAATATTACTTTTGGTCGCGATAACCGGCATCGGTAGCGATAACCGACATCCGCGCGGTTGAAACCGCGGGCATCAGCTAGTATAAAATAATAATCTATATATATGAAACGCTTTATACTAAAATATTAATTTTGTGACAAGTAAGCTGCTTATGTGCAATAAAATAACAAATAATAAAATAACTGTTCCATAGTATTACAGTTTATAAAATACGTTTTAAATAAGTTTGCATTGTACAAATTATAATTGTAACAGTGTACTCATTGTTGAGAAGCCTAATAAATAAATAAATAAAATAAAATAAAATACTAGTACGGGGAACAGAGTCAATCAGTTTAATGGTAAAAACCATAATAGGACAAGCGATGTAAGTAACAATACCAAAATTGTAACATCTAGGTACTGCTTATTTGAAATTCATCGAATTGTGCAATGTGCATGATTGACTAATGTTTTTGTACTTACCTGGATGACCGAGCTTTGCTGGTTTTTCTTTGGTTTTTATAAAATTTAAACCCAGCTATAGATAAATTTATCGCTCCCAAAACCCCTGTATTATTATGTCTGTATTTTTGTGAAATCATTAGATAATTTTAAATGATAAGACAGTGATGTTTCCGTAACGTATTCCGTACCTCAAATGATAAAAAAAGTAAAAAAAACAGGAACTCTTAAATAAATAAGATCACTTTCTTAATGTCCCCTCTGTCCGTTTGTCCGTCCGTGTGACGCCACGGATTTTCTCAGTCCACTAAGTACTTACATATTTATGTACCAAAATTAACATTAATCTTCATACACTCACATGAGGACATTGCAGATAAATCTAAAAGCACCACACAGATTTGAGTGGACCAATTAGTGCAAGTTGTTTGAAGTATTTGTTAATTTTAATTTTAAGAAGTTTTAAGGTTGTGTATACATTATTATTGATGCGTTGCACGTACTTATCTAACTTGCACTAACCGTAATATTATATAAGAAAATTATGTTACAGTCCCTTCAAACGTTCAGCTATTTTGGAGATGAAATTAATCATCATCTACCTTGCCTTTTGGGCTTTTTTTTGGGTGAGCTTCCAGTCTATCCGGATGCAACTGAATATCAGTATTTTACATGGAGCGACTGCATAATTGACCTCCACAACATAGCACTGGGTAATACGATACGCATAATACAGTATAAATACGGTAATAATGACTAAAAAACTGTTTTTTTTAAATGAAGTACAAACAGATACTTAAATTATATTTATTTATACATGTTAAGCTATTTAAATACATTTTCTTCCAACTATGCTTTAATTTCATCACAATCACACTAAAAATCAGTACAAAGCGAGTCTATAATGCTCTAGAGCAATAAAAATGTATGTTCATTATTGCACAGTTTATTTTTTTTAATCGCACCAAAAGTTGCCAATCTCAATGGCATCTCTATTCAGCCAGCCGATATCAATACTTTTTTTTTACGTACGTATTATTCGTTTCTATCCTACTTGTTACAAATAAAAAAAAATGATTTAAAATAAGTGATTTGGCGAGAACTTTGTTAATTTAGCTTGACAATATTTTTGGAAACGATAAAGTGTGATACTATGTATCTGATTTTGAGTGCTTCGGCTTCGAATTAAAATGGAATCATCTAGCGACACATTAACTCCGGAAAACATTCTAAATGAAGCCGACAGTGTTATAGAAAATCTTTTAACTGTTTGATATGAGTTTCTTTTATCTACTATTCCTATAGGTAATAGTTGAAAGAAAAGCAGATTATGCACCTCGCCTTAAGTAATTTATATTGCCCTCGTGCCTATTTGATTAGAGCCCTCGCTGTACTTTGTGCTCGATGCAATAATCTACTATTATTAATAGTTTTAAGATATTTAGGTACAGTTTATTTTATAAAGTAGAGAATTGTTTTGTATTAATAATAATAATAATAATAATAATATTCCACAACTATCACACAACGCCATCTAGTCCCAAGCTAAGCAGAGCTTGTGTTATGGGTACTAGACAACTGATAAACATACTTATATATTTCTAAATACATACATATTATAGATAAATTACACCCAGACACAGAACAAATGATCGTGCTCATCACACAAACATTTGTCCTGGGTGGGAATCGAACCCACGACCTCCGGCATAGCAGTTAGGGTCACTAACCACTAGACCAACAGGCCAGTCAAATTAATAAGTTATTTGATTGAGTTGAAATGCTAAAATGGCGCCAACGGTTATTGGAATGACAGTTGATTAGTGCAGTCTGTAGTACAGAGGGTTTTAAAAGGTCCAAGGCGCCATTTTAGCGGGACATTCTTTTCTGAACTTGGAAAGTGTGAGGAGCTCTAAAATACCTGTGTAAGTACTATGAACTTTTATAATAAACTGGTAAATGTTATGCTGTAGCTTTTATTCTGTGCTTATTTTGATGTTCTGAACCTAGTAAATAAATCATGCTTAAATCTGTGCAAATAGAAGCTTTTATTTCCCTTTTGCTCTGGCTTCTCCTACATACATAACATTACCCCTGTAATCCCGAAAGGGTTAGGCAGATGTTTATCTACTTAATAGAACACCACATTTCGCCAGTGGATGCAATAGGGAGCGAGCCTATTGCCATCAACCGGGCACAAATTACACCGTGGGGTGTTTTTTTTTATTTAAAGATTTAATAGACAATTATACCATCATAATGGGTGCGAAGTATTTTTAGTGAAACCTAAAAGTACTTTTATTGAAACCTAAAAGTATAGGTACTTAGTTATAATGAAACCGAAAAGCTGTTCTCCTAATCATTGCAATCTTTTTTTGTTCCAGACCATACCTGGGAACTTTCTAGTTACGGAGATATTGGGAGTCAAACTTACAATTTTTACATAATTTTTATACCTCGACGACCTCCGTGCTTTTCATCATCAGCACTATGTTCAGACCTACACTAAAACGTGACTTTTCACCCCCAGAAATAAACCTTTGGAAATAATAATTAAAAAATTGTATAGAGTTACTTAGTTTGATGTACAAAATGCTTGGTTGATGATTTCATGAAGAGTCCGTTTACACTTCATACTGAAGAGAAACAAAACAATCGAATTTAATACGCGTAAATAAAATAAAAACAAAAACAAACTTCATTTCATGTTCCCGAAATTCATTTCCCCATAGAATTTGAACAACATTTCTTCAAACAGCTTGAAAAGCAAAATTTGAATTTGTAAATTCAAAATACGAATGCAAATTTGGCGCGAACAGTATAAATATGGCTGCGTTCGTTCAATCCAGTTAGTGCTGCCGGGTTAGTCGTTCCCACACCTCCGGTGTAGCCACTCTAAAAAATCTTATTTTTCCTAAAAAAAAAATCAAGATGTTGAGTGCACTCTTTTTGATAACCGTCTTTCTGACAGCGGTCTACAAACTCTTTTTTAATAAAACCGTTACTTTGACTAAAGTGACAAAGTACGGTGAGAATAAGACTGTAGTTCTAAAAGAGGCTCCGGGCCCTACTCCTCTGCCGATAATAGGAAACTTACACCTATTAGGCAAGAATGAATCCCCTTTTCAATCTTTTACGGATCTAGCTAAGGAGTACGGGGATATTTTCAGTCTTAAAATGGGAACAACTAAATGCTTGGTTGTCAATAATCTGGACTTAATTCGCGAAGTTTTGAACCAAAATGGGAAATTCTTCGGAGGTCGTCCTGACTTTATACGTTTTCATCAACTTTTTGCGGGCGACAGGAATAACTGTAAGTACTATTAATATTTTTCTATTTTATCTGTAACACTGTTTTAATTTGTCAGTGTGTAACTAAACTTATATTGTCATTTACGGGATATCTTTCGTGATTAGTAATTATTACGAGCTCATGTGATCATGAATAATCCTAGAAAATATCCCGTAAAGTCACAGTATAACTTTAACTTTAGATGTTTCTAAGCTGACAGTACAGTCCGTTCGCAGTTAAATTTACTTTGTTTTTTTTTTCGGTTCAGTTGCCCAAGACGAAGTTTTCAGTTGTTTTGGCATCTTACAGGACCAATTTAGTTCAATGTTTGTCACTAGTTTTATTTTTTATTTCTTTTCATTTAATTTTGTACCTATTATGGTTTTGTCCTGTGCAAGTATAAATACTTTTCCTTTTCCTAAATACTTTTCCTTTTCTTTACTTTCGAAAAGGACAAAATAGCACTTGTTTTAAAATACATTCGAAATAAGCAAAATTTTTATATTCGTTTAAATACGGTTTCTGTTGTATCAAAATCACAGTGATCTAGAACGACAGAATAAGGTTGTTTCTGAATTGCGCTGTCAAATGCATCTATTTTGTTTTTGAATGTAGACGGACTGTAATGAATCTTTTTTTGTTTTGTTTTTTTTTTGTGTTTTTATTTTAAAAAGAGCTGTTTTATGTCAGTTTTCCCTTTTCCCGCGACTTTGCCTGCGTATAGTTTGGAATTATCTCAAGTGGACCTACATGCTGCATCGGTATAAAAAGTATTAAATATGTCCTAACTCAGATCATTGTCTTTCCGTATGTCTATTTTCATTTACAATCAGTTCAACCGCTATGTCTAAGTCCCGGGTTCAATTTCCAGAACACACAAAGTGATAGAATACGATTTTTATTAGAATGTTCTTAGAAGAAGTGGAGTAGGTTCCTGGATTCGTGTCCAGTTGATGGTAATAGACCCACTCCCTTTTGCGTGGGCAAACATAAATAATGAAATGTGAATGTCTTTCTCGTATTAGGTAGGTACACCTCTGCCTTACTTTTCGGGGATTACCAGGCGTGATGTTATGTCGTAGTTTAAAACTGTGGACCGCCCATTTTATTCCACACACACAAAAAAAAATAGTTTTTCTAAACATAACTACAGAAAGGTACTATAAGGAGACTCCTGCCTAGCTTCACAGGAAATAAAGGCGTAATGATATACTATGACACCAATTTTCTAGCGTTTCTTAAATCGAAAAGTTTGTATCATATATCCGGTCACAAAATACGTAAATATAGGTATATAACACAAATAATATAATATTTAGTAAGAATCATCATTTTTTTCGATTTTGTTTATTTCTCAAAATGTAGGTTGCGTTTTCATTCATAAAAAATGCATATTTATTTTACTTACGTTCATTTATTCACATCATTTTCTGTCATAATAGTAATGCGTCTGTGGGGCACCTAACTATGGGGCACCTGATATCGTGTCCAGCCTGTCCCGTTACTTGCACTCCACAGGAGCTGATGGAGGCTACTGAAAGTGCTGAACTCGTCGCCAAATTTTGGGCCGACTCAAATTAAATTGTCATCGACACGCTAAGAAGAAGAATGCGTCTGTGAGCATTTTGCGAATTTTAACGCAATAGGGGATCGGACTGGGTCAAAATAATATGATTCTGTTTAGTCCGTAAGTTAGATTATCGAAAAATATTGAATACGTGTTTTTTGTTTTATCAAATCAATAAAAATGACGAAGATAAAACGCCTCAAAGTTCTTGGAGTGGGGCTTGAAACGTCACTTGTGTCGTCAAAATGTACTATCATATGACGTCACACGAGTTTTCGAAGCACTGTATCGTCTTCATTTTAAGTTTAGGTGAAAAAAGAAAAAAATACGTGTCCAATAATTTTTGGAAATCTATCTGACGGACTAATTAGTTTTTTTTTGTCCGATCCCCTATTCATGTTATTTTCCTATTAAGATCTATTTTCATAAATGGTCACAGACGCATTTTCTATTATGACAGATCCATTCATCTGCTGAATTGGCCATTTTAAACGCCCGGGAGTAAAAATAAAATTGTATTTTGTTTTCTCCATAACTGGCGAAATTATGTAGGTCTGTGCACATTAGATAGGCCTCTGTCTAACCCATGTTATGTTAAATTCAAGTCAATGCAGTGTTTAAGTCGTTGCAGTAAAAAATACGAAACGATTTGTATCCGATTGTTATTTGGCTGGGCTAGACTAAACGGAGACTAGTCTTTGTCATCATCTTAATAAAATGCTTGTTACAGCAAACAGATAGTTCGTGTTACTTTTGAAAGTATATGACTTTAGATATTTCTTTAATGGAGAGACATACTATCCCGATGCGTGGTTTAAGTCATAAGATTTATTGATGAGATTAACTGTAAAACTAAAATCATTTTATACACATCATCATTATCATTCATCATCATTTTTATTATTTTTTTTCACTGTTTAAGGCATATTGCCAGTGCTTTTACACGGGGAATCTTTGGGTCAACTATACTAAAAGAACGCTGGATGACCTACGCGTACAATATAATAACATCTTTAGGATGCTGTTGGGACTACCGCGATGGTGCAGTGCTTCTTCTATGTTTGCGCAAAACCGAACTGACGGCTTCCACGCCGTCGTTCGCAAGAAAACCGCGTCATTGTTGTCAAGGTTGCGGGCGAGTGGCAACAGCATCCTAAAAACTGTGGCGGAGAGTGTCGACTCTCCGATAATTAAAAGTTTTGTGAGAAGGATAATCACTGAACATTAGTTTGGGGATGTCCTTTTCACAGTACTTTAGTCTGTGTTCTCTGTTATATAATATTTCAATTAGGTACTAACACTAGATACAAGTTATTTTATTGTTTACTAACACTATGGATCACGTTATCTGATAAATAAAGAATTATTATTATTATTATTATAAGGACTTCTAAATACATAGGTAACGACAAACCCGAATAATACTTTTTATTATTTTGATTTGTACTGGTCAATTATTTTTATATACTGGGTGGAAGGTGTCGAGTACATTATTCCAGACTTGGGATTTTTAGGTTAGGTTTAGGTTTAGGTTAGGTAGGTTTTTAACTGATAAAAAAATTCTACGAGTAGGTACCTACTTATGTAGGGTTTCAGAATGATGTATTTGAATACATGGTTTCCATTTGTGCGGCGATGCCCCGAAGATATTTGCACAACTATAGTTTTCTACTCATTCTTTGTGCTTTTCGTAATTTCAGTAACGCAATCACCAATTTTAATTTGCATCTAAATTTTCTGGGAAGAAATAAAGAACAGAGAACAGTCACTCGCACTTTCACAAAGTACTGATTCCCACCCTCACCCTTGTTTGTATTAATAAATTTTATTTTTTTTGATTATGTGATGAAATATCGAGGATTCAAAAGAAAAATAGTAAACATGGTAAATATTCCGATGTCAGTGTTAGTGATAATGAATTTTGATTAAACGTTTCCATTTTTTTAAGAAAAACTTACATGATTTCATAAACTTTTACAAAAAAATCGCAAATCGCTTCCTCTCATGTTTTAAACCGCCTGTCCTTGGTACAACGCGTTCATATTACTAAATCGCTTGTCCACTATTATACTATAGTGTCTAATTACTATAATATTTCTAATTAGCAAGCATATCTTAACGACTAGGCGCCAGCTTGACATTGTGGGGTCAGCAGAATAAATAGGTCATACCTGTAATTAGGTCTGAAGGGCTACCTTCAAGGTTAAGCAACGGTTGCTGAGGTTGGTCTGTGGATGGGTTACCACACATTACATGCCAAGATTTGTACGGGGCTCGGAAGGCATGTTGCCCAATGGGTCCCGGCTATCATTTTGTAGACCTTTGACAGTCTTTACAGTGTGGCCGGTGGCCTTTTTTTTTTTTGTGGGTGGAAAATCATCGAATAACCCCCCCCCCCCGCTCTTGGGCAGAGCGAAGGGGAGTGTCAGACTTCTACTGACTAAAAACCAACCCATGTTCCTTCTTCGCCCTTGTGCCGAGGCCACGTCATCTCTTTCGATAATCCGCAGCCCCAACGGGCGTCGGCCCTTGCGGGCTCCTTGCTGACATCTCTTTGAGGCGCGCGTGGCACACGAATGCGCCGCCGACACGGTCTGTTGCCGTCATTACGACGGCCGGACGGCGAGCTAGCCCATTACTCACCGTCCACAGGCCCGCGTCTACGGTGGCCGGAAGCCATCACGTGGCCCCCGACGCCCGGAGCGCCTTCCGCGGCGGCTGGGACTAGAGGTTCTCTCCCTCTCTCGTTCCGCCACCTCCTGTAGTCAGTGGCCTGAAAGTCTGACAACCAGTCTTGCAAGGGGTATCGTACTACCGCTAATCTCCCAAGTTATGTATATGTGGTTCCGGCGGTTGGAGTTCCCTACTCAGTTAAAGTGTTAGTGTTATCAGGTTTTACCATCTGGTTTTTGTCTGTAGCAGCCTCTAGGTTTATGCCATTGGCTATATATAGAGTATAGACAAGCTTTCGTTTTTGCATTGGTTCGGTTCCCGGTTCAAGCAACATAAATAGATGTTTGATTAAAAGCAGTTTTTTTATTTTTTTGTTGGCTTAAAAATAGAAGGTCCAATATATTCCCTTTATCATAGGAGGTCTTAGAAACTCTGACATTAGGGGTCGTGTGGGGTCGTTAGACGTTACTGCCCTAAGAAGAAGTAGGTCATAAAAATTACTGGCGAAAGGTCAAACTATACCTACCCGTATCCACTCCTTCAAATCAAATAGCGTGATGTTATTTACCGCAACTAAAAATTTTCCAATCAACACGCACTCGATATTTAAAACTAGGCTGTTGCCATGAATGTCAGTGCCAAAAAAAAGTGTAATTCTAAACGATACATTGTTTATGTCACATTATATACTTCCTACTTGCAAAATGCATTTCTTTGCGAAATATGAGTCCCTAGTACGTAAAGGTATTTATTCAAGAAAAATTGACACACATTTTATATGAAATGCTGATCTCTGTAACATATTATTTTTCAACACACTTGCTCATAAAGTGGCTATAATTTCACCGCAATTAGGCACATAATGACACCTATAATCAAACTGTGACTTTTTCATTGCTATTATTCACTAGTGAGTTGTAGGGTTTTTTTTTAAATTTTATTGGTTGAGTTGCTACGTTCATAAAAAAGTTTCGATACAAAAAAGATCGTGTTCAATAGTAAAAATAAATTAATGTACTTAGTGCTTGCTTATTTCATGCAAATTTGAATTTAAATAGATAATTTCAACTTCTACGTTTTTATTAAATGAAACTTTCACTTAAATAATATAACTTTTATTTTCTCTGTAATAAAGAAAACTTTTTCCTGATTTTATACGTGGCTAAAACTCTATCGCGCTCATTCATTTAGTCTATGGCCGATCGTCATTCTTAGTATGACCATTTTAAGTGTGAATTTCATGGTGGCGCCACTGGTCAAGAAAAAATGCATCGCTACGTCAAACTTAGTACATTTATTTTAGTTTCGTGTTTTCCCGCATGCACAGATAAGTTGGTACGAACTGTAGATGCGCGCGCATAGGAAAACCGACTAATTTTTCCGCCATTGTGAAAAAAATCAGAACTCGTTATAACTGTTGAAGATGACTTTTTAGTATTATTTTATTCACAAGTGTGTTGAAAAACGTCGTAACGGTAATCATCAATACACACGTGTATCACGTGTGTATTGATGATTACCGTCCTCGGCTTTCTTAAGACCCTCACCTAACGGCTCGGGTCTCAATGGCGCCTCAGCGGTAATCACCAACGTTACACACTTGTATCATAATGTACTATTAAGACGTAGTAAGGTTAGGTATCAACAAAACATCACGCTTGTAATCCCCGAAGGGTTAGGCAGAGCTGTATAGTTCTCCCGTCGGGCCTGCGGGTTGTTCGAAAGAGATACCGCGGCCTCGGCACAAAGGGCTAAGAAGGAACATGGGTGGTTTTTAGTCAATAGAAGTCTGACACTCCCTGCTGCTCTGCCCAGAGCGGGAGGAGTCATTTGATGATTTCGCACCCCCAAAAAAGGGTGTATAGTTCTACTGTGGACACTTTTATCGTGCACATCTTGCTACATCGTTTTCACATAATGTACCGTATCAACATGAATGATGTAACCAAGGTTTTGTAACAAGAACGAGAGAGGGAGAGAACCTCTCAACGTCCCAGCCACCGCGGAAGGCACTCCGGGCTTCGGGGGCCACGTGATGGCTTCCGGCCACCGTAGACGCGGGCCTGTGGACGGTGAGTAATAACGGGCTAGCTCGCCGTCCGGCCGTCGTCATGACGGCAACAGACCGTGTCGGCGGCGCGTTCGTGTTCCACGCGCGCCTCAATGAGATGTCAGCAACATGGAATGGGCCCGCAAGGGCCGACGCCCGTCGGGGCTGTGGATTATCGAAAGGATAACGCGGCTCCGACACAAGGGCGAAGAAGGAACATGGGTTTGGTTTTTAGTCAGTAGAAGTCTGACACTCCCCTTCGCTCTGCCCAAGAGCGGGGGGAGGGGGGGGGGGGGGTTATTCGATGATTTTCCACCCATCAAAAAAAAAACAAAAATGGTTTTGTAACAACATTCTGATTTAAAAGAGTGTCCATGTAGTTTTTTACCCGTTCTTCTCCATAGCCATACAGATCTACGCTAGGGAATGGGCAACTACAGTACTTTCACAAGGTATTATGTATTATGCCTGTGACGGTACCTTCTACTTCTTTGTTTATAGGGTTCCGTACCCAAAGTGTAAAAACGGGACCCCATTACTAAGACTTCGCTGTCTGTCGGTCCGTCTGTCTATCACCAGGCTGTATCTCAAGAACCGCGATAGCTAGACAGTTAGACAGTTAACTTTTTCAGAAATTATGTATTTCTGTTGCTGCTTTAACAACAAATACTAAAAATAAAATAAATATTTAAGGGGGTCTCCCATACAACAAACGCGACTTTTAATAATGGTACGGAGCCTTTTTGGTGCGGGTCCAACTTGCACTTGGCCGGTTTTTTAATATTCAAAAGTCCCTGTAACTGTAACTTGAAATAAATACTTTGGTTTTGAATAAGCATGCATGTTACATAGTTCACCTACTTTATATAATAAATGCGATTGTTACTCATTCACGCAAAAACTACTGATCGGATGTAGATGAAATTTAGAACACAGATAGATTATAAACTAGATCAACAGATAGGATACTTCTTATCTCGGTAGTATGATTCCGTGGGACAATGTCAAAGTCAAAGTCAAAAATATTTATTTCAAGTAGGCCAGTAACAGGCACTTTTGAATAGTCGAATTAAACTAACTGCGGCACTCAGAGATATCCAACGATTGCCCAAGCCGACACCCAGCAAAAGCCTGACAAAGTTTTGTATTATATGACAAAACTGCCAAAAACCCTTACCAAGCGACGGCCCAAGCAACCACTGAAGCTCTCCGAGTGCGGCAGTAAACTACTTAACTACTGAAGCTAAATAAACTAAGCTACAGTCCCAGTCACAAGGCATAATAACTCGTGAGTGTACTGTAGTTGCCAATTCCAAAGCGTTGGTCTCATGAGAAGAATGGCAAGAAACTTCATGGACACTCTTTTAAAATCGTTTGGGTTTACAATATGTTCAAAGTACAAACATAATCTTGGTATAATACACACATGAAGGCTATGCAGATTAGTGTTTGAGATGGTCTTTTGAAGAAAGCACCACACAGATTTGAGTGGACCCGTCCAGTCAGTGCAAGCATTTGTCAGTTATCGTGGAGCTCGACTTATAACTCAAGGAGCTCAACTTCACGACGAACAATACCAAAGAAAGGACATTTGGGTGGGTCGCTTTCAGTACTCAAACTGCCAAACAATCGTTAAAATTAAATAAAAACCCACACGGTCCTCACATTCACAATATGAAAATAATAAAATACATGAAGATCATGCAGATTAGTGTCTGAGATGGTCTTTTGAATAAAGCACCACACAGATTTGAGTGGACCCGTCCAGTCAGTGCAAGCATTTGTCAGTTATCGTGGAGCTCGACTTATAACTCAAGGAGCTCAACTGCTCAACGTCACGACGAACAATACCAAAGAAAGCACATTTGGGTGGGTCGCTTATAGTACTCAAACTGCCAGACAATAGTTAAAATTAGAGAAAGACCCACATGGTCCTCAGATTCACAATATAAAAATAATAAAATATTTGTCATATTAAATAATCATGTCAAGTTATTAAATTTCAATATACACAAAACTAAATGAAAAATAAAATATTTAACAAGTAAATATTGATCAAAAAAGCAAAAATAGTAGATTGTACACCAAGTGCATAAAACGCACCATTTTGCGCGAGACGTGGATGGATATAAAGTAGAGAGTAAAATGGTTTTATGGACGAGTTTTACACTCTACTTTTCACTTCGATTGCGAGGAAATGAAACAGCAACTTGTAAATATTGTAAAAATAATTAAGGTTCCCGCCAATTAACTTTTATTTTCAGTAGCAAACTTGACATAACACCTGACTTATGTCGTTACTCATACTGCTCAGTTAGAAAAACATTTTGAGCAAGCCTATTGCCATCAACCAATGTAATTAGGAGCAAGCCTATTGCCATCAACCAATGTAATTAGGAGCAAGCCTATTGCCATCAATTGATGTAATTGGGACCAAGCCTATTGCCATCAACCAATGTAATTAGGAGCAAGCCTATTGCCATCAACTGATGTAATTAGGAACAAGCCTATTGCCATCAACCGATGTCATTAGGAAAAGCCTATTGCCATCAACCGATGTAATTAGGAGCAAGCCTATTGCCATCAATCAATGTAATTAATAGTAAGCCTATTCCCATCAAATGATGTAATTAGGAGCAAGCCTATTGCCATCAAACAACCTAATTAAGAGCAAGCCTATTGCCATCAAGCAATTTAGGAAATTGGGGGAAGCCTATTCCCATCAACTTTCCTTGTATTCGTAATAAAAAGCAGTAATCCCTTGTTCTTAGAATACTAACGAAACGAATTAAAGAGGTTATTCTATGAAGTTGAAGTTGTTCGTGTGGCTGTTGGGCCGATTACCTGTGCCGATTACCTTGGTCTTCGACGAAGATTTTACTTTATGCTCTAGAGCTTAAAACGCGACTTTATGTCGCCTACGCACGACATAAAGACGAATTTTAGAGCGAGAGAAGTGAAAATATTATAATATCATACTTAAAAAAGTAAACAATGTCATTGTGTATAAAGAAAAATCATAAAATGTCAAATTGTAAAAGGATTGTAAATTGTATAAATAATTAAAATGTCAAAGTGTAAAAAATAAAAATAAAAAGGTATAATTAATAAAAAGATATAAAATCAATTCACCTTCAATTCAAATTGGAACAGCTCAATCCCAAGCTTTTTTGTCCTCTAATTATAATCTTTAACAGCATAAAAGGCTTTCTGGGCAAAGTTTACGTTTTATTAAAGATTTGAATTTATTAATGCTTAAATTTTGAATGTCGCTTGGAAGTTTATTATAAAAGCGAATACATTGGCATCTAAATGATCCACCTATTTTCTTGAGCCTTGTTGTGGGTACATATTTCTTAAAAAGCATAATATTTTTGTGAGCATACAAAAGATTTTCATAAATATATTGAGAAGGTACAGTCATTACATTAATTTCCTTAAACTTTTCTCTAATGTCTCGGACTCAATTTATAAATTGATCTAACCGCCCGCTTTTGCAAAACAAAGATAGTCTGAATATCGGTAGCATTCCCCCACAACAGAATGCCGTACGACATTACGCTATGAAAATAACTGAAGTACACTAATCGGGCTGTCTCTACATCGGTTAAATTACGAATTTTTCTAACTGCGTATGCCGCGGAGCTCAGTTTCTTCGACAATTTATCTATATGGGGGGGACCCCATATAGATAAATTGACTGAAGTTTAGCGTCTTTAAGTTAAACCCAAGAACACCGTGCTATCTTCCGGATTCAACTCTTCGCCCTTCACCAACACACAAGTTTTCACCTGCCTAACGTGTAAACCTTATGCATTTAGTTTTTTTTTCATTGAGGAGTAAATTATTAGCGTTAAACCAATCCACTATTTTTGAAATCACGCTATTTACATCGTCAATAACTGGTTGCTGACGTTTAAGTTTAAACAAAAGCGAAGTGTCATCTGCAAACAACACAATATCGTGGTTATCCTTTATGAGGTAAGGCAAGTCATTAATCAAGAAAGGGCCAAGAATTGAGCCCTGCGGGACTCCCATTGTTACAAAAGATCCTTGTGCAATGATCGAACTCCACGCGGACGAAGCCTGCACTGGCACAAGCTAGTACTTAGGTACATAATATAGGTAAGTATTCTATATTTAAATCTTTACGGCTCATTTACTTGAGTTATTGATTTGAACTTGAGCTTAGAAAAAGTTTGAAAGAATCAGAGCGTAGTGAATGAATAAGTTATATGGTGGAGTTAAGTTTTAACTGGCGGCGCGTGTTGTAAGGCTCATAAATTAAATATAAGTGTATGTTTGGAACTTCAAAACAACAGCTTTTTACAGAATTGATCACATAACACCACGCCTGTCATTTCCGAAAGGGTTAGGCAGATGTATACCTAATAGATAGCACGCTCACATTTCGACAAAGGACAATGGCAGCTCCCCATACATTAAATTAGCTGAGATTAAATTCATGCGTCTTTATATGAAAAAAACTTTTTTACAAAAAAAAAATGTGAAAAATAAAAAAATCAGCTTCTGAAGTCGGTGAGCCACCGACTTCTGAAGCTGTTTTTTTAATTTTTCACTTTTTTTGTGTTTTATTTTTGTCGAAGTCGGTTTTATTTTTTGTAAAAAAGTTTTTATTTTTCACTTTTTAGTGGTTCACATGTGCTTACCCCTTCACAACGTACCGGCGTGATGTTATATTATGAACTGGTGTAAACAATCAACAGTCATGAGATTTCAGCAATCCCAGTCCATTTGCTATCATTTATTGAGGAGTTCTGTTGTCTATCTCCGAAGTTCTTCATCAGATCTTCACCAAATAGTTTTTATAACCTTTGTAGTGAGTACAGGCGTGATATTATCTTGTGTGATGGCGTAAACAATGCTTAGATATGCTATAGCAACAATCGCGGTTAATCTGCTGTTATTTATTGAAGAGTTCCCCCGTTCTACAAGATCCCATCATCAGATATTGAAATGGTGACAATGGGACCACACGGGAAGCACCAGCTTTCAAATGAAAAAAGAATCATGAAAATCAGTTCACCCAGTCGCAAGTTATGAGCGAACAAACGAAACAACAAACGAAACGTCGAATTGATAACCTCCTCCTTTTTTTGAAGTCGGTTAAAAATATCTTGTTTAACTCGGCGTCAATTTCTGAATTAGTTTGTGCAAGAATATTTGTTCGAGAACTCCGAGAATAATAGAAATTCAGTCATGAACTTTTGTAAACATAACGTTAAATTAATTTCACTCCGTTTTATTACAATAACAAACTAAAACTAATTATCCACTCAAATGTCCCGGTCCCTCCGGCGACGTTTTTCATTTATATACTTGTAACACTGTACTTACTGTCACTTGACAGAATAAATACAAAATGGCGACACTAAACATGAATGAAAAAATCAAATAACTTTTCATTTAAAATATATTTTTTTATCCGGAGTTAACTAGATAATGTGATACTTTGAAAAAACGTAGAAAAATAATAGAACTGCCTTCATATATAAGTCACTTTTAGTCGCTCAAATTCAAATCAGCTAAGATTTCGCCATTGTTCTTTATAAAATTTATAAAATGATGATATGAATTTATGAAATGATTTATAAAATGTTTCAAGTCCCATCTAATAGGGGTCTAGCTAGCACGCTAGACCCCTATTAGCTAGCTAGAAACAAAGTCTTCCACCGCGTCTGTCTGTCTGTCTGTGTGTTCGCGATAAACTCAAAAACTACTGCACCGATTTTCACGCTGTTTTCACCAATGGATAGAGTGGTTCTCGAGGTAGGTATATAGTATTCCACGCGGGCAGCATCTAGTAAATAATAAGATTGTTTTACCTTAACATAACATCACGCCTGTAATTCTAGAGGGTTTCGGCAGAGGTGTACCTAATAGTACACCCACATTTCGCCAGTTATATTTAAGTCCCATGTAAAAAGGCGAGCCAAAAGCTCTCAAAATAGGGTAGTTGACTAAAAAAATCGAATTAGTCCGTCAGATAGATGAAGACGATACAGTGCTTCGAAAAGTCGTGCAACGTCACAGGCTGGTCCATTTTTACTAGACTATGACGTCAAAAGCCTCCTCTCCATGATCTTTGACAAGCTTTATTTTCGTCAATTTTTATTATTTTAATAAAACAAAAAACACATATCCAAAATTTTTCGATAATCTAACTGACGGACTAAACAGAATCATATTTTTTGTCAGTCAACTACCCTATTGTTTTAACTCGGAAAATATGACACGACTTACTGCCGTACCTACTCAGAGAGCTTTAATGATTACTTAGTGATGGCCTAAGTAATCATTAAAGCTCTCAGAGTGCGGCAGTTAGTGCTGTTAGTGGTTCTCCTTTCACATCTCTTTTCGTTCGATCTTTTTAGTTGATGGTTCCAATTCAGTAAAAATGTTTCTCTGGGACTTTGTTGAGTGTCATTGTCTGGACGCTTTTCAGGTGGTCGTTACTGATTTGACGCCCACGAGTTTTTGAGAATAGTGTGGCGGGCTTGCCCCATATCTCTTTCGACACATTTCAGACAAACCCCAACATTAAAACAAAACACAATCTTAACCTCCTTAAATTCTTTCCTTGTTACAGCATTGGCTCTCTGCGACTGGTCCAACCTTCAACTTCGCAGACGTAACTTAGCTCGCCGTCACTGCGGGCCGAAATCACACACAGACAACTTCGCAAGAATCGGCGACGTCGCCACATTCGAATCCATAGAACTTGTACAGACTTTAAAAGGAATCACCAGGACTACAGATGCCAGTATCAACCTAAAACCAATCCTAATGACTACTGCAATGAACATGTTTTGCCACTACATGTGTAACATTAGATTTGACGCGGATACCGACCAAGATTTTAAAAGAATCGTTGATCATTTTGATGAAATTTTCTGGGAGATAAACCAGGGATACGCTTTAGACTTCCTGCCTTGGTTGTCGCCGTTCTATAAGAAGCATTTGGATAAACTGTCCAATTGGTCAGCGGACATTAGATCCTTCATCCTATCTAGGATTGTTGAGCAAAGGGAGCTAAATTTGGACATTGAAGGGCCTGAAAAAGACTTCTTAGATGGTCTACTTAAAGTGCTACACGAAGATCCTACAGTAGACAGAAACACCATTATTTTTATGTTAGAAGATTTCTTAGGCGGCCATTCTTCTGTTGGTAACCTGGTCATGCTATGTCTGACTGCTGTGGCAAGGGACCCTGAAGTAGGAAGGAAGGTTAGGGCTGAATTGGACGCTCTAACAAAGGGTAAGCGACCAGTGACACTCCTAGACAGACAGAGTCTGCCGTATACAGAAGCTACAGTCCTCGAATGCCTTAGGTACGCCTCATCACCAATCGTCCCCCATGTAGCCACAGAAAACGCTGCAATTTCAGGATATGGAGTCGAAAAAGGCACAATCGTTTTCATCAACAACTATGAACTCAATACTTCAGAAGAATACTGGAGCGAGCCCGAAAAATTCGATCCTTCACGCTTTTTGGAAAAGACCAAAATCCGAGTCCGCAGAAATTCGCTCTGTGATTCGGGCATGGAATCTGACAGCGAAAGACCAGCGGCCGCAAAGCAGACTGATACGGAAAAAGAGGTCTGGTCTGTCAGGAGGAATATCCCCCATTTTCTACCCTTCAGTATAGGTAAAAGGACTTGCATCGGCCAGACTTTGGTTACAACCATGAGTTTTGTTATGTTCGCAAGCATTATGCAAGAATTTGAAATCGGCGTCGAGAATTTGGAAGATTTAAGACAAAAGCCCGCATGTGTGGCCTTGCCAAAAGATACTTATAACCTATACTTGATGCCGCGAAAACATTAAGATTTAAAATAAATTATTTGGGCTTGGTTTTTTCTATGCTTTTTGGTAGAGGTGTAGGTCAAAAAGTATCAATTCTGTTTTTATTAATCGTGAAATGACAGATAGCTTGTCTATTGGTAGATTTTAGTTTTTTTTAAAGTACCTAAAGAGGTTTGCATTAAATTCTCGTCACATTATTATTTTCAAAGTTGTGACCACGCATGTGACCCGTATTATTCGATAGCTAATGTCAATACAAGCAAAAGTGTGTGAAACGAAAATCGGTGCAGTAGTTTTTGTTTGGGTCATTATTTGAAGTAAAAATTATTAAAATTGGTACTTAAGTAGTTAGTTGAATAAAGTAGCTTAGCCCTTAGTCTCTAAAAATAATTTATTTTTAAAAAATTAATAAAAAAAAAAGAAAAAAACAGAAGTATTTAGGATCTGATTGATTTTGGTTTTCTTAAAACAATTTTGATATTATGTTCTAAAATTTTGTAGTGATAAATATTTTAAAACTTTTCTTTTTGTTCCTTTTTTTGGCATTTCTCTCTGCCTAGTAAAAAAATTAACCTTTGCCTAAAAACATAGGAAAGCCAAGAAATACTCGCTCAAAACTATTTATTTCTCGAAATATGTAATTGTTTTTTTTTTTAAGTTATTTTTTTATTTTTGATTACTGACTACTTTTTCGAAATTCAAACAAATAAAAAAATGGCCCGAATAAGTTCATGTTACTTAGTCTATGGAAAAGGATGTACTGAAGGTTCACTGTTCACAATTATTAATATTTTAAATATTTTTTTTATGTAAGCTTTTAGTTTAGATTGAAAAGTTTAGAATATTAAGTAAGTTTTGCTAAAATCTATTTAAAATTAGTAATTGCGCTCAGAAGCTTAACAAACGACTGTATTTTGCCTGGTGAATAACGCTTGTTAGTAAAGAAAAAATATATTTTTAGTGATTTATTTCTCTCACAATTTGCAAGAAAAATTGCGGTTAAGAGTCACGAAAATATATTTCAGAAATATGTAGTGGTTTAGTATTATCTAGTGATTCGAGCATCTTTTATAGTTCCTTTTCTTATTTTTTTATTAAATTTCTCGTCAAAATCGGCTGTTTATTTATACATTATTTGATCGAAGAATTGTATCTTTTTAATTGCCTATAAATTAAAATGTAGTAGAGTGACATCTAGTAGCGAGTAGAATAAACTTTTGACACAATTATTAATGTTTACTTTTCTTCGGTTATTTTACTGTGTTTCTCGAATGTTTGATGTGCTTTTATTGTAGAACTGTTAAAAATATTAGAAATAGTCAAAAATATAGACTTATTAGGGGAAATATTGTAAAAAACTCTTATAATCAAGTACTTAGAACATATTTAAATAATTAAAATAACGATCTTTTATTTTTAGTTTCAATGATTTTTTTATTGTAAAAGCTATAGCGGGTTTCCAAAGAAATGTATTGTATTTAGTTTAAATTCATGAATTGTTAGCTTCAATTTTCAAATTATGTAGTAATAAAATAATACGCTTCTGTAGTACTTACTATACTAAAAGATCCCAGCTTGTTTTTAAATTAGATTTTAAATCTTGAAAAATCATTGTAATCCTATTAAAATTCATTACAGATAAATTAAAATAATGTATTAATTTGAAATGTATAATTATGAGTGAATGTTTTGCATATTTTCGGTGTTATGTGAAAAATAACAAAATGGCTGACTTGGTAATCGATGTAGTGTGTAGACAAATATTGTGATCAATTATAGATGAATTAGAAATGAAATTATAGATGACATTTGCAAATGATATAACTCGTTTTTATTTTATTGTTGAAAATACTCCAAATACCTCAGCATTTGCCTAGACTTCTACTAACTAACTACCTACGTACTACCTAGAGTTGGGGCCTTCCAGTCTAACTGAATGCAGTTGAATAGTAGAATCTGACATGGAGCGCAATAACACGACCCCTAAACACTTATACGAACTGTAGATAGAGAACCACTCTACGCATTGGTGAAAACAACATGACAATCGGTGCAGTAGAACAGACAATAGATAGAGACAGTAGGTACATCGTACATTGACGCTCACAACATATATTTATTCAATACCTTGCATGTCTGATTAAAAAGTTTATGTAAACGCGAGTTTGACAAATAAATGATTCTTATTCTTATTGTAGTTTTTGAGTTTATCGCAAATAGACGGACAGACGCGGCGGTGGAGGACTTTGTTTTATAATAATATGTAGTGATAGTGACTAGCTTCTGCCCACGGCTTCGTCAGGGCTAATAATTATACCTATGAAACTCACAAATAATAATGTAGCTTGCTATTGGTAAAATTATTTTCAAAATCGGTTCAGTAGATCCAGAGATTACAACAAACTTTATCTCTTTATAATATTTGTTTAAAAATCTGCCTAGCCTTTTCCTAACTAGTTAGGGTCAGCTTCCAATTTAACCAAATTCAGCTGAGCACCAGTATTTTACTGCTTATCTGACCTCCTCAAACTAGTTAGAACTGGGTTACACGATACCCCTTGGTAAGACTGATTGAAGAGTGAAGAGCCGAGATCAGTGGCATAACGTGCACGCAGAAAACTCTGTATGTAATTGACCAGTGGTAACCTATCCAAGGACCAGCCTAGGCAGACGTGGCTTAGCATAAAGAGAGCCAACCCTTTGCAGACCGGATAAAGGACGATGACAGGATTTGTATGAACCCTGGTCCTACCCTCCAATAGCTACGTGTGATACATCGTTGATGGGTATTTTGAAGCTGAACAAAAGTTACTATGCCACAAAGTTCAAAATGTTAGTCCGTTCGGAGTTATGGATTATTAAAAATGTCAGTTTAACACTTTTGGAATTAACGCAAGTATTAACTACCTATGTCGAAGTCGGGTCTTGGTCGATCGATCGATCAGGTTAAACCACATCTTTATCATATCAAGACCGCTCCGTGGCTCGGAAAGCACGTTAAGCCATTGGTCTTTTTTTTTGTGGGTGGAAAATCATCGAATAACCCGGGGCCCCCCCCCGCTCTTGGGCAGAGCGAAGGGGAGTGTCAGACTTCTACTGACTAAAAACCAAACCCATGTTCCTTCTTCGCCCTTGTGTCGGAACCGCGTTATCCTTTCGATAATCCACAGCCCCGACGGGATCCACAGCCCCGACGGGAAGCCATTGGTCTTGGCTGACATTCGTGGATCCCGTAATTCAAACCAAGGATGATCACTAGATCCATGAGATAGTTCACTCAGTTCCAGATCACGTATAAAACCACGATAGTCATTTGAAAACAACAAGCCAGTTGTTATTCCATCCAAGATTTGAATTTCATATTGGCATCGTACAGTTTGCGTCAGGAATTATCATCGGCAAAGGTCCAGCGAAATGTTTTATTGAGTAGCTCAGCTTTTCTTTTGTTAGCGTTAGAAATTTGATGGAAGACATTTCTTTTGAAAACTGGTTTGGGAAAAAAGTAAGGTTCTATTTGGGTTAACAAAAACATGAAACTCTTTTTTTTGGGTAGTCGTGTAAAAATATAACAACACGAACTATACTGATTTGTTGTAAATTATTCATTGAAGGGATTTTTTTAAATCAGACGGGTCCATTTAGGGAACGAGCGTTTGAGTTACCCTGAGGGATCAAGTATTGTGCATGAGGCCCTGGGTTCAACTCTCATGTCGGGCAAAGTGTTATTGGCTTTTTCCATCAGGAATTTCTCTTTTTCCATCAGGTTTGCCCCCTATTACATGGGACTTAAACATAACTGGTGAAATGTCGGTGTACTATTAAATATTCCTCTGCCATTATCCTTCGGGGATTAAAGGTGTGCCATGATGGCCATGTTGTGAGGGATCGACTCCAAAACGAGGTAATGCAGCAAAATACCAAAGCTGTTGCCGACATACGTCTCAGAATAAGCAAGCAGAACATCATATTTGCCCTAGAACCGATGACTATTAATGTAACAATATCTATATAAATAAAAGGAGAAATCTTGACTGACTTATCAACGAAAACTGAAATTTTGCACAGAGGTTTCTTTTATAATGTAGACAAGGAATAAGGAAGGATTTTTCAAAATTCAAACCCTAAGGGAGTTAAATAGCGTATGAAAGTTTGTATGGAAGGGATTTCGTAAACAGATGACAATTAATATGGCCATACATGATCTTCTTCTCCCTATTTTATCAAACGTGGATAAAAGAAATCCTGTATGTGCTATCTTTATGGATTTGACCAAGGCCTTCGACTATGTAGATTACGGAATACTATTAAGCAAACTAGAAAAATATGATATTAGTGGGAATGTACTTAAACTGTTCGAATCTTATCTGGTGAATCGAAAACAGTTTGTGGAAATCACACAAATATGTACTAATAACGGTTACGAGAATAAATATCGATCCAAACATAGAACAATAAAATACGGCGTACCTCAAGGCAGTGTGCTTGGACCACCCCTCTTTTTAATTTACATTAATGACCTTCCCGGACACATAAACCATCCTATGGTATTATTTGCTGACGACAGCACAGTAGTAGTTGAATGTGACAATAATAATGACTTATGAGAATGAAATAAATATGACATTAAATACAATAATATCTTGGTTCAACAATAATAATCTTATAATCAATTTAGACAAAACTAAAATCATGCATTTTTACCAGAGAATTCCAGGTAAGATCTCTGAAATTCAGTATTTAGGGAGTCCAATAGAGTCAACTACTGTCGCCAAATTCCTCGGCATCGTAATTGATAGTAATCTGACCTGGAAATCCCAGACAGACGAAATTTGTAAAAAAATGAATAAATTTGCATATGTTCTATATAAACTATCAAAGACTGTCAGCCTAGAATCTGTACTAACGGCTTATCATGGTTATGTTGCATCAACTCTTAGGTATGGCATAATGTATTGGGGCAACTCCGTCGATAGAGAATTTGTATTTAGAGCTCAAAAAAAATGTATAAGATCCATGTGTGGCCTAAATAGCACCGATAGTTGTAAACCGTTCTTTAAAAGCCTGAACATTCTTACCCTACCATCACTGTACATCTACGAAACAAATGTATTTGTGAAAACACACATCTCACAGTACAAGATAGCTTTTAAAAGTCACTATCGCAAACTACGTGACAAAAATGAGTTAGAGCTTGAAATCACACATGGTAGAACAGCTTTAATGAATAAAAGCACTTTCTGTATGGCCACAAAAATATTTAACAAGCTGCCTGAGACATTAAAATCGTTTAACCTGGACAAATTCAAAAGAGTGCTTATGAAAATATTAATTGATAAATGCTACTATTCGCTAAAGGACTATTTGGACGACAGTTCTATAATGCCTCCTATAGATAATAAGCATTAGGTCCTCTATTTTTGACATTACTGTATTTATTTCATTACAATCCATGACATTATTCTGATACATTTTATTGACATTTACCATTTTGTGCTACTTATCTAAGACTTAATTGTTGACATTGAAGGAATAGCTAATTGATTTGACTTTTCAGTATTAATTTTAAATTTTATGACATGATTGACATTATTTTGTAATCTTTTTTTTTTTAATTTAATTGTTATTTATTTATTTTTTCTAACATTTTTATCTTTGTAATTTCTTAAATTTTATAATTAACTATTTGAAAATATTTTAGCATTCTAGTTTTTTATAATTTAAATTGATAATAGTATTTGTTGCACGTAGATAATATTAATATTTAAATGTAAAATATATATTTGTACGCCAAATGGCAAAACATAGAGCGCCTATGAAAATGTAACACCTGTTTGTACTACCTATGTTAACAAATAAAGAATCTGAATCTGAATCTGAATCTGAAAACCGTCATTTTCACTCGGGCGAAGCCGCTGGCAAAAGCTAGTGTTTTCATAATTATGAAGGTTGCTTATCGACAATCGTAAGGTGGCCCGCTCTCAGCTAGGTGAAGCGGTGATCTCCACAGGAAGGCTGGTAGCAGCTGGATGGAATCAAGCTGAGTGACGTGCAGTTGGAAAGGCCTATGTCTAGCAGTGTACTATCTACTTTCTATTTTATCGTGTGGTGCGGTGGGTGCCTAACCTTGTGTCAGAGAATTTTATACCGCCCATAGGCCTCTGACCTGGTTTTATATGCCGTCAATAAAATATTCTCGCGGAAGGAGTCATTTGATGATTACCCAACACACATAAAAAGAAAAAGCCTGCTGGTTTCCTCCTCAGGGCGATGAGAGGAATGGTGCGGGTTGATGATGATGTGGATATACATTCATAGCAGCTAGCAGCGTCAGTGCCAAAGAATAGTGCCGATCGACACTCAGATTATTTTTTTAACCCTCGTTCGACAAGTTAGTGACTTTCCACTGCTTCACTGAAACATGGTATTTGATTACCTCTCCATACTCCACACAATCCTAAATGCCTATGTTTTTATTAAGAAAACCTGTGAAGAAAACCGAAAGCAATCACAAAACTCACTGATAAAATACTAAAATTATACGTGTACAGCTAGCGCCATCTAGTGTCGAGTAGCGGAACGGAATTAAAAGTCACAATTCGTGCTAATAGATGTCGTGGTCACCAATTCCCTCCACCGCGGTCACCTCGAAACTTGTCAACACAATAACATTGTAAGACTAAAAATAACTGCAAAAATCAACAAGAAACGCAAACAGGACATGATTAACATGCAGATAATGTATTATTCAACAAAATGGAGGGTCCTGGACATGAATTATTGATGCTATCCTAACGTCCTGTCCTTTGGGTAACCTTTTCGAGACGTGTTGTGGTAGGTCAGTTGCAAAAAAATGCGCATTCTTAAGTGAATACAGATTATATTCCTGTTTTATAAAATTGTTTTTTTTTTATTGGGACAAGCCCGCCACACTATTCCCAAACCACTGTTATGTAACTCTAGTTAGCCAGAATCAACAGTGGCGACCACAAGAAAAGCGCCGAGACAATGAAGCTCGACGAAGTCCCAGAGAAGCGATTTAACTGTCTTGGATCCCGCAACGAAATTAATCAGAAAAGAATAGCGGAGGAGTAGGAAAAAACATAATTTCCACTTCCCTCCATATCAGCAGGAGACAGAACAGAACAAGGCCAATAGGCACACAGGGACGTATACAACTGGGATAAGCCCAGTTGCCTAGCACCACGGATATTATTGTCATTAATATTACTGGGTCCTAAGTTGTGAGCTGTTATAATTGATTCCAATAATAGGTATGACAAAAATGCTTGAACGCACGGAAATTTGTTCTAGTTTCTACAAGGTCCGTATAGTAAATAACTCCGGATGTAACCTGTACACTATTTAACATAATATTACGTTCATTCTGCCAAAGACTACACTCCCATAAAATGTGATGTGCAGTTTGTTCCAATTCGCAGTCAGATGTGGAACATTGACAAAAAGGCGAGGCAACAAGCTTGAAGGAAAATAATTTACTCTTAAAGTTACCATGACCTGTGAGAAATTGGGCGACACAGTGATCCACCTCCAGCCATGTCCTGGCCAGCCGCTCACGAACGGATGGAAAGAACTGGTGGAGGTGTCGGCCTTTGATGGAATTATCCCACCTACATTGCCATTCAGACAAAAGTTCCTCCCAGACGTCAGTCTATGGTTTAAGTAATCTTGCTATTTTAGCACGGTCACGTTGCGTTAAAAACAACAACGTTCAAGATCAACTGGAAGTACCCCTGCCAGTACCGGTAAGGCTTCGGTACTAACCGTCCTATATGCTTTGCACAAGAAAATCAAAGCCAACCGCTGACTTTGAAGTAATTTACGTCGTACAGCTCCTATGGTGGCCCTATCGGCCCAAACTGGTGCCCCGTAGCACATACACCCCAAGTAAGTAGCCCCATAGATCGTCTTTAAAGTTAAAAATGATAAACCCCACGTAGATTTGGATATTCTCGTTAAAGCATAAAAGTTCTTTTTAGCTTTTTCACCGACGGTTTTTATATATGTGTTCAATTAATGAAAAATTCCTCTCTAAGACAAACCCAAGGTAGCATACGGACTCCTTCTTTTTCACGGGAACGTTATTAAATTTAATACTAGGCCATGACTTAAGATTACCTTTTAAAAGAAGTTGATAAGTTGTATGTGGTGCAAAGGTCAGACGGTTACGATCACCCCTGCACGGGGAGTCTGGGATATTAATTTGAGGCAAGTGTCAGCCAAATTTTCGCGTCCAGCCCGAGTACTTGACTGAATGAGCAGCAGGCCGTCGTCCGCGTAACCGGTTAATGAACAGCCGTATGGAAGTGGAATCGCGAGGAAGTCATCGAAGCCTACGTTCCATACATACGGACCCATAACGGAACCCTGAGGGCATCCCATGGTAAGGGACTTTGACATAGAATGATGTCCGAGTTTGAGTTTCGCGGAACCATTTAAGAAGTACGAGTAAACAAGATTGTATATGTTTTTAGGGCAACCACGAATTTTCAGTTTAAGGAGTAGCATCGGCCACCACGCGTTATCAAAAGCCCCAGAAATATCTAGAAAGATCCCAACTACGTACTTATGTTCGGATGTATTGACAATTTTCCTGACAGAAAGTGCCGCGTCTACGGTAGATTTTCCCACGGTAAAACCGAATTGGTTGTTGTGTTTAAGTCTAGTATATTTGGAATAGGAGTAAAAATTTATAACAAATTACCAAACTATGTCAAAAGTACTTCAGGGATAAATAGTTTTAAACACAAGCTAAAGGAATTTTTGTTGGGTGCTAATTAAACCGGCTTCTTTTTAATAGCATTATTTGCATCTAAAAATATGAATTGCCTTCTAAATTACTAAGTCAGCCACAATTGACGAGCATCTAAATAATACTATGTTAGCCACAAGTTATCTTTTCTGAAGCCACTCTAAATACAACTCAGCATCGTGGTTATTTTTTAGCATCTAAATTTGTAACATGGATTCAAAGAGTAAGCTTCTAAAATATTAATGTATGGCATCAAAAATATATTCTATTAGCTTCTAATTTATTAACTCAGTATGTTTAAATTGTAATTCATGCCACATTAACTGAGCATCAAAATTTAATTAAAATTGTCATCAAATATTATAATAATTATAGCCACTAATAGTACGTAGAAACTACTGTCGTGTTATGGAAAGGCTTAAATATCGAAGTTCAGAGTATCGAATGTATTAAAGATCGATATATATTTATTTACATGTTGTGCTACAAAAGTTATCGATAGAATCGCTGCAGAACTTTATTTTTATCAGATAACTAGACAATTGTGAAAACATTTCTGCAAGCAACTCGGAAGTAGCGCTCGCCGGCCGCTTCCGCGTCACCGCTCGCTTCGCTCGCTCGGCTCGCGCGCGTTTGGTCACAGTTTTAACCTAACCTATTTCCCTCAGTTTACAATGACGAATCATACAATCTGCGTGTGACTAGTCAATTAGACAATGGTAAAAACATTTCTGTAACTATTATAGGTATTTTTAACGTAAACATAATAATCTAAAATGTATCAAAAGTTGACATTTCATATATAATACACGTGACTAACTCAGCACATGAATCGAATGGCGCTCTCCGATTGGTGCAAATGGCCGGTCGCTTTCGTCTCGCGCGCTCGCGCCAAATATTTGTTGCTATTTTCACGATAAAAGAATTTGATGTATTATTTTACATGCTAAGTTATAATAAATGATGTTGACTATTGTCGCTTCAATTATTTTTTTTGAGGGCCTTGTGTTGAAGCTGTAAAATGTAAAATGGTGGTGAGATATAAATTCCGTGGCTGAGTTAGTAAATTAGGTGCCTATGTATAATTAACAAGGACAAGTTAATATAATTGTTGATCGTCACTTGATTCTTTTTATAGAATATTTAGTGGGCATTGTAAAAAAGACGAATTAGTATATTAGAGGCTATATAATTTTCCCGTGGCTTAGTTATAAAATTAGAAGTTTGATCCTGTGGCCAATTAAAAAAACTGTGGCTCGATTAATTATTTCTTATTTTTGTTAAACAAAGCGTACTACTCTATAAACGAGTTTTTTAATGACAAATATTTGGGTTAGTTCTATTTGTTTTTTTTTTTTTCCTTTTTATAATGACTATTGAATGTAATGTTATTATGATTTTTTATTTTTTTATTTTATGCATAATTTGACATTTGATTATTAATGTAGGTACCTATAACTTGACTAATGAATGTAATGTAATAATTATGACTTTTTTATTTTATGTAGGTAGTCTAATTTGACATGTATAATATTTTTAATGTATAATTTGAATAATTTCTAAATTGACTAATATATAATAACTTTCGATAATGCATAACTTGACTAATTCAAATTATTTTTTTCAGTAATTTATTAAGGACGCTGTTATACACACATCAAAAGTGTCTAGGGATCAACATATATTTTTGCAATAACTTTTCTCCTGATTGATATTAATTAAAATTTTCTTTAAGGATTCATCAAATAAAGTGTTTTCGTTTGTCACAGTAACGATAAACCAAGTCACCTTTGCATTAATAAAGAAATTTGCCATTTTCCTAATAAAGGGATTTTTGACATTTGAACCACTAACATTAAAGTTCGAAAAAAAGACTGAAATAACAGTTTTCTTTAAAATTTTATTGGGTAACTTATACAATTAATAATCCGTGTTTCTACCGCGAACACTAACAACACAAGAACATCGGTTTGGCATACTCAAAAGGAGTTCATCCAAATCACGCTGTGGAATGGCCGCCCATTTCGTTGCAACAACAAAAAAAAGGTCTTCTTGCGACTGGATACTCCATATTCGGCAGAGCTCTTCTCTGTAGCATATCCCATGCATGCTCAATCGGGTTCAAGTCTGGCGACTGAGCAGGCCAGGGCAGGACATTGATGTTAGCTGCGGCGAGAGTCTGTCTTACAACTCTTGCGGTGTGCGGTCGTGCATTATCATGCATTAACTGAAATAAGGGACCGATTTGCACTTGTAGAGGAACGATGACGTCTGATACAATCGTCTCAGCATAAATTTGAGCGTTGAGGTTGCCTCTGATCCAAATCAACTCAGTTCTTCCGCCGATTAAAATACCCGCCCATACCATGATGGTTCCACCACTATAAGGATGGACTTCCTGGCAGGATTTTAATCGCTGTTGGCGTCCAGGGGTTCTCCAGTGTCGTATACGTCTTGTATCCGATCTCATACCAAAACGAGACTCATCAGAAAAGCACACGAAACGCCATTGTTCTTCTGCCCAATTTCTGTGTTCAAGAGCCCATTGATATCGAATCCTACTATTGTGCATTGCTATAGGTGGTACCCGTAGCGGTCTTCGGGAATGAAGGTTCACTTCATGCAAGCTGTTTCTGACTGTTTGGTCGCTAATTAAGTTCCCTGAAGAGTGATGAAGCCTCACGGCTAACATCATGGCGGTTATTGTTGGAGCTCTTCGAGTTAAGATTTGAATGTATCGGTCTTGTCTCCGTGTGGTGCAGCGATACCGTCCTCCATGGCGCTCAGCCACGGTACCAGTGCTTCGGTAACGTGTCCAAAGTCGACTGATAACACTCTGACTTGTATTCAGAGCTAAAGCCACAGTACGTTGCCGGGAACCAGCTTCTATCATTCCCGCGGCTCTGAGCATTTCTTCCCTGCTTAAATGACGTCGCCGCTTCATAATAACGTTGGTTTTAATCAGTAGTAGGGAAACAGTAGCACTAATAATGTCTTCAATGCGTTGTATGTTTTTATAGGGAAAATATTGACAGCAGATTTTCATCTTTTACTCGAATTTGATTCACAGTTCCTGTTTCAAATTATGAAATGCACCAAAAAGGATCCATATAAATTTATAAAATCATAAATTTATTACAAAGCCACATCTCAATCTCAAGAAATCCGCATAAAAATGCTTGATCACTAGACACTTTTGATGTGTGTATTTTCGATCAACTCATGTTTAGGTAACTAAAGTCGCCCAAAGCATGGTCTCACAATAGCGCTCGGTTTTATACCTCCTATAAATAATCTTGATCTTTGATATTATTTTTTAATTTTATTGAAATAGAATTTAGTAGATTACTTGGAACTTTGAAAACGCATTTGGTAATTGTTAATTATTAGTATCGTCGTCATGATAAGTAGGTTAGTATTTTCAACCTAGTCGAAAAAAAGAAGGTGCTGTATTTGTATGTATCCGCGATTTTCCCAAAAGCTACTGATCCGATATCAATCGGATTTTCGTTGATAAATGCATATTGTGTTTTTAAGGAAGGTTTTACTGTATAATATAATTATAATATAATAATAATAATAAGTTTATTTATTTCTCTCACAATGGTTTTGTAGCACGTTTTGAACACTATAATATTCACATTGTGAGAGCTGGTGCCTGAAGTAGGTTTAAAAAAAGCTAAACTTGATGGCAGGGCGCACAAAGCAGAAGCTACAAAGTTCCACAGCCAAGGCCTGTTTTATTTGTCCAACGCCATGCCATATTTATGAAATTGCCAAACATGACGAAAAATGGCCAAGTTTTCGTCAGTGCCATCTTGGATTTGGTTTTGACTCGCTCAAAAACCATAAAAATGAGACCCATTACGAAAAGTTGTAAATTTTTTATCGGCACTATCTTTGATTTTGGTTTTCACTCCTTATTCGATTTTAGCGCCCAAAAAATCGAAAATCGACAACATTCGTCATAGATTTGGTTTTGACCCCATATTCGTCATAATACCTACATACATACATACATAAAAACCGGTTAAAATCATAACCCCCTTCCCGTGGCGGATCTTTCATACAACCTGAAAAGCCCGGCTTGCCTAACATAAGACAGAGAATCAGGCGCGGATCTAGCCCTCAAAAAAGGTTGTGGGCACAGTCACCCGAAAATCAGCCAAGTGCGAGTTGGATTATGAACTGGCTCATGATCGATATAGTGACACTATTAGGAACTAAATCGATAGTTTTCTGAATCAATACGTGCATGGGCGCCGACAGGTTTATTTGGGTGAGGGAGGGCGGGGTGTGCATCTTTGGTTTTCCGAAAAGAGCTCTTAAGGCTCCTATAACTTATAAGTCAGTACCCAGTTTGAATTTAAGAGCTTTTCTTACTGTCTGAAACAGCCAATGCGAAAACATTGCGAGAGTGAGCGAAGCGAGCTCGAAAGTTTTTCACGTCCTCGGAACAAATAGATTCTTTTAATTCATACGGGATCGAGAATAGAAAGCAGTCTGGCACTTTTTGCGGAAACTAGACAGAATGTATCCGCGAGCGTAGCGAGCGAAATTTTTTTTGCGTTCTGCCTCGGATAGGTTGATCGTTTCGATTTCGGGGGAAGGTGAGGAGGTTCTTCGAGATGAGTTAGAATTTGCCAAGATTAAGACAACACAAGAGCGAGTGGAGCAAGCCGGCCCTCGAAAGTATTAGGTTTTAAGGCGGAAGCCTTTGAAACCGCTTTTGATAATAACATAATGCAGGAGCGAGAGAAGAGAGCTTCAAAATTTAAGCATCCCACCCCACCTCCTTAGATTGGGTTCTTTTTGTTTATTCATACAGAGATGAGAACAAAACTAAACGTCAACTTATAAAGACCTTAATATAAAAGGCAAAATGCAATATTAGCGAGCGAAGCGAGCTTAAAATTTTTGGTTGCCGCCATGAAATGGTTAGTTTCTGTTGTGCAGAAAGTTAATAATTTATCAAACTTCCAAAAAATTGCAACTTTTTGATAATCATGACCGGTGTGACCGTAAAAATGTGACGTCACAAGTCTATTAGTGCGTGTTTACGTACAGGCGGGGCGTCGCGCGGCGCGTTGTGCCTTTTTAATTCAAACACATGGCGATGTATGAAAACGTTAAGGATTTCAAATGTCAATTTCACGAGAAGTGTTTATTCACTCGTTAGTTTAAAAAGTAAAAAACTAAAACCCGACTACGACAAAAAAAACGACGCTGAAAAAGTATGAAACAAGATTTTCAGGATAGAACAAAAAGAAAAGCCGTAGTCACACGGTATTCAAGTGTTTAGGTTGGTAGGTACCTATAACGTGTGACTACGGCTTTTCTTTTTGTTCTATCCTGAAAATCTTGTTTCATACTTTTTCAGCGTCGTTTTTTTTTGTCGTAGTCGGGTTTTAGTTTTTTACTTTTTTTTATTTAAACAATTTTGGTGTTAATTTTTTTTTTTACTTTTGTCTTTTTGTCCGCTAGAGGGCGTGATTTTAAATTTGAACAATATTTTGGAAATGTACAAGTGAGGCCCTATCAAATGATACCAAACACGGCGTATTTATCTCCATTTTTTTTTTGTCCGCTAGAGGGCGCCAAATCGCTTTTTGTGACACGTCACGTAGCCTATGTTCAGCGGAAAATTAAGACGGTTCTAACGATACCTCCTGTGTCGAGTTCCGTTAAGTAGATTAGAAGCTATGAGGGAACAGATGAAGATACACACATACATACATACAAACATACATACATACATACATACATACATACATAGCCAGTCAAAATCATAACCCTCCTTTGGCTTTGCCGTAGTCGGGTAAAAATGCAGCGTTCGTTGCGGTGGACCCGCCTCTCAGTAAATGATTAAAAAAGCACGAGACGAGCCTTTTGCACGCGCCGCGCGACGCCCCCCGTCTCCGTAAACGAGCCCTTAGGGTTGTGGGCATGCCCACAGTGCCCACAACGGCGGATCCGCGCCCGCAGAGAATGTATGTGTTCGCGGCAAATATACGACAGCTAAAAAAAAATGTATATTTAGAAAAAAAAAATTAAAAGGACTTCAAATTAGTTCAAATTCATTTGGTGTGTTATTCTCCTATTATCACGGGGGTGGCAAAGGGGATTCAAAATTCGGTCATTTTTCGTCTAGGACGCTCCGTTTTCGAGATATGTATTTGAATTTAACTTTTTTAGGTACAATAATTTTAAACTCTTATAACTCGAAAACGGTGCATCGTAGGACCATGCTTTTTGGACCCTAAATGGTGTATATGGCCAAAATTAACCCGATACTGCAATAAAATTGGGCCCCATCCGTTCTACCCATCCACTTCCAAACCTCTCCGTCGACAGCTTGACCTGACCCATCCATTTCCAAACCTCACCGCCAACAGCTTGGCCTGACCCATTTCCAAACCTCTCCGTCGACAGCTTGACCTTACCCATCCAATTCCAAACCTCTCCGTCGAAAGCTTGATCTGACCCATCCATTTCCAAACCTCACCGCCGACAGCTTGACCTTACCCATCCATTTCCAAACCTCACCGCCGACAGCTTGACCTTACACATCCATTTCCAAACCTCACCGCCGACAGCTTGACCTGACCCATCCATTTCCAAACCTCACCGCCGACAGCTTGACCTTACCCATCCATTTCCAAACCTCACCGCCGACAGCTTGACCTTTCCCATCCACTTCCAAACCTCACCGTCGACAGCTTGACCTGACCCATCCATTTCCAAACTTCACCGCCGACAGCTTGGCCTGACCCATTTCCAAACCTCTCCGTCGACAACTTGACCTTACCCATCCAATTCCAAACCTCTCCGTCGAAAGCTTGACCTGACCCATCCATTTCCAAACCTCACCGCCGACAGCTTGACCTTACCCATCCATTTCCAAACCTCACCGCCGACAGCTTGACCTGACCCATCGATTTCCAAACCTCACCGCCGACAGCTTGACAAAATACAATGAGACAAGTAATTTTTATTATTGTATCTTGCCTCCAGTTGAGACCAGCACCGTTCATAGTTTGTTTCGGAAATTGGAATATGACGTAAGAGCTGCTCCGCTTCCCCAGTCAAATAACCTTTCAGATAGTGCAACTTTTGTACATTGTCAATGGAATGATTATTGTGTATAGCCGTTAAAAACAAATCTCGGAAAGTCGGCCATTCCACATATTTGCCCGAAAATGATGGTATAGTGATTCGAGGCAACTTTATCGACATGCTTTTACTATCCGAAACATTATTTGATGATGAACCCGCAATTGGAGAAACATAACTTCCCTTAAAGTCATTTAATTGCGTTTTAAGTTCGCTTTCTATATCTAAATACAGTTCATCAGTATTAAAATATACTTCGTTTGTGGTATATGGTGAAGATTGCAATTCTTTCCGTTCAAAATCTTTTACAATTTGTGAATGCGTTAAATTAAATTGTGCCCACAGTCCCTCCGTGTGTGCGTGTGTTTGTTCTACGCTGCGGGGATACTGAAATGTACTAGATGTGGCCCTAGCACTGCATGTACAGTCGCCCACATAAGTGCATGGATACCTTAAGGCCTATTTTTCTGTGAAGGTAGAAATCAAATTTTCGAATACAATTAATAGATGGCGTTTGGTTTCTGCACAACTGTGATATTAAACTCTTCAATCCCCAGTGTCAGTTGTAGGTGGCATAAGTTTTACTTCTGTTTCTACCTCACAGCAATATTTGTAATTCCTACTTAAATAATAATAAGAAATTAAACCTTTAAAGTTTTTACTTTCCGCAATGACAATATCCGGATTACCCGGTGTCACCTGTAGGTGAAATAAAAAGGAGGTAGATTTTTATAACTTAGTCTTAACTAAATGTAATCTATTCTGTTGAGATATAGAAAAAAATGGACTTTGACTTGGGAATAGGTTAGGTAAGTAAGAAGTTAGGAAACACGTATTAGGTTGGATTAAGTGAGAAGTTAAATGATAAAAAAAACAAAGGAAACCATAAGGAATGTTTTCATTAAGCTAATAAGTGCGCATAGCATTCAAAAATATAATATTCGAGTTAGTAGTCAGTTAGCAACAGGGATGAACGGAGACAAACAAAAAGACACTATCACACAAATTTAAGAGGTTTATTTCTTACAGTTTATTATTCAAAAACAGACATTTATTATCGTTCAACATTATTATATTATATAAAACTTCTTATTGAGGCCATAGCTTAAGTATTCGTTTCCAAAATCGGAAAGAGGATTGAAGCTTTTGTAACCTCAACAAAGACAAACAGGAGACCGGATTATTTTATCACAAAAGTGAAAAGTTAAATGAATTAAATAGGTAGGATAACAGGTATACAATTGCACAAAAACATACGAAAAGGTTCTTACGTAATGTAAAAAAAAAATGTTGTATTTGACTTTTTTTAATTATTAAAAATACGTAAGTCATGTAATAGGTTATAATAACCCGGTCTCCAGTAAATAATAAGTACTAAAGTTAAGTAATATTATTTTTAAGTATTATGAAATATAAATCCTGGATCGGCAACACTTATCTATCCCCACACGTTCACTGTAATATGACCAGCATATTGGACACTACATAACCACTTGTTTATCACGTATTATTTCGCCACCACAAACATAAGCGTCCGTGTTCACTGGACTTAACAGTTTTTTCATCTGTAAAGATGAAAAAACATTACTCCAATCAAAGTTAACATGATCCAAAGCGAACTGTAATCTTGCCCTTTTAAGGTTTTCTGTGGGCCAGGGTTTCACAACATGCCTCCTATAATGCAGCTCTTCACTTTTAAGAGCACGACGGGCATTGTCAACACTTGAGTCATTTATAGCAGCATAGTCGGTCATCGGCAGGAATCCATTTTCTCCATACTCTCATAACACGATTTGACGCTGTAATGTGTTTATGAGCCGTGGTCTACTAGTTCTTTTATGGTGTTGCAAAGAACCCTCGTTTTCAAATCGTCGTACCAATAGAACAACCGTTTTTCTCTGCAACAATATAACAGAAATATATAATACGCAATAATGATTATTTATTAAGTAGTATAGTCGTTACTAAAACATTTTTTTTTTCTTATAAAAAATTTGAAATCAAAACTACTTACGTTAACAATAAGATAAGTCGACAAGTTTCGAGTGTCGATAAGTTTTTGCCTTGATTTTGCAAATCAGTTATTTGAGCTCTGTAACGAAAACTATATTACAACGCGTACTCATTTTGATGAAATACCGTAAGTTAATTCACCTAAATTAAAATAAAACTGAGCTAAACACACTCGAATGAGGTAATCGAAACAAACTTAGCGAACAATCAATTGAGCTTAGTCATAACTCATAAATCTTCAATCTAATTATTTCTACTACCTACTAATTTATTTATGAATTCATATTCGACCTACCCTCAAGTTTGAAAACTAAAACATAGATAATTAAAATCAGATTGTTATAAAATGATAATAACATTCAATTTAAACAAACATAGTAGGTAGTTAGGAATAAATTTATATATTAGAAATAATTCATTATAAATTATTTGAATGTTTAAACAGAAAAAAGATACTACATAAACATTTTATACACCGTGAGCGCCCTCTAGTTAGTGTAGCATCAACAATATAATCAATGTTGCTAATCGAGTAATTTACGCCAGGTGGCGTCATTTCTTGCTTCACACGGTATTTTTTCTAAACTGCCCATGCATTATTGCAGGTGATGGTACAAAGATTTGAGATGAATCACATTTTTTTTGGGGTGTGGCAAATTAGTAATGACAGTAAAAGAAACTGGTAGTAGTGAGCGAATAGTATTCATTTAATTTAATAAATGGAATTTAATTTATATTTTGCGAAGGGGAATGAAGGTCGGATCCGGTCCGATCTCAAGATGGTCAGAACCGAGGATCCTTTTTCTTTTAAGTATCGGATTCTGAACCCCAAAAATATAGTAGTTTCACAGCTACCACAAGCTCATTATTGAAATAGTTATTTAAATGTTAACATTCTGAAACAGAGCGATACACTGTCTTAGGTATTGCCAGAACTGTAACGGAAATTAATGACAATAGAAAAACGTATGTCATTTCGTGTGCTCCGCAAAGATTTTATTATCATTAATCACTACATATATATATTATACTTGCTTTTGCCAGCGGCTTCGCCCGCGTGAAAATGACGATTTTCCATACAAACTTTCATCCCCTATTTAACACCTTAGGGGTTGAATTTCGAAAAATCCTTCCTTATTCCTTGTCTACATTATACATTTTACGGCTAAAGAAGTCAAAGCTGTTATTCAAAACATGAGTAGAGGTAAGTCCCCCGGCCACGACGGACTCAGCATTGAGCATTTCAAATATGCTGGGTTTCACCTCCCGAGGGTCCTGTCCTGGTTTTATACAATGTGCGTTAGTCATTCTCACTTACCATCCGAGTTGTTGCGAACTGTAGTTGTACCTATTGTTAAAAATAGGACAGGGGATATCTCGGACCGGGGAAACTATCGTCCGATCTCTCTGGCGACCACCTTTGCAAAAATATTGGACAGTATACTTGACTCATGTCTGAGGAAGTATCTGTGTTTGCACGATGCGCAGTTTGGATTCCAACCAGAATTATCAACAGAAAGCGCTATATTGAGCTTAAAGAATACTGTCCAGTATTATGCAGACCGTAAAACGCCAGTGTATGCCTGTTTCCTGGATTTCTCCAGAGCCTTCGACCTTGTGTCATATGATGTGCTGTGGAGAAAGCTAGGGGACAGGAATGTACCGGCGGAAGTTCTAAATATCCTGCGGTTCTGGTATGCAAACCAGACTAATCTGGTAAAATGGTCCGGAACTTTCTCTGAGTCGTATGGGTTGGAGTGTGGTGTGAGGCAGTCAGGCAGGGCGGTTTGACGTCTCCAAGGCTATTCAACCTTTATTTAAATGATCTCATAGACGAGCTCAGCAGTATGCGTGTCGGCTGTCGTGTTGGTGGTGTGAGTATTAACAACATTAGCTACGCGGACGACATGGTACTGCTGGGCCCGACTGAGGGATCTATCAGAGATATGCTGAAGGTCTGCGAGAAGTACGCTGGTGCGCACGGCCTGGTGTATAATGTCAGGAAGTGTGAATACATGGTCTTTAAGGCCGCCGGTAAGTGCCCTAACCATACACCTAATTTCACCCTAAATGGCATGAGCATTAATAAAGTAGACCAGTTTAAGTATTTGGGGCACATGCTTACCGACGACCTTAAGGATAATGTAGACATTGAGAGGGAACGTAGGGCACTAGCGGTCCGAGGTAATATGTTGGCCCGTAGATTTTCCCAATGTAGTGACCAGGTCAAGATCACCCTGTTCAAGGCTTTCTGTCAGGGAATGTATGCAGGGGGTCTATGGGTCAGCTACACCAAAAGGTCGCTGGATGCCTTACGCGTCCAATATAATAATATTTTCAGGATGCTGTTGGGACCTGCCCCGTTTTTGTAGTGCATCAGAGATGTTTTCGCAAAGTCGAACTGACGGTTTTCACGCAGTATTACGAAAAAAGGTTGCTTCACTGGTGCATCGAACGCGAGTCAGTGGCAATAGTATCCTGAGAGTACTGGCGGAGTGTCCTTACTCCCCTGTTCTGAGACATTTTGTGGAGAGGGTGGTCAACTAGATAGCTTAGATAGCTCGTCTTCTGCTTGATTACTCTCTGGGCAACTTGCCTCAGACAGATAAATCCTAATGTGTTGCTGGTGTTGATTGTGTTTTGTTGTGTATTACTAACATTAGTTATAAGGCACTGTTTACTAACAAAATGGATTGTATTGTTGTCCGATACTGAATAAATAATAATAATTATAAAGGGAACCTCTGCGCAAAATTTCAGCTTTCTAGGTCCAAGGGTTTTGGGCTGGGCATTGATGAGTCAGTCAGTCAAGACTTTTATTTTTACTTATATAGATATAGATAAATATACAGATAAAACAAAGTCCTCCGCCGCGTCTGTGTGTCTGTCTGTTCGCGATAAACTCAAAAACTGTTTTCACCAATGGTTTTCGAAGAAAGTTTTAGTACCTATATACCTAATTTGTTACGATAACCGACATCCACGCGGGTGAAGCCGCGGGCATCAGCTAGTTAATGATAATGTGACTCATTCATCGTACTTGAAGTTTAAAAAGTCTCATCTAGATGAGCTAAGTCACTGGTGTCATTATTATTTATTATTAACTATATCCACACAAAGAAATATGTTAATCAATTAATATATTAAACCCTATTTTATACTAACTATTGCCATCAGAGAAATGTTATAAGAAGACGTATTGAGAAACGACAACGATTGGAGCTACAGAATCTACAGATACTAAAATCAAAGGTAGGAGTTTATAGTTCAAAATATTTAGTTTAATTTTCTGCCAATAAAAAGTACTTAAACAATATCATTTGAAGGCACGTGCAAGGTCTCAATAAACACTGCTTTATGAAAAGTGGCAAGTTGATCCATAAAGGTTCGCCATCCCTGTACTCTATATGGACAAAATTTGAGTTGTCTACTCGAAAAGAAAAAGAAGATTGGGTAATATGATACCCCTTGATAAGACTGGTTGTCATACTTTTGGGCCGCTGACTAGCTGTAAACTCTGTCACAGATTTTCAAATGACAGCCGGGTTCAAAGGCGAATAGCATATTTTTATTATTATGAGCCTCATGTATCCTACTTTCCTTTTATCACAATTGTTTTAGCTATAATAGTTTTTAGTTTTAGCAAAGTGGAAATTATGTTTTTTCCTACTCCTCCGCTATTCTTTTCTGATTCATTTCGTTGCGGGATCCAAGACAATCATTTCTCTGGGACTTCGTCGAGCTTCATTGTCTCGGCGCTTTTCTTGTGGTCGCCACTGTTGATTCTGGCTAACAGGAGTTACAGTGGTTTGGGAATAATGAGGCGGGCTTGTCCCAAAAAAAAATAATGCACATAGCTGTATTATGTAGTTTCAATTATGTTCTTTACTCTTTTTTTTTTCTTTCTCAGATTGCTATTGAAAAAATTAAAACACGGACCGCAGAACTAGAGTTACAGAAACAGAAATTAATTCTGGAAAGAGCGAAATTAGAAGAGGTGCATTTAAAAATGAGTTTGCAAAAAGAAAGCAAGTGATTAGTTAAACTAAGTCTAATCACAAACCTTAAAAAAATATACAAAATATTTTTTTAATTATTGTTGTGACAGTGGCAGTTGGACGGATGACAGCCCGCCTTTAAAATGTTGGAGGGGGTTTCTCTCATGTCATGATCATGTCATGTCATGTCAGGATTACTTGAAAGTTTATTAAAGATTATTTAGTCAAAGTGCTTAATCATTATTCAAGAACCCTGTAGACTATTTTTTTTTTACAATTACAAGAAATAATGAATACAAAATAAAAGTATAAAATGGAACACAATATAAATTTAATACACAAGCAATATAACAATTAATTCCCATAGAAATAATCGTTGCCTTCTTCAACTTCAAATTCACACTTTTCCCAAACTCCCTCATTATTTTTTGTCTCCCATTTACAGGTTCCCGCCTTCATGAGTTTATCCTTTTCTGTGACCAATTCATCTTTTAATTTCTTTAAAGCATACTGCAACTGTGTTGGTTCGCTCGTAAAGTTGAGTGCACTTTTGCCCGTGGTAATGTAGGTTAAAAACTCTTGAGTAAACCCCAACGATTTGATCATAAGGGCCTGTGCCATCTTCGAGACATATTTAAATGTTATCGGGCTGAACAATATTGGTGATTTTTCGGCCCTTTTCTGAAAAACGCTGTTCACTTCTTTCCTGTTGTGCCATTTAGGCCTATTTGTTATTTTCTCTAGAACATTAAGATTCTCCAAATATGTTCCAAAAGTAGCATGGAAAACCACTTTAGATGTCTTAATGGGATCTGCGCCGCTCCTCATTTTGAAGACAACCTTGTTAGTTTGAATGAAGTCACTATAAAACTTTATCATAGGAGCGCCAGAAAAACTCCATTGCGTGTTTCCCCTAAATTTCCAAAGGGATGCGAACACTAATAATGGGAGATACACCTTCTGTGTTGAACGTGCAGTTGTTAAAAGTAGGATGTCACCCAACTCTTTAAGTACTCCAGAGACATTCCCGGGATGGTTTGCTTCTTTCAATGCTGTTATGATTTCTGATGCCATTGGGAGCATTTGTAAACTGTTAGAAAGTGCTGATCTAAGCTTATCAAAAAACTTATCTTCCATAACTAACAAAATGGCTTGAGTTAATGGACCTATGCTTCTCAAAATTCCAGTCCTTCTTTCAGGCGCAAGTGTAACTCCTTGTAAGAGAGAAATGTGCTGGTTTGTTAGACCATATTGTGAGATGTTTTGGGTGTTCTCTTGTTTTTTTGTAACAGATATCATCTTACCATCTTTTGTCCGTTTGACACCACGCTTTGCCACAGAGTCCCTGACTTTAAATCTGGTTACTCCTGTTCTCACCTCATCGTAGAAGGACCTAAATAAGGTGATTATTTCAACAATCGGCGTACAGATTAAGAAATTTATCTTAATATTCCTAGCCTTGACTTTTTCTACAACTGACTTCACAGACATTTCAACGCCTCCTACGTTCGCTGTGTATTCCATAAAACGTTAATGACCAGGTTTATGATAAAGAATGATATGGCTAGAAAGGAGGTGACTGCTGAGACGAAGACATGCTGCGCCGCCCCCAATAAATGTGGATAAGGGCCGGAGGATGATGATTGAGGAAAAAATCTAAATGACATAAGATTGATTTGATTGCCTGACCAAGAAACCATTACTGTATTAAATTATTCATATCCATGTTGTTGATTATTTCATTAGAAAAAAGCTGTGCCTTTTTTGTCATCTATGTAACGTTATGATGTTTCCTTATGTTATTTATGATGTGTACATAAACGACAAAACATAACATTAGCATCACGACTTTAATCCCCGAAGGGTTAGGCAGAGGTACCCTAACGACATACAGCCACATGGTTGCCACTTAGAAACACCTGATAGAAAAACCCGAAAACACTTTCCCGACCTGGAAATCGCCAACAAGACAATCAGCAGGGACACTTGTGACCACTAGACCACCAACATAGTACAAAAATAGTATTCATGTGAGGAACAGTTATGTTCATAACATTAAAAGCTCAGTTGTAATTACGCTAGTACTAAGAAACGTAGAATATCATCTGCCAAGTCACTCAGCACGAACGCGCGGTTTAATCGTAACGTAAGTACGTCGAATTTCCCGTTGGGCTGCGGGTTGTTCGGAAGAGATACCGCGGCCTCGGCACAAGGGCTAAGAAGGATCATGGGTGGTTTTTAGTCAGTAGAAGTCTGTTACTCCCTACCGCTCTGGGCAGAACGGAAAGGAGTGTCTCCTTTTCGTTCTGCCAAGAGCGGGAGGGGTTATTGGATAATTTCCCGCCCCAAAAAAGAAAAGAAAAACGTCGATTTTTAAATTGAAAATACAATTACCCTACAGGATTTTGGTAAAATTGTTTGCAACAAGTACAACCAGTATCATCCATAGATGTTAAAACATTAGTAAAATTATAAAATTACTAGCTGATACCCGCGGCTTCACCCGCGTGGATGTCGTTCAAATTATATACTAAAACCTTCCTCTTGAATCACTCTATCTATTAAGAAAAACCGCATCAAAATCCGTTGCGTAGTTTTAAAGATTTAAGCATACAGACAAACAAACAGACAAAAATAGCGACTTTGTTTTATACTATGTAAGGATTATGAGCGAAACAGGGTTTTTTTAACAGACTTCAAAAAGAGGAGAAAACTTGGGTGTAAAATTAATTAATTGTAACAAGAAGTTTTTTTAAACAAAAATGTTCATCCGAATTCAGAACACCCTTCTAAAAAAACAAAACTTTGTAAAAATGGTTTCAAAAATGAAATCATCGATTTCCGAAAGAAAAGTTATTTGAAACTTTTTTCGGAAATCAGTTGTTGTTCTTTTGAAACAGATTGTTTTATGATTTTCAAAATCGACGTGAACAAATTACGTTACGTTAACATCGCCCGTTTGTGCTAGGGCCTCTGGTCATTGCATTGAGTCAGTTGTAGCTATTTCTACCTATACATACCGTACCTACCTACGTCATATTCTATACAAAATGAAGCTTATAGTCATTCCTATTTACTACAATAGTACATGACAAACATAACATACAAGTTGCATGTCTGTCGGTCTTCTACAGACTGTACTTCGGAGGGTGTGCGCAAGAGCTCCACGAGCTTATTCCACCATCCCCCTTCTTCCATCGAGAGACTAGGCGTACTGCAGGTTATCACCCATACCTTGTCGATGTTCCACACATTCGTACGAAGCGTTTTGCTAAGACTTTCATTATTCGTACAGCCAAGGAGTGGAACACACTGCCTGCGTCGGTTTTCCCGAGTTCATACAACCCCAATCTAGAAGAAGCCTATTTACTCGCGACTTAGGCTTCTTCTGGGTAAGCTCGTTCCATCGTCGACCTTAGGGCAAGATTGAGGTCAAGAGTAAGCCCATATTAAATAATAAATAATAATAAAATAATAATAACATAACAACACACCTGTATCCCCCGAGGCTTAAGCAGAGATGTACCTAAGCGTACACTTATATTTGGAAAATTATGTTATAGTCCCAACGAAAAGGGGGAGAGCCTATTGCCACCAACTAGACATAAATCCACACTCCGTGACTGCTACTGGTAAATTACAGATTGGAAACCCAATATCACTTAGTCCGACCCGGGTATCGGACCCAGGAATAATACTCTAAGGTGGCCTAGGAGTCTGAGTCAATTCTATAGCATTTTTCATTCTTACCAAGGAATATATCCCGTCGGGGCTACGGGCTGTCCGAAAGAGATACCACGTCCTCGGCACAAAGGGCCAAGAAGGAACATAGGTGGTTTTTAGTCAGTGGAAGTCTGACACTCTCTACCGCTCTGTCGAGACCGGGAGGAGTCATTTGATGATATCCCAACTCCAAAAAAAGGGATATATTATCGTTATCACTGGGTTGTTAGAATGCTGGTATTCTGCTGAATTCGGGTAGACTGGAAACCGACCCCAATATACGGTAGGGCCTCGGTAATCCGGACTATTCCGGACTCCCGCTTATTCGGTGATCGCTGTAATCCGGCCGGGGCAATGGGTTTCGCGGGGGAGCCGGGCGGGTATAGGTGCGGGCTGCCATGAGCCAATGCGTCGTCATTCTTTTGTTTATTCGCTTTAACTTACTTTGAACATGTACATTTTTGTCATTATGCTTTAATTTAAAAATTGATTAAAGAAACTAATATAATAATAATAATATAATAATAATATTCCACAACTATCACACAACGCCATCTAGTCCCAAGCTAGGCAGAGCTTGTGTTATGGGTACTAGACAACTGATAAACATACTTATATATTTCTAAATACATACATATTATAGATAAATTACACCCAGACACAGAACAAATGATCGTGCTCATCACACAAACATTTGTCCTGGGTGGGAATCGAACCCACGACCTCCGGCATAGCAGTTAGGGTCACTAACCACTAGACCAACAGGCCAGTCTAAAAACTAAGGTTAAACATGTGTTTTATTACCATTAACTATGGCATACTGTAATCCGGACGCCTCGATAATCCGGAAAGGTTCTTGTTTTTGCCTCTCCGGATTAACGAGGCCCTACTGTAGTTGGGAAAAGGGTAAGCATATAATATGAGTTAGGTGTATTGCTATCTTGATTTCTTATCACCATTGTCCTGCCTGCCCGGCTGCCCTTGCGCAGCATGTCTTCTTCTTTCATACTTTCTCTATCACTCATCATCTTAACAGACAGCTCCTTTCTTGTTATCTAAATTTCTATCCCTATATTTTTTACCTATATTGTTTATACAGAGTGGTGCCGACGATACGATAATAACCTACCTTAATGTCTTTGTTGCCAAATTCATTCGTTACATTTTATTTCCACACGTTAATCGGTGCAAATTATTAAGGATAGTAAACCAATATTTTTTGTTTGTAAATTGTATTGTACATATTTCGTTTACAGTTTTTTTTTCGATGCTAGGATTTATTTGATAGTTTAAAAATGTTCCTATGAAGTAGAACTACCAGTGGTTTCATTTAATGTCGTAATGTCGGCACCACCCTGTAAGTATATCTTAATTTAAATAAACAACAAACTCAATACATTGTGTGAAAACACATATAAATCTCAAGAATAATAGTTACTTTCAGTAAATAAGACACCCGTACACACAAACACTTGGGTTTGCGCCAAAAATGTAGGATTCACCACATTTTCTAGAATTCGAAATGACTACACACGCACGATTTGAAATACCAACGCTGATTCAAATAGATTTCACCACGATTTTACATCAGTCCCGATTTTCTGGCTTGTTGGTTCCAAGTAGTTTCATCACCACTGCTCTTAAAATGGTGAAGGAAAATTGTGAAGGAAAACATCGCGAGAAAGCCCATACTTACGTGTCCTACATTGATATAATAAAACCCTATATCAATGGTGTTTTGGGGGGGTATGAGGAACAGAGTGTAAAGTTCCTCATCCCCCATTGAAAAGGGAGGATCCTCCGACCGGACGGGTGTTGTGTCCGGCGGGCTAACTGCCCGACAGTTGTAAGTCGGGAACTCCTATATAGGCTTATGTCGCGGATAATGTTGATAGTGCGATGTAGGAACTTCTGTCGATCGTTTGTTAGTACGCAGGTGTTGCGATAGATGTCGCTAGTCGCCACATCACTCCCCTCCGAGACCGGAGGTCGAAAGCAGGTTAAGTCTTGGCGCTTGTCAGCCAGTGGAAGGTTCCAGTGAGTCGGAACCGGATGCCGCATAGTTCACGGTGAGTCGGAACTGTCTGCGGTGATGCCCCAGTGAGTCGGGGTGATGCTGCATATTAGCTCCAGTGAGTCGGAGTGATGCAGTGCTTGCCGTAGATGCCCCAGTGAGTCGGAGTGTGCAGTGCTGCGTAGTGGCTGGCTGCTGCGTCGACCAGGAGAGAAGGGCGTCTCTGCTTGCTGACCGGCCGAAGTGCAGTGTGCTGTGCCAAAGTCGCTGATGAGGCTGGGGGTGATGTCCAGGAATGCGCTTCCGCTGCATGCTGGTGGACAGGATACCCCATGAAGCCGTGGCTGCTGGCTGACGGTATGACTCGCTGCTCGAAGGCGAAGGGGAAATGATGACGACGTATGAAGTGCTTGCACGAAGGCTGCGCTGACGTTCATGCTCGGGGTCACCAGTTTGGGGGGGGGCTGAGGAACAGAGTGTAAAGCTCCTCATCCCCCATAGTAAAGGGAGGATCCTCAGACCGGACGGGTGTTGTGTCCGGCGGGCTAACTGCCCGACAGTTGTAAGTCGGGAACTCCTATATAGGCTTATGTCGCGGATAATGTTGATAGTGCGATGTAGGAACTTCTGTCGATCGTTTGTTAGTACGCAGGTGTTGCGATAGATGTCGCTAGTCGCCACAGTGTCCTAGAATAAAAAAATCAAAGATATGTGATATCTACCAGCCCGCACTGGGTCCGCGTGGTGGATTATAGCACCTCTCATAGAGAGGAGGCCTGTCCCAGCAGTGGGAATATTGTAGGTTGAGTATGCTATGCTATGGTTTAGGAGTCGCAAGTATATACAACTGCTCACAACTAAGAACCCATTAATATTAACGATAATATCATCCGTGCTAGCTAACGTGTGTACGCACGTGCTAGTCGTATACGTTCCTTTATGTCTACTCGTATTGGCCTTTTATTTTTTTGATGGGAAAATCATCGAATAACCCCCCCCCCCCCGCTCTTGGGCAGAGCGAAGGGGGTCAGACTTCTACTGACTAAAAACCGAACCCATGTACCTTCTTTGCCCTTGTGCCGAGCCCACGTCATCTCGTACTAAAATCCGCGTCACTCGTATTGGCCTTGTTCTGTGTCTGTCTCTTACTGATAGAGAGAGCTCTCGGCACTTTTATGTTGGTCGCTGCTGTTTATTCTGGCTTTCAAGAATTGTTCGAAATGTCCTTTCTTTGATATTGTTTGCCATTGAGCTCCTCTGTTTTTTTGTCGAGCTACACGATATCTGACAAACGCTTGCAATGACTGGACCGGTTCACTCAAATTTGTGAAGAAGACATGATATAACGTGTAAAAAAAGCTGTAAGGCCAATTTATTGAAGTAATTAAGATTTATTATAATTTTGCAGTCACGGAGTTCGGTTGGGTACTTCGTTAATTAATGAAAATTACAGGCTCGTCACTGCAATGCCTTACGTATGTTGGTCCACCATTGCCGAACCCTTTCGTGATATACAAGGTATGACGTTTTGGTAGTATCTTTATACTTTTCAGAATATTTCCGCAGTTGTGTTTTAAATTAGGTAGGACTCGTCCTTTAATGACATGAGGTTCAAATAATAGTACATTATGGTACAAGTGTGTAACGTTGGTGATTACCGCTGGGCGCCATTGAGACCCGATCCGTCAGGTGAGGGTCTTAAGAAAGCTGAGGACGGTAATCATCAATACACACGTGTATCATACGACGTTTTTCGGAGAAAATAATACTAAAAAGTCATCTTCAACAGTTAAAACGAGTTCTGATTTTTTTCACAATAGCGGGAAAAATTAATCGGTTTTCCTATGCGCGCGCATCTACAGTTCGACCAACTTATCTGTGCCGGCGGGAAAAACACGGAACTAAAATAAATGTACTAAGTTTGACGTAGCGATGCATTTTTTCTTGACCAGCGGCGCCACCAAGAAAATTATTGGACACGTATTTTTTCTTTTTTCACGTAAACTTAAAATGAAGATGATACAGTGCTTCGAAAACTCGTGTGACGTCATATGATAGTACATTTTGACGACACAAGTGACGTTTCAAGCCCCACTCCAAGATCTTTGACGCGTTTTATCTTCGTATTTTTTTATTGATTTGATAAAACAAAAAACACGTATTCAATATTTTTCGATAGTAGTAGTCATGAAGTCAAGACGAGTCCAAGTGAATATATACAAAAAATACCTCAGGGTTATAAACGGCTATTATTTTATTAAGTTTATTACATTTTTTGTTTACTTACTTTGTTCTTTTCATACTTTTTGTATTATCTTAACGAATACGCTCAGTGCTTGCGTGGTAAACTCGTGGTTTACGTAAAAATATTTTTAGAGCTTAGAATTTCTCAAATTTTATTCTCATTTTCGTTATATCGTGTTACGTTACGAAACCGAGAAATTGTATCTATATACCTGTGTATTAATACACAGGTATAGTTGCCGACAGGTTTTTTAATGGAATTTAATTAAATAATTACCAATGTTTATGGTATTTTTATTTTATTAATCTAAATAAGACTGATAAGCCAAATATAATCAGGTGTTTTATTCGCCCAATCCATGTGCACCATACCTTATGACATCAGTTTCATGACGGAGATTCTCAGTATCGTTACCTATCAGTTTAGTTACAAATTTAAAATGTACTCTTTTTCTGAGTATGACCCATTATCAAAATATGATTTTAGTAAACCCCTATTTATTTTTAAATACCTTTCCAACAATATATCACACGTTAGGGTTGAAATTTTTAAAAAAATCACTTCCCACTTTACATAATAGCCTCCCTATTATGTAAAGTGGGAAGTGATTTTTTTACCCTAATAATTTTTTTTTTTCAATTTTTATTTTACCACTTTGTTGGCGTGATTGAAACACATATTGGTGCCAAAGGGGTTTGAACTTTTTGTATGGGAGCTGGCATATCGACCCACCGCCATTTTGATTTTTTTTCGAAATCGCGGCCCACGATGAAAGTGGTATGCACGGATAGAGGACATATAGACAGACAAAAAATGTCTAGTAACACGGTACCCAAAGTGTCACGTTACCGAGATATTTGAAGGTAAAGATGGACATATGAGTACAATGACCACATACAAAATTGACTTTTTACGTGTCTTTAGGTGTTGATTATTATTATTACTGGCTATTTAAGGAGAGTAGGTATATTACATACTACTAGGAGCACGAGAAAACTATTATTTGACATAAAATAGCGTTTCATTGCGATGCGAAGCGATTTTATCGTGCGCATAATAATAAACAACCTGGGAACTATTATTTGGATACAATTTAACACCTAATACGTAATATGGCTATTTTCAAAAATATTTAATGATTGTCGTTGTACTAATTTGTCGATCTTTACCTTTAAATATCTCGGTAACGTGACACTTTAGGTACCGTGTTACTGGACATTTTTTGTTCGTCTAAATGTCTTCTATCCATGCATACCACTTTCATTGTGGGCCTCGATTTCGAAAAAAAATCAAAATGGCGGACAGGTTGATATGCCACATCGGTTCTATCCCCTTTCAGCTTTCTAGTGCTAACGGTCACAGAGATTAGGCGAGGACGGACAGACAGACACGGCGAAACTATATGGGTTAATTCCTAGTTGACTACGGAACCCTAAAAAGGACGGCCACTTACCTAGAAACTAAGCTTCAACGATAAAACAATTTTTTTTATCTATTCGTCACGTGTATCAGAATCTAGAATAAATATTTACATACATCATGTTAGTTTTTTTTCGTATTCAATATAATCTGTGAGTCAATTTCCTGTCCTGAAACTTGTCATTGACAAAAGTATCCATTCATACTTATGATAATAAAGAATTCTTTGTAGGGAAGGGCGGACTATGACTTTGGTTGACTAGCCGACCAGTCTGTTGTAAAAAAGATGACTAATAGCAATGATAACCTCTTTTTAAGGATGGGAAATCGTCAGATGACTCCTCCCGCTTTATGTGGAGCAGCTTTGAGGGAGTGTCAGACTGTTACTGACTAAAACCTAACCGTGTTCCTTCTTAGCCCTTTGAGCCGTGGCCGCGGTATCTCTTTCTTTGCAGTTTGTTTTGTTTGAGTTTGCTTTGAACTCTGACACGAAAGTGTGTGGGGTCGTTAGACCTTACTGCCCACACTATAAGAGGAAGAATGACTCCTCCCCCTCTAGGTGGAGCAGAAGGGAGTGTCAGACTGTTAATGACTAAAACCTATTCGTATTCCTAATCCAATTTGTGTTCCACGGTCGCAGAGACCCATTCGAGTTCCACAGTAACAGTGGCAGTCACTTGTCTCAAGTTCGTACCCATGGCACGTAACTGTGGTTATTCGGATTCATTTTGCAATAGGGGATCGGACTGGCTCAAAAAAATATGATTCTGTTTAGTCCGCCAGGTAGATTATCGAAAAATATTGGATACGTATTTTTTGTTTTGTCAAAACAATAAAAATTTACGAAGATAAAGCGCGTCAAAGATCATGGAGTGGGGCTTGAAACGTCAATTGAAGGTACAAAATGTACTATCATAATATGACGTCACACGAGTTTTCGAAGCACTGTATCGTCTTCATTTTTTGTTTACGTGAAAAAAGAAAAAATACGTGGTTAATATTTTTTGAAAATCTATCTGACGGATTAATTAGTTTTTTTTTGCCCGATCCCCTATTATAATTTCTATCCACTTACTTCGGTGAAGGAAAACATCGTGAGGAAACCAGCATGCCTGAGAAATATTTCTTGATGGCATGTACAGCCAAGTCATGAGCCGCGGCATTGGCGTTATAAAAAGTTGTGTGTTAGGAGTGCAATGCGTCGTTTCGGGAGTTGCTGCGTCGGGCTGCGCGGTGCCGGATGTTACCGGCGGCGAGTGCTGTGGGTGCGGGGGCGTGCGGCGGCGTGTGCCGTGGCGGTGGGTGCGCGGGGCTCCGGGTCGCGGGGCGGCGGTTGCGCGTTGCGGCGTGCATTCGTTGTCCCGTGATTCGGGGTCTCTTGCATTCGTTGTTGCGGTGTGCGTCGCTGCGTGCTTTCGTGCTCGCAGTGTTCGTTGTTGCGGGCATTCGGTGGCGTGTGGTTCGGCGTGGTGGCTTTCGGAATGACGTATTGCACTCGTACTTCACTTACACACTCATACTTTGAGTTTGTAGCTACAGCTGAGTTGCTTTAATCGAGTACGGTCTACCTACATCATACAAAATTGCTGAGCCAGTAGTTTTAAATCTGCCCCTACATAAATATGTCACTGAGATCCAGCCTGTCCCTTTGCTGCCCTCCACAACGCCGAGCTAAATCTAAAACGAGGTTCTTACCCTTAGGGGCTGCGGGTTGTTCGAAAGAGATACCGCGGCCCCGGGCACAAAGGGCTAAGAAGGAGTATGGGTGGGTTTTAGTCTGTAGATCCCTTCAGCTCCGCCTAGAGCGGGCGGAGTCATTGGATGATTACCCACACTTGAAAAAAAGGCTATTACCATTGATATATTAAAAGGAGGAAGATACGGTACGCGCTAACATCGCAATCAGAAAAACATGCACCGAAACTCACACATGATAGACAAGGACAGACATAAGAGCCGACGCTGTTGTGCGAGCGAAATCGCGTTAGCTGCGACTGCGTGCCACCTACAGGCAATCCCTTAGTTTAGTAGGACCATGTGCTGTGACTTAGTACCGTATCTACCTCACATTGATTACATCAATGGCTATTACCCTGTTGGGTTCGCCCTTAGCGCGTTTTCACTTAATTTATTAGATTTTATACCCTGGCTAGAGGCCTTACTGTCAAGGCATCCACAGGATAGTCAAGTTAATAAAAAGTCTGCCTCATAAGTTTATCTACCAGATACTTTTTAGAAAAAAATCACTGACTACATATTATGACTGCATAGTCGGCTTTCCCGTCTGCTCGGTACATAGGTACATCCCTAATTCATTCACCCAAACGCTTCATGTAAGCACACATAGTTCAGAAACGTGAACCTACCAGACACCTTCGTACCTTGGTTTTCGTACTAAACGACATTGAAAATCATGAATGTGATTGTGTTTTTATTTTCTACATAGTTTGTTAAACTCAAGGTGAGACAGAGGTAGTACATACAGCTGTGCACATTAAGCTATGTACTACAATCTGTGTTTCTTTAATAGATTTTTTACTTTCTCGCTAAACCTTTACGTTCAAGGTTTTTGGAAATGCCTTTCCTCAATCTTTTATTTTTGTAAAAAATCATAAAGCGGTTCACAGGTTAACAAATTTCAACTGTGTACCTAGCCTTAAGGACGCTGTTACATTTTCGATCAACTCATGTTTAGGTAACTAAAGTCGCCCAAAGCATGGTCTCACAATAGCGCTCGGTTTTATATAAATAATCTTGATCTTTGATATTATTTTTTAATTTTATTGAAATAGAATTTAGTAGATTACTTGGAACTTTGAAAACGCATTTGGTAATTGTTAATTATTAGTATCGTCGTCATGATAAGTAGGTTAGTATTTTCAACCGAGTCGAAAAAAAGAAGGTGCTATATTTGTATGTATCCGCGATTTTCCCAAAAGCTACTGATCCGATATCAATCGGATTTTCGTTGATAAATGCATATTGTGTTTTTAAGGAAGGTTTTACTGTATATAATACTTATAATTATAATATAATAATAATAAGTTTATTTATTTCTCTCACAATGGTTTTGTAGCACGTTTTGAACACTAAATTATTATATTCACATTGTGAGAGCTGGTGCCTGAAGTAGGTTTAAAAAAAAGCTAAACTTGATGGCAGGGCGCACAAAGCAGAAGCTACAAAGTTCCACAGCCAAGGCCTGTTTTATTTGTCCAACGCCATGCCATATTTATGAAATTGCCAAACATGACGAAAATTGGCCTTGTTTTCGTCATCTTGGACTGGGTTTTGACTCGCTCAAAAACCATAAAAATGAGACCCATTACGAAAAGTTGTAAATTTTTTATCGGCAATATCTTTATATATAAAAATTAAAAGGACTTCAAATTAGTTCGAATTCATTTGGTGTGTTATTCTCCTATTATAACGGGGGTGGCAAAGGGGATTCAAAATTCGGTCATTTTTCGTCTAAGAAGCTCCGTTTTCGAGATATGTATTTGAATTTAACTTTTTTAGGTACAATAATTTTAAAGTCCTATAACTCGAAAACGGTGCATCGTAGGACCATGCTTTTTGGACCCTAAATGGTGTATATGGCCAAAATTAACCCGATACTGCAATAAAATTGGGCCCCATCCGTTCTACCCATCCACTTCCAAACCTCTCCGTCGACAGCTTGACCTGACCCATCCATTTCCAAACCTCACCGCCGACAGCTTGGCCTGACCCATTTCCAAACCTCTCCGTCGCCAGCTTGACCTGACCCATCCATTTCCAAACCTCACCGCCGACAGCTTGACCTTACCCATCCATTTCCAAACCTCACCGCCGAAAGCTTGACCTGACCCATCCATTTCCAAACCTCACCGCCGACAGCTTGACCTTACCCATCCATTTCCAAACCTCACCGCCGACAGCTTGACCTTTCCGATCCACTTCCAAACCTCACCATCGACAGCTTGACCTTTCCCATCCACTTCCATACCTCACCGCCGACAGCTTGACCTTACCCATCCATTTCCAAACCTCACCGCCGACAGCTTGACCTGACCCATCCATTTCCAAACCTCACCGCCGACAGCTTGACCTTTCCCATCCACTTCCAAACCTCACCGCCGACAGCTTGACCTTTCCCATCCACTTCCAAACCTCACCGCCGACAGCTTGACCTTACCCATCCACTTCCAAACCTCACCGTCGACAGCTTGACCTGACCCATCCATTTCTGAACCTTGTCAACAACTGCTTAACCCCACCCATCCAAATCCCGGTCTTACCCAACATAATTTCTAAATCACATTCTAATAATAAAAGTATGAAAGTCGTACTTACTTTTATCGCAGTCCTAAAAAGTATCAACTCCTTCCGGTCGTCGTCGGTTGCCGTGGTAACCGACGACGGTAGGTACACTAGAATCTTTTTCTATCACGTTTATCGTATGTATTTTTTGCGAGAGAGCGATACACCCGTCCTTCCACTAGCGCTGCTGAGCGCGGAATGATGAACCGGGAGCGAAAAATGTATGAAGAAATTGGCAAATGTTTTTAATATAGCTAATAATTGAATAAAAATAATTATATAAACAAAAAAAATATATCTCAACATCTAAAGGACTATATGTACCGCAATTTATAATAATTTTGGAGATATAATATGCTGTAAATTTACCTATAATGGTACCTATTCGGACCCTACTTTTTTACATTTTCTGCGATTATTGTGATGGGAAAAACGTATTTGTGCGAATTTTTTGTATGAAGTCATACAATTTTTCTGATGCCAATCTGGAGACGAATAAATTATCTTTAAATTAAGACCATGATATCTTCACATTTGTGATTGCTTATACGTTAAAATGGTACCTGAAAACCACTGTTATTTGTAGAAAATCGTTATAGCGTCCTTAAAGAAAAGAAAGAAAGAAAGAAAGGAAAAGTATTTATTTGTCGCAGAAATATGAGATATAATAAAAATAAAGTTAAATAAAAGAGACAATAAAAGTTTCCCAATAAAGTGGCTGTGACATACGGATGGACGGACAGACATGACGAATCTATAAGGGTTCCGTTTTTTGCCATTCGGCTACAGAACCCTAAAAACAGTTGTTTTCCAGCAATAACTTAGTTTGATGTATATGTTGCAGGCAAAACTCTTACTCAGTCAAAACTACACACATCAAAAGTGTCTAGGGATTTCTTGAGATTGAGATGTGGCTTTGTAATAAATTTATGATTTTATAAATTTATATGGATCCTTTTTGGTGCATTTCATAATTTGAATCAGGAACTGTCAATCAAATTCGAGTAAAAGATGAAAATCAGCTGTCAATATTTTCCCTATAAAAACATACAACGCATTGAAGACATTATTAGTGCTACTGTTTCCCTACTACTGATTAAAACCAACGTTATTATGAAGCGGCGACGTCATTTAAGCAGGAAAGAAATGCTCAGAGCCGTGGGAATGATAGAAGCTGGTTCCCGGCAACGTACTGTGGCTTTAGCTCTGAATACAAGTCAGAGTGTTATCAGTCGACTTTGGACACGTTACCGAAGCACTGGTACCGTGGCTGAGCGCCATGGAGGACGGTATCGCTGCACCACACGGAGACAAGACCGATACATTCAAATCTTAACTCGAAGAGCTCCAACAATAACCGCCATGATGTTAGCCGTGAGGCTTCATCACTCTTCAGGGAACTTAATTAGCGTCAGAAACCGCTTGCATGAAGTGAACCTTCATTCCCGAAGACCGCTACGGGTACCACCTATAGCAATGCACAATCGTAGGATTCGATATCAATGGGCTCTTGAACACAGAAATTGGGCAGAAGAACAATGGCGTTTCGTGTGCTTTTCTGATGAGTCTCGTTTTGGTATGAGACCGGATACAAGACGTATACGACACTGGAGAACCCCTGGACGCCAACAGCGATTAAAATCCTGCCAGGAAGTCCATCCTTATAGTGGTGAAACCATCATGGTATGGGCGGGTATTTGGATCGGCGGAAGAACTGAGTTGATTTGGATCAGAGGCAACCTCAACGCTCAAATTTATGCTGAGACGATTGTATCAGACGTCATCGTTCCTCTACAAGTGCAAATCGGTCCCTTATTTCAGTTAATGCATGATAATGCACGACCGCACACCGCAAGAGTTGTAAGACAGACTCTCGCCGCAGCTAACATCAATGTCCTGCCCTGGCCTGCTCAGTCGCCAGACTTGAACCCGATTGAGCATGCATGGGATATGCTACAGAGAAGAGCTCTGCCGAATATGGAGGGTATCCAGTCGCAAGAAGACCTTTTTTTGTTGTTGCAACGAACATGGGCGGCCATTCCACAGCGTGATTTGGATGAACTCATTTTGAGTATGCCAAACCGATGTTCTTGTGTTGTTAGTGTTCGCGGTAGAAACACGGATTATTAATTGTTTAAGTTACCCAATAAAATTTTAAAGAAAACTGTTATTTCAGTCTTTTTTTCGATCTTTAATGTTAGTGGTTCAAATGTCAAAAATCCCAATATTAGGAAAATGGCAAATTTCTTTATTAATGCAAAGGTGACTTGGTTTATCGTTACTGTGACAAACGAAAACACTTTATTTGATGAATCCTTAAAGAAAATTTTAATTAATATCAATCAGGAGAAAAGTTATTGCAAAAATATATGTTGATCCCTAGACACTTTTGATGTGTGTACTTTTGACTGGTTTCAGTCAAAACCCTTATTGCGTTAAAACGCGTTTATTCTAATGAAATAAATGTTAGATATCAAAGTCAAAGTCAATTTTATTTGTGTAACATAGGTAGTGAATACAGTTCTTAAATTAATGGTAGATCGCTATGTTATGCCAAAAGACGTACAAATATTTATGGTTGCATAGCATGCGAAATAATAAAAGAAAAATGTATCATGCGAGAGGTTAACACAAATTATTTGGGAGGTATGTCAAAATTAATAGAATTATGCTAAAAACAAGTATTATAAAATGTCATAATATCAAGTAAATTCTACAGCCAAAAAGAAATAATAATAATAACAAATGTCAAATTCAGCTAGAAATCGTCTATTGTGTGTATTCTCCAGTCAAAATAAATAAGTCTACATTAATTTATCATTCAGAAATTCATCAATGGTGTAATAACAATTTTCAATTAATAACAATTTTAACTTTTTTTAAATTGAGTAACATTTAAATGTTTTATTACATCCGGTATCTTGTTGTAAATGCGCGGCGCCATGCCTAAAACGCTCTTTCTCAATAAGGCTGTCTTACACCGCTGATTGCTTAAAGAGTTTGCGTATTGGCTACGAATCGCAACATGTCTTAAAGTTGACACTTTTTCGAACAAGCTCATGTTTGTTTTGACGAAAACACTAATTTCAAATATATATAATGATGGCAAGGTGAGTATTTTGAGCGATTTAAAGAATGGTACAAAGCTATCGTCAGTTCTAAGACCATGCACATCGATCTTATGCATCTTTTTTGTGCCTTAAAAACAATATCTCTATCAATAGAATTGCCCCAAAAAACAATACCATATCGCAGTATTGAGGCTACTAGGCCGTGATATGCAACTAGTAGCGCATCCATATTTATTTTTCTAGCAATTTGGAAAAGTGCGTAAGCTGATTTATTTATTTTTTTACTTAGGTCATCTATATGGGCCTTCCAGTTAAGTTGACTATCAAGGAGTAAACCTAAGAATTTTGCTACTTTAACTTCTTCAATGTCACAGTTACTATGTCTAATATTTACTTTTGGTACTTACGTTCTTTGGTGAAAGTGCATGATTTTCGTTTTCTTTAAGTTAATAACTAAATTATTTTTGTCAAGCCAATTAATTATGTCCGATAGTGTATTATTTATGTCAACTTGATAAGTATTGCGATCAATACATCTTTCTATGGCAGTACTGTCGTCTGCAAACATCACCATTTGATGTTGAGTCACCTTTGGTAGATCATTTATATAGATCAAGAAAAGAGGTGGCCCAAGGACGCTACCCTGTGGGACACCAAACTTTATTAATCTATAATGCGATAAAAAACTCTTTTCAAATTTTGTTTTTTCACATATTCTTGCAATCTCTGTACACTGCATTCTGTTGGAGAGATTCGAGTAGTTTTAAAATGTTACCTCTGATACCGTAGCTACGCAGTTTGTCCAACAAGACGTCGTGCTTTACGTAATCGAAGGCTTTGGTCATATCTGTGTATAAGGCACAAATAGGAGCTTTTTGGTCTACTGCCAACATAGTGCCACGTAAAAAATCAAAAATAGCCATATTGATCGTGGTGTTTTTTCTAAAGCCATACTGTTCCTTGCATAATAAGTTAAATTTATTAAGGTAACCATACAGAGACTTATAAATAATTTTTTCGAAAACCTTGGAAAATACAGATATTTTTGCTATATTATTTATTGTAATAAAAGACTATACTAAATAAATAAACTAAACTAACCTAAAAACAAAATAACTACAAAAGGGCATCGAAAAACTCCTCCTCAACGCTGTCAGCAGGTAAAGTACCCAAGAGACTGGCAGCGTTGCCGCGTTGTATGGCAACACTTATCCTCTGGCCAAAGAAAAAGCCAGCCCTTGGGTCGGAGGAAGCGTCAACAAGGCGTTTTGAAATCTCCTTAAAAAGGCTGTGTGCACTAGGACCCCACGGCCCTAAAGTTTCAACCCCAAACGGCTCGAAAATATAGTTTCCACAAAGGTTACTATATTTACGCCGCTTGAGGTTCTCCGCAGCCGCAGCGGCAGCGCCAGCACAACACGAAGAGCTTGGAAGATGCGATGGCGCAAGAGTATCGACGCAAGTTGCGTCCCATACTAAAGGCCTACCCATCTTCCAATGCCAAGGTTCATAATATGCGCTAATACGGGTGCTATAGGTTCATTTACGAATTTTATCACCTTTGTTGACATACCGTCAAATCCCACAGTACTAGTATTCTTAAGTGATCTTATTGCCGAAATCACGTCGTTTGGTAGAATTGGCTGCATAAACATTGATTGGCTTGTCAGATTATCAAATTTTCTGTTGGATTCTATGTCAGTTTTAATGTTATTCTCAATTTCATCTATAAAATAATTATTAAATTCATTTGCAATGTCAATAGGTTTTGAGAAGGTCTGGTCAGATTTATTAATGGTCATTATTTGTTCTTTAGGAGAGTTATTTTTAGGTCTATTGACAATTTGCCATACAGCTTTTGACGTATTCTTTGAGGTTTTTATAAAGTAGTCATTTTGAGCTTTCTGTGTAAGTCTTATAATTTTCTTATATTGCGAGGAGTATTTTTTAAATTTTATTTTATTTTTTAATACAGGGTTTAGTCTGTATGTCCACAATAATTTTCTTTGTTTTTTACTACAGCTTTTTATACCGCTCGATACCCATTTTACGTTTTTGTTAGTATTTATTTTTATTATTTTATCAGGGAAACAAATAATAATAATAATATTCCACAACTATCACACAACGCCATCTAGTCCCAAGCTAAGCAGAGCTTGTGTTATGGGTACTAGACAACTGATAAACATACTTAAAAGGAAACGCATACTTGAAAGGTAACGGAATATGAAGCACACATTGATCTACTAATAGAAAAATATTGCAGTAAAAGACCATATCGTTGCACAATGGAAGACAAGAAGGAGATAGAGAACCAGATTGCAAAATTATTGGAAAAAAATATAATAGAAGAATCATACAGCCCGTTTGCAGCACCAGTCACATTAGCTTATAAAAGAGGTGAAAATAAAAGATCAAGATTGTGCATCGATTTTCGCGACTTAAACAAAATAGTTGTACCTCAATCACAGCCATTCCCTCTTATTGAGGACCTAATAGTAAAAACAAGAGATTGCAAGTTTTTCACAACACTGGACCTAAATTCAGCATTTTGGTCAATACCTCTGCGTGTCACAGACAGACCCAAAACAGCATTTGTGACACAAGAGGGCCATTACCAATGGACCTGTTTACCCTTTGGCTTAAAAACCTCCCCAGCCATATTCCAGAGAATAATGTGTAATATAATACGGAAGCACAAGCTCGGAGAGTTCACAGTATGTTTCATTGATGACATTTTAATATACTCAAAATCCTTTTTGGAGCATGCCAGACATCTGGAACAACTATTTCAAGCAATTAAAAACGAAGGGTTAAAACTAAAATTCACTAAATGCACATTTGCTGCAGACACAGTTAAATACTTGGGCCATGTAATACAGAATAATTCAGTCAGACCGCTGAAAGACAACTTAATTTCAATAAAAAAATTCCCGACTCCAAAGAACCAAAAAAATGTAAGACAATTTTTGGGAAAAATAAACTTTTATCACAAGTATGTGCCAAATATAGCAATAAAATTGGAACCACTGCATAACCTCTTGAGAAAAGGACAAACCTTTAACTGGACTAAAGCATGCCAAGAGTCGTTCGATGAAATGAAAGAAATATTATGTTCACAACCAGTATTGACAATCTTTGACCCAAACCTACCTATTCACATATACACAGATGCCAGTATACTAGGAGTAGGAGCAGTCCTAAAACAGCCACAAGAAAACAAAGAAGAAAAACCAGTAGCTTACTTCTCAAGAAAATTAAATGAAGTACAAAAAAGGAAGAAAGCTATATATCTGGAATGCCTGGCAATAAAAGAATGTGTAAAGTATTGGCAGCATCTGTTAATAGGTAGGAAATTCACTGTCTTTTCAGATCACAAACCATTGGAGAATCTAAACATAAGATCTAGAACAGATGAAGAATTAGGTGAACTAACATACTACTTATCACAATATGATTTACAAATAAAATATTCTCCAGGAAGATACAACATTGAAGCTGATTGCTTAAGTAGAAACCCAGTCCTGGAACCAAATGAAAACCAAGAGGAACAGTTAACAGTAGTCAACACAATAACACTAGAAGATATCATAAAAGATCAAGTTAAAAATGAATATATACAGAGCAGAAAAGATAAGTTAATGACAAAAAACAAAGTTTACTACAAGAAAGTGAAAAAAAAAGAAAAAATAATAATATCAGAGAAATTCAGCATAGACTTCATGAAAACAGTACATACAGAACTAGGTCACATAGGAATTAAACAGATGCAAAGAATGATTAGCTCAGTGTATACAGCGGAAAACATGACGAAAAACATAAAAAGAACTTGTGAAAACTGTATAGTATGTGTAAAGAACAAATCAAGAGGACAAAAAAAAAAAGGGTTAATGTCCCACTTGGGTCCCGCCACAAAACCATTTCAGATATGCTCTATTGATACCATTGGGGGTTTCGGAGGTTCCAGATCAACGAAGAGATACTTGCACCTGCTAACAGATCATTTCACCAGGTATGCATATATTTTGACATCAAGTACTCAAAATGCAAATGATTTTATCAAACTAATAAAAAACTGTGCAGAAAGTGATGACATTGACTTGATACTCACGGACCAATACCCAGGTATCAATTCAAAGGAATTCAAGAGATATTTAGATGAGAAGAATATTCCAATAATCTTCACATCAGTGAACTCTCCCTTCTCAAATGGTTTAAACGAAAGACTAAACCAAACATTAGTCAATAAAATCAGATGCAAGATTAATGAACAGGACACAAAATTAGCATGGACAACAATAGCGCACAACAGTGTAAAAACATACAATGAAACGGAGCACACTGTTACTGGATATGCTCCAAAGTACCTACTTTATGGTACAGATGTAACAATTTTGCCAAAAGAACTGAAACAGGAAAAAACCGAGAATGATTTAATCCAGGCCAGGGAAAAAGCACTGGAGAATACAATCAGATCTCATAATTACAATAAGACAATTTACGATAAAAATCGCAAACATATAGAATTCAAAGTTGGTGATACCGTTTTTGTAGAGAATGGAAACAAGCTAAATAGGGGAAGAAGCTCGATGAATTGAGACTCGGACCCTACAAAATAATTGAAAAAATATCAAACACAATTTACAAAATAAATAGTGGACACAAGAAATCAGAGTCGAAGTTTTTCCACATCTCGAAGCTAACACCAGCTCCTGCCTGCGCTTGAAGAGTATGCATGAGCACATGTATTGTTTTAAATCTTCTCTGGGAGGGGAGATGTAAAGAAAATTATAATTTCCTTTAGTTTATAATTTCCCGCGCAATAAATGTCATCGCGCGACAAATTGATTTTTGAAATCTGTGGTCAAGTTATGATAGACTGATAGACATGTCTATGATATAACCTCAAAGCGTCTCATGATTGTAAGAGAACTTATTATAATTTCATTGTTATTAAAGTACAAAGGAGGATAATATTCTGAATAGTGATTTAGGAACAGACATTGGGATTGATAACATTAAATGTCGTTTCTTTTATTACAGGTATGTAATGTTTTGATATTAAGCACATAATCCATGTGAATCATAATTCAGATGTTAAATAAACACAATAAATCTTTTATTACAGAGAAACTCAATTCTGTTTGATTGACTGTGTCTTCCAAATCACGGAAATATCGGAAAATACCCTTATATATATTTCTAAATACATACATATTATAGATAAATTACACCCAGACACAGAACAAATGATCGTGCTCATCACACAAACATTTGTCCTGGGTGGGAATCGAAACAAAGTTTGTAGAATAGGGAGAACGTTTCATAAAATCTTTTGTAGGCTATATTGGCATCGTTACTTGCATATACTTCCGTAAAGGTTAAACTTCGTATGCATTCGCGGAATTTTTTGAGGTTCTCTGTGGAGTAGTCTTTTTTATCATACAAGGTTATCCAAAGGGTCAAAACACAAACCCGTTATTGAAAACCGCATGAAAATCGGATCACTAGTTGAGTTAGAAGATAAGGTGGGAACATTACTTTGCACACACAAACATTTCTCACCCTAAACGCACATACCTGCTCCGTTCCGTCGTGGGTAAAAATAATACCTAACAAACCTAATAAGTTTCCTAACGACATTTAGGTTATTATAATTTAGTAGAATCAGTCAAAAGTAATTTTGACTGATTAGAGTTTTGCCTGTGACATTTAATTATAATGCTTGGTTGACGGGTTCGTGAAGGGTCCGCTTACGATCTGAATGCCTACCCAATTAAGTATGCAAGATAGCTATATATTGTGACTAGCTGATGCCCGCGACGTCGTTCACGTGGAAATGTTGATGTGTGACTGTCTCGTTGATCGAGTGGTCTCAAGTGCAACTACTGAGGATGAGGTCCGGGGTTTGATTGCAAAGTGTTTTCGCAGTAGAGGCCACGGAGCGTGGTTTTCGTGCCAGGTCGATGGCAATATTATATCTATAGACATCAAACCCTATTACATGGCGCTTGACTGGCAAAATGTGGGTAAATACGATTAGGTACACCACTGCCTAACTCTATCGGGATCTTCTGTTGGCACTGGATGGGAAAACTCTTCGGAAAGTGGAATTTTAGCATCTACATCTAATTCCAGGCGACTCTCTCCTGTTTAAAGCAGCTTATTTGCAAAGACATCTGTTCCATGGCCAGTCGCAGATTTTTGGTAATGTTGCAAGTTGGGGTAAGATTCAACAGCAATTTGTAAACGGAAAGTGCAATCTGGCCATTGTTAAGCAAAGTTGCAGCAATGCCCGAGGCAGCCACAGCCGATAAGACGGCACGGTTGGCGCAGTGCCTCGGCGTTTGACTGTGGCGCTGCATGTCTTGTATTCGATTTCCACACTGAACAAATAGATTTACGTCGCGGGTCTTATCTAATTTTAATTAGGTTTTTATTTTAAAGTTTTTACAGCTGTTTTTCTTACTGTGTACCGGTAAATTTGTATTTGTTGACTATTCACGACAAATATTAACACCGCAATTCTGAAAATGGTGTCAAATGAACAATGCCATCTGTCGAAGACGAAGTTAAACTGCCAAATTTAATGCATGGGAAGCAAACACACACTATAGGGTTTAGGCTGTGTAGTTTGCCTGCATAAATGGCGCGCGGAGGCACTACACTGGGGGATAACTCCGCTGCCGCAATATATTGCCGCTTGGCGGACAGACCCCCTGGTGTGATTTCATGGCGACATGGACCGACATGTCCTCACCGGACACGGTTGTTTCGGAAGTCGGGAGGTACCTGCACCGAATCAGGCGGAAGGAAACGCCCGGATGCTACCATTGCAAGGATCAGCCGGAGGACACGGTGGAGCACACCGCGGAGGTCTGCCCCGCTTGGGTTGAGCCCCGTCGTGTTCTCTTAGCGGCGATCGGCGGCGGCGACCTCTCGCGTCCGGCCCTGGTTCAAGCCATGTTGCGGGGCGAGAGGAACTGCGTCGTCTCCTTCGGCGAAGCAGTGATGATAGCAAAGGAAGTGGCGTAATGTGAGAGAGAGAACCTCTCGTCCCAGCCGCAATAGGAGACGCTCTGGGCGTCGGGGGTCACGTGATGGCTTTCGGTCACCGTAGGCGCGGGCCTGTGGACGAAACACAACAAAAGAAAACATTATTTTTTCTAAATAATTATGTTAAATATACAGAAACTCTACGTACGATTATAATATTATATTTACAATTAAAAGTAGATTATATTAATTTAATCTGAATTGATTTGAAAATCATATAGCATCGAAATGAAAACAAATACCTTACAAAAAGTGAAAACCGATTGGGGATCGAACTCGCGAACATGTTTAACATTTTTGGAAATCTTTCAACATTATAAAAAACACAAAAAAATCACAAAAAGTGGATACTGACTGTGATTTGAACTCGCGTACCTATGTTTACAGGTAAGTCTCTGTACCGTTAGGCTACGTACACCAGTGACAAATAGTTCGAAATAGACCTTCTGTTTTAATATAGTATGACAGTTGACAATTCGAATGTGATTCAATACCGGAAATTTGAAATGACGGACTTCAGCTTTCTCTTGGATTTGCAACACTCGCACCAGGTGCTTAAAGTGAAAAATTGCACAGCACACTCGATGTCCCATGCGTTATTTCGTATTTCCAGTATCAAGCTGTAAAACAGTTGAGGATTATGGATAATGCAATACTGCTCACCCCCTTGAGTTATTATGGGGATAATATATAGCCCATGTGTTATTCCAGACTATAATCTACGTCTGTGCCAAATTTCATTCAGATCCGATCAGCCGTTCTCGCGTGAAAGAGCAACAAACATCCATACATCCATCCATCCATCCATCCATCCATCCATCCTCACAAACTTTCGCATTTATAATATTAGTAGGATTAGTAGGATAACACCACTCCTCATCTTTTGGAGAGTGCACGTGTGTCTTCTTACTATAGATACTCCAGATGATAAACTGATAACAGATAAGGTGATAATGATAACGAATAACTCATCTTTACGCTTTCATAGTCGGACAATATTTAATAATAATAATAATATTCCACAACTATCACACAACGCCATCTAGTCCCAAGCTAAGCAGAGCTTGTGTTATGGGTACTAGACAACTGATAAACATACTTATATATTTCTAAATACATACATATTATAGATAAATTACACCCAGACACAGAACAAATGATCGTGCTCATCACACAAACGTTTGTCAAATATTTGACACACTTATTCTATGCTTCCAGCACTGGCGCGCCTGGTACAACTGGGGGTTAGGCAAATAGGCAGAGGTGTATCTAATGATCTGTGATGTAATCTAGAGGTGTATTAATCTAACAAGATAATAAGTATAAATCTTTATATTTTCAGAACACTGAAAATAATGATTGCAATTTTATTTTATAGCGTTTTGCAAAACGACTTATGTCATACGCTGTATCGTTTGACGATTTGACATCAGTCTCTAAATCTATACTTATAATAAATCTGTAGAGATGTCAATTCTGTACATGATATATATTTTCAAAATAACTATCAGGGGGTAATTAGTGATCGACACTGATGCCAAAAATGCAATCAGTAAAATTTTTGTCTGTCTGTCTGTCTGTCTGTCTGTCTGTCTGTCTGTCTGTCCTCCTGTCTGTATGTTCCTTATAGAAACAAAAACTACTAGACGGATTTTAACGAAACTTGGTTTAATTATTCTTCATACTCCTGGGGAGGTTATAGTATACTTTTCATCACGCTACAATCAATAGGAGCAGAGCAGTGAAGGGAAATGTTGGGAAAACGGGAGAAGTTGCTCCATTTTTTAAGCTTCCGTCGCGTGTGCAGCCTTAATGGTTAAAGCTACATAGAAATCATTTATGACGGAAATGTTCTACATAAAATTATCTAAAAAATATTGCACATCAGCATACGTCTATCTTTTATGGTTGACTCACAATAACACGTGTAACTCCCGATAGCTTAGCAGTTCAGAGCTTTCTGATTATACAGGGTGGAATTTTGTAATGCCACCTGGAGGGAAATAGAAAATTTTACTCAAAGGAAACATTTCTTTATTTTTGAATAGAAAGCAAACTGCATTCAAAGATTTTCGAAAATTCTCTTCACACACCCGGGAATCAAATCGGCAAAAATCTGAAAAAAATATACCCTGTACTTTTATTGCATCGATAATTAGGGTCAATTATAAGGATGAAATCTCTCTAACAAACATGATAAATTAAATGAAAGGAAAACCTGCCTGCGAGATCGCCAGATCTCACCCCACTAGATTTTTTTTGTGGGATATGTAAAAAATCAAATTTGCATGAAATCTTATGCGAATGACAACGAGTTGAGAGTTGAAGTTCAGAATACGATTTATAATATTCACCACAACACTTTATTAAAGGTTACTAGAAATGAATTCGTTAAAAGAATAAATTTGTGTAGGTATCCAAGAGAATGGAACCCATTTCGAGCAACTAATTAATTAGTTTACCATTTTTTGTAAATAATTAAATTAATTTAAGATTTCCTGGTTTTCTTTTCATTTAATTTATCATGTTTGTTTTTCATCCTTATAATTGACCCTAACGATCGATGCAATAAAAGTACAGGGTATATTTTTTTCAGATTTTAGCCCGTTCGATTCCCGGGTGGTGGGAGAAGAGAATTTTCGAAAATTTTTGAATGCAGTTTGCTTTCTATTCAAAAATAAAGGAATGTTTCCTTTGAGTAAAATTTACGTACTCAAGACGCTTTTTGTTACGTAAGAAAATATGGACGTCCCGACTTATTTAATACTGTAACTACCAAGCCCAAGTGGGATGAAATCACTCGGGAGCTACTTGAGGGTCAAGCACCGCATGACCGCCATGATATTATCGCAAGAGTTTTTCATTTAAAATTAAAATCAATGATCTAGATCTACTTACCAAAGATAACATTTTTAGTATAACGCGGACGAAGTCGCGGGCAAAAGCTAGTGTATCTGTATAATCTTAAAGTAAACGCAAGTTACCTGGCTGTAAATTTATTAGCTTGTTCGACTCTACACCCTCATTTCGCCAGTTTTGTTTCAGTCCCATGTAAAAAGGGGCGAGCCTGTTGCCATCAACCTGGCCCAAATTCATACTCCGTGGCTGCTACTTAGAAATTTCCTGATGGAAAAACCAAATCACACTTTGCCCGACCCGGGAATCGAACCCAAGATCGCATGCTTAGCAGTCGTCTTTGCGACCACCAGAACAACGACTCAGCATGTTAGCAGTCCCGTTAAACGTAATGTCTGGGTATTATCACCACGGTTATCACTCCTGGGGGTCTGTGACCATTCTACGAATTTTAAAGCAATTCATATTATGATCTATTTTTACTCGACTGCGGCGAAGCCCAAAAGGAGGGTTATATGTGTTTGACGTGTATCTATGTATGTATGTATGTCTGTCTCTTTGTTCCCTCATAACTCCTAAACGGATGAACGGATTTGAATAAAATATACGTCGTCAGATTTGTCTTGATGGCGCGAGTGTCATAGGTTACATTAAAATTTAAAAAAACTGGCCAAGTGCGAGTCGGACTCGCACATGAAGGGTTCCGTACCAAAACGGTATGCTATAATTTATACATTTCTTCTACGGGCCAATGAAACTTGACCTCTGGATTATATAGGCGCTCATACGATTCAGGGACCAAATTATATTGGTTATTTGCTGTTTCCATTTGTTGTTTCCATCCAAGTTCAAAATGATTTTCCTAGAAAGTCCTTATAAAGTTCTACTTTTCAGATTTTTTTCATATTTTCTAAACTTATGGTTCAAAAGTTAGAGGGGGGGGGACACGTTTTTTACTTTTGGTGCGATTATTTCCGAAATTATTGACATTATCAAAAAATGATTTTAGTAAACCCCTATTCATTTTTAAATACCTTTCCAACAATATATCACACGTTAGGGTTGAAATTAAAAAAAAAATCACTTCCCACTTTACATATAGGGGGGCTACCCTAATAAAACATTTTTTTCCAATTTTTATTTTACCACTTTGTCGGCGTGATTGATACACATATTGGTACCAAATTTCAGCTTTCTAGTGCTAACGGTCACAGAGATTAAGCGAGGACGGACGGACGGACGGACAGACAGACATGGCGAAACTATAAGGGTTCCTAGTTGACTACGGAACCCTAAAAACAAAGAAAAATTGCACATTTTGGGGGCCATATAGCGGAGTTACAAAAATAATAATTTTCCCGTCCCATCGAGTAGGGTATCAAAATGAAAGGTTTTAAAAGGAGATTACAAAAATGTATGAAAACTTGGAAGTAGGCGGGGTGTTCATTTGAATATTAAATTATGAAAAGAAAAAATGAAAAAAAAAAGAATGGACCCCGCCTGCTTCCAAGTTTTGTTTAATTTAAAATGTGCTTGTTTTTTGCTTTTCAGTTTTTCCAGTCGGGTTTTTTTAACACGCAGTTACTATTATGGAAGGTCCGTTTTACGCTTGTCAGCGCAAGCCATTTTAGACTCCCAGGCACCCAAGATCCAGAGGCAGAAGCCCAATGCACTGGTGTGACCAGTTCCGCTCAGTCCTAAACACCTCTGTCTGCGATGCTTACATGCTGCCGAAGACAGAGAGAGCTGGCGCAAGACAGTCCGGGAGAAAGTGATCCAAAGAGACCACAATCCTCAGCATTGATTATATTATTATAATACCTAATATCCTAATATGAATTGCGTTCCCTTCCCTCCTCCTTGCGTCGTTTTTCGTCGTTCTGCTGAAGTGGCAATTTGTCACCCCCTGGTTACTATGGTGACAATATTGTTATGTCCATAAGTTCATAAGTTATTTATTTCGAAACAATAATATACATTGTGTTGAAATTGAAATTTGTAAAATAAAACAGTAGGTAGGTCCAAAACGACTAGTTTGTAGATAAACTCGTTATTTCCTCAACGGAAGCCCAGATTAGTGTGGGCTAGTGCTGTGAGCCAGAACCCCGTATGCGGCATTTAAAATATTGTAAAAAAAAACATATTCAAATATGTTGTAATGGTTTATTTTTCGGAGAGTGACCTTTGAATTTTATGAATTTGAGTTTGATTTTTCGGTTGTGGAGTTCAGAACGGTGACTTCTTGCAACATATTGATATTCAGCTGCTTCTCTTCTTGTTAGACAGGAGCCGACCCCAAGGTATTTGGGAAAGGCTGGGGAGATGATGATTGAGCCTTCTTGCCAATTTGGTCTAGTGGTCATAAGTGTTATCTAACGAAATGTGGGTACTAGGGTTAAGCTCTGCCTAACTATTCGAGGATTACAAGCGTGATGTTAATTATCTATGCCTAGACGATTTTAAAGTACATACACAGTGTACACTTGTGCATACTTATTTTCGGCGAACACAATATTGACGTCAATTCCTCTATTTCGTAATAAGCTAAAGATTGTCTCATCTTTTTATGAAACGACTGAATATTCCGAGTAAACTCCGGGAAAAAATGATCTACAAACAGCACAATACGCGAGAATTATGTTCGTCATAACCGGAAATAAAATGACGTCCGCGTTCTTGTGACGCTATATATGTTGCAGGCAAAACTCTTAATCAGTCAAAACTACTTTTGACTGGTTTCAGTCAAAACCCTTAATGCGTTAAAACGCGTTTATTCTAATTAAATAAATGTTAGCTATTGTACAAGATTATACAAAGGGTCAAAAAAAAAACCTAACAAACCTAATAAGTTTCCTAACAACATTTAGGTTATTATAATTTAGTAGAGAAATAAAACAGAAACCACCTAATAATAGTTATGACCGGTCAAAAGTAGTTTTGACTGATTATGAGTTTTGCCTGTGACATAATAATATTATATACAATAAACTTTAATACATATTTTTTTAGTGAAAATAAACTTTTCAACCGAAGAAACAATTAGAATAAATAGTTAGTAATGTCTTCCACTTTGCCATTTTATCGGATCATAATATGAATTGCGTTAAAATGCTAAAGTGGCCACTTTAGTCCCTAAGGCAACAGTCAACAAGTCAATTCAGGGGGTATCGTAATACTCAGTACTAACTGGGTTGCTGAGGATAGATAGATAAGCAGTTGCTTCAAGTAAAATTAGTAGTTTATTTTATTCTTTAAACATTTTGTTAAAAACTTTAAGCAAACGATGATGATAATGATTAATTAAAATAACTATAATAATATAACTTAATGCTAGAAAAATTGTCATAGTATGTACCTAATTATATCTGAGTTATGTATGACTACTGACTTGGTATAATATTACCTAATTTATGTTGCCGTGCCCTAGCCGGGTTTCATGTTGGAACCAAATTCATTGTAACAACTTTTAAACACATGAATGCAATAAAAAAATTGAGTTTGAGTTTAGTTTGTAGATATTCATCATCTCCATAGCATATGCTAACAGTGGAGGCTGATAATGTATTATCTCACTATCACTTTTGTATTGTTAGCTATAAACTACACAAACAAATTATAATAAGTGGCCGTCACTTGTCACTAATTGTCACAGTTGTCAACAAATTGACAACTCGGCACACCTCGAAAGAAAAAGTAAAATTTTAATGGTGTTTATTTAACACGCCTCGCCAAATTTCTGTCACTTTATGAAGTAGACATGAATGAATGACAACTAAAGTATTATGTAAGATACAATAAAGCAGTTCATACAACCGGAAAAACAGCGTGAGCGACCTTCGTCATTATTTTGTCCGTAGGTATCCCAATTCATTTAGAGTCAGCGTAGCATGTCTTCTTCTTCCATAATTCTCTGTTACTCGTCTTCTCATTAGACAGTTAGACACCCCCTTTATTGTCATAATATCATTCTTCTTTACACACTCCATCCATCGTTTATTTGGTCTTCCTGTACTCTTATACTCAAAACTTTTCTCACGACATTTTCTTCTTTCCTCCGTATCACAAGCCCATACCACGACAACCGATTACATACCACACAATTGTTTAGTCACCAACGTCACTTTTAGACTTCATCTTATCTAAGTACCACACGATACTCATTTCTTATTTTATCCATTCGCGTAACAAAAAACATCCCCCTTAGTATTCTTATCTCAGCCATAAGCCAGTCTTTGATATCCCTTTTGTGGCCCAACATTCGGATCCGTTCAAGACGTCACTCTAAGTCAAGTATTATGTAAAAATAAAAACATTTCTGTCAACCGACTAAACACCGTGAGTGACCTTCAATCATAATTGTCACATACTATACTGTATTCTTATCTTCAACAAACAGTCCACAGCATCTGTCATTCGGTCTTTTTTAGATTCAGTGAACGAATGAATTGAATTTCGTAATTTCGTATTCACTATTCAGTACGGAATCTAACTCGTAGTCGAACGCACGCCGGGTCTGAATTAAAATCGTGAGTTTATTTTGTTATTTATTTTTATAGGTTAAGCAGGGAAATGTTGTTTGTTTTTAGAAGTGGGTTTTAAGTTTAAGTGTCTTTTTCTGAAGGCGTATTTAGGAGGCTTTGATTTTTCTATCGCGTGTGATTGTGACAATTATTTTTTGTTTGTATTTAATTTGTTGTTTGGAGTTGTTGTGTAGTTTATTCATTGAAGATTATAATTTATTATTTTCAAGTAATATTTGTGCGAGTTTAGCCAGGATATTAGTTTCAAAATCAACTTGCATTAATTTTAATTTTGATTTTAACAGCTGTTACACGAGATTGTACCAATTTATTGGTAATACAAAATTAAAACATTGGGTCTACATGGTTTTAATGTATATAAATACGATTTTGTGATATATACTACATATTTATAATGTAGATACTGATTTCCCGCGTTTCTTTTGCATTAGTGTTGAGTTTAGAAACCTTAATTTATGTATATTTATTATGTTTCTATAAGCCACCATAACTTTTAAACGGCCAAACCAATTTAAATGTGTGTGGTATCGTAAGAATCATTACGATATCACCGTAATATAGGATAGGAAAAAAATTGGGTGTTCAAGCAAGAAAAATCACTATTGTTTTTTTTATTGAAATTCTTATTATGTGATCCTGGCCCAATCGATCAGTATCTTACTTTTACTATAAGGCAGTGTCATACCACTGCTGCACAAAGGTCTCACCCCAAGAGTGCCAGTTTTGATTAAGCTTTTATTTAACTAACTTTGCTAGAAAGTTACGTATGTAAGTAGGTATTATTATAATTATACATACTAGCTGCTGCCAGCGGCTTCACCCGCTACAACTCGAAAATTATCCCACGGGAAGATAAAATCAGGATAAAAACTATCCTATGTGTTAATCCAGGTTATAAACTATCTGTGTATCAATTTTATCCAAATCCGTTCAGTAGTTTTTGCGTGAAGAGTGAAGAAGTAACAAACATACACACTCACACACTCTTAGTATGATACAAGTGTGATTAGATAAATCTTGTAACTGAATTAAAAACGAGTTCCTTGCAACTGATTGAGCTGAAATTTTGCACAAACCTTTGGTTCTGCTGACAATACATTTTTATGACAACCGTTACTTGATCCTGCGGCCAGGATCATCTCCTAGCGAGAGAACTTCTCAATAGTTAATAGCACGGACACGAAACTTTGTGGATGCGTTCAATAAATTTTGATATGATTATTCTATAAACCCGGTTTTCTTATTTATATAAAAAAAAATTCGACTGTACGTTGTTTTCTTTTTCATGAAAAATGCAAACATAAAAAAACAAGGTGATTAAACCCTTCGGCAATTAGGTACAGGTGATGTTATGATAAATAGAATTTTCTTTAATACAGGTTTTTCCTTTCATCAATTAATCTGTATAAATAACAATAGAAATTATTTATATACACCTAGCTACGTACGTAGGTATGTAGCATAACGCCATGAATGGCAATAGACATCTAAGTTTCCTGTCTTGGTGACTATTCACATAGCAATTACCTACCTGATTCATTATAATGACATTATATACGTACACTTATGTAGTTAAGTGGATAGCTATTTTGTGAATAATCTAAGACATCTATTCGATATCTAGGTAAACAAATAAAATTGAAGCGTCAGTTTCTTAGGTACTTTAAAATACCAGATTTTCACGAAATCCGTATGAAAGTATATAGTCGGTAAGGTACGTTTTCGTGTATATCTCTCAGTTTCTTCGGTAGGTACCTTTATCTCTGAAACAGTCAGAATTAAACCGATTTTAAAAGAGTGTCCATGAAGTTTCTTGCCATTCTTCTCATGAGACCAACGCTTTGGAATTGGCAACTACAGTAAGGTACGTTTTCGTGTATATCTCTCAGTTTCTTCGGTAGGTACCTTTATCTCTGAAACAGTCAGAATTAAACCGATTTTAAAAGAGTGTCCATGAAGTTTCTTGCCATTCTTCTCATGAGACCAACGCTTTGGAATTGGCAACTACAGTACACTCACGAGTTATTATGCCTTGTGACTGGGACTGTAGCTTAGTTTATTTAGCTTCATTAGTTTAGTAGTTTACTGTCGCACTCGGAGAGCTTCAGTGGTTGCTTGGGCCGTCGCTTGGTAAGGGTTTTTGGCAGTTTTGTCATACAAAACTAAGTATGTCAGGCCTTTGCTGGGTGGCGGCTTGAGTAATCGTTGGATTTCTCTGAGTGCCGCAGTTACTTTAATTCGACTATTCAAAAGTGCCTGTTACTGGCCTACCTACTTGAAATAAATGTTTTTGACTTTGACTTTGACGTCTAAAATAGCAACTTTACCAGATCATAATATGAATTACGTTAAAAAGCGTAAAATGGACCTTTCTTATCAGTAACTGCGTCTGTGACCATTTAGTAAAAGGCTTGTGTTTAAACGCCTACCAAAAAAGAACCGATTTTACTACCAAAAAAATCGAAATGCCGGCCAAAATGGATTAATGCTCACCAAATTGTGTTACCTAAAGTATTGTAGAAATGAACCTATTTTCCTTTTTATTCTATGCTATAAAGATTTATAAATACCTTTAAAGCTAATTTTGCAGACCAAATATTTTATATTATCGCTAAATAGATGTCACCAATGTTGTATTTCACGACTTTCAATTTAGTCAGTTTTACTGAGGCAAAAAAGCTAACGGTCGGTCCTAAAGTTTTTTTGAATATCAAATTTAATACTTATTGCGTATCCCAAACACATGTTACTTGTTTTTCTTTATCTTTATATATATACCTATAATTCTTCTGTACGTGTGTTTGTTACTGAACTCCTCCTAAACGGCTGGACCGTGTGTGTGTTCAAGTGGATTCGAAAATGGTTTAGATTTACAATTATCCCGGTAGGTGGCGCTGCTGTCCGGGAAGGACGTTGTCTGCCAGGCTAGTTGTTTCATGAATTTGATTAAAATATGATAAATAAATAATTCCCTCTCAATATTACTGAAACAAATGGCTAAGGTAAATAAAATATATAAATCACTGGTATAATATTTTTTTGAAAGAGAAAGGAGTAGGTAAATAAAGGACCACGACTGTAATTTTAGTTCGACAATAATACATTTTGGATTGGACCTGGTGAAGGTTGCGGGGACCCGCTGGATGCGAGACGCACGGGACCGGTCAATGTGGCGACACTTAGGGGAGACCTATGTCCAGCAGTGGACGTCTCTCGGCTGAAATGATGATGATGACATTTTGGATTCAGGTTGAATAATTTGATTACACTAAAGCTATTTAAAACTGTCATTTTGGGTATTAATGTTAGTACATCAGAGAAACAAGATTTGGTGAGCATTTATCCATTTTGGTAGGCAAAAAGAATATTAATACAACACGTACAATTATTCTGATGAGTTTCTAATTATTTTGGAACTTAAAACGTTGTTCTTTAGGCACCTCGGTATAGAGTGGGTTTATTTTATTTGAAGTTAAAATATTTTATTTGGTACTTTACTGTACTTTATTCTAGGGTCTAAAAATCTTTTTTGGTGAGCATTTAAATTGTAGCCTTAGTAAAATCCTACTTGTAGCGGGTGAAGCCGCTGGCAACAGCTAGTGGATCATAAGTAATAGGAAAATAATGTGAATTGCGTTAAAATTCGTAAAAAAAAACTATTTTAACAGGGATATTATAATAGTATTTTGACGCAAACCAAGGTCACGGACAGACAACGCCTAGAAAACATAACACTTGTACACAAACTTCTGGCTAAAAAAACCAGTAGCTAGTCACCAAAGGCAAAAAAAATAAGGAAAACTTAACGCTTACGGAAATCAGAGTGGTTTTTCCTGTAATTGTTCACACACAGATTATTTTTAAATTCCTAGATTGTAACAGATTGCTACAGGATACACTAATTGGTCTGGTATAACTAAGTGACTAAGGTTATACCAGAAAAAAAAACTGGTTATCCTACTAATCTGTATACTAATAATAATTATATTATTACTAGTATAGATGTGACACCCAGAGCGGGAGATCCTCATTTGATGATTTCCCAACCACCAATAAAAAAAACCTGTGTGTGTTGATGGAAAAACCGAATAACACTGTCCAGGAATAACTAGGACTGCCTATGAATAACCTAAGAATAGAAATCGAGACCTTTTTTTTTTTTTTTGTGGGTGGAAAATCATCGAATAACCCCCCCGCTCTTGGGCAGAGCGAAGGGGAGTGTCAGACTTCTACTGACTATAAACCAAACCCATGTTCCTTCTTCGCCCTTGTGTCGGAGCCGCGTTAACCTTTCGACAAACCACAGCCCCGACGGGCGTCGGCCCTTGCGGGCCCCTCCTTGCTGACATCTCTTTGAGGCGCCCGTGGAACACGCACGCGCCGCCGACACGTCTGTTGCCGTCATGACGACGGCCGGACGGCGAGCTAGCCCGTTACTCACCGTCCACAGCCCGCGTCTACGGTGGCCGGAGGTCATCGCGTGACCCCCGACGCCCGGAGCGCCTTCCGCGGCGGTTGGGACGTTGAGAGGTTCTCTCCCTCTCTCGTTCCGCCACCTCCTTCGCCAGCATCACTGCTTCGCAGAAGGAGGCGATGGCGTCCCATTCCTCTTCGCCCCGGACCATGGCTTACACCAGGGCCGGACGCGAGAGGTCGCCGCCGCCGGGAAATCGAGACCTGAAATAATATTTTTTCACGTGTCATGTCATTGTCAATTAAACGCCAAATGAACTGTTTGTAATGCTAATGATTCGTCGATTTGTTTAGAAAGTCCACATTAGGCTCATCATTGCATTTTGTTTGAAATTCTATCAATTTCTCGTCATGCCAAATAGGTACTGAAATACGCATCCTGCATTCCGATTGGTTTAAACAGACAACAGAAACACTAACAGAGAATAGGGGATCGGACTGACTCAAAAAAAAGATCATGGAGTGGGGCTTGCAACGTCACTTGAACGTACAAAATGTACTATCATATGACGTCACACGAGTTTTCGAAGTACTGTATCGTCTTCATTTTTTGTTTACGTAAAAAAAGATTAAAAATGTGGTCAATATTTTTTGGAAATCTTTTTGACGGACCAATTAGTTTTTTTTTGTCCGAACCCCTATTTGAACAAGTCACTAAATAAGACTAACATTCAGTAACGATTCAGATGTAAAAGTTAACAAGGCAGAAGTAGGTACATTTTTTTTTAATACAGTTGCTCAAAAAGTGGCGTATTGCAGGGACGTATAACGTTCGGGATGTGAGCTATTACGTACTCGTGCTTTTTCTTTACCATTTCCGAACTCGTGCGTTCTCTTTCCCAACTGTCAAAATAATGTCCATTAAAAAAAAACCAACCACGAAGTTTTTACTAAAACAAATCATAGAAGTTTTTATGATTCATGCAAATATTTCTAAAGAAGTTACTAATTTGTTTCAATATCAGATTTAATTATTGTATTCAATGAGTTACAGGTTTCATTCCATTTCATCTCATTAAATGACATTGGGAACTTTCGGCCCCGTTTTTCGAAAAGTAGCGGACACAAACAAAACCTATTAGGTACAGATGATAGATACTGTTATCCATTTTATTGCTGTGCATTTCATTTTTCTGTTACTTATGGGAACATTCAGAAAATAAGGTTTCAACACTTTGATACTTTTACTTGTACACTTCACATTACCTACACCGTTTTTTTTTTGGGTCTGGGAAATCATCAAATGACTTCTCCCGCTCTGGCCAGGCGGTATGGAGTGTCAGACTTCTACTGACTAAAAACCACCCATGTTCTTTCTTAGCCCTTGTGCCGAGGCCAAGCCCGACACGGGCGCGGGTGTCAGCCCTTGCGGGCCCAAAGCTAAAAAATAGCTATGATAATGCGCGCTGCGGCAGATAATCTATTATGCCGACGAACATCGCACGTTTACTGAACAGTGCTGCTCAAGCTAGTTATTCTGCGATGCAAAACAACATAAAATGTAAAAAAAAAAAAAATATTTAAGACAAAAATATTTCCAACTTAGACTCATCCTACCTCAGAATTCCCATATCTCACAACATAGCGCTTTAAGTAAACATACCTACAGGTCTAAAACTTTCAAAAAAAATCCGTTTCATCTCTGTCCGCCGTGGGGATTTTTCCCATAGTAAAGTTCCCAATGTCCTTTCATTTTCATTTCATATCAATAAAAAAAAATCTACTGAAGACTTGGCTGTATGGGCATAGTTCCCTTTGCCTACCCAGAATGGGTGAAGAAAACAAAAAAAATCTCTGCTTATATTCTTTTACGGTTGGCGCCATTTTCCAAAAATGTTCTTTGCGAGTTTAATTACGGTTTTATTATTTTATTAAATTGCTTCATTTTTTCGCAACTGTATTAAAAATAGTTGTTCAGTACACGTGCGGAACCGTCATTGCAACTTGTTCCGACTGTCAACCCTCGCCGTCGGCTGTGCCTCGGCTCGGGTAGACATTTGTCGGAACTCTTTGCAATGACAGGCTTTCCGCACTTATAATGAAATATACTATTCTCTCCTTCTCTTTTTCTTTCCCTATTTTTCTGCACGTATAGGTAATGCCTTTAGAGCAATCTCTTTTTGACACACATAACATCGCCCTCTTCGTTTGCCCTTCGTTTTAGTTAGTCATTATTTTTTGGATAATAACAACATTTTTTGCAAAATTACAACCGACTTTCAAAAAAAACAACCGACTTAAAAAAAAAAAGACTAAAAATGTCGAAAATAACTTAAGTGTACTTTTAACTTTACTTAATGAAACAATCAAAGTCACCGACTTCCGAATAATCCAAGATTATTACTTCTGTGGGTATATGATTAATCCAAGACTATTGCTTCTCCTATCAGTATACGCTACCAGCGAATCTATAGCATTGTCTATAATGCATGAGGTAAACAAAACTTCTTGTTCCTCATTGTGCGTTGCCTAGCAACCGTGACAAATAAACATGGCGTCACGCTCTGAATATTTTCTTTACAATGACGACGATGCTTGCATTCTTTAGAAGGTTAGATGATTCATCGTGAGAGTAGGTGGTACATCTTCTTTCTGTGAAAACATTAATACTGTAAAAAAAATTTTTTTATAAAACTCGACTGGCCTTATAATAATTAAGTTTTAAAAATAAACACTGAAAAGAAAAAACAAGTTCAGTTCAAAAGTGTAGAAAGCAATTTAATTAAGTACCTATTAGAACATTATTTTTATCCTTTTCTCACACACTGTTGTCTACATTTCTTCTTCATTTCTCCTTTAGCAGGTCTGCTGGCAGAAATTTCTTGAGAAATAAGTAGCTGTACTTGGTACTTATTGGTACTCAAATGTTATTTTATGTTACTTTCCTGTGCTGTCTACTGTGTGCTGTGTACATTAATATTGTTATTATGTATTTCACACTTAGGATTAAAACAAATTAATAATAAATTCTAATACGGGAGTTATCTATCATTAATTTTTGTGACTTTTTTTGTTTTTTTTTTTGTTGGAAGTCGGTTCCTTTTTTTTTGCAAAAGTTTTTTTATATTATATTAGGTCTTTACCTATGAAATTGCCGTTCTGCAGTACTGGCCATTTCAAATCAAAATAATTTTTGTTTGGCTAAGAATTCTAATTTCAAATTAATTTTATTTTAAAAACATGGATTTTTTTTCCAAAAGTAGTCATTTGTTTATTGATTAGTGTTACATTTTCATCGCATTTCAATCTTTTTCGTCATCATGGATACGTAAAAAATTCGAGTAATTATGGAATATGAGTACCGTCGTGGCAGCAACGCGGCACAAGCGGCACGCAACATCAACGACGTTTACGGAGCTAACACTACAAACCAACGCACCACCAGTTATTGGTTTGCTCGCTTCCGTTCTGGAAATTTCGACCTGAAAAATGAACCTCGCGGTCGTCCGAAGACTGGTCGACAATTACGAATCAAAGGCGATTGTGGAAGCTGATGATACACAATCTACGGCTGAATTAGCAGCAGTTTTCGACGTTAGCGTCAAAACAATATTGGTCCATTTGCGTCAAATTGGCAAGGTAAAAAAGCTTGAAAAATGGGTGCCCCACGAACTCAATGATCGCCAGCGCGAAGTACGCGTCGAGACGTGCCTTGCACTGCTCAACAGACACACAAATGAAGGAATTTTGAACCGCATTGTTACCTGCGATGAAAAATGGATTCTGTTTGATAACCGCAATCGCTCAGCAAGTTGGTTGGATCCTGGTTCAGCACCTAAACAATGCCCTAAACGAAAACTTAACCCTAGAAAAGTGATGGTCACTGTTTGGTGGTCTAGCGCCGGTGTGATTCATCACAGCTTCTTACCAAACGGGGTGAGCATTACTGCAGATGTGTACTGTGAAGAACTGAACACAATGATGGAGAAGCTGGCACATCTCCAACCAGCATTGGTCAATCGCTCGTCTCCAATGCTCCTGCACGACAACGCGCGACCTCATACTGCACAGCAGACGGTCTCCAAGTTGCAAGAACTGGGGTTGGAAGCTCTCCGTCATCCGCCCTACTCACCAGACCTTGCGCCTACAGACTACTACTTTTTCCAGAATTTGGATAACTTCTTGGCGGGAAAAAAATTCAATACCCGAGAGGCAGTACAAAATGCCTTTGAAGAATTTGTTGCCTCCCGACCAGCTGATTTCTTTAAGAAGGGCATCAATAAACTGCCACTGCGTTGGCAAAGATGCATTGATTGCATGGGTGATTACTTCGATTAATACAAATAAAAAATACATGAAAAAAATTCGTTTAAATTTTTTCAAACAAAACGGCAATTTCATAGGTAAATACCTATTATTTGGTACCTATCGAAACAAATCTGTCAACCCTTAACATATCGAAAGCCGTTGAACCAGATACTGGCCGCATTATAAACGGAGATAAAAATAATAAAAAAGTTTAGATTGTAATCGAGACTCGTTCGAGGCTAGCCTTTTTTAGGTTTCGGATGTTTATAACCTTACGTAGTATAAAACAAAGTCGCTATTTTTGTCTGTTTGTTTGTCTGTATGCTTAAATCTTTAAAACTACGCAACGGATTTTGATGCGGTTTTTTTTAATAGATAGTGATTCAAGAGGAAGGTTTTAGTATATAATTTGAACGACATCCACGCGGGTGAAGCCGCGGGCATCAGCTAGTAAATATATATTTTTTTTAAGTTTGTTCGGGCATAACTCCGTCACTTGCTAACCGATTTGAAAAATTCTTTTTTTGTTGGAAAAGTTATACTTCCGAAATGGTCCCATATCTAAATATGGACTTAAAAAAAAAATTGAAAAATAAATTTTAGAAGAAAAATCAGTTTCTTAAGTCGGTGGCAAAAAAAATTTTATCAAAGAAACAAAAGTCACTGACTTCAGAAACTGATTTTTCTTCTAAAGCTTCTTTTTCACTTTTTTATGTTTTTTTTTTAAGTCGGTTTTATTTTTTGGTAAAAAGTTTTTTTATTATATTAGTATGAAGTTTAGCAGCCTGGTGCCAGCTTCTAGCTTACTTATACAAGGTTTAATGTCTAACATAACAAACGCTAGAGCTCTGGTGTGATGACTTAAACCATAAAAATTACCCATTTTATTCATAACTTTTTTTGTATCTTTTATTTTTATCTATTTAAATAATTATCTTGATCGGAAAATTGCGTCAATTCATACAGACAGTAATTTTTTTCACAAGTGCAAATGGATAATTTTATTTTGAGTCTATTATTCTATGTTCTCTGGTTAGGAGCTTTTTAGGGTTACGTACACAAAGGGTAAAAACGGGGCCCGTGTTACTAAGACTAGCTGCTGCTGCTTGCTGTCTGTCTGTCTGTCTGTCACCAGGCTGTATCTCAAGAACCGCGATAGCTAGACAGTTGAAATTTTCGTGCGCGAGTCCCGACTTGACCGGTTTTAGGTTAATAGGTTTCCGATTTAGCAGTTTTAGTCTAACAAAATTAGAAATTATTTGTTCTCATGACTGCTTCAATTTTCAAGTAATTACAAAACTCGTTTACAGTTTGAGTCGTAAATAATTGATAAGACAAATGACAATAATTATAATATAATGACAAATCGGAGTTTTGAGGACAATATCCATTAATCATTCAGTTAGAAAGTTAATTTTAACTACTGAACTAAATTACAGTTAAACCATCAGTAACTAGAGTAGCCCGCATCAGACTGTTTGTAATTAAATAAGTACTTAAAAACAGGAAAACTACAGTTAAGTACTACATTAAATCCATTACATTGATTATTCCTAGACAAAGTAAAAACAATCAAAATCAAAAGTAATTTATATATATTCCAATTATGCAGATAGAATTAAATAATCAGCACTTTTCGAACGTCAAAATTTATTAACATGGGACAGTCCCACGCCCACCCTTCGACACTTCCTAGTGTTTTAGCTGGTAAGAAGAAGTGGCGGAACAAACTCCCCAGCAACACATCTGTCTGTTAGGTTAGAAGCACCAGATTCTAAACAATAGTGAGGTGAAGATAATATTACGATTTTGGTACTATAGACACAAATCAATAAAAAAGCTTTTTTACAAAAAATAAAACCGACTTCAAAAAAAAAAAAAAAGTGAAAAATAAACTTTAGAAGAAAAATCATTTTCTGAAGTCAGTGACTTTTGTTTATTTGATTTAATTTTTTTGCCACCGACTTCAGAAACAGATTTTTCTTCTAAAGTTTATTTTTCACTTTTTGTTTTTTTTTTTTTGAAGTCGGTTTTATTCTTTACCCGACTACGGCGAAGCCAAAAGGAAGGGTAATGATTTTGGCAGTCTATGTATGTATGTATGTATGTTCCACCGTAGCGCCTAAACTACTGAACGGATTTTAATAAATTAGGTGTCAATATATTCGTAAAAATAGTCTGGGTGACATAGGCTTTATAAATTTTATAAATTCTTTTTATGACGGAATTTAAATGTAAGTGTTTATCTTACCTCAAAAAATATTAAATTGAGATAATCATAGCAAGTTTGGTATCAAATGAAAGGTCTTGGCGAGCACATTACAAATATATATTATACTAGCTGACCCACGCAACTTCGTCTGCGTCACATAAATATAGCATATAACCTTTCTCGATATATCGACTATCCGACATAAATTAAGCTAAATCGTAACCAACAAAAAATTTTATCTTTCTTCTTTATTATAATTATAATATATTATAGTTTAAGTACACACAAAAATAAACATTCAAATAAAAAAATTAAGTTAAAAAATCTAAAACACGACTACTAACAAAATCGCGGTCTTAAAAGTAGAAAACAAGAAAATAATTCTTGTCTGATATTCTTCGTAGTCGCATGCCACCTTGCTAATGACTTAGCAGCTGACTTCTGTATCAATGAGAACGCCATGAAGGAGCATCAGGTATCAGTGGCATGCGACTACGTAGAATATCAGACAAGAATTATTTTCTTGTTTTCTACTTTTAAGACCGCGATTTTGTTAGTAGTCGGGTTTTAGATTTTTGAACTTAATTTTTTTGTTAAAAAGTTTTTATTTTCCACTTTTTAGTGGTTCACATGTTCATGGGTCAATGTGGACACAGTAGTTTTTTTTTTGAGTTTTGTTGATTTTTCAAAAACCGCTTGTCTGATTTCGATAAAAAAAAATATGGGACCATTTCGGAAGTATACCCTTTCCAACAAAAAAAGATTTTTTCAGATCGGTTAGCAAGTGACGGAGTTTTTTTTTTTTTTTTTCCTCTTTATTTATTTTTAGGGACTTTTATACATACGTACATGCCAGTCCCATCGGACCTTCTTACGTAAATCGTAACAACACAAACTTAATTAAATTACAAGCAGCTTCGGAGTTAGGTGTTGACAGAATATGATGGAACATGGATACATCGTGCATATTTATCTCCAATTCTCTAATTAAATTCTCTCTTGCAGACTGAAATCTGACACACTCCGCTAGTAAATGCATTACGTCTTCCAGTGTGCCACACACTTCGCAATTAGGTGAATCAATTTTTTTCATTAAAAATCCAAAATTATTGAGCGGCATATGTCCAGATCTCAGTCTGTGAGCAGTAACTATAATTTTTCTGCTAAATCTAGTATTACAGAACCACGGTATATGAGGAGGCTCCGAGACTATAGACCTATACCATATTCCTTTTTCTTTAGATCTTACATTAAAATATTCTTTCCAAACATCATGACATTTAATTTTATACCTAGGCAAAATTTCTATATAATTAGTTCCAATGTGTTTTTCCCTACCCCCCACAATACCCAATTTTGCTAAACGGTCAGCCTCCTCATTACCCTTAATACCTATATGTGAGGGAACCCATTGCAACTTCAGATCGACCCCTCTTTTGGAAAGATCATGTATTTTTGAAATAATTTCATAAGCTATCGGTGCACCTCTGTAACCAGAGGCGCATCGAGCTATATGTTGAACTGCACTTTTGCTATCTACACAAATTAATATTTTTCCATTATTTTCAATGGATAAAATATAAGTGAGTGCTTCTGAAATTGCAAAAAGTTCCAATGACATAACTGACACATAATTATTTATTTTAAAGCACGTATTTGTAGTATCCGAATTTAAAGGATCATAATAGGCAGCACCATTACCATTAGTGCTCTTAGACCCATCAGTATAAATTTTATAATAGCCTTGATATTTTTTTGATATTTCTCTCAAAGTTTCTGTTTTAATTGAATCCACGAGATAAGTCTTCTTAGGGTTTTTGATTGAGTCTAAATTAATCTTTATTATGTTCTGCATGTAAATTTTAGTTACCCATACATTTAATAAGAACATTTCTAAAATCGGAGATGAAATTATGCTTTCTACCCTAACCTCCTCAAAAACACTAACAAGTAGAGGAAGCTTTTTATTTGCCCAATATGTGGTGTGTCTAAGAGCGCTAAGCTCAGATAGCTGTTTTATTACTACATTATCGGATAAAGAGTACGACTTTAGGCAATATTTGAATGCTAACCATCTTCTCCTAACATGCAGTGGAGGAACACAGAGCTCGCACTCCATAACATGTATCGGTGTGCTTCTTATAAAACTCCCTACTATTCTTAAAGCCTGATTTTGGATTTTTCTAATTTGTAAATATTGGTTCTAGCACTATTGTCATATAAGAAGCACCCATAATCTAGCCTACTTCTAATCAATGCTATATAGAGTCGACGAAGATGAATCTGATGGACACCCCAAGAGGGACTCGTAAGAATTTTAAGTACATTGAGAAGCCTCTGAATTTTTTCTATTATTTCGTTGATTTGTTTACCCCAGCGTAATGTCTTATCCAACCAAATGCCCAAATATTTATACTTAAATACGTTGTCAAGTTCACTATCATTTATGATAAGCTGTATTTGCTGTTGCCTAAATCCCCTACTAAATATACAATATTTCGATTTACTGACAGATAGTTCCAATCCTAATTCGTCCAATAAAATTGTAAAAGTATTTAACGCACTTTGAATTTTGTCTCGACCTTCTGTGATATACTTACAAGTAAAATACAAAACGAAGTCGTCTGCGTATTGGCACGATAACACATCAACAATATTCCGACAAAACTTATAAGTGGCTATATTAAATAGTAACGGAGAGATGGGATCACCCTGGGCCAAGCCATTTCGTGCATATCTGACCATGTCGATTTCGGACTCATCAGTAACTATCAGGTGACGTTCACTGAGGAAGTTCCATAAATATTCGCAGATAGTTTTACCAACACCCAAGCTATCAAAAACCTGCAGTAACTTTTCTATTAATATATTATTATATGCACTTTTTATGTCAAGGAAACAAGCTATAGTTGAGAAATTTTTAGAAAAGCCTATTTGAATTTGATTTACTAGACGTGTAAGACAATCATAACTGGACTGCCCTCTCCTAAAACCGACTGTATTTGGCGACAAAATTTACGACGGAGTTATGCCAGAACAAACATAAAAAAAAAAAATATATATAAATATAAACATCCGAATTTTCCTATTTTTAGAAGTCGGTTAAAAAAGAAAATATAATGACTGATTAAAGTTTAAAATGAGTAGGATCATCTTCATGATTCTCCTGCCATTATCCCAATTTATTTGTGGTCGACGCCGCATGTCTTTATCTTCCATACTTCTCTAACACTCGTCATCTCAGCAGTCTCCTCTTTTCTTAGCCATTTAAATAAAAAAAAAATAACGAAGCACACAATCCCTTACTCTCGCACACCCACACACGCATACACCCACAGACTCACAAACCACAGTGACACACAATCACCCATACTACATATCTACTAACATCCACTTCGCATACTTAACCTAGATTTAAAAAATTGTAAATGTAACTATAAAATGCCGTAATATGATTGATTACTCACTATATTCTGTCGGCGCGTCTAGTACATAATGTGTAAAATGTAAATGTAAAGGGGTGGGATCCTGGTGTCCTGAAACACAGGCCATGAGCCTAGCTTAGGCACCAGTCTCCCACAATATATACTTACCTGAATTGTGTATCTTGTCGAATCTGACCAATGTAAAATAATTTATGTATATTGTGGTGAGAAAATAAAGTTTTATTATTATTATCTATATAAATAAAGAGAGAAGTCCTGACTGACTGACTGACTGACTGACTGACTGACTCATCAACGCCCAGCCCAAACCGTTGGACCTAGAAAGCTGAAATTTTGCACAGAGGTTCCCTTTATAATGTAGACAAGGAATAAGGAAGGATTTTTCGAAATTCAACCCCTAAGGGAGTTAAATAGGGGATGAAAGTTTGTATGGAAAATCGTCATTTTCACGCGGGCGAAGCCGCTGGCAAAAGCTAGTTATTTATAATTCTACACACAGTCCATCCATCGTTTCTTTGGTCTTGCTTTACTATTGTAGCCATCCAAACTCTAAATCAAAACTTTCCATGCATTATTTTCCTCATTCCTACGCATCACATGTCACTCATACTACGACAACCGAATACGACACAACTTTTCAATTACCTGCGCCACTTCCAAACTTCCTTTTAAGTACTCATTCCTTATTTTCTAAGGCAAGTTAAATAAAAACCTAAAAGCTTGTGATAAATGGTTCAGCTTAATTCTGTTAGATTGGGAGCCGACCCCAACATAGTTGGGAAAAGTCATCATCATCATCAGCCTATAATGTTCCCACTGCAGGGACTCAGGCCTCACTCTCTAGGTGAGTGATGGGATATAATCCACCACGCGAGTCTTGTGTGGGTTAGGAAAAGTATAGATGAAAAATGAGTTACTATTTAAGAATACACACATTCACGGATATGATAGAAAGACTTTTTAAAATATTTACGAGCGGTAGCCGGGACAAGATGAAGAAAATCGTAATCCAAAACTTTTGCTCGACTGCGGCGAAGCCCAAAAGGAGGGTTATTACTACTTATTTAGTAACAAATCGTTCTGTCTAGCTCTAGTGTCATACGTTCGCCCGCTTGTCAGATAGCATTCGTGTGTCATTATCGAAAATGTTTGGTTTGGATAAAAAATTTTGTATGAAAATATTCCTAATGTCACCTAAAAAAAAATGTGTTTAATAATTGTGTTCTAAAGATGCAACCGTAATCCAACACTTCTTACTACTTACTTAGTAACAAGTCGCTATGTCTAGTGTAGTTTCAAACGGGCTTGACAGGTAGCATTCGTGTGTCAAAATCAAAACTGTTCGAGATCTACATTTTTGTATTAAATTCTCAATGCCCACGGTGGACATTGGGAATTTTCAGACAAAAAAAATTTTTAGGTGTCTTTTAAATCTCATAATAGAAACCCCATGTTTTCGTCATGAAAATGAGTCTATTCAAATACGCATCAGTTTTCAATTAGGCCCGGTCACACACTAGTGCACAACCGTTGAGGCGTGTCTGATGTTTGATATTGTATCTGTTTCTGTTTCACACGCCTGTTTGGAAAACGCCTGTTTGATTGTTTGCCAACTATAAAATAACAGTTATTTTCGTTGGATCTTAGTTTTGCTTCCTAGTTCATTTTTGGCGTACGATCCCACAAAAACGTATTATGCTCAGCAGACTATTTTGACACAAAAATCATTTGCTAATATGTTGGAGTCGGCTGCCAGTCTTATCAGATATGCAACAGTATAAACTAAAGAACAGCTGCTAAAGAGTTAAAATTAGCCCTGCTGTGGCTACAATGGACATTATAACAGATTAAAATTTTATTAATTGACTAGCTGACCCACGCAACTTCGTCTGCGTCACATAAATATAGCATATAACCTTTCTCGATATATCGACTATCCGACATAAATTAAGCTAAATCGTAACAAACAAAAAATCTTATCTTTCTTCTAATAATAGTTCATAATAGTTTAGATGGTTTAGATTAGCTTAGATTATATTAAAGAATTACTATAGGTATCTCTTACTGTTAAATACATATACGATAACACTCTGTACTTGTAAACATTATGATGCAGTAAATATTTTGAATTTGAATTTCCCGGAAAGAATCTCCCTACATTGCGACGCGCGAATTATTTTGCCGCGCGGATATTTTTACATTGCGATATCTTCTAAGATATTTGTTTAAACTGTTTAGAGTAAAGGGCACAAATATTCTATATTAAATTTTCCTTCTAACAAACCCATTTATTTAGATATAGATTAATACCATATGGGTTAAATAAGTTTCGCAAAAAATAATTATTTTTAACCTAACAGTTTAATAGTAAAAAAAGGTTACAGTGAGTCAATCTTAAAAGATAGATATATGCTGTCGCGGACTTTTTTTTAGAAATTTTAAAGAGGAACAATTCCTTCATACATGATTTTTGCGTAACTTAAACCGTTTTCGCAGCGCACGCAGCGGAAGCTCTCAAAAAGGAAATACCTGTTCCCGTTTTTGTAACATTTTTCATTTATGCTCCGCTCCTATTAGCCGTAGCGTGATGTTATATAACCTATAGCCTTCCTCGATAAATGGACTATCCAACACAAAAAGAATTTTAAAATTCCAACCAGCAGTTCCTGAGTTTACCGCGTTCAAACAAACAAACAAACAAACATACAAACAAACAAACTCTTCAGCTTTATAATATTAGTATAGAAGTATAGATAAGGATTTGTGGGAGATACCATAACTAAAAAGGAAAAACCTTTTTTACAAAACAATAAACGTCACACTACTAACACTAAAAAGTAGAAAATAAGTTTATTAGGAGCTGCAGTAACTGGGTTCGTCCAAAAAATAGTACATTACTGCAGCGGCCAGCAACAGAGGCATTGATGGACGAACGTGTAAATGTGGGCCGAGGCGAAGCCGAGGCACACATACGTAAGTCCATCAATGCCTAGTTGTGGCCAAGGCTTGTATAATACTTTTCTCAAATAAGGCGAGGAAATTAAATACAATTTACTTTTCAAAATCACATACAACAATAATTTTTCACGCGTTGAAGAGTTCAGCCAATTCGAAATTTAAATAAAACCTTTAATAAATCACCTCCTTGGTTGCTATGGTTCAGAGTAAAAGATCGTTCCATTTTTAAATAACACGACAGATATGAGTTTAGTACAGGGTTGGCATGTTTAAAACAAGTTGTTTAAAACATGTGTTTTAAACAGTGTTTAATACAGTTTCAAATAAAACATAGTTTTTTATTAGGTGTTTGAAAACATTGTTTAATTGCAAAAATAAATGAATACTAAGTAGTTATTTTTTTCCTTATTTCCTTTATTTAATCAACTTTAAACAATTTTTATAAAATAATTAAAGTGGCTTTTTAACTTGACATTTAAACAGTTTTTAATATTTAAAATCCCTAATCAAGAAATAGTTAACAATTTTTATTATAAAACGACCACGTACAATCATATTTGTTCATTAGCAGATTAGACAACATTTATTATTTTTTATTTAGGTATTTAAAAACTGTGACAAGTTTTGCAGCTTTCTCGTTACCAAGTTTGATTCGTACATCGGTTTGAATAAATCCAAAGGTTTTTGTGTTATTGTGAAATGAAAAGTCAGAAAGAAAGTCCGCTCTATTCTCCATCGGTAAAGTCCCCCGGGGAATTCCCAGAACTTCCGTAATTCGTGAACGTGATTATTTAAAATATGTTTTGGGTATTCCCCTTATTTTAAGAAAAATTTAGGAGATTTCCCTACTAAAAATGAACGTAGGAACACACAGAATGTATTGAATTATGATAAATTTTTGTCATGCAGTTTTTAAAATAGTATATAAGTGGAATATATCAGGCTTAATCAATTAAAAATGGATGATAACTAACTTAGGAAAAAAAAACAAAAAAAACACCTGTTTAAAACATTTTAAACTGTTTGTTTTATAAAATGTAAAAAAAACTGTTTTTTTTCCAACCCTGGTTTAGTATGTAATTTATTTGGCCGCTAAACACGACAGATATGGATTTTCATACAACTTTTGCCGGCCGCTGGTCGCATGTATCTGGCCAGTACAGCAATTTCGATTTATCTCGAAGAAGGTTGTCAAAATAATGCTCAAATTTCCAAGCATGTTTGAGAAAAAAATGTTTGTTCAACCTCTGACATTTCTCAACAAACAAAATATAGAACACGATTCGAAATCAAAGATGCATTATTTTGTTGTTTTTTTTTCCTCTAACGCAAAATACATCTGCCGGTATCTTCAAGGACGTCAAGTTAGCAATTGGTATTTCGGTCTCACTCACTCGTTTGCAAATTGTATTGTTTTTTCTTTCACTCTTTTTCAATGGAACGGATCTGGTTTTGTACTGATGTAGTAAGTTTCTTAATAATATTTATGTAGATTTTGTTTGAGTTGCTATGCAAAATGGGTCAAAACATATTTTATTATAATTATTTAGTTTTTTATCGTTGCCTTAAATTTGTTGAATTATCAAAATATAATTCGTATAGTTCAATACTTCCTAAAGTTTATTGATTTGACACAATTAATATCAATGTGAAAGCACCAGGGTAACCGAATTTGCAAAAAGTTTTTGACGTGATAACGTCTTATAAATTGATGGCCGGCTGCACGCACGACGTCATACTGCGTTACCTCGCGTTGATTCGTTCCATAGCAACGGTGTGTCAATTGTTTTATTTTCATTTCCATAGCAACGGCGTCTCAATTGTTTTGTTTTATTTTCTTAGGACGTTGTCACGTTCAACTATCGACAGTAAACCGATTTTTTTTGCAATTTACCGGTCAGTATCTGGTTGTATCAGTTGTATGTTGAACAAATTATAATTTCCGGTCATAATACGCCTGTGTTTACAGAATAATGATCTTTTTCATGAAATACAATAAGCACCTTATTGGTTATTATTTTAGGTTGCAATAGATTCCTGTTATTTTTTCCCGACCTATTTTCCTAAAGACAAATATTGAAAGTCACTCCTACAATATCATATAAATGCGAAATCCTCTCTGTCCGTCTATCACATTGTCAACTGCTAAACCGCTACACCAATATTGACGAAACTTTCTTTCCTCAACAGATAATGCCTGAAGTACACCCAGCATTCGCCAACTCCGGCAGGAAAGCCGGTCTTGAAGTATGGAGGATAGAGGTAAGTGTTCTTATTCTTTTCCTGGTATCGTTAGGAACTTAGAAGTGCAAGGGGAACACAAAACAAGTGAAAAACACAAAAAAGTGAAAAATAAACTTTGTAAGAAAAACCAGCTTCTGAAGTCGGTGGCAAAAAATAAACCGAACAAACAAACCATCGACTTCAGAAGTAGATTGTTTTTCTGAAGCTTTTTCTCCTTAAAGATCTACGCTTTGGAACTAAAGTACTTTCATAAGCTATTATGACTTGTGACTGTGACTGTAGCCATTAGAAAGTGGCGCTACTGTCACAGTTTTTTTGACATTCAAAAGTGCCTGTAGGTATTTAGTCTTATTGAAATAAATACTTTGGGTTCAAGAAAGTCGCGTTTAAAAATAATAAGTTCTTTTGTCTAGAACTGAATTTCAATAAATCTAAACTATATCCTACAAACCTATATGATCAAAGCGTATGAAATAGCCATTTTTTTGATTACCAATGCAGAAAACTTATGTGGGGGGTTTCGGCATCGAAAGTTCATCGTTGAAAGATTTCCGTGCTGAAACATTTCATCAACTAATCCATCTGTCAGCGAGAAATCACAGAACGAATGTTTCAAAATGATTTCAGACGCCTATTTTTAATTTTATAGCACGACCAATTTAAGTGTGCGTTTCAAGGTGCCGCTGCTTGTACATAATAAACAAGTCGATATGTCAAACTTGGTACATTGATTTTAGTTCCGTATTTTCCCGTCTGCACAGATAAGTTGGTTAAAGTCTATGAATCAAGAAAACTGTAAATTTTGCTGTCAGCTGGGATTTACTTTTGACAAGCAAATAGTTTTTATTATAGTTCTGTTATTTACTTCTTCGAAATATTACAAGATTTAGTGTTTGTCGTTGAAAAGTTTGAAACAGATGGTCTTAACGCTAGATTTCACTAGCACTAAACGACATGTCAGAATTTCTACTTTGTAGACTGAACTATGCGATAGAAATAAAGTAACTTTACTTCCTGAAGTCGGTGACTTTTATTATTTATTTATTTAAACTAGAACACACACAGAAGTGGTCCATAGACGGATTTAATGCCACAAGGAAATTCTTTAATATTCAACCTTTGTGTTAAATCGGATATAAAATAGTATCTAAAAAAAAACTAAGAATAAAAACAGAAAACTTAAGTAAGCTTAAATTAATTAAGTTTGAATAAATAAATTAACTTAAATTTTTAGTTACGGCACTTTTGTTTGTTTCATTGAGTTTTTGCCCAGCGAATCTCAGCGGCTAAATTCATATTCTTTGGCCACACGAGCTTCAGTAACAAGAAACCACATAGGTAAATAAAAATAGGTATATTCGTCCCGGACGGAAAGACGGGTCGCACATTAATAAAAACCTATTTTAGTCGCGTATACACGTGTTTTTAATCTTCTATTTTTGTCGTTGCGTGAGAAAAAATATAAAATACTTGTTGGATGCAAGTAAATTGGCTATGACAAGAGACAATTTTTTAAAGTCTATTTTTGTCTATGGCGGAATTTTGCGCGCAATTTTTTCCTCAGTTTCTTCTAACGGCTTCACTCGTGTGGAGGTTGAAAATACAAGGTGTAAACGAACCCTATAAGAAGCCGTCAACCAAGCATTATGTACAATCAAACTAAATGACCCTACGCAAAAATTAATTGCTGGGAAACAACATTTGTTGGGTTGAAAAATCACTTTTTACTTCTGATGCTCTGAAAGTGCTTATTTGTGCAGGATATAGGCTGCACAAAATCGAATTTTGTGCACAAGGGCATTAACGTATCTTTATTCATCTATCTATATAATCTATCTATATAAATAAAGAGAGAAGTCCTGACTGACTGACTGACTCATCAACGCCCAGCCCAAACCCTTGGACCTAGAAAGCTGAAATTTTGCACAGAGGTTCCCTTTATAATGTAGATAAGGAATAAGGAAGGATTTTTCGAAATTCAACCCCTAAGGGAGTTAAATAGGGGATGAAAGTTTGTATGGAAAATCGTCATTTTCACGCGGGCGAAGCCGCTGGCAAAAGCTAGTTACTCATAAATGTATCTTTCTTAAGGCAAAGAAAATGAGCCATACAGCCAAACACAATAAGAAGTTCATAGATAGAATTTGTTATTTTATAATATTTACTTTAATTTATTTGCCTTATGTGTTTTTTAAGACTTAAAAGATATTAAAATTTAAATTTAAGTACGGTAAGTTATTTAATTAATTAATGAAAATTATTGTTACAAAATTAATTTAATAGTAGGCTGTATAGGTCTGCAAGCCTAATATCAATTTCGTAATATAATATTAAAAAAGAAAACAATTTCCTTCAGTATTCAAAACTGTACAAATTTTACTTTGAATTTTAATTAAAGAAATATGTTATACTACTGTTTTATTTCCTCGCATTCGAAGTGAAAAGCAGAGTTTATAACTCGTCCACAAAACCATTTTTATCCTCGACATTACTATCAGCCCTCGCCTTCGGCTGCGGGCTGCTAAAAGTCTCGGATAAAATGGTTCATTTTGTGCACTTGTTGTAAAATCTACTATTTATGGTAAATTACAAAGAAGCTCACTCAAAACATCATCTATTCCAAGCATCTGATTGGAATAGTAAACGGGCCATGGAAGTAATTAATAGTAGATTATTAACCAAGGAGATAAAGCAGTGTCTTCTGTCGCGGGTGACGATTTAAATCGCGAGCGTAACGAAGGACTCGAGGTTTACTCCCGAGCGTAGCGAGGGTGTTTAAAACTTAAATCACGAGCGAAGCGAGGGATTTAAGACGAGTCCTGAGTGTAGCGAGGGATTTAAGTTCACCCAAGACTAAGACAGCTTTATCACCGAGGAAAATACTCTACTTTTCGTATCATTTGCGAAAAAATTAACACAATAATAATTTATGAGATAAGCATTTATTAAAAATAATGACAATTAAAAGTAAAAGTTAACACTCGAAACATTGGTCCAATAGGTATTGATAGAAATAATTACATTTTTGTTTGGTACATTTGTTGTTGATGAGTTGATTTGAGTATTTCTCTGTTCTTGCATCTAAGGAACTTGCGTTTAAAAACAAAGGCATCAAGCTCATGCGGCGTCGGCTTTCGTAATTTTATTTAATAATCTCATCTGCATAATAAATGCGTATTCTTTTTTCAAAAAGATGTACCTATAATGCTTTATAATTATACAAACTCAATGGTGTAAACACAGATGTAGTTCAGTTTAAATTTCGGTTTAGTAAGTACCTATTCCAAATTTAAATCACATTCTCCCCCTAGGGGATGAATGAAATTCAGTACAATTTTCTTTCCCTGTTTTTAACAGATTAAAAATGACTATTGTTATGTTCGCTTTTTGTGGCATAGAATGTCACTTTTTTGAGCAAGTGGTACGAAAAGTAAAGTTATACCTTAAAAAACTAATCTTAACACAGTTACGACCCGCTATCAAGGGGGCACAAATCCAGACTCCGTGGCTGTTACTGAGGAGTTCCTAACTGTCACAAACAATCTCTTCTCATTTACCTATTATAATAGTTGGTACCGTTGATATAAATTGCGTAGTATACGAGTATGAGTTGGTCACGCCAATTTTGTTTTATGTGTGAAACTACTATCAAGCTTTTTAGTATGACAATGTGTCAATTGAATATAGTCGTAAAATTATTAATAGTGCTTAGTACTCGCAACCGTCGTGCGTGTACGACCATATATGAATGTGGCCGAGGCAAAAGCAGGTAGCAGGTGGCGTTCTGCGGTTTTGCCTGCGCCTCACGTTCTTTTTTCATGGAGGTTCATGCGAAAAGGGCGTGATTTTATGTATGAATTATTAATAGTCTGTGGCCAGCTTGTTCAACCAATAATGATGTGTTCTTATTAAGACTGCTCTCAAAATTGCGAAGGAAGTACAAAGTGTTTGTATTTCTGCACGATGATTCCCAATGTCCTCCACATAGTGGACAGTGAGAATTATTTTTAAATTGACGACGGCGGTGGACCCTGGGAATAATCGACTTCTGCAACGGTATCTGAGCCGAAACGTGATCTGTTTAATTTTGATATTGATTACTATAGTTTTAAAATTAAAAATTATAAGAATAAACAAGAATAAAGTGTGTAATTGTATTTTCAAAATCGCAAACAACATTTATTAAGCAGTAAAAATATATACCCATATTTTTTATTTTTTGTGAACTTAGGCTACTTTTATTATATTAGAAAACGCATTAGAGATCCGTGCAAAAAAATGTTGAGGCCAAATAGGCAATCATAGCGTGTAAAATACTGGTCTTTAGCTGTATCGTGTTCGACTGGAAGCCGACCCCAACATAGTTGGTTATAGAATAGACAGACTGATGGTGAATTCGAGATTTATGATGACAGGGGATCGTTCTAGAATACCTCATGATGTCATGGCGTCAACTTCCAAATTCAAACACTGACATCAACGATACACATTCGCGCGTCTTTCAATTTTATTACTTTTTTTTCCATTCTTCACATAAAAGCGTAAGAAAAATAGTGTTAGCATTAATAAAATCTATAGACAGAGCTCTTTTATCATCGCGATCCATCAAAATCTATATATATATAAATGTTATGTTGGTTTGTGTACGCTTCAAAAACTCAAAAAGTTCTGCACCGATCGAGCTGAAATTTTAGAATGATATATTATAATCCGCATCAAGGTTTTTACAGTATCCACGCGGGCGAAGCCGCGGGCATCAGCTAGTAGCTCATAAAAATAAGAATAATCTTTTATGCATCGCTACTTGGCAGAGAGTAAAGAAGTTTATAACTTATTTTTTGTTGTCTATTGCAAGATCTAGATTTAGAAAAAACGATCATAATTACATTCCTTGTCGTTGACTGCATTTTTAAATTCGAAAACATTCGTTACTTTCTAGTTGTTTTCTCAATCATTTTGATTTTTCATTGATCAAGAAATTAACTAAATAATAATATATAGCGATGCCCCCAAGCAAGAACTCGGTAACGTCCTATTATGGGGGCTATATTTAAAATAAATAGTTTGATTATGAATAAAGGACAAAACTAAATATATTTACTGTTTATTTCCCCTTACACATTTATAAGGGAAAACACCACTAAACAATATTACAATTTAATTTTATATGTTACGGTATCATTTTATCAACTACATATATTATCTATACTAATCTATACTCTATACTAATATTATAAAGAAGTAAAGTTTGTGTGTTTGTATATTTGTTAAATTGTAAGGGGTAATCTCGGGATCTACTGAACCGATTTTGAAATTCTTTCACCAATATAAAGCCACATTATTGCTGAGTGTCATAGGCTACTTTTTATCCCTGTATTCCCACGGGAACGGGATCTACGCGGGTGAAACCGCGGGACGTCCGCTAGTATTATATAATTATGTCATCATATTTTCTCTTCACAAAGCTGACTTCCATTGTGAAATTGCAAAATAATAAAGGTTGTAAAAGTACCCCTAAAGAAGCCTAAAGGTACTTGTTCCTCCCGCAACTGAGATCATTTTTTTTTTCTTTTAGAACATACCTAGGAACCCCCTAGTTATAGAGATAGTGGGGGTCAAAGTTTAAAATTTTTCACAGCTTTTTCTTTTTAATATAATTTTTATATATGTACTGGTTTTTCAGGTTAAACTTTACTTAAATTACCTCCATGACCCGTTTACTATTCAAAGCATCCACTAGCACAATGTTTTGAGAGTTCTATATTGAGTTTTTAAATTCTAAAGTTTTTAATCTATATATCTATATACATACTTTTAATAAATCTGTAGAGAGGTCAATTCTGTACATGATATAAATTTTCAAAATAACTATCAGAGGGTAATTAGTGATCGATACTGATGCCAAAAATGCAATCAGTAAAATTTTTGTCTCTCTGTCTGTCTGTATGTTCCTTATAGAAACAAAAACTACTCGACGGATTTTAACGAAACTTGGTACAATTATTCTTCATACTCCTGGGGAGGTTATAGTATACTTTTCATCGCGCTACAATCAATAGGAGCAGAGCAGTGAAGGGAAATGTTGGGAAAACGGGAGAAGTTGCTCCATTTTTTAAGCTTCCGTCGCGTGTGCAGCCTTAATGGTTAAAGCTACATAGAAATTATTTATGACGGAAATGTTCTACATAAAATTGTCTAAAAAATATCCCGCAACAGCATAATTATGTCTATCTTTTATGGTTGACTCACAATAACACGTGTAACTCCCGATAGCAGAGGGAGAAAGGGCAGACTTTTCGTGTTGCTGGAGTAGATCTCGGTGTCAGTTGTTTCTCGCATGGTCAGTTATATGTCGCTCTTTCCCGGGTTAGCAGTTCTAGAAATCTTTATGTTCACGTGCCGGACGGGTCAACTTTCAACATAGTTTACCCGGAAGCTTTGCGCTGAAGTATTTTCGTTCTATAGGTACTTAAGCCTCATGTGAAAGTGATCTAAACAATATTACCAATACATTAACTTAATAACATACAAGGAGTTACACGCTGACGGAGTCGCGGGCACAGATATTAATAATAATATTCTGCGGTTCCTTATTGCGATATTTTACAACAGTATTGTGGATTGACATATTATATTTCTCTACTAAAATACGAAAGTTAATCTGTCTGTTACATGAAAACCACTGAACCGTGAGGAAGGACATAATGGTACTTTTTTACGAAAAACGACAGACGAAGTCGCGGGCAAAAGCTAGTATAAAATAAATTTATAGGAACCTAGACAAGAGTGACTTTTGTGGAGGGAGTACAGTGAGAGTTTTTTTTTAATACATTATGGAATAAAATCATAAAAACGTATTTCTTATCAATTTTAGCTACCCAGTATAGATTGCATTCTAAATGAATATAATCAACTAAAACAATTTATTTTAATTAGTATTTTGTTACATTAGACTAATGATGTGATAGCGTACTTTTGTTAATAAGGAAAATTAAGTGAAAAATACATAAATGGGGAAAATTAAATGGCATGTATTTAAAACGATAGGTATCTGAATATTCAATTTTTTCGAACAAAATATTACAAAGTTAAACTAAAAATACTGCATAGTGTTATTGGGGGTTAAATATTTTAGATAAAATGACTAACTACCGCACTCAGAGAGCTTTGTCATATAAAAACTGTCAAAACCTTTACTTAGTGATGGCTTAAGTAATCATTAAAGCTCTCTGAGTGCAGCAGTTAGTCAGGGTAGGGTAACCTACATTGATTGTAATTGATATTGCGACAAATATTACCTAGTTTCCGTGACTGCGTCAAATTCTAATTTTGATATAGGTACAATACAATGTATATTTTTTTCCTATTACAATTTTGTGTATTAAACCCAAAAGGTTGACTGGTAGAAAATGCCTTGTGGCATTAAGTCCGCCCAAGTACTTACAACTATCGTATCTGTTTAAATAAATTAAAACTATAATTTTTTTGTTGTAGAACTTCGAGCCCATTCCAGTACCGGCCGCTAAACAGGGAACATTCTACTCTGGCGACTCCTACATTGTACTGAGCGTGAGTATATCATCATCTGCCTAGCCTTTTCCCAACTGTGTTGTTTGTAAGCGCGACTGCTCTGCGTGAGGTCCTGGATTCGATTTCCGGGTCGGGCAAAGTATTTGCGCCTGGTTGATAGCAATAAAAAACAAAAAAAAAATACTTACTATTACTCACTACGAGGGGAGTGGTGGCCCAGTGGTGGCGGCCCCGACTTACGAACAGTTGGTCGTGGGTTCGAACCCAGGCAGGCGCATTACTTTGTGTAATTTATTTCATCACCACTGCTCTCAAAACGGTGAAGGAAAACATCGTGAGGAAACCGGCATATCTTAGAACCAAAAATTCGAAGATATGCGACATCTACCAATCCGCACTGGGCCCGCGTGGTGGATTATAGCCCATCCCTCTCCTAGAGAGGAGGCCTGAGTCCCTGCAGTGGGATCATTATAAGCTGATGATGACTATTACTCACTCAAACAGTAATGTTTAAGTCCTATAAAATAGGGGTAGGTATTTCATAGGACTATAAAATTACTGGCGAAATGTGGGTGTACTAATGTGTTACCCACACATTGTTACCCCCACTTCCGCCTAATTCTTCAGGGATTAAAGGCGAGATAAGTTGTTGGGGTTGGCTCTCAGTTTAGTGGGACCCAGCTGAATACCATTGTTTTCATAATCATCATTTCTGCCAAAAGACGTCCACAGCTGGACATAGGTCTCCCCTAAGTATCGCCACATTGATCGGTCCCGTGCGCCTCGCATCCAGTGGATCCCCGCAACCTTCACCAGGTCATCGGTCAACCACCTAGTGGGAGGCCTTCCAACGAAACGTCTTCTGAATCGCGGTCGCCACTTCAGATGTTTTCGGCCCCATCGACCTTCCGTTCTACGAGCAATGTGCCCTGCAATGTTATACATGGAGTGAATGCCAATCTGACCTATACAACCCAGTATTAACATGATCCCTTAGTAAGACTGGAATGATTCAAATTACCTAACGTAATCTTACCTGACTGACTCGTTCGACGGTGAGGTGTTTTGGGTTCGATTCCTATAGTCAAACAGTAAAATAAGATACAGATTCATTTACTGGGTTGCAAATATGATGACTATTCTGGAGTGGCGACCGCGTACCAGAAGACTGCGTTGGAAGGCCTCCCTTAGGTCGACCGATGCCCTGGTGAAGGTTGCTGGGACCCGCTGGATGCGAGGCGCACGAGACCGGTCAATGTGGCGACACTTAGGGGAGGCCTATATCCAGCTGTGGACATCTTTTTGCTGAAGTGATGATGTTAATGACGCTATGTAATCTAATTTTTCATTACTCATACTCTGAAAGTAGGTCAGAACATGCCTGGGAGCGGGTTGAAAGTACTACTTTTCAGCCCTAGGGAGAATCGCTTTCTACTGACAGCTGTCAAATTATTTGTTGTAATAGGGAGCAAACCTATTGCCATCAACCAATGTAATTAAGATTAGGAGCAAGCCTATTACCATCAACAAATGTAATTAGGAGCAAGCTTATTGCCATCAACTGATGTAATTGGGACCAAGCCTATTGCCATCAAACAATGTAATTAGGAGCAAGCCTATTGCCATTAACTGATGTAATTGGAGGCGTTCCGTGTGGTGTCGGACGTAAAGAATAGCACCATCCCATATCTTCCCGTGGGTGTCGTAAGAGGCGACTAAGGGAATTACCAGAGAATGGGCAGCAGCGTTCTCTGTGTCTTTGTAACAACCATACTGCGATCGCCAACCCGCCTGCCAAGCGTGGCGATTATGGCAAACCCCCCCAAAAATGCCTGGGGGAGGCCTATGTCCAGCAGTGGACGTCTTTTGGCTGAAATGATGATGAATGATGAATTGGAGGCAAACCTATTGCCATCAACCGATGTAATTAGGAGCAAGACTATTGCCATTAACCAATCTAATTTAGGAGCAAGCCTATTGCCATCAACCGATGTAATTAGGTGCAAGCCTATTGCCATCAACCAAGCTAATTAGCAGCAAGCCTATTGCCATCAACCGATATAATTAGGAGCAAGCCTATTGTCATCCACCGATTTGGGTAATTAGGAGCAAGCCTATTGCTATCAACTAATCTAAATAGGAGCAAGCCTATTGCCATCAACGAATGGCAAGCCTATAGCCCCCAACCGATGTAATTAGGAGCAAAGCCTATTCACCGATTTAGGTAATTGGGGGCAAGCCTATTCCCATCAACTTTCCTTGTATTCGTAATGAAAAGCACAGTTTTTACCTCGGGTTAAAGACTTATTTAGTCCCTCGAACTATTAGCGCCCTCGCTGCGCTCAGGCGCCAAACCCCGACTCGGGACTAAATAAGTTCCTTTCACCCCTAAGGTAACAATGTACTATTAACCTCCTCTAGACAACCGGCGAAGAGTCCCGCTTCTCCTGGGACATCCACTTCTGGCTTGGCACCAAGACATCCCAGGATGAAGCCGGTTCAGCTGCCGTCCTCACAGTCAACCTGGATGATGAGCAGTTCCATGGGGCTGCTGTCCAGCACAGGGAGGCCCAGGGTTACGAGTCGAAGCAGTTCTTGGATTATTTCCAGCCTGGTAAGTGGAAATAAGCTGTTTGGTTCAGTCGGAAGAAGGTGTCCATTTTGACGTACTAGATTAAAATACAAATTAATGTCTTCACTGATCGAAGGGTTGCATGATAATATTACCGCACTATATATTTCGACCAACATTTCAAACAGGTTTTTAACTAACCCCGTGCAACAGCATCCTCCATATTGGTTTTTTTTTACCGCCTTATTTCGATGTTGCTCTGTCATGTGTGAAATTGATTAGCTTTTGGTGATCTCGAATACATTTTCTTTTGTTTTGAGATGTTTTGACGTGTTTATGGTCCCGTAAAATTGACGTGGAGGTGAAGCGGTGTGATCTTTTTTAAGACAGACATATCTCATCGTGTTCGCTGCCTTTTAAAACGTACTATGACTTAGATATTTAATGATGACTTAGGCCGTCACTTATTAAAGATTTGACATACAAAACCTTCACTAAAGTGTCAAAATCTTTACTGAGGCTTAAGTAATCATTAAATATCTCTGAGTGCGTCAGTTAGATTGCAGATTGCATACATAAATATTGTATTTTATTCTTTTCAAATGGATGTTACAGTTTTATTTTGGCCCTCAGTAGCATTTTTTACGTCCTCAAATAAAATATACAGAGACAACTTGGACAATATAGAAAGTGGGTCAGTATTTTATTTTTAATACGTTGCCCCACACTAGGAATTTCTCCTGTATCGTGGGTGCGTTTACAAACATTGAAACTCACATACACGCCCAGGCCCGAAACAACTATCTGTAGGCCATACAAATACTTGTTCCGTACGGGGATCGAACCCGCGACACGTAGCGCAGCAGTTCAATCGCTTAGCCACTGCGCCAACCGTGTCGTCAATTTGGAGTAATACACTCGCGCTGAGTGGTCAGAGCCTTATGTATCGGCCAATTTATTAGATTGATGTATGTGAAATACTCACAATCTAACTGACAGGATGGGGGATATAATAGAGTTTTGATACTGATGTGTTAACGAAGAACACCTTTGCATCGATATAAATGTATCGCTAAAAGTCCTATGATTAAAGCCTTTATTTAGATCAATACACACATATTACCTGATCAGATAATAATGAATCTATCTATCTTCTATATATTATATAAAAGGCTAAGCTGACTGAGTGAGGATCAACGCGGCTAGAAACATAAAATTTCGCAAACTTATTCCTCCTTTCGTAGGCATCCACTAAGGAAGAATTTTCCAGAATTCAATCCCCAAGGGGGTGAAAAAGGGGGGCAAAGTTTGTATGGAAAATCGACTTTTCCACGCCACTGGTTCCTGAAAACAGTCTGAAAAGTAGTCTAGGGTGTGAAATTATGTGTAAAATGTTGTGGGTGGTCTACTTCTGTCTAATCCATCACACGGAACTTTGATCAAAACACGAATAAAACCTCCTTCATACTAAAACTCGTTTTCTTTCTTCCCTAGCCATCAGATACCTGGACGGAGGCCACGCTTCAGGGTTCAACCACGTCACAATCAACGAAGGTGCCGAAAAGCGCTTGTTCCAGATCAAGGGCAAGAGGAATGTTCGAGTCAGGCAGGTCTGTGGCAGAAACCTTCTTTGTATTCTTAAAATAGACCTTGGGACACTGCCAGGGATCGAAGAAAGAAAGAAGCGATTGGATGACATGGAGATTATTTCTAATTGAGCGATTTTTTCGTGCAGTAAAATTTTTAATTTTACGATAAAACAGTGCAGACACAACCACACCTCGGACACTCCATACAACGCCCGCAAAATAATTACCTATTACTACTACATAAACAAATAACGTTTGTGCACGACGTGCACGTGCAAATGTGTGCGTAAACTCTAGTAGGGTTATCGTAGCCTAAAAAATGGCGCGGAAAGTGCAACGGTCTGCGTCGCGAAAACCGAACGACGACTAATACGAGCGCGAGCCATTGCTCAAGTGTCGACGACGAATACCTCGAAGTGCGGGGTGAGGTGCGGTATTTAATATGAGCGCGGGGAAGGGAGTGTCCCTTCTGTACGTAGTACTATTATGTATTCTGTGACACAACTAAAGGAATACCCTACGAAAGCGACGTTTAAAAATCAACTGCAGAAACATTACGGCAGCGAGCGCTAATACTACATTTGGCTTGGGTGTAGTGTAATTGCTTTGTTCTATCTCTCTACATCCTGAATTCCTGACACGTTAAATCGGTTAGGCATAGGAGAAACTAATTTTGCCTTAAATCGGGTTTGGCCGGTAACATATCCATGGCTATCCCAACCATGGCTCGGAAACCGGTTAACATTCTTAACCGGTTACGGTCATTGACCATAAACCGAAATATTTTTAGGTTTAAGGTTGAAGTTTACCGGTTTATCCACGAACCGGTTTTTTCACGAATTTAGGTTTTGGTTATAGAAATTAACAGGTTAAAACCAAGTTTGATAGGGTCACCGGGCCCCGCCAAGTCGAAACATGAATCTACCCACACCATTCATGTTCTCCGGTAATATTTTACCGATAATGTCTCTGTAACTTGTTAGAAGTGTTAAAAATGTAGACGAAAAAAATAACGAATTACTGAATTAACCGGTTAATTACGGTTTTAAAATCGTTTGTGGTTATGTAACCGGTAACCTTTATCATTTGGGTTACAAAAAACAGTTCACTTATTTAACCGGTAATTGGAGGAACGATGTATTTACCGGTATTTAACCGAAATTAACCGCTCTTTTTAAACCGGTTCCGAGCCCTGATCCCAACAATTTTCTCGAACAAACACGCTAACTTGCCAAGTATTTTGAACTCGTCAGCACTTGATCAACCAGGATGAAAAGCTTTACTATTTTGGTTCACATGACGTCAAGAATTTTCAAAACATCAGCTTAACGGTAGGGCTATCAAATTGGATCAAATAAACTAGCTTTCCTTAACCACTGGACGATATTTTTTAATCCGAATTGCCTATTAAAAGTGAATGATGTGTTTGTGTCATAAAATGATTAGTCCGAGTTAAAAAAAGAATTGGCAGTATGTTTTTTTTTTTTGGAACTACTTGCCAAGTTTCTTTGATTTCAGAATAAATATAAGGTTGTGAGGATGGTCAAGAGGTGTAAAAACCCTACCGGACGCGATGCGGTGGGCTTGATTCAATGCCTCCTCCCGCTCTGGGCAGAGCGGTAGGGAATATCAGACTTCCACTGACTAAAAACCACCCATGTTCCTTCTTAGCCCTTGTACCGAGGCCGCAGTATCTCTTTCGAACAACCCGCAGCCACGACGGACGTGACGAACGTGAGGACCTGGTCTTTCAAGTTGCTATTGGGTTTTTTCATGAGGAAGTTCTCAGTAGCAGCCACATCAGAGTCTAGATTTATGCCCGGTTACAAGTAACTTTATCGCTAAAACCTTATGGTATAAAGTTGATTGGGAAGACAGTTTCGGGTAGCTTGACGTAAAAAGGAAGGAAGACGTTGCGTTGGAAGACCACCCACTAGGTGGACCGATGACCTGGTCAAGGTTGCAGGAACCCGCTGGATGAGAGACGCACAGGAGCGGTCAATGTGGCGACGCCTGGGGGAGGTCTATGTCCAGCAGTGGACGTCTTTTGGCTGAAATGATGATGATGATGACGTAAAAAAAATTAATCCATAAAATTAACTTAGTAAAAACTATGAAAAAAAGCTATAAGGTCCCATTAAAATAGGTGGACAAAATTTTAGAAATCATTCAGTCCACCAAAATAAAGACGATGGTAAAAAAAATAATAAGAAAAACGCATTTATGTACCTACTCATAAAGGATGAGTTTGTTCTAGAGTGCCGGCAATTTATAATGTTATGTAAAAAAAAAAAATTTTAATTGTTTTTGTTTGTTTAGATATCTTTGGTTAGACGTACTGAATGCTGTGTTAAAATTTGTCCACCTATTTTAATGGGACCTTATATACTTTATCTTCATAAAAATTATGCACCCAGGGATAGTACTTACTGAGATTTAGGCTATGCCACTTTATGCACGCATCTGGATGAGGGCCCAAGTTAGTTAATCATTTCCTTATAGGTCTTAGTTCGTTTCGCAAGGGTTCAAAAAATGGGCCCTCGATCCAGATGCACATGTTTATAAGCACTGACATTATCATTAACACTGAAAGAAAGAAAGAAAGAAAGAAAAGAAAAAGTATTACTGGAAGCGGGATATTAATTATCATGTTGATTATTTATTTTGAGTTCACGATATCTGGGCGCAGCGTTTATTTCACGGATAAACTGTAGTTATGGCGGGCGGATGTAGGTAATATTATTAAACATGGTCTATCCTGGCCATGGAGCACAATAACCAGTGGAGAGCGCGTGCGGGGGCTACCGCGGGCGCCAAACCTACGCTATATCAAGCGTACGCGGCGAAATTTTGCTCAGTCGCAAAAATTGTAGGCTAACGCACGAACGTCACGCGCTCCCGTTTTGAAAGCATTTATTACGAAAAATAATGCCTAGTTGTGCAATTAAATGGTGTGGGAAGTGTACTACAACTTCAAGTTACACAAAAGATGGGATAACATTGCACAGTTATGTGGTTTTCTATTCAATTTGATCAAAACAATGAAAAAAGAATCATTTAATTGCTGTCTCTTTCTGGTACACTGATTTGCACTAATGCAGTTGTCTCTTTCTTTCATGATAGTGATGTTCGAGTTCGCAGTATCGCGACGGTTTATGGTATCGATATAATTTAAAATATAAGTTCTTAAAATACCTTATATTTTTTTGTTTCATTAATGCTATATTTTCAAACATGCTTATTCCCTTGGCTTTACTCGCAAATGTGTATAATATTGGCATAAACTTGTACATAACAGTAAAAAATGTAAGTGTATGATATCTCTGCCTGCCTTTTACACAAAATTTTGACGCGTGGCTTGGAATCTATTTGAATCATTGCAATCCTAGACAATTATGTTTTTTTAGAGGCCAGTGTAGGTATGGAACAGACGTTATCAATTTTAGTTTTGGAGTAAAGTCGGCCAATACGCGCATCGGCATATGAACACATTGCTGGCAGTGGCGTGCCTGCAGAAAAATGGAGGCAAAGGCCTATGAAAAAACTGACACGATAGGGATAAAAAAAATTGGTTGGATTGTGTAGCCTAGCTATGGAACGAGGACTTAATTTTTTTTTATTACCATATTGCAGTATCGGGTTAACCTGCGCCATATACACCATTTAGGGTCCGAGAAGCATGGTCCTACGATGCACCGTTGCCGAGTTATGGGCGTTTTAAATTATTGTACCAAAATAAGTTAAATACAAATATCTTGAAAACGGAGCGTCCTAGGCCAAAAATGACCGAAATTTTAACCCCCCTTTGCTCCCCCCGTGATATCATGATCTTAACACACAAAATTAATTTGAACTAATTTGAGGTCCTTTTACTTTTTTTTTCACCAATTTGACGTAGAATCGACTAACCATTTAATTGATTTAGCTTCATGTGTAGCAATAAAATATATTGATACTCGACTGACATTTATTACGAAAAATAATACAAATCCAAATGATTATATAAGAAAAACATATTCAAAACTAATCCATTTTAAAAACCAGTACCTAAATATATTATATTTTTTTAATTACAGTCTTCTAAGTTTAATAATTACCTGTTTTATTTCAAAATCGAACCCGTAATCTCTGTATTGCAAACAAATCGTTATAATACTAATAAGTCAAACAATTATCGATATCGATACTTTTTCAATTACTTTTATGGAATCCCTAGAGAATGAGTTGTCATTTGGTTGTCAGTTCGTCAACCAATCACAGAGTCCGAAACGTACCTCTCCCCCCGCGGTATATTAGTGACTTTGATTTAGAACAAAAACGTGCCCATACTTTCTCCACTGGTTATTTTACTCCATGATCCTGGCCATATTAATCAAGTATAAAAAATAAGATATACTTTACTCGAAACTCGGTATGTAAACCACGAATCAACCTAGGAATAGGGTAATATAGGAATAGGTCCGTCAGTCAGATTATCGAAAAATATTGGAAACGTGTTTTTTGTTTCATCAAATTAATAAAGATAGATGAAAATAAAACGTTAAAAAGATGGGGGGCTGCTGACGTCACTTTCTGGTAAAAACTGTACCAAACTGTGACGTCGTGCGACTTTTCGAAGCACTGTATCGTCTTCAATAATTATTGTTGATAATGATAATGTCCCACCTTTCATCTTGCGCTGCATGTCCTGACACCTGTACACTTGACGACCTTATGACTGCATCAGCGAGTGGAGTTCACATAGCTGAATATTGGGCCAAAACGATTTAACTGAAATTTGCCATCGACACGCTAAGAAGAATTATTGTTTACGTGAAAAAAGTATGTAAATCAGAACGTTCGGCCAGTCGAGATGGGGAGCTGGCTGCTACTCCAGTATTTAGTGACGATAAAGTGACGCAAACAGATGCCAGCCAAAGAATTGGTGACAGAACAGTACGAAAGTTAGAAGCATTTATTTATGGCCGAACGACCTGATATCAGGACGTTCGGCCAACCTGAATCTCCGTAACTGAGGACCTTAGAGAAAGTGTTACTGAATAAAGACTTAGCGACGATTTGGTGACAAACAACCACTGATTTACTTTTACTCGTAATGCCACCGGTTAAAAGCAAAATTAATTTTAGTTCCTGGAACATCAGGACGTTCGGCCAACTTTATCTCCATAACTGAGGACCTGGGAGAAACCGTTAATCAATAAAGATGTTGTGACGACACTGAAACGAACTTTAATTGTTTTATTTTATTTTATGACGGCCCCTTTATAAAGTAAATTGAGAATTTAACATAATAACCTCAAAACATTGGGATTATAAATTCCTCCACAACGAAGGAGCCCAGAGAAACCGTTAATGAATAAAGATTTTGTGACGACACTGAAACGAATTAGTTTTGTTTTATTTTATTTTATGACGGCCCCTATAAATAGTAAATTGAAAATTTTACATATAACCTCAAAACATTGCGATTATTGATTCCTACACAACGAAAAAACCTAGAAGACTTCTAAAATCCTGGTTTTCAGTGCGATGGTGTCAGTATTTTTGTTGATTCGAGATTAATCTATAAAAATGTACTATGGTGGATGGCGACTGAAATAGGGTGACCATGTATTCCAACTAAACAAGTACCTATTTGTCGAGTGCCTACTCAATTACCTAAACAATGAAGCAAAACACGTCGAAAATGTTGAAATAAGGTGACGATGTAGGTATTGCAACAAAATAAATAGATACGCGGACGGAGGAATAGGAGAAGGAGTGCAGATAACTAATATTTTATATAATAGATATGCATTAGAGATAAATTGAAAAATTACATTGAAATGCTCGGAATTCATTGGGCAAAACACCGAACCAATGAATCAATCCTAACCGAGCTCAAGCTACCAATGAGGCTCAGCATCATAATATGCTCGATAAGAAGTTTTGAGTTCTTTGGGCACATCGCCAGAAATAGAGGCGACTTAGAAAAGCTGCTGATAACGGGCAAGGTGAGCAGGAGAAGACTCAGAGTAGAAGCCCAATGCGCTGGTCAGACCAGTTCCGCTTTGCCCTAAACACGACGACGACGACGACGTCTGCGATGCCTTACATGCTGCCAAAGACAGAGTGAGCTGGCGCAAGACAGTTCGGGAGAAAGGCATTGAGGAAAAACGACGCAAGGAGGAGGGAAAAGAAGACAAATTGATTTAAAAACAATACATACACCACAAAGCGTTATGAACTTATGATATTGTAACCTTTTTGCTTCTACTTTTTATTATTTTTCTGGGTCTGTCACTGTCACATAATAAAAATAATTGAAACTATAGATCGAATTTCGACTAATAGATCACTACTCATTGATATATTAAAAGGAGGAAGATACGTTACGCGCTAACATCGCAATCAGAAAACTGCACCGAAACTCACACATCTATGATTAAAAAAAGACATAACATTACAAAGTAGGAATAAAAAAAAAGAGTTTCCACTTTCGTTTGCTTTTAGCCAAAATAGACTCGACTAATATAACAAAGCAGCAGCAGCAGCGTTGGCCCAGTGGTGGCGGCCCCGACTTACGAACAGTAGGTCGTGGGTTCGAGGCACATTACTTTGTGTAATTTATTTTCATCACCGTTGCTCTCAAAACGGTGAAGGAAAACATCGTGCTGAAACCGGCATGTCTTAGAACCAAAAAAATTCGAAGACATGTGACATCTACCAATCCGCACTGGGCCCGCGTGGTAGATAGCTCATTCCCTCTCAAAGAGAGGAGGCCTGTGTCCCAGCAGTGGGAACATTAACAGGCTGTTGATGATGAATATAACAAAGACTTCACAAGTGGACACTGGTATGCAGGCATCTGCTCAACGTTGCTTGTACCTATATAATTAAATATTACGACGACGTGTTTTACTTCATTGTTTAGTTAATTGAGTAGGCACTCGACAAATGGGTACTTGTTTCGTTGGAATACATGTTATACATGGTCACCCTATTTCAGTCGAAATCCACCATAGTACATTTTTATAGATTAATCTCGAATCAACAAAAATACTGACACCATCGCACTGAAAACCTATAACACATCAGGGTTTTAGAAGTCTTCTAGGCTTCTTCGTCGTGGAGGAATCGATAATCGCAATGTTTTGAGGTTATATGTTAAATTTTCAATTTACTATGTATAGGGGCCGTCATAAAATAAAATAAAACAATAATAGTTCGTTTCAGTGTCGTCACAAAATCTTTATTCATTAAGGGTTTCTCTGGGCTTCTTCGTTGTGGAGGAATTGATAATCCCAATGTTTTGAGGTTATATGTTAAATTCTCAATTTACTTTATTAAGTGGCCGTCATAAAATAAAATAAAACAATAAAAGTTCGTTTCAGTGTCGTCACAACATCTTTATTGATTAACGGTTTCTCCCAGCTCCTCTGTTATGGAGATAAAGTTGGCCGAACGTCCTGATGTTCCAGGAACTAAAATTAATTTTGCTTTTAACCGGTGGCATTACGAGTAAAAGTAAATCAGTGGTTGTTTGTCACCAAATCGTCGCTAAGTCTTTATTCAGTAACAGTTTCTCTAAGGTCCTCAGTTACGGAGATTCAGGTTGGCCGAACGTCCTGATATCAGGTCGTTCGGCCATAAATAAATGCTTCTAACTTTCGAACTGTTCTGTCACCAATTCTTTGGCTGGCATCTGTTTGCGTCACTTTATCGTCACTAAATACTGGAGTAGCAGCCAGCTCCCCATCTCGACTGGCCGAACGTTCTGATTTACATAAAAAAGTACAAATACGTGTCCAATATTCTTTGGAAATCTATCGGACTACTTTTATGGACTAATAAGATTTTTTTTGTCAGCTACCCTATCCATGAATCAACCTAGAAAGGTACGGCTTTCTCACAGTCCATCCGACGCTTCTTTCATTTCTGTCACCAGTACACTAGTTTTTAATAACCTGGTGAAAGTTGCGGGGATCCGCAGGATGCGAGACGCACGGGACCGGTCAATGTGGCGACACTTAGGGGAGGCCTATGTCCAGCAGTGGACGTCTTTCGGCTGAAATGATGATGATGATGGTGACACTAACTTCATTCTTTGTCCTCAGGTTGCTGTTAGCTTCGATTCACTAAACAAAGGCGACTGCTTCGTCCTGGACTACGACCATGAGATCTACCTGTACGTCGGCGAGAACGCCAAGAGTGTGGAGCGGCTGAAGGCTATCCAGGTAGCCAACCAGGTCAGGGATCAGGATCATAATGGAAGAGCCAGCATTGAGATTATTGGTGAGTTTCTTCTTTTATTTGTCACAACATATAGAATGGAAACGGTCCATTCACGGAGCCATCAACCAAGCTTTCTGTACATCAAACTAAGTAAGTCGACGAAAAAATGTTTGAGGTGAAAAATCATATTATACGATAAAACTCAACGAAGCATAGCCAAAACATTGAATAACTAATGGGTCATGGGAGTAGACAAGTAAAGTTCTAACCTTAAAACCAAATATTTGTAAAAAAAACTTGTCAAAATTTTGGAACTTTGACTAGAAAGTATGGTCCAGAACAAAATAATCGCAATGAAGGGGCGAACAAATCCTGTCGGGGATAGGGGATGTTCGCAGGATACCACGGCCTCGACATAAAGGGCTAAGAAGGAACATGGGTGGTTTTTAGTCAGTAGAAGTCTGACAATCCCTTTCGCTCTGCCCAAGAGCGGGAGGAGTTATTTGATGATTCCCATCCCCGAAAAATAAAAGGAGTAGGTGGCGTTCTGTGGTTTCTGGCTAACCTCATGGGAAAAAGGTGTGATTATATGTATGTACTAGCTTTTGCCCACGGCTTCGCCTGCGTGGATGTCGGTTTAACTACAAAAATGACTATTTTCCATACAAACTTTCAAATTTGAATTTCCAAAAACCCCTTCTTAGTGCTCCCCTACATTATAATAGGAAGCCGTGTGCAAAATTTCACATTCCTAGCCCCAGTAGTTTCGGCTGTACGTTGATATGTCAGTCAGTCAGTTCTCCTTTTATATATATGTCGCAGTTTCAACACCGAGGCACAATATTTAGAGTTGACAATTTAGAATAACGCCATCTATCATCGTTTGTCGGAAAACTCGGAAACGTCAAGCAGTGAGCTTGGGTGAGGTCGATACAGAGCGTGGCAGGTCTGGTTTGACAGCTGTCAGTTGTCATATGTCAAATGTCAGTTGTGATATGTCAGACGTCAGTGGTCAGTGGTCGGTTGACGTTGACATGAGACGCATTTGTTTTGAGGGACGGGACTTTTTGGTGGACACGAGCGTGAACGGTTGTTCTGCCCGCCTGTATCGAATTTACCGCGTTTCCGTACTTTAATCCATTTCCATCGGCTTGATCTATTGAGATTTTGTTAATTTGTTATCGGAAGTAAATAAATAGGCGGTTGTAATCAGTGTTGAGACAATTATTTCGTACCTCCGCCATGCTGAACTTGGACTCTGACAACGATGTACCTGAAATAGTTGAGCTACCTTCGTCATCAGAAGTGGTATGTAACTTTAACGCCTACATAATGTAAGTGACAGTGCTAGACCGGGAAAAGTGTAAAGACAATGCGCGTGCGTCTGAAAGTGACATAGAAACGGAAATGTGGTGTTTTATGTTCGAGCAACTAAACAAAAACTTTATGACTATTGTGCAAGCAATGAAATCACCTTTTGCGGGTACGAATATTCGCCTACCGCATTTTGACCCTGAAAAATGGAATATTGTCCCGCGGGCTTGGTTGGCAACAGCCGACATGTGTATTATCGATCTGAATAGTCAAGGTGCATCGTTGATGATTGCTTTGAACCGCGCACTCATGGGAGAAACGGGACGGACGGGAGTCACACATTCACTGTAGGTGCGTCGTAAGTCGGCACCTCCGTCGCTGGTCGTCCTCCGCTGGGCCTCCTCCGGGTAACCGTTGGTCTCACCTGGTGGGGATGGACCGCCAGGGTGCTGTGAAGATAGCAGCGCCGTGAAACCGGCGCTATGGCGTGCCTACAGGGGAAGCAGCGAATTCCACGAGACTCATGGGAGAAGTTTCGTCATGGCGGTCGTCCATATCTTGTCCTGGGATGAAATGGAGCGATTTTAAGGAGCTGTTTATAGTCTGGAGTGCCCCGTATGGTGATGACGATCGCGAAGACCCTGATGCGACATCAGAACCGGGATTCACTCGAGCTAAAGAAAATACGAAGAATGGCGCGATGACGTCACGGTGCGCTGAGAATTTACTTCGGCAGCGGCGCCGGCGGCGCGGCGGCGGGACGCGGCTTGGCAGCGCGCGGTTGGCAGCGCGGCGGCGCGGCAGGCTGACCAAGCAGTGCCTGCAGCCTGCAGCAGAGGCAAATAGCGAGCGACGTGTTGAAGTTTGCTATGTGAGCAATCCCAGCAGTGTGCTGCTGAATATCTGGTGAGTCGTATCCATTTTACTATGATTCTGGTGCCGAATGCTCTCTGATCAAAAATGTTTCGTTACAGTTCAGTGGCAAGCGTGTAAATAACATTGTAAATTGACCCGGGATAGGTCATGATAGTTTGTACTTCACAATTATTTACTGAGGTTATGATTATCGATTTACTATTAGAGATTTTATTTCATGTTGTACCGGATAGTTGTTTTGATCTTGAGCGTTGAGATTTTACAACAAGGATTTAATGTTAGTTAGACGTGTGATAGTGTTGTTTTCGTGTCGTGAAAAGGTTGTTAGGTTATGTGATGTTTCAAATAAGCTCAAGAATGCTTCTAATATTCAAATTGATTTCAATACAGTTGATACAGATGTTCCGTTAGAACTTCGTTCCCAATTAATTAATCTATTGACAGCATATTCATCTTTGTTTACTAGTGATTTCTAGATCCCATATTACAACAAGACTAGTTGAATACTAAGTGGTCAACTTAACATTTAAAGTACCTAGCATAGTAAGAGTTTTCTTATAACCTGTAACGTTACAGGAAAAATAAAGTAACATGTTGAACAACCCTACTTTAAAAATTATTTTGATAAAGGCTCGAAATGATTATCTTGATGTTGTTGTGCATGTAACCGGATGGAGGTTACATGTGGAGGTGACCGGATAGAGGTTGCCTGTTGTGTATGTAACCGGATGGAGGTTACATGTGGAGGTGACCGGATAGAGGTTGCCTGTTGTGTATGTAACCGGATGGAGGTTACATGTGGAGGTGACCGGATAGAGGTTGCCTGTTGTGTATGTAACCGGATGGAGGTTACGTGTTGATGACCGGATGGAGGTCGATTGGTTTGATGCTTATAACCGGATGGAGGTTATAAGTGTGATGATGAAGACCGGATGGAGGTCGATTGTTTTGATGCTTATGGCCGGATGGAGGCTATAAGTGTGATGATGAAGACCGGATAGAGGTCAGAGTATGAGCACTGCAATATTTTAATGAGTTTCCTATTATTTGAATGAGTATGGGTGTTGTTCGACATGTCAGCTTTGAGAAAAAGATTTCATTAGAACCGGTAATGATTTTGACCAGAATACCTTTTATTCCCTACCCACTTGGGCCAGGAATGGCCGAACGACTGGTATTGGGCAGACTTCTGTAAGGTCAACTGTACAAATTTTGACTTTAGTTCGATGGAATTGTTTTAGAAATTCTATTTCACAATTATTGCCGACAATTATTTGCGATTAGTTTTGGTTCATAATGTCATCAAATGAGATACGATTTGAGAAAATACGGTCAATTGCGACATGTGACGCAATTGCTGACTGTAAATTTGACTTTGACACGATAGACACTGACAAAACGAGATCGGGTGATGATGAAGGGGTCAGACCTTAAGTGAGAGGTAAAAGATGCAAATGTAGTATGCAAGTGGCTCAGATTGCATACATTGCAATGCTGTTCGTTGCTGCACGCATGTTAGTGTTTATTTAAGTGCTGTGACCAACGTCCATCATGGCAATGTAGCTAAAGGTGCTAAATAAAGGCAATGTGTTGAGTTGAGTTGATGTTGGGTACCGGATGGAGGTCCCATGGTTGCCGGATGGAGGCAATGAGATGTGTTGAGGTTGGGTACCGAATGGAGGTCCCATGGTTGCCTGTTGGAAGCTGTGTGTGTTGTATGGTACCGAGCAGAGCATTGCATACTGGATTTGATCGGATACTACATTCGGTCGAAAGTTGATGATTTCTTGATGAATGTTGATTTCAATGTTGAGATTTTCTTTATGAGATTTGATGATAATATGGATCAGAACAAAACTTTGTTTTGAATTGTGTGTGTGAGTGATAATACTCCGACGTCTTGGCCAGGGAGGCCGAGTAAGGGACGATTTACTTTCCGTGACTTCTTGTTGCAGATACCTCACACGAGGACGTGTGAAATGTCAAGATGGCCGTGTCGCAGTTTCAACACCGAGGCACAATATTTAGAGTTGACAATTTAGAATAACGCCATCTATCATCGTTTGTCGGAAAACTCGGAAACGTCAAGCAGTGAGCTTGGGTGAGGTCGATACAGAGCGTGGCAGGTCTGGTTTGACAGCTGTCAGTTGTCATATGTCAAATGTCAGTTGTGATATGTCAGACGTCAGTGGTCAGTGGTCGGTTGACGTTGACATGAGACGCATTTGTTTTGAGGGACGGGACTTTTTGGTGGACACGAGCGTGAACGGTTGTTCTGCCCGCCTGTATCGAATTTACCGCGTTTCCGTACTTTAATCCATTTCCATCGGCTTGATCTATTGAGATTTTGTTAATTTGTTATCGGAAGTAAATAAATAGGCGGTTGTAATCAGTGTTGAGACAATTATTTCGTACCTCCGCCATGCTGAACTTGGACTCTGACAACGATGTACCTGAAATAGTTGAGCTACCTTCGTCATATATAGATATTATTTGTCATAGATATCGACTCAAAGGAGGCTGATTTCGAGAAGTTCTTCGAGGCGTTAGGATCTGGAGACAAGGATTCAGTCGCCGAGGCTTCTGAAGGAGGAGACGATGAGGTCAGTTCTCTTAATCATATATTAGAAACTTGGTGATGGGATATTACCAGAAGGCCACGGTTGGCGCAGTGGCTGGGATCGGACTGACTCAAAAAAATATGATTCTGTTTAGTCCGTCAGTTGGATTATCGAAAAATATTGGATACGTGTTTTTTGTTTTATCAAAACAATAAAAAAAAGTCATTTTAAATTAAACAAAACTTGGAAGCAGGCGGGGTTCATTTGAATATTAAATAGAACTAAAATAAAATAGAACCCCGCCTGCTTCCAAGTTTTGTTTATTTTAAAATGTGCTTGTTTTTTGATTTTCAGTTTTTTCAGGCGGGTTTTTTAGTTTTTTAACTACTTTTTTATTTCCAACTTTTTAGTTCTTTTGTGTTTGTTATTTCGTTGGTCGCGTAAACTTCTTCGCAGATGATTTAACTTTAGTGCTTGTTATTAATAGTATTTGTCACTTTGAATTTCTATTAAACATATCAGTGTTTTATATTTTTGTAATCTCCTTTCAAAACCCTTTATTTTGATACCCTACTCGATGGTATTGGAAAAATTTTTTTTTTTGAACTCCGCGATTTGGCCCCAAAAATCCGCAATTTTTCTTTGTTTTTCATTTTTAATGTAGCCTATAACACTCGCGCCATCAAGACGAATCTAACGACGTATATTTCATTCAAATCCCTTCATCCGTTTAGGAGTTATGAGGGAACAAAGAAACGGACATACATACATACACGTCAAACACATAACCCTCCTTTTGGGCTTCGCCGCAGTCGGGTAAAAATTGACGAAGATAAAGCGCGTCAAAGATCATGGAGTGGGGCTTGAAACGTCAATTGAAGGTACAAAATGTACTATCATATGAGTCACACGAGTTTTCGAAGCACTATAATAATAATAAAAAATAAAATAAAATCATTTAATTCAAGTATCAGTGACTCATAATAGAAATAATATTACATTCACACAGTCACATTACATACACAACATTAAATTCAATAACAATTTTATTTAGCACGGCGAGTACAAGCTAGCCTAAACCTTACGTTGTAATAATAAGGCTCAAGTCAGCCTGCACCCACCGCCCCGTTTTCGGTACGCTCGGGACTAGAGAGGTCAATTAAATTAAATTATAATAATTATTAGTCACAATAAAAAACACAAAACATAGATAAATTCACATTAACAATTCATATATTAAAATTCTGTCGCATCAGCCTGCCACATGTCGCCTACAACAGTGGGAGATGATGGCGCAATCAAGTCGTCCCGCGAGCGCGGCCAGCATGTTGTTAGCGCTCCCCCGCACTCGCCGCACCAGCGACGTGCTTCTCTTGCGCATAATGGCGTGGAAACAATCCACGCGCGCGCGTGCAAACATAGTCGATGCACTGCAATAGCGGGGGAGCGCCAACATCATCCTGAACGCGTTGTTGAACTGGACACGAAGGGCGCTGTATGACTTTTGCGTATAGTCAGTCCACAAGCTGCACGTGTACATTGTAGTGCAGTAGGCTCTAAAAAGGGTTATCTTAACATCACTAGAGCACCGTGCAAACCTGCGGATAACCATGTTCGCTCTGACCGCCAGCGCCCTCCGCTCCCGCTCAACATCCGCATCATCTTTCAGGGTAGGAGTCACGAAATGTCCTAAGTACTTAAAAATATCCACCCTCTCCAACGGTGCACCATTAAGCTTTACGGGTGGCATTTCTCGCACTTTCCTAGACCCACCCTGAAAAACCATGCACTGACTCTTAACTGTATTATAGCGCAACCCGTGAACAGCTGCATATTCCTCACATATAGTCATCAGCCTCCTAAGTCCACAGACCGAGGCGCTCAGCAGCACCATATCGTCCGCGTAGCTGATGTTATTAAAACAGACTCCATCAATGTGACAACCGATATGTTGCTCACTGAGCGCCTCGATCAGTCCATTTACATAGAGGTTAAAAATGGAGGGGGAGCTCAACCCCCCCTGCCTCACCCCGCATTCCAACCTATATGGGTCCGACAACGTGCCCGCCCACTTCACGTTGTTCACCTGGTTCCCGTACCAATACTTAAAGATGTTAATAAGTCCACACGGTATCTGGGATGATCTCATCTTATTCCACAAGATATCATAATGTACCAGGTCAAAGGCTTTGGAAAGATCGAGGAAGCACGCGTACACAGATGTGTTTCTGTCGGTATAGTATTTAACAGCACTCTTAAGACACAATATTGCAGCTTCAGTAGACAGTCCCGGCCGAAAACCGAACTGATTATCGTGCAACTGTATGTATTTGTTTAATTGTGTATTAAGAATGCTGTCAAACACTTTTGCAACTATTGTTGCTAGGGAAATAGGTCTATAATTTGATATAGCACTGTATCGTCAACTACTGCACTGTAACTAAGCACTGTATCGAAGCACTGTATCGTCTTCATTTTTTGATTACGTGAAAAAAAAAAAATACGTGGTTAATATTTTTTGGAAATCTATCTGACGGACTAATTCGTTTTTTTTTTGTCCGATCCCCTATTGGACTGCTGCGCCGCGTGTCGCGGGTTCGATCCCCGCACGGAACAAATATTTGTATGCGCGCTGTCATTTACTATTTAAGTTTTTGCAAGATACTTCCGTTTTTAAGTAAAAACCAGCCTCATAGGTTTATCTGCGTATCTGCGATATACCATGCAGAAAAAACCCTTTAGGCTTTGATTTTATGTTATGTCACTTATGACAGGATAGGACGAAATACCGAACAGTTTGAAATGTTTATGTTAGATCTAACTCAATATTCTGTTCAGCAGGAGTTTGAACGTGGAGCCAACAAGGAAGTGTCCCTAAGTGAGATCTCTGACGCCTCTGGAACTCTCAAGATCACCAAACTACCTCCCCCTCTGACGCAGGACCAACTTAACACTAAGGTAAGGGTACATTGTAACAACACCAGGATCACTGATACCGATACAAACGACAGTGCCACTGATACCGATACCAGTACCATAGACACAGACACTGATACCAAAACGAAGGTAAGGATATAATTATTATAGAAATATTTTCATAAAGAAAAAAGATACCAATACCTGTGTCACAGATACCGATACTCAATCTCTTAGTCTTGGTATCTGCGTGTGTGACATCAGGCTTAAACAAATCAACAATAGCCTTAAGGTAAAAGCGCATGGGTAGCCTACGAAATCAGAAATTTTCTTACGATTGCAGGTCAGTATCGTAGGCTGTATGTTCAATTAAGTCGGTTTCACGGAGTTATAATCATTAAAACTGTCAATACAATCTTCTAAGTTGATTTAAGCCCATTGAATGACTATCTCATAAAATGTGAGTCGTCTGTGCTCTCTTGTATTTTTTATCTTTTGAAGTACCTACACGTCAATTAGCTTTACTCATGCTGTCCACTTGAGTTTAAACACTCCACTGTGTAAATAAATAAATATTACTATCTTAGTATAGACTAGCTGTGCCCGCGACTTCGTTCGCGTGGTTGTCGAAAACTAAAATGCGTCGCTTAAACAAAAGTACATTAAATCATTGCCCTGCGTTAACATACTGACGCTTTAGAAAATAAGAATAGGGTAATGTAAAGCACTGACTATGTCTAAAATTAAAGTTATGTATGGATGTTTGTTAATCAACCCCGTCAGAACGGCCGAACGGATCTTGATGAAATTTGAAACAGAGTAGAAGACTGACACTCCTTTCCGCTCTGCCCAGAGCGGGAAGAGTTCTACTGACTAAAAACCACCAATGTTCCTTCAAAGCCCTTGTGCCGAGGGCGCGGTATCTCTTTCGAACAACCCGCAGCCCTGACGGGTGGTTTAGGTAGCCTGACTTGACTCTAACAAAATTTGCACTTTATAGCTTAATATTTCACAAACGAATCCCTTGATCCGAAGTGTTTGAGCAAACTCACAATCTTTTTCAAAGACCTATCGAACGACACCCCACACTATGGACTTCGCAAGAAAAACATCCCCTCTTTTAAAAAAAGCTATTTTTTGCGGGATTTTATTTTACGGCGTAACTCATCTGTTTCATGCTAACTTACAGCTTCCTAGTACTACGCTAGTATTATAATTATCTGTGACCGCGGTAAATGAACAACGCCATGTATCGAAGACGAAGATAAACTGCTAAAATTGAATGCATGGAAAGCGATCAATCACACTATAGGGTTTAGGCTATGTAGACTTTGAAAGCAGCGTCATTTAGACTACCTATGTACAGAGTACCTATAGCTACCATAACTTTTTTAAAGTTAACTTTTGAAGGCATTTTTTAATAAGTACCATGTGCGTTTAATAGATGTCGTTACATGTCTCATTCTTGATCATAATGATAAAGTTCTTCTTGAAAACTATAAATTCAAAAATCTTCTGATAGAGAGCACCGATTAAGATGAAACAAAGACTAAGTAATACCCCAAGTTACGCACAATATTTATGTATAAAAGTTACTTACATTAGTTTCATAGATTTCATGTGATGCTTAGTCATCGAAACAGACAAACAGATAAACAGACAAACAGATAAACAGACAAACAGACAAAAATTCCAAAAATGCTGGAAATGAGTTCTGTTGGTTATACTTTATCACTCTGACAATTTTTTTTTTTTATATTTTCAATGTACAAAAATATTTTGTCTACAGATTTATTATATGTATAGATAACAGTATATTATAATAATATGACTCATAATTATAATGGAATACTAGTTTTTCCTGCGGTTCCAACTGCGAAAATTGTTTGTTGTTATATTATTTAAGACTCGAAGCAAATTACCCTGAATGTTTCAGTATTTGTTTTTTGCGAAAACAATGCATAATCTGCTTATTCTTTTGGGAGCTAGGTTTTTACAGACGGATACACACACGTTAAACTCTTAGTTAACTTTGCAAACTATGGAGACTTTTATATATAGTAGTACCTCACTATTACTTTTGTTTTTTTAGCTGTAAGATTACCTACAGAAATAAATATGAATGCTAAAATAACATGAAAATCTCTCAATATCTACGGAACCCTGCATGTTCAAGTCCGACTAGTTTTGTGTCAGGACCGAAAATGATACATCTTCTTTCTTACGTTTTTATGAAGTTTTAAACTTTAAAATGGGTAAAAATTACAGATAGGCCATTGATGTTTGAAAACTTAAATATTTTGTTATTTTGCAGGAGGCTTACATTCTGGATACCGGCAGTTACAGTGGTATCTACGTTTGGGTCGGACGAGGATCTAATGAAAAGGTACGATTTTTATTTATTTTCATTATTTTGTTTGAGCATCTCATTGTCATCATTTTAATCCATATCGTCGTTTTAATTGATCTGTTCATTCGTTCTCTTTTCATCATTCTTTTGAAACATCATTTACACTTTTTGTTTGATTTCATTATACACATTATTATTATTATTTAATTTTATTGCAACATCTACTTATAATATTTTGTCTTTTCACTCCATTAATTCTTATTTTTTTTTTTGAAGTAATTTATTTTTTTAAATTTCGTTTCCACATCTGTAATTCTGCAATCTTTTTTCAATTTAAACATCTTTATTTTTCGTTTCATTTTCATCAGTTCAATTCATCATTTTAATTGTATTTTATCTTAGCTACAGTGATTCAGAAACTCTCACAGATTATTTATATTTTATTTTTCTCTAGGAAAAGGCTGAAGCTATGTCGAAAGCTGAACAGTACCTCAAATGGCACGACTACCCACCATGGGTAAGTTTACTATTTTACAAGTTTTTATTAGTTAACTTGTCGTGAGAAAGGTTTTGGATATGAACGTGGAGAGGGAGACCAAAGATACGATGGATGGACTATTTCTGATAGCACCATCAGAAAATAACCCAAAAAAATATTCTGATCTTTAATCATTTTAGTCTTTGCGACAATAGTAGATTGTATCATAAGGGAGCAAAATAATATTTTTACGGCGAGGGCGCTTTTTTGAATCCTGAGCGAAGTGAGGGATTCTAGAGTAGAATCCCGAACGTAGTGAGGGATTCTTTAGTAGAATTCTGAACGTAGCGAGGGATTCAAAGTACGTCGCCCGAGCCCAAAATATATTTTGCACCCGAGTGATACACTCGACTTTTCATCACCCTCTATGAGAAAATAAAAGGCGCCTCATATTTTATTGTAACATTATTATTTAATAAAAATAGAGTGAAGACACGTTTAAATCCATCAGACATATTAATTACGAATATGTGTCCAGTTTTACGTCCTTATTAAGACAACACGTTACTAAACAACCTTCTACTCCATATTAAGAAATTGTCGTACCTATGCCTTTAAATATTTCTCCCGGGATTTCGTAGGGATTAAGTTTTGTATGACGTTATTAGCTTCTATTTTTATTGTTTCAGGAGTTAATGCACTATCACTTTCAGAACTCGACGTAGAGCTCATTTTTTTTGCACAAAATACAATAAAGTCCGTACCGAATATTAGAACAGGGAAGTAAATCGCGCGCTTTTGTTTTTTTTAAATTTAGTTACCGCGTCTCCTCGCACCGTACAGCAAACACACTACAATTTGCGTTCGAATTTCAATGAACGATTCATGTTCTAAATTCAAATCTCATTACTGCCCGCTAAAAAGTCTAATGGAGAAAAGAGCTACTTTGCTCGCACTTAAAGAGGAACAAAACGACACTTTTCGAATTGAAGGGATGAAATAGTAGATTGTATCATAAGGGAGCAAAATAATATTTTTACGGCGAGGGCGCTTTTTTGAATCCAGAGCGAAGTGAGGGATTCTAGAGTAGAATCCCGAACGTAGTGAGGGATTCTTTAGTAGAATCCTGAACGTAGCGAGGGATTCAAAGTACGTCGCCCGAGCCCAAAATATATTTTGCACCCGAGTGATACACTCGACTTTTCATCACCCTCTATGAGAAAATAAAAGGCGCCTCATATTTTATTGTAATATTATTATTTAATAAAAAAGTGACGACACGTTTAAATCCATCAGACATATTAATTACGAATATGTGTCCAGTTTTACGTCCTTATTAAGACAACACGTTACTAAACAACCTTCTACTCCATATTAAGAAATTGTCGTACCTATGCCTTTAAATATTTCTCCCTGGATTTCGTAGGGATTAAGTTTTGTATGACGTTATTAGCTTCTATTTTTATTGTTTCAGGAGTTAATGCACTATCACTTTCAGAACTCGATGTAGAACTCATCTTTTTTGCACAAAATACAATAAAGTCCGTACCGATTATTATAACAGGGAAGTAAATCACGCGCTTTTGTTTTTTTTTAATTTAGTTACCGCGCCTCCTCGCACCGTACAGCCAACACTTACAGCCAGTAAAATACAATTTGCGTTCGATTTCAATGAACGATTCATGTTCTAAATTCAAATCTCATTACTGCCCGCTAAAAAGTCTAATGGAGAAAAGAGCTACTTTGCTCGCACTTAAAGAGGAACAAAACGACACTTTTCGAATTGAAGGGATTAAAAAGTCTTTTCATCCCTTCAATTCGAAAAGTGTCGTTTAAAGTAGCTCTTTTGAGACGCGGTAACTAAATTTAAAAAAAACCAAAAGCGCGCGATTTAGTTCCCTGTTCTAATAATCGGTACCGACTTTATTGTATTTTGTGCAAAAAAAAATGAGGTGAGTTCTGAAAGTGATAGTGCATTAACTCCTGAAACAAAAAAAATAGAAGCTAATAACGTCATACAAAACTTAATCCCTACGAAATCCCGGGAGAAATATTTAAAGGCATACGACAATTTCTTAATAAGGAGTAGAAGGTTGTTTAGTAACGTGTTGTCTTAAGGCGAGGTTACCCTACTTTGTTTTTATGTACGCACGACCTCACCCCCCGCCCTGCCGCGCGAGCGATATAATGCATACATTTTGACTGTTTTTTTCTCTCTTGGAGAAAAATGATAAAGAAATTATACATTATGTGACCCGAGATAATACACATTTTTTACGACCTTTATTATGATATAAGTTTTATTTTTCAAAGCCTAATATAACTCAAGTAAAACGATTATTTAGCCATCATTTGGACATGTCTTTGCGATTTAATTGGATGCAGTGAAGTGTAAGTAATCGCGTATCGCATGCCCGACATATCATGATCGAAGAGTCAACTATGTAATACATTTTTTTCAAAATTTAAATCCGTTCCATGTACGAGTAAAACGCTATTGTTGACGACGTTTATCGGGGTAAACCCGCCTTAATAAGGACGTAAAACTGGATACATATTCGTAATTAATATGTCTGATGGATTTAAACGTGTCGTCACTCTATTTTTATTAAGTAATAATATTACAATAAAATATGAGGCGCCTTTTATTTTCTCATAGAGGGTGATGAAAAGTCGAGTGTATCACTCGGGTGCAAAATATATTTTGGGCTCGGGCGACGTAAGAGCGGGGCTGAACGTGCCGATTTTGACAAATCCTTATATGATTCGGATAAAACAAGTACTATGTCTGAAAGTAGTGGTTCATCCTAAGCCAAATTTAGTCTCTAATACGAATTTACCTACAGATTTTGCACATTTTTCATAGTTTTTAAGAAGAAGTGTTTTTTTTACACAGCGGCGGCAAGGCACTACCAACCCCACTTTGGGGCAAGTTGTGCCGTAGCTGGGGTCGGTTGTGCCGTTGATAATGCTAGGTGTTTTATATAAATCAAAATTAATTTAGAATTTAAAAGACATCAATTTTATAATAATATATTTATTTGTTATAATTTTTACTATAAATCAACAGTTTCTAAGTATTATAATTTAAAAAAACAAATTACCCTTACTTATGTAATTATTTAAAACTTAAAAACATATTTTAAATCAAAGTTTGTACTTATTTTTATGCGAATGCGATCAATTATTAAAAATGCGAATGAGATCAATAAAATTTTTAAAAATATCAGTCTCTAAGGACTATATTACAAAATATCATATAGATTTCACAACCAACCCCTAAGTCGGGGTTGGTTGTGCCGCGGCACAAGCAGCCCCACATGAACGGCACATTTTACCCCGTGAGCGAGAGTTTGAAATTTTGTCTCACATATAAAAATCACTCTGCTCAAAGCATTAAAATTACACTGCATAGCAAACTAGGATAAATAACAAACATTTTACTAAAACTCTCATATAAAAAGCACGAAAAAAGCTAGCTTGCGACCAAAAAGTATCGAAACGAAAATATTTACTGACGTGGCGCTGGACGACCCTCACATGCACTGCCACTTGGTCCGCGTCGCAGACGCAACTAAAATGGCAGCCGCGCGTGCCCGACTGTTAGGCATTACGCGACACAATACGATCGTATAACTACCTCTTTTTGTTTTCGAGATATTCGCGTCGGCACAATTTACCCCCGGCACTTTTAGCCCCGCTCTCCCCTACTTTGAATCCCTCGCTACGTTCAGGATTCTACTAAAGAATCCCTCACTACGTTCGGGATTCTACTCTAGAATCCCTCACTTCGCTCTGGATTCAAAAAAGCGCCCTCGCCGTAAAAATATTATTTTGCTCCCTTATGATACAATCTACTATTTCATAAGCAAGAATTTCACGCAGATAGAAAAAAAGTTCGCGATCTCTTATTAAGAGGCATATCAAGGCAATGAACTAACCGACAATTGGTGTAACCTTGATTGTCTCTAGGCGCCGGAACTATCGATCCTGTCTGAAAACATGCCCTTGAGTTGTTGATTATACAAATATTATATAGATGGCCTACTAGCTAAGGGATAGTGGATGACGTAACTATGTGATAACTTGGCAGTATGCCCAGCAGGAATTTTGGCTGAAATGATGATGCCTAGGGGATGCGGAACCCTGAATGCGAAACGACTGTATTGGTGGTGTGAGGGGGGACAAATCGCATGTGAATAAATAAGTGATGAAAATAATTGTGAGGGATAGAGAGGGAGAGGAAGACCAAAGCAAAATGGATATTAAGGAAAAAAGACTAAATGAGAGCGTGACGATTGATAGGAGAGAACATGAGACAAGGGCAGGAAGACGATGCTCGACATCAGAAGCATAAGGGCTCGTATACGGAGACGCGGGGCGTTGCGCGGCGCGTGCAGAATGCTCGTCTCGTGCTTCTTTATTAATTTACTGAGAGACAAGTCCACCGCAACAAACGCTGCATTTTAAAGTATCGAGCAAAAATCGACGATTGAAATCGTTAACTTTTTCATACATCGCCTTGTGTTTGAAATAAAAACGCAGCACGCGCCGCGCGACGCCCCGCCCGTACGTAAACATGCACTAAGCTCGAATGTACAAAACTCTCTGTATTTATTCATTCGACCTTATGTTTTTGATGTCGACTGATGATTCGATACCTGGTATCTGGTTTAGTGCCCTTGGGAACTAGACGTATTCTTGTAATTTTGCTTCTTTAAATTGCTCCTGGCAGCTACTTGTCTAAATTCCATCCTAAAATTATTTTCCATTTATCCCAGATGTGCAAAGAAAAACAGGTTTATAACATAGTCAGCATGTCGTCACGACGTCACGGTTGGCGCAGTGGCTCAAGCAGTTGACTGCTGCGCTACGTGTCGCGGGTTCGATCCCCGCTCGGAACAAATATACGTATGGCCTATTATACAGATAGTTGTTTCGGGTCTGGGTATTTGTGTATGTGAGTTTATATGTCTGTGAACGCACCCACGATACAGGAGAAATTCCTAGTGTGGGGCAACGTTTAAAAAAAAAACCGTCACCGTCTTAAATATCAAAACACATTTGTTTAAACCATAACAAGGTCGCTCAACCGGGTATCATTTCCATATTAAAACCTGTTTTAATTTAAACGTTTTAAATTGTAATTATGTTTCACAGGTACATGTAACCAAAGTTCCTGAGGGTGTGGAGCCTACTGCATTTAAACAGAACTTCCAAGAATGGAATTAAATATAAAGATATTATTACAACCCACTGATCTTAAGCAACTATAGTGCAACGGATTAGGTCCCCCCCCCCTTACCTCCCCATCCCTCTTCTCATACCACTTGCCCTCTTCATCTTTGTTCGAGGGGTCAGGTAATCCCGTCGTGGTTACGGGTTCTTCGAAAGAGATACCGCAGACTCAACACAAAGGGCTAAGAAGGAACATGGGTGGTTTTTAGTCAGTAGAAGTCAGACCTACCGCTCGTCCCAGAGCGGGAGGAGTCATTTGATGATTCCCTCCATAATGTTTCCATAGCAGGGGCTCAGGCCTCCTCTCTAGGAGAGGGATGGGCTATAATCCACCACGCGTGTCAAGTGCAAGTTGGTTCTTTATACTCAAAAATACGTTGCACAGAGTTGCACTATAGTTGCTACCCAATAAGTCAAACTTAAGTTGGGTCTACAGAAGTACCAGTAATGCATAGAAATAAAGGAAATCTCTGAAATAGTCTTACCAAGGGATATCGTACTACCCAGTACCTACTAACTGGGTTGTGGAGGTCAGATCAGTCGCTCCATGTAAAATACTGGTATTCAGCTGCATGCGGTTAGACTGGAAGTCCACCCCAACATTGTTGGGAAAGGCTAAGCAGATAAGAAAGAAAATGCACAAGCTAGGTTTCGAATAGGTTTTATTTAAGCAAACGTGCACAACTTTAGTATTTTTTTTTGTGTTTTACGCATTACTAGTATTCTTCTCAATTGAATAAGTTTACGTTTAATTAACATTTTTGTATTATTTTCTGATTATTTTTAATTTATAAATAAAACTAGTTTTTTTAATTGAAATGTTTTGTTTCATTTATCTCTTTATCTATTGAAATGTTCTCTCCCTTGTATTATTTTATTATCCTTCAACAAATATTTGTGCTCAGCAAAGCACATCGTATAAGCTCAAAAAGAATGTAGATGCCGTACACACCGTTGAGGAGTTCATCTGGTGGGTTGAGTATTCTGTATTTTATACACTTCATAGGCCGGGTCTCCACCAAAGCGGAGCGAAGAGGCGACGTGCGGAAATCGACAAATCACATTAGTTACAATTTACATCTGGACTTTTGCCCTTCTTGTGAATGGTTGAATTTGGCACATCTCTCCGCTCCGCTCGTCCCCGCTTTGTAAGAGCCCTGTCCATAGACCCGTCCTTTTGGTCGATGCATAAAAAGGTCAGACACGACCGATATACTATAAAACTTCCTACCTAAGAATACACTTACGACATAGAAACCTATCTTACATTTAATTTTACAGGGCAAGACCAACAAACCGCTTTACTATCACATTTATTGTGCGAAGCAGCAGTCTGCAGAATTCACTGCCAGCCTCTGTTTTTCGATCATTATAATCTGGATCTCTTCAAAGTTGGATTGAATCCGTACTACTAGGCAAGAGTACTCCAACGGTCAACCTAGGCCACGTCAACGCTTTACATTAGACGAGTTGCGGCTAAACGCTAGCCTATTTAGTGTGAAAAACGGTAATGTGTTATCCTAGCCTAGCTACCAGTCAATATCCTATTTAAAGGGCTACCATACACTCTAACAGCAAGTAATTCTTACAGCTGACATTAAGATAGTACATACATGGGCCAAATATGTGACCTTGCGGCACTCCATTAGAGATTCTATTTATTAAACTTTTAAGGTAGGTACTGTAAGCTGTCTGCAAAATAAATGTTATAAACTCAGAGTAATACATAAATTCAAATTCCGTAATATTTTGTTTTGTTACAACTTTACCAGGTAAATTAGCGTGATTCACACAGTCGAATGCTTTACAAAGATCAACTTCTTAACAGATTCAACCCTAATGATATGACTTTGTAGTTTAAGAGTATGTGTGCTCAAATTCAGACCTTTGTTACTTTGAAGTTTGAACATTTACTGATTTTCAGCCTAAAATAATTATATTTGAATAGTAGAAATAGACTGCCTTGTGATCACTAGATCGCAAGCGCATAATTTTTTTTCTGTAGCAGGCACGGAGTCTTGATTTGAGCCCGGTTGATGGCAATAGGCTTGCCCCCAATAACATGGAACTTACACGTAACTGGTGAAATGTGTACAGCTCTGGCGATTACAGGTGTGAAATTATTTTTTCACTTCTCTCGCTCTAAAATTCGTCTTTATGTCGTGCGTAGGCGACATAAAGTCGCGTTTTATGCTCTAGAGCATAAAGTAAAATCTTCGTCGAAGACCAAGGTAATCGGCACAGGTAATCGGCCCAACAGCCACACGAACAACTTCAACTTTATAGAATAACCTCTTTAATTCGTTTCGTTAGTATTCTAAGAACCCAGGGATTACTGCTTTTCATTACGAATACAAAGAAAGTTGATGGGAATAGGCTTCCCCCAATTTCCTAAATCGCTTGATGGCAATAGGTTTGCTCTTAATTAGGTTGTTTGATGGCAATAGGCTTGCTCCTAATTACATCATTTGATGGGAATAGGCTTACTCTTAATTACATTGAGTGATGGCAATAGGCTTGCTCTCAATTTCCTAAATCAGTGGATGGCAATAGGCTTGCTCCTAATTACATCGGTTGATGGCAATAGGCTTGCTCCTAATAAGATTGGTTGATGGCAATAGGCTTTTCCTCATGACATCGGTTGATGGCAATAGGCTTGTCCCTAATTACATCAGTTGATGGCAATAGGCTTGCTCCTAATTACATTGGTTGATGACAATAGGCTTGGTCCCAATTACATCAATTGATGGCAATTGGCTTGCTCCTAATTACATTGGTTGATGGCAATAGGCTTGCTCCTAATTACATTGGTTGATGGCAATAGGCTTGCTCAAAATGTTTTTATAACTGAGCAGTATGAGTAACGACATAAGTCAGGTGTTAGTAAGTTTCCTACTGAAAAAAAATGTTAATTGGCGGGAACCTTAATTATTTTTACAATATTTACAAGTTGCTGTTTCATTTCCTCGCAATCGAAGTGAAAAGTAGAGTGTAAAACTCGTCCATAAAACCCATTTTGCTCTCTACTTTATATCCATCCTCGCTCGCAAGCTCGCATCGGATGGATAAACGTCTCGCGCAAAATGGTGCGTTTTATGCACTTGGTGTACAATCTACTATAGTAGAAACAAGAACAGTTCCATATTAAAATCAGCGCCTGCGATCACAGGATCGCAGTATGTTGTTGCTATGTAATTACTTAATGCAGTGAGAACGTTATTTGCACAATTTAAAATTTTGATACCCAAAGATGAGTTTCGACAGGCTGTGAATATTCTTGACAAGTAGGCCAACGACTTGCTTTATGAAGAGTGTTGGCTGCCGCCTTTTTATATCTACAAGTCTTTCACAGTTAACTTGGTACTGAATTTGCATCACTTTTGAACATTAAAGCAATGCACATTTTGCAGGGACAAATAAACACATCAATAAACAACATTGCTTGACGGCAGAAATAGGCGGTTCTGCATCTCCAAACATACTCTTTCTCAAGAACTGCGAATAGTTCTACATTTTCAATGGTCTCCTTCTTTCGTGAGTTGACAAAGGGAGATATGTGCTATAACTAATTGATATTTAAAAAATTAAAACCACTCATACTCTATGGATCGGAATTCTAAGAAGGATGAGAAATTATTGAATGTAGCGGAGATGAGAATGTTGGTAGGGATGTGTGGTGTGACAAGATTGGGTAAAGTAAGGAATGAGTATATTAGAGGAAGTTTGAAAGTAGCGCCGGTTACAGAAAAATGGAACGGGAATCAATTGTCGTGGTATGGGCATGCAGATATTTATGAGCCGACGACCGTATAATAAGTAATTTCAACTGAAATTCTACCTTAAATTATATAAAAAATCAAGATCTGGTAACAATCTTTTCATTACTCATACTCTGAAAGTAGGTCAGAACATGCCTGCGGAGCGGGTTGAAAGTACTACTTTTCAGCCCTAGGGAGAATCGCTTTCTACTGACAGCTGTCAAATTATTTGATGTAATTGGGAGCAAGTCTATTGCCATCAACCAATGTAATTAGGAGCAAGCCTATTGCCACCAACTGATGTGATTAGGTGCAAGCCTATTGCCATCAACAAATGTAATTAGGAGCAAGCCCATTGCCACCAACTGATGTGATAAGGTGCGAGCCTATTGCCATCAACATATGTAATTAGGAGCAAGCCCATTGCCATCAACTAATGTAATTGGAGCCAAGCCTATTGCCATCAACCAATGTAATTAGGAGCAAACTTATTACCATCAACTGATGTAATTGGGGGCAAGCGTATTACCATCAACCGATGTAATTAGGAGCAAGCCTATTGGCATCAACCAATCTTATTAAGACCAACCCTATTGTCATCCACCGATTTGAGTAACTGGGAACAAGCCTATTGCCATCAACCAATACCAATGTAATTAGGAGCAAGCCTATTGCCATCAACCAATCTAAGTAGGAGCAGGCCTATTGCCATCAACCAATCTAATTAGAAGCAAGCCTATTGCCATCAACCGATGTAATTAGGAGAAAGCCTATTGCCATCCACCGATTTGAGTAATTGGGAACAACCCTATTGCCATCATCCAATACCAATGTAATTAGGAGCAAGCCTATTGCCATCAACTGATTTAATTGGGGGCAAGCCTATTGCCATCCACCGAAATGTTTCTCTTATGTTTTAATTTTTTTTGTCAATTTGTTTTATCCTGTGTGAAACCAATAAATACTTATTCTTTCTTCTTTTTTTCGATTTAGGTAATTGGGCGCAAACCTATTCCCATCATCTTTCCTTGTATTCGTAATGAAAAGCACAGTGTTTACCTCGGGTTAAAGACTTATTTAGCGAACTATTAGCGCCCTCGCTGCGCTCAGGCGCCAAACCCCGTCTCGGGGGTTTCTTGCCATTCTTTTCCATATAGATCTAAGCACTGCTGGACACACACTTTCCATCAGAAATTTCTCAGTAGCAGCTACAGAGTCTAGATCTGTGCCTGGTTGATGGCATTAGGCTCGTCCCCTATTACATAGGCCGCCTTAAACATAACAAATGTGAAATGTCGGTATACCAGGGGGTACGAATGGGTACTCCTCTGCGTTACCCCTTCGGAATTAAAGGAGTGATCATAAGTAGGTGTAAGTAGTTCTCAATAATTAATATTAGGTACCTATCACTTTCCCTATTTTTTCTCAGGAATTTATAAAATGACAATAAAAACAACAGATTTCCATTGAACACTGAAATACAGTATTTTTTATGATTATCTTTTAAGAATTATATTTATTTGTCAATACTGTTATCACTATTCTTGAAATGGATTATCTCTCAGTAGAAGACATCACAAGGGTTATTCTCAATGTTTTCATTTAAGTTCTAGAAATAGAAAAGCATAGCATAATCGGCCGATAATGTTCCCACTGCTGGGACTCCATTCGCTATGAGAGGGAATGGGCTAAATCCACTTCTCGGGCCCAATGTGGGATGGAAGATGTCACATGTCTTCGATTTTTTTGTTTTTAGGGCATGCAGAGGTGAAGTAAAAACATCGTGAGGAAAGCCTCACGATGTTTTTACTTCACCTCTGCTCTCCAAATCTGCTCTCTAAATAAAAAGGATTCTCTTAAATCCACTGCTCATCATCTGCCTAGCCCGTTCCCAACTATATTGGGGTCGGTTTCTAGTCCAACCTGATGAAGCTTAATACCATTTTACATAGAGCGACTGCCTATCTGACCTCCACAAAGACCTAGGACGGACCATCCTGTGGATTCTTGGAGTGTAAGGCCTCCAACCGGGGTAAAAAAACTTATAGACTAAGTGGCAGCGTGCTAAGGGCACGTCCAGTGGGGTAAGCGCCACGGTATAGGGCGTCATTAAGGAGGGCTGCTGCAAAGGTATAGGCTAAACCTGAGGGATAAATGCAAGATAGGTATCTACGTACGTGACACTCCAAGCATAGGTAAATTACTGAATAGCTTTCAATTGGCCTTTCCCTCATTTTCCTTCCCTCAAAATATCCTTTTTGAAAGTTGCAAACTAATATTAGTAAACAAATGACATACTAATATTAGGTAGGTACATACTGTCATCATAATTATTGTCATCCTACTTCTAAATTTTCAGAACCTTTATTCTAGTTGACATAAAGTTCATTTCAGAAGTAAAATACCTGTTCAAAGTTATTTAAATAATTTAATTTGTTTTATATTAGTCATAATAAATTATAGAATGACACATTCGCCTACTGTGGTTTGGTATGATACACTTTTAACCTTTAAACAGTAAATCGGAATAATATTGTACATTTACTAAGGTTTGTCTGTATATCCGTTACATACAATTTATTATAGTCCGGTCAATTTAGACATCCGAGGTTACATTTACCTAAATAATCGTACAGAGGCGGACTTAATGCCTTGGGCATTTTCTACCAGTCTATTAATTCCCACCCAGCTGAAAATTGGTAGGATTGTTCAAAACACCACTAATAAATAACACTCTTTTTTTTGGGGCAGTCGTGTTAAAATACTCGGGGTCAAAGGTCACAGACATCTTATGTCCTTTTCGTTCATACACTTATCTTTATAAATAGACAAAATTAGCTGTACCTATGATAATAAAGGACAAGAAAAGAAAACCTGAAAATTCAAGGTGGATGCAAAATTTTTTAAGATCTGCGCTCGCTCTTGAATTCATTTTTTTATTGATGGGCTTCCGTATCTGAAGAGAGATTCCAGCAGTTTTCATGGAACTGGAGGTGGATGGGGTAGGCAGAAGCTACAGACCTCTATCGCCATCTGATGCGTCATGCGCTATTTTCGCCTCGTCCACGATCGTACCGATCGTACTAGAGATGGACCAAAATTCGTTTGGCATTCGGTAAAATAAAATAAGCTGAACCGGGCGACGAAATATAGATTAAAACACACTTTCTTGCGACTAGTAAACCAACAAGACTGTAATTTAATTTAAAAAAATATACATAACATCACGCCTATATTCCCCAAAAGTTACACCGCAGAGGTATACCTACTTACCCACATTTCGCCAGTCTTATTTTTAAGCCCCGTGTAACAAGGAGCAAGCCTATAAAGCCATCAACCGGACACAGATCCAAACTCTGTGGCTACTACTTACTGAGAAATTGCTGATGGAAATCCCAGTAACACTTTGACTGACCTGAGAATTTCAAACTCAAACTCAAAATCAAATCATTTATTTCAATTAAGCCGTTACAGGCACTTTTGAATGTCAGAAGGACGGAAGAAGAACGAAACTACGAGTGCAATACGTCATTCCGAATGCCACCACGCCGAACCACACGCCACTGAATGCCCGCAACAACGAACACTGCGCGCACGAAAGCACGCAGCGACGCACACCGCAACAACGAATACACAAGACCCCCGCACCCGCCGCCACGGCACGCGCCGCCGCACGCCCCCGCACCCACAGCACTCGCCGCCGGTAACATCCGGCGCCGCGCAGTCCGACGCAGTAACTCCCGAAACGACGCATTGCACTCCCAAGCTACAGTCACAATCACAAGGCATGATAACTTGTGAAAGTACTGCAGTTGCCAGTTCCCTAGCGTTTAGCGTTTTAATTAAACCCAGGACCTCTTGCTCCGCGGGCGCGCTTGCGACTACAAGACCTACGAAGCTTTAATTTAAAAATTAAATATAGCAAGTAAACCCGGGACACACAACTAGTTAAGAAGTAACAGATGGTTGGTGGTTAAACCAAATGATAGGGAGTATTTGTCAACAATTATAAATTGGTTCGTTTTAAACCGCAGCGTGAAATAATAATAATTCTTGGTACTAGTATGATAGTAACTACTCATAGGGAAAGAGTGTGTTATTTTAAATTGTCTGTTTGTTTGTTGAAAAATAAAACCAGGTAATTAGTAATTAAATTAACGTAGAGTAGCGTTGGTCCAGTGGGCGGCCTTGACTTACGAGCAGTAAGTTGTAGGTTTGAACTCGGGCAGACCCATTGCGATTGTTCTGAGAGACTATGCACGGCCTGTTGGTCTAGTGGTTAGTGACCCTAACTGCTATGCCGGAGGTCGTGGGTTCGATTCCCACCCAGGACAAATGTTTGTGTGATGAGCACGATCATTTGTTCTGTGTCTGGGTGTAATTTATTTATAATACATATGTATGTATTTAGAAATATATAAGTATGTTTATCAGTTGTCTAGTACCCATAACACAAGCTCTGCTTAGCTTGGGACTAGATGGCGTTGTGTGATAGTTGTGGAAAAAAAAAAAAAAAAGGAAGATGACTTTTTCTTAATATTTTATAATAGCATCGTCGTGCATTAACTACCCATATTTTTTGTAGTTTTATTGAAGTCTCATGTAATAGAGTGTGCGCCTATTACCATCAATTGAGCACAAATATAGAATTCGGGCTGCTACTGATAAATTGCTTATGAATAGGTCTCTCGTTTTTTGTCCGGGCATCCTTTATCAACTCGCGCCAAATTCATTCAGGTTTTATCCGCGATGCTATGGTGACCAAAAATATCAAAGAAAAAAACATTAGGGTCAGTGGGTCATCTTAGGGGCAGAGTTAGAAAGCTATTTTATTCATCATAAAAATTATAATAAAATACTTATTGTTCTTATAAAATAAAATCTTAATTTTGCTAAGAAGACAAAGGAAACTCAACGACAAAAAAAAATAAGTAAGTAGCCAAAAGCAAGCAAAACCAGTGAAAATACCCATTCTAAACCACTATTATAACTCCATAGTTATCCCGAACAGTCATAGAAGGAAAATATAAATTATAACAAACAAGCATTTCCACGTTTCTTTGTTATGCTAAGCTACTATAAAACCTGTTTATTAGGCCGCCATGTTAGGTCAATCTGTCAGTTGTCAACGCGCAGTCGAACCGCGCATGCGTGATTAGTGTCAACAATCGTTGTTATACTTTTTAAACGTGAGTAAAACCTTTTTGTTGTTTCGAATTATAAATTAAATGAGGGGCGCGTTTGCTTTATAAACGAAAAACATTCTTTATGATTGTTTTTATTTTTTGTTTGAGGTTAATTCGTTTTACGAAAATTAAGTTACAATAATATTATAGAGTAGAATGTTTTTCTTTATTTGTTGTTTGATGGTGGGTACAACTTTTATCTCTTCTGTGGTACAAATAATGGTGGTAAAAATAAAAATATATGTCCATATTTTATAATATACCCGAACCCCGTCTCGAACCGTCGGGGCTGCGGATTTTCGAAAGAGATAACGCGGCCTCGGCACAAGGGTGAAGAAGGAACATGGGTGGTTTTTAGTCAGTAGAAGTCTGACACTCCCTTCCGCTCTGCCCAAGAGTGGGGGGGTTATTTGATGATTTTCCACCCACAAAAAAAAGAGTATAGAATAACAGAAAACATATAAACAAAAAAATCATTCTAACGCGGACACGCCAAACTAATTACCAGAACTGGTGTTGTTAAAAGCTATTATTTCAAGAAGCAGATTATAAATGTTGCTTTTTTCTGTTGAAAAGTATCAAACTATGGTTTCTTATAATTATAGGTTCGCCATTGCCGGTCTATGTGTTATACTTTAGAATTGCGATATTATTAAAACAGTTTCCATCATATATATACCGTTTATAAATAAAATACTTAGTAAAAGTACCTTACAGTACGATCAAATTATCTTGACAGGTCTGAACATAGGCTCTGCGAACTTTTACGCATGTAAACTTATGAAGAAAACTGTTATTGCCAGATAAACCAATACCTATACGATCAGAAAATATCTAATATATACAGTGAGAAAGACAAATTAAATAAATATCAAAACACTTTTAGACTTAGACATTAGTTGTAACAAAATAACCTGCACGAAGTTCGGACCTGCCAAGATAATTTGATTGCACTGTATGTACTTTTACTGACTTGACTGTCTCTTTGGTCTGTTGGTTGCAAGTAAGACTGCTGTGTTTGAGGTCCTGGGCTCGATTCCCAGTTCAGTCAAAGTGTTATTGGGATTTTCATCAAGAATTTCTCAGACAGGCCGAGAGGGTCAACCTTTTTCCTTATGTTGGGTCGGTAAATTGGCATCCACCCATTGATATAAAAACTAAAGATACGGTCGTCCGAACATTTTGCTCGATGCGTTCCCCATACAGAGAAACACCAACGTCATCTATAATAACTAATCAGGCTGCTCGTAAACGTAACCTTGTATGAGCGGCGTGGCGTGGTATTATCGAGGTTTAAAGAAATTAAATAAAGCTTTCATTAAAATGTTAATAAAAAAAATGTAAAATTTTAATTTTTAATTTTAATTTTCTTTTAAACTTCGGTTTAGTCAAGACCTATTTGGGACCAAATTCAAGGCGTCATTTTATCATGCGGTCCGCCCAGTCCTTACGCAGTAATATATAAGTCAATGCATCCACCTAACCACTACCATCACAGAATACCAGTATTTAACATGGAGCAACAGCCTATCTGACGATCTTTTCTGATCAATTTCGTTGCGGGATCCAAGACAGTTAAATCACTTCTCTGGGACTTCGTCGAGCTTCATTGTCTCGGCGCTTTTCTTGTGGTCGCCACTGTTGATTCTGGCTAACAGGAGTTACAGTGGTTTAGGAATAGTGTGGCGGGTTTGTCACAATAAAAAAATTAAAAAAATACTAGAATCAACCAGAACACTAGAATCAATTGAAAGCTTTTATGCCGCCAAAGTCAGAGTTTGTATGCCGCCCACGGGCCTCTGACTTGACTTTACGTACCGTCGAGAAATATCTGTCAGGCAAGCTGGGCCCCGAGTATGCTATTCAATAGTGTCAGAATGGTCAATCATTGATTTCATAATACAGTAGGGCCTCGTTAATCCGGAGAGGCAAAAACAAGACCCTTTCTGGATTATCGAGGCGTCCGGATTATAGTATGCCATAGTTAATGGTAATAAAACACATGTTTAACCTTAGTTTCTTTAATCAATTTTTAAATTAAAGCATAAAGACAAAAATGTACCTACATGTTCAAAATTACAACCATGTAAGAAAAACAGTAAGTTAAAGCGAATAAACAAAAGAATGACGACGCATTGACTCATGGCAGCCCGCACCTATACCCGCCCGGCTCCCCCGCGAAGCCCATTGCCCGGCCGGATTACAGCGATCACCGAATAAGCGGGAGTCCGGATTACCGAGGCCCTACCGTAGTTGATTTTGACAAGTTTGGTGTTGTCAAAATCAACAATTCTGAGATCAATGATTGACCATTCTGACACTATTGAATAGCAGACTCGGGGCCCTGGTTTCCTCACGATGTTTTTCTTCAGCGATAGCAAGTGATAATCATATACAATACGCACATCAATTCGAAAAATCAGAGATGCGTTTCTTGGGTGCGAAACCGAGACCTATGACTTGACAGGCCGACGACGATCACAACACTAGGCTGGCACTAAATTCTAGCTTAGATTTACACTCAAACATGTTTATAACGTAAACTAGTTTTTATTTCCAGTTCAGATTCAAGATCTAAAACAAATCAATCTTATGAGTTTATCGCGGGGTTATATTGTGATGTATTTTATCTACCAACCCGCACTGGACCCGCGTGGTGGATTACTTACAGCTCTCTTTTTGTCATAGAGAGATGGGAATTATCAAATGACTCCTCCCGCACTGGGCAGAGCGGTAGGGAGTGTCAGACTTCTACTGACTAAAAACCACCCATGTACCTTCTTAGCCCTTTGTGTCGAGGCCGCGATATCTCTTTCGAACAACCCGCAGCCCAGAAGGGATAGAGAGGAGGTCTTCCATTGGTGGGAACGTATAGGCTGATTATGTTATATTTATTTACATAGTATAGGCACACCTCGGACACTCCATACAACGCCCGCAAAATAATTACCTATTACTACTACATAAACAAATAACGTTTGTGCACGACGTGCACGTGCAAATGTGTGCGTGAACTCTAGTAGGGTTATCGTAGCCTAAAAAATGGCGCGGAAAGTGCAACGGTCTGCGTCGCGAAAACCGAACGACGACTAATACGAGCGCGAGCCATTGCTCAAGTGTCGACGACGAATACCTCGAAGTGCGGGGTGAGGTGCGGTATTTAATATGAGCGCGGGGAAGGGAGTGTCCCTTCTGTACGTAGTACTATTATGTATTCTGTGGTATAGGCGTGGTATGGCCATGTATAAGCGTATACATACATGATAATTATATAAAGGAGCTCGCTTAATACTAACTGTCACTCGGGTCCATCTTTAGGTTAAACCGCGCTTGCCTAAGTTGGTCTGTGGATGGGTGAGCGCTCACTACGTACATACATACCGAGTTTCCTCCGTGCCTCGGAAAGCAAGTTAAGACGTTGGTCCCGGCTGTCATTTATAGATTTTTGGCAGTTGTTACGGGTAGTCAATGACCCCAGTTCCTAATAGTTTAAGGAGGTCAGTCGCTTTATGTAAAACTAGCTACTAGATGCCCGCGGTTTCAACCGCGCGGATATCGGTTATCGCTACCGATGCCGGTTATCGCGACCAAAAGTAATATTTTCGTACCCCCCTTTCAACCCCTTGAATAAAGTTTTTGTTTTTTTTTATTAAAAAGTAGCCTATGTCCTTTCTCGGGTATCAAAATATCTCCATACCAAATTTCATGCAAATTGGTTTCATTTATTTATTCTTCAACAAATTACATTTGTGTCGAACATTGGTTTTAACAATAAAGCACACATTTATTAGTCAACATGAGGCTGAGAAAGACACAAATACCACATTCACATTGGTCCCAACATTATTAGTAATAATTACTTAATATGAATTATAATAATTTAACAAAATATTCATTAAAAATAACAATAAATCTACATTTAAAAAAAAAATGTCAATGTAACAGAAATGTCGAATGATTATAATGGTGAAATTAATTATTATTAAAATTACACAACGGTTTCAACAAAAAAATTAACACTAAAATCAAATAATCATGGCTTAAGATTACAAACATTACAATCATATTGATCCTAACATTAGTCTTAAATTAACTTTAATAAATAACGTCAGGTTCAGTAGTTTAGGCGTGATTATGATGATGATATACGTATATAGTATAATAGAGTATAAAGTATATAATAATATAGTATATATATACTTTTATATATAGCATGGATAGTGGTATTCATCAGCTGCATCCGGTTAGACTGGAAGCCAACCGCAACGTAGTTTGGCTAAAAAGCTAGGCAGACGATGAATAGCGGAGTAAAACGTGAGGTAACCGCTGATAAGCCGCTGATTTATCATTTTGTTTACATAATTATTTTGGTATGGTATTAGATAAAATTGTTGTTTTAATAAGAAACTTTAGTGACCCCTGCCATTATAATATGTATTTTGATAAACGTTCAATATCAATACTAGGTATTTCATCTTGTGTAAATAGTTATCGGCATCGCCATTCAGATAAGTATTTAATTTCCAAAGAATTTGTTTGAATTTTGTCTTTGGGTTTTACCAATGCGGATAGACTTATCGTTTACTAACTAAAAAAAAATATGATTCTAATTAGTCCGTCTGTTTGATTATCGAAAAATATTGGATACGTATTTTTTGTTCTAACTAATCAATAAAAATTGACGAAAATAAAACGCGTCAAAGATTTGAGTGGGAGGTGGTGACGTCACTGCTCGCTAAGAAATGTCATACTAATGTCTTAGAATATGACGTCACACGAGTTTTCAAAGCACTGTATCGTCTTCATTGTGACGGCACGGTTGACGGCACGGTTAGCGCAGTGGCTCAAGCAATGGACTGCCGCGCTGCGTGTCGCGGGTTCGATCCCCGCACGGAACAAATATTTGTAAGACCTACAGATAGTTGTTCCGGGTCTGGGTATTTGTGTATGTGAGTTTAAATGTTTGTGAACGCACCCACGATACAGGAGATATTCCTAGTGTGGGGCAACGTTTAAAAAAAAAAAAAAAAAAAAACAAAAAAAAAAAAAAAAAATTGTTTGATTACGAGAAAAAAGAAAAAATGTGTCCAATATTTTTTGGAAATCTATCTGACGGACTAATTAGATTTTTTTTGTTAACATCCCTATTCTTCGTATTAATTTGAGGATATTCTTCTTCTTCTTCTTTTCGAGTCGACAACTCAAATTTTGTCCATCCAGTACGTAGCAACCTGGACAGCTCCTCCGTTGTCTTCGTTCAAGTCCTTGAAAGTGCAGTTAGTTGGGCACGACGGGCAAGAGAGGAGGTGGCATGTCCTGTGTAGGGGCTCCACACTCACACTGTGTCAGAGATGGGTCAACTATACCCCTGCATCTAGCCAGATTGGATCGGCAGCGGCCTACTTGGGTGCGCAGTCTACTTATTTAAAGATTAGATTTAGATTTTTAGGACATTTATATTTTGTAAATTATTTATAACATAAAATAACATCACGCGTGTAAACCAGGGTTTGGTTATAGTGCACCAACCTTTCGCCAGTTATATATAAGTTACATGTTTACGTACAGGCGGGTCGTCGTTAATTCAAACACATGCCGATGTATGAAAAAGTTAACGATTTCAAACGTCGATTTTACGAGAAGCTATTTTTCGCACGTTAGTTTAAAATGCAGCGTTTATTGCGGTGGAACTAGAGATGTGCCGTTGCCGGCAAAATTGGCAAAATTCCCGGTTATATTGGCAAAATTCCCGGGAATATTGCCGGGAGTGGGAATATTCGCAAAGTATTTGTTAATTATAAGTCAAATTAAGCACGGAAACTATGTAATACACTTATAATTAGCATTAATAGGCCCTAATCTACATTCACCGGCAACTTTAGCAATATTTCCAATGCTGCTGGCAATTTTGGCATTTTCCCAATATTCCCACCTGGCACATCACTAGCCGTGGAACCGTCTCGCAGTAAATTAATAAAAAAGCACGAGACGAGCCTTTTGCACGCGCCGCGCAACGCCCCGCGTCTCCGTAAACGAGCCCTAAGTCCTGTGTAAGTAGGTACCGAGGAATGCCTATTTGCCATCCACCGGGCATCACATTAAACCTCCATGGCCGCTACAGAGAAATTTCAGATGAAAAATCTGAATAACACTTTGCCCCACCTGGGAATCGCACTCAGGACTTCATGCACAGATTGCGTTATGATAAACAGTTCTTATAGATACAAAATATCTCTTTATATGCTCTGATTAAGGAAAATTGTAGTTTACATATCTTAATCACGTAATATGATCTAATTGCTACATTTAAACTGTCTGCATTTAAAGACGGTTGCAGACTTTTACGATTGTGCGTGTCAATACGTTTTGACCGCGAATTATAAAACATTGCATTGTTTATATTCTGTGGTACCGCCAGCAGCCGCTCCAGAAGATAGCGCATAAAGCACAACAATAAAGGCTCTCAAATATACAGCAAAATTAACAAAAAAGCTTTCAATTTATAAACTGATTGACCCTGATTGTTACTGTCGCTGAACTATGACAAAACTGTGTGAAAAGGATAATGTTTAAAATTTACAACAGTTTACGACTACTTCCTTATACAGATCTAGTATTAATAATCTCTTCTCCTGATTGATACACTATTTCATAAAACAACGATCCGATTAAGGTCTGAAAACGCAGCAGCTAAACTGCCCAGTCTATAAACTCCCTTAGCCACACGTATTCTTCCTTATTAGTCCATGGCCTACCAAGGTTAGATCATTGTTAGTCACTGGTAGCTGTATGAGTAATCTTTGTTTGTATACGAGGGCAGAGCAACGGTGGCCCAGTGGTGGCGGCCCCGACTTACAGACAGTAAGTCATGGGTTCAAACCCAGGCAGGCGCATTACTTTGTGTAATTTATTTCATAACCGCTGCTCTCAAAACGGTGAAGGAAAACATCGTGAGGAAATCGGCATGTCTTAGAACCAAAAAATTCGAAGACATGTGACATCTACCAACCCGCACTGGGCCCGCGTGGTGGATTATAGCCCATCCCTCTCAGAGGAGGCCTGAGTACCTTTTTTTTTTGGTGGGTGGAACATCATCAAATGACCCCCCCCGCTCTTGGGCAGAGCGAAGGGGAGTGTCAGACTTCTACTGACTAAAAACCGAACCCATGTTCCTTCTTCGCCCTTGTGTCGGAGCCGCGTTAGCCTTTCGATAATCCACAGCCCCGACGGGAGGCCTGAGTCCCTGCAGTGGGAACATTATAGGCTGATGATGATGATGATGATGATGATGATACTAGAGGACGTGAGAGGTTTATAAAACTACCTATCAACCTATTTTCGTGGCTAATTATTAACAGCCACTCGGGTCAATCGGTAAAGCCGCACTTGTAAAGGTTGGTCCTTGGATGGGTGACCACCCAATACATAGGTACTCATACTGAGTTTCCTCCGTGCTGTTGGTCCCAGCTGGTTTTTTTTTTTTTTTAAACGTTGCCCCACACTAGGAATTTCTCCTGTGTCGTGGGTGCGTTCACAATCATTTAAACTCACATACACAAATACCCAGACCCGGAACAACTATCTGTAGGTCTTAAAAATATTTGTTCCGTGCAGGGATCGAACCCGCGACACGCAGCGCGGCAGTCCATTGCTTGAGCCACTGCGCTAACTGTGCCGTCAAACCGCCGTGCCGTGACGTCGTCGTATTTCAAATTATTTATTCAAATTCAAATTATTTATTAACAACCAAGTACATACATAGCGATTTGAACGGTGATCGTACCTTTGACAGTCGTTAGAGGTATAGTCAGTGGCTTGAAAGTCTGACTACCAGATTTTGCAATGGGTATCGTGTTACCTAGTAGATACCTATTAACTGAGTTGAGGAGGTCAGACAGGCAGTTGCTCCATTTAAAGTACGGGTATTTATTGTCCGGTAAGACTGGAAGTCAGCCCAAACATAGTTGGGAAAAGGCTAGGCAGACTTTCATATTCATTCTGCTGTTATTTCTAAATTACAAACAGACATTTCGATTTTATTTATTTACTAGCTGACCCGGCGAACTTTGTTCCGCATCCGCCTTAGAGCAAAAAAAAAAAAGTATCCTATCCCTTCTCCTGGTTTTTAGCTACCTTCCTACCAATTTTCAGCTAAATCCGTCCAGCCGTTCTTGAGTTATAAATAGTGTAACTAACACGACTTTCTTTTATATGTATAGATTTGTTGAGATAGACATCACAATGGTTCCTTTGTAGGATACAATAAACTGGTTTACATGTAACACAACAATGAGTTACTCCCACACTAACTGTTGGAGAAATCTTAGTATTATGAAACGTTTGTTAAACATACACAATTATTCTCTCAAACAGAATGATTTGATAGTCGTGCCTATCTTACATAATTTGCTAATTATTTCCCAAAAATATGAACCCCTACAACTCGAAAATTATCCCACGGGAAGACAAAATCGGGATAAAAACTATCCTATGTGTTAATCCAGGTTATAAACTATCTGTGTACCAAAAAAATTTTAAAATTTTATCCAAATCCGTTCAGAAGTTTTGGCGTGAAGAAGTAACAAACATACACACTCACAAACTTTCGCCTTTATAATATTAGTGGTAAGTAAGTGGTACTTAATTATCTTCTTTGTTCCAGCATGAGGGTCCTAGCATTCCTCCTCCTCATAGCAGCGGCAGTGTACGCCAGTCCCAGGAGTGCCACCAGAACGCAGCCTGTCACCGGACACATCACCTCTCTTACTGATAAGGTTAGTAGGTAGCTAAGCAAGTAAGGGTTTCCGAATGGTAGGGTTATTTTTTTATACTATTCCCAAACCACTGTTACAATCACAATGAAGCTCGACGAAGTCCCAGGGAAACGATTTTAACTGTCTTGGATCCCACAACGAAATTAATCAGAAAAGAATAGTGGAGGAGTAGGAAAAGCATAATTTCCACTTCCCTCCATATCAGCAGGAGACAGAACAGAACAAGGCCAATAGGCACACAGGGACGTATACAACTGGGATAAGCCCAGTTGCCTAGCACCACGGATATTATTGTCATCAATATTACTGGTATGGTATGGTAGGGTTACATAGTTGGTATGGCAATTCCCGGCCACCTAGGCGCGGGCCTGTGGACAGTGAGCGTTGGGTGGCTCGCCGTCCGACCAGAACCAGGCCCTTGGACAGGACTTTGGGTTCCACGCGCGTCCCAAAGAGTTGTCAGCACAGTAGACGGGCCAGTGCCTGCCAGGGTTGTAGAATTTGTTCGAAAGAGTCACCACGGCTGGAACGCAAAGAACATAAGAAGGAACACGGATGGGCCTTAGCACGGGAGGGGTCGTTTGAGGAGTTCCCAACCGCAAAAAGACATAATAAAATATCTGTAAAGTTCTTGCTTGATCGAATCAGAAATGAGGACATCCGCATGAGAACCAAGGTTACCGACGTAGCCCGAAGAATCGCCAGACTTAAGTGGCAATGGGCAGGGCACATTGCTCGCAGAACGGATGGCCGATAGGGCCGAAAAGTTCTGGAATGGCGACCGCGAACCGGAAGACGTTGCGTTGGAAGGCCTCCCACTAGGTGGACCGATGACCTGGTCAAGGTTGCAGGAACCCGCTGGATGAGGGACGCACGGGACCGGTCAATGTGGCGACGCCTGGGGGAGGCCTATGTCCAGCAGTGGACGTCTTTTGGCAGAAATGATGAAAGTTCTTGATCGATGCCCTGACCTGATGATGGCAGTAGTAGTCTTGTCTTGGGACTTATAACATAACTTGCAAAAATGTGGTTCATCTGCTTAACCCTTCGGGGATAACAGGAGTGGTGTTATGTTGTGTAATTCTATAAATGACAGACACGAAGAGACTTTAATTTAGTGGCAGGGTATGGGGCTACGGGTTATTCGAAAGAGATACTGCGGCCTCGACACAAAGGGCTAAGAAGGAACATGGGTGATGTTTAGTCAGTAGAAGTCTGACACTCCCTACCGCTCTGCCCAAAGCGGGATGTAGCTCATTTGATGATTACGCACCATCCAAAAAAAATGTTTTTTTTTTCTCTAAAGGGTATAAAAAAATGTTATGTTGTGTAGTTCTTTAAAATTTAAAGAACTACACAACATAACATTTTTTTAAATGATAGACACGAAGAGACTTTTTGAGTTAGCAGGCTAGAAATGTCTGTTAACACATTTTACATGCAATATAACACCAGCTTTCGACATCTTTCCTTAAATATAGCTTTCATAGCTTCCATTTTATTGATACTTCAAGTTGTTTTTCTCTAGAAATTTAGTATCTAACAGATAATAAAAAGAACGAATGATTTCCGTCTATTTTGACCGGTTCATTGACCGAACGAAATTCTGCAAGGTCAAGTGGTGTTTGTTAAAGGTTAGATCGTAGGGGCGAGGCACTAGTCCTATTATTTTTTGTTTCTGTATCAAATGGGCCTTCTTTTGATCTCAATCTTGTCCTGAGGACAGAGATGAAGTCGACGATGGAATGAACAAACCCTTATACTGATTTTGAAATGATCTATAAATTACAGCCGAGACTAACGGCTTTCAAGGCACAGAGCATACTTGGCATGAAATGAGGACATTAACTGACTGACCCGTGCGGCTGTTATTATCTACCATCCAGCTCCTCTAAACATAGACGACACATTACGGTGAAATACATAACCTCCTCCTTTTTTAGACGTCAGTAAATAAGGCGAAACAAACCGATGGGTTCTTTAAAGGCTACAATTTAAATGCTCACCAAAAAAGATTTTTAGACCCTAGATTAAAGTACAGTAGAGTACTAAATAAAATATTTTAACTTCAAATAAAATAAACCCACTCTATACTGAGGTGCCTTAAGAACAACGTTTTAAGTTTCAAAATAATTAGACACTCATCCTGAATAATTGTACGTGTTGTATTTATATTCTTTTTGCCTACCAAAATGGATAAATGCTCACCAAATCAATTAACCAAAATTATAATACGATCGTCTCACGACAGTATCCTTTATGGGCGGCATGGGCACCGGGCCGTAGGCCGACGAAGGAGGCCGGCGGAGGCCCGGCACTTCGGGGACAGAAGATATTAGTGTTATTAAATATGCGAGCGAAGCGAGCGCGCGTCATTGAGATAAATTTAAAGTCGTGAAATACAATATTGGTGACATCTATTTAGTGATAATATAAAATATTTGGTCTGCAGTTAACTTTAAAGGCGTTTATAAATCTTTATGGTATAGAATAAAAAGGAAAATAGGTTCATTCCTACAATACTTTAGGAAGCACAATTTGGTGAGCATTAATCCATTTTGGCCGGCATTTCGAATTTTTTTGGTAGTAAAATAGGTTCTTTTCTGGTAGGCGTTTAAACACAAGCCTTCTTTAAACTCCAGAAGATACTTACATAAAACCTTGTTACCTAGCTAGGTACTTTTTATTTTCGTTTTGTCCTTGTACAAGTCATGGCCGTACACAACGAGAGCTAGTAAATTGTAACATAGAAACATATATTTACGAGAGCTGACGTAATGGCACAGATTAAATGGCCGCATTAACGGCTGTGATTTAAAAAATAAGGTCAAGAGCATTGCGCTCGCTTGGGCTTGGCGTTCCGTAGAGTACTTCAGATTAATGTGATATGATAGGTATAAAAGACTATTATACATAGTTGGGAAAAGGCTACGCATTATGATAGGCATTTGATGGATGGTTATAAGATGGTCTTTGAATCAGTGCCAATTTAAAAACCGCGGTATAGCATTAATAAAATCTCTAAGGAAGTGGTTTAATATGTACCATTAAAAAGGAGTTCCAAATCGTCCCAAAATATAATTTGTTTAATTTATAATCCCATAAACATCTGAAGACATTCATTAATGGTTTTATAGTCGCCTAAGATAAAATCGTTTACTTTTTTCTATTTATTAGACACCATAAAATATTTTAACTTTGATCTGTATATTATTTTTAAAACGAAACAAGTTTTTCCTTGCGACTTCGTATTTTTATACAGTACGATTTTTAAATGACCACGTTCGGAATCATCATCATTCATCATCATCACCTGCCTGTCTTTTCTCAACTATGTTGGACTTGGGGTCGGCTTCCAGCCTAACTGGACTCAGCTGATTTATTAATATTTTACAGGGAGAGACAGACATCTACAACCCAGTTAAAGATAAAGATCATTTTATCTGTCCGAACATGTGTATACATGCAAGTTTTGCATGCAGGATTTTACATTAAAAATAATATTTCGTACGTACATGTTTCACCCGTAAGGCGTACAAATTTATAAAATTAACAATAAACAAAAATTAAAATACAAAATAAAAAGTCAGTAAAAATCATCATCATCATCATTTCAGCCAAAAGACGTCCACTGCTGGACATAGGCCTCCCCCAGGCGTCGCCACATTGACCGGTCCCGTGCGTCTCTCATCCAGCGGGTTCCTGCAACCTTGACCAGGTCATCGGTCCACCTAGTGGGAGGCCTTCCAACGCAACGTCTTCCGGTTCGCGGTCGCCATTCCAGAACTTTTCGGTCCCATCCCGGCCATCCGTCCTGCGAGCAATGTGCCCTGCCCATTGCCACTTAAGTCTGGCGATTATTCGGGCTACGTCGGTAACCTTGGTTCTCATGCGGATGTCCTCATTTCTGATTCGATCACGCAAGGAAACTCCGAGCATAGCCCTCTCCATTGCCCTTTGGGTGACTTTGAGCTTTCTGATAAGGCCCATTGTGAGCGACCACGTTTCGGTCCCGTATGTAATCACTGGCAACACACACTGGTCATAGACTTTCGTCTTGAGACACTGGGGTAAGTTGGACGAGAAGATACTGCGCAGCTTCCCGCACGCTGCGCAGCCGAGTCGGATTCGACGATTGACCTCTTTCTCGAAGTTAGATCTACCCAACTGGACCGTTTGTCCCAGGTAGACATAATCGTCCACAACTTCGAGCGTAGAGTCTCCGATCTTGATAGGAGTGGGTGTTACATGAACATTCGACATAACCTTGGTTTTGTCCATGTTCATTTTAAGACCCACTCTTTCGGAAGCTCTACTGAGGTCATCGAGCATTTTACTGAGGTCTTCCATGGTCTCAGCCATGACCACTATATCGTCGGCAAACCGAAGGTGAGTGATGTACTCGCCGTTGACATTTATGCCAAGTCCTTTCCAATCCAGAACCTTGAAGACATCCTCCAATGCAGCGGTGAACAGTTTCGGAGATATGACGTCTCCCTGTCTCACACCGCGCTGCAGAAGGATAGGTTCCGTGGTCTGGTTCTGAAGTCGGACTGACATGGTGGCGTTTTTGTACAAACACTTCAACACCTCGATGTACCGGTAGTCGATTTGGCACCGTTGGAGAGACTGCAGTACAGCCCAAGTCTCGATCGAATCGAAGGCTTTCTCGTAGTCCACAAACGCTAAACAGAGAGGCAGGTTATACTCTTCGGTCTTCTGTATAACTTGCCGCAGCGTATGTATGTGGTCTACGGTACTGAAGCCTTTTCGGAATCCGGCTTGTTCGGGAGGCTGGAAATCGTCGAACCTGCGTGCGAGACGATTCGTGATGACTCTTGAAAACAACTTGTAGACATGGCTTAGAAGTGAGATGGGCCTATAGTTCTTCAACCGGGCATTGTCACCCTTTTTGAAGAAGAGCACCACCACACCCCTGCACCAAGCCTGTGGCGTTTTCCCCTCGAGTATGACGGAATCAAACAACTTCTGAAGGGCCTTAAGGACCGGTTTGCCACCCGCCTTCAGCAGTTCGGCCGTAATTCCGTCATCACCCGGCGCCTTGTTGTTTTTAAGCTGTTTCAGAGCCATCCTAATCTCGTACAGGCTGACATCCGGGATGTCTTCGGTATAGTGTCGGGTCAGTCTAGCTCTGGGGTCTTTCGCTAGATTTTCGACGGGTTGACTAGTTGACGTGTACAGCTGCCCATAAAAACTCTCGATCTCTCTCAGAAGCTCCGGTTTGGCGGACATGATCCTGCCATCGTCGGTCTTCAGTTTCGTGAGCCGTCTCTGCCTAATAGCCAGATCTCTTGCAAATACCTTGGAGCCTTTGTTCCGTTCAATTGCGTCTTTAATACGCTCGGTATTAAAGCGGCGGAGGTCGCTCTTCAAGGATTTGGAGATCCGTCTATTGAGCTGCCGGCATTGCCGAGCCTCGTCCGAAGACTGCAGGATCATCTCACGCCGAGCTTGAGAGTGTGGTCTGAGAGTTTCTTGATCTTATTTGCACGACGTATCTTAAAAAATTTAGACCCAGTCGTATGGACAGTTTCCACGAACCCGTCGTTGTAATCGTCCACTGAGCTTCCTAGGCATTCGTAAAAATCATAAAATGTCACAAAAATCTAAGAGAAATATTAAATGTCAAATATTGTACAAAATAAACAAGTCAGTAGAAGTCATAGTTAGTACTGGGAAATACGATACCCCTTGCTAGCCTACCTGGGTAGCAGACCCAAGACCCTATGCTCGGTAGTCGCGCTTTCCACCACTAGACCAACGAGCCAGTTTATTTTATTCCTACGAGAATAAAATTTATAAATAGCGACCGCACAGCTTCGCCAGTCATGTCCGCACAGAATCCACATGTTTGAACAAGCTAATATAACTGTCTAGCGTATTAGTAAACAAGTCTGCAATATGTCTTTGATGGAATTACTGGTTCGAGTTAATAGACTACATACTAAATGGTTCTTGTGAATCTGACGTAATCTTACAAGACTCGAAGCAAGCATCTAAAACATTTTCTCCTAGGCACTTCTCGTCCAACTTACCGCAGTGTCTCGAGACGAAAGTCTATGACCAGTGTGTGCTGCCAGTGATACGGGACGGGGCTTAGTCACCCAATAGGCAATTAAGAGGGCTATGCTCGGAGTTTCCTTGCGTGATTGAATCAGAATGGTACCAGTAACTGAGAAAAAAACTTTTTTACAAAAAATAAAACCGACTTCGACAAAAAAAACACTCAAAAGTGAAAAATAAACTTGAGAAGAAAAATCAGTTTCTGAAGTCGGTGACTTTTGTTTCTTTGATTTCATTTTTTTGTCACCGACTTCAGAAACTGATTTTTCTTCTCAAGTTTATTTTTCACTTTTGAGTGTTTTTTTTGTCGAAGTCGGTTTTATTTTTTGTAAAAAAGTTTTTATTTTTCACTTTTTAGTGTTTCACATGTGCTTACCCCTTCACAACGCACCGGCGTGATGTTATGTTAGGAACTGGTGTAAACAATAGACAGACAATATGAGATTTCAGCAATCCCAGTCCATTAGCTATCATTTATTGAGGAGTTCCGTTGCCTATCTCCGAAGTTCTTCATCAGATCTTCACAAAATAGTTTTTATAACCTTTGTAGTGAGTACAGGCGTAATATTATGTTGTGTGATGGCGTAAACAATGCTTAGATATGCTATAGCAACAATCGCGGTTAATCTGCTGTTATTTATTGAAGAGTTCCCCCGATTTCTACAAGATCCCATCATCAGATATTGAAATGGTGACAATGGGACCACACGGGAAGCACCAGCTTTCAAATGAAAAAAGAATCATGAAAATCAGTTCACCCAGTCGCAAGTTATGAGTGAACAAACATAAAAAAAAAAAAAAAAAAAAAAAAAAAAAAAAAAAAAAAAAAAATACAGTCGAATTGATAACCTCCTCCTTTTTTTGGAAGTCGGTTAAAAACTAAAACAAACTACATTTTGATTATCAATATTATTATCCTTTCAATGTATAATGTTATAATTATGCTCGTAGCAGCCAAATAAAAACTTCTAAATATTGTTTTTATCAACACTCATTTCGATAATATAAAACACATGTTCAATTAGGCGTGCTCACACACTACCGACAGAACGATATTGTCTAAAAACATAAAATATCTTCACGCCTGTAATTTCCGGAGGTTTAGGCAGAGGTCTACTCAATAGGACACCCACATTTGGTTTTGTAATAGGGACAATTTTACAATTTTTAGCCGACTTCCAATAGGAGGAGGTTCTCTATTCGTGTGTCTGTGTTTTTTTTTGTCTATTTGGCAGTCATTGGTCTGGTGGTCGCAAGCGCGAATGCTGAGTATGTGGTCCTGGGTTCAATTCCCAGGTTGAGCAAACTGGGGTTCGATCAGGAATTTCTCAGGAGCAGCCACGTAACATAATGGGGCTGGAATTAAATTAGGACTTGAGAGATAAACTGAAAAACTATGTAATATCTAAAGTATCTTTTTTTGGTGGTTGGTAAATCATCAAATAACCCCTCCCGCTCTTGGGCAGAGCGAAAGGGAGTGTCAGACTTCTACTGACTAAAAACCACTCATGTTCCTTCTTAGCCCTTTATGTCAAGGCCGCGGTATCTCTTCCTAACAACCCGCAGACCCGACGGGATTGAAAGTACCTATCTATGAGGCGATAGACTGTCTTGCCCCAGTCTGCACACAGCTTTAGTAGTAGCACAGAATACATAATAGTACTACGTACAGAAGGGACACTCACTTCCCCGCGCTCATATTAAATACCGCACCTCACCCCGCACTTCGAGGTATAACCACAGATTAGTATAACGTCGTCGCCACTTGAGCAATGGCTCGCGCTCGCATCAGTCGCCGCTCGGCTTTCGCGACGCAGACCGTTGCACTTTCCGCGCCATTTTTTAGGCTACGATAACCCTACTAGAGTTTACGCACACATTTGCACGTGCACGTCGTGCACAAACGTTATTTGTTTATGTAGTAGTAATAGGTAATTATTTTGCGGGCGTTGTATGGAGTGTCCGAGGTGTGGTAGTAGGTACAGTTTCTTGATTTATTATTTCATCTTACATAATACCTACTATTACATTCTCATTTTATCGGTCCGTGTATAAATATTACCCGCTTGACTTTAAGAGGCCGTTTCAATTATATTACTACCTTTCGTGTTCTGTTGGTAACTGTTCTATTTGTTGCCATGCAAAAGAATTTGACTTCTTTGCTCACTGACTTTAGTTATGGTTAATATGCAGACCAGAGATAATTAACCCAGCAATGAGGAATGATAATTATGAAAAATCTGGCCAATTGCGAGTCGGACTCGCACATGAAAGGGTCTATAGTTCTATACCATCGTAGTAGGACTCCCTTTAATTTATTTTTATTTGTTGTTAGAGCGACATCATAAATGTTTGCCTGACCGTTTTTTCCGGCTAATCTCCAAAATGGCTCGACCGATTTTGACGAAACTTTTACTAGTAGGTACCTAGATAGCTAATGTTAAGAAGAAGGAACCAAAAAAATAATCATTTGAGCATTGATCATCATGCTTGCTTAAAACCGATTGGCCATCTATTGTAATTATACCACTCTTATTTCCTATCGTATTAGCACCCAAAATAAACACAGCTTTTCCCTTTTTTATTTCTCGGCCGTTCCTGTAAACTCTTATCAGCCCTTGGGAATCAGACAGCCATCTATCAACGCTTACGTCACCACGGGCCATGGGGTGTGGCTCCCCTAAGCTAGTAAAAGGTCACGACACGACCGAGTTTGTTGATTCAATTCTATAATGGATTGTCTTTGAATAAAGGTCATTACTTATACTTTGTCTGTGATATATAGATAGACTGTGTCTGCCGGTGACTTCGTTCAAGTAGAGGAAACTTTAATGGGTGTAAGAGTTCCCTTAACATAGAAGAAAGGCACTTGTTCCCATCACCATTGCGATGTTTTTTGTTCTAGGCCATTATTATTATCTGGAAACCTTTATAGAGTAAGATCCCAGGGCCGCCAGACGTCACGTATTTTCTGACGAAGGAAATGTGGGCGATTGAGTAGTGTTAGTATGAACTAAGAACACACTACTACCAGCTAGCTTGCTTGGACTGCCAATTTTCAGGTATCAGGTCATCAAGGTACACAAAAAAATTACTTACTTCACGTATTTTCTCCAAGCTGATTTTTACGTATATTGTAGGCAATATCCTTAAAAATAAGTTGCCAATACTCCCGACAATTCCTAGCGGCCGTTTTGCTTAACAGACGCTTTAAAGTACGCAAAAAGTTTAGACTTAAACGTATTGTGGCTGTTTACCCGAGATCGCATGGCATCGCTCGTGTGGCTGGCATACAAACCTCCACTGGACTCATTCGGTGGGCATTCAACAGGATCTGTCCATTGCCTGTTGGGCCTACTACACGCACGCACTTCCCCACAGTTTTGCCTGCGGGATTACACGGTGCACACAGTACATCGCGCGTGTGGTTTGTAATGGTAATACAGTTTTACCAACCATACGCGCGATGTACTGTGAAGTGTGAACGAAAACTGTGGGGAAGTGCGTGCGTGTAGTAGGCCCATGTGTCTTCAGAATTTTGTTGAAAACGTTGCTTTCAACGCTCGGTTGCATTTTGGAGCGCCTGCCCAACATAGCATGGCAATATCCCGATCAATTAGCTTTAAGTATTAAATCATAAGGAGTTTAGTATTCTTTAAAGCGTCTGTTAAGCAATACGGCCGACGGAAAGTGTCTGGGAGTATCTGCGACTTATTTTTAACGGTATTGCCTAAAATATACGTAAAAATCAGCGAGAAAATACGTGAAGTAAGTAATTTTTTTGTGTACCTGAAAATTGGCCGTCCAATCAAGGTAGCTGGTAGTAGTGTGTTCTTAGTTCATACTAACACTACTCAATCGTTCACATTTCCTTCGTCAGAAAATACGTGACGTCTGGCGGCCCTGGGATCTTGGACTATTAGGTTTCGGAGATATTTTGGGTCAAAATTGCGACCTTTTAGAAAGGTTTCTTTAAAAAAACATATTTTTATTGTTGTGTAGGTTTACTTTATACATAATATTCAATACATTCATCAGTACCTACAATGTTTTGATTGCGTCACATTGAATCCTGCCGTTTTTAACTTTTCAAAACAAATAAAAAGTCACCTTCAGTGTTACATTATTAAGACGCACGGTCTATATTATTATGAGCTATACTACAGTTAGGTTTCATCACAATTCTTTCAGTAGTTATTGCGTAAAAGAGTAACAAACACTCGTACATATATTGTCACACATTTTCGCGCTTCTAATAGTAATATATCTTATCATGTACCTATAAATGTGAAAGATTGAATGGATATTTGATACTCAATCACGCTAGAACAGCTGAACGGATCTGGGTGAAATTTGGAACAGAGATACCTACTTAGATAGTCTGAAATAGCACAGAAGATACTTTTTCTTTCACACACTGAGGTACACAAGTCGCGGGCAAAATTAAGCAGAACATAGATTTTTAATTGACTTATTTCTTTTTACAGGATGCCAGGAGTAAGGCTCGAGTCCATCCCGCATTCGCTAATGCTGGTCGTGTAGCAGGCGTTGAAGTATGGAGAATTAATGTAAGTAGCGACATCTATCGATGAGTAGCGGTAGTATTTTTCAAGAATACTATTTGTAATTTAATACAGCGCCATCTAGTATTTGCTTATTGTTATTGAATTTAATGTTGTGTATGTAATGTGACTGTGTGAATGTAATATTATTTCTATTATGAGTCAGTGATACTTGAATTAAATGTTTTTTTTTTTTTATTTATTGGAACTAAATTACAAAAATAATTTTCTGAAAAATAGTGACATCTGTTGATGTGTAGTTAAACTTATTTTTGTTCTATTTTTGAGGTTTATTATAATAATGCTTTTATTTTCAGGACTTCGAGCCTACCGCGGTAGCTGCGACAGACTTCGGTAAATTCTACAAGGGCGATTCCTACATAGTATTAAAGGTAAAAGCTATATTTTTGCTGTTTTTATTTACTATTCAATCGGGAGGGAAACTGACCAGTATTATGCAGACTCTCTGTATACATAGTATTACCGTTTCTAATTTTGTCCCAATCCCAAAGAACTGCATCCAAATACTGGACAGCTGAGTATAAACCGCGATTACGATGCACCACGACTTAAGTTAAATGGTTTGTAATTCTATAGGCCTCCTTGGTCTAGTGATGTCAAGTGAGTGACTGATGAGCTTAAGTTCCTGGTTTCGATTCCCGGGTCAGATTATTGGGTGTTTCTATCAAGGTTTTCTAATAACAGCGACGGAGTTTAACATAACTGGCGAGATGTAGGTACCACCTATTTATTAGGTACACCTTTGCCTAACCCTTTGGAAACTACATGTGTGATATTTTGCTACGTGTTTCAAATATTATGACCACACATTACTGATACAATTAGTTACATTTTCATTCCATGGAGTGTCTTGCCCGTTCTTCTCCATAGAGATCTACGCTAGGGAATGGGCAACTACAGCACACTCACAGTTATTATGCCTTGTGACTGGGACTGTGGCTTCTTAGTAATTTGTATTTGTTTCGACTATTCAAAAGTGCCTATATCTGACATAAGTGAAATAAATGTTTTGTTTTTGATTCCGCCAGACGGTAGCAGATAAACGCAACAGTTTATCCTGGAACATCCACTACTGGATCGGCAGCGAGTCCACACAGGACGAGTCAGGAGCCGCCGCCATCTTAACAGTAGGACTTGACGACAAATTCAATGGAGCAGCTGTACAGCACAGAGAAACCTTGGGCCAGGAAAGTGCGCTGTTCAAAAGCTATTTCCCTTCAGGTTAGTGGTAACATTTTTTTTTTCTAGGTTGGGAACGCATCAAAAGACTCCTCCCGCTCTAGGCAGAGTGGTAGGGAGTGTCAGACTTCTACTGACTACCAACCCACCATGTACCATCTTAGAATCTAAGACCTTTGTGTCGAGGCCGCAATATCTATTTCGAATAACCCGCAGCCCCGACGGGCATCGGGCACGCTTCAATGTTGCTGACATTTTAGTGGCGACATCTGTTGGTGTTATTAGGAAGTTTTGGTGATAGAAGTTCTGCTACTCGCCGTTAGACGGCTTTTATTGTAGTGTTTAGTATTTTACATGTGATTTTACATAATGATATATTTTTTATGTCTTATTATTATTCACTTTTGGATCGGAAAGCTGGGCTGTAAAGAAGATGGATGAGATGGAGATGGAGAGGAAGACCAAAGAAAAGAAGGATGGATTGTCTGAGGAATGATAAGAAGGAAAAATGAATAAATGATAGTGTGACGATTGAGAATGGAAAAAAAACATGTTCGCCGACCTAACATGTGACTAGAGCAGGAAGATGATGGTAATTGTTTACTTTTGATGGCAATAACTTTGTAAATTGACGGCACGGTTGGCGCAGTGGTTCAAGCAATGGACTGCCGCGCTGCGTGTCGCGGGTTCGATCCCCGCACGTAACAAATATTTGTAAGACCTACAGATAGTTGTTACGGGTCTGGGTATTTGTGTATGTGAGTTTAAATGTTTGTGAACGCACCCACGATACAGGAGAAATTCCTAGTGTGGGGCAACGTTTCTAAAAAAAAAAAAAAATTGCGTCTACCCAGTCGATATAGTACCTACCTACTGTTCTTACCAGTATCGTTCAAATTCTCTATTTTCGAACAAGACATGACGCAAACCATTTAGCACGGAAACAACAACTTCCTTGTGAGGCACCAACTGTAGGTATACGTTAATTATTTCTAATTAAGTTCAATCAGCTATTGAACTTCAATTAAACCAACAGAATAACTGCTATCATATTTTATCTACGGTCTAATTTATATACACTAATAGGCTACACGGGTCATGTTCAAAGTTAGGTAAAGTTTGCCGAGGTCGGTTCACAGACGGATGATCTTGCATATCATACTGTGCTACCTCTGCACCTTGGAGAGCACATTAAACCATCATTTTTAGGGTTCCGTAGTCAACTAGGAACCCTTATAGTTTCGCCATGTCTGTCTGTCCGTCCGTCCGTCCGTCCGTCTTCGCTTAATCTCTGTGACCGTTAGCACTAGAAAGCTGAAATTTGGTACCAATATGTGTATCAATCACGCCGACAAAGTGGTAAAATAAAAATTGGAAAAAAATGTTTTATTAGGGTAGCCCACCTATATGTAAAGTGAGAAGTGTTTTTTTTTTAATTTCAACCCTAACGTGTGATATATTGTTGGAAAGGTATTTAAAAATGAATAGGGGTTTACTAAAATCATTTTTTGATAATGTCAATAATTTCGGAAATAATCGCTCCAAAAGTAAAAAACAATGTGTCCCGCCACTCTAACTTTTGAACCATAAGTTTAGAAAATATGAAAAAAAATCTGAAAAGTAGAACTTTATAAGAACTTTCTAGGAAAATCATTTTGAACTTGGATGGAAACAACAGATGGATACAGCAGTTAACCAATATAATTTGGTCCCTGAATCGTATGCGCGCCTATACAATTCAGAGGTCAAGTTTCATTGGCCCATAGAAGAAATTGTATAAATTATAGCATACCGTTTTGGTACGGAACCCTTCATGTGCGAGTCCGACTCGCACTTGGCCAGTTTTTCTATCAGGAATTGCTTAATAGCAGCCACGGAGCCTGAATTTGAGAATTGTTTATTCCTTTGGATTTGCAACAAAGGTTACTCAGACACGTTATTTATGTAACAGTACACACACATACAAAAGGTTATTTTTAGTGTGTTTTTCCAATTAAATTATATAAATTAGAAAATAATAAAAACTGTTGATGACTATAGAGTCGCCAAGTGAGACTTAGGTATAACATAATTGGTATGGAAGGTGTACTATTCAGTTACACCTTTGCCCTCCGGGGATGTATGAACTTTTCAAAATTGTGGATTATATAATGTGGTGAGAAATAAACAATTTATTATTATTATTATTTATTTATTTATGCAAGGTAGCTTCACAGCTTACAGTAAAATAACTTAAAATATTAAACAAAACAATACGCCAATTACGAAAAAACACAAAAAAAAATAACTAAGATAAGGTAGCCGAGAGTGACTAAAAAATTGGCCTTAAAATGTATTGTGTGTGCATGTATGCGTGTGAGTGTTTGTGCGGTGTTGGTGTCTGTGAATGTGTGTGATGATATTGTGTATAATTAATTATCAGCATAAATTGAATAACATAATGATTTTGTTTTTATTTTATTTAGTTTAAACTACTTTTTCTTGATTCTCCTTATGCCTTCACCCTCAGCACTCCAATACCTGACCGGAGGCCATGCTTCAGGCTTCACCCACGTGGTCACCAATCCAGGTGCAGAGAAACGTCTGCTGCAGATCAAGGGCAAGAAGAACATTCGCACTAGACAGGTTAGTTACATTTGTTCACCAGTGGTGGACTTCGAAACAATTTCTAAAAATAATTCTCGTTATTTACCAATCGTGGCAAGTGGGAATTAAAAAAAACCGGCCAAGAGCGTGTCGGGCCGTGGCCCGACACGCTCTTGGCCGGTTTTTCAGTGTAGGGTACCGTAGTGATAATTCATAAAACAAAAAAATAATTATTACTACGGAACCCTACACTGAGCATGGCCCGACACGCTCTTGGCCGGTTTTTTGCTAAAAGTTTTTTATTATATAAATTGGTCCCTTTTATTGATTAAATAAAAGCTTATTTCCACCTTTTGTCGACGTTTTAGAAGTGCCCATGTAAGCCTATGTGAAATAAAATATTTTAATTAAGTTTTTTTTAAGTTAAATTTATGTTCCCCCAGGTAGATCCCCTGATCTCTTCAATGAACAAAGGAGACTGCTTCATTCTAGACATCGGAACTGACGTATACGTGTATGTAGGAGAGTCGGCCAAACGTGTGGAGAAACTGAAGGCTATATCAGTGGCCAACCAGGTCAGGGACCAGGATCATAATGGAAGAGCTAGGGTTGAGATTATTGGTGAGTAGGATGGTTGTTTTTGTTTGTTATTTAAAAGGTACACTTGAGTTTAATAATTTGGAAAGTGAACGACCGAACTATAACACCTAATTAATGACATTATCTCTATCTTAACTGTTGCCCGGACCTTCACTTGCGTGAAATTATAATATTAAAAATAGCGAAAGCTCTGTTCTATATGTTCTTTGTTCTATATTCATTATATTGAACGTAATTTCTAGGCCTAAAGCATCCACAGATAATGTAACTTTCTGCCAGTAAAATAATTTTTAGATTTGGATTAAAAGTTCTGGACAGGATTGGAGATTGCCCCCAAACGATTGTTGACATACATAGTGATGTAGTTAGGTCATTATGTAGATTTGATAGATAGATTAATAATACAAAATACTTTAAAGTAATCTTAATTTTACTCTATATTTCGTTAAAGTTTTTTAAGTGATGTTTCACACCTTCCGGGCATCCCATGACGGCCAGTTTCTTTTTTCAGGCCCGAAAAAACCGTACCAGAGAACCGAAACGTCTTTAAACTCAGTATTAAATATTCCTAACTTTGCTTCCAGACCAGTACTCAAGCGACATTGATGTCCAGAAGTTCTTCACGGCTCTCGGATCTGGTGCCAAGGACCTGGTGCCCGAAGAGAGTGCTGGTGGTGATGACCTGGTAATACTATATACCTTTACAGATGGAACGAAGTTCCTTATCGCATGTTATCGTTCTGATTTGTTTGCGGGCTGAGGGGAAAAGTGTGTATTTCGTGTCACCTGTCAAACTCCCAAACCTGCGACTATCTGTCAAATATCTGCAAGTGACGACCGGGGCGAACGGCTTAACGTGCTTAAGGAGACGGTGAACGAACATTCTCCATACAAACGTAATACCAAAATCATTCGCGATACGAACATATTACCAACTTAAAATTATGTTATTCAGATACAGACGATATTTATCTAGGTTCCTATTAAACTTTTTTTTTAAAACATTTACTATTTACGAAATGCAAGCGAATTGCTATTTACTATTGACGAAATGCAATTCGCTTGCATTTCGTAAATAGTAAATGTTAAGTTAATAATATAATAATAAGTTAATATTACATAATTTTAAGTTGGTAATATGTTCGTATCGCGAATGATTTTGGTATTACGTTTGTAGGGAGAAATGTTCGTTCACCGTCCCCTTAAGAGCGTATGCTACCTCAGATTAGCAACCCTATTTGTGGTGGTTCAAACTTCGCTTGAAATACTGTTAGAATAAAGTTCTAATCAGCTTGCACTACAAAGCGGTTGTTACGTCTTTCGCTGCGGCCGAATAGTGCGAAATTAGTGGTATTTTGCGATTTCCAAAAAAACTATTGATTGAACTTACAAAGTAAAACACTATGATTTTAGTATGTTGCTTGTAGAATTATTTGGCAAAAAACTCCTCGATTAGTTATTTATAGTCATAATTATCTTCTTCGATGGTAAAAAGTTCAGTCCTCAAACTCAGCTACGTGAACACTCATGAATATAAAAGTACTAACTAAACCGTCAACATTGCTTTCAGACCTTTGAGCGCAATGAGGAGCAGTCCGTGATCCTCTCCGAGGTTTCCGACAGTACCGGCTCAGTCAAGGTGACAGCACTCGCCAAGCCTTTCCGTCAGGACCAACTTAAACCACAGGTAAGGAAATATATTACACACACATACATAAACTGCAGAGGCAGAAACCAGAGAACGCCAGCTGCTACGATCCATAATTACCCTTTTTTCCTCGTCCACATTCATACATCAAAAGTTAAATTAATTCATTAATTCATCATTGAAACTCAAATTTCAATTAGATCTTTAACTTTTGAATGTCAGAAAAACAAAGAAAGCGAAGCTACTTCAAGATACATTCTCATTGCCCAGTTGCCCATTCCAATACGTAGATCTATATTCAGAAGAATGGGTAAGAAAATCCATTGACAATCAACAAAATCAATATATTATACAAGTAGGTAGCAAAAAGAGAAGAATTACAAGATTTTCGACTCTTCACGTGACCAGAGGGCTGGCCTATTCTTTGGCCAAAGAATCAGCGTTGCTATCCAACGTGGTAATGCTGCCAGCCTTCTGCGCACTTTTCCTGTTGACAGCAATGTGGAGTAATTTTTTGACGCCCTGTAATTCCTCTCTTTTTGCTACTTGTATATATTTTATCATTATTTTAGTTCTGTAAATTGTAGTTTGTAAATATTGTATATATTATACAACAATAGTGTAGGTAGTGGTTGCATTACTGAGCATGAGGTCCCAGGTTTGATTCCCACGCTAAGCAATAGTACATTGTTACCTTAGGGGTGAAAGGAACTTATTTAGTCCCCGTGTGCGCTCAGGCGCTAATAGTTCGAGGGACTAATTAAGTCTTTAACCCGAGGTAAACACTGTGCTTTTCATTACGAATACAAGGAAAGTTGATGGGAATAGGCTTGCGCCCAATTACCTAAATCGAAAGAATGAAGAAAGAAAGAGTATTTATTGGTTTCACACAGGATAAAATTTTTTTACAAAATAATTAAAAAAGTAAACATAAGAGAAACACTTAACATCGGTTAAATCTAATCGGTGGATGACAATGGGCTTGCTCCTAATTACATCGGTTGATGGCATAGGATTGCTCCTAATTAGATTGGTTGATGGCAATAGTCTTGGTCCTAATTACATCGGTTGGGGGCGATAGGCTTGCCTCCAATTACATCAGTTGATGGCAATAGGCTTGCTCCTAAATTCATTGGTTTATGGCAATAGGCTTGCTCCCAATTACTCAAATCGGTAGATGGCAATAGGTTGCTCCTAATTACATCGGTTGATGGCAATAGGCTTGCTCCTAATTAGATTGGTTGATAGCAATAGGCGCACTCCTAATTACATCGGTTGATGGTAATAGGCTTGCTCCTAATTAAATTGTTTGATGGCAATAGGCTTGCCCCCAATTACATCAGTTGATGGCAATAGGCTTGCTCCTAATTAAATTGGTTGATGGCAATAGGCTTGCTCCCAATTACCTAAACCGGTGGACGGCAATAGGCTTGCTCGTAACTACATTGGTTGATGCCAATAGGGTTGCCCCTAATTACATCGGTTGATGGTAATAGGCTTGCCCCCAATTACATCAGTCGATAGCAATGGGCTTGCTCCTAATTACATTTGTTGATGGCAATAGGCTTGCACCTAATCACATCAGTTGGTGGCAATAGGCTTGCTCCTAATTACATCAGTTGATGGCAATGGGATTGCTCCAAATTACATTTGTTGGTGGCAATAGGCTTGCACCTAATCACATCAGTTGGTGGCAATAGGCTTATGCTCCTAATTACATTGGTTGGTGGCAATAGGCTTGCTCCCAATTACATCAAATAATTTGACAGCTGTCAGTAGAAAGCGATTCTCCCTAGGGCTGAAAAGTAGTACTTTCAACCCGCTCCGCAGGCATGTTATGACCTACTTTCAGAGTATGAGTAATGAAAAGAGTTATTGTGTTTTTAAGTCTGAACTTGTGCCCGGTTGATAATAATGGGCTCGCCCCTTATTACATGGATTTCAATATAACTGGCGAAATAAGGGTCTACTATCAGCTACACCACTGCCTCAACCATAGGCGTATACAAGGGTTATGTTTAGGATTTACCTAATTTCTAAATGTTCTACTTACAGGAAAGCTATATCTTGGACACAGTTAGCGGCAGTATCTATGTATGGACCGGCAGGCAATCCACTGAGAGGGTATGTTTATTAACAGTTTAATTATTATTTACTTAGGTATCTATAAACAAGTCATAGTGATTACTTGAGTAAAAGTCATATTTAAGATACGATTTTTTCTCTGTAGTTTAGTAATTCCTTGATGTTAGAACTGTCAAAGGTTAGAATTCTTAGGTTTGCTTTCATTGACGGTTCTAACTTAGTTTTTTTTTGGTGGGTGCAAAATCATCGAATGACCCCCCCCCCCTCTCTTGGGCAGAGCGAAGGGGAGTGTCAGACTTCTACTGACTACAAACCGAACCCATGTTCCTTCTTTGCCCTTGCGCCGAGGCCACGTCATCTAGTACAAAAATCCGCGGCCCCGACGGGATAAGTAATTACTTAAGTTCAAGTAATTACTTTAACTTGACTATGCATACGGATGTAAACGTTTGACTGCCTCGTTGGCACAGTGGCTCAAGCATTTGACTTCTGCGCTGCGTGTCGCGGTTTCGATCTCCGTACGGAACAAATATTTGTTTGGCCTACAGATAGTTTTTCCTGGTCTGGGTATTTGTGTATGTGAGTTTAAATGTTTGTGAACGCACACACGATACAGGAGCAATTCTTGTGTGTGTGGGATAAAGTTTTATAAGAAAAAAAACTGGATTTGCCGGGTTGATAGCTATAGGCTCGCCCCCTATTACATACGCCATTAAACATTGCTGGCGAAATAGTACATACCCTCTGTCTAAACCATAGATTAACACGTCTATTCCTTCGTGGAAAACATACGGGTCGTGTTATGTTAGAAGAAATCTAGATTTTCACCTATTTATTTACCTAATTATTCGCCTTTTCTCTATTCAGGAAAAGACTGAAGCCGCGACAAAAGCGCAGGCGCTTTTGACTTCCAAGAACTATCCTTCATGGGTGAGTAATCAAAATTTATTATTCATCTGCATCTTTTCCCCAACTAAGTTAGGATAGGCTTCCCCTCCCAGTCTTAACAGATGCAGCTGACTTCCAGTATGTCACATGGATATCCCTTAGTAAGACTGGTTCTCAGAGTTCTGAAATACTATTCGTAGCGGCTGCCAAAGATCGACGAATGACTGGGGGACCAATGAAAGGACCAAAACCAAAAAATCATTTGCTTTAATGGCTTTTTCAGAAAATAGTTATTCAATGGTTATAAACAACCCATTTGTGCCACTTGCCGAAAATCTTCCACCTGGACACGAGTTGCCATGGCTGACCTGGAAGTCTCTAAACAGACTCCGGACACAGGTTGGCCGAAGCAAGGAAAACCTGTTCAGGTGGAGATTCATAGATGACTCTGCCCTGGAGTGTAAATGTGGTCTTGCCCTACAAACTATGGGGCACCTGATATCGTGTCCAGCCTGTCCCGTTACTTGCACTCCACAGGAGCTGATGGAGGCTACTGAAAGTGCTGAACTCGTCGCCAAATTTTGGGCCGACTCAATTTAAATTGTCATCGACACGCTAAGAACAAGAATTAACTTAGAGGACTGTATTGATTATTTCAATGAAAAAAAGTTAGTAAAGCCACATTCGCTACAGTCAGGAATCATATTTTAATCAACATACATCCTGGTACTGACATACATTGCAAAAACTCAAGAAACTTTATAATTTTGTGGGATACCCTGGCAGTTCCACCTTAACGAACTTGTTTATCAGTAGGTACTTGATATGAACCTATCAACGGATCGACAGCACCTAGTGTTGCTGGAGCGCATTAAACCGACTTCTAAAAATGAAGAGGTTTTGTATTTACAACAGCATATTTTTTCCTCAATAAATGGACTATAAACTTTGTTTTTTTCAATTCCAACCAGTAGTTCCTGAGATTAGCGCGTTCAAGTAAACAAACAAGTTCTTCAACTTTATATAGATTTTGATTAAAGAATCTTTATGTGCTTCAAAACTATTTTGAGAGAAAATAAATAAAAGTTATTCATAATATTTTAAAATATTTCTTTACAGGTGCAAGTAGTAAAGATCCCTCAAGGCACTGAGCCAGCAGTCTTCAAACAATACTTCACTACTTGGAGGGACGATGGAATGTCTCACTCCAGAATCGTTTAAATATAATATTATAGTACTTATAAAGTTATAACAAAGACCAGTATATCTTGACTCAAATATAGATAGACCTAAACAACGCAAGAGCAACTACTTCGCGTGCCCCTTTTCGTGCCTAGCTTACGTACAAAAATCGTAAGTGGCCACTTTCGCGCTCAGTCTGCATCGGTGTACAGCGCTAGTCGGACGTCGGCGCTGGTGCAAAAGGCAGGGGTTGGGGCGAAGGAGGCGCCGTACGCGGCCGCGTCTTTAAATGGATTTCATTTTTCGATTTATAGTGCTTGTGACATCATAATAGGTAGGTAGTCAAAAAATGGCACGCTTGATTTTCATACAGATCGTGGTACTTGCGTTATCTAGGTCTATCTATATCTGTGACTTTAACTTATTAACCTAAAATCATTGGCTTAAAGGACTTTGTATCCAAGCCAAAATCATTTAAAAAAAAAAAACCTAAAATCACTGGTTGTCAGACGGATATTTTTGACGTTTGCTGTCAAAAGTAGACGGTCTAAAATGTCATGATATGCTGAATTTTGCTATAATATTGATGCCAAAATCACAGGGTCCCTACTGTGATTTACCTTATAAAAAACTTTATGATCGCTTGTAATTTTATATAAACACACTAAATAAATATAATAATTTTATAATGAGATATTGTTTATTTTTATTATGCTACCTTATCTCTTCCGCCCTTATCCCAATTTATTTGTGGTCCACACTCGGCGAAGGATGTCTTCTTCATCCATCATCATCAGCCTATAATGTTCCCTCTGCAGGGACTCAGGCCTCCTCTCTAGGAGAGGGATGGGTTATATATAATGGGTTATATTTAAATGCACATCTGTTTAATTTTTCAGCACACTAGGTAACTCCACTAATTAACTGAATGCATACCAAAAAAACTAATTGATTAACTAAACAGGTCCTACAAAAAAGTCTAAAAAATCACACAAAACGAGATGACCTTTTTTATCGAATTCACACCAAAAATGTAGTTAGTACATCGGATATATGATTTGTAAAACAAAAATACTAATTGCTTATCAAAAATACTAACTTGCACTCTAAATTGTACAATCTTACTACGGAATTTCTAAAACTGATATTTAATACGACCGTCTAGCGACAGTGTCCTTTATGGGCGGCATGGGCACCGGGCCGTAGGCCGACGAAGGAGGCCGGCGGAGGCGCGGCACTTCGGGGACAGAAGATATTAGTGTTATTTAATATGCGAGCGAAGCGAGCGCGCGTCATGGAATACATGCGTTGCATGTATGAGTGACAGAGAGAACGAGAAAATCGCGCTCGGTGTTGTCAGTTAGAATAAACGATGTTCGTAAAAGTAAATCAGGTGTACGTTTTCCTTAAAAAAGTTTTAAAAGTTTGTTAGACTAAAGAATTATTAGATATACTACACACATCAAAAGTGTCTAGGGATCAAAATATATTTTTGCAATAACTTTTCTCCTGATTGATATTAATTAAAATTTTCTTTAAGGATTCATCAAATAAAGTGTTTTCGTTTGTCACAGTAACGATAAACCAAGTCACCTTTGCATTAGTAAAGAAATTTGCCATTTTCCTAATATAGGCATTTTTGACATTTGAACCACTAACATTAAAGTTCGAAAAAAAGACTGAAATAACAGTTTTCTTTAAAATTTTATTGGGTAACTTAAACAATTAATAATCCGTGTTTCTACCGCGAACACTAACAACACAAGAACATCGGTTTGGCATACTCAAAATGAGTTCATCCAAATCACGCTGTGGAATGGCCGCCCATGTTCGTTGCAACAACAAAAAAAGGTCTTCTTGCGACTGGATACCCTCCATATTCGGCAGAGCTCTTCTCTGTAGCATATCCCATGCATGCTCAATCGGGTTCAAGTCTGGCGACTGAGCAGGCCAGGGCAGGACATTGATGTTAGCTGCGGCGAGAGTCTGTCTTACAACTCTTGCGGTGTGCGGTCGTGCATTATCATGCATTAACTGAAATAAGGGACCGATTTGCACTTGTAGAGGAACGATGACGTCTGATACAATCGTCTCAGCATAAATTTGAGCGTTGAGGTTGCCTCTGATCCAAATCGACTCAGTTCTTCCGCCGATCCAAATACCCGCCCATACCATGATGGTTCCACCACTATAAGGATGGACTTCCTGGCAGGATTTTAATCGCTGTTGGCGTCCAGGGGTTCTCCAGTGTCGTATACGTCTTGTATCCGGTCTCATACCAAAACGAGACTCATCAGAAAAGCACACGAAACGCCATTGTTCTTCTGCCCAATTTCTGTGTTCAAGAGCCCATTGATATCGAATCCTACGATTGTGCATTGCTATAGGTGGTACCCGTAGCGGTCTTCGGGAATGAAGGTTCACTTCATGCAAGCGGTTTCTGACTGTTTGGTCGCTAATTAAGTTCCCTGAAGAGTGATGAAGCCTCACGGCTAACATCATGGCGGTTATTGTTGGAGCTCTTCGAGTTAAGATTTGAATGTATCGGTCTTGTCTCCGTGTGGTGCAGCGATACCGTCCTCCATGGCGCTCAGCCACGGTACCAGTGCTTCGGTAACGTGTCCAAAGTCGACTGATAACACTCTGACTTGTATTCAGAGCTAAAGCCACAGTACGTTGCCGGGAACCAGCTTCTATCATTCCCACGGCTCTGAGCATTTCTTCCCTGCTTAAATGACGTCGCCGCTCCATAATAACGTTGGTTTTAATCAGTAGTAGGGAAACAGTAGCACTAATAATGTCTTCAATGCGTTGTATGTTTTTATAGGGAAAATATTGACAGCTGATTTTCATCTTTTACTCGAATTTGATTGACAGTTCCTGATTCAAATTATGAAATGCACCAAAAAGGATCCATATAAATTTATAAAATCATAAATTTATTACAAAGCCACATCTCAATCTCAAGAAATCCGCATAAAAATGCTTGATCCCTAGACACTTTTGATGTGTGTATTTTGATAATAGTTATTCGTTCAGTAAAAGAGTTCTGCAAATGCCATTAAAAAGGATACTAAATTTGATTTCTTTAGTGTGCATAATTTGAGATAATTTGTGTGCAAGTCAGTATTTTTGGTGTAACTTTAAAATATTTTGTTCGAAAAAAGGGAATATACAGATAACGGTTTAAATACATGCCATATATAATCCACCACGCGAGCCCAGTGCGGGTTGGTAGATCTTCTTCTTATCGTGTGGGGCAGTAAGGTCTAACGACCCCACACACCCTTGTGTCAGTTTTTAAACCGCCGCAAAGGCAGGGTTGGTACATGTACTTCGAATATTTTGGTTCTAAGACATGTCGGTTTCCTCACGATGTTTTCCTTCACCGTTTTGAGAGCAGCGGTGATGAAATAAAATCCACAAAGTAATGCGCCTGGGTTCGAATCCACGGCTTGGTTTTCGTAAGTCGGGGCCGCCACCACGAGGCCACAGCTGCTCCCCATGTTCTTCGTCCATCTGTTCTATTACTGCCATAATTATCATCCTTCTCAGTCTATTCATTCGTTTATTTTATCTTCGTCTACATACCCTTCCACATTCCTACCGTACTCAAAGTTTTCTCACGACATTTTCCTCATTCCTCCGCATTACATGCCCATATCAACATACAACCGATTATCACACAACTTTTCAGTCACCGGCCTCACTTTCAGAGGTCGCCCTTTCTTTGGAGGGTGGGAAATTACCACATGGGTGGTGCGGAAGGGAGTGTCAGACTTTTACTGACTAAAAACCACCCTTGTTCTTTCTTAGCATTTTGTGTCCGGGGCCGATGTATCTTTTAACCTCGCAACCCGCAGCCCCGTCAGAAACAACCCACAGTGGCGGAAAGTTCAAAAGTTCCCCTTTTTTTTGGGGCGTGCAACCCGCACCCCCTTCAAGGTTCCCCTTATGTACTCATTTCTTATTGAAGACATATCCGTTGAATGACAGCGTGTTGCAAATTGCCAAAATAGCTACTTTTAGATTTTGCTGACCTCCAGGCAAAAAGTTGATCCCGAATGGTCATTGGCCCAGCTTTTTCAAAGACAAAAACCCGTCATACTATAATTTGCTTGATTATAAGTTTACATAATAATATGTAGATTAACTCTTAGTTTTAATTTTTAATCACTATTTTGTTCACATTTTGGGCACATTGCTCGCAGAACGGATGGCCGATGGTGCCGAAAAGTTCTGGAATGGCGACCGCGAACCGGAAGACGTTGCGTTGGAAGGCCTCCCACTAGGTGGACCGATGACCTGGTCAAGGTTGCAGGAACCCGCTGGATGAGAGACGCACGGGACCGCGAGATGTGGCGACGCCTGGGGGAGGCCTATGTCCAGCAGTGGACGTCTTTTGGCTGAAATGATGATGATGATGATGATTTTGTTCTATTTGTTGTTCGTATACATTTTACCTACATAGTTAATATCAACAATAGCATAAATATTCACTTAATTCAATCACATATTTAATTATAATAATCTGTATGTAATTAAAGTAATTTTCCTTAAACGTCAGTCGCAGCCACTATATAATTAATAATTTTATAGTATTCAGCATATTATGTATACAATGTATATTTATGTTAATTATTATGTTGATAAACTTGTTTTTATAAAGACTCGTTCACGAGAGGAATAATTTAAAGAGGGTTTCAAGATGTCGGCACGTCATTCTAGATGCTAAATCACGTCAAACAATATGCGTACTAATGGCGTGTATCTCAATGCGGCTTATGGCGTAGTTCAGAATACTATATAGGAGTAGTATAGCGCGTACCACGGCGTAGTTCAATGTACTATAACTTAGCGCAGTGCTCACAGCAACATAGTATAGTCACAGAATACATAATAGTACTAAATCAAAATTCATTTATTCAAACTAGGCTGATAATCAGCACTTTTCGAAGGTCAAAATTTACTTTACCTACTTTACTACAGTGAAACTTGGTTAACTGGGACTTGGATAAGTGAGAAACCTCTTTAACTGGAACTCATACTGGGGTCCCATGAGACAGATTTGAATATCTGAGACACATTTAACCAGGTTTCACTGTATTTACATTTTTATAAGACAGTCCCCCAAAACGCCCACCCATCGACACTTCCTAGTGTTTAGCTGGAAAGAAGAAGTGGCGGAACAAACTCCCCAGCACACATCTGTCTGTTAGGTTGGTTAGAAGAACCAGACTCGATACAATAGCAAGGTGTCAGTTACATTTAAGATTTACTACAGACACAATCAGTAATAAACAAAAGTATATAACAATAAACAATGTAAAAATAAAATAATAAATACATAACATAACAGTAAACTAAGTTTGGAGAAAGAACACAAATAACAAACATTGTCTTGTGTTCAACTCAGCGACCAACTATTCTTATCATCTAAGTAGTCGTTAATAGAATAGTAAGCTTTTAAACAAAGATTAGATTTAACTTTGGCTTTAAACTCATTAAATGGCAAGTCTAGAAAAGAAGATGGCAGTTTATTATAAAATGTAATCCCGAGCCCTACGAATGAATTGTGAACTTTGTGAAGCCGGTGAAAAGGAGCGCGTAGTTTATGCTTATTTCTAGTGTTAAAGTTATGGATATCACTGTTTTTAGTGTACAGGTGGATATTTTGTCTAATATATAAAATGTTGGCAAAGATGTACTGAGAAGCAACCGTGAGAATACCAATCTCCTTAAAAAAATCTCTAAGGGAAACTCGGGCACCCAGCTGATAAATTGCACGAATCGCTCGCTTCTGCAGTACAAATATATTTTGAATATCAGCAGCTTTGCCCCACAGCAGAATACCGTAGGACATAACGCTGTGAAAATAACTAAAGTAGACTAACCGTGCTGTATCAACGTCAGTGAATTGTCTTACTTTTCTGACGGCGTATGCGGCTGAACTTAGCCTTCCCGCTAGGCTTGATATGTGTAAACCCCATTGTAATTTTGAATCTACTGTTATGCCCAGAAATACAGCAGAGTCGGCAGTTTCCAGCTCCTGATTGGCGAGGATAATATTGGGACCTAGATTTCTAACATTGGGTAAAGCGAACTTAATTATTTTAGTTTTCTTGGCATTAAGAACAAGGTTGTTTGTTGTGAACCAATCCGTGACCATTGATAGCGCGCTGTTTACGTCGTCAAAATCGTGTCTATTCCTATCTACTTTAAAGATAAGAGAGGTATCATCTGCAAATAATACAACGTCACAAAAACCCTTTAAATAATATGGCAGATCATTAATATAAACCAAGAATAAAAACGGACCCAGTATTGAACCTTGAGGTACACCTAGCCGAACCGGTAGCCCGGAAGATTTCGCGCCATTTACGTCTACACATTGGAATCTATTTTGTAAATACGAATCTATCACATCAAGGGCCTCATTTTGAACACCGTAATGACGCAGTTTCCGTAAAAGCGTGTCGTGATGTACGCAATCAAAAGCTTTAGAAAGATCGCAGAAAACACCGATTGCATTTTGCGCTTTCTCCCATGCGTTAAATATGTGATTTAGCAAAGCAACACCTGCATCCGTAGTCGAACGACCCTTTGTAAAGCCATATTGATCATTATGAAGGAGTTTATTTAAATTAAAATGTACTAACAACTGTTTGAGAATTAATTTTTCAAAAATTTTGCTAAAAGCAGGTAAAATAGAAATTGGTCTAAAGTTCCCAATATCATTTTTACTGCCTGATTTAAATAGAGGGATGACTTTACTGCTCTTCATAAGGTCAGGGAAAGTACCCAAATCAACGCATTTATTGAAAGTAACAGCAAGACAGGGGGCTACGATGTCGATAATGTTACTTAAAAGTTTAATAGAAATGCCCCAGTAATCACCTGTGTTTTTAGACTTAAGTGAATTAAAAACGTTAACTACATCACGAGGTGTTACATGTTCGAAACTAAATACGTTACCACATTTAGAGACGCTGCTATGCAAAAGATCTTCGGCTTTAGACGGCGACGAACTCAGGGAACGAGTCGTCGCTATAGGTATGCTGGCAAAATACTCATTAAAAGCCTCGGCTACGTCGGCTGCTTTATTAACTAATTTGTTACCCACCATGATCTCAAGGTGATTATCTTGTTTAACAGATTTACCTGTTTCATTGTTAATGATTTTCCAAGTGGCTTTAACTTTATTATTAGAATTTTTAATGGTTTCGCTTAAGAATTTAGATTTTGCAAAAATACAAATCTTTTTAAATAATTTGGAATAATTTTTAACATACTCTAGAAAAGTTGTATCAAACCTGTATTGTTTAAGACCATACAACTCGTATAATCGGGCTCGACTTTTATAAATACCTGGTGTAGCCCATTGGTTGAAGCCAACAGAAGGTCCCTTAATCTTAATAGTTTTAGACTTAAAAATAGATTGGTATTCATTCTGCACAACATCAAAAAGGGCTTTATAAATTTCATTAGGAGTCTCGTGCTCTACTATTGACGGGGTTACTTTAAGTGCTACATTATTTTTAAATTTATTGCAGCGACTAGCTGTATGAGGCCTGCATTCTATTTTGCGCGGCTTTTTTTTTAATGGCATAGGAAAGCTAGCTATTAAACCACAGTGATCAGACGATAAGTCACTTAACACTAATTTGTCCTCGGCAACACAATCACTAAACATATTATCAAGGCAAGTTGATGAAGAAGCCGCGATCCTTGTTGGTTCAAAAAACAGGTTAACTAAATTGAATGATCTAAACAGATTGAGAAATCTGATACTTAATGGAGTAACATCTAAAATATTAACATTAAAATCTCCACATAAAATTATAGATTTATTACTTGATTTTAACTTATTAAGTGAATCCTCCATCACAGATTCGAAACGAGTAAAGTCCCCAGATGGGGGTCTATAAACACAAATTACTAAGTATCGCTCGAGTTCAACGCAAGACAACTCAATAGTGCGCTCAATTGAAAGATTAACTAAATCTAAACGTTGTTTACATTTTAATTTGTTTGAAACAAGAATTAAAGATCCACCGCGAATAGCTGATTTTCTCACAAATGCGCTCTGTACGGTATAAAAATCATCATTGATAAATGCTACTTCATGTTCCTTCAACCAATGTTCAGTTAAACATAAAACCTGAACATCATACTTCTCCATAAACAAACTTAACTCTAATTCTTTGCCAGATAACCCCTGCATATTTTGATGAACAACATTCAACATACTATGCAGCGTACCTGTTGTCTCACCTAACAGTTTAAACTACAAGGTGTATCAATAAAGGTGTTAGTATCTGTATATGTGTTAGTAATAAAAGCAGTATTAGTATCACTACTAACAGAAAACGTTGGTAAACACATACCAGTGTCGCTGTGTATATTGTATGCTAAAAGGTTAGCAATACGTCGCTTAGAGCTAGGTGGTAAAAACATTGAGAAGTTAGTGAGTCTGTAATCAGAAATAAATTGATTACAGTCAAAATACAAAATAGCGTCACTGTGACGACATGTCCTATTATAAATTAACAAATTTAAATCATAAATGTATCTATTTTGCTCAATGGACAAATATTGAGAATATGGCAAGGCACAGAATATGAATTTACAATTATTGGTCTCATTAAGATGTAACATCAAATGGACACATTCAACTATGTCATTTTTCCCTACATTTAAACTATTCCCATATAATAAAATAACAGTAGAATTGGGATTTATTTTAGTCAGTTTAATCTTACTAATTAATTGGCTAACACTGGCACCGGGTAAACAATTATTTATTACATAGTGTGGTGAACATTGATTAAATAAGGTACCAAAACCTTGACCAAACTTATCAGAAAATAAATATGTGGTATCTGTTAAAATATCATTACTCTTACTATCATCAATACTACCAACTGGCTGAGCCACTGAAGGAGCAGGTGACTGGCGCTGAGGCTGTGGAATAACTGTGCACGCACAGCTACAAGAAAGGTTATTCGTCAGAGACTCATACCTCTCCGCATTGTACGTGACCAGGTCCACCAGCTCATTGGCCTCCTGCATGCGCTTACTCAGGTCTTGTTGAGAAGCTTCATATTTACTAAAGATATCCTTTAGTGCATACTCCCTAACAAACAGCTCATTCTGAAGGTCTTGAGTGTCGGTCTCATACATTGACCTACATAACTCTAATTCACTGTTACACTTCTTTAGATCTAGAATTAAATTTAGATTTTTTTGCCTTAGTTTTGTGTTTTTTTTGTTAACTTTTAGGCGTTTCAAGAATTTTTTAATATTTCTAATTCGCTTATTAATTTTTATGTATTTTTTTATCTTATTATGACTAGTGAATATATTATTTTTACAGATAGTTTCATTAGTTAAGTCTATGGTTACAATTGGCTCAACACAAACAAGTCCTGACCGGCTACCGACCAACTCATCATAAAGACTGCAGGTGTTCGCAGACTCTTCACGGTCTCTAAGCGATTCTAAGTGAGTTATTGAGTGTTGGGCCCTACTAAGTTCTTGTTCCAGTTCGGATATGCGACTCAACGCCTGATCGTAGGTGTCACTACAATGCTGGAAATTTGCAACAAGATCACGGAGGTGCTTGTGCTGGTCAAGTATGTCCACATGCTGTGTGTGTAGTTCTGCAAGCTCGTTCTTGAGTTGAGTATTTTTGTTCACCACTAACTCAATTTCTACTTCACTTTCTTCTCGTTCCCGCAGCAGTTTGTTGCACTCATTTCTAGAAGCATCCAGCTCCCTCAACGCTGCTTTCAGTTTGTCACTCATGTCACGAATGGTAGCTCCACGTGTCATCATATTGTATGTTATCCACAAGCCAGACCTGAAATTTGACAGGAAACAGCTGAGTATGTGAAGAGAATTAGGTAATATACCAGTTGAGACTTGAGAAATTTAGAGGGGTTTTGAATTTAGAAAGAAGTAAAATAGTTAAAAACAATAGAAAAGTTTTAGAAAATATTATAAAAATATGGAGGTAGATAATTACATGAGAGAAAAGAAAAAACAAAACTAAGAACTAAAGAAAAGTTATTTGATTTGATATTGTCCAACTTAAATATTACAGTTAATACATTATGGACAAGCTATTTGAACATTGATTTGACTAATAAAATGACTATTTTGTTTTTAAAATTGCAAAAATAATATGAGATTTTAGTGGGACTTTCTGAATTAATTATGAACTAAGTGGTTTACTTATAATACAAATTATAATATTTATAGCATATTTCAAACACATTTTGTGTGAAGTAAGGTTTGCAGTGTATGTTTTGTATGGGGCAAGTGTTTTGGTCCTCGATTTTGCTTCCACAATTCGTCAAGCAAAATGAGACATAAACGAAGCCGGTGTGTACTGGACGTCGCTCAGAGCCCTGAGCAGTGTGTGTGTGATGTGTAATATATGAATAACACAGCAATAATGTAAATCAAAACAAAATACTCCCCAGGTTTGAAGAATTCAAATCCACAGTTCAAACGTTGACAGCTCGTACATGAATTAGTGAAATATCAATTGTTTTTGAGTTTTCACAATAAAACTGGTCAGAAACACTACGTATGACACTTAATACGTTGATTCTAACATAAATAATTGAATTTAAACAAACTAAACACAATAAAACAATAATTTTAAAATAAATTAGTTACGAGGCCGTTTTTTCACGACCTGTCGCCAGTGTTGCCAGCGCAAAAAAAAAAAGTACTACGTACAGAAGGGACACTCACCTCCCCGCGCTCATATTAAATACCGCACCTCACCCCGCACTTCGAGGTATACGTCGTCGCCACTTGAGCAATGGCTCGCGCTCGCATCAGTCGCCGCTCGGCTTTCGCGACGCAGACCGTTGCACTTTCCGCGCCATTTTTTAGGCTACGATAACCCTACTAGAGTTTACGCACACATTTGCACGTGCACGTCGTGCACAAACTTTATTTGTTTATGTAGTAGTAATAGGTAATTATTTTGCGGGCGTTGTATGGAGTGTCCGAGGTGTGGTATAGTGTAAGAAAGTTCGTGTGTAGTTAATGCGGGTTCGATCGGCACGGAACAATTAATATTTGTATGGCCTTCAGATATTTGTTCCGGGTCTGGATATTTGTGTATGTGAGTTTAAATGTTTGTAAACGCACCCACGATACAGGAGAAATTCCTAGTAGGAAGCAAAGATTTTTTTTTTAAAAGTGTGAGCTCACGTGAACACGTGAGCTCGTCTTCGTGAGTCGTGACCGAAAGCGTAGCGGGTACTATACGTAGAGCTTACTACGACGTAGAGCGAACTACGACGTAGAGCGTACTACGACGTAGAGCGTACTACGACGTAGCGCGTACTACGGCGTAGCGCGTACTACGGCGTAGCATAGTGCGTAGGACAGTGCAAAGCTGACATTACATTGACTTTTATTTAATTTAAGTATTGACATTGTATTCTGATTTGTTGACATTGTATGTATTTTATTTTCACTATTGTTTTTATTTTAATTTTCAAATATCTTTTCAATGGATATGTATATAAATCGTGTCTCATATCGTGTATTTTATTATTGGGGAACCTGAAATAAATTAATTTTATTTTATTTCATTTATTTATTATTACCACTGTAGTTAGACTCAAAGCGTTAGAAATAAAAGCAGAGCAGAGCGAAGGTACCGCGAAAGAAACCACTGAGACAAGTCGAACGGTTATCGCAATTAACTCATTATGTGACCACAGCTTTACCTTACAAAAATAAGTACAAAACAATTAGTAAACCAGTATAATCTCAGACTCAAAACTGAACAGTTGACCCATAGTTAAGTCGTTAAAAATGTTTAATAATAAAATATATTTTTTAGCGTTAGTTTTTCTTAGTTATTGCAGTGCACAATATTATATTGGAAACAATCATTTTAGTGATATGAAAGAAGTTTTTAATTGGAGGCAGTTGGGTTATAATTTTGATGGTGTTAAGTGTAAGTTTTATTTTTTTTATTTAATGTATAAAACTGATGTTATTACCGTTTTATTTTAGCCTCACATCGAAAACCTCTTTTTTTTGTGGGTGGGAAATAAACAAATGACTCCTCCCGCTCTGGCCAGAGCGGTAGGGAGTGTCAGACTTCTACTGAATAAAAACCACCCATGTTCCTCCTTAGCCCTTTGTGTCGAGGAGGACACGGTATTTCTTTCGAACAACCCGCAGCCTTACTCCTTCCTTAATATTATAAATGCGAAAGTAACTCTGTCTGTCTGTTGCGCTTTCACGCCAAAAGTACTGAACCGATTTAAAATGAAATTTGGTACATAAATAGTCTAGAGCCTGAGAAAGGACCTCAGGGCTCAAGGGCTTTTTTTTAATGCGAAAAAGGGGTTGAAAGGGCCGCCGCCGTTCGAACCCCGCATTACTTTGTGTAATTTATTTCATCACCGCTGTTCTCAAAACAGTGAAGGAAAACATCCTGAGGAAACCAGCATGAGGAGGCCTGAGTCCCTGCAGTGGGAACATCATAGGCTGATGATGATGATGAGATTCGTCTTAGTGGCGCGAGTGTCCTGGCTACATTGGAAAAAACAAAACTGATAATATTGTTTGGGGTTCGAAATATTTTTTTTATCCCAATCCCATTGAGTGGGGTATCAAAATGAAGGGTTTAAAAAGGTGATAAACAAACACGTAATCCTTCTTTTGGATTTCGCCGCAGTGGGGTAAAAACATATGCAACTTAATGCTTATATCTTTCCTCTTACTGAAGGACTTCTGATGTCCAATTTTTAAATGTCATGGCTTTTGTTGACCTTTTGTTAGCGATCCAAAATAAGTAAATAATATGGTGTATTTTGGTAAAACTGGTTGCCAGACTTTCGACCTTCTGAATACCTAAAAAGGATGCACAAATGACGACAAACAACTTTTCATGTGGCGCACCCTATGCATTCCGTCTCAACCATGCCATGAGCTAATAATCTCATCACACTAATATTATAAAGGCGAAAGTTTGTGAGTGTGTATGTTTCTTACTTCTTCACGCAAAAACTACTTAACGGATTTGGACATTTGGTACACAGATAGTTTATAACCTGGATTAACCCATAGGATAGTTTTCATCCCGATTTTATCTTCCCGTGTGATAATTTTCGAGTTGTAGTGGGTGAGACGCTGGCAACAGCTAATAAAATATAAGTTAGTTATAAATGTTCGGACACCATGGCCTTTCTTGCAGTAACAGCGCAGGTCGGATTGCGCGACACGCCAGCATTAATGATCTTATCCGACGTGCTCTGGCTACCGCCGGTGTGCCAGCTATTTTGGAACCCAATGGGCTGGCACGCGTCGATGGGAAGAGACCAGATGGTATGACCATAATGCCATGGAAGTTGGGTAGGCCTTAGGTGTGGGATGCAACTTGTGTCGACACCCTTGCGCCATTCCATCTTCCTAGCACGGTGAGCTGTGCTGGGGCGGCTGCTGCAGGTGCTGAAAACCTCAAACGGCGCAAATACAATAACTTAATTAGTAGTTATGTGTTTGAGCCGTTTGGGGTTGAAACACTGGGGCCATGGGGTCCGAGTGCCCACTTAATTTATCAGGAAATTGCCAAGCAGTTGGTCGACTCTTCACGTGACCAGAGGGCTGGAATATTTTTTGGGCAAAGATCATTGCCATCCAACGTGGCAATGCTGCCAGCCTTCTGGGCACTTTTCCTGTTGACAGCGGTGTGGACGAATTTTTTGACGCCCTGTAATTACTCCCCTTTTTGATACTTGTATATATTTTACTTACTTAGTTCTGTAAATTGTAGTTTTTAAATGTTGTAAATAAATTCAGTTAGTTTAATTTATAATAGTATGATAGGTTAAACGAGGGACTTATTGAGGAATTCTCGTCCCTAAAGTTTATCTCGGTATCTTGTAGTTTTTTTGTCAATTACGAAATTATGCTATGCACGCTCTCCAATTCTCACTTTATTAAAAGATTTTTTTTTGCTATTGTTCTGCACCAGTTTTAAAATATGAGGGGCAAATGGATTATACCTAAAAGTCATTGACCCGCGCACATTTACTATGATAGCGCAATTTTAGTACTAGATGACGTGGCCTCGGCACAAGGGCAAAGAAGGAACATGGGTTCGGTTTTTTGTCAGTAGAAGTCTGACACTCCCCTTCGCTCTGCCCAAGAGCGAGGGGGTCATTTGATGATTTTCCACCCACCAAAAAAAATAAAATAAAAAGGGTTGCGATTCTATTCCGAAATATTTAGTATGGTTCTGTCTGGTATTTTCAGTGATTTTTTGGTTCTTTTTGTTAGATTTTGATCCCTGTTCGAAAGAGATAAGTACCGCAAAGAGATGAGAAGTGTTTAGACTGAGAGGATAGCAGATGATAATTCCTCCAGTCGACCATTTCAATTTGGCACACGATGCACCAAACACCCTGTAGAACATCACTCAAACAAACAAACTTCACAGAAGCTGATTTTCTTTTGAAGTTTATTTTTCTTTTCCTTTTATGTTTTGTTCAAAAGTTTGCGAGAACGTTGCGGTTTAAAAGAAAATGTAGTGACAAAAATTGAAAAAAAAAAAAAAAAAAAAAAACAGTCGAATTGATAACCTCCTCCTTTTTTTGGAAGTCGGTTAAAAAGTGTATGCTAAGGTGGTTCGGTCATGTGGAGAGGATGAGTGAAAGTCGATTAACGAAAGGTATTCACAAGGCAGATGTGAGTGGCAACGCCGGGAGGGGACGCCCTAGAAAGACATACACTGACCTTATTGGTGATGTTCTTCAGAAAGGACAGGTGCGTAGTAATCGCAACCGGCGTGCGTGTATGACCAGAAGTATGAATGTGTAGGAGGCAGAAGTAGTCTGTAAGCCCTAGGTTCGAACTGTGTTCGAACCGAGGCGTGTATGTAAGGAAGGATCTATATAGCACGTAGCGTTCTGTGGTTTCTGCCTACTCCTATGGGAAAAGGGCGTGAGTTTATCTACGTAATTAATGTAAAAAGTTTTTGTTTTAAGTTTCTAAAATAATCATACTATCAATTTCAGATGTCAAAGATGAACCAGTTCAGAAGGTGATAGGAGGTATCTTCTTTCGAGATGAAGTGCCAGAAGAAAATGAACAATTCTTCATACAGTACAATAACATACCTATAGGATTCGAGGTTTACGATGATAAAGTGTTCATCACCGTACCAAGAAGACGATATGGTGAGTTTTTTACTGCGTCAATGGTCTAGTGATTAGTGACGCGATTACTGTGCATGAGGTCTTAGATTCGAGTCCCGGCTCAGGCAAACTGGTACCCTCGTCGGGGCTGCGGGTCGTTCGAAAGAGATACCGCGGCCTCGACACAAAGGGCTAAGAAGGAACATGGGTGGTTTTTAGTCAGTAGAAGTCTGACACTCCCTACCGCTCTGCCCAGAGGGGGAGGAGTCATTTGATGTTAAAAAAACGGGCCAAGAGCATGTCGGGCCACACTCAGTGTAGGGTAAGTATTAGTAATTATAAGTAAGTATTTGAACAGCATTTTTGAAAATACTTTTCAAGTTATTGTTTCGAATGATGTCATTTCCACATACAAATATTAACTTTACACAAGTGTTTATTAACATGACATTCCGCCTGTATCTCGCAAGGCCGCAGGGTTAAGCTGAGGTGTACCTACTTAAAGGTACACCTACGTTTCACCAGTTATGCCAAGCCTGCTGCCTTTGACCAAGCACAAATCCCGACTTCGTGGCTTCTATAGAAACGAAAACGTAATACTATGCCCGAGTTTGAAAACGAGGGACTTACTTCCAGATACTTGTACAACATATTAATATAATAATAATAATAATATAATATTCCACAACTATCACACAACGCCATCTAGTCCCAAGCTAAGCAGAGCTTGTGTTATGGGTACTAGACAACTGATAAACATACTTATATATTTCTAAATACATACATATTATAGATAAATTACACCCAGACACAGAACAAATGATCGTGCTCATCACACAAACATTTGTCCTGGGTGGGAATCGAACCCACGACCTCCGGCATAGCAGTTAGGGTCACTAACCACTAGACCAACAGGCCAGTCAATATTAAATGATGCTTTGAAGGTCTAAAGCCGAGCCAAGCCGAGTAAATTCCATTCTTATCCTTGTTACTAATTCATTTTACGAGGGGTAATGAGGGAGCGATTACCTGAGATAATACAAGAATTCTAACCATACATACCTACCACAAACAGACTACGATTACAATTAATGGTCGTTTTACCATAATTTTTTGAGAGTGGTACATTGAGCCCTACCGTAAAACGTGATTTTTCAACCCAAAAAATAAAACTTTTCCTATCAATATCGTTACTATTAATTTACTTAATGTATAATACTTGGTTGACGGCTTCGTGAATACATTATATACATTTTTTTTGGACAGGCATGTAAATAGCCTTCATATTTTCCAGGAATCCCTTCAACCCTGAACTACGTGAACCTCAAGTCCAAAGGCCATTCATCCCCACTCCTGAAGCCATACCCAAACGCAGCCAGCATCAGTGACTTTGTCTCCGTGTATCGTCCAAGAGTTGATGCTTGTCAGAGGCTTTGGATGGTGGATACAGGGCTTTTGGAAGTGCCTAGTAAGTGGTATTTAGTATTCTTTATTTAAACATAGGCTGTCACCGAATTCGCGGGCCTGTGGACGGTGAGTAACGGAGACTAACCCGCCGTCCGTCCGTCTTATGACGACAGGGCGTTTTGTGTTCCCCGCGCGCCTCAAAGAGGTGTCAGTAGATGGAAGGTGTCCGAAAGGGCCGAAACCTGCCAGGGCTGCGGGACAGCTCGAAAGAGATACCGCGGCCCCGAAACATAAAGGGTTAAAACGGAACATGGGGAGTTTTAGTCAGTACAACTCTGAAATTCCCTTCCAATCAGCCCAGAGCAAACGGGGTCAATATTTTGATGATATATATGTTACCGGCCAAACTCGATTTCAGGACAAACTAGTTTTGCCTAGGCTAAACTAGTTCTTCCTTCACGTTCAGGGTTAGCGTTTCCGTCGGCAGATCGACGGAGCCCCGCTGGACGGGGCTCCTATTTCAGTCTGCAGGGTTTAAACTTTAAAGGAACCTAACTAACCGAACCTCGGGGTGCCCCTGACGTCGACCGTCAGCAGGCCCACGTTCTTCCTTCTATCGCGTATAGTAAGAACTAGTTGAGTCTAGGCAAAACTAGTTTGTCCTAAATTCGGGTTTGGTCGGTAACATATAGAAAGGAATACCTGTATTCAAAAACTTGTTTCTTTGATTATTTTTTTTTTACTTTTAAGCTTATTATTAATATTATAGACAACTTCATACAACAAAGGCCGCCTCACATCATAGTTTTTGACTTGAAAACTGACGAGGAATTGCTGAGGTACGAGATCCCAGCTGATGTCTTAGTAAATGGAACCACTTCAGGTAAATAGCGATCAAATAAATAGTTTGGATCTTTAATTCTGTACCTTTAGTGAAAAGTGATATAACTCCACTTGTAGCAGTTTTGAGTTCTGTATACAATCTTGAAGTTTGAATTTTATTTGATTTTTCTATCTAATCAGCATATGCAAATTCTCAGCCTGCGCCTGACTTTAACATTAGAATACATTCTTGTCGTACCCCAACCCTATCCACCTGTAGTTGCCCTGTAATTCATAAGGTAAATTCCGTCAAGTACCTTAGAGGTATCGTAGTAGATCAAAGGTTAAGCTGGTACCCACACCTCGAACTAACTATAGCGAGGGTGAGAAAACTCATATGGGTTTTCAAATCCCTGAGACATGTTATGAATGCAGAACTACAGAATAAAATATATATCGCACTGGCCCAATCTGTAATCATATATTGTATCTCGGTATGGGGTGGAGCAGCTAAATCGTATTTTATAGATCTGGAGAGGGCACAGAGATCCTTGATTAAGGTCATGTACTGTAAACCCTACAGGTTCCCTACTGAAACTCTATACGCAATCTCTAAGCTGCTCTCCGTCAGAAAACTCAATATACTACACATGGTACTAAGATATCACAAAATTCTACCCTTTAGCCATGACAAACTTAAAAAAAGACGGTGTGATATTGTAGCCCCCACATACTCAGCACGTTCAATTTTTGCTAGTCGTCAAAATGTAACTCAAGCCCCGCGCGTCTATAATAAAGTAAATCGCATACTCAACATTTACCCTATGCTGCTGTACGAGTGTAAGAAGACATTAACTGAATGGCTCTTCACCAACGACCATACAGCCACTAGACGCCTAATAACAGGCGACCAATGTCTGTCAACACATTAGGGCTATAAATCTTATAGCCGTCGTCACTCACAAAGTTCGTATTAGTTTCGACCACACCTGTGAGCCGTAAACACTTCCGCACTACACCTTTGAAAATTCGAGAAAATAAACATAATATGGCCCCGTGTACAGTACGTTGGTGTGATAAAGAAAGCCGGACTTCAAGTTTCCTGAAAGACGGTATCACATTTCATCGGTAAGTTAATGGTTCCTTAATCTAAATAAAATTAATTTTCTGACATTATTTTTCGGAGTTCATCTTATACTGGTCATACTTGTATGCAGTGCACAATCTTGGAGCGCGCGTTGATGTCTTTTAAGATTGCATCTCTTTCTTTTGAGAGTATTTTTTTTGCCATCTCTTTTCCTCGATTTTAAGTAAAAATAATTTAGTGATGCTCCAAATCGCACGACTCGCTCCAAATCGCTCCAAATTCCATACTTCTCCAAAACCTTTGAAGTATAGGCGGCTTGATGAACTCTTATAGTCCCATCATTGTGTCGCTCTAACTCTAGTCCAAGAAAGGTCAATGGCGGCTTAGTCGTTATCTTGAAACGTGCTTTGAGTTCGTTCACAATGAAATTGTCAGCTTCTACGTCATCAGAGGAAGCCAATAATCCATCATCAACGTACAAAGCTAGCATAATCTTTGTTTTTCCACGTTGTCTCACGTATAAACATGGATCTGCTTCGCTCTGTGTAAATCCAGATTCAATAAAAAAATCATGAATACACTCGTTCCAACATTTAGGCGCTTGTTTAAGTCCATAAAGACTTCTTATCAACTTGCACACCTTGCCAGATCCGTCATTGTATCCCTCAGGTTGTCGCATGTATATCTCTTCCTTCACCTTGCCATATAGGAAAGCTGTTGAGACGTCAAATTGTTTTAGCGATAAACCTTCATTTGCAGCTATACTTAATAATACTCGGATCGTGCTTAGTTTCGCAACAGGGCTAAATGTCTTGTGGTAGTCTATTCCTTTTTTCTGAGAATAGCCAACTGCAACTAGTCTTGCTTTAAACTTGTCAATCGAGCCATCAGGGTTCTTCTTTACCTTAAATATCCATTTGCAGTTGAGTGCTTTTCTGTTATTTGGTAAATGTGTCAGTTTCCATGTCTCATTCTCTTTCAGGGAATTTATCTCACTGTTCATAGCCTCAACCCACTTGTCTTTTTCAGTACTTTGCATGGCTTCTCGATACGAGGATGGTTCTGGAACAGCAATGATTTGATTGATAAATTGTTCAAAATTAAATCTTTCTGGAGGTTTAATTTGACTCCGATCACGAAGTACACGACTGCTACCTTCAACAGTTTGAGTGTCTTCTTCTTGTCGATCTTCTTCATTACTAGTACCTGTTTCATACCAAGTATCTTCTTCATGTCGTTCTTCTTCAGTATCACTTATTTCATTATCCAAATTCACTGAATGCAAGTGATCATTACTTTGATTAAGTACTTCTAAGTTTGGTTGAACATCTATGGAAGAAGTAGGTAGCTCATAGGTATTCTTTTTGATTTCAGGTTCCTCACTAACAGGTGTGTCTCGGTCTAACAGAGGTATTTCTTCAAAAGTTACATCTCTGGAACGCAACAATTTAAAGTTCCTTGTATCATAAACTCGATACCCATCATCACCATCATATCCAATAAGAATTCCTTTCTTTGCTTTTTTATCTAGTTTATTTCTCTTTTGTTTTGGGACATGCACGTAGCATACGCAACCAATGATTCTGAGATGATTTATTTTGGGTTTCTTGTTGTACCATAACTCATACGGTGACTTGTCATCATTTGGAGTGGGTCCCGTACGATTTAATATGTACACTGAAGCTTGCATTACTTCAGCCCATAAACCTTTAGGTATCTCATCATGAGCGTGCATGAGTGCTCTTGCCATCTCTACAATTGTGCGATTATCTCTTTCGGCACAACCGTTTTGTTCGGGAGTGTAGGGCATTGTCAGCCTCTGTTTAATCCCGTGTTGTCTCAGCGTACTTCGTACTTGTTCATTGACGAATTCACCGCCATTGTTGCTTAGCAACTCTTGAATGACGTGTCCTGATGTCTTAGCTTCTACTAGAAAATCCTTCAAGCGTGCTTGAACTTCTGACTTTTGTCGTAAGAAGTATACGTAACGAAAACGGGTGAAATCATCCTTGAATAGAACAAAGTATCTATACTTTGAGATCGAATACACAAAAGGTCCACACACATCAGTGTGTATTAGCTCTCCAGGTCTTGTAGTTTTCTCTCTGGTCCCAAACGTCCTTCTGTGGGCTTTTCCATAAACGCAACCTTCGCAAACTTCTTTGTTATTTTCAGATTTAAATTGCATAGCAAATTCTCTTTGCATAACTTGTTTGACATGTCTTTGGTTTTGGTGTCCCAAACGTTCGTGGTACAGTTGAAGTTGGTTATTAACTGTTAGTTGGTTAATCTCAAGTTTAGGTGTAATTACTTCTATTTTAAGTTTGTACAAACCTCCATACTTGTCACGAGTACCGACTAACTTTGTCTTACCATCAACCTTAAATAAACATGACCGAGTGTTTGATTCAAAGGAGCTATTCTCACAAAGATCTTGTGCGGCTAGCACTGAGAACAACTTTCGTTGTATACTGGGAACATACCAAACATTTGTGAGTGTAATTGTTTCGTTTCGGCCAATAATGTCAGCTTTTACTTGTATTGAGCCCTTTCCGATAGCTTCAATATAATAATAATAATAATATTCCACAACTATCACACAACGCCATCTAGTCCCAAGCTAAGCAGAGCTTGTGTTATGGGTACTAGACAACTGATAAACATACTTATATATTTCTAAATACATACATATTATAGATAAATTACACCCAGACACAGAACAAATGATCGTGCTCATCACACAAACATTTGTCCTGGGTGGGAATCGAACCCACGACCTCCGGCATAGCAGTTAGGGTCACTAACCACTAGACCAACAGGCCAGTCAATATTTTCATCATTTGCTGTCATTACTCTGTGAGATTTGCTAAAGTACTCGAAAAAATACATACTGATCTGCTCTATTGGTTACGTGACTTGTTGCTCCATTGTCCACGTACCATGAGTCTTTATCATTACTCTCACCAAGAGATAAAGCTAAACCTGACAATGTAGCAGCATTTGATATGGATTCCTTTGTAGGTTTTGGGGGTCTACCATCCGTAATCCATTTCTTGCATTGCTTTACTCGATGTCCGCTTGCTCCACAATAGTTGCACTTGGACTTCTTTTTGTAGTCTTGCTTTTTGTTACGTACTATCAATACCTCCGTGCTGGATTCACCCTCAGCTTCAGATTTATTTCTATCTTTCAAAGCTCTCTCGTGAGCGCACAACTGGGTGGTCAAGTTTTCGATTGTACGATCTTTCAACGTAATCAGTAGCCAACTCGATTTAAAACTGAAATACTCTTCTGGCAGGGAATCCAATATCTTGCATATCAAAAGAATTTCTAGTAGTTGATTGCAAACTGTAGACAAAGCTTGATTCAGATCATGCCAAATATTCTTTATTGCAGACATATGTGAACCCATGTCATGAGTGGGGTCTTTCTTGTAATTAAAAAGTTGCATACACAGATCGTAGGTTCGGTCCTGTGATCCTCGCTCATAAAGACGGTTTAATTCGTCCCACATATCACTCGCAGTTGTAAAACGCATTACTTTGTTCAGCATTTCGTTGGTCATATTAGTAGTCAGTAGTAACAGTGCTGTGCTTTCTATTTTATTATATCTGTCACACTCGTCTTTGTACTTAGTAAAAGCTTCCGCTTTGGCTCCTTCATCCGGATGTGCTGGCTTTACTAGAGTACCCTGCACCGCATCTAAGGTGCCTGTGTTACTCCGCAGCAGCAACAACACTTTACATTTCCAGGTCGGCCAGTTGCTTCCATCGAATAGTCCTATTTCGAGTTTCATATTTGAAGACAACATGATTCACTCTTTCGAACTTTTATCCTTTAGAAAACAATACTAAAACTTTTAAACTCTCGTTTTTGCATGCTCTGCTACCATATTAAAGTAAACGAAGTGGAAATTAGGTTTAGTAAAATATATTGCGTGCTTTATCAAAGATACAAAGAATAACAAGTAATCACCTAGCAACCACAACACAGATCTTATTTTAATCTAGAAGGGAAGACTTCATAGAATTACGCTGGAAGTGCTTTCCTAACAAGATCAAGTATTAGGCTTCTAGTGGCTGTATGGTCGTTGCTCTTCACACTTAATTATGATGCCGTTGAAGACATTTTGGCGACCCTGGGTTGAGCGTCATGCATACTGACACACACACACATACACATACTTACATTCCAACACACACACACTTACACACACACTCCAATACACACACACACTCCAACACCATGCACCCACTCTTACACACACTTAAATACACACAAAATATACACCCACACACTCATGAACACACTTATAAACACACATTTATACTAAACACACTGCCATAAACACAAATCTATTTTTTTCTTTTATTCATTTTTTCTTTTTATTGTGTTTTGAAAAAAATGTGTAACTTATACCTAATTAGCACAGATAAAAAATTGTTAATTAATTCGAGGAAGAGCGAGGTTTATCCCATCACAAGTATCTTCGGATTACTTACTGGGAAGCCCCGGCAACTTAAATGTATAGATTTAAGAAAATAAACACATTTTTTTTTTTAATCAGTATAATATTCTCAGAAATCTGGCCCTACATGTTTAATTATTATGTACTAGCTGACCCACGCAACTTCGTCTGCGTCACATAAATATAGCTTTAAATAACCTTTCTCGATATATCGACTATCCGACATAAATTAAGCTAAATAGTAACAAACAAAAAATCTTATCTTTCTTCTCCATTATAATAGTTTAGACGGTTTAGATTAGCTTAGATTATATTAAAGTGTGAATTACTATAGGTATCTCTTACTGTTAAATACATATACGATAACACTCTGTACTTGTAAACATTATGATGCAGTAAATATTTTGAATTTGAATTTCCCGGAAAGAATCTCCCTACATTGCGACGCGCGAATTATTTTGCCGCGCGGATATTTTTACATTGCGATATCTTCTAAGATATTTGTTTAAACTGTTTAGAGTAAAGGGCACAAATATTCTATATTAAATTTTCCTTATAACAAACACATTTATTTAGATATAGATTAATACCATATGGGTTAAATAAGCTTCGCAAAAAATAATTATTATTAACCTAACAGTTTAATAGTAAAAAAAGGTTACAGTGAGTCAATCTTAAAAGATAGATATATGCTGTCGCGGACTTTTTTTTAGAAATTTTAAAGAGGAACAATTCCTTCATCTATACTAATATTATAAAGCTGAAGAGTTTGTTTGTTTGTTTTTTAGAAATTTTAAAGAGGAACAATTCCTTCATACATGATATTTGCGTAACTTAAACCGTTTTCGCAGCGCACGCAGCGGAAGCTCTCAAAAAGGAAATACCTTTTCCCGTTTTTGTAACATTTTTCATTTATGCTCCGCTCCTATTAACCGTAGCGTGATGTTATATAGCCTATAGCCTTCCTCGATAAATGGACTATTCAACACAAAAAGAATTTTAAAATTCCAACCAGCAGTTCTTGAGTTTACCGCGTTCAAACAAACAAACTCTTCAGCTTTATAATATTAGTATAGATATAGATAATAATTTAACTTTTTCAGTACCGTCGCGACGTAAATCCTTTTTAAATTAGCTTCAAATTATTTAATCTGAGTGTTTGATCTAGGAGACCAATAACATACCGCACCGCTGACTCCGAAGCTTTCTGTGACTGTTTGCCGGTTCCACGTGCTAGGGTGTTACACAGAATATAGATAAAATACACAATGTAGCTTATTACCTTTTGGGGGATATGAGGAACAGGGTGTAAAGTTCCTCATCCCCCATAGAAAAGGGAGGATCCTCCGACCGGACGGGTGTTGTGTCCGGCGGGCTAACTGCCCGACAGTTGTAAGTCGGGAACTCCTATATAGGCTTATGTCGCGGATAATGTTGATAGCGCGATGTAGGAACTTCTGTCGATCGTTGTTAGTACGCAGGTGTTGCGATAGATGTCGCTAGTCGCCACATCACTCCCCTCCGAGACCGGAGGTCGAAAGCAGGTTAAGTCTTGGCGGTTGTCAGTCAGTGGAAGGTTCCAGTGAGTCGGAACCGGGTGCCGCATAGTTCACGGTGAGTCGGAACTGTCTGCGGTGATGCCCCAGTGAGTCGGGGTGATGCTGCGTATGCTCCAGTGGGTCGGAGTGTGCAGTGCTGCGTAGTGGCTGGCTGCTGCGTCGACCAGGAGAGAAGTGCGTCTCTGCTTGCTGACCGGCCGAAGTGCAGTGTACTGTGCCAAAGTCGCTGATGAGGCTGGGGGTGATGTCCAGGAATGCGCTACCGCTGCATGCTGGTGGACAGGATACCCCATGAAGCCGTGGCTGCTGGCTGACGGTATGACTCGCTGCTCGAAGGCGAAGGGGAAGTGATGATGACGTATGAAGTAGTTGCACGAAGGCTGCGCTGACGTTCATGCTCGGGGTCACCAGTTTGGGGGATGTGAGGAACAGGGTGTGAAGCTCCTCATCCCCCGTTGAAAAGGGAGGATCCTCCGACCGGACGGGTGTTGTGTCCGGCGGGCTAACTGCCCGACAGTTGTAAGTCGGGAACTCCTATATAGGCTTATGTCGCGGATAATGTTGATAGCGCGATGTAGGAACTTCTGTCGATCGTTTGTTAGTGTTGCGATAGATGTCGCTAGTCGCCACAACCTAAACTCACCCCAGACTGCCACAACTCCTAGCTTGTATTAGCACTGCACAAAGTGTTTTCTTTTGGTTCCGCGTTATTCTTATTAGTTTCTTATTAGCAAGTTATCCGCCATGCTTCGTTTTGTTCCGCTTCGAAAAAGATATCTCCGTCGGTTCCCGATTTCTCCACATCTGTCAGTGGCGCTAGCATCGCCCAAACATCGCAGGCGCATGGCGTATTTCCGCTTCCGTGATTTAGATACCAAAACATCAAAGAGGGAGAATAAACTAATACAGATTCAAAATAATGTGTAGGTAATGTGCATGTGTGTGTTCCGCAAATTCTATATTCTCTCATATATATTAAACACTGAGATTTTTTATTAGAAAAACTAAAAATCTAAGTAATTCAATAACTATTGTATTTCGGTAGAACATTCAGTGGCTTAATTTGTTCCATTTTTATCTTACTACGACGTTCCGCAATGTATAAATACGTCGAGAATCGAGATACAGTAACTCTGTACAGATCTTCAGCAGTTGTTATTGATAGTTAGTGGCCTGAAAATCTGACAGCCTGTCTTACCCAAGGGTATCGTTTTACCCAGTACTAACAAGGTTGTGGTCAGACAGGCAGTCACTCTAAGTAAAATACTGGTTTACTGCACCCGGGTATAGTGAAAAGCCAACCCCAACATAGTTGCAAAAAGGTTTAGGCCGATGATGATGATGATTTGTACCCAATCACCCATTAATTTGCTTTTTCGCAGGTCTAACATCAATAACCGTAGACGTAACACCAGAGACCTGTGCCGATGCTTTTGCCTACATTAACGACCTAGCCAGAAATGGTCTGATAGTCTTCTCATTAAAGCAGCGGTCCAGTTGGAGGTTCAGCCATTCTTCTTTTGTCTACGACGTCGGAGCCACTGACTTTGTGGTTGCACGTAAGTATTTTTTGTGTGGATATAATCAAATCAAATCAAATGTTTATTAGCCAGAAATACATACAAATTACAGAAAAAAAAATTCGATGCCCTTTTATAGTTAGTTTGTTTTTAGGTTAATTTAGTTTATATATTTAGTATAGTCTTACATTTATAAATACTTACATAGGAAATGAAAAAATAAAAATAAATTACAGAAAAAGATCTTAAACCCTCAAAAGTCACTGTACTCTGCCTGCAATCATCAAATGACTCCTCCCAAATGTCTCTGGGCAGAGCGGTAGGGAGTGTCAGACTCCTACTGACTAAAAACCACCCAAAACCGCTTTTTGTCGAGGCTGCAGTATCTCTTTCGAACAATCCGCAGCCCCGACGGGCGTCGTCCCTTGCGAGCCTGCATGTAAGTCCTAAAGGCTCTTTTGTTTTTGGGGGACACTTTCTAAAGGAGTCTGGTCTTTGGGGACAAGACCGTAGATCGAGGGGTGTTTAGCACACTCATCATTTTCCTACCCTTGACCCAGTTACTTGGGGTCTTAAAATAGTTGGGAAAAGGCTAGGCAGATGATGAAATATGTATGTTTCAGATCAAACTATCAACTGGCGAGACGGACTCTTCAGCGTGGCGCTGTCAGATCCTGACAGTTCCGGCAAGAGGAAGGCTTATTACCATCCGTTTATATCCACGCAGGAGTTCTCGGTCTCAAACGAGGTTTTGAAGGATAAGGATGCTGATTTTGGAGCCAACTTTAAGGTATTTAAATCAATACCTAATTACTTTTATCACTTCATAATTAAGTAATACCTAGGGGCCTACAATCGCCGCTTAAGCAGAATCTAATAATAGGATAATACACACATCAACACGGTCTAGGGATATTTCATACTCAATTAAATAACTCGAAAAGTACTGGCCGCATTGGAATCTTTAAAACACCGATTTGTTTGTAATTTATCTCAGACTAATTCCAAATTCAAATTTTTGAAAATTCTTTTGTTTCGGTGGCATAAAAATGTCTTGATGTATAGGAGAGGGAATTTTCATTTGTGCGAAATTTAAAAAACAATACGAATTACGTTTAGTTAGTTTTTTTTTCATTTTTAAACGAAAGATAAAGTTAAAATTGAGGTATTGTAGCCATGCAACGCCGACATTTGACGAGGGCGGAGATGTTACGAGCTGTGGGAATGCCATCAAAATGTAATTTCAAGATTGTGGACACGCTATCGTGCCACAGGTGAAGTAGCGGAGAGGCATCGGGGGGCCAAGTCGCATCACTACCCCCAGACAAGACCGATTTTTGCAAATTACTGCGCGAGCTCAACCAAATGCAACGGCGACTCAATTGGTCCAAAGGCTGCGAGTGGAACACCAAGTGCTTGTGAGTGACCAAACTGTAAGAAGGCGACTGCATAAAAGCAATCTACGCTCTCGTAGACCACTCCGGGTCCCACCTTTACGGAGAGGCAATCGTGGACGACGATTAGAATGGGTTCGGAACCACGTGGACTGGGGCCGTGAGCAATGGTCCAATGTCGCCAATGTGCTGTTCACGGATGAATCCAGGTTCGGCTTCCATCCAGATTCACGAAGGACGCGTGTTTGGCGAGTTCCTGGACGATGGAGCCGTCTCCAGAACCCTCAGGAAGTTCACCCATACCAAGGAGGAACAATTATGGTTTGGGCAGGAATTCGTCTCGGACGGATCTCGTTTGGGTGCGAGGCAATATGACGGCAGAACGATACGTCCAACAGGTGCTGGGGCCCGTAATCTTGCCCCACAGAACACAAATGGGGCAAGATTTCCTGCTCATGCACGACAATGCCCGGGCACACACGGCGAGAACGGTAGCAGCTTGGTTACATACACATAATGTTAGAGCCTTAGACTGGCCTGCTCAATCGCCGGATCTAAATCCCATTAAGCATGCGTGGGATATGCTGCAAAGAAGAGCTCTGAAGGAAGTTCCTGAAAATTTGGCTACAGAAGATCAACTTTTTGCGCACCTCAGAAGGACATGGGACAATATTCCGCAGCAAGACATTGACAACCTTGTTCTGAGCATGCCGAATCGTTGCCGATGTGTTAGAACATCATGGGCGCTTTCTCAGACTACTAACTTCAAGTTTATAAACACAAATTAAATGATTTTTCTATTTTTTTCAGTTTTTACTCACAAATTAAAAGTTAATTCATATACGGTTTCCGTCTATGCTTCATTTTTTTTCCATAAAATCCTGAAATTTTAATCAGTACCTTAGCCATTATTAAAAAATGGTAGAATATTAAATAACGTATATATTTTAAACTAGCTTTTGCCCGCGACTTCGTCCGCGTTTCCATCGTTTTTCGTAAAAAAGTACCATTGTGTCCTTCCTCACGGTTCAGTGGTTTTGATGTAACAGACAGATTAACTTTCGTATTTTAATAGGGAAATACAATATGTCAATCCACAATACTGTTGAAAAATATCGCAAAAAGGAACCGCAGAATATTATTATTAATAGCTGTGCCCGCGACTCCGTCAGCGTGTAACTCCTTGTATGTTATTAAGTTAATGTATTGGTAATATTGTTTAGATCACTTTCACATGAGGCTTAAGTAGGCAGTAGTGGCGTTCTATAGGTAAAACTTCAGCCCAAAGCTTCCGGGTAAACTATGTTGAAAGTTGACCCGTCCGGCACGTGAACATAAAGATTTCTAGAACTGCTAACCCGGGAAAGAGCGACATATAACTGACCATGCGAGAAACAACTGACACCGAGATCTACTCCAGCAATACGAAAATTCTGCCCTTGAGCCTTATTAATTTACCTACTTCACTTAAAATAAATACCTCTACTATAATTAATAAAAGTAAGTATCTACGCTTTTACCTACTTAATACAAAAATAAAATTGATCATAAATTAGCCAAAACTTACCTATCGGTATCTAAAAATCTATGCGTACCTACTACTTCCCCTAAAAAGAAATAAAATGCGAACTATTAATAATTTGTAATTTGAACGAATATTTAAACACTACCAATTTTATAAAATAACAACAAAAGAAATTCAAATAAACTATTTAAAGACTAAAAGTCGCGCTGATAAGCACGGTTTGTTAATATCAATTATTGTCTGTCAATAAGGTCGAACGCTGAACGCATCAATAGCCAAATATTGAATGAAGCTTGCTCCCGTTACACAAAAATAATCCTTAAGGCATGATTCAGTATTCACGCGCAGCTTATAGCGTATTTCATATTTGGTTCAGTTTGATGTTTCTGTACCGATTACTATGATTCTTTTTTTATTGAATAGGTATTTTTGGTAGGTATTAACTTCTTATAATTAGGGATGAGTGAGAGTATTATAAACGTAAGAGTAAACAAATATAATCAGAAAGCTCCGAACTGCTAAGCTATCGGGAGTTACACGTGTTATTGTGAGGCAACCATAAAAGATAGACATATGCTGTTGTGGGATATTTTTTAGATAATTTTATGTAGAACATTTCCGTCATAAATGATTTCTATGTAGCTTCAACCATTAAGGCTGCACACGCGACGGAAGCTTAAAAAATGGAGCAACTTCTCCCGTTTTCCCAACATTTCCCTTCACTGCTCTGCTCCTATTGATTGTAGCGTGATGAAAAGTATACTATAACCTCCCCAGGAGTATGAAGAATAATTGTTCCAAGTTTCGTTAAAATCCGTCGAGTAGTTTTTGTTTCTATAAGGAACATACAGACAGGAGGACAGACAGACAGACAGACAGACAGACAGACAGACAAAAATTTTACTGATTGCATTTTTGGCATCAGTATCGATCACTAATTACCCCCTGATAGTTATTTTGAAAATATATATCATGTACAGAATTGACCTCTCTACAGATTTATTATAAGTTTAGATATATACATGTCATATAAATAATTAACACATTGATAGTAATTCGCTTTTTTAAAAATATCCCTAGACCGTGTTGATGTGTGTAATATCATCATCATCATCAGCCTATTGCAATCCACTGCTGGATATAGGCCTCTTTAATCTTACCGGACACGGGTGTTTCGGGAGGTACCTGTACCGAATCAGGCGGGAGGAAACGCCCGGATGCTTCCACTGCGAGGATCGACCGGAGGACACGGTGGAACACACTGTGGAGGCGTGCCCTGCTTGGGCAGAGCCCCGCCGTGTTCTCGTAGCGGCAATCGGCGGCGGCGACCTCTCGCGCCCGGCCCTGGTGCAAGCCATGGTCCGGGGCGAAGAGGAATGGGACGCCGTCGCCTCCTTCTGCGAAGCAGTGATGCTAGCGAAGGAGGTGGCGGAACGAGAGAGGGAGAGAACCTCTCAACGTCCCAGCCGCCGCGGAAGGCGCTCCGGGCGTCGGGGGTCACGCGATGACCTCCGGCCACCGTAGACGCGGGCCTGTGGACGGTGAGTAACGGGCTAGCTCGCCGTCCGGCCGTCGTCATGACGGCAACAGACCGTGTCGGCGGCGCGTACGTGTTCCACGCGCGCCTCAAAGAGATGTCAGCAAGGAGGGGCCCGCAAGGGCCGACGCCCGTCGGGGCTGTGGATATCGAAAGGTTACCGCGGCTCCGACACAAGGGCGAAGAAGAAGGAACATGGGTTTGGTTTTTAGTCAGTAGAAGTCTGACACTCCCCTTCGCTCTGCCCAAGAGCGGGGGGGGGTTATTCGATGATTTTCCACCCACCAAAAAAAAAAAAAAAAAGGCCTCTTTAATCTGACGCCACTCAACTCGATTTTCGGCAACTCTCATCCAGTTGTTACCAGCCAATCTGCGAAGATCATCGCTCCACCGAGCCTGCGGGCGTCCCACCTTACGCTTACCTTACGCTTGCCGATTCGCGGTCTCCACTCAAGAACACGTCTACTCCAACCACAGAACAGATAAAAGAGGTTAGAAGGGCCATGTGGGCGTGGCACGCGCGCCGCTCTTATGAGCAGACGCTCATATGTCGACAAAATTTGATATACTGACCAACAATCGCGCTCATATTGTGACTGCGAACGGAGCTCCGCGAAAAAAAGAGAATTATGTCGTCTTGCGCGATTTATACGTGTCGGAAAAGAAGCCAGGTGTGTAGTGTGGCTCGAGAAGGGATTTCTTTTCATCGGTAAGTCTAAAAACCTTAAAATACAAGTGATAATATTTGTAATTATTACAATAGTATTATGTAGTTCGCAAAAAAAAGGATACAATCGCAAGCAGAAACGAAATTATGTACATTGCTTGCAAATCTTGCAATACGTGGGTACCATCACGGGCACGCATCACGGGTGGGTACGTGGGCGATTGCGCAATGCATTTCGTTCATTGCGAACGTCGCGTGCGACGAGCCAAAGCTTAAATTCTGCCTACTCTTTGCGTTTCGATAGTGTTGTACCAAGTTGTAAATAATGTCGATATTTAGTATCATCATCATCATCATCATTTCAGCCAAAAGACGTCCACTGCTGGACATAGGCCTCCCCCAGGCGTCGCCACATTGACCGGTCCCGTGCGTCTCTCATCCAGCGGGTTCCTGCAACCTTGACCAGGTCATCGGTCCACCTAGTGGGAGGCCGCGCAACGCAACGTCTTCCGGTATTTAGTATGTGTGAATGTATTCAAATGATTATTATGTTATGATTAAAATAACTATTGTTTATCCCATAACCCGTCTACTGTGGGAGCTGTCAGGCGCGCCCCCCGCCTTGATAGTGGCCCCGCGGGGGGTGCCGCGATAAACGCGCGTCGGCGCGGCGCCGTCTTATAGAAACGACGGTATCTCCGAAACTACAGTACTTACCTCGCTTTCAGTTCTATCATTGGAATTGTTATTAAATTAGCTAACATAATATGTATAGTTTAGTGTAGTTTTGTCTTGTAATGTATTAGTAATTATAATGTATGTTCAGTGTGAGAGAATGTTTACCAGTTTCTTGTATAAAGGAAATTATAATTAAAAAAATAAACCACTATTTCAATAAGTTATTGTTTTATTTCCACGAGTACACATTAGTACACGTAAATTAAACAAAAGAACAGACGTCGTAATACATAATTCTAACGTCCGGGGCAACTAGAGCGGCCCCGTTAGCGGGCCGCTCTAGTTACCCGGACGTTTGGCTTGATTTCTTACAAAAAAAATAGATTTTTTATAAAAAATCAAAAAATACCTGTATATAGCGAGAAATGTAAGGAATCGATATGTATAATATACTATATACCGACTCTTAATGAAAACGCACACAAAAAATGTTGAAGTTGACAAAAATAAAAAAAAATGGGTAAAATAGTTGGATTTAACAGATTTTTACGTAGCTTTTTGTAACATAGCGCAATGTTACTTTTAAATATTATTAAATAAGATTATATAAGCTATTTTTTGATACCAATACATCATTACTTGGAACGTACAGTATTAGCACAATAAATCAAAACAAATACTATCAATACCTTATTATTGTGTATTGATTGTTTTTCATCTAAAATTTGTTTTGAGGTTAGCCATTTATAAATCGAAACATACAATTTAAATTTTATTTTTAGGTTTCCAACAGATCCAGATATGTTACAGACCTGACTAAAGCTATTATAGAAAAATATTAGTGTGAGATTACATTTTATTCTGAAAAATTCAGAAAGATAGCAAGCGCATGCTATTGCTACTTAATAAATACGTTTTATTTCAAAGACAATAATAAAATCTGCATTGAAATTGAATTTCAAGTAGGTACTTATTGTTCAATATTTGAAAAAAAAAAATTATGTTTACTTTTTATCTTTAATTTTTATGTGTGAGAGACCAATAAATATGTTTGCTTTCTTATTTTCTTTCTTTCTGCCCCGTCCCGAAATTAAAGCAAAAACTGCAAAACTTAAAGTAACAAAACTCAAGTAATTTTATCGATATACATTATCGACCTTTTGGTCACCGTAACATGTATGAGAAATATACGCAAGTGTGAGTGTACGTCAAACGCAATGTTTGCGCTAGTGTGACAACCAGTAGCAAGCTCGCGATCTAAGTGAGTGCGGTTTATTTGTGTGCATAATTCGCGTACTTATTAGCGTCTTGCATGTAGTGGATATAGAGAGTGGGAGACAAGCGGCGACACGCGTTTTAATACAAATCAGGAACTATTTCCTTTCTAACCTCTTTTATCTATTCTGTGACTCCAACGGTCATCGGTTCTGCGACTAATATGGCCGGCCCACTGCCACTTCAGCTTACTTATTCTGTGAGCTATGTCGACAACTCTGGTCCTCTGTCGGATCACCTCATTTCGGATGCGATCCCTGAGAGAGACCCCTAGCATAGCTCGCTCCATAGCTCGCTGAGCGACTTTAAATTTATGGACCAACCGTATCATTAGTGTCCACGTTTCAGCCCCGTAAGCCCCCGTATGTCTTAAAGGCAGGACGCACTGGTTGAAGACCTTAGTCTTTAGGCTCTGTGGAATGCGTGACGAGAAGACCCAACGAAGCTTCCCAAAAGCTGCCCAGGATATTAATATTGGTAACGCCAACACTGATTATATAGATTTACTCTTATACTATGAGGCAGTTTGTATTTCCCGCTCCTTTTCCCACCTGTACACACGGCTACACATCAAGCTATACAAAACCAGTATAATCTGATCGTTCATTGTGCGAAAAGATCTAGTAAAGTGAGGCCAAGATTAACTGGTTTTGTATAGCTTGATGTGTAGCCGTGTGTACATGCAGCGCTTTAGCATCATTCAAAAGGTGAACATGAGAACGAGAGAACGAGGACTGACAGCTGTCAGTGCTGTCAGTTCGACGAAGAAATTGCACATGAAAGCACGTGTGTAACGGATCTCTCGAATCACCCCCGCACCGCATGACGACCCTTTCGTCTGACCGCCGCGAAGAGACGAGGATCTTCTCGGGCCTTTCTCTGGAGTTTTCAATACATTCCCGCTCCGCCAAACGCATCCTTGTGTTTGATTACCCAGTGTAATAAGAAGAAAAACTATATTCAAATATTGGTCGCGCGACCCGCGTAGTGATACTCTGCTGTGTGCTGGTCGAAGGAGACTGGATCTCGCTGGCCTGCCCCTGGTAAGTGCTGCATGTCCCTTCTCTTCCTCTCTTCTCCGCCTCGATTTTGCCACTGCCGTTTCACTTTAATTAACACGTCCGCTCGTATCGAAGGTTGGTTCTGATACCTTTCAGGACTGAATTATTGTTGGCGTGACCAAATATGAATTACGTTAAAATTCGTAAAATGGTTACAGACGCAGTTTTTACTATGAATTGTCACTTTGTGACCATTTTACGAATTTTGACGTAATTCGTATATTACTATTATCCTATGATGATTCTGCTAAAGTGGCCATCTTATAGGCAACCGAGCTTTATCTGTCTTTAATAAACCGACTCCGTACTTTTGTGAAAGATGTTGATGGAGGAATACTTTTGGCCGCAAGAACACTCCCTCTCATAGAGAGAAGGCCCATATTTATAGTCACCATAACAGGCTGACAATGCACATTTTTTTCTAGTGCCAAGTGTTCAGTTACAACTTGCTTATTATTTCTTTCTTTATTATGTAAATAGTACCTAAGATGGTATCAGAATCTTTATGCCGCCCACGGGCCTCTGACTTGACTTTGCATACCGTCGAGAATTATCTGTCAGATATACTGGTTTCTTCGCCATGTTTTCCTTTACCGAAGATAAAGATACAAGATAAAGATAAAGATGCATTTATTTGTTTAAACATGTGTGGCATGATACATAAATATGCACATATGGATGGAGAACGAGTTCAGAGATTGTTGGTTCAACATGTTTTGCCATATTCGGCGTACAAAATACATAGTTTACAATACTTTATTAGAAATTAAGAAATAATTAAATTACATAATAGTCAAAATTCAATCAATTCAAGTACACAATTACATTCAATACAAAAATTATAGTCAAAAAATAATAATTAAAAACAATAACATTATTAAAATTACATATTAAATTACTACTTAAATAAAATCAAAATTTGTCATTCAAAAACTCCGTAACACTATAGTATACCTTATTGATAAGCAATTTTTTTAGCTCTCTCTTGAATGAATTAATTGTTAATATCTTAAGGGAATTTGGTAATTTTATTGTAAATTAATGGTGCCATGCATATTACACTTTTTTTTAGAAATGCTGTTTTGGCTGACTGATTGTACCCAAAGTCTATACTTCTCACGTCTATTTCTACCTGTATTATTGACCAGAAGGGGGAACAAATTAGGATTAGTTTTTACAAATTGTGATATTTCTAATAATAGGTCTTTACCTATGTAATTGCAGATTCTACAACCGGCATTTTCAGATTTAATTATCTGTGGATTGGCGCGTAATTCGAAATTCAAGTAAATTTTATTCGAAAGACGTGTTAATTTAATTTCAAATTTAGTCATTTGTTTTTTGATAGTTTTTTTGTTTTTGTGACTTTTTGGTAGTTTTTGGCGCCATGGATAAACTACAAATTCGTACAATTTTCGAATAAGTATCAGTTCATACGTGGAAATACCGCTGCGCAAACAACACGAAACATTAACGACGTGTACGGACTTAACACTGCTTGCATAAACACGGTCCATTAATGGTTCAATCGTTTTCAATCTGGAAATTTTGAGTCGAAGAACGAGCCTCGCGGTTGGCCGGTTAACATTGTCGACAACGACGAATTGAAGGCGATAGTGGAAGCGGATCCAACTCAATCTAAGGCTGAGCTTACTGCAGGCCTTGGAGTTAGTGTCAAAACAACATTGAGGCACTTGCGTCAAATTGGAAAGATAAAAAAGCTAGATAAGTGCGTGCCACGCGAACTAAGCGACCAACAGCGAGATTTACGCGTCGAAGCATGGATAGCACTACTGAATCGGCATAGAAACGATGAAATTCTTATCAAATTGTTACCTGCGATGAAAAGTGGATCCTGTGCGACAACCGTAAGCGTTCGTCTCAGTGGGTGAACCCGGGTACATCACATAATCAGTGCGCTACAAAAAAGATTACTCATAGGAAGATGATGGTGACTGTCTGGTGGACCAGACTTGTACATCACAGCTTCTTACCGAATGTCACAACAGTGACGGCAGATGTCTTTGGGGGTATGAAGAACAGGGTGTAAAGTTCCTCATCCCCCATTGAAAAGTGAGGATCCTCCAACCGGACGGGTGTTGTGTCGGCGTAAGTCGGGAACTCCTATATAGGCTTATGTCGCGGATAATGTTGATAGCGCGATGTAGGAACTTCTGTCGATCGTTTGTTAGTACGCAGGTGTTGCGATAGATGTCGCTAGTCGCCACATCACTCCCCTCCGAGACCGGAGGTCGAAAGCAGGTTAAGTCTTGGCGCTTGTCAGCCAGTGGAAAGGTTCCAGTGAGTCGGAACCGGATGCCGCATAGTTCACGGTGAGTCGGAACTGTCTGCGGTGATGCCCCAGTGAGTCGGGGTGATGCTGCATATGCTCCAGTGAGTCGGAGTGTGCAGTGCTGCGTAGTGGCTGGCTGCTGCTTCGACCAGGAGAGAAGGGCGTCTCTGCTTGCTGACCGGCCGAAGTGCAGTGTGCTGTGCCAAAGTCGCTGATGAGGCTGGGGGTGAAGTCCAGGAATGCGCTTCCGCTGCATGCTGGTGGACAGGATATGAGGATACCCCATGAAGCCGTGGCTGCTGGCTGACGGTATGACTCGCTGCTTGAAGGCGAAGGGGAAGTGGTGACGACGTCTGAAGTAGTTGCACGAAGGCTGCGCTGACGTTCATGCTCGGGGTCACCAGTTTGGGGGGTAATGAGGAACAGGGTGTAAAGCTCCTCATCCCCCGTTGAAAAGGGAGGATCCTCCGACCGGTGTTGTGTCCGGCGGGCTAACTGCCCGACAGTTGTAAGTCGGGAACTCCTATATAGGCTTATGTCGCGGATAATGTTGATAGCGCGATGTAGGAACTTCTGTCGATCGTTTGTTAGTACGCAGGTGTTGCGATAGATGTCGCTAGTCGCCACATGTCTATTGCAAAGAATTGCAAACAATGATGGAGAAGCTCGCAATTCAACAACCAAGACTAGTCAATCGTTCTTCCCCATTGCTTCTCCACGACAACGCGCGAGCTCACACTTCACGAAAGACCATCGCAAAGCTACAAGAGTTACAGCTGGAAGCTCTCCGTCACCCACCGTACTCACCGGACCTTGCCCCAACAGATTTCTACTTTTTTCAAAATTTAGACATTTTTTAAGTGGTAAAAAATTCGACACCCGAGAGGCAGTACAAAACGCTTTCGCTGACTTCATCGCCTCCCGTCCGGCAGACTTCTACAGTAAAGGGATAAACAAACTGCCATCAAAATGGCAAAATTGTATAGATCATTTGGGCCAGTACTTTGATTCGCTGAAATTAAAAAAATACCAAAATTTTTATATTTTAAAATTCTCATACAAATCGGCAATTTCATAGGTAAAGACCTAATATGTAAAGTGACGGAAGTGTCAGAATTCTGTGCTGTATAAACATAGGCTTGCAACTGTCAGTAGTTTGCAACCCAAACATAGCCCGTATACAACGCTTTTGTGCTTTGAACGCAGTATCCTTCAGAGTTGAATTGCCCCAGAAAATGATTCCAAATCTTAATACTGATTCAGCAAGCCCGTAATATGCTGTAAGTAAAGTATCTGCGTTGACGATCGGTGCCAACTTATAAAGAGCATATGACGAAGTACTAATTTTTTTACAGAGTTCATTGATGTGAGTTTTCCAATAGCAGCGAAGCAAGTGATAAATAATAGGTATTTACCTATGAAATTGCCGTTTTGTTTGAAAAAATTTAAACGAATTTTTTTTATGTATTTTTTATTTGTATTAATCGAAGTAATCACCCATGCAATCAATGCATCTTTGCCAACGCAGTGGCAGTTTATTGATGCCCTTCTTAAAGAAATCAGCTGGTCGGGAGGCAACAAATTCTTCAAAGGCATTTTGTACTGCCTCTCGGGTATTTAATTTTTTTCCCGCCAAGAAGTTATCCAAATTCTGGAAAAAGTAGAAGTCTGTAGACGCAAGGTCTGGTGAGTAGGGCGGATGACGGAGAGCTTCTAACCCCAGTTCTTGCAACTTGGAGACCGTCTGCTGTGCAGTATGAGGTCGCGCGTTGTCGTGCAGGAGCAGCGGAGACGAGCGATTGACCAATGCTGGTTGGAGATGTGCCTGCTTCTCCATCATTGTGTTCAGTTCTTCACAGTACACATCTGCAGTAATGCTCACCCCGTTTGGTAAGAAGCTGTGATGAATCACACCGGCGCTAGACCACCAAACAGTGACCATCACTTTTCTAAGGGTAAGTTTTCGTTTAGGAATGCCCTGAATGAATGTTTAGGTGCTGAACCAGGATCCAACCAACTTGCTGAGCGCTTACGGTTATCAAACAGAATCCATTTTTCATCGCAGGTAACAATGCGGTTCAAAATTCCTTCATTTGTGTGTCTGTTGAGCAGTGCAAGGCACGTCTCGACGCGTACTTCGCGCTGGCGATCATTGAGTTTGTGGGGCACCCATTTGTCAAGCTTTTTTACCTTGCCAATTTGACGCAAATGGACCAATATTGTTTTGACGCTAACGTCGAAAGCTGCTGCTAATTCATCTGTAGATTGTGTATCATCAGCTTCCACGATCGCCTTTAATTCGTAATTGTCGACCAAAGTCTTCGGACGACCGCGAGGTTCATTTTTCAGGTCAAAATTTCCAGAACAGAAGCGAGCAAACCAATAACTGGTGGTGCGTTGGTTTGTAGTGTTAGCTCCGTAAACGTCGTTGATGTTGCGTGCCGCTTGTGCCGCGTTGCTGCCACGACGGTACTCATATTCCATAATTACTCGAATTTTTAACGTATCCATGATGACGAAAAAGATTGAAATGCGATGAAAATGTAACACTAATCAATAAACAAATGACTACTTTTGGAAAAAAAAATCCATGTTTTTAAAATAAAATTAATTTGAAATTAGAATTCTTAGCCAAACAAAAATTATTTTGATTTGAAATGGCCAGTACTGCAGAACGGCAATTTCATAGGTAAAGACCTAATATACAAAAGGCACAAGAGTCAATAATTTGACAATACCTTAATGCTACTCCATTCTCCATTCCAGTTGGAAGGTGTCAGAGGAGCCTTCTCTCAGAGTGGTTCCCACGACTTCCACAGCGCCACCCAAACGCTGCTGTATGCCAACGTGGCCCAGGATGGCATCATGTGCTGGAACACGCGAGTACCATTGACTAGCAACGCTACTGTTGTGGTGGCACAGAGCCATACGAAACTGGTTTATATATCAGGTATAGTATATTTCTAAGTCATCATCATCATTTACCTAGCCTTTATTAACCTATATTTAACAGCAGTACATAATACATACATAAACTCACACCTTTTTCCTATGGGGGAAGGCAGAAACCATAGAACGCCACCTGCTACGAACCTTACATACTATAATAAGAATTAATAAGAAACATAGAAGTACTCATATGTACGCCTATTATAGGTATGCGCAGCATTCACCATAGTATGACAACAACTCATAATATTCTCAAATCAATTTGAATACATTTTTTTTCTCTTTTTTACCCGTTATCCCAATCATGTTGAGGTGGGCTTCCAATCTAACCAAATGCAGCTGAAAAACATTTTTTTTATATGAAGTGATTGCCTATCTTACCTCCATAACAACCCGGTTAGTATTGTGTATTATATAGTATGGTAACTCTGATTGTCAGACTTTTAGGCTACTGTAGCCTGAAAGTGTGACGACTAGTCTTATCAACTTTGACAGTCGATCCATGTAAAATACTGGCATTCAGCTGCATTCAGTAAGACAAGAAAAAAATCCCAATAAAGTGGGGCTGCAGTGGGGCAACCAAGCAAAGGCACTAGGCACTCTTGGCAGATGATAAAGTTTTGTGCAGACTGGGCACACTTGTGCACTGGGTTGGTGGGGAATAAGACCACTGGTTGCTTGTAGTTTCTTCTTTTTATTAGGAGAGTTTCTTACTGAAGTAGTAGCTGGATTCTGAATGATTTTACAACCAAAATGTTCCCATTTTTATATACAAATTTCTAAGGCGCTGGCCAATCATGATTAAGTGTTTGCGCATGCGCAATGGCCTCTTTACACAATTTGGCGCCGAAAAATTACTATTTCTGCGCGGGAAAATTTAGTATGCTATTTTTAGTGGTAAAACATCCCTTACAAAATATAACTTATGTTCCTAATCTTAGGACTAACTTATATTACATAATAAACACAAAAACTATACAAAAAACCTTGATTTACACCTTAAAATTACAAAAATACTGAAACGGGTCTCGATAAGGTAACGCAACGCAGTAGCTAAGCTTCGTGAACTGTGAACCTAAACACTAGCGCCGCTAGGCGGCAGGAATGCACATCTTAAGATTATGCCTTTCTATTTCGTAAAGGGTAAGCTGTGAAGCGGCTCTCTTTACGGTAAAGTTACGCAGTACAAGCTACACTAGCGCCGCTAGGCGGCAGGAATGTAAATCACTTATAACATCAAGCCTGATGGGCGTATGTAGAGCTAATGCTATCTTAAAAACACTTATAAACATCGTAATAAACTAATTCTAACGCTATTCAAATAATATCACAATATTTACGTATCGTCACTAACGTCTATGTACCACTGCACTATTTTTCACTGTCCCGCCCAAGTTTAATAAACTCTGCCGGAGCAGAGTATTTTCAAAAATACAAAAAACTCATTTGAGTGTTCCCCTCCACGGAAATCTTTAGTAAAAGGCGAAAGATTTATTAGTGGAGTGCCGTAAGACTTATTTAAGTAAGGCAATGCATTCCAATAGTTTTATGAAAATTCATTGACCGGTCCCGAGATTTTACCACAGAACAGACAAATGACAATATTTACGTCTTACGGCACTCCACTATATGCGTTTTGAAGGGAAACCAGAGATACCGTCTTCGATCAATAATAGTACTAGATTAAGCATCAGGAACAAAACTAAGTCCCTCAAGTGGCCACGTTTGCACACACGTAAACATCTACACTTATCTTAGAAAGAAGTTCAATATTATTAACAACTTCAGATGATTATAAACCTTAACACTTAAACATAACGTTTATTTATCATTGTAAAGTATATTTATTTAAGCCCTTTCAACGGAGAAAGATAAGAAGTCATAAATTTAAAATGTCGCTTCAAAATAAAAAGTCATCAGTACAAAAATATTAATTTTAAAATGAAACTTAAGATCTAAGCAATAGGGTTAAAAATATTTTGTGTACAATGTCGTTCTTATTCTATTGTGGAACTAGACGTAGTTCTTGGTGTCGCATTTCAATGCTCGGAACAGAGTAAGTATTGAAAGACGTAGAGTTGCAGAATATAATTCTATTTTTTAGGTTCGTTTTGTATGGTGGTACATATTTCGACCAATTCAAAAATGTTGGAATGAACGCATAAAGACCGTGTGTCAAGTTGTCAACGCTTGAATATATTATCTGTGACCAACAGATCGGACCTCTCTCTCACCGGCTCCGTGACTCGTTATATTTTGTAAAACTATATTTGCTTAATTAATTAGAATAAACAGTTTGATTTAAACTTCAAGTGCTTTATTTATACACAACAGGTTATGGGCCGTCCCTGCCTGGTATATTTTTCGTAAATAAAGCTGAAACAACTTAAAATAAAAGTTAGTGAAAAGTACACGTTGTGCCGGTTAACCTCAAAAACCGCGAAAAATTTTTTTTCTTTCAGCATATTTAGTGCCAAAAACGCATAAAAATGGCTTTAAACACATTGGCAATACAGAAATTAACAGGAAGAGATAATTTTTCAACTTGGAAATTCGCTATGGAAGCATATTTGCAACACGAAGAATTATGGGATTGCATACAGTCAGAAACATGTGATACAAAAAAGGACGTCAAAGCCAGGACAAAGCTTATTTTATTAATAGATTCACAATTATATGTACATGTACAAGATGCAAAAACAGCGAAACAGGTATGGGACAATTTAATAAAAGCATTTGAAGACAGTGGTCTGCTCCGCAAGGTGGGCCTCTTACGAGACTTGATTACTACCAATCTAGAAACAAGCACAAATATAGAAGAATATGTCAACAAATTAATGTCAACAGCACATAAATTGAGAGGGATAGGGTTTAATGTAGATGATGAGTGGCTCGGGACGCTTATGTTGGCCGGGTTATCAGATGAATATAAACCAATGATTATGGGTATTGAAAGCTCAGGCATAAAAATTAGTGCTGATATGATAAAAACAAAATTATTACAAGAAGTTAAAACTAAATCAGAAAGTACTACCGCTTTTTATGTAAAGTCTAAGAAGAAACCCATAAACAATACTCAACAAAAAGACAGTCACTCAGAAAAATCTAAAGGCCCCCGTTGTTTCAACTGCAATAAACATGGACATTTGAGCAAGCAATGTTGGTTTAAAAATAATAAAAAGGAAGAGAAAGGTACTAAAAATGGTTTTGTCGCAGCTTTTTCAGCTACAACTCTGAATGATGCCAGTAGTTGGTATGTGGACTCCGGAGCTTCAGCCCACATGACAATGAACCGGGATTGGCTAGAAAACGAAACTGCACCGCCTGTACAAAGTATCAGGATTGCAGATAATAAAGTTCTTGCCATAGAAAGCTGTGGCACTGTAAATATCAAGGTACCAAATAAAATTTCAGGAGAACCAGACTGTATACAGGTAAATAATGTGTTATTTATTCCTGCTCTATCCACAAATTTACTTTCTGTAAGCAAGATAATAATGAATGGCAATAAAGTAGAATTTGACAGTACTGGTTGCTCAATAATGAACAAGAAAAATCAGATAGTGGCCAATGCAAAGTTAGTAAATAATACTTACAAGTTACTTACTTACCAAAGTGGTCAGGCAATGGCAGCTACTGCTGAAGACAAGTATTTATGGCACCAAAGACTAGGTCACCTTAATTTTAATGATGTCAATAAGATTTCAGAATGCACTGTAGGTGTGAAGTTGCGTCAACAAGATGAGGACTACATATGTACATCTTGTCTGGAGGCAAAACAGACCAGGCAGCCATTTAAAAACGAAGGCTCCCGGGCAACAGGATTGCTAGAGCTTATCCACTCAGATCTATGTGGACCTATGGAAAACCAGTCCATCGGAGGTGCAAGGTATTTTTTAACCTTTACTGATGACTTCTCTAGAAAGGTATTTGTTTACTTTCTCAAATATAAATCAGAAGTACTAGAAAAATTTTTGGAATTCAAAAATAAAGTTGAAAATGAGTTGGACAGTAAAATAAAAGTACTTCGGAGTGATAATGGAAAGGAATATGTAAACAGTCAGTTTGAAAAATGTCTGAAGAAATTTGGCATTAAACATCAAACAACTATTCCATACACACCTCAGCAAAATGGCGTAAGCGAGCGAATGAACCGCACTCTTGTAGAACGTGCTAAATCTATGTTATTTAATGCCTCTTTACAGAAAGAATACTGGGGAGAAGCAATAGCTACTGCTGCCTATATCATCAATCGCTCACCAACGCGCACACTTAATGATATTACCCCTGAGGAACGATGGACTGGATCCAAACCTGACCTTAGTCACATGAAAGTATTTGGTTGCCAAGCGATGGTTCATATACCGAAAGAAAAGCGTCGCAAATTAGATGCTAAGTCTCGTAAATTGATATTTATTGGTTATAGTGAATGCAGTAAAGGATACCGCTTTATAGACAAGAAAACCAAGCAAGTAACAATGAGTAGAGATGCAGTATTTTTAGAAGAAACAGTCAATCAAAATAAAATAGTCAAAAATGCCAATTGCATTGAAACCACAAATAAAAATTATAAAGAGAAGAATACAATAGAAGAGAAGAATTTAAACATATCCACAAGCGGATCTAATAACTGCAGTGAAGAAAATGATTTCATAGTACATTTTGAGACCAATACAACTCAAATACAGTCTCATAATGAAGAAGTTAATTCTGAACCAGACTCTAATAGCTCTAGTTATTATGAGGATCCTAATGATGAGACATACATACCAACTGATTCACTCAGTGTTAGTACCAGTTCTCCTGAAATATGTCATGTAAATGTCAGACCCTCCCGGGACCAGAGACGAAGAGAAGTACACAACACAAGTTCAGATCTGTCCTTTTTATGTATTAATTCAGAATCTGCAATGAGTTTATTGGATGATGACCCACAAGATCACACTGAAGCACTAAACAGTGAAAATTCAGAATTATGGAAGCAAGCTATGGAAACTGAATATAAATCTTTAATTGAAAATAACACTTGGAGTGTCATAGATCCACCTGTTGGTAAAAAGATAATTCCCTGTAAATGGGTATTTAAATCTAAGAGAGATGATGCTGGAAACATAACACGATACAAAGCTCGTCTCGTAATAAAAGGATTCAAGCAAACAAAAGGGATAGACTACCATGAAGTTTATGCTCCGGTCATACGTTATTCTTCTATCAGGTACTTAATTGGCCTAGCAGCTAAGTACAAATTAAAAATTCATCAAATGGATGCCGTCTCTGCATTTTTACAAGGAGATATAGAGGAAGAAATTTACATGTTATTTCCACCATGTTATGAAATTCAAAACAAAGTATGTCAGCTTAACAAAGCATTGTATGGCCTGAAACAAGCCAGCCGGCAATGGAATAAGAAACTTAATGCTGTCCTTATTGACATTGGATTGAAGCGTTCAACAGTAGATCCATGTGTTTATTTCAGGATTGTAAATGAAATTGATATACTGTTGATAGCAGTATATGTCGACGATTTACTCTTTTTGTTCAACAATGACAAAACAGCATCATTTGTAAAAACAAAATTACAAGATAATTTCAAAATGAAGGATCTTGGTACAGCCAGACAATGTATTGGTTTTAAAGTAAACCAAACCACTAACTTGGAGGAAATATCGTTGGATCAAACATTGTACATAGAGAAAATCTTACATAAATTCAAGATGTATGATTGTAAGCCTGTACCAACTCCCTTTGAAGCGGGAACTCAATTAAAAAAGGCTGAAAATGAAACAGAAATATTGAAAAATGTTCCTTATCAAGAAGCTGTGGGATGTCTTTTGTATTTGTCGCAATGTACACGCCCTGACATAGCTTATGCTGTTAATACTGTTAGCAGATTTAATAACAATCCAACAATGCAACATTGGATTGCTGTCAAAAGAATATTTCGGTATTTGAAAGGAACTATTGACTTGAAACTTACATTTAAAAAGGATGATAAAAACATAGTTGGTTATTGTGATGCAGATTGGGCCAGTGACGCCATAGACCGAAGATCCTGCACTGGCTACTTATTTATATTTCAGGGTGCATGTATGTTGGCGCCAGTACTTCCGGCGACCAAACATAGCGCCTGTAGTACGAGTCAAGCGACGCACCGTGGGCTCAGTGCTGCCACCTGCACCGAACCGGACGTTGGAACGTTGCGGTCGAGTCACTCGTTACCCGCATTGGACGTCACTTCGGTGGGGGAAGGCAGAGTCTTTAAAAACCCCGAGCTCAGTGGGCTGAGCTCACTTGTCGCTCGCACCTCGTCGTATCAACAACATTTATACTATTTTATACTGTTTATAATTGTTAAATATTTATTGTGATTGATCAAAAGTGATTAAAAGTGATTAAGTATATAGTCGATCTATTTATTTGTGCTAGCAGTCTGTGTGCAAAGTAGACTCAACTTACATCAGAAGTGCTTCGAATTCAAGCCTACAAATGGGCCGTAAGTCACGTGCCCGTCAACGGGAACGGAAAAGGAGGAAACGTACAAAATCATCATCATCCTCATCAAGCAGTAAGTCCAGTAAAAGCTATACGCCTTCACCCATTCGTAAAAAAGCCAAAAAACCAGTTGATAGTCAAGTAGCGGGTTGCTACAGTATGATGTTGAACTCAATGATACCAGAATTTGACCCCCTTACGGATAAAGTAGACAATTGGCAATATTGTTGATTTGCATACTAAAACATTTAATTGAAAGAATCAGGTGATAATTTACCAGGCTGTCAATAAATTCAAAGGAACGGCAAAAACTTGGTATGACTCATTTAAAAAAAAAATAGTGTAGTTGGGCTAGTTGGAAATGGAAACAATGGCGAGATAAAATATCGTTCACATTTCAAACAAAACGAAACATGTTTGCATTACTGAAAGAAATCATTGATAGTAAACCTTCAGCTCAGCAACATTTGTATAATAATAATAATAATATTCCACAACTATCACACAACGCCATCTAGTCCCAAGCTAAGCAGAGCTTGTGTTATGGGTACTAGACAACTGATAAACATACTTATATATTTCTAAATACATACATATTATTTGTATGTGTTTTACTTTCAACAAAAATGTAAAATTGACAAGTTAAGTGTAATTTTTTTGTGATCGTGACATTATTTCTATTATTACGGGCAACATCGACGATCCTAACATAAGTGCGTCGGTGGATGCCGGAAGTATAAATACATGCGACCAATTTGTGTCTTTTCTTCACGGTCGATTAGGTAGTTCTCATAATACAAGTCACGGCGCTGTCACTGAACATAAGGTGTCTCAATCCTCAATTTAAACAAATTGTAATGTCCATCACCGAAGCTGACTGGCTTTTGAGTGTTCAGGAACAAGACCCAAATCTACGTAAAATCAGAGATTATCTTACTATCAGGAGAGGCCGATGTGAATCAGAATGTTTTTAACGAGTACGAATTGCTAAATCTACCGTCGCACTGAAATAGGTCGTAGATGGGTTGTACCAAAAAATTGTATCTGGCAAGTAATTTTGTACAATCATGGCAAAATAGGTCACTTCGCTGTAGACAAAACTTTAGAAAGAATCAAACATAAATATTGGTTTCCTAAAATGAAAATGAAACAGCAACTTGTAAATATAATATTGTAAAAATAATTATGGTTCCCGCCAATCAACTTTTTTTTTTTCAGTAGGTAACTTGACATAACACCTGACTTATGTTGTTACTCATACTGCTCAGCTATAAAAACATTTTGAGCAAAGCCTTTTGCAATCAAAATCAAAAATCAATCATTTATTTGCGTAAATAAGGTACAGAAGGATGGTAAATATATATATAATTATTCTGCCTTTAATTTCGGCGTGCAAATATAAAAGTAACACATTATTATTGTATTTAAATTAATTAATTATAGATCATGATCATGCAGTCTTAAAGCAGATAATTCCATTATTGTATTATTGTGTAAATGTCAAAATAATCATAAAAAATAATAAAAGTACCTAATAACCAAAATGTCAACAATATTAATTTCAGCAATTTCAAAAAACTAATTTAAAATGAGCGTGCATCAAGCGATTTAGGTAATTGAGGGAATCCTATTCCCATCAACTTTCCTAGTATTCGTAATGAAAAGCAGTAATCCCTTGTTCATAAAATACTAACGAAACGAATTAAATTAAAGAGGTTATTCTATGAAGTTGAAGTTATTCCTGTGGCTGTTGGGCCGATTATCTGTGCCACTGCCGATTATCTTGGTCTTCGACGAAGATTTTACTTTATGCTCTAGAGCATAAAACGCGACTTTATGTCGCCTACGCACGACTTAAAGACGAATTTTAGAGCGAGAGACATAAGTGAAAAAAATATTCTGGTACTACCTGTGTAGAAAACATGAAACCATGGATTAAGATAACCGATTGGGATGAGGATGTTGGCGTGGTTGGTATGTACAAAATACTTATTTAATAAAACATCAAAAAGTAAAATATTTATTTAGTAATACAGCTTTACATTATGGTTTTAAAACACTACCAATATGAGAATGAGACTAGTACAATATTTTGTTCTAATCACTTAAACAAAATAAAACTAATTGAATAGAAATGTTGCAGTTGTAATGGCGTTTCCACTACAAAACAAGTGAGGTTCGACCTTGATCTTGTTGTGGGCGAAAATGTGGTTCATGCAGATAAAAGTGGATGAACTGGAAGCTTCGGCTATCATGTGGACTGCGAGTCTGAGCATGGTGGTTCGAAGTCAGGGATCACACTTTTGCATGTACTATTCATTAGCTCAGTAGTGGGAACTCGTTCAACATAACGTAACATTGTACCTGATATAGTCATCAAAGCTAACATGTTTACTCTCACATTACAGATGACGGTGTGTCTAGGGACAGACACAGTTCAGGAGGGCCGGATGTTGGCGCCAGTACTTCCGGCGACCAAACATAGCGCCTGTAGTACGAGTCAAGCGACGCACCGTGGGCTCAGTGCTGCCACCTGCACCGAACCGGACGTTGGAACGTTGCGGTCGAGTCACTCGTTACCCGCATTGGACGTCACTTCGGTGGGGGAAGGCAGAGTCTTTAAAAACCCCGAGCTCAGTGGGCTGAGCTCACTTGTCGCTCGCACCTCGTCGTATCAACAACATTTATACTATTTTATACTGTTTATAATTGTTAAATATTTATTGTGATTGATCAAAAGTGATTAAAAGTGATTAAGTATATAGTCGATCTATTTATTTGTGCTAGCAGTCTGTGTGCAAAGTAGACTCAACTTACATGTATAAGTTGGAACTCAAGAAAACAAGTCACAGTAGCACTATCCAGCACTGAGGCTGAATACATGTCTCTGTCATCAGCTGTTCAAGAGGCAATCTGGCTGAGGCAACTTAATAATGACATCTTACATAATTTTTCAGGTACTCCATTAACTATATACTGCGATAATAGAAGCGCTATTAGTCTTTCAGGCTCAACCTCTTACCATGCTCGTAGCAAGCATATTGATGTTCGCTACAACTTCGTGAAAGAAAAAGTTGCTACTAAAGAAATACATGTGGAGTACATAAGCACCGAGTTCATGTTAGCGGATGCATTGACAAAGGGACTGCCTCGACCGAAGCTCTGCCAGCTTACAGCTGGAATGGGTTTGCGTTCAGGAGAGGGTGTTGGAATGAACGCATAAAGACCGTGTGTCAAGTTGTCAACGCTTGAATATATTATCTGTGACCAACAGATCGGACCTCTCTCTCACCGGCTCCGTGACTCGTTATATTTTGTAAAACTATATTTGCTTAATTAATTAGAATAAACAGTTTGATTTAAACTTCAAGTGCTTTATTTATACACAACAAAAAAATGAGTAGAATACTATTTTACTTTATCGCTATTACAAGTTAAAAAATAATAAAAAAGAAATAAAAAAGGTAACGTATTTTCGGCGTATTCTTTATGCAAAGTATTTAAAATAGTAATGTTTAATGAATTTATTTATTTATTGGATCGCCAATTCCGCACAGCGAAATGAGTCACTAAGAAATCTACAAAAAAATAACATTACAAAATAACAACACTACTCCATGCATTCCCTGTTCAAGAACAGTGATGTTTGATACAATAGTTGGTGCGTTGTAGCAAACATTGGCCAAACAATTATAATATTCGCTGATTTAATTATATTTACAGTTTAATTCTGTTTAAATATTACGAAAAAGCACTTAATAATATTAAATTACCGAAAAAAGATATTTCTTCCAAAACCTTGGTGTTACGGTGGTTATTTACACAGTTTTTGAACGCATACTGCGGCATTTTGACGTCTTAATGTTGGCTATGATTGGACCATACTAATTTGAAATAAGACCACAAATACGTTTGTGGTCTTAAGTTTCGGGCCGTTTTTGAAGCGCTTATCGGGAATCTAGTACATTATTGATCGAAGGATACCGTACGATAAAGTTCAAGACACCCAACCAAACGGCGGATAATCATATCACCGCGATTCAGGAACGTGACGTCAGTGTACAGCGCCATCTATCGAAGTGTGGTGGAACTAAACCAGTTTTATTGAAACATAAACTAGGGGTGAGATTGTATCGACCCTATTGGGTTTGACCCAATAAAATAACAATAATGGCAGGAGCGTTTAATTATTTGGCCTGCCATTTTATTTTCAAAATAGCGGCTGCGCATTAATCTCGCCTACAGCTGGCATCTAGGTCTCGGGTAGGCTTGGGTTCGAACCTAGGCTAGGCAGGAACATTACTTTGTGTATTTCATCACCGCTGCTCTCAAAACGGTGAAGGAAAACATCGTGACGAAACCGGCATGTCATAGAACCAAAAAATTCGAAGACATGTGACATCTACCAACCCGCACTGGGCCCGCGTTGTGGATTATAGCCCATCCCTCTCCTAGAGAGGAGGCCTGAGTCCCTGCAGTGGGAACATTATAGACTGATGATGATGATACCCTAACTTTTAGACATCTTCCAACTTCTTTACAATCTTACTTTTGTTTATTTTTTCAGATCTGAAGATCATAGGAGACGATGTGTGGGTGTTAGTAAACCAAATACCTACGTTTATATACTCACAGTTAAATACTACTGAACCGAACTTCTTTGTGCATAAGTAAGTACCTATTCACTTAACACTAAGCTGATGCCCGCGGCTTCGCCCGCGTGTTTGTAAGTCAAATTCCTCGAGAACCACTGTATCCATTAGTGAAAAAAGCATGGAAATCAGTGCATTAGTTTTTGAGTTTATCGCGAACAAACAGACGCGGCGTGGGGCTTTGTTTTACAATAATACTATAGCTGATGCCCGTGGTTTCAACCGCGCGGATGTCGGTTATCGCTACCAATGCCGGTTATCGCGACCAAAAGTAATATTTTCGTTTTTCCTTTTAACCCCTTGAATAAAGTTTTTTTTTTTATTAAAAAGTAGCCTATGTCCTTTCTCGGGTATCAAAATATCTCCATACCAAATTTCATGCAAATTGGTTCAGTAGTTTAGGCGTGATTGAGTAACAGACAGACAGACAGAGTTACTTCCGCATTTATAATATTAGTAAGTAAGTATGGATATGTTGTAGTGATTATCATAACATATTTTAATCCCCGAAAATCCCCGAAGGGTTGGCGGAAGTGTACTTAAGTACACCCACATTTCGCCAGTTATATGAAGTCCCGTATAATAGGGGCGAAACTATGGCTATCAACTGGGTACAAATCCAGGCTTCATTGCTGCTTCTGAGAAATTCGAAATGGAAAAACACAATAACACTTTGCCCGACCCGGAAATCGAACAGCAGTCGCGATTTCGACCACTCGACCCAGAAAGTAATTTGTATTTTTTATTACAGAGGCAGAGTACAAGACTTGATTAAAGACACTGTTTGCGCGAAAAAGAAATAATTTAATGACATTTTTTGTAAGAAATATTATTAAATAAAAAATAAAAGCAATGTAACAATTATTGTGATCTTTTTTATTCTCTCCTAGTACAGTCCCAGCATTACTTGACCCCTAAAAGAAGCTGATAACATCAGCTTCACATCTCTTAAAGCAAAGCCGCACATAACATGGGCGTAAGCCAGGGGGGGTGTTTGGAGGGTTCAACCCCCCCCCCCCCCCTCCGGAAAACTTAAGAATAATATTAAAATAATGAGAGGCGATAGGTATAACTAAGTACTAATTATTACAGTAATAATTATCATGTATTTTGGATTCGCCGCCATCGGCTGTCGATACTCCGATCGCATTGGGTTACCTTTGTATATTTTCGCAAAGAGTAAAGTATATATTGGTATATTTTCGTGCCGTATCGTATCCCACCCGTACTCGTCGCATTTAGTCAGCTAGGTAGTCTGTTGCCAGCATAGTTGCCAGTCATTACCTATTATTACCGATTATCGAGTGAGTCTAGTAAAGGAGATTGCAATTTGTACGTGTAACGACTGTCAAAGACGTTGTCGAGAAGGTATCAGTCGCATCTTCCAAACCTCCTTCGTAGGCTTAGTTCCGAAAGTAGAGGATTCATGTCAATTATAATAGGAGTAAGCAGTTCTCTTCTTGAAACCAAGTAAAACAGTTTTATCCTCTTTCCTCCCGATGACAATATATTTGCTCCCCCCGGCCCCCCTCCAACCCCTAATCTATAAAAATGTACAAAATTTTCCGCGCTCGCTTCGCTCGCGCATATGTCCTGTTTTACTCCGCTCTGTTTCACTAGAGACGCTCATCTATCTACTTCTATTTCTAAATTCTCCATCCAGGGTATAAATTCGGTAGCACTTAATAAAACAGTTTGATCGTAACAACGTTTTTCATAACATTTTTCTCTGTAAAAATTGATCGAGCGCTCTGTCCCCCGACTGCAATAAAAGTTTTGCTTTTCAGTTTTCCATTTTCGAATACCTTTACGGGACCTTGTTCTCAGTCATCACTAAAATCGTTTGACTTGTTTTAAATTTTTCAGTTTAGTTTTTGGCATGGCAGGCGTTTTTCAATTTTTTAAATTATTTTTTTTTTTTTACATCTTTTATGTATTTTTTTTTTTCATTTATATATTACGGATTTCATGCACTTTAGTCTTTTATTTTCCTGACCCCCCCCCGAAACTAAAACCTGGCTACGCCCGTGGCACATAACATAACATCACGCCTCTAATCTCTGAAGAGTTAGGCAGAGGTGTACCTAAAAGTACATCCACATTATGTTAAGTACCTACCATGTAATAGGGGGTGAGCCTATTGCCATCAACAGGACGAAAAACTACATTCCGTTGCTGTTATTGAGGAATTCTCAATGGAAAAATACAATAACTCTTTCTCGGCCCGGGAGTCGAATACAAGGCCTCATACTCAGCTTTCGCGGTTGCGTGCGACCAACGAGGTAGGAGAGCACAGCTAGTAGATAATAGTACCTATTATCTACTAGCTGTGCTCTCCTAATATATAATATATAGACGACACGGTTGGCGCAGTGGCTGAGCGATTAGACTGCTGCGCTGCGTGTCGCGGGTTCGATCCCCGCACGGAACAAATATTTGTATGGCCTACAGATAGTTGTTCCGGGTCTGGGTATTTGTGTATGTGAGTTTAAATGTTTGTAAACGCACCCACGATACAGGAGAAATTCCTAGTGTGGGGCAACGTTTAAAAAAAAAAATGAAAAAAAATGAAATGAAATATATCATCATCATCATCAGCCTATAGTATTCCCACTGCAGGGACTCAGGCCTCCTCTCTAGGAGAGGGATGGGCTATAATCCACCACGTCGGCCCAGTGCGGGTTGGCAGATGTCACATGTCTTCGAATTGTTTGTTTCTAAGACATGCCGGTTTCCTCATGACGTTTTCCTTCACAATTTTGAGAGCAGTGGTGATGAAATAAGCAATGCACCTGCTGGATTCGAATCTACGACTTACCTACTGTTCGTGAATCCGACCCGGCCCCACTGGGCTACACTGCTGGTACCTAAAAGTGAGTGAAACCTGGTTAAGTGAGACAAGGGACCTGAAAATTTGTCTCACTTATAGAGGTATTCCACTTACCCAGTGTCTCAGATATCCAAATCTGTCTCATGGGACCTCAGCATGAGTTCCAGTTATAGAGGTTTCTCACTTATCCAGGTCCCAGTTAACCAAGTTTCACTGTGAGTTTCGGCCGTTTAAAAGTTCCATTTTGACTATATTATGTTAATTATGATACCTACCTATATTAATAACATTTGACAGCAATACAAACAAATAGTCACATAGACATATTCTACTAAGATAACCTCTACAACTAGTTGAACCGTAGCAATCTGTGCCGTAGCTAAGGACGATAGGGATGCAACGTTTGTTATTGTTTAAATCGATAATTCGATAACTTTGATTTGTCGATAAAATACGGGTGACGCAAAACGGTTACATAATAAACATAACATGACATCACTTTTAAAAATCTTTGACAGTCGTAAATGTAGTCAGTGAACCGGAAGTTTGACAACCAGTCTTACCAAAGGGTTTCATATTAACAAATACTCTTTTGCTTGTGAAGGTTAGATAGGCAGTTGCTCCATGTAAAATACTGGTATTCAGCTGCATCCGGTTAGACTGGAAGCCGACCCCAACATAGTTGGGAAAAGGCTAGGCAGATGATGATGATATCACAATTTTATTAGTCATCATCATCATCTGCCTAGCCTTTTCACAACTATGTTGGGGTCGGCTTCCAGTCTAACCGGATGCAGCTGAATACCAGTATTTTACATGGAACGACTGCCTATCTGACCCCCACAACCCAGTTAATACTAGGTAATACGATACCCTTTGGTAAGACTGGATGTCAGAATGTCAGGTCACTGACTACCTGTAACGACTGCCAAAGATCTATATATATATGACAGCCGGGACCAACAGCTTAACGTGCTTTCCGAGGCACGGAGGAAACTCGGTATGTCGGGCGGTCACCCATCCACAGACCGACCTAGGCAAGCACAGCTTTACCTAAAGATCGACCCGAGTGGCACTTCTTATTAAGCCACGAGCTCCACAATCACAATCACAATTTTATTAGTCGTCCGCGTGAAATTATCATGAAAGTAACACTTCCTAAATTGTATTGGATTTTGTTAACCATGACACGGGTTTTAATTTTTTTGCACGGAACTCTAAAATCCTTTTTCTAAAGGTTTTTGGTAGGTTTCACAGAAGTTTTCAACAGTATATTCTTATCAGACAGCGCACACCTTTGATCGCGTTTAAGAAGCATTAGGCATCAAAGGCAACAAATAAAGTGCATTTTGCCTAATGGGGCTCGAAGAATAAGCTAACCATTAGACGTTAACTTATCCATTATATCGTCACAATATAGACAATACTTTAAATCATCTGGCGTGTAAAATTCTGTTATTCAGTTACTTCCAGTTAGACTGGCAACTGACCCCAGCATAGTTGGGATTAGGATAGGTCGTAGCAGGTGGTGATTTAAATTATATTATTACTAGCTGAGCGTGCAGCTTCGTCCACATGGACATATACTAAAACCTTTCTCGATAACCACTCTATCCATTGGTGAAAACAGCATGGAAATCGATACAGTATATCGATGTGTAATGTGTGTGTGATGTGTATCGATGCAGTTTGACTGGCCTGTTGGTCTAGTGGTTAGTGACCCTAACTGCTATACCGGAGGTCGTAGGTTCGATTCCCACCCAGGACAAATGTTTGTGTGATGAGCACGATCATTTGTTCTGTGTCTGGGTGTAATTTATCTATAATATGTATGTATTTAGAAATATATAAGTATGTTTATCAGTTGTCTAGTACCCATAACACAAGCTCTGCTTAGCTTGGGACTAGATGGCGTTGTGTGATAGTTGTGGAATATTATTATTATTATTAGTAGTTTTTGAGGTTATCGCGAACAGATAGACAGACAGACGCGGCGGAGGACTTGGTTTTATATTAGGTAGTGATGATTGTATTATCAGCTATTAGTGTCCCACTGCAGGGCAAAGGCCTCCCTTCCCTCTTTCTACGTAACCTTATCCGGTGCTGTTGTTCGCCAATTCCCGAGCAAATACCTCTCTAAAATATTTTAACTATATTTGTGTAGATAGATAGGTACAGACTACTTCTAAGTATTATTTATCCCCCAGACTGCAAATACATTAAGGAAACTATATTGTCTAGTCACGAACATGACCGAGACCGACGTTGATGTTTCCAATTATATATACTGCATCATAGGTCAAGGTGAACAAGTTACTTGAGGAAGAAGCGTCTATGCATGAGATATGCGACGAACAGACGTGTATTTAGTATCTATGTACATAGATAAACACACTTCTAGTACAATACAGTCACAACACCAATATGTTTGCATGTAAAACATGGAATGGGTCCGGCCTACTTTTTAATGTGATTCAATGAAAATGTGATTGAAATGTGTTATATTAAATGGGCCTTCCCTTGACCCTAATCTTGTCCTGGGAGGGGCCCGCAAGGGCCGACGCCCGTCGGGGCTGCGGATTATCGAAAGAGATGACGTGGCCTCGGCATAAGGACGAAGAAGGAACATGGGTTCGGTTTTTAGTCAGTAGAAGTCTGACACTCCCCTTCGCTCTGCCCAAGAGCGAGCACAAATCATTTGATGATTTTCCACCCACCAAAAAAAAACAAAAAAAGGACAGAGGTGAGGTCGACGATGGAACGAGCTAACCCAAAATTAGGCTATTAACTCGCGAATAAAATAAATCGGGGTAACATCTATTTGGTTTCCTGTTCAGACACGCTGGCCCCTTCCCATCTACTTGGAACCAGCATCAGAGCTGGTGCGGCTTGTGAAGCGGCTGAAAAAGGTAAAGTATCAAAATACAGGGGTCTAGGCTCCGAATATGATTTTGTCCCATTCGGTGTCGAGACCCTTGGTCCGTGGGGTCCTACCGCTATAAGGCTTTTTAAGGAAATTACAAAAAGGTTGGTCGACGTCACAGGAGACCGAAGAGCTGGCAGCTACCTGGGACAAAGAATTAGTCTAGCTATTCAAAGGGGGAACGCTGCCAGTATCTTCGGAACCTTGCCTAAAGGGACTCCTTTTAATAATATATTTTAGTTACATAGATATAGATTGTGTTATGTCAAATTGACATTTTTATATTTTTATTGTATGAATTCCATTACCATGCCACTTATTTCCAATATTATATAACTTGTAAACCTAATATTTGCATGCCTATGTGAAGGTAAAATATGGAGAACTTTATTATAAAAAATAACATCTATGTACATTACCCATGTTTGCAAAGAAATAAATTGATTTGATTTGATTTGATTTGTCAATTTTGTGGTTATCAATAAATAATTAATTATTTTTTGGTTAATCTATTAACATTACGTGTGCTTTTTTTTGTCAAAAAAAAAATAATTAGTCCGTCAGATAGTTTTCCAAAAAATATTGAACACATATTTTTTCTTTTTTCACGTAAACAAATACAGTGCTTTAAAAACTCGTGAACTCCTCGAAAACGTTACATGTCAGTACATTTTTTACCTACAAGTGACGTCACGACGCATTTTATCTTCGTCATTTTGTATTAATTTGATTAAAAAAAAACATGTATCCAATATTTTCGATAATCTAACTGACGGACTAAACAGAATCATATTTTTTTGAGTCAGTCCGATCCCCTATTATACAACGTGATTCCCCCATCCCCATTATATCATCGGACGTACAGAGATACGGCGAAGCGTCATCGATAAATGGTTCCACCAATCAAAGCGCAATTCTTTCACATTTATAGTGCAAACCACGTGCCTGTGGAATTCACTGCCGTTTGTTTGTTTCCCGATCATTATAAACTAGATCTTTAACCGACTTCCCAAAAAGGGGACGGTTCTCAATTGGATTGGTATGTTTTTTTTTCTTTTTTTTCTATTTTTTTTTCTTTTTATTTTATGTATGTAGGTACACCGATTACGCTGCGATTTATGATCCGATTTACGGGATTCTTTTTTGGTCCCATAAAAATTTAGTATAGTTTGGCCCAGTACTTTTCATTTTATGAATTTTTTTTTTAATAGAACATTTTTTGTTCATTTTTTAAGTTCGAGTGAATCAGTGTCTTCTAGGCAAGCGAGCTCACATCGGACGAGTTGCGGCCAAAGGTAAGCCAATTTATAACATGACGCTGGTAATCCCCGAAGGGTTAGGCAAAGGTGAATCCATTAGTAGGTATACCCACATTCATTTCGTCAGTTATGTTTAAGACCTGTCATCCGATATAATAAGAGTTCAGCCTATTGACATCGACCGGGCACGAATCCAGACCCCATCGCTGCTACTGAGAAATTTCTGGTTGAAAAACCCAATAACACTTTGCTCGACCTGGGAATCGAATACACCCCTCATGACATAGACCAACGACGCAGCCAAATACAAGACATCTTAATAAAAACAACAAAAACATGTGTATGTACTCATGTTTGTGTAAAAAAACCGGCCAAGAGCGTGTCGGGCCACGCTCAGTGTAGGGTTACGAAGTTTCCCGTCCGTCACAATAAGTGTTCCCACTTGAGTATAAAGGTGGGTGGGTATAGTTGTAAGTTGTGTGTTTACTGTTTTTTTTTTATTTATAAGTAATATTTCTGCGACAATAAATATATTTTCTTTCTTTCTTTCTTTCTTTCTTTGTATCCATTATGGAAAATGATTTTCCTAGAAAGTCCTTATAAAGTTCTACTTTTCAGATTTTTTTCATATTTTCTAAACTTATGGTTCAATAGTTAGAGGGGAGGGGGACATTGTTTTTTTACTTTTGGAGCGGTTATTTCCGAAATTATTGACATTATCAAAAAATTATTTAGTAAACCCCTATTCATTTTTAAATACCTTTCCAACAATATATATCACACGTTAGGGTTGAAATTAAAAAAAAAATCACTTCCCACTTTACATATGGTGGGGCTACCCTAATAAAACATTTTTTTCCAATTTTTATTTTACCACTTTGTAAGCGTGATTGATACACATATTGGTACCAAATTTCAGCTTTCTAGTGCTAACGGTCACAGAGATTAAGCGAGGACGGACAGGAAACTATAAGAGTTCCTAGTTGACTACGGAACCCTAAAAAACGATCAAATCAAATAGAAGATCAAAACTTATACTAACTAATGGGATATCTTCCGCGACTTATACATTATTCTGAGCTCGAATATTTCGACGATATGGCAAGCGCTTTTTTTGGTGGGTGGGAAATCATCAAATACGAGTAGCTCCACACACTGGGCGGAGCGGAAGGGAGTGACAGACGTATATAAACTAATATTATAAAGCTAAAGAGTTTGTTTGATTGTTTGTTTGTTTGAACGCGGTAAACTCAGGAACTGCTGGTTGGAATTTTTTTTTTTTTTTGTGTTGGATTGTCCATTTATTGAGGAAGGCTATAGGCTATATAACATCACGCTACGGCTAATAGGAGCGGAGCATAAACGAAAAATGTTACAAAAACGGGAAAAGGTATTTCCTTTTTGAGAGCTTCCGCTGCGTGCGCTGCGAAAACGGTTTAAGTTACGCAAATATCATGTATAAAGGAATTGTTCCTCTTTAAAATTTCTAAAAAAAAGTCCGCGACAGCATATATCTATCTTTTAAGATTGACTCTGTAACCTTTTTTTACTATTAAACTGTTAGGTTAAAAATAATTATTTTTTGCGAAGCTTATTTAATCCATATGGTATTAATCTATGTCTAAATAAATGTGTTTGTTAGAAGGAAAATTTATTATAGAATATTTGTGCCCTTACTCTAAACAGTTAAAACAAATATCTTAGAAGATATCGCAATGTAAAAATATCCGCGCGGCAAAATAATTCACGCGTCGCAATATAGGGAGATTCTTTCCGGGAAATTCAAATTCATAATATTTACTGCATCATAATGTTTACAAGTACAGAGTGTTATCGTATATGTATTTAACAACAGTAAGAGATACCTATAGTAATTCACACTTTAATATAATCTAAGCTAATCTAAACCATCTAAACTATTATAATAAAGAAGAAAGATAAGATTTTTTGTTTGTTACGATTTAGCTTAATTTATGTCGGATAGTCGCTATATCGAGAAAGGTTATAAGCCATATTTATGTGACGCAGACGAAGTTGCGTGGGTCAGCTAGTACTAACTAAAACCACCCATGTTCCTTCATAACCCTCTGTGTTCCGGGGCCGCGGTAACTCTTTCGAAAAGTTCCGCAGCATGATCGCGGGACCTCATTACAATCACGGACAAGCGACTAAGCGACAGTTCAAGTTTAGGTTATTTATAAAACCTTTAAATAAAACAGTGTTAAAAAACATCGATACAAAAAATCTATCGATAACGAACATCACTAGTGTAGAATCAGAGGTCATCGATAGAAAAACAAACATATAATAACATAGAAATACACCATTTAATAAGACACGCTTGTCCTAAACAGACGTGCTTCTTATTATAATAGTTTATAGTATTATTAATAATGCAATAATAATAGTGATTCAAAATAATAGTAACGTTTTGTTAAATCAGGTTTGTGAGAAAGTGATGTGTGAAAGTGATTTTTTTTTTTTAATTTTGTTTTTTAAATAAAAGGGTAAGCGATTTAGTATTTTTTTTTGGATTTTGAAGTAAATTTTTGAATGATTTTGCATATTATTTAATGAGAAGATGTTATTTGGCCGTTATTCCTGTAAATAGACGTGTCTCAGTGCATTTCCTTGATTTAAAAATAAGATTTACGCCTACTGCTGTTTGTCTCTGCATTACATAAAGATCGACTGGTAAATAATGGCATTATTTGCCTTAGTACTAAGGGCTTTAAGTAATAAATATACCATAGGTAGGTAGGTACGTAACCAGAAATATTTTGGGGTAATAACTTGATTAAATAAACATTTCGTAAATAAAACTACTTTTAGAAAAAATATAATTATTTACCCTAGTTTTTGAGAATTATTAAATACTTAATAAACATATTAAATCGTATCCGGAAAACTTTAAAGAATAAAACTGCACGTTAATTTTACTTAAATCAGCTGACTGAAAGAAATAACCACATAGAAACGTAATTAAGCAGTTATATTTGTTTTTATCACAAGCTAACTCAAGGTCACAATGACAATAACAATATTTTTCAAAGCAAAGTAACCTCCTCCTTTTTTCAAGTCGGTTAACAAAACAATAGCATGCGAAAAACTGTTTTTTTTTCTATAGATCTCTAACGAGGAAAATAAACAAACATAGGTAAATAAAATACTATTTGTGCAAGAAATAAATAAGTCAACAAGTTTCAAGTACTTACTTACAAACGCTACTGAAATCTGTCAAATATCTTTAATAGATTTTCAACTTTATCCCTAAAGCATTAGGTTCAAGGTTGATTGGGAAAATTTGACCCTCGATCGACCCAGTCATCCTCATCATCATCAGCCTATAATGTTCCCACTGCAGGGACTCAGGCCTCCTCTCTAGGAGAGAGATGGGCTATAATCCACCACGCGGGCCCAGTGCGGATTGGTGGATGTCACATGTCTTCGAATTTTTGCTTCTAAGACATGCCGTTTCCTCACGATGTTTTCCTTCACCGTTTTGAGAGCAGTGATGAAATAAATTACACAAAGTAATGTGCCTGCCTGGGTTCGAGCCCACGACTTACTGTTCGTAAGTCGGGGCCGCCACCACTGCTCTCACGACCCAGGACGCACTGGGTAGAAGGTGCACTACCCCCTGGTTGTCAGACTTTCTGACTACTGCTGACTACCTGTAACGATTGTCAAATACCTACCTTTAAATGACAGCCGAGACCAACGGCTTAATGTACTTTCCGAGGCACGGAGGAAACTCGATATTTAAAAGGTCCAATCCATCGCCGAACCAACCTAGGCAAACTGAAGAGCGACCCGACTGGCTGTTATTATTTAGCTACGAGCTCCAATAAAGACAGTATATTTCTATTGACTACTTACAATAATTAACTTTATTTTTTTATTTTGTCATTTTGTTCCGATCAATATCCGAAATGACTGGACTAATTTTGACGGGACTTTTACTGGCAGTACTGGAGCAACGACTACTTTTATATTAGAAAAAATATTATAGTTCCGCGCAAAATATCTAATTAAATCATTTATTGTTTTAGAAAAAAACCGTGTTTTCAACGAAATCGGTTTCGGATGTAAATTTTATAATAATTTCACGCGTACGAAGCTCGCGGGCAACAGCTAGTTATTTTAATTGACACTATTTTGTATTAAAGCAGATAAAAGTAAAAAAAAAATTACGGTTTTTGTCGTCTATAGATGTCGGTGGCGTATTGGACACGTTTTCATTTGTCGTCTATACTTGACTGTGGCGGTCAAAAGGTTAATCATAGCATTGTGAATGTTGAGTATGCAGAGCCTGAAACGGTTAGATTCCCGGGTCCGGCACGGATTAAATACTCAGTAGCAACTCCAGAGTCTAAAGGGGATAGAACCGATGTGGCATATCAACCTGTCCGCCATTTTGATTTTTTTTCGAAATCGCGGCCCACGATGAAATTGATATGTATGGATAGAGGACATACACACGAACAAAAAATGTCTGATAACACGGTACCCGAAGTGTCACGTTACCGAGATATTTGAAGTTAAAGATCGACAAATGAGTACAACGAAAATCATTAAATATTTTAAAAAATAACCTTTTTACGTGTATAGGCGTTAAATTGTATCCAAATAATAGTTCCTAGGTTGATTATTATTATACGCACAATAAAATCGCTTCGCATCGCAATGAAACGCTAATTTATGTCAAAAAATAGTTTTCTAGTGCTCCCAGTAGTATGTAATGTACCTAGTCTCTTTCAATAACCAGTAATAATAATAATCAACGCCTATAGACACGTAAAAGTTCTAATTTTTATGTGGTCTTGGTACTCATATATCTATCTTTACCTTCAAATATCTCGGTAACGTGACACTTTGGGTACCGTGTTACTGAACATTTTTTGTTCGTCTATATGTCCTCTATCCATACATACCACTTTCATCGTGGGTCACGATTTCGAAAAAAAATCAAAATGGCGGTGGGTCGATATGCCAGCTTCCATACAAAAAAGTTCAAACCCCTTTGTGCCCGGTTTATAAAATAAATATAAAAATGTAGTTATTTTCATGATGTGTTTTTTGTTTCACAGGTCAATATGAAACAGGTTTTCTTGACCGTCTTTAGCTTGGCGTTGCTGACCGTACCTGCAAGATGCCAAAACGGTCGTAGTGTCGGCAAATTCGAAGAAGTTTTCTCATGGCAACAACTCACTTATGACATCAATGGTATATCGGGTAAGTAAATAGATATTAAACTACGGAACCCTAGAAATGCTTAGATGGTATAAACTTTACTTTCGGAAGTCGGCGACTTTTGTTTGTTTCATGACTTTATTGCCATCGACTTTCAAAAGTGTTATTGATATAAGTTGTGATATTTTCCCGAGGGGCTGCAGGTTGTTCGAAAGAGATACCGCGACCTCGACACAAAGGGCAAAGAAGGAACATGGGTGGTTTTAGTCAGTAGAAGTCTGACACTCCTTTCCGCTCTGCCCTGCGCGGGAGGAGTCATTAATGATGATTTCCCAAACTAAAAAAAAAATGTTTTTACTTTACTTTCGAAAGTCGGCGACTTTTAATTTTGACGGAAATCGAGATTAAACCGTTTTTCACCCTTAACCTATCCATAATTTGTTGATCACCTGGCAGGTAGAAAGTCCCACCAAAATGATCTGTCTTTTTGAGAATCTCATTTTTCAGGTATAGGTACACAATACTCTATTATTTCAAGCTGCCTCAAATACATTTTTAATTACTTATTTTTTTTTTTTAATTTGCACGCCTCTGGCAACATTGAAGCCCCGACTAAATCGTCTGGCTTATTTTTCCGTATTGGGGTATTATAGGAGGCAAGCTGAAAACTTGTCACTTAACCCTATGTGACAAGTTTTCAGCTTACGTCAAATACCTACCCAAACGTTGGTGCCAGCTCTCGGACTACGGGTTTACAATCATCGGCACGATTCTTGAGCGCTGACGCAAAAGTGAGTTATTGGGTCCCTTTGGTGGTATGAAGTGAGACGCGGGGTGGGGAAAGTGCAGTGATTGGCCCGTACCGCATCGCGTCATAGCTGTCACTCGGGATTTGTTCTTTACTCCTGCTGCACTTACCTCACGACCAATAAATATTAAACGGGTGTGCGTTTTATTTGACACAAAGTGTATGATGCGCACAGCGATCCCCACTCTTCCGCCGAGCGCTCAAGAACCGTGCCGGTATCTGTACCTGCGTCAATTCAAGTCAATTGGCTTAGTACTGGGGGCCAATTCTCGGTTTTAGAGATGGTGTCGAACTCGACAAAAATTTCTAATGACGTCATTTTTTCGTGAAATTTTAAAAGTTGCTATTCTGGGGATGTCGAATTCGACATTTGTTGCAGGCTAATGTTAGAGTTCATGTCGAGTGCTTCTGAGCAGTAGAGATGTCATGTCGATTATATAGATACGTCATTTCTGAGTGAATTTGTTGAGTTTTGGATTGTACACTGTGTTTTCTTTTCTTTAGTTTTTAAATAAAATACGGCTTGGCATCTCATACTGGAAATTCGATTTATACTCTTTGATTTGTGCATTGTGTTTTCTTGAAACGACGACCTTCGCGCAGTTAACAGACTCTGTAATTTCTGTACCTACGATTGGACTTGAAACCACTGAAAGATGGACGAGTTTATTAGCATTTTTATCTCGGAGTTGTTGGAAAGTGGCGAGCAACTGGCCAATACACGGCGACAACAGCTATCCCGCCGTCGATATTTACGACTTGAGCGAAACAGAAGTCATTAAAAACTTCAGACTAAATAAAGATTTAATAAGGGTTCTAATGCTTAGATCTATTGGCTCCTGTAATTCAGGATACCACTAAAATAGACCTGAAAACGAAGGTAAATAATTGTTTGCTTCATAATTTTATTAGTCACTGACAGACAGTCAGCTGTCAAACTGATTATTTTTACACTAAACGTTTCGTTTTACTTTGGCTTTGCACGGGACTTATTCAAATTTAATATATAAATTATGTCCTAATTTTAAGTGTTTCTCATAATTATGTTTACTTGTTTGTTTGTGAAACCAATAAATACTTTTTCTTCCTTTCTTTCTTTTTTTTTATACTTAAATAATTAGGTTTAGTCAGCGTTTTAAAACAAAATCATTCATTCACTCATAGCTACCTAAAACGGAACGCGCGATTCTTCATAATGGTAACATTAGCTTCACTCGACTCGAAATTTTCGTGACATTTATTTCTATTTTGACTGAGAATACGGAATTCTGCTCAATTCGAAATTTTTTGGTAGAGATAGAGATATTTTTGATAGACATAGAGATAGACTTACGAACTCGAACTCGAGATAAATGTCGAAAATCGAGAATTGGCCCCCTGGTTTCAAATACATAATAGACAACAAAAAAAAAACAAAGTCTGACCTTTAACTCGAGATAAATGTCGAAAATCGAGAATTGGTCCCCTGGTTTCAAATACATAATAGACAACAAAAAAAAAACAAAGTCTGACCTTTATTAAGCCAAAACAACAAAAAAACATGTTACCTACCAAAATCAAACTTAAAATCATTTTTCTAAATATAATACTTTTTCCCCAAAATCAAATTAAATTATAATAAAAATCATACCTAAATATATTAATTAAAACAGTTTAAACACATTAAGTTCTTTATGTTAATTATGATTAGTGCCTAACGTGGTGTCAAAGTTTTGAGTCCATTAGAAATTATTTTATGTAAATTTCATAAAAGTGTATTTTATAAAACTATATTAATCATCAAAAAAGTTTTGGACAGCGTCCTTATTTAGAAAAAAGCAAACATTAATCAGTACCTATGTGTAGTAACTAGCAACATTTCACTAATAAACAAAACTTGGCGTTTCACAAAAAATAGTATTTCACTATCATCATTCTGGATTTCTGGGAGCGTTCAAGTATTACGTAACGAATTTGGGGGAGGGGGCAAGGGCGGATCTAAAGGGGGCACGGGGGCACGTGCGGGGGGCACGGAACAAGGATAAAGAGAAGGAACAAAGGAAGAAGGTTATAGAGTTCCCATCACAGTACCTAAGTAGGAAGGTACTTACAAATCAATGTCGGTGATTTTGTTTGTTCCATTGACTTTTTTGCCACCGACTTCCAAAAGTAAAGTTATTCTAGCTAGACGTTTTTAGGGTATATATTTTTAAGTCGCTTGATTTGTTGACACGAAATAGCGTTACGGGCGTGTCACGAAAAAGCGTTACGGCCGCTTGGGGGAAAGATATTTTTAACCGACTTCAAAAAAGGAGGAGGTTCTATGTTCGTGTGTATGTATTTTTTACCTGATTTCTCCCCCATTTGTGGACCAATTGTCAAAATTCTTTTTTTTATTTGAAAGAGGATACTCCTGAGGTGGTCCCATTTTAATTTGGTGAAGATCTGGTGCTGATCTTCGGAGATATACAATGGAACTCTTCAAAAATAGACGGCAAATCTGTCGTAATTGCTGGAATCGCTTGGATGTTTATTGTTTATACAACATCATAACGTATCATCACGCCTGTATGCTCTGAGGGGGTACGCAGATGTGTACAATACATTTGTACAATTTCGACAGTAAGGTATGATAAGTTACATTTACTTATTACCATGACATGTATTGTTAACAATTAACAATATAAAACTAAATTTATGGCAAATATTTGTATGGGAACAACTAAAAATGGAAAAATAAAAACACTTTTGCAAAAAACTTTTTTACAAAAATTAAAACCGACTTCGACAAAAATAAAACACAAAAAAGTGAAAAATAAAAAATCAGCTTCTGAAGTCGGTGACTTTTGTTTGTTTGATTTCATGTTTTTGCCACCGACTTCTGAAGCTGATTTTTTATTTTTCACTTTTTAGTAGTTCACATGTGCTTACCCCTTCACAACGTACCGGCGTGATGTTATGTTATGAACTGGTGTAAACAATAGACAGTCATGAGATTTCAGCAATCCCAGTCCATTTGCTATCATTTATTGAGGAGTTCCGTTGCCTATCTCCGAAGTTCTTCAGATCTTCACCAAATAGTTTTTATAACCTTTGTAGTGAGTACAGGCGTGATATTCTGTTGTGTGATGGCGTAAACAATGCTTAGATATGCTATAGCAACAATCGCGGTTAATCTGCTGTTATTTATTGAAGAGTTCCCCCGATTTCTACAAGATCCCATCATCAGATATTGAAATGGTGACAATGGGACCACACGGGAAGCACCAGCTTTCAAATGAAAAAAGAATCATGAAAATCAGTTCACCCAGTCACAAGTTATGAGCTAACAAACATAAAAAAAAACAGTCGAATTGATAACCTCCTCCTTTTTTTGAAGTCGGTTAAAAATAAAACCGACTTCAAAAAAACAAACAAAAAAAGCTAAAAGAAAAACACAAAAAAGTGAAAAATAAATAGCTTCAGAAGCCGGTGACAAAAACAAAAAATCTATCAAATAAAGGTCAAGCTTCGAAGTCGGTGACAAAAACACTAAATCAATCAAACAAAGGTCACCGACTTCGAAGCTTGACCTTTATTTGAAGTCGGTTTTAATTTTTGCAAAAAAGTTTTTAACGGTTATTGTTGATTTATTTTTGCCTGCCTGCCCCTGAAAAAAGTCCTGGATCCGCCCTTGGAGAGAGAGTCTTGTAAAAGTTGTCTTGTTTGTGGATGTGTGACCATCCACTACAAACCGAGTTCCCTTCGTGCTTCGGAAAGCAACGTGGTCCCAGATGTCATTTATAGATCTTTGAGTCTTCCTGAAAATCTGACAACCAGTCTTACCAAGGGGTATCGTAATACCCAGTACTAACTGTGTTGCAGAGGTAAGATAGGGCAATCGCTACATGTTAAATTCTGGTAGTTATTCAGCTGCATTCGATTAGCCTGTCGCTTGATACAAGTCACATCATCAGAAGCCGTTGCCGAGACCTTATATTTACCCCTAGATATATTATTAGGTGGGTATTCTCGTAAAGTTAAATAATAAATAAAGCTTGCTTAGCAACCAAAATAAATAAACTAACTTAATGTAATTTGCATAATATACCTCCTCGGTCAGTCAAATATTGTTTCAAATAGTGATGTACACCGATCCTATGCATAACAGTATCGATACAACAGGATGCGATAGTGTAAGACAAAGGACCTCATGGCTTGATTATAACAGATGTCACTCGGGTCATCCTCTATTAGCAATGCTTGTCTAGGTTGGTCTGTAGATGGGTATGCGCCCATTACATACCGATTTTCCTCCGCGCTTCGAAAAGCCTGAAAAGGCGTTGGACCCAGCTGCCATATGTTATTATGCCATAGATCTTTTGGCAGTCGATACAGGTAGTCAGTGACCTGAAAGTCTGACAACCTGTCCTACTAGAGAGTAGGACCCGTATTACCCAGTATTAATTGGATTGTGGAGGTCAGATAGGCAGTCGCTCCATGTAAAATACTGGTATTCAGCTGCATCCGGTTAGACTGGCAGCAGACCCCAATATAGTTAGGAAAAGGCGCGTAGGCAGATGATGATGATGATGAACTGGTATATGAAGGTTAGATAGGTAGTCGCTCTATGTCGAATACAATTCAATGCTAGAAACGTATCGCATAGTTCGGAGATCAATTTGAAGTAGGTATCGATATATTATCGGAATCCAACTACAGTGCATCACTAGTTTCAAGATTGTTCATTTATTCTTCACACGTATCTATGAGTACGCAAGTACTTAAGATTTCTCAGTAATTTAAAAGTAATATTGACAATACTTTATCCTTATTTATTTAGTTGATTGGTAATTTTGTCAAATGAAAATAGTACCTACCTGTTTAAATTCGAGAGGAATACGTCTCGTATTTAGTATTTTTTCCCCGTCTTTTATTTGTAGATCTTTAACCGCTTTTAGTAGTTAGAAGCCTGAGCCTAAACCTAAAATACTGGTATTCAGTATTCAATTTGATATATCCATAATTCAGTCATTCAAAGACAGACATTTTTCATCGGAAATTAAAAATACAATAGGTAATTTAAAAATCGGTATCCTTTCCTCCCCGTAGAAATGTATTATTACAAGGAGCTTTCATGTTATAAAATATGGATTTATATTTTCAACTCAAGATTTTACCAATCGGAGAAATACTTACCAAGCTAAAGTGGTGAAAAAAAATCTCCTTTAATTTTCACTTTTTTATTTTATTGGAATTTTTCATTTATCTGTGGTTTTGATTCCCTGGCGAGTGTCGAAAATTTGCTGCATAAACGGCTGAATCTGTTGATTGCCTTGGCTATGACGCTTGATTTTTTCACAACCCCAAGGGACAGTAGACTTGTGACTTGAGTATTTGATATAAATTTCAGATTAATACGTCCACGCGTTCCTGAGAAAAAGGATCTTGACAGACAGACGGACAACAAAGTGATCCTACAAGGGTTCCGTTTTTTTCCTTTTGAGGTACGGAACCCTAGAAAGCACCTGTGACAAACAGTAAATGCATTTGAATGACTCGAGGATGAACGTCTTAAGGAAGCATTCAATAATAAATAATAATAGATGCTAATAAAGTGACCACAGCAGTCTGCAGTTTTGCAACTCATAAATACAAATAGGTAATACCGCTGTAACCGCACAATCACAACAACAAAACCGGTTTTTCCGGTTCCTAAGACTCATCTGTACTAATAGTAGCTAATACTCGCGGTTTCACCCGCGTTTAGTTCGGTAACTGTCCCACGGGAACGGGATCGTACTAGCGCGATATCTTACTTATCCCGCTAGTACCTACGAACCCGTGGGATGCTATGTGTTAATCCAGATTATAAAACTATCTGTAAGACAAATTTTATCCAAATCCGGTGGGTATTTTTTACGTGAAAGAGTAACAAACATCCAGACATTCTTACAAACTTTCGCATTTAGGTATAATACGAGTATAGTATAATTGTGCTAAAATTATAAAGAGGTATTGTTTGTAAGTCTTGTTTGTTGAAAGGGCTAAGAAGGAAAATTAGTCAGTGAAAGTCTGACACTCCCTTGCGCTTCGCCCAGAGCGGTAGGAGTCATTTGATGATTTCTAACACTCCTAAAAAAAAACTGGCCAAACAACAGGCACCAAAGAAAAGGTGAACAGGTTTTTTACTTTATTGACTTTTATTTTGACGTGACAACGTCTTATAAATTGGTTTGCCGGGTGACACTTCAAGAAACTGCGTTACGCTCCGCTCACGTTATGCGCTCACAATGAGAGCGAGTGAGAGGCACGCGTCCCTTCCACTCGGGCATGGTTAGCCCGCCTAAGAGCGAGAGAGACAGTGTTACTATTATTTCATCCTTCTTCCTACTATACGAATGAATATTCACATTAAAATTATTTTACCACTCAAAGTCGTTGTCACGTAAAACTTTCGCCCGTATACCGACTTTACAGGCAACCAATTTTTTCTTTTGATCTTTGAAGATCACAGATTTTGTAAGATGTTATGTTGCAAATTGAGAATCATAAGTAATTGCTATTAAGAAATGTCTGATGGAAAAACCTAGCAATGCATAATATTCAGGAAAGGATGTAATTGTATTTACTACACAAGTAGATATGACTTGGGGAAGCTAAGTACGCAGTTATTCCGTAAATGTATATAATTATGTATAATGTATATATTCAGTTATAAACCTATATTGGCACACTCTAGACCACATATTCAGCAACATAATTATGTCAATTGAATCAACACATTTCTTATTTTTTCCAACAGCATCTTTTTTTACCCTTTTGACCGCCACAGTCAAGTATAGACGACAATCCGAACAAGCAAAAAAGTACCTTAAGTCTGTCGATTTCACAACCCCAAGGGCTTTTTGGCTTGTCGTCTTACTTGACTGTGGCGGTCAAAAGGTTAAGAGGAAATGTGGGCTCTGTCTCTCTCCGTCTATCCGTCTGTCTCTCTCCACTATCGCTGTCTCTCTCCGCCCCCCTGCCCTCAAATCCGTGCGATAAGGACAACTGCAAATCCGACTCAATAGCGACTCAATAAAAGTCATATTTCTAGGTTTGGCTCTCGCCTATTTCCTCCTCCAATATTGTACCAATTTAAGAGATGTTTTATACAATGAATAAGGAGGATATATATACTACGCCGCTATGTTTTTCGTTTTTCGTTAATAGTTGTCATATTTGTACACTGGGACTCTGTTAACAGCGATCTAAACAAGCAATTTTGAGCATTTTTTAGGGTTCTAGTGCTTATAAAAATAATTTATCACCAAAAAGGAAAACATAGGGGCATAGAAATAGTTAATATTTATTATTGTGTAAAAAATCATTGCTCTAGGGTCATTAACCAAAAAGAAAACAGGCGAGAGCGTTTGTATGAAGAAAAGACCACCCGCATTTCCTCTTAAGGGTGTTCACCAATTACTCTATGATTACTGAGGGTCTAAAATAGTCACTTTAGCAGAATATTATATGAATTGCGATAAAAGCGTAAAATAACCTTTCATTTATAGTAACTGCGTCTGTGACCATCAGCATCATCATTCTCCTGACCTTATCCCAATCTATTTGTGATCGGCGCAACATGCCTTCTTCTTCCATACTATAATAATAATAATAAATTTATTTCATAAAAAAGGAGATTGTAGTACAGAGGCATACACAAAGTTAGACATATAAGTTTGTACCAAGTCAGACACAATCTAGTGAGTGAAGTTCTGCTATTCCTAGCTAGGTTATAGAATAGCCTGTATTAAGGAATAACAGTCCCTGACCCTTACAAAAAGTTACAATAAACTAGTACATTTTTTTAATATTTTTACGGGTTTTGTGTGTGTGTGCGTGTGTGTAAGTGGTATGTGTGCGTGTGTGTAAGTGGTATGTGTGAGTGTAGATGTACATATGTGAGTGATGGATTGAAAAAGAGAATGTGTGTTTGGTTTGATCATGGTTTGATTAAAGTCAAGTGAGGTAATATTTGATCACAGTCACTGTAGCTTAATGAGATAATTTTCTGTTTCATTATAGTTTTTATTTTGAAGAAATGAACGTAGAATCCTTTTACACTTGAAGTATGATAATCCGTAGATCATGCAGATTTTGTTATATACTTCTCTATTTCTCGTCATCTCAGCAGTCACCTCCTTTCTAGCCATATCATCCTTCACACATTCCATCCATCGTTTCTTTGGCCTTCCTCTACTCTTATAGCCATCTACATTCATACTCAACATTTTCCTATTTTTTTTTTTTTTGGTGGTTGGAAAATCATCAAATGACCGGGCCCCTCTTGGGCAGAGCGAAGGGGAGTGTCAGACTTCTACTGACTAAAAACCGAACCCATGTTCCTTCTTTGCCCTTGTGCCGAGGCCACGTCATCTAGTAGGTACTAAAATCCGCGGCCCTCTACATTTTCCTCACAACATTTCCTTCATTCCTTCGCATCACATGTCATGTCCATTTATCATGCGTCTGTGACCATTTAGGAAAATAGATTTTAATAGGAAAATAATATGAATTCCGTTAAAATTCGTAAAATGGTCTTTTTTATTACATTTTCTAGACTAGAGGTAGCTCGCGTAGTGGTCCCAAATAAACATTCACTAGCACAACGTTTTAAGAGAGCTATATTGAGTTTTACCATAAATTGAGATTTTTTAACCGACTTCCCAAAAAGGAGGAGGTTCTCAATTCTATTGGTATGCTGATGCAAAAAAAAACCGGCTTCAAAAACACCAAAAAGTGTAAAATAAACTTCAGAAGAAAAATCAGCTTCTGAAGTCGGTGGCAAAAAAATTAAATTAAACAAACAAATGTCCAAAAAAAAGTCGTTTCCCAGCAATAATTTTTGCGTACATAATGCTTGATGCAGCGGTGGAGCAGCGGTGCCCGGTGGCCCAGTGAGCAGCGGTGGCGGCCCCGACTTACAAACAGTGGTCGTGGGTTCGAACCCAGTCAGGCACATTACTTTATGTAATTTATTTCATCACCACTGCTCTCAAAACGGTGAAGGAAAACATCGTGAGGAAACCGGCATGTCTTAGAACCAAAACATTCGAATAAATGTGACATCTACCAATCCGCACTGGGCCCGCGTGGTAGATTATAGCCCATTCCCTCTCTAAGAGAGGAGGCCTGTGTCCCAGCAGTGGGAACATTTAGGCTGTTGAAGTGTTGATGATGATGAATGCTTGGTTGACGGCTTCATGAAGGGTTCATTTACACCCTGTATATATCTGTGTTTGAGTAGTTTACGAGTTCGGTTCTTTAATTGCTTTGGCGCATATATGCTAATAACCATACAAGTTATGGAAAATTACCATAACAGTTATACCCATGTTCGCGATTTTGATTACAAACATTTATATAATACAACTTATAACGTTTTTCAATAGCTCAAGTAGTAATTCTGAAATCAATTTAATTTATACGTAAATAAAGTTGATATTCGTTTAAATGGAAATAACAGTATTTGGAAACAAGTATATAAATATACTGTAGTTTTTTTACGTCTTTATACACAAGTACGGGTTATGTTTGAGTACCTATCAATTATAATTCCCACGATATTTTTAAAAACAATAGTGTTCTGATGTCATAGTATAGGAAGTTATAGGCATAGTAATTTAAGGCGAGGTTGCAGTACTTTGTTTTTATGAACGCACGACCTCACCCCCCCTGCCGCGCGAACGATATACTGCCTAAATTTTGACTGTTTTTCTTCTTGGAGACAAATGATAAAGAAATTATAATAAAAAGTTCTATCTACTGATATAACTTTCATATAAATTCATGATGAAATGTCTTAGCAGTACACGTTTTAAATTGTGATTTAGAGTCATGTTAGATAATAGTAGATTGTACACCAAGTGCATAAAACGCACCATTTTGCGCGAGACGTTTATCCATCCGATGCGAGCTTGCGAGCGAGGATGGATATAAAGTAGAGAGTAAAATGGGTTTTATGGACGAGTTTTACACTCTACTTTTCACTTCGATTGCGAGGTAATGCAACAGCAACTTGTAAATATTGTAAAAATAATTATGGTTCCCGCCAATTAACTTTATTTTTTTCAGTAGGAAACTTGACATAACACCAGCTGACTTATGTCGTTACTCATACTGCTCAGTTATAAAAACATTTTGAGCAAGCCTATTGCCATCAACCAATGTAATTAGGAGCAAGCCTATTGCCATCAACTGATGTAATTAGGGACAAGCCTATTGCCATCAACCGATGTAATTAGGAAAAGCCTATTGCCATCAACCAATCTTATTAGGAGCAAGCCTATTGCCATCAACCGATGTAATTAGGAGCAAGCCTATTGCCATCCACTGATTTAGGTAATTGAGAGCAAGCCTATTGCCATCAATCAATGTAATTAAGAGTAAGCCTATTCCCATCAAATGATGTAATTAGGAGCAAGCCTCCAACCTAATTAAGAGCAAGCCTATTGCCATCAAGCGATTTAGGTAATTGGGGGAAGCCTATTCCCATCAACTTTCCTTGTATTCGTAATGAAAAGCAGTAATCCCTTGTTCTTAGAATACTAGCGAAACGAATTAAACTAAAGAGGTTATTCTATGAAGTTGTTCCTGTGGCTGTTGGGCCGATTACCTGTGCCGATTACCTTGGTCTTTGACGAAGATTTTACTTTATGCTTTATAGCATAAAACGCGACTTTATGTCGCCTACGCACGACATAAAGACGAATTTTAGAGCGAGAGAAGTGAAAAAAAAATTATCGACCCGATCATTCTAAATCGCGTTTCTATCTTTACGATTTACTTGAGAGTATGTTCTATTTTTATGTAATGATTTTCATTTATTAAAAAACTCATATTTAGTTCGATTTCCAAAGGTTCAAAAATCTTAAAAAGTACTGCAACCCCGCCTTAAAAGTTTCTTAGACTGGAAGACATTCAATAACAAATAACTTTTTTGAAAAAAAATTAACTGACTCCATAAAACACGACAGAGCAGAAAATAAAGGTTATCCTACTAATATTATAAACGCGAAAGTTTGTAAGAATGTATGTATGGATGGATGGATGTTTGTTACTCTTTCACGTAAAAAATACTGAACGGATTTGAATAAAATTTGGTACACAGATAGTTTATAACCTGGATTAAAACATATGATAGTTTTTATTCCGATTTTATAAGTATTATTATTATACGTCTATTTCATATATCTAAGTATCTACTCAGACACATACACACTTATAAACAAGGGACTAAAACTGTTTTACTTCCGTTACATCATCATCTCAAGGCCAGTTGAAAACCAGCGTCGGGCACTAGCTGCTCGGCAGTTTGCTGAACTGGTCCTATTTGGCGCAGCCGTGAGATGCACTCTTTTTTTTTTTGTGTTTGTTCATTTTATTTTTTATTGTTTGTTGTGTGCACTTGTGGCATATTGTGCTAAATAAATATGTTTTCTTTCTTTTCTTTATCTTCCCGTGGGATAATTTTCGAGTTGTAGCGGGCGAAGCCGCTGGCAACTCCTAGTTTCAAATAAGCGTAAAAGTTCTGGAGGGGAACCAGCAATGCCCAACACAGGAATGCACGACACGAGAACGCGCGACATAGGAATGTAAGTGTTTTGAATTCCAATGTTGTACATTGTCATGTCGTGCATTCTCGGCCCGAACCTCGATTGTCCGGGCAAGAATGTACAGCACGAGAATTGGAATCAAAACAAACAGTGACGTCACATTAAAAAAGTAAAAAGCCATGTGACAATAGGGACGGGTGATACAATAAAATACTGGAAAATTCCGTAGTTCCTTCTTTTTTTCTTCGTGTTCCTATAATACGACCGTCTCGCGACTATCCTTTATGGGCGGCATGGGCACCGGGCCGTAGGCCGACGAAGGAGGCCGGCGGAGGCCCGGCACTTCGGGGACAGAAGATATTAGTGTTTTTAAATATGCGAGCGTAGCGAGCGCACGTCATGGAGTACAATTTAATTCGGCAGCACTACCTAGCTCAATTACCTAGTACCCAAGTCCCAAAATTTCGAGTTGCCCAACTAGTCGGCCAACCAATCGCGCGATGTCACCGATTACTGTGTCGTACACTCCTGTGTTGTACATTCTTGGGCCGGACCAGCAAGGTACACCCCAGTAATTGGTCGTACACTCCTGTGTTGTACATTCCAGTGTCGTGCATTGCTGGTATGTGCATTACTGTGACGGGCATTATAGGGACTCTTCTGGAGTGGCGACCGCGAACCGGAAGATGTTGCGTTGGAAGGCCTCTCACTAGGTGGACCGATGACATACCTAGATGAATAGGGAATTCGCTGGATGCGAGACGCACGGGACCGGTCAATGTGGCGACACTTAGGGGAGGCCTATGTCCAGCAGTGGACGTCTTTCTGCTGAAATGATGATGTTGATGATGATGAAGGGCAATTTTACTTCTGGAAGCCTATGACTTAATTGATTGGTCTATTGACTTATCTTTGCTTGAATGTGGTGGGTATAAGAGAATAGGAGGACCAAAGAAACGATTGATGGACTGTGTGGAGTATGATATGGCTAGTAAGAAGGTGTTTAATATGATGACGAGTAATATAGAAAAGTATGGAAGAAGAAGACATGCTGCTGGGAATAACTGTAGGAAAATGATAATGTTTGGCTCTATAGCCTGCTACGATCCTTACACACTCCTATTTACCCACGACGGAACGGAGACGGTATATGCGTTTGGGGTGAGAGGTTGTTTGTTTGTTTGTGCAAATCAAAGTTGCCATTTTTTTCCAAAACTACAAGTCCGATTTTGATGCAGTTTTCAGTTATGGGTTTAGGTTTGATTGGTGCATGTTCTTAGATAAAAAAAATAAAAGTAAAAAGTTTAAATTATAAAGCAAAATTAAAATTTTTGAAAAATCCCACGACGGTTAAAAATTAATTGAAAACAGGATAAAATAACAACAACAAACAACAAGAATGTCCGTCGGGAGCTGAACATTGCAAAACTAGTTCATTTAATGGCAGCCCCCGACGGACATTCTTGGGTTTTTTTTAAGGCGGGTGTTTTATGTTATTTTATCCCTTTTTCAATTAATTTTTAACCGTCGTGGGTTTTTTCAAAATTTTTAATTTTGCTTTTTCTTCGTATTTTGTTGTGTTTTGCCTGTATTAAAGTGTAGAAAATCGCCTCACCACAAACATAATAATATGTTTGCCTATTTTTTTCAATGCAGCCTGTTCTTAATAACCGTGGCACAAAAACAACGCGGTTATTTTTATTTTTAAACGTTTTGTGACGGTAATTTCCTTGAGCCAATAGACCACAACAACGATTTGGAGTTTATAAAAAATTATGGGTTCAGTATTTGGGGCTTAGGTACACTTTTTGTATTTGAACAAAGTGTTTATAAATATATTGGTTTCGGTTTTGGGGCATCCCCACATATCCAAGTCCGGTTTATTGTTAAGAACACGAACACGTGTCAAAGTTGATTGCTAAAATACCTTTTTGTTAATACGTGTTTATTTGATTAGTACTGTCTGACCGCAAAATATTTTGAATAAAATAATTACCTAAAGCTTTTTTTACTTCTTTGCATGAGGAAAGAAGGGAAAACAATCATTAGCTGATCAATAGGGACCTATATTTTTGTTTAATCATTTTGATGTTCACAATTATTAGGTTACCCTCTGCTTATGGGAGCGTTCAAGTACGTAACGAATGTGGGGTGAGTGGGGGGGGGGGTTTTGTTACGATGCGTTACAGGAGCAGAAGGGGGTGTTTTGAACTACGCGTTACGTAACATTGTTTTCGTAACCCTTCAGAACCCGTCGCGTAGAGAGATTCTCTCACGCATTTTTTAAATCTTTTTTTTTCCCAAAATTTCAAGTACCTAAAATGGTCACTTGGTGGTTACGTAACGTTTAACGAGGGGGAGGGGGATACAGAAAAAGTTTACGGCACGTAACGTGGGGGGACGGGGGTCAAAAATCTCCACAATTTACGTTACATAATATTCGAACGTTCCTTAATGTGTTGTTATGTACCTAGTTTTGTTGTTTTAAATGTTAAATTACGTTATGTTATAACCTCGGTGATTACATACAGGTATGATTTTATGTTGTTATCACCTTTACAAAGCCTAATGACTAACATATTTCTTATTTATCTACTTGCAGTGATACAAGACCGTTTCTCTGAAGGCGACTTAGCGGGCAGAGACAAGAGAGCCAGCGATAACATATATTTCGACGATAATGACGATGATGAGAAGAGTTGGAATCACAGTGAGTATCACATTATTATGCCATTGCTTAAAAGCTGTTGCTAATAACAAAAATAAAATAATAACTCCTCCTATTCATGCAACTATATTTTAAGTTAAAAGATTTTCTTATCGTTTTCTCCTGTACCGTGGGAGCGTTTATAAACATTCAAAGTCACATACACAAATACCCAGACCCGGAACAAGTATCTGTAGGTCATACAAATATTAGTTCCGTGCGGGGATTGAACCCGCGATACGCAGCGCCGCAGATCAATCAGCCACTGCCGTCAAAATTCAATGGCGTCAATTCCATCAATAGGGGATCGGACAGGGTCAAAATAATATAATTCTGTTTAGTCCGTAAGTTAGATTATCGAAAAATATTGAATACGTGTTTTTTGTTTTATCAAATCAATAAAAAATGACGAAGATAAAACGCGTCAAAGATCTTGGAGTGGGGCTTGAAACGTCACTTGTGTCGTCAAAATGTACTATCATATGACGTCACACGAGTTTTCGAAGCACTGTATCGTCTTCATTTTAAGTTTACGTGAAAAAAGAAAAAATACGTGTCCAATAATTTTTGGAAATCTATCTGACGGACTAATTAGTTTTTTTTTGTCCGATCCCCTATGTCGGAAAGTCTGCAGGGGTGATGGGTCTCAATATTTATACATGGTAGAGCAAAACTTTATAGGAGGATACAACAAAAAGTATTAGAGACTAACCCCTACTAATAGACTGCCTATCTGAAATAGGCAGTCGCTCCTTGTATAATACATTCAGCTCCTATTGAACTGGTAGCCGACGATGATGATGATGATGATGGTCTACCTTTTTTAGTAGAACTTTTTATATCCGAATTTTATTTTACATATCATTGGATGGCAGAAACTTCATTTCGCCGAAAATCATTTGGCGTCACTCATTTACCATAAATTCAAAACGCATAATTTTGTAAGTCAGAATCATCATTGAGCATAAACTTCATTTCTAGAACCATCATATTGCCGAAAGTTCACAATCAGAATCGTCTTTTGGCACGCATTTCATTTCATACATACGTGTAACATATGCAGCAGGCATGACTTCTGTCACGGCTCCGGGCGCTGCGGTGCTCCGGCGGTCCCACGCAAGCTTATCGTCGCAGATGGTTTTGAACACACACCACCGCACCTTCGGCTTGCTGGCCGGCTCCGCTGGCCAGCCTCAGCCACGGTGGCGCGCGTTTAAGCAACCTGCTCCTCAGCTAGCGGGCCGCCTCGCCCCTCCGCGCCTACGCGGGCTTAAATTACAATCTTGGGGTAGGGCAGAAGAGACTACGTGGAGTCGGTTTTGCAGCGATTCGTTTCTGTCACTAACTTTTGTAGCACAACTTTTAATTTTAAATTAGTTCAAAAATATTGTAATAGAATTGGCAATATGCCTTATAAAATTCTGCCATCTTAAAAGTATGCCATTGAAAATTCGACCAGTTAAACATTCGGCCAAACGATAATTCTATTAAATAATTGTTTTGCCTTATACCTTCCATAGACACATTCGTTCAAAGAAGAATAATAATAATAATAATAATAATAATAATATTCCACAACTATCACACAACGCCATCTAGTCCCAAGCTAAGCAGAGCTTGTGTTATGGGTACTAGACAACTGATAAACATACTTATATATTTCTAAATACATACATATCATAGATAATTTACACCCAGACACAGAACAAATGATCGTGCTCATCACACAAACATTTGTCCTGGGTGGGAATCGAACCCACGACCTCCGGCATAGCAGTTAGGGTCACTAACCACTAGACCAACAGGCCAGTCAGAATATGCCAAGTGTGTTACATGTGACAAATAAATTTCGGAGCATCAAACTGCCAGATGGTACCCGATGATTACAACAAAAAGTTAATTAATTTCGTGATATTTAGTTTTCCTAGAGCAGCTAATATTAATTTGACGTTCTTTATATGTGGTTTTTGTCTGTCTAATGATCTCTTATATTGTCCAATCTAATGTATTTGTGACTTATTCTCTGATATATTATTTTCAGGGCCACCGGGTTTCGTAAATGGTAACCCCATTGACACACCGAGTCTTGCTGCTATTAATCCAAATGGTAAGTGTACATAATTGAGTCATAAGTAATAACGTTCCTTATAAACAGTTATATCTTGAGTTTGAACCTTACACGCACCTCTGATTTTTTGGGATTCTTTTACGTATTGTACCTTTTTTTTTTTGTTGGGACAAGCCCTCCACACTATTCCAATACCTACAGTGGTTTTGGAATAGTGTGGTGCATCAACAGTAGCGACCACTGTTGATTCTGGCTTTCAGACCAATGAAGCTCAACGAAGTCCCAGAGTAACAAATTTTTTAAATGTCTTGGACCCCGCAACGAAATTAATCAGAAAATAATAGCAGAGGAGTAGGAAAAAAAAGCATACTTAATTAATTTCCACTTCGTATTGTGCTTGTGTATTTATCACTGTGAACCGAAGTGAAGGAAAACATCGTGAGGAACCCAGCGTGCCTGAGAGATGAGTAGAGAGTAGAGTAGAGTAGGGACTCCGTTTTCCGCACTTAGACTCTTGATCGGTCCGTTGTGCGTAGGTGTCCTGGCTAAGATAGCCAGCCTAGCTCCGCCCAGAAGCACAGAAGTTTCCTGGGAGCTTCACAGGCTTCGCGGAGCGACCTCACCGTTCCGAGGATTTGTCTGCGTTGAGTAGCCACGACCTCGCATTCCAGGATGACGTGGGCGGCTGATTCTTCAGCATCAAAGCAGCCCCTGCTTGTGCCTGAGAGATATTTCTCGATGGTATATTTATTTAGTATGTTAGTTTGTTTTTTGTTTGTTTTGTATGTTTTTTTTTTAGTATGTTTATCAGTTGTCTAGTACCCATAACACAAGCTCTGCTTAGCTTGGGACTAGATGGCGTTGTGTGATAGTTGTGGAATATTATTATTATTATTATTTATTTATTGGCCTATCTACAATTGTTACACAGTTTATTCACATAATACAACAAAAAATATACATGCATAGTGTACAATATGGTGCGATAGACACAGCATGCAAAAAAAAGGTAACACTCCGGGAGTGCCGGCAGAAGTGAAAACTTCAATATTAACTTTCAAACTCGCGTCAGGGTCACGTGATGCTGATCGAAAAATCTTACGCTTTTTCGATCAGCATCACGTGACCCTGACGCGAGTTTGAAAGTTTTTACCCATACAAAAAAAAGTGCTCAGCGCCGCTAAAGAAGTTTTCACTTCAAAAAAATTAAAATGAACAAAAAAAAAATTACAATTATCGTGCAGAAATAACGCTTTAAACAACAGTGGGTAGCTCTAGCAATAGTAACAGCAAAAATATAAAGCCAAATAGAGGCTCATGGGCGGTTTCAAAACTCTGACACCAGGCTAGGCTATAACCACACAATAAATAAGAAGTAGAAAGATCGTTACAAACATCAATACATTTCTTCTTCTTATATTTAAGTCTCCTTAAGTACCTACTGTAAAATACTGGTATTCAGCTGCATCCGGTTAGACTGGAAGCCGACCCCAACATAGTTGGGAAAAGGCAACGCAGATGATGATGATCTTTTAGTCTCCATTCTTTCTCTCTATATTCTTCTTTGTCTATCTATTTTCTTCTTGGTAAGAATGATCTCGTCGGGGCTGCGAGTTGTTCGAAAGAGATACCGTAGCCTCGGCACAAAGGGCTAAGAAGGAACATGGGTGGTTTTTAGTCAGTAAAAGTCTGACACTCCCTACGATGATGATTTCCCAGACTCAAAAAAAAAGGTAAGAATGTTAAAAAAACTTTTTTACAAAAAATAAAACCGACTTCGACAAAAAAAACACTCAAAAGTGAAAAATAAACTTGAGAAGAAAAATCAGTTTCTGAAGTCGGTGACTTTTGTTTCTTTGATTTCATTTTTTTGTCACCGACTTCAGAAACTGATTTTTCTTCTCAAGTTTATTTTTCACTTTTGAGTGTTTTTTTTGTCGAAGTCGGTTTTATTTTTTGTAAAAAAGTTTTTATTTTTCACTTTTTAGTGTTTCACGTGTGCTTACCCCTTCACAACGTACCGGCGTGATATTATGTTAGGACTGGTGTAAACAATAGACAGACAATATGAGATTTCAGCAATCCCAGTCCATTTGCTATCATTTATTGAGGAGTTCCGTTGAATATCTCCGAAGTTCTTCATCAGATTTTCACAAAATAGTTTTTATAACCTTTGTAGTGAGTACAGGCGTGATATTATATTGTTGTGTGGTGGTGTAAACAATGCTTAGATATGCTATAGCAACAATCGCGGTTAATCTGCTGTTATTTATTGAAGAGTTCCCCCGATTTCTACAAGATCCCATCATCAGATATTGAAATGGTGACAATGGGACCACACGGGAAGCACCAGCTTTCAAATGAAAAAAGAATCATGAAAATCAGTTCACCCAGTCGCAAGTTATGAGCGAACAAACATAAAAAAAAAAAAAAAAAAAAAAAAAAATACAGTCGAATTGATAACCTCCTCCTTTTTTTGGAAGTCGGTTAAAAATACGTTGTTTTCCTTTACAGATGAGATTGGCAGGTTCTTCATTCAGTACAACAATGTGCCGATGGGTGCCGAGAAGGTCGGCAATAGGTTGTTTGTTACCATTCCTAGGAGACGATTTGGTGAGTGTTAAAAAAATAATATTGAATTAACCAAATAACTCTTTTTATTAGGAAACTAGCGGACGTCCCGCGGTTACACCCGCGTAGATCCCGTTCCCGTGGGAATACAGGGATAAAAAGTAGCCTATGACACTCAGCAATAATGTGGCTTTCTATTGGTGAAAGATTTTTTTAAATCGGTTCAGTAGATCCCGAGATTACCCCTTACAATTTAACAAATACACAAACTTTACCTTTTTATAATATTAGTATAGAAGTATAGACTAGCTGTTTCCTAAGACTACATTTTTATATTTATCTTTTTCTTAATTAAAGAAACCCAAGTTACTACTTATACCTAATATCAGTTATCTTTCAGTGAAATCCTGTCGAAATAGGTCTCCGTTTCGGAAATCAGACAGACAAAAATTTTGATTTTCTAATGAGTAAAAGTACAAAGTACCGTATTTATTATCATAGGCATTCAGTAACAATTTTATTTATTTTCTATTCTTGAGATCTTCCTGATAACTAACATCGTTAAATCTGAATCATTTATTTTTCACTATCGATTTGATTTACCTATAACATATTTTTACATAAGCAAGCTAAAACAAACTGCTAGTATCACAATTTCTAATCTAATTTCCAGGTATACCAGCAACATTGAACTACATAGACCTCTCCCGTTACGAAGGTACCCGCTCCCCCCCGCTGACTCCATACCCTGACCTGGCCAGATCCAGTTCATTGATATCCGTGTACAGGACCCGGGCAGACGAATGTGGAAGACTGTGGACCGTCGACACGGGGACTATTGAGATTCCTAGTAAGTACCTAAGAGTAGAGCAAGATCAAGGAAATGATAGATTCCCGTCGAAGCTGCGGGTTGTCGCAAGAGATAAAGGACTAAGAAGGAACATGGGTGGTTTTTAGTCAGTAGAAGTCTGACACTCCCTTTCGCTCTGCCCAGAGCGGGAGGGGTCATTTGACGATTACCCAGCACACAAAAAAAGGAAATGATAGATGGACTGTGTGCTGTATCTTTTACTTCAACCACATTTCGCCAGAGCGCGAGTCAATGAGGGCTAAAGCGTGGGAATTCGCCGCTAGAGGCGCTAGTGTAGCATGAGGTCTCCAAAATGTCACGCGCGGTTTTATTTATTTCATTTAAGTTTAATTTTGAGGTATTACAAAATATTTATTTAATTTAAAACATCCTGGCAAATACGAGTTACGGGTCAATGAATGTCAGTGCTTTAAAAGTGAAACTAAGAAAAAGAGGTGCAAAGTTAAGCGGACTGAAAGAACAGCAAATTCAGAGGTTTGTTTGTTAGTACATCTAAGGTGCAGGCCACACAAATGACGTCGGGCGCGGACATCTCGCTGGCAGCATTCTATACGAAGTGCAGAGTGCAATTTAGGATAGGTACGTGGAATGTCGTGGCTCGGGCGTGGATATGACGCTCTATTTCGGCGCCCGCGTTGTCCGCAGCCGACGTCATTTATGTGTAGCCTGCACCCTCGCTAGAGTATATAATTATGTTCTGTGAGCCTGCACCTAATCAAAGTAGCAATCAATATGTATGTTCCGGGTTAACATAAACACGGCAGCGTAGATTCTGTTAAAAAAAATTGCATACATTAAAGGCCGTATTAATTATTAATACATACATAATACAATTATGTGTACCTATATGTTTAGCTCTCACTCATGAGTATTTTTTATTTATTTTAATGCAAATTCTCTCTGGATGTGTTGATATGAATTGTCACGCTGAGTATTATTATTTGTATATTTACTTCAGTTGTGTTTATACTAATTCTCGCGCTGTGTATTTTCATTTTTAGGGTTCCGTAGTCAACTAGGAACCCTTATAGTTTCGCCAAGTCTGTCTGTCCGTCCGTCCGTCCTCGCTTAATCTCTGTGACCGTTAGCACTAGAAAGCTGAAATTTGGTACCAATATGTGTATCAATCACGCCGACAAAGTGGTAAAATAAAAATTGGAAAAAAATGTTTTATTAGGATAGCCCCCTATATGTAAAGTCATAAAGTGGGAAGTGATTTTTTTTTTAATTTCAACCCTAACGTGTGATATATTGTTGGAAAGCAATAATTTCGGAAATAATCGCTCCAAAAGTAATAAACAATGTGTGTGTCCCCCTCTAACTTTTGAACCATAAGTTTAGAAAACATGAAAAAAATCTGAAAAGTAGAACTTTATAAGGACTTTCTAGGAAAATCATTTTGAACTTGGATGGAAACAACAGGTGGAAACAGCAGTTAACCAATATAATTTGGTCCCTGAATCGTATGAGCGCCTATACAATCTAGAGGTCAAGTTTCATTGGCCCGTAGAAGAAATTGTATAAATTATTATAGCATACCGTTTCGGTACGGAACCCTTCATGTGCGAGTCCGACTCGCACTTGGCCAGTTTTTAATATTCGCTTTAGTTGTACCTACGTACCTATATATTAATTCTAAAGCTGTGTATTTTTGTGTAACTCTCATGTTGTTTATATATTACCGTATCTTTTTAATTTTAGTTTTAAGTTTATGTGTGGAAACTCGTAATTGGCCTTCCTCTACATGGTAATTTCACTATAAAACTTTTAGCTGTAAGTTTCCTTAAAATTAATAAAATAAAATAAACTCAAGCCGGTTTTCACGGGGGTAGGCAGTAACTACCTTCATTACTGCATACAATTTGTGTTTGTTATAGTATTATTCCCCACAAACGATGGAACACTTGATATCGTGTTCTGCCTGTCCCGTTTCTAGCACATCACAGGAGCTGATGGACGGAACAGAAAATGCCAAACTCGTCGCTAAATTTTGGGCTGACTCAGTTTAAAATATTGTCATCGACACGCTAAAAAGAAGAATATAGTATAATAAATTTAAAGGTCTTTGTCATAAAAATCTTTCTCAACAGACAGCCCCCGCTACTTGCAGCCGCCAGCGATCGTGGTCTTCGACCTGAAGACTGACAGACAGATCCTCAGGTACCAGCTGAAGACGTCAGATCTACCGGCCAACAACACTCCAACTGGTGAGGATATGTCTCCCTAATTTTAGGGTTTCATCAAAAATGGTAAAAAAGAAATGCTTTCTATGAGACGTAATGAAACGTCAAAATAATATTATAGCAAACATTACATCTGTAAGGCAGCGTTCAAGTATTACGAAACGCCATTTTTGGAGATTTTTGACCCCCTCTCCCCCCCCCAACCCCCAAGAAACGCACCGTAACGTTTTTATATAGTCCCCTCCCCGCTAATAAAACGCATCAAACTGATGACCACTCACGAGTTCACGACAATCCATTGTGTCTTATTTTTTAATTTCTAACTAGCTGATGCCCACTCTATCCATTGGTGAAAACATCATGAAAATCGGTACAATAATTTTTGAGATTATCGCGAACAGACAGACGCGTCGGAGGACTTTGTTTTGGACATTCCGACCAGATTCCGCGATTACTTCAGTGTCTCCCTAACAAAACCTCATTTTCTATTCACAGGTCTAGCCTCAATCACAATAGCCATCAAGAACAGGGACTGCTCTGATGCCTACGCCTTCATCTCTGACGTGGTCTCCTACGGCATCATAGTGTTCTCCCTTAAACAACGGGACAGCTGGAGACAGCAGCATAACTACTTCCATTTCAATCCCACTGCTGGGAACTTGAGGGTTGCTGGTGAGTTTACTGAAGTAATCATCATCAACAGGCAAATGTCAAAGAGACCACAGACGCAGAATGGGCCGATCGAGGCCGGTTATATCGTGGATCGGTGACCATTTCCTAACATACTGAAGCATGTCCGTGACTCGTAAAGCACGGGCCTTTACTGCCCTCTCCAGTGATGCTCCAAGTCGGGGATCAATCATACTCCGGAAGGGGTACTCTTAGCGCGCTTTCCTAACATACTGAAGCATGTCCGTGACTCGTAAAGCACGGGCCTTTACTGCCCTCTTCAGTGATGCTCCAAGTCGGGGATCATACTCCGGAAGGGGTACTCTTAGCGCGCTTTCCTAACATACTGAGGCATGTCCGTGACTCGTAAAGCACGGGTCTTTACTGCCCTCGCCAGTGACGCCCCAAGTCGTTGCTCGTACTCCGGAGGGGATGCCCTTAGCGCACTGTCACATAGTGTATTAGTTTAACGCCAAGGCTGGAGACCTTAAACTCAAGACATCCACAGGATTATCCCGTTAGGCTGCAGCTCCACTGAGGTGGAGCGGAGACGAGCTGTGCCGCGATTCACCAATCACATGGTTTGAAATCCACATCTCTTAGCAGCTATATATTGTATTCAAGCCATGTGATTGCTGAATCGCGGCACAGGTCGTCTCCGTTCTGCTCCGCTCCGCCTCAGTGGAACCGCAGCCTAAAGCAAAAGCCAGCCCGGGGTGACATGCGAGATGCCACGCAAAAAACTCAAAGCGATGAATTATTATTTTAGAGAATAAGCCACTTTTTCTTCCTTCCAATTTCAGGTCAATCCTTCACCTGGAACGACGGAGTCTTCAGCGTGGCAGTAGGACAGGAAGGTCCTGATGGTTGCAGACCCACTTACTTCCATCCAATGGTTAGCAGCCAGGAGTTCGCGGTGTCTTCCTGCGAGTTGGAGAGGAGGGAAGCCAACCAGACCGCTTACAGTGTGAGTAGGCAGATATAATTATCATCATCTACCTACCTTTCTCTAACTACGTTGGGGTCGGCTTCTAGTCTAACCGGCTGCAGCAGAATCGTGTATTGCCCGTGGTCCACCCGCCTAGTCCACCTGGGTGTACTACGAGCAATTATTTTTGCTGTTTTAAAACGGTGACGGAAAACATCGTGAGGAAACCCGCATTTCTTAGAACCAAAAATTCAAAGACATGTGACATCTACCAACCCGCACAGGGCCCGTGTGTTGAATTACCTATAGCTCATAACTCTCCTAGAGAGGAGGCCTGAGTCCCTGCAGTGGGAACATTATAGGCTGATGATGATGGGCAAAGGCTAATGATGATATTTTTCTTTCAGGTACTAGGAGACAGAGGGACAAACAGCCAATGCACCATGCATGACCTCCACGCCCCCACAAATGTGATGTTCTTCGCTGAAGTAGGACGGAATTCAGTGTCCTGCTGGAATACCGAACGACCTTTAAGTTCTGATACCGTGGAGATACTAGCCCAGGATACCCGGAGGCTTAGCTATCCATCAGGTAAGATGTTTGTCTATTCTTTGGTAATCGTGGTTCAGTTATAAAAGGTAGCCGGAGGTATTCTACTTTTGGTCACCTTTTTAATCAAATTCCAGAAAGAAGAGAGTATTTAATAGATATGTAGTGGACAGTACAAAAAAATACCTAGTACAGCATAAGGTACTAAAAAAAATTTACACCGCCATCTGTCACATAGGAATAACTAATATCAACATTATTAATCGCGCCATTAAAGTGATTAAAGGTCCCTGTGACCGACTGACGACATAGGCTTTGACAACAACTCTTGGTCTACCACCGACTTCGGTCTACAACCCACTGTGTAGGGGCGTCGTAGTGGTCACCTCTGTCACTGCTCGTGTCCTGTTTGGCCTCCCCCGGATTGGGGCTCTCCGTCCCACTCGGTTGGGAACGGCCGGCCCCGAGGAGTCACGTGCCTTGAAGAAAAAACCACTGTGATGCGCCTGCAGAAAATAACACAGCAAGCACACACATGAGAGTGCGTTCTCGTTCTTACGGCCCAAGGTGTAGCATCCGTTGCCAGAGGGCAATGCACCGTGACCGCTAGCAGCGCCTCCTAACGGAGGCCCAGACACAACACAACACTCATCTAGTCGAAGGGCCATCTTTTTAATGGCGAATAAGGGGCTTTACACCCAGTTCTTTATGTCCATTCTGAGTTCGAACCCACAATGCGCATTTTCACGAGGGCATTCGGCTTCCATTTAGCAAACCTATTTATATATTGTATTATTTCCATTTTCAGACCTCCATGTATCCGGTGACGAGGTGTGGGTGACTGCGAATACTCTACCTCGGTTCATATACTCACGACTAAATACAAATGATTTTAACTTTTATATATACAGGTGAGCTTACGTTGTTTTAAATTAAGTAGGTACAGTAGAATCCCGATTATCAGGATAATTGGGATTCTACTGTATAATTTATGCTAACCAGTTAAATAACACCCATTTATATTTAGGTCCTGGTTTCGATTCCCGGGCAAAGTGTTATTGGATTTTTTCCATCAGGAAATTCTCAATAGCAGCCACGGAGTCTGGGTTTGTACCCCATGTAGGGAGCAAGCCTATTGGTAATGCTATCAAGCAATGGCAATAGGGTGGTTGACAAAAAAAACTAATTAGTCCGTCAGATAGATTTCCAAAAAATACAATTATATATTTATATATTTATAAACTACCCTATTGGCTCGCTCTCTATTACATGGGTCTTAGACAAATCTGGCGAAATGTGAGTGTACTTATGGATACCTCCCTGCCTAACTTTTTGAGGATTACAGGCGTGATATTGTTTCATCAAATTTTAATTTTGTCATTACAGAGCAAAAGTACGAGACTTGATATCCGGTACAGCGTGTGCAAGTAACACTAGGCCATCACCTGGCTTCTCTCAAGGGTACGGAGGAAACGGATACAATGGCTAACAAACAAACGACAAAATTATAACAAGACGTAGTTCTGCCAAAATGTATCAACCCACTGTAGAAGTCCTTTCTTCTTCGTTTTTCGAAGTAATTGTATGTTATGATTTTGAATAGAGATTGAAGATTAATTCTGTTTGATGATAAAAAATCTAAACCTATTATAGTCTCTAACTTAAAATAAGGTCTAAATATTTATGGAACAGATTTTGATATGAATGAATAGTATAAATCAAATCAAGTTTGAAATTCTGAACTGCATTATTAGGACTGTGGATTGACTCATTTTGGCAGAACTACTTCCAATGTCTAAATAAATACTGTTTTGTAACAAAGCCAGCAAGTGATTTTATTTATTTATTTATAGCCTTTTCCAGATATGTAATAGGTATACCTACTACCTTGTGCCAGCGGCTTCGCCCATACTACCGGGATAAGAAGTATCCTATGCTTTTTTACTGGTTTTAAACTATCTGTTCTAAATTTCATCCACATCCGTTCATTAGTTTTTGCGTGAAAGAGTAACAAACATTCTCACAAAATTTCACATTTATAATATTAGTAGGTTTTTTTTAAAGTGATTTTCTTTAAACCTAGGTAATTAATTTAGATTCTGTACCGTGACAGGCTGTTCCCAAATAAATAAATAAAAAGTCGTGAGTGGTTAATAATATATTTATTTATAATTAAGTATTAACTTTCTAAGAAGGTTTTAACGCTATTAGGTTGGGAAGCAAGCTTCAACAGGTGTGCTGTCCTATCCGGCATGGCTAGCCAGTCGCGGGAACCACGCGAAGAGATCAGACAACGTACCAACCAGCGCATTAGTTCTAGCTTGTCAACCACTGTCCGGAGTTTCCTGAAATAAAAATGGTTGTCTGTAAAGTCGGTTTACGGACGATAGTTTAACGTGGCAACGTCATAACAAAACTTTTTAACAAAAAATAAAACCAACTTCAAAAAAAAAACACAAAAAAGTGAAAAATAAACTTTAGAAGAAAAATCAGTTTCTGAAGTCGGTGACTTTTGTTTGTTTGATTTCATTTTTTTGCCACCGACTTCAGAAACTGATTTTTCTTCTAAAGTTTATTTTTCACTTTTTAGTGGTTCACATGTTCATGGGTCAATGTGGACAATAGAGTTTTTTTTGAGTTTTGTTGATTTTTCAAAAACCGCTTGTCCGATTTCGATAAAAAAAATATGGGACCATTTCGGAAGTAGTTCGGAAGTAGTACCCTTTCCAACAAAACAAGATTTTTTCAAATCGGTTAGCAAGTGACGGAGTTATGCCCGAACAAACATAAAAATAAAAAAAATATATAAACATCCGAATTGAGAACCTCCTTCTTTTTTTAGAAGTCGGTTAAAAACATTGATGAAATGATTCGAGTGGAAGAGAGATAGATGCGGCGCAAGCGTACAGTTAGCGTAACGGGACAATGAGTCAACCTTTTTCGTGCATTCAGCCGGTGTTCATCGATTTATTTGTTGTCACGTCAAAATATGAAAAAAAAACACGTTAAATAAAGAAGAAAGAAAGGTCGTGAGGACCTTGGGGCTAAATAATAATAGACAAGGTCAATCTTCAGGTGTAACTGGCCTTGCTTAGGTTGGTCTGTGGATGGTGACCAACCATTACATATTTAATTTATTTACCAACTCATGTAACAATTTGCATTGTTACAATTATTAAGTACATTAATTAGTTTATTACAGCTAAAAATAAGAGTATCTAACATATAAAAAATTACTAACAGTAATTTATTAAAAATAAAATCAGTAACATTTATGATAATAAATACCTACCGAATTTACCCCATGCCTCGGAAAGTATGTTAAACCATTATTTTCGACTGTCATTTTGTAGATGTTTGACAGTCGTTACAGGTAGTCAGTGGAAGGGTTCCGTACCCATAGGGTAAAAACGGGACCCTATTACTAAGACTTCGCTGTTCATCCGTCCGTATGTCTGTCACCAGGCTGTATCTCAAGAACCGCGATAGCTATAGGTACAGTTGAAATTTTCACAAATTATGTATTTCTGTTGCCGCTATATCAACAAAAATACTAAAAACAAAATAAAATAAATATCTAAGGGCGGCTCCCATACAACAAACACGATTTTTATAGATAATGGTACGGAACCTTACGTGCGTAAGTCCGACACGCACTTGGCCGATTTTTTTACGTTACTGGGTACTAACTGAGTTGTTGAGGTCAGATAGGCAGTCTCTCTACGTTAAATACTGGTATCCAGCTGCATCCGGTTAAACTAGAAGCCAATCCCAACACAGTTGAGAAAAGGCTGGCAGATGACTGAATCCCACACCGGATGTAATATCTTGATCATCATCATCATCATCATCATCATCAGCCTATAATGTTCCCACTGCAGGGACTCAGGCCTCCTCTCTAAGAGAAGGATGGGCTATATCCACCACGCGGGCCCAGTGCGGATTGGTAGATGTCGCATATCTTCGAATTTTTAGTTCTAAGATATGCCGGTTTCCTCACGATGTTTTCCTTCACCGTTTTGAGAGCAGTGGTGATGAAATAAATTACACAAAGTAATGCGCCTGCCTGGGTTCGAACCCACGACCAACTGATCGTAAGTCGGGGCCGCCACCACTGGGCCACCACTGCTCTCAATATGTATACTTGTATCAATATCTTGATACTTACTTATAAAGCGGATCTGAGTCATCAATCTCCTCGAACAGAAACCCTTCCTCTCTTAACTCTCGGAGCTCAGTGAGCTGTCTATCCCACTGCATCCGGACAGCTGCTAACTCTGCCTCTTTCTCAGCCTCCACCGCTTGCAGGTGACGGAGTTGGGACTCCTGGTAGCGGAACTCTTGGAGGCTTTTGGCTATGTTTCTGGAAATACACAATTTTTTCATTATCATCAGCCTATAATGTTCTCGCTGCAGGGACTCAGGCCTCCTCTCTAGGAGGACATATCTACGAATATTTCGGTTCTAAGATATGCTGGTTTTCTTCACCGTTTTCAGGGCAGTGGTGATGAAATAAATTACACAAAGTAATGCGCCCGCCTGGATTTGCATAAATGATTTTTTTTTTAAATTTAAAAATGTATGAAGATAATATGGTATTTCATTACACTACAAACTGATGGATTTGAGTCAACGGTAGTCCTCCTGACCGTTTTTGGGTCTACGGCCAATCATAGCGTAGATTAGCCATTGGTGCGGGTGATATTATATTGCACAAGTGTATGCACAGCATACGACCGGGCACATGACCAACGGCATAACATGCTTTCCAAGCCATGGTGCCGTGGGTGTAAATAACCACATTAAAGAGGCTTGACACAACCAGAAGACAACCCAGTAGATCTTGGAGAACAATTCACAATGGCTCTAGATCAAAAGATTTAGAGGTCACGGGGGCTTAGCACAGCAGTGAAATGACACAGGCTGTATTTTTTTAATTGGATGGTGGGAAATCATCAAATGTCTCCTCCCGCACAAAATATTTGCACATCAAATGACTCTGGCAGAGCGCGCTCTAGATTCGTGCTGGTTCGTGCTGTCGTGTATGGATCAGAATGTTGGGCCACAAAAGGGATAATGAAAGGCAATTGCATGTGGCTGAGATCCTAAGAGGGATGATGGGTGATGCTAAGAGGGATGTTTGGTGTGACGCGAAAGGATAAAATAAGGAATGAGTACATAAGAGGAAGTCTGAAAGTGGCGCCAGTGAATGAAAAGTTGATTGGTAATCGATTGTCGTGGTATGGACATGTGATGCGAAGGAATGAAGGAAATGTTGTGAGGAAAATGTTGAGTATGAATGTAGATGGCTATAAAAGGAGAGGAAGGCCAAAGAAACGATGGATGGACTGTGTGAAGGATGATATGGCTAGAAAGGAGGTGACTGCTGAGATGACGAGAAATAGATAAGTATGGAAGAAGAAGGTATGTTGCGCCGACCACAAATGAATTGGGATAAGGGCAGGAGAATGATGATGAGAGTGCGCTCAAAACCACCCATGTTCTTTCTTGGCCCTTTGTGTCCGAGCGCACTGTATCTCTTTGAACAATCTGCAGCCGGGACAGTATTATCATCAGCCTAAAATGTTCCCACTGTAGGGACTCAGGCTGGAGGAGAGGGATGGGCTATAATCCACCACGCGGGCCCAGTGCAGCCGACAATAACATTATGAAATAAAGTTAGATTAAAAGTTAAGAGAAGAAAGTCACTTACTCTTTCCGTTCTATAAATTCAGGATCCAAATTCTGGTCAGGTGTGGTTATCAGAGCTCTGACTGCATGTGCCTGAGTCAGAGACTTAACTATGTATTGTTCTAGAACTTTCGTTTGAGCCAGTTCTCCATATTCTCTGATAGTAGTGTCCTCTGATTTCGGACGTTCCGTGATTTGCGGTAGTGCTGTAAACGAAGTTCCATGATTTATTAGGCCTGTTTTCGAAGGGCTAGACAGAGGTGTACCTACTTTACGCCAGTTATATGTAATTAAATACGGCAAGCAAAAGAAACTCACAAGTCCAGTTTGCTAATTTTACAGGGGTAAACCAACATGCGTGCTTAAAAATGTCAACATAGCAAAAGAAGCATATTTTAACACTTACTAGACAGTGGTTTTGCTTGTAAGAGCCTCAATTTCGACGTAAAAAAAGTTAAATCTTGCAACTTTTTCGATACTGCATCTTCGAACGTTTCTCCTATTTTGGCTGAGAATAACTCCGCGGACGCGGCCCGTAATTGTTGCTCGAAGTTGTTACTGACATCTTTTAGTAGTTGAAATGCGTTCATCCTTGTTTACTTGATAATTTACCGAAATATTGCGCCGCCGATAACTTTTTTGTTTTCAAACAACAATGAAATGAAATTGTCAAAAATGGAAAAATGTCAAAAACAACATTCTGTTTCTAGTTGTCTATGGTAAAGCTCTCTGGCCACGACTCGTTTGGAGTTGATTATTTGGAGTTCTCGATTGGAATAAAACACCATTTTGATACGTTACCAACTAAAATAATAAAAGTACTCACAGCTTACTGCTTAGCAAGTTTTTGACTTGATTTGAACATCATTAAAATTGATTCTGTGGATAGTAGTGAGTAGTGACAGTGACAGTGACACTGACAGAGAAAAAACTGATAGGGAGTGTCAAAACAAACGTTCCGACAATTTGCACTGAGTTCTGAGTTTCTGCGCAAAAGAAATACAAACCAAAATTTCACAATGAAAATAACATAAAAAGCGAAAAAATCCGCCTGTAAGACGACCCACTGACCAAAACTCGTCCACTAGCCTATCACCGAAGCAAGAAAAATGTCAGAAGACAGCGCAATAACTTACCCTAATATTCAGTCACTACCACCCGAAATTCTGTTGAAAATTTTTATATCTTTACCAGTGAAAGCCTTGACAAATTGCCGTGCAGTGTGTGTAAGATGGTGTCTGATCATTGACGGACTGGCTCGAAGTGATGACTTGTGGGCTAAGCACTGTACAAAAGATTTCAGCAGTGTCTATGCAGTCGCCCGTAAAAAGGCTAAGTCGGGACTGTTATGGTACAATATATACCGTTCTCTGACTCTCTGGCAACAAGTATCTGTTGCTAGAGACCTTATCGACGAGTTCTCCGCAGCGTCGTGTCTGGACGAGGAGATAAGAAACTTTGAAATACTACACAACGGAGTATTAGGCGTGCACAAAAAATCTTCAATTGTTTACTATGACTTAGAAACCCTTCAGCCATCGACACGCGGGACAATTTCGGGCGACTACTCCAGGTATGCAGAGAATAATAATGTGATTGTCATATTAAACTTCCATCTTCACTGTTTTTTGGTTCGAAAAGAGCACAATAATGCTACATTCGCGGAAAAAAACCATGCTACCTTTGATAGTGTTAAACTATTCACCTTGACCGAGACAGCACTATACTACGTAACCTTGGATGATGACATATTTGTATGCAGTTTGGCTGATGAAAAACTGAAACCTGTATACTTAAACTCAATACGAGATGGTATTATGTCTCTTGGCTTCAGCGACGGACATCTCAACGTGCTTACATTCCGACGCGATATCTTTACAGTTTATGATACAGGACTCATCCTCGTGGGTTTTCTGGGTCCGAACTCAAACCTGCTCCATCAACTACAGAAATACAACTTTTTGGAGCAACTAGACTGGAGGGTTTACTTCCAATGGATGTACGTGCTGAACCATGCTGTGCCTGATGGTCCACTGCGAGATATAATAGTCATACGGCCATACGGTGATGTCTACTTTGTTGGCTCAAACTGGGGTGTGTTACGGATCTACTATGCTCCTTACTCAGCCGGCGAATTCAATATCTTCAATACGGAACCGGTGAAACAATATAATTTTATGGAGCGGTCTGACTGTCCGGTTCTTTCAATGTGTCCTATACTCCAAGTTGATGTTTTTGAAGTCGAGGACGGACATACCGTACTGGTCGCCATGCCGAAGAAGATTGCGGTATTAAATTTTACTCATTCATTCAAGAGGACTGCTTCTTTAGCAATGCTGCCATATAGCGAGGTACAAAAAGTAAAGTGTTTGAAGCTTAATAAATGTAAATAATATAGTTTAAATAACACTTTAACTGCTTAAAAAAAATTAAGTACTGCTTTTGTGATAAAGCAGTGTTTTAATGTAAGGAATATGAGTAAGGAGTTTGATTATTATTTTTGTATGGAGCCTAAAATAGCAGCAATGCTTTAAACTTGTATTAAGGAATAGCCGCCATCAATAGATTCATATATGAGACAAACAATCTTCCAAAGATATTTTAAGCTAGAAAAATTGATGTAAATTTAATAGTACAGAAGCCAGCACATTAAGCTATTACAATCTGTCATAGATTTTCAACTTGATCGCATTCAAGTATTACAATCCTCCTCCCCATAAAAAACCCCCTAGAAAAACTTTATGTAACCACCAAGTGACCATTTTTATCTGAAATTTTGTGAAAAAAAACCTGGACTGTTCTGATTGTTCTGAAGGGTTAAAAAAATCAATGTTACATATCTCGTAGTTCAAACTCCCCTCCTGCCCCTGTAACGCATCGTAACGTTTGACAAGACCCCCCCTTATTCCCCATATTCGTTACGTAATACTTGAACGCTAAAGCATTTGGTTCTAAGTAAATTTAGGAAATTTGTCAGTTTTGGGTAGCGCGATGTGCTATTGCCTGTACCGCTAGTGACTAGCTTCTAAATTATATTATTTACATATTTTTCATAATTAGTTTATAACTGACTAAGGGCGGTTTCAGATAAACGTATTTTACGGCGCGTACGCGTAAGTTGGAAGCGCGTGTACACGCGTATACTCGAGTCTTTTATTTCACTATTGACCCGTACAAGCGTTTGACTTATAAAGTTTTATGCTCGTATAAACGTCAGCCACGAGAGACGCCTACGCGCGCCTTTACCTGTCGCAAACACGGTGTACACACGTGAACGCGCTTTTGAAATTTCGAACACGTAACCGGGTACCTTATCCGCGCTAAAAAATACGCTAGTCTCTAAGTAGTTAAAGCGTTAATATCTCAGAATATGCACCACTTCTCAATGTGTCGAGATGATCAGAAGTCTTTCTTTTAAATTCCACCGTAATGGTAATTGAATGAGCTGTTGCCAGTGATAACAAGATTCTTCTTAAGGTTGTTTAATATTAAATAAAGGATCTTTGGTCAACTGGCCCCTCTTGCAACTGGACCCACAGTAAAAATATGAAAAACAACTATTTAAAATGTGGTTTGCTCGACTGATCTCATGGGTCCACTTCGAGTGGGTCCAGTTGACCAAAGACTCAAAATAGAGAATGCACTTGTTTACAATGAAAGAAAGAGAGAGGAACATAATGTCATTGCACCTGCCAAATTCCAAATGTGCATATATTTTTTGCACTAAACATAATTTCCGTTTCATAAAATCTTTTGTATAATATTGGAACTAGAAACAAGTTTAACCAATTCCATATGCATGCATTATGAATCTTGCAAGGTCTTTTATTTTTTCAATAACACGTTTTTTGCTTTTTCCAAAACCCTACAATAATCTCATATTATGGAACTTGTCAGGCGCTGCGGCGGAATCACGCAGTATTTTTTCTAATAACTATTTTTTTAAGAATACCTGCATATTATGCGTTGTAGAAAAATATGTTAACATGTACATTAGTTATTTAGCATTTGTTTTTAAAAATTTACCTTAAAAATACAAAAATATCTTTTTTTTTTCAGCGTTCAAGTATTAACGAACGTAAAGTATTAACGCGTAACGAATTTGGTGGGAGTGGGGGGTCTTGGTAAAACGTTACAATGCGTTACAGGGGCGGAAGGGGGGGGGGGTTCACTACGCCTTACGTAACATTGTTTTTTTTACCCTTCAGACCGGTCGCGTCGAGCGGATTTTATAAAACCTTTGTTTTTCTTAAAATTTCAAGTTTTAGTTAAATATAGTCACTTGATGGTTACGTAACGTTATAGTAGGGGGGAAGAGGGTACGGAAAAATGTTACGGCACTTTACATGGGGGGAGGGGGTTCAAAATCTCCAAAATTTACGTTACGTAATACTTGAACGCTCCCCTACCAACTCTAGCTGATACAGTCAGTGCCCAGCACTACCTGACCTCTAGTATAAAGAAGAAAAGGGCAAGTGATGTGAGAAAACTGGTCAGGTAATGCTGGGTACCGACTGTGCACGCCTATAGGTACTGATTAAGAGACTTTATATCGGGCGGTAGTTTAGCTGGGACTAAACTATCGACCGATATAAAGTCAAACTGGGATTGCACTCTGTAATTCGTAATATCAGCAGCTTTTAAAGATAAACGTTATATTTATTTTGTAAAACATGAGGGACCTGAAAATTTGTCTCACATATAGAGGTATTACCACTTACCCAGTGTCTCAGATATCCAAATCTGTCTCATGGGACCTCAGCATGAGTTCCAGTTATAGAGGTTTCTCACTTATCCAGGTCCCAGTTAACCAAGTTTCACTGTATAATTAACCCTAATACATTTTTGACTGTTCCATCATAATAGGGATGATACCTGACAAAAAAATATGATTCTGTTTAGTCCGTTTGTTAGATTATCGAAAAATATTGGATAAGTACTTAAGTGTTTTTTGTTATATCAAATTAATAAAATTGACGTAAATAAAACGTGTCAAAGTGGGGACTTGTGACGTCACTTTCTGGTAAAAAATGTACCAAACTGTACCGTCACACGTCTTTTCGAAGCACTGTAATCTTCTTAATTTTTTGTTTACGAGAAAAAAAAAAATGTCTCCAATATTTTTTGGAAATCTATCTGACGGACTAATTAGATTTTTTTTTGTCAACTACCCTATTATTACTAATATTATAATTATCATCCACAATGTTTATCGGTACTATTTATGCTAGGGTATCTCTAATACCCGTGCTAATACTCGTGTTCAATCTTTTATTACGGAGTATAGCCCTCGCACGCCCAAAAAGCTTTAAAAAATCGCTTTATAAATATAAAAATCAATTCAGGGGCATATGAAATACCTCCTTTTGCTTTTCGTTTATGTCGCAATCATAACATTAAATTGATCGCAAATAGTATAGTAAAATGGGGTATTATTAGATAGGTATAATTTTATTAGATTTTATATTGGGGTAGTTTTATTATTTTGGTCTCAAATAGATTTAGTTCCTATCAAATTCTTTGTGGGCAGAAAAAAAGTTATCTTTGTTCTCAAAGTATTTAGTACAAAATGTAGATTTATTTTATTTATAAAATTGTTTATGTCTATGAATATATTATGTGGGCTGAAAACAGACAATATTTCTAAATTATTTTGTTTCATGTATTTGAATCGTTAGATATCACCGTAGGTACTTATAATATTTACAACTTTGAACAAATAAATTATCTTTATCTTTAGATTGCGCAAAAATACCTATATTTAAAACAAAGAGATAAAAGATTATAGACCGGACTCACATCCCGGTTGAGATAAAAGATCGATTTCCAATAAGAGGGAGCGACACAAGACACAACTATCCAAATGTCAACCAAACAGAAATGTCATCATTGACGCGGTATAGTAGGGTGAATCTATCGATTTAAATATTTGCCATAAAAAAGACCGCATTCTATGAAAAATGAAATGTTTTTAATTTTATAATAAGTACACATGACTCCAAAGATTTTTAATTGTGTTTTATTGAACATGGTATCTGTATCTACATACATAAACTCACGCTCCTTTCCCATGAGTGTAGTAGCAAAAACCACAGGACGCCACCTGCTCCGATCCTTACTTACTCCTTTTGCCTCTTCCTTATAAATCTGGTCATACACGCACACCGGTGGCGAGTATTTAATTACTGCGCACCTGTCCTTTCCGAAGAACCTCGCCAATAAGAACAGTGTATGTCTTTCTAGGACGGCGTTATCACTCACGTACGTAGTACATTATACCTCAATGCTCACATCTGCCTTATTAGAAACCAAGCAGGAATTTGATTTATCATCTTCCTCCCCCCCATTCTATTTTTGGGGTCGGCGCAACATGTTTTCTGATTGCATTCTTCCCTGTTATACGTCACGCCATATAGTCCAAGATCCCAGGGCCGCCAGACGTCACGTATTTTCTGACGAAGGAAATGTGGACGATTGAGTAGTGTTAGTATGAACTAAGAACACACTACTACCAGCTAGCTTGCTTGGACGGCCAATTTTCAGGTATCAGGTCATCAAGGTACACAAAAACATTACTAACTTCACGTATTTTCTACTAGCTGATTTTTACGTATATTGTAGGCAATATCCATAAAAATAAGTTGCCAATACTCGCAGACACTTCCTAGCGGCCGTTTTGCTTAACAGACGCTTTAAAGTTCCCAAAAAGTTTAGACTTAAACGTATTGTGGCTGTTTACCTGAGATCGCATGGCATCGCTTGTGTGGCTGACATACAGACCTCCACTGGACTCATTCGGTGGGCATTCAACAGGATCTGTCCATTGCCTGTGTCTTCAGAATTTTGTTGAAAACGTTGCTTTCAACGCTCGGATGCATTTTGGAGCGCTTGCCCAAAATAGCATGGCAATATCCCGATCAATTAGCTTTAAGTATTAAATAATAAGGCGTTCAGTATTCTTTAAAGCGTCTGTTAAGCAATACGGCCGACGGAAAGTGTCTGGAAGTATTTGCGACTTATTTTTAAGGATATTGCCTAAAATATACGTAAAAATCAGCTTGTAGAAAATACGTGAAGTAAGTGATTTTTTTGTGTACCTTGATGACCTGATACCTGAAAATTGGCCGTCCAAGCAAGTTAGCTGGTAGTAGTGTGTTCTTAGTTCATACTAACACTACTCAATCGCCCACATTTCCTTCGTCAGAAAATACGTGACGTCTGGCGGCCCTGGGATCTTCGACTAATAGATAATAATACAAGACGTCACGCTGGCATTTACTTCTTTCTCTTCAATGTCATTCCTCACACGATCCATCCATATTTTATTTGGCCCTCCTCTCTCTCTCCAGCCATCAACATTTACATCTTTTTAGTCACAGGCATTTCATCCCTCCTTAATACCTTCATGAGCATAGTCCATTCCAAGATTAAGTTATTGTAATTAATTCTTAATATTGGCGAAGAAATAATTAGTTTAAAGCAGGAGAAGATTCACCTGTCTAAAACGATTGGCCAAAATAAAAATATTATTAGTTGCCATGCCGGAAGACTAAGCATTGTGCCAATTGTTGATCATCGGGTCAGTTTGCCAACTGCTAAACGTGAGCCAAGGTCAAAAGCGAGAACAGATTGCACATCTATGCAAATATACATACACACGAATAGAGAACTTCCTCCTTCTTGGAAGTCGGTTAAAAACGGCAAAGCTGATTGACTGAGGATCAACGCACACACGTGTCGGGGGGCGTCGGGTTGTTCGAAAGAGATACCGCGGCCTCGACACAAAGGGATAAGAAGGAACATGGGTGGTTTTTAGTCAGTAGAAGTCTGACACTCCCTACCGCTCTGCCCAGAGCGGGAGGAGGCATTGAATCAAGCCTACCGCATCGCGTCCGGTAGGGTCTTTGCGCCGCCGCCCGTCTTTTTCGGTGGATATTCCATTAACAAGAACTAACTATAAAGAAGCAAATAAAACTAAAAACATTGATTACTTAATTTTTTATTATTTCAACTTTCCAGTAGGTACTTCATTGGCGTTCATAAAATATCAAAAATAGGATTCCGGTAAAGCATCATGCAAATACTCGGATAAAGCAACCGCTACCAGTAATTTGTCACGATAGTTTAACGAAAGTGAACTAAATTCTTTTTTCACTGGTTCCGGATATGGGTTGGGGTTGCTAGTTGGTTCGGGGTTACGGGCTGGTTTGGGGTTGCGAGTTCGTTTGGGGATGCGAATTGGTTTCTGAATGCGGTTTCGTTCGGGAATGTGGGTTGGTTCCGGAATCCGGGTTGGTTCTAGCTTGCGGGTTGGCTTATGGGTACTGACCTCTATCTTTTCATCATAACCAGTAACTACTAAAGAATAGGCAGAACTTTCACTAGAAGTCTCATGTATAGTAATAGGTGGCCTGTTGTAACCTGAGAAATTGCTTTGACGAGAGTTAGACCCAGGAACTTGCCTTGTAGGACTCTTAGGTCGCTTCTTGAAACTAGATTTAGCCGATAAGACTTTACGCCTGTTAAATTGGCAAACATGGTCATCGTCAGGCCTCCAATTTTTTTGAAAATTGACAGATTGTTTTTGTTTGCGTTGCACTAATGTTTGTAACGCTTGGAAAAAATTTGGCTTCTCGTACACGTCGTCACTGTCAAACTGTAAGTCGTGTTTTAACGAGTCTATGAAGTACCTTTTGTTGTCTTTTTTAAGTTTTCTTGGTGTATTCTTAGGTGCCACTGGCAGGCTTTTTGTCTTATACATTGGCGGTTTTCGTATTGGAATGACTCTGTTATTTGGTCTCGTACTCGCCTGTTTTGTTGTATATAGAAACGAATTAGACATTAATCTTTCTTTCTGCCGTTTGTATTGTTTGCTGAACTTACCGCTGTAGTAGCTCTTCGAATCGCTTGGTGCCCTGTTCAATTTTGTATGTGAGGCCATGAGCTCGTCTTGAATGTCATCCTTGGGCTCTACTTTGAGTCTTTGGGCTACAGCTTCGTCTATTACTAGAGAAACATGTGATGAATTCGTGCAAAAGTGTTGTCCGTCTGATAAACGTGTAGTACTAGTACTTAAAGTAGTTTTAAGAAGATCGACGAAGAAATCATAGACGTGGTTCTCAATTCGATTTTCTTCTAATGCTGTTTCTTCTTCACTCGGAATCAGAGTGACTTTTTTACTATAAGATGCTTTGGCCGGTGTGGTGTTTAAATCTTGCCGATCTGGTGGTGGATTTGGTGCTGCCCAATCCATATGTTCACCATCAACATCAAGTCTGACAGATTTTCTATGTAATGTAACGCATTCAGAATTATTTGAAGGTGTTTGTATAATTTCTTTCGTTGACTGTAGAACTATGAGCGAATCGATTTCGCCATCGACATGGTTTTTCAAATGTTTGGATTTATATCGGGCTCTCCTTCTTACTGTTTCGTCATAAAGAACTTCTTCGCATTTTTTATATTTTTCTTTCTTTTGCTCAGTTTTTACGATTTGTTCATTAATGTTTGGGCCGGAGCATTGGGTGCCAATGGTGGGTTTTGAAAGCAGTGTCAGTACATTAGCTAGGAAATTATTTTTGTCAGGGCGACGACTGCGGCGAGAAAGAAGCCTCGAAGAACTGTCTCGCGCTGGATAAAAGAAAATAAAATATTAATTATTTTTAAACAAAGTAGGTAGATACTTCAGATAGGAGTTCGGTAATTGTACTACGGAATCGTACTACTTACCGGGAAAAAAGTAATGATCCAGGGTTATAAACTATATGGAAGGAGACCGCAAGGGCCAACGCCTGACGGGCTGCAGGATGTTCGAATGAGATAGGTACCGCGACCGCGGCCTCGACACAAAGGGCTACAAAAACATTGACGAAATGAAACACTTTTTTCGATTCCTGTAAAGTTTGGATTTCTGGACATACGACTCGAGGTTATCATTCTACAGCGACGCCATGTTCCTTCTTAGCCCTTGTTGTTGAGGCCGCGTTATCTCTTTCGAACAAGCCGCAGCCTCGACGGGGTTTCCCGTAGGGGCGACCCCTTCACTCGCATTTGGCAAAAAAATATTACCTCGTGGTTTTAAATAATGAATTTTCTTACGTTCTGGGCTATGAGTCTCCGCAAAATTGATTGGTATTTTGTTTATCGATTGTTTCTCTACATAGACCCCTCTTCTTTTCATAGGCTGAAACCCGCCTGTGTTTGCAATCCTTGCCTGAAACTCAGCATTACTCCTGCTATTATTGTCCCGTTCTTGAGCACTACTTTTATAACCCTTAGCTTTAGATGTACTATGAGACTTCATCACCGAAGATAACCGTCTCTCCATGTTCAAAAATTGGTAGTTATTGCTTGATCAGAAAAAGCAAGATTTTTGGCCTGATCTCTTTTTTTTATTAGTAAATAGAAGCATTTTTAATTTTGTTGCATTTTTTTTCTAATGTACGACCAAAACGAGTAGGGGATTTGACGTTTACTTTTTTCTGGTTTTTGAAAAGTTTTTAATTTATTTTTCTCGAAGGTTTGAGGAAAAAAAGCTTTATGGTAATTCTAACATGATAAGTCTATGGGAGCGTGCAATGATTGTTGACGTAACGGTGCCCCATGAAGGCGCGTCCACATTTGGGCCGCGCGGCCGAGCCTCGTGAGTGTAGGTAGCCGTGAGCGAGGCCTGAGCCACGTGGCCTAACGGCCCGTTCACGACGGCGGCACTCGCTAGAGTATACCTATAATTATGTTCTGTGGAGCGAGCGGCAGCTTACCGCTGGCCGCCCCGCGCTTAGCTGCCGCTCCACAGAACATTTATACTCTAGCGAGTGCCGCCCCGCTCGCCGCCTTAGACCAAAGTCGTGAACGGGCCGTAACAAACAGGGCGTTGCAAAAAAACAAAAAAGCATCGCGAGGACGAGCCGCGCGGCTCATTATCTTGACGAGAACCTCGTGAAAGCTGATTAGCCAATCAAATGCAACATGAGTACTGACGGGGGTCGCATTTTCATACACAGATGATACCGCCATAGTATTTGCTGATAAGACTTCGGCAAAAGTTAGAAGGACAGACGAAACATAGCCTGTCAAAGATGGCAGATTGGCTCAATCGTATGTTCGTAAATTCTCCCACAATACCTCCGAGTCCAACTACATAATAAGAGCCACCAAAATACAGGTTTTACGCTTGGCTTTTATTTAAAAATAATACATTCCTTCCTTAACATTGCTGCTTATAATATTAGACAGGAACCTAAGGGACCATAGAACCCCCGTCGGGGCTGCGGGTTGTTCAAAAGAGATACGTAACGCGGCCTTAGCACAAAGGGCTAAGCGGAAACATGGTTGGTTTTTAGTCAGTAGAAGTCTCACCCAAGTAGAACCCGAAAAAAAAAAAGGGACCCCAGAACTGTAGTGTTGTTGGTACAGAATAATAGATGCCGCCACCAATCAATCTAAGCAATCAAATTATTAGTAAGCTAGTCTAGCTCTCTATTTTCCATCTGTTCTACTCTTTGGTCACAAATTCACAATCGAGCTGGCATCTTGATCGGCATTATTTGGTAAAAGTCATCTAAATCAAACATAATTCTACATTTTAAATTCTAAATTCTCAAGCGAAAATGGATAGAAAGATCAAAAGAAATGAGTACAATGATAAAAAAATAGACTACAAGATAAAGGACAGCGGCGATATGAAAAAACCCAATATTAGTGAAGCATATTATATGAAAGTCAAGCGTGGAGATTCCGGGGATCGAGCAGATTCTGAAGAACGAAAAATTTTACTTATCAATAAAAAATCAGGACAAATGAAACTCAATATGGATAGAACAAAAACAATTAAGCAAGACTCCAATTATAAATATCTAATCATTGAGGCCGAAAAGGATACTCCACGGAAAAACAAAGACAAAGATTCATTTGCAAAATCCTATCCCGAAATACGCAAAAGAATTCGGGATAAATACACTTTTAAATACAACGTTCCCGTAAATAAAAGTGAGCATTTGAGCTTGTACAAGAGTAGCAAAGGGGGCAAAGTTATCTTGAGCCGTGATGGTAATAATCCGGTAACTATACGCGTGCCTACAGACCCTGGTATGTATTATATTGAAACACGTATTAGGTATAGCAAGTCTGATTAAAGGTCTTTCTTTGCTTAGCCAGTCTTGTCTGCCCCTCGAGTCCCTCGACCCTTAATGCTCGTGCCAACCCGCGACACTCGATAGTTTTAAACCAGCCCTTATATAAGAGTATCCAGTCCTTTGTTACGCTGTCACTTCACTACATTAAATAAAACCGTTTAAAAATAAATAAAGCATTATTATTAAAACAAGATAGAGAGCAGTGGTGGCCCAGTGGTGGCGGCCCCGACTTACGAACAGTTGGTCGTGGGTTCGAACTTCGAACCCAGGCAGACGCATTACTTTGTGTAATTTATTTCATCACCACTGCTCTCAAAACGGTGAAGGAAAACATCGTGAGGAAACCGGCATGTCTTAGAACCAAAAATTCGAAGATATGCGACATCTACCAATCCGCACTGGGCCTGCGTGGTGGATTATAGCCCATCCCTCTCCTAGAGAGGAGGCCTGAGTCCCTGCAGTGGGAACAATTATAGGCTGATAATGATTATTATTAAAACAATACCCTCCGCCGCGTCTGTCTATCTGTTCGCGGTAAACTCAAAAACTACTGCACCGATTTTCATGCTGTTTTCACTAACGAATTGAGTGGTTCAAGGGGAAGATTTATTATAAAAGTTACACATCGGACGAAGTCGCGGGCGAAGTGCTAGTAGTGTCGCCATAGCAAGCGGAAGCCAGCCTCATACGTTGACCTGCGAGATGCATTACAGAAAAAAAACAAAATAAATCCAGTCTTGTATACATAGTCGGTACTCTTTTAATGTAAACACTTTCTTTGCAGCAAAAACGCCCACTAAGCCGCTGCCCGAAGAAACAAGGATAAACGAAAAACAAATCCGCCCATCATTGGGCCAAACAGATCTTGACAAAAAACTAGATTATATCATTCCTGAGATTAAGCCCGAGAAAATTCCTGTAAAACCAATAAGACCTCCTCGCTGGAATATAAACTCACCAAAAAAAAGGAGACCTATGATACAAACAGTTGTATCGAAAACTGATGCCGCAAAGATCTTCAAGGCAGTAACATTCGTAGATAATATAAACTCTACTCCTTTAGAAATAAAAATCCCAGGAGAAAATATTGAAATAAAGAAGCAACAAAAAGTTTCGAAATACACCGAGACAGCTCCTTTGAAATTGAAATCAAAATCTAACCTACCCACAGTAAGAACAATCAAGAGTAAACCTAGTAAAGAAAACATAAAAATTGAGGAGAAACAGCCGGCGGTGGTCGTTCGTAAGAAACCGGTGGAACGTAAGCGAGGTCGAAAGTTCCGACAGTCATCCCCGGATTCTTCAGCATTAGAAGCTGATTCTCCAAAGACAGAGGTGGCAAGGTGGGTCCCAGCTTCCGTTGATCCCCAGACTAAGCCATACTACGAAGCATGGGTGGATACAACGTTGACAGCCACTAATATACCTACCAAAAAAGAGAAATCTATGTACGAATATCAACTTCGGTTATTACAAAGTTTTAGAAGAGCTATGGCGGAAAGACCGCAATCGCCAGATTTATTTTATGAGAAATTCAAAGATGAAAGGTATGCGGGTAGGATAAAAATCAAACAGACAGACAGACGCGGGAAAACGTAGTATTTTTTTTTAATCTTGTCTGTGGTAGTTTTTACTTAAACGTTTTTTTTTTAATAATTTGCTTCTAAAATTTTCATCTTTCTTTTTCCCAGCCCAGCATTCAGATCCATACAGTACGACAGGTCTAATCTTCACTTGTATATTTCAATAGTTTAGTAAGATCTTCTTTTACCTTTTTACGTCGAAACCACTGAAGGATTATCCTAAAATTTTGCATCCATTACATCCCGAAAAAGCACTGCTCCTTGCCCAGGAAAACAACTATAACGTACTTGTTATAATAGATGGCGCCACGTGCCTTTCGAATCATGAATACATTAGTACCTATATTTAAAGAAACTAATAGAATTTGTTAAGGTCGCGTGGCTAAGCTTAGTAATAAAAAAAGTAGTATTTTTGTTGTTTTCTGATAAAGAAGAATTAAATTCCATACTGTGGCCAACTATTGGCGATTCCAATACTTACTTTATCCATACCACAGATATTATAATACTTCGTTCCATACGTACCTATAGTTCCTGCCATGAGCAGTGGTGGCGGCCCCGACTCCGAACATTCTAGGCTGATGATGATGATAGTTCATTGCCGGTTCTTCTCCATAGGAACCTTCGACTTAGCTTCTGACGTTTCCTAACCTCCATAGGTTTGTGTAGTGTTATTTAACTCTGATTTGAGGGTGTCTAGGTTTTTGTCTTGTGTATTTCAATGTAATTGGATATAAAAATAAAAATTATAGTTAGGGTTCTTTCCAAGAAAACACCGAACTACCGAGTTTATAGATGTAATTGGTTTAAGAGTTTTACAGACACGAGTTTATGATGAATGAATCATTAATACAGAATTACAGAGTAAAGTGACAATAATAATGGCGGATGGCCGGCTCAAAGACAGTCTGTTTCGAGAACTCGTCATGCGCATGCGTGGCTAACGAGAGCGCGCGGTCCACTGGCGCGGCGCGGGCGGCGGGGACTAGTGCTGTCCCGATTACGCGCTAGTCACGTAACCTCGCCGGCACACGACGGTTTCTCGGGTTGCGGGAAGTAGCTATATGGGGTCGCGCTATAAAATTACCATAATATACTTGGAAATTGGCTTTTATTACAAAATTATTACAAAGATTATTAACAACATAAATCAGAAACATAAGTGACAATTCAACAGATAGTTGAAATGTCAAGTGAAATGTTTTACATCTTTGACTGAAAACATTTAATGAGTTCACACAGCTGTACAAAGATCTTTTGGCGGCGTAGTAAGAACTAACACCACTATCGTGTGCCATTTTGAATAACAGTCAAGTACAGTTATCTGCAAAATTGCATGGACAATTCAGAAATTAAATCGCGTGAAGCGAGAACTCACACCACCTAACGTTAACAAATTATCGACTAAACACGTTCACAATGAAATAGATACTAAAGTATCCATGCAATTTTGCAAGTGACTGTACATCAAGCTATTCGAAAGTATCAAATTTTTAAAATTCGGAAATATGTTTTAACGATAAAATTGAAAATCTAAGAAATTTGATAGATTGTAATAGCTGGATGTGCAGGGACAATGTTCGGCCAGTCATTGAAACCTAACCCTGTAACACAATGAACATCTTATAACAAATAAAGTGATTGTTCAACATAAAAATTATATAACAACAAAATTTTAAAGATCTTAAATGCTAATTATTATAGGTTTAATTAAATACACAGGGTGACAGGGATTCCGGGTGAAACGGCTAGTAATGTGTTTATCAGTGATTTAAATTATTCTTATTGTTTACTAGCTTTTGCCAGCGGCTTCGCCCGCGTTAAAATGACGATTTTACATATAAACTTTCATCCCCTATTTAAATCCCTATCCAATCAACACATTTTTCTTTAGCTCATAATTTATGTTCTTATTTTTACTTTCCTCGTATTCGTAATGAAAAGCAGTGTTTACCTCGGGTAAATTACTTATTTAGTCCTTCGAACTATTCCCGTCTCGGGACTAAATAAGTAACTTTCACCCATAAATGAAAGGCGACTTTTCTGCCAAAGTGTTTCCTTTATTTTCACAAAGCTTGTTTCTCCCCGCACCCACTTGATAGTTAAATATTACCCTAATTCTAGCGATTGAAACTATATCCTTATTTGTTAAGTTATATAATGGAAGAAGAAATGCTGCGCTAACCCCAAATAAAATGGGATAAGGGCAGGAGAATGATGATATTAATGTGTGATGATGTCATTTAATACGATTTATCTATCTGGTTATATTTACTAACACAAACTGTATTATATCATATGTACGTTAGTCTGTAAGGTATATAGCTATGGAACCAGTTGCTTGAAAATAAATAAATTGTGTTAGAACTGAAAATCGGTGGAAAAGGTAGAGTACCTAATGTAGTCGAATTTAAAAAAAAAAAAAAATTTTCGAAAAAAAAACAATAAAAAATACCAAGAAATGCTGTTTTAGGAGTACCAACCGTTTTAACTGATCAGGAAGTCTACGATTGCATTTATGAGCAGAACTTAGCAGACAAGCTGCCTAATTTACCTCATGACTCTTTTATGGCTTCTATAAAATTGAGTCACAAGTCGGGTAAAAAGGAAGGACCTACGTGAACTTTATTCTTGAAGTTACTGCCAGTATAAGAAAAGACCCTTAAAACCCAACATTAAGATAACTGCTAGGTCAAAAACATGTTGACCCAACGACCCCGTCATGTCATTGTTTTCAAAAATTGACTTGTTAAAGTGTTTGGTAAAAACCTATGTTTGCAACCTTTTCCTTAGTTGAAAAATACGCTGCTATCAGCTGTTTAAAATTACGCTCTGACCGATGTTATCAGCACCAAGAATGGTCAAAACGTATAAAATGAAGGATCCCATCAGGAAAAAGGAAGGACCTACGTGAACTTTATTCTTGAAGTTACTGCCAGTATAAGAAAAGACCCTTAAAAACCAACATTAAGATAACTGCTAGGTCAAAAACATGTTGACCCAACGACCCCGTCATGTCATTGTTTTAAAAAATTGACTTGTTAAAGTGTTTGGTAAAAACCTATGTTTGCAACCTTTTCCTTAGTTGAAAAATACGCTGCTATCAGCTGTTTAAAATTACGCTCTGACCGATGTTATCAGCACCAAGAATGGTCAAAACGTATAAAATGAAGGATCCCATCAGGCAAGAAGGGAAGTTTCTTGCCGATTCTTCTTAGGAATCGACTAATGCACCGAACCGTGCACCTTTTTGTCGACGTTTTACAAGTGCCCATGTAGATGTGAAATATTTTGAATTTGAAATACGTAAAGTTTCGAAATGTTGAGAAATCTTTCGTGAAATACCTAGGCATACCAGGAAATGAAATGCATGAAAAATGCACACCTGAGTGATGGATGTAATTATTAAGCTCCACCGAACACAACCAAATAGAGAGTGAGATGGGCTTATTCTGTTGTTCTTAGAGCGAATTCACAAGAAAGGCTTACAACTCTTTTTCTCTCAATATTTGTATAGGCAAGGCCGAAACAGCCAGAGAGCAGCAACGCACGTATTCAGTCAGGAAAGCCGACTAGAGGTTCGCGTAACCAGAGAAAAACCTTTGAATATCAACAGAAAAAAAACCTTCGAATTTAAGAGGATTGGTCGCAATCCCGATAATTTGAGTCAAAAGACCAGTAAAACCAAGAGGTCAGACTATTCGCAGTAAGGGCTGGCGACAAGCCAAAAGCCTTTTCAGGAAGGCTGGTAATTCGCCGAAAGCATCACAGGAAAACGCGAAGATCGAAATCGATTTTTCGCTCACGATAAGACACCGCGCCAGTAGATAAGCCCCTTTACAATATTGGGCCCCACTCTAACAGTATCCCTGTCCAAGAACTATACTCACAGAACTATGACTTTTCAGGATACATAGACCAAGTCGAAAGAACATAATTATGAATCCCTTAGGGGTTGTGGACCCGCGGCTTGACCGCAGATTACCATTTTCGATGTTCCAACGCTCAATGTGTAACATTTTAAATTGCTGTCTTTTAGACATAATATGTAAGTAGATAAACAAATTAATAATGCCGACACCATTTCATCCCAGCAAAATACTAGAGAGGAACAGTAATACTCTTTATCAGATAAAAAGTAAAGATTTTCAACAGATCCATTATCGATTCGTAAAAAGTGACTTGATTTTGGCCAAAGAAAAGAACGTGGCAATGATGCCAGCCTTCTGGGCACTTTCCTGTTGACAGCGACGTAGACGGTTTTTTTGACGCCTTTGAATTCTTTGCTTTTTGATTTGAAATAGAATATGAAAATTCGAAAATTAAACCACAAAATGGCGAATTAAACTTTTGCCACTGCTTGAAATTTTGGTACGCTAATAGATATTTCTCCTTGGAGTTTTCGGGTAGCAAAGGGGATAGAACCAATGTGGCATATCAACCTGTCCGCCATTTTGATTTTTTTTCGAAATCGCGGCCCACGGTGAAAGTGGTATGTATGGATAGAGGACATATAGACGAACAAAAAATGTCCAATAACATGGTACCCAAAGTGTCACGTTACCGAGATATTTGAAGTTAAAGATCGACAAACGAGTACAACGACATTCATTAAAATATTTTTTTAAATAGCCTTTTTACGTGTTTGGGCGTTAAATTATATCCAAATAATAGTTCCCAGGTTGATTATTGCTATACGCACATTGAAATCGCTTTGCATCTCATTGAAACGCTATGTAATGTCAAAAAATAGTTTTCTCGTGCTCCTAATAGTATGTAATGTACCTACTCTCTTTCAATAACCAGTAATAATAATAATCAACGCCTATAGTCTCCTATAGACACGTAAAAGGTCTAATTGTTATGTGGTCATTGTACTGATTTGTCCATCTTTACCTTCAAATATCTCGGTAACGTGACACTTTGGGTACCGTGTTGCTTGACATTTTTTGTTCGTCTATATGTCCTCTATCCATACATACCACTTTCATCGTGGGCCGCGATTTCGAAAAAAAATCAAAATGGCGGTGGGTCGATATGCCAGCTCCCATACAAAAAAGTTCAAACCCCTTTTCCATAACGCTAAGGGCTTCAAATCTTACATCGGGCGGTGTACAACATGAATCATTTTTAACCGACTTCAAAAAAAGGAGGAGGTTATCAATTCGACTGTATTTTTTTTTTTTTTTTTTTTTTTTTTTATGTTTGTTCACTCATAACTTGCGACTGGGTGAACTGATTTTCATGATTCTTTTTTCATTTGAAAGCTGGTGCTTCCCGTGTGGTCCCATTGTCACCATTTCAATATCTGATGATGGGATCTTGTAGAAATCGGGGGAACTCTTCAATAAATAACAGCAGATTAACCGCGATTGTTGCTATAGCATATCTAAGCATTGTTTACGCCATCACACAACATAATATCACGCCTGTACTCACTACAAAGGTTATAAAAACTATTTGGTGAACATCTGATGAAGAACTTCGGAGATAGACAACGGAACTCCTCATTATATGATAGCAAATGGACTGGGATTGCTGAAATCTCATGTCTGTCTATTGTTTACACCAGTTCATAACATAACATCACGCCGGTACGTTGTGAAGGGGTAAGCACATGTGAACCACTAAAAAGTGAAAAATAAAAACTTTTTTACAAAAAATAAAACCGACTTCGACAAAAATAAAACACAAAAAAGTGAAAAATAAAAATCAGCTTCTGAAGTCGGTGGCAAAAACATGAAATCAAACAAACAAAGTCACCGACTTCAGAAGCTGATTTTTATTTTTCACTTTTTTGTGTTTTATTTTTGTCGAAGTCGGTTTTATTTTTTGTAAAAAAGTTTTTCTTCAAAACTAGACATTTTAACTAATAAAATAACTATAATAACAGTGAAAACGAGTTGTGTATTTTTTTTCGCAGTAGCGGGAAAAAATTATGTTTTTTTCTTAAGCGATCGGCCATGGACTAAAAGAGGTTTTTTTTTTGCTTGTCGTGGATAGTGTTTTGAGCCACGTACAAAATGGGGAATTCAAATTTTTATTTATCACAGAGAAAACAAAAATTATATTTGAGTGAAAGTTTTATTTTTAAAAACGTACTAAGTTTAAATTATCTATTTAAATACAAAGTTTCATGAAATGAGCTAGCACTAGGTACATTATAGTACATTATGGTACAAGTGCGTAACGTTGGTGATTACCGCTGAGGCGCCATTGAGATGAGACCCGAGCCGTTAGGTGAGGGTCTTAAGAAAGCCGAGGACGGTAATCATCAATACACACGTGTATCATACGACGTTTTTCAACACACTTAGAATAAAATAATACTAAAAAGTCATCTTCAACAGATAAAACGAGTTCTGATTTTTTTTCACAATGGCGGAAAAATTAGTCGGTTTTCCTATGCGCGCGCATCTACAGTTCGACCAACTTATCTGTGCATGCGGGAAAACACGGAACTAAAATAAATTTACTAAGTTTGACGTAGCGATGCATTTTTTCTTGACCAGTGGCGCCACCATGAAATTCACACTTAAAATGGTCATACTAAGAATGACGATCGGCCATAGACTAAATGAATGAACGCGATAGAGTTTTAGCCACGTATAAAATGAGGAAAAGTTTTCTTTATTACAGAGAAAATAAAAGTTATATTATTTAAGTGAAAGTTTCATTTAATAAAAACGTACAAGTTGAAATTATCTATTTAAATTCAAATTACATTAATTTATTTTTACTATTGAACACGATCTTTTTTGTATCGAAACTTTTTTTATGAACGTAGCAACTCAACCAATAAAATTTTAAAAAAAACCCTATAACTCACTAGTGAATAATAGCAATAAAAAAGTCACAGTTTGATTATAGGTGTCATTATGTGCCTAATAGGGTTGTTGACTCATATAACGAATTCATATAAATTTATGTTTTAAAAATCAATGATAGTTTTTAGAATACTAAATTAATAATTTAAGAAACTAATTTTTTGTCTTTAATTAAATAAAATTGTTATAGATTGCGTTATTTCATACCCATTATCACGTGACTGCGAACACCAATCAGAGCGCGATGACGTCACGAGCCTCGAGACTAGCTGATTTATCTGTCATATCGAAGGCAAAAGTATCAGCGGTGAACGACTTTCTTCAATAACTTATTAAAATTACTTTATACCTACGATATTTATCACAATGGAGACTGGATTTATGAAAGGAAATGGTTCTAACTTACCGAAAATTGATTCTTTGATGGTTCTTTGCTACAAACACGAATTTTTGTGCGTCGGAGTTTCGAAGTACAGTATGACCAACTTAATTGTGAAGTATAAGGTGGCGCTACTTGTCAAGCAAAATTACATCTATACGTCAAACTTGATACATTTATTTTAGTTCCGCTTTTTGCCACCAACATAGATAAGTTGGTTTAGTTGTAAGTAGTAATCTTTGTAAGTATTTTTAAAGTGATATATGTAAATGAATGAAAGAGACTTACTAACTTACTCATTTTATATACATTTTTAGAACTTTAAACTTCTCATCTATCATCAAAAAAATAAAAAGTTATGTTAAGTGCATATGTTTGAAACAAACATTATCATTAACAAACAAGTAATAAACGACAATTTTGGAAAATACTCAAATACATTGATTTAATTTTGATGTTTATAGTTTATTTAGAACTCACATCGAAGTGATCTTCACAAAAATAACTGGTACCTAGGTACTTGTTGTTGACAATGATGATGAATGTCTTCTAGCCATCTTTAACCATTTTCTCCTTTTTTCTGCCCTTTTTGGAACGCTTATGAAAAGTTTTTGTGGCGTACTGATTGACGTACTTTTGCACATCGGCACTGTACAACATTTATTGTAAATCGTCGTATTCATTTTAGTGTTTTAAAAAGTATATTCCTAAGAACTGAATCAAGATCAGTGCAATGTGACAGATCGTACAGTTTTCAAAACGGCCCGTGACGTCATCACAGCCATTTGACAGTTTATAGCGTTTTAGCCGGAATTTTTAAAACTATTTTTATTTACGTTTTTTCTTATTAAAATAATGTCATAATTTTTCAATTAATATTTTTTTTGTGTATTTAAAGGGTCTATTTATAAAATAAAAGCGATTCCAAAAATTAGTCAACAACCCTATTGCGGTGAAATTATAGCCACTTTATGAGCAAGTGTGTTGAAAATTAATTTTTACTATTGAACACGATCTTTTTTGTATCGAAACTTTTTTAAGAACATAGCAACTCAACCAATAAAATTTAAAAAAAAACCTATAACTCACTACTGAATAATAGTAATGAAAAATTCACAGTTTGATTATAGGTGTCATTATGTGCCTAATTGCGGTGAAATTTTAGCCACTTTATGATTAAGTGTGTTGAAAAATTAATAAAAACTTGAAATGTGAACAATTCTAGTCACATGTGTTATGAGACTGGACCACAACAAATTTTGTGCTGGATTTGCTAACGGAACCTAAGCAAACATAAATTTGGAGTTTCTTGCCGGTTCTTCTCCTTAGTAATAGAACAATGCACTGAACCGTGCACCTTTTTGTCGACGTTTTACAAGTGCCCATGTAGTGTAGGCCTATGTAAAATAAAATATTTTGATTAAAAGAAATCGTTATGAAGACCTCACAGAAGATAGGTGAAAGACAATGATATTATAAAGAAAGATACGCCATGTTCATACTGAATGACGTTCAGATATCGTTGCGTTGTCATTAAACGGCTGAACGCCAACGTCAGACTACGACAGCGATAGATAATACGGAACATAATAAGATAGAAAGAGATAGCTAGTTTTTGTGTGTTGCGCTTGAAGTACACTAGAGTATCATAGAGTCGATTTACCACAGAAGAGACATTGAATTTTTATGACTGTTACCAATGTACAGCTACTAAGTACTGCGAATGATTATTAATATTTTTACAATTTAAATTATATTTTAGATAGGTACTATCGAATATTTGTATCAAATTGACGCTTGAGTCCTTTTGGAGTAATATATTTATCTTCTTCTTTAAAATGTGCCGAACACGTTTACTAGGCATCCAGTCAGGTTCACTTCTTTCCGCCATAACTATGCTAACCCATTTATTTTTTATCAAGTCATCACTTGGAAATCTGTAAAATAGTAAAACATTATGAGAAAATATGTTTTATCTAGGTACGTTACTACGTACATTCCAATTTTACTAATAAAATATATGACAGCCCGCTATTACTTATCTCATTCTATATAATTTTAATCATAATAATTGAAAGCGCAACGCTATATATTGTGCCTACCATTTCGCTTCTGTTTGATTAATCTATGACGCATGCTATTTGTCTCTGTCACGCAGCAGATTGTCATCCTATTCTCTATCCTTTTCGAACCATCATGTCAATATATACGAAATTTATTTGAAAATGAGAAATAAATCGTGAAAACAATACAAATATGATATATTTTTAATATATTTACGTATGGTATGAAACTTCAAAACTCTTATTTTTCTTGGAACCATAGTTTTTGCACTTTCTTATGACACAACATGGCATTTTTGTTACGCCGCGGACTCGACTTACTTCGCTCGCTGCTATAACCCGACTAAATGAAACTGCACCAATTAGCGTAGTTTGTCCTCAACAATTTGTGCGTGCTAATGCGATATCTACCTCTTTTTATTTATAATATCATTGGTGAAAGATAACGAATTCGAACATCTGGTATTGTTAAAACGTATTTTGAACATACCTATTTTGCATTTAGCTTTTAAATACACAACCCAAAACTATTTGGTATTTTGCATTTTGAAATAGTTAATGGAAAAAGTATTGCATTTTTTGCTAAATACATTTCTCTATTTCGTACATCTCTGAAAATCGAGCTGTATAGTTTCGCTATACTGCCGTAATAATGCTCCCATGAATATTATTATTATAGATAGACCATTAACGGAGAGCATCTCGAAAATCTATTCCCAAAAAAATTGTTTTATGAATTACAAATATTGGATAAATGAAGCTTCTAAAATTCTAAATCCTTACATCCTCGCACTTACGAATTTAATATCTTGAGTAGTTATTGATAGTTGCAGAAAGACACTATACCTTATTGGGAAACTCACTTGGTGAAAGATGATAAGTAGTTTTTGTAACAAAACATGTAAAATAATGAAGCCCCTATCTACCTGCAGGTGCCAGAGAACCCGCCGAGGAGACATTTTGCCGGACGCCGAAAATGGTGGGAGAAGACTCCCCCACCATTTTCGGCGCGTGTAAAACTTCCTCATTTTGTGAAGTCGGTTTAAAAAGGATATATGGTCAGAGTTCCATGCTAGCAGGGACATCTACACCCGGGAGCAGCTTTTCTTAGGCTGTTCTAATGCTGAAGGGGCACTTCCTTCCGTAGGGGAGATCGTGGCCCGCGAAGCCATACCCATGCCCATTTCCACCCGTGGCGTTGGTACCGGAGCAGTTCACCTCGCGAAGCGCGTAACGAAACTCACACCATCCGTCGAAGTTGATGTCCGTAGTGTCTACAGAGCTGGGCTTGGCCTAGTTGAAGCCAGACTTGCAAGACAGCAAGGTCTATTTACGAAGCCGAACCCTCACTCGCAGCACGCGCACGACCTAGACGTGTCAAATCCGCTGATTCAAACTGTGCGGCACATCCCAATGGTTCCAGAGCCATTTTATCGTCTCGTAAATTGCATTGGCGTCCTAAAACACCAAGGGTACACCTACCTCCCAGTGCTCCCCAAGGAGAAAGTTAGTCAAGGACGCTATGTACCCGTATGCTATGGGGTCACTTTGTCGAACTTGAGAAAGACTGTCGTCGCTTTGTCGGACCCGAGAACACCTCGAGCAGTCCGCGATGATTTCTACAGGAATTCGCCCATCCCTGGAGCGAAATGGAACGGACGATTGTTGACTAACCCTGATTCCATAATAACTGAAGAATATGGCAATGTTGATTTCAAGCGTTATCTGGACCACCTCAACGACATAGCGATCTATTTAGAGCGTAACTTGCCGAAAATGGCTGGCGGCCCAGTGGATCTAATGACGCCAGGAAACCAGGCACAACTGATGAGCAGCGAACTTTCAGATTTAAGAGTGTCTGACTACACCCAGGACACTCTAGCCCAGTACACGAAGACTGGCGAAATACAAGGCAACGTAACTGGCTTATGGAGTCAAGTCGAAGTAGAAGGTCCCTTTCGAGTTCTCTCCGCCCTATGCCTTCTCGGAGAGACACCATTGTATCTGACCGACTGCTTCCCATTGTACTTAAATAAATATTTTTTATTAATTTTGCGTATTTTTGACATGTTAAATAGCTTGACATTATTGTTTAATATGCTTAATATTTAATTATTTTATATTGTGAATGTGAGGACCATGTGGGTCTTTCTTTAATTTTAACGATTGTCTGGCAGTTTGAGTACTATAAGCGACCCACCCAAATGTCCTTTCTTTGGTACTGTTCGTCGTAACGTTGAGCTCCTTGCGTTATAAGTTGAGCTCCACGATAACTGACAAATGCTTGCACTGACTGGACGGGTCCACTCAAATCTGTGTGGTGCTTTCTTCAAAAGACCATCCCAGACACTAATCTGCATAATCTTCATGTATTTTATTATTTTTATATTGTGAATGTGAGGACCGTGTGGGTTTTTATGTAATTTTAACGATTGTCTGGCAGTTTGAGTACTATAAGCGACCCACCCAAATGTCCTTTCTTTGGTATTGTTCGTCGTGACGTTGAGCTCCTTGAGTTATAAGTCGAGCTCCACGATAACTGACAAATGCTTGCACTGACTGGACGGGTCCACTCAAATCTGTGTGGTGCTTTCTTCAAAAGACCATCTCAGACACTAATTTGCATAGTCTTCATGTGTGTATTATACCAAGATTATGTCTGTACCTTGAACATATTGTAAACCCAAACGATTTTAAAAGAGTGTCCATGAAGTTTCTTGCCATTCTTCTCATGAGACCAACGCTTTGGAATGGGCAACTACAGTACAATCACGAGTTATTATGCCTTGTGACTGGGACTGTAGCTTTGTTTATTTAGCTTCAGTAGTTTACTGCCGCACTCGGAGAGCTTCAGTGGTTGCTTGGGACGTCGCTTGGTAAAGGTTTTTTGGCAGTTTTGTCATACAAAAGTATGTCAGGCCTTTGCTGGGTGGCGGCTTGAGTAATCGTTGGATATCTCTGAGTGCTGCAGTTAGTTTAATTCGACTATTCAAAAGTGCCTGTAACGGCCTACTTGAAATAAATGCTTTGACTTTGACTTGACTACTTGAGAAGAATGGAGGAAAGTAATCACTTCAGGTACAAGATTGACACTGCTGGAGTAACTAAGTGAGTAAGTGTATAGGAGATATGGTCAGAATAGCCCATTTCTAACAGAGCCTTTATTAATAAGTTATTATTAAACAGGCTACAGAATGACACTCTTGAAATAGTGGCAAGTCCGTTGGACAAGAATATGGACAGAATAGCCCATATCTAAGCCACCTACAGAAACACGCGCCGAAAATGGTGGGCGAAGACTCTCCCACCATTTTCGGCGCGTGTAAAACTTCCTCATTTTGTGAAGTCGGTTTAAAAGGATATGGACGGAATAACCCATATCCTAACAGACTATAGAATGACGCTCTTGAAATAGTGGCAAGACCGTTGGACAACGATATAAACAGAATAGGCCATACTTAAACAGACATCTGAGATAATTATGTTAAATACACCACTGGCGAACACACCAGCGTTCACACATTGGACAATGCCGGCACCGTGGTTATTTGAAAGTATGATGCGCCGAACAGTGTTCTTTATAAATAAATTATTATTAAATAGACTACAGAAACACGCTCCGGAGACGGTTGGTCCGTTGGAACCGAATATGATCAGAATAGCCCATATTTAAAACCGTTCCACCCGCGTCTCCACTGTCAAAATGATGAAACATTATAGCCCATATCTAAGCCACCTACAGAAAGACTCTCCTTAAAATAGTGGCAAGTCTGTCGAACAAGGATATGGACAGAATAACCCATATCTTAACAGACTACATAACAGAAGGACGCTCTTGAAATAGTGGCAAGTCAGGTGTTTAGTTAAACTCCATCGGCGAACACACTAGCGTCTGCAAACTGGAAAAGTTTCGGCCCCTGTTCATTTGCCGGGATGATGCGACAAATTGGGATTCGATGCCTTTATGAATAAATTATTTTAAACAGACAGTGTTTCTGTAAAACACGCTCCGAAGACGGTTGGTCCGTTGGAAACGAATATGACCAGAATAGCCCATATTTAACCGTTCCACCCGCGTCTCTGCTCTCAATATGGTAAAAAGAATATCCCATATATCTAAGCCACCTACAGAAACACGCGCCTCAAATGGTGGGGACTCAGTTGAAAAAACCTCCTCCTTTTGCGAAGTCGGTTTAAAAAGGATACGGACGGAACAGCCCATATTTTAACAGACTACAGAATGAAGCTCTTGAAATAGTGGCAAGTTCGTTGACCAAAGATATGGACAGAATAACCATACATATCCTAACAGACTACAGAATGATGCTCTGGAAATAGTGCCTAGTCCGTAGGACAAGGATATGACCAAATAGCCCATATCTTAACAGACTGCAGAATGACGCTCTTGAAATAGTGGCAAGTCCGTTGGACAGAGTAGCCCATATCTAAACAGACAACAAAAAAAATGCTCCGTAAATAGTGGAAATTCTTATTGACACGGTTACGATCAGAATAGCACCTTCAGAAACACGGGCCTAAAATGGTGGGAAATCCGTTGGAAACGGATTTAAGCAGAATAACCCATTTTTGAACTGTCTATGAAAACAGGCTCTCAAAATAGTGACAAAAGGATATGGTCCCAAATTCCCAATAGTCAATAAGTCCGGTCTAAAAAAACAAATATAAAGTAGAAGTCAAAATTTTCGGTTTTTTTCTCGAAAATGGTAAGTTTTATCCAGGGAGTATCTTGCCGGTTCTTCTCCATAGGAAAGGACCCACCCGAAACGTGCACCTTTTGTCGACGTTTTATAAAGATAAAAGATAAATATATTTTTTATGTTATAAGTGCTCATGTGTTATAAAATTGAATGGTTTTGAATTATTTTGCAAGAATTTTCTCGAAATCGGCAATAAGACTTACCACAGTTGTACTTTCTGTGATAAGTTCACTGAAGTTTTAAGTTATTTCCCTGCAAATTGCAAAAAACGTAAGAAAAATCGAATTTCGCGGCCTACTTTAGCGCATTTGAGCTACACGATAACACTGACAAATGCTTGCAATGACTGAACAGCTCCACTGAAATTTGTGTGGTTCTTTTTTCAAAATACCATCTCAGACACTAATCTACGTGGACATTAAATCGTCAAGGTAGCAAAAAAATGTTTTCCATAAAGATGAATTTATAGAGCTTTTATCAAAAGTCAATTTATTTTAGCAGCTATTAAAACTGGCGTCATGCTACATTGAAGTCGACACGATTCGTCAGTGACGGCAAAATGGATAGATTATTTTGCCGCATAGGAAAAATTAGTAATAGTCGACTTTCATACAAATCCATTTGAAGTCAAGTTGTATCCTTAATACTATTTTTACAAACTAATTTAACAAAAAAAAAGTTATTTGTTGAACTTAAAATCTAACTTAACATTAATATTATACTAAAACTTAAAACTAAACAAAATGAAAAAAATCATAAGATTCTTTGTTTTTTTTAATTATTTTTATAGTCAGTGTTCCGTGCAAAACATTAAAATCCTTCGAATTGTTAACAAAATCTGACTCAATTAGGGAAGTAACAGTTTTATCATAACACACACAGGTAGTGTGTTTTGTCTCGATTAACCCCCTGTGTGTTCATCTTCAGCCTATAATGTTCCCACGTGCGGGACTCAGGCCTCCTCTCTAGGAGAGGAATGGGCTATAATCCACCACGCGAGCCCAGTGCGGATTGGCAGATGTCACATGTCTTCGAATTTTTGGTTCTAAGACATGCCGGTTTCCTCACGATGTTTTCCTTCACCGTCTTGAGAGCAGCGGTGATGAAATAAATTACACAAAGTAATGCGCCTGCCTGGGTTCGAACCCACGACCTACTGTTCGTAAGTCGGGGCCGACACCACTGGGCCACCGCTGCTCACTGGGCCACCGCTGCTCTGTGTGTTAACCTGTGTGTTAACCCACTTATTTTAAATCAATATTTTTTTTTTGTATTTTATATTTAGTTGTCAATTGTTATCAAAATCAGTTCCTACAATACAAGAGATTAACGAAAAAAAAAACTTTCAGAAAAATTGCCCAAACAATTACGAGATCAACAAAAAAAATAATTGTTTGCACTGTCCTCATCTGGTGCACTACCAAACATGTGGCAATTGATAGGAGTACAGTTAGCAGCACCAATATGTATACACTTGGCAAACTTTAGAAGCAATTTTCACCTACTGCAATGATTTAATTTTCACGTTACGTAACGAAACTAATATTTTGCACATATCACATAACGAAACTAATATTTTGCATATGCACATATCATCATAAAGTAGGTCATATTTCAAAGATGCAATCGTTATTTCACCAGAAGTTCGCATTTGAAGATGGACAAGTGTATACATGTTATTGCTCGTGACTGTACTTAAACACGTGATTGTACTCATGATAACAAATAACTTTCCCACAGTTTTTTTTTTTTATAGTCAACTAGCGGACGTCCCGCGGTTTCACCCGCGTAAATCCCGTTCCCGTGGGAATACAGGGATAAAAAAGTAGCCTATGACACTCAGCAATAATGTGACTTTCTATTGGTGAAATAATTTTTAAAATCGGTTCAGTAGATCCCGAGATTACCCCTTACAATTTAACAAACACACAAACTTTACTTCTTTATAATATTAGTATAGATCAGCATCGCGGACTTGTGAGCCGCGTGGGTGCTCTGCCTACCCACTTTTGCACGTTACGATAGTGATGTGTGATTACTTTTTCCACACATCGTGTTATTTCTGTTAGTTCTTTGAAATAACATAACAATTTCGTGATTTTTTAACGGTAGTCAAATAGCCTATAGGGGATCGGAGAAAAAAATTGTTTGTCTGTAAAATCGGTTTACTGACGATAGTTGAACGTGACAACGTCCTAAGAAAATGAAACAAAACAATTGACACGCCGTTGCTATGGAAAAGAAAATAAAACAAAACAATTGACAAGCCGTTGCTATGGAACGCCTCAAAGCGAGGTAACGCGGTATGACGTCATCTTTTTCGTGCGTGCAGCCGGCCATCAATTTATAAGACGTTATCACGTCAAAAAACTAATTAGTCCGTCAGATAGATTTCCAAAAAATATTGAACACATATTTTTTTCTTTTTTCACGTAAACAAAAAATGAAGACGATAGAGTGCTTCGAAAACTCGTGTGACGTCATATGATAGTACATTTTGTACCTTTAAGTAACGTTTCAAGCCCCACTCCATGATCTTTGACGCGTTTTATATTCGTATTTTTTTATTAATTTGATAAAAACAAAAAACACGTATCTAATATTTTTCGATAATCTAACTGAGGGACTACCCCTATTGTGATAAAGCCGCACGGTTCTTGTGGAGACGCGGCTTAAGATAATGTCGCCCAGACGTGCTAAATAGAAGTATGCTCGTAAAAAGTATGCTTTTGAGGTCTGTGGTTTAGAGCAAATGTAAACACTCTGAAAGCATGCTACACTACAAATGAGCATAATACCTGGTAGCAAACAAGCATGCTTTTGTAGTAGCTTATACACGGCTTAACAGTGAATATCTTTGGAAAAGTTGTTATCTATCATAAGTACAATGAAGTTCACTAATTACAGCAGAATAGGGTAGTTGACAAAAAAAAATCTAATTAGTCCATCAGATAACATTTCCAAAAAAATCGGTTGTCTGTAAAATCGGTTTACTGACGATAGTTGAACGTGACAACGTCATAAGAAAATAAAACTAAAAAATTGACACGCCGTTGCTATGGAACGCCTCAGAGCGAGGTAACGAACGACGCATGACGTCATCTTTTTTCGTGCGTGCAGCAGGCCATCGAATTATAAGACGTTATCACGTCAAAAATATTGGATACGTATTTTTTCTTTTATCAAGTAAACAATAAATGTAGACGATACAGTGCTTCGAAAAGTCACGCGACGTCATAATTTGGTACATTTTTTACCAGAAAGTTACGTCACAAGCCCACTCACGAACTTTGACACTTTTTATTTTCGTAAATTTTAATGAATTTCATAAAACAAAAAATACGTATTCAATATTTTTCGATAATCTAACAGACGGACTAAACAAAATATTTTTTTTTTTTTAGTCAGGAAACATCCCTTTTGTGATAAACTGATAACATAGAATGACTAAAAAAAAATATTCATTGGAAAAGTTATTAGTTAACATGCGTACAATCACGTATATTGATTACTAGTCACCCTAGAACAGAAAATTTTCACTAATTAGTAATTACACCGACTTATATCCTGCCTTCGTCCTACTATTTCAATTATTATAACAGTTTAAACTTAATCTTACTTATTCCAGTGTGGAAACGTGACAGAACTATACATTGTCGAACACTCTTAATGTGTAAAATGCAACTATTTGAGAAAATCGACGAAAACCGTCTACCAATCCTTTAGTCGGAAGAACATTGTAGATCTTGAAATTGGTAAATAAATGACGATTAAATCGTCGTATACACATGAGAGTTTTTGCATTCGATAGAGCTGCAAAATGTGAAAAAAGGCTGACGTATAAAAGTGATTATGCCAAAAGGGACACATAAGAGGTTTTAAAGTCGCAACAACGACATGGTGTCTAGCGCCATCTCTACCCGCTTACCCTTTCATAGCTTTAAGTAACTCAGGCGCGTCGACAACGTAGGACCCTTCGCCTTCGACTCCTTCCGTCTTCAACATGGCACAGTTGTAGACCTGCATGAGACCTTTCCCTTCTTCGTCTACCTGCAAGTGGGTGAGCGCCTTGACCACCTGCTCATTTGTAGGATCTTTTGGGAAATCTGTGGAAGAGGGAATAAAATATGGGTTGGTTTTTGAACTGCCTCGGTGTTTGGAAATGCAAGTGTTGAGTATGAGGGTCATTTTTTATGGGATGGGTAATCTTTAAATGACTTGACAGCTCTGGGCGGAGCGGAAGGGAGTGTGAGACTTGTACTGACTAAAACCAAAGTTCCTTCTTAGCCCTGTGTCCAGGGCCGCGGTAACTCTTTCGAACAACCCGTAGCCCCGGGCCCCGGCAGGCGTCGGCCCTTGCCCTCCCATGTTGCTGACATCTCTTTGAGGCGCGCGTGGAACACTCGCGCGCCGTCGACACGGCCTGTCGTCGTCATGACGACGGCCGGACGGCGAGCTAGCCCATTACTCACCGTCCACAGACCCGCGTCTACGGTGGCCGGAAGTCATCACGTGGCCCCCGACGCCTGGAGCTTCTCCCTTATGGCTATATATCAGAATTTGGACGGTGACTGTAAAATCATCTTGTATACATACCTCTGATCTCTATAGAAAGCCCCAAGACGGGGTATCCTTCGATGAATTCCGGCATCATCTTCCGAATTAACGTGACAGGTATGGTTTCAATATTGCCATAGTCCAGGTAGCATAGTTTGGCGTGGTCGCTGCCAGGCCCAGCCACCAGGTCGACGAATACCGCACGGAACCATTGAGGGTCTGTGGGGGAACGGAGAAATTTTAATTTATAATTTATTGCTTCATAAAACTCTTACTTAAATCATTTTTTTTTGGCAAATATTTTTTATTGCTTGTTTAAAGTATTAAAAAAGCGCTTTGATGAGCTAATAAACAAAGGACATCAACCACTTTGTATGGCGTTTGGGCTTGAACATGGACATAAAGATATCGCACTATTTTTTATTTTATTGAGTGGCTTACAGTACAAAGAAAACAGTCTTAAAGGTAAGAAGTTTTGTGTCAAATTGATTAGTATAATACAAAACAAAAAAAAACTCCAATATTTTGAAATAAATTGTTTATTTGTAAAACTAGGTATTGATTTTCACATAGTAATAAAACATGGTCTAAAAACTGAGCAGGTGGAGTGATTTTTTCATACATTGCCCAGCTTAAATACACAGACATGATAATATGAGCGCAGCAACCTACAGTCCTTCGGCCGACTATGCAGTTGCAGCAATGTTTATTAGCTTGGATGCCATTTATTATTTACTAGCTGACCCACGCAACTTCGTCTGCGTCACATAAATATAGCTTATAACCTTTCTCGATATCGACTATCCGACATAAATTAAGCTAAATCGTAACAAACAAAAAATCTTATCTTTCCTCTTTATTATAATAGTTCAGATGGTTTAGATTAGCTTAGATTATATTAAAGTGTGAATTACTATAGGTATCTCTTACTGTTAAATATACTATAACACTCTATACTTGTAAACATTATGATGCAGTAAATATTTTGAATTTGAATTTCCCGGAGGCCAGCCAGAATCCCCCGTACCTACATTGCGACGCGCAAAATTTTGCCGCGCGGATATTTTTACATTGCGATATCTTCTAAGATATTTGTTTAAACTGTATAGAGTAAAGGGCACAAATATTCTATAATAAATTTCCGTTCTAACAAACACATTTATTTAGATATAGATTAATACCATATGGGTTAAATAAGCTTCGCAAAAAATAATTCTTTTTAACCTAACAGTTTAACTGTAAAAAAAGGTTACAGTGAGTCAATCTTAAAAGATAGATAGATATATGCTGTCGCGGACTTTTTTTTAGAACTTTTAAAGAGGAACAATTCCTTCATACATGATATTAGCGTAACTTAAACCGTTTTCGCAGCGCACGCAGCGGAAGCTCTCAAAAAGGAAATACCTTTTCCCGTTTTTGTAACATTTTTCATTTATGCTCCGCTCCTGTTAGCCGTAGCGTGATGTTATATAGCCTATAGCCTTCCTCGATAAATGGACTATCCAACACAAAAATAATTTTTCAATTCCAACCAGCAGTTTCTGAGTTTACCGCGTTCAAACAAACAAACAAACTCTTCAGCTTTATAATATTAGTATAGATTTTGACACTCCCGAATAGAGACCAATGTTTACTCAATATTATTACTAAATTATTCAAGAAATTATTTTTTCCCAATACGACTGTTCACCGGCTTAGCCCATTTTGGTTGATGTCCTATCAAAGACACATAAACAACACAACACAGTTTTGAGAATTAGACCTTTTGGGAGTTAGACATTTTGACACCAAGCAAGGGGGGCTCAATCATCAAATGACTCTTTCCGCTCTGGGCGAAGCGGAAGGGAGTGTCAGACTTCTACTGACTAAAACCACCCATGTTTCTTCTTAGCCCTTTGTGTATCTCTTTCAAACAACGCGCAACCCCAAAAACGGACCCAACCATTCGGCAAGTCTATTAATAAGGACCGAAGAGGACGTAAAAAGGGACCATCATTATGTAAGTCACAAATACGTACATGGTGGTAACTGCGCGATGCAGAGCTCTTCGGCTTTCGGTAAGTAAGGCTCCCGGCCTAGCTCACTGTTGCAGTAGTCAGCCATCTGTAACAATGTAACATACAACATTATTATAGCTTGTTTTAAAATATTCTCTAACTCTCTCTCTGCTCATCTTCAATCCGATACAAGACATCTCTGTGACTTCGTCGCGCTTCAGTGTCTCGGCCTTCGATCAATAATGTACTAGATTCCCGATAAGCGCTTCAAAAACGGCCCGAAATATAAGACCACAAACGTATTTGTGGTCTTATTTCAAATTAGTATGGTCCAATCATAGCCAACATTAAGACGTCAAAATACCGCAGTATGCGTTCAAAAACTGCGTAAATAACCACCGTAACACCAAGGTTTTGGAAGGAATATCTTTTTTTCGGTAATTTAATATCATTATGTGCTTTTTCATAATATTTAAACATAATTAAACTGTAAATATAATTAAATCAGCGAATATTATAATTGTTTGGCCAATGTTTGCTACAACGCACCAACTATTGTATCATGTTCTTGAACAGGGAACGCTAGTTCCGCAATAGAATAAGCACGACATTGTACACAAAATGCTTTTAACCGTATTGCTTAGAGTTTAAGTTTCATTTTAGAATGAATATTTTTGTACTGATGACTTTTTACTTTGGAGCGACATTTAAAGTTTTGCTTCTAATCTTTCTCTGATGAAAGGGCTTAAATAAATATACTTTACAATGATAATTGAACGCTATGTTTAAGTGTTAAGGTTTATAATCATCTGAAGTTGTTAATAATATTGAACTTTTTTCTAAGATGCTATGTAGATGTTTACGTGTGTGCAAACGTGGCCACTTGAGCGACTTAGTTTTGTTCCTGATGCTTAATCTAGTACTATTATTGATCGAAGGTCTCGGCGGTTCACTTCTGTTGCTTCTGGCGCACAGGAGTTACAGTGGTTTGGGAATAGTACGGCGGGCTTGTCCTATCTATCCTACTAATTATTCTATATAATAATATAAAAAGGCAAGAATGGACTGACTGAGGAACAACATCATCATCAGGCTATAATGTTCCCACGTGCGGGACTCAGGCCTCCTCTCTAGGAGAGGGATGGGCTATAATCCACCACGCGGGCCCAGTGCGGATTGGTAGATGTCGCATATCTTCGAATTTTTGGTTCTAAGACATGCCGGTTTCCTCACGATGTTTTCCTTCACCGTTTTGAGAACAGTGGTGATGAAATAAATTACACAAAGTAATGCGCCTGACGGGGTTCGAACCCACGACTCACTGTTCGTAAGTCGGGGCCACCACCACTGGGAGGAACAACGCACAGCCCAAACCCTTAGGGCTCGTTTACGGAAGCGCGGGGCGTCGCACGGCGCGTGCAGAAGGCTCGTCTCGTGCGTTTTTATTAATTTACTGAGAGACAGGTCCACCGCAACAAACACTGCATTTTAAAGTAACGAGCGAAAACAAGCTTCTGTAAAATCGACGTTTGAAATCGTAAACTTTTTCATACATCGCCATGTGTTTGAATTAAAAACGCAGCACGCACCGCGCGACGCCCCGCCTGTACGTAAACATGCACTTAGGGCTAGAAACTTAAAATTTCGCACACGTATTCCTCTTAAGACGTAGGCATCCACAAAGATTTTTCAAAATTCAACCCCCAAGGGGACAAAAGTTTGTATGGAAAATCGTCATTTTTGATATTTCCGACATCTACGCGGGCAAAAACTAGTTAAAAAAATAAATAATAATAATAATATTCCACAACTATCACACAACGCCATCTAGTCCCAAGCTAAGCAGAGCTTGTGTTATGGGTACTAGACAACTGATAAACATACTTATATATTTCTAAATACATACATATTATAGATAAATTACACCCAGACACAGAACAAATGATCGTGCTCATCACACAAACATTTGTCCTGGGTGGGAATCGAACCCACGACCTCCGGCATAGCAGTTAGGGTCACTAACCACTAGACCAACAGGCCAGTCAGAAATAAACAGCTATCTTACCTTCTTCGTGAGCTCACCGAAGACCAAGTTAGCGAGAGGATCCTTGCTGTCGTACCCGCAGACGGTGCCACCTTTGAGGGTGCTTATATCCACCACTTCAACGGTGCAACCGGCGGCCGGCAGCGACGCGAACTTTATGTCTCGGTACATTATATGTTCTGTATCTGTTGATAGAAAGAAAATATATTTTATTTGGCATGATTTAGCCCTACGACTAATGTCGGGTCTACTTTGTCCTGTAACATGAACATATTCTAAAAACAAAACCATTTTAAAAGAGTAACCATGGAGTTTCTTGTTGGCTTTTCTCTATAGGAAACGACCAACTCGAAACGTACAGTTTGTCGACGTTTTGTAAGTGCCCATGTAGGCCTATGTGAAATAAAATATTTTGATTTTCGCTAAATCATGGCAAACTCTCGGGGTCGGTCTTCAGGTTAAGCAGTTTTTACCTAGGTTGGTCTATGGATGGGTGACCACACTGACCACCAAAAAAAAAAGCACATTAACCCGTATAGATCTTTGGTAGTGGTTACAGGTAGTCAGTGGTCTGCTAGTCTGACAACCATTCTTGGCAGAGGGTATCTTATTACTCAGTATAATTGGGTTGTGGACATCACATAGATTACTAGAGAGTACAGTGCGATCAAATTATCTTGACAGCTCTGAACATAGGCTTTGCGAACTTTTACGCATGTAAACTTGTGAAGAAAACTGTTATTGCCAGATAAACCAATACCTATACGATCAGAAAATATCTAATTTAAACAGTGAGAAATACAAATAAAATAAATATCATAACACTTTTATACATTAGTTGTAACAAAATGACCTGCACGAAGTTCGGACCTGCCAAGATAATTTGATCGCACTGTACTACGTGGCGATCTATAATTTTATTTAGCTACGTATTTTGTTAAAATCCTTGCTACCCCCAGAGAATAGCTGCTTACGTTCGGTACCACAGACACAGACAGTCGCTACATGTAAAATACATGGTATTCAGCTTCATCTGGTAAGACCAGAAGAACACCCCAACTGTGTAAGCTTGTGATAGATGGTGGGTAGCTGGTGAGGTGCTGGTACGTTGGTGCCGGGAAAGATTCAATAAAATACGAGAATATACAATGTACGTCTGTATCACAGATATATCTATTATAGATGTGACAGTCACTTTTCTGCTTAGTTTCCCAGTGTTCCGTTTTGGCGCTGTTGTAGTCAGTTTAAATAATATCAACTATAGAATCCTAAGCATATGTATATGTAATGTGTGTGTAATGCATTTGTGTATGTGTGTGTAGTATAGTTTGGTTGTTCTGGTAATTAATGACGAATAACTGCACATACGATATGCACAATCAATATTGTCTAATACAACGGAGGCATAATTGCGTACCAAGGATCTCAACTCAGCAAAATGCGAGGAAATACACTTGAAATAAAGCAGACATTCAACTCGGAAATATTTCGACATTAATGACAAACAAAACGTCACATGGAATAAAAAATGGCGGCGATGACCACGTGACTGCATCATCGCGACAGCAGCGCTATAACGGAACATTTGGAACTAAAGCACTAAGGCCTGGTCTGTATTGGACCAGTGTCGCAGATGGAAGGGAATAGTGTTGCCACTATTTACATGAGGATTTACATTTAATGTTGGTGTTGCAAGATAATAATTAAAATCTCCAACACCAACATACATGGGCAAAGGCTAGGCAGATGACTATTAGATGATGTTACATGTATCTTACCGACTACATCTCCACCTCTCTGCTCGATCTTCTTCCAGTTAGGAGTGGACATTTCCACCAGCCTCGCGCCGAGGTCCAGTTTGTTCGACGCTATGGCGAGTAAGGCGTCAGAGCCACTCGGTGCTGACTTGCGACCTCCTGGTAATACCTAGGAAAGATAGATATTATTATTATTACACTGTTTTTTTCACGTAAGCAAAATAAAGACGATACAGTGCTACGAAAACTCGTGTGACGTCACATTTCAATACATTTTTTACCTAAAAATGATGTCACAAGCCCCCACTCATGATCTTTGAGGTGTTTTATCTTCGTAAACGTATATTAATTTGATAAAACAAAAAACACGCATATTTTTCGATAATGACATGTGACTGACGGACTAAACAGAATCATATTTTTTTTAGTCAATCGACATCCGTATTCCTTTCAAGAGCTCTTTACTGTCCCTCCTCTGATACATCTTCTGGCAACAATCGTGTGGAGACTTGCCCAGCGGCCATGGTGCATGCGGTTGATGTGACCCGCCCAGTTCCAATAAATTAAATCATATTTATTTATGTAATATGTAAAAAGGTAATGTTTTAAGACCGCTAACTAAGTTAGTAGAAAGAAACGATGGATGGATTGTGTGATAGATAGAAAGAAGGTGACTGCTGACATGACGAGTAATAGAGAATTATGGAAGTAGAAGACATGCTCATTTGAATAATAACCTTACTAGGCAATATAGAACTACCCTCTTTGGGAAAAGTGTGTTTGCTATGGCCACAAAGATCTACAATAACATTCCGAATGATATAAATGAGTGTAGCAATATTCATGTCTTTAAAAATAAATTATTCAAGTTTCTCATTGAAAAATCATATTACTCCGTTGCTGAATTTTTATTGACTAGAAATTTTTAAGTATTTTTTATGCCCGCTTGACGAAAATTTATGGTTGTTTTTTTGTTTTGTGTCTGTCTCCATTTATATTTAATCTGAAATGCAATGTATTGTAAATTTTTTTAGAATTTTGGAATCATATTTTTATTGGATTATTTAATCACACCTGCATGTAAACCATGTATCACAAATAAACGATTTGATTTGCTGCGCCGGCCCCAAATAAATTGGAATAAGGTCAGGAGAATGATGATGACTTAAGTTAGTAAAAGTTCTTTGCTCTCATGGTGGGGAGTATAGTAGTAGTGTAGCAATCTGAGGGTGATTCTGGGTTCCCGTCGGGGCCGCGGATTTTAGTACGAGATGACGTGGCCTCGGCACAAGCGCAAAGAAGGAACATGGGTTCGGTTTTTAGTCAGTAGAAGTCTGACACTCCCCTTCGCTCTGCCCAAGAGCGGGGGGGGTCATTTGATAATTTTCCACCCACCAAAAAAAAAATGGTGATTCCGGGTTAAAACGACGCTAAAGCTAACTTACCAACACAAGTTCGGTATCCTGGAGCAACTCATCAATGAAATCCTTGGCTGCGGCCGACAGTTCTGTAGGCTGTGCCAGCTTCAACACGGACACTTGAGTCATCACAGCTGACAGGTCTAACTCAGGTGGGCAGGGGTAGAGGTTCTCGAGGGTGGAGATTTCGATGTTACCTGTGAGATAGATACAGATGAAGATGTTAGTTAGTAAAAAATCTAGAAGTCGCAAGCGTAACAGCTGAGAATTTGGTCTTGGGCTTTTTTTATTACAAAATGGGTCTGTTCTAGATCTCGATCCTGCTTTGTTTTTTTTTTTTATGGGACAAGCCCGTCACACTATTCCCAAACCACTGTAACTCCTGTTAGCCAGAATCAACAGTGGCGACCACAAGAACCCGAGACAATGAAGCTCGACGAAGTCCCAGAGAAATGATTTAACTGTCTTGGATCCCGCAACGAAATTAATCAGAAAAGAATAGTGGAGGAGTAGGAATTTTTTTTTTTTTTTTTCTTTCAAAAAAGTTACATGAGTGGGTATAATACACATCTTCTGCCAAACTGCAGGACAGTTTATCGGCAGTGTTCTCGTGAATACAGCTCTAATTCAAATAACATTAAGTACTACCTACATACATCATAAAGGGCGTTAAGGGCAACACATAGTTTTGTTATAAATGTAGGGAAGGCACATCCCCTTGTATTTTTAGTGCGCCGTCTGCTCACATAGACGTTGTTATATAAAGAGAGAATTACAGTTCACTGGTCTACACTTCTACAGCTCCAGTATCCGTACATATTGGTACCCTGGTGTCTATAACACGGCTTCTATCAGCTAGCCAGCCATGCCAGCACGTATATAATTTCCACTTCCCTCCATATCAGCAGGAGACTGAACAGAACAAGGCCAATAGGCACACAGGGACGTATACAACTGGGACAAGCCCAGTTGCCTAGCACCACGGATGTTATTGTCATTAATATTACTGGGTCCTAAGTTGTGAGCTGTTATATTTGATTCCAATAATAGGTATGACAAAAATGCTTGAACACACGGAAATTTGTTCAAGTTTCTACAAGGTCCGTATAGTAAATAACTCCGGATGAACCGATCCTGCTTGATGGGAAGCGATGGATGAGGTGTATGATGGGACGAGAGTGCCCAGAAGATCGCACGGCACGCGCGTGGTTAGTCACAGTTCTAACCCATTTCAACGGTTTGCTTTATAATCGTTATTTTGTGACGAGTCCCAGTTTGGCCTAGGACCAACTAATTTGGCCCTGTTGCTTGTGACTGTATAGCTTGATCTATCGCTGTATCTGCTTGTCTCCTGAGATTTCAGGCGTTATGTTACTCCTATATATGGTCCCATTAAAATAGGTGGACAAAATTTCAGAAATCATTCAGACCACCAAAAAAATAATAAGAAAATCGCATTTAAGTACCTACCTACTCATAAAGGATGAGTTTATTCTAGAGCGCCGGCAATTTATTATTTTAAGTCAAAAAAAATCACTTTATTTATTGTTTTTTTTTTTTTATTATAAATGGGCTAGCTCTTGACTTCAATCTTGCCCTAAGGGCAGAGATGATGTCGACGATGGAACGAGCTTACCCAGTAGAAGCCTGTTTACTCGCGACTTAAGGTTGATGTTCCAGGGTAGCCCGCGAAATTCAAATTTTCTTAAGTTTTTTGCAATTTGCAGGCAAGTGATAGGTTGTATGTTGATGAACATTTGATTCGCGGCTGTAGACGTATATAGTTACAGAATTATAATCACCAAAATCATTAATACAACCCTCCGAGCTCATAAAGGTGTAAAAATGACTTTTTACAAGGTCAAAGTCATTCCGGAACCTTTATGAGCTCGGAGGGTTGTATTAATGATTTTTTCATCAACATACAACCTATCACTTGCCTGCAAATTGCAAAAAACTAAAGAAAATTTGAATTTCGCGGGCTGGTTGGAGGATTCACCTTAAACAGATTAGGGTTATATGAACTCGGAAATGTTTTTTTTGTTTAGATATCTTTGGTTAGGCCTACAGAACGCTGTGTTAAAATTTGTCCTCCTATTTAAATGGGACCTTATATTTATATTGCACTCACCATACTCAGCATACTCGATCTGATACTTGTTCTGCTTGACGTTAACACGTCGCACTAGCGCGCGGTAATGATTGCCGTCGGAGAACTTGCCGATGACCGTCTGACCGGGCAGCGGAGGCGATGTTAGTGCTTTTTCTGAGGAGAAAAGAAGAAGTATTTTAATTATTAGACAATAAAAGAGGTTAGAGCAGCGGCGGCCCCGACTTACGGTCATGGGTTCGAACCCAGGCAGGCACATTACTTTGTGCAATTTATTTCATCATCGCTGCTCTCAAAACGGTGAAGGAAAACATCGTGAGGAAACCGGCATGTCTTAGAACCAAAAAATTCGAAGACATACAACATCTACCAATCCGCACTGGGCCCGCGTGATAGATTATAACCCATTCCCTCTCAAAGAGAGGAGGCCTGTGTCCCAGCAGTGGGAACATTAATAGGCTGTTGATGATGAAAAGAGGTTATGCTCATGAAGGTATAAAAAGTAAAATCGTATTAAAAAAAAACCGTTGTGTCGAGGCCGCGGTATCTCTTTCAAACAAACCCTCAGCCCCGACGAGCGTCGGCCTTTGCGGGCCCCTCCCATGTTGCTGACATCTCTGAGGCGCGCGTGGAACACGTACGCGTCGCCGACACAGCATGTCGGAGGCCCTTGCGGCGGTTTAGAAACTCTGACACTAGTGTGTGGGGTCGTTAGACCTTACTGCCCACACGATAAGATGATGAATAATGATGATGCTGATATTTATTTTCTATTTTTATTTTCCTTTATTGGCCAACCAACAATTGTTTACACTGATAATATTTAAAGTATGTATAAAGTATGTAAGGTTAGTGTAACAATTTATTATAGGTTAGCACCGCATGCCCCATAAACACTTTAAGTGTGCCACAAGCACTGAACATCTTATTATTATTTGAGTAACAACCATTAACAAGTTCAACAAAAAGTTCTTGATGGGATAGAAAACCATAATAAACAGTAAAACAACAGAGATACCTACACAAAAACAGTACAGTACAAAATTAAAATCAGTATAAAAAAAAAAAATCAAAACATAATCAAAGCCAAAATCAAGATCAGAAATCAGTTTTTTTTTTTTTTTTTATTATTTATTTATGGGCTTTGTCGCTTAGCGACCACATCGCCCAGAATTAAAATTAAAAATCAAGAAAATATTCCAAATCAAGATCAGAATCAATAACATAACAAAAATTAAAATCAGAATACATAATCAAAAATTAAAATCAGAATTAACACCAAAATAAGAATCAAAATTGAAATTAGAATAAAAACAATAATCAAATACAAAATTAAAATCATAATTCAACCTAAAATATGTGTGCATATCTCACCTTTCATAGCGCTGAGTAGCACTTGCTGCAGCACATCATTGTAACTTCTTTGCGAATCTCCGTCCGCCGGTCGAACGAACACTCGGTCCAGAGTTTGGGCTGATACGAGTAGTACTTTGGATCCGTCCGTCAGTGGGGGGCGGCTTACTTCTGGGATCTTGGCAGCTGTGGAAGATGAATAAGATTTTAGAAGAAATAATAAGACAGAATAGATAAGCAGTGGCGGCGACGTCGACATAAGAGTATAAGTCGTGGCTTGGAATCCAGGACAAGTCTGCCACACTATACCCTGCCCACTGCAACTCCTGTGCGCCAGAATCAACAGTGGCGACTACCAGAAAAGCGCGCGAGACAATGAAGCTCGGATAAATGATTTATCTGTCTTGGATCCCGCAACGAAATTAGTCAGAAAAGAAAGTAGGCGCGAATTACACAGAAGCGGCGTAAGGCACAGCGGACTGCTAGCAACGCGGAACATTCGACGATACGACGTGCCTGCGCCACGCCGCTTGAGTATAATTCTCATCGTGTCGCCTACCTACATTTCGTATTGAAACGTTATGAAGTGGCAAGATGCCTGCGCCGCGCCTTCACCTTACGCCGCTTCAGTGTAATTCGGGCTGTAGGGAGGCATAATTATGTCCCCCAGTAGACTGCAACACAAGGTACTTACTAGCAGCTTGATATTCAACAGTAGGCATCCATCTGAAGACCTCTCCCTCGCCCAAGCTGGCGTTCGTCTCTGCGTCGGTCATGGATATTTTGTACCCGTTTGAAGTTTTAGATAAAATCGTGCAGCTCAAGTTGGCTCCAAGCTGTAATTAATTAAACAGTATTCATATGTATGTTTGTGTGTATGTTATTTGTTTCACAAATGTTATTATTATGTACGTGTATTTAGGTGAAGGTATTTGTGTATGGGTCTTTGTTACCAGAAAATAAATCTATTCTAATATTTGTCAATTTTCAATTGTGTTTGTAATTCTCTACCTAATAAATTACCAGCGCCGTAACTTTTTTGCTTATTTCGTTTGTTTTATTTTCTTTTGGTTAGTTTTTTAGCATGCCTTAAAGAAGCACCGGTGACTGAAAGGTTGTGGTAATCGATTGTCGTGGTGTGGACATGTGATGCAGAAGAATGAGGAAATGAGGTGCGTCGACCCCAAATTAATAGGGTAGTTGACAAAAAAATCAAATTAGTCCGTCAGATAGATTTCCAAAAAATATTGGACACCTATTTTTTCTTTTTTCACGTAAACAAAAAATGAAGACGATACAGTGCTTCGAAAAATCGTGTGACGTCACAGCGTGGTACATTTTTTACCACGAAGTGACGTCACAAGCCCCAACTCATGATCTTTGACACGTTTTATCTTCGTAAATGTTTATTAATTTGATAAAACAAAAAACACGTATTCAATATTTTTCGATAATCTAACAGACGGACTAGACAGAAGCATATATTTTTTAGTAAGGACAAATTCAATCCCTATTAGGATAAAGGCAAGAGAAAGATGACGATGATTCGAGACCAAGTTTACTAAGAACTCACCTGAACACTCTTACTAGAGAGTACGGCACAAAACTCAGGAATGGCTTCGTATTTGCTCGGCAGTTTCCGGCACTTGTCGGCTGCTGTGACAGTGACGACCTTGCCCATGTCCAGCAGAGCTAGTGATGTTGGGTTCAGGACTCGCGCGCGGTACCAACCTTCGTCCTCAGGGTTGAAGTAGGAGATAGTCTCTCCGGGGACCAGTCTGTGGAATAAAAAAGGAAATTAGACAAAAAAATCTTAAAATAGAGCCAGATGGTGGCTAATACTGATGAATGATGTAACTAAGGTTTTGTAAAAATATTAGAAAGAAAGAAAGAAAGAAAAAATGTTTATTGACGTCAGTACATCAAGCACACACACAATAATATAAAAAAAAATTACAAAAATGGAAAAACATAGTAGACCGTACTCTGATTTAAAAGAGTGTCCATGTAGTTTCTTGCCCATTCGTCTCAACTTTTTTGTTTGGGCTTATAACAATGCAGTCCAACAGTTTTTATGATGATTCATTGACCGGCCCCGGAGTCCGAGGTTTAAATCTTAAGGTTGATGTTCCAGGGTAGCCCGCGAAATTCAAATTTTCTTAAGTTTTTTGCAATTTGCAGGCAAGTGATAGGTTGTATGTTGATGAACATTTGATTCGCGGCTGTAAGACGTATGTAGTTACATAATTATAATCATCAAAATCATTAATACAACCCTCCGAGCTCATAAAGGTGTAAAAATGACTTTTTACAAGGTCAAAGTCATTCCGGAACCTTTATGAGCTCGGAGGGTTGTATTAATGATTCTGGTTGGAGGATTCACCTTAAGGCGCTCCACTAAAGTAGAAAGGGGCAAAGACGTCGAGCTCGAACCCCAGACACGCACCTGTGATTTTTATGATGCATGTACGTATTGTATAATCATCATTTGCTTCGTCGAAGGAAACCAGCATGCCTGAGATATTTCTCGATGGCAAGTAAGGCCAAGTCAGAGGCCCATTGGGCGGCTTAAAAACTCTAGACATTAGGTTAAGCACTGATCGCACAACAAAGAAGATTACTCACTTGACCGCCACCTCATCCTGGTTACAATCCATCGCAAAGTCCTCGCAGAGGCTCTGGTAGTCAGCTGAAGAGGACTCAGCCATCGTGAGGCAGATGAAGTCCCCGCGGGTGATGCGGCAGTCTGCCGCTTTGCCTTCCAGAGACATCACTATGGAGTCGCCAACTGACATTTTCTCCATGAGGTAGCTGTAGAAAGGAAAAGTGTGTTTTAGAAGAAAAAAATAAAGATTTTGGCTTTGATTTTTGATTAGACCTACAGTAGAATCCCCATTATTTGGAGCAATTAAAACCAGGGGTATTTCGTATAATCGAAAATCCGGATAATAGATTTCCAAGTAAATCAAACAATATTAATAACTTTTCATTATAGATAGTGTTTCACTAAGTCATTTAGACAATGGGGTATAAAAATACGGTTATTAGAGCCGTAAAAATGGGTCCGAATAATCGGGATTCTACTGTTCTTGTTTGTACAATTCACGTGTACGGGCACGTCATTTATGCCTGGAGTGTGTGCTAGCTGACACGAGGCAATTATATAATTTATTGTAAATAATATCTCACACACTATTGTATTGAATCTGGTTCTTTTAAGCTAACATACAGATGTGTTGTTGGGGAGCTTGTTCCGCTAGTTCTTCCCAGCTAAAATACTAGAAAGTGTCGAAGGGTGGACGTTTTGGGGGACTGTCTCTTGTAAACTTGGACGTTCAAAAAGCCCCGATTATCAGCCTAACTTGGATAAATGACTTTTGTTTTTAACTTTGCAGTAATGCATGCTGTAAGAAATAATGCTTACCATTTTTTCAAAGTTAAATTAAATAGCCTATCGAGACTTAGCAGTCATGAAACAAACAAAAAGATGTGGTTAGGTTTTAGGATTAACGATAATAAGTCATCGTGGGACATCCGGGTAAGAAGAATCGTAGAAGGCGACTAAGGGAAAATCTCGCTAGTCGCGAGTAAATAGGCTTCTTCTGGGTAAGCTCGTTCCATCGTCGACCTCATCTCTGCCCTTAGGGCAAGATTGAGGTCAAGAGTAAGCCCATATTAAATAAAAAAAATTAAAAAAAATCTGGAAGTCACGGTTAGACATTTTCAGAATTGGACCTTTTGACCGCGAACGATTTTAAGGACAGTTGCACACCTCGACACGGACTTCAGGAATCGGATTTAATAGGTATCATAGAGAAAAATGGTAAGCGTGAGTTAGATATCCTCATTAATTGGCTATTTGACTACTGTTACAAATTCACAAAAATTATATGTTATTTCAAAGAACAACAGAAATAACACGATGTGTGAAAAAAGTAATAAAATCGATAAAAAATGGAGTAGCTACATGCTTAAGAAGTTTTGGTGGGGCACTTTCTATCCTAGTTGCGCGAAACGACCATTTGTACTACGCAACTATGGTGGTATGAGATATGACGTCACATTTCTGTAGAGTTGTCTTTGTCTAACACGTCATTTAAAATTATTACTAACTAGCTTTTGCCAGCGGCTTCGCCCGCGTGAAAGTGACGATTTTCCATACAAACTTTCATCCCCTATTTAACTCCCTTAGGGGTTGAATTTCGAAAAATCCTTCCTTATTCCTTGTCTACATTATAAAGGGAACCTCTGTGCAAAATTTCATCTTTCTAGGTCCAAGGGTTTGGGCTGGGCGTTGATGAGTCAGTCAGTCAGTCAGTCAGTCAGGACTTCTCTCTTTATTTATATAGATAGATAGATTGTTCCGCACATCGTGTGAGACAGTTAAATTAACAACATTTTTGTAATTTTTTTACAGGAGTCAAATAGCCAGTTAAAGAGTCAATAACGCATGTGACTAAAAAAATTATGGATATAAATATTAATAGAGCAATTAAATACCAAAGCACATGCAAATTTACTCAGAAAAGACTTAAGTAAACATTGCAAAGCATTGCCGGTTTTCAGTGTGACAGTGATGTTAGTATGTTATATGTGAATATAGTGATGCCCCCGCGTAGCATGGCGATTCTATCTTTATTCTACCTCTAATAAGTCGACATGAAATCTTTCTACAATCTGTCGTTTTGTCGATTCTTTAGTCGACAAGACCCGTTTCTACAGTGGTCATGCTACGCGTGCTGGTTAATAGGGTAGTTGACTAAAAAATCTAGCTAATCCGTCAGATAGATTTCCAAAAAATATTGGATACATATTTTTCCTTTTTTCACGTAAACAATAAATGAAGATGATACAGTGCTTCGAAAAGTCGCGTGACGTCACAGTTTGGTACATTTTTAACAGAAAGTGACGTCACCAGCCCACACTCACGATCTTCGACACGTTTTATTTTCGACAATTTTTATTAATTTGATAAATCAAAAAACACGTATGCAATATTTTTCGATAATATGGGATCGGACAAAAAAAAACTAATTAGTCCGTCAGATAGATTTCCAAAAATTATTGGACACGTATTTTTCCTTTTTTCACGTAAACTTAAAATGAAGACGATACAGTGCTTCGAAAACTCGTGTGACGTCATATGATAGTACATTTTGACGACACAAGTGACGTTTCAAGCCCCACTCCAAGATCCTTGACGCGTTTTATCTTCGTCATTTTTTTATTGATTTGATAAAACAAAAAACACGTATCCAATATTTTTCGATAATCTAACTGACGGACTAAACAGAATCATATTTTTTTTAGTCAGTCAACTACCCTATTGTACTGATGTTAACCGTTAAATATTTGTATTTAGCTTGATAAGATATAATTTCCCTAACAAACTCACGTCTTAGGCATCACCTGCCTCCTGGTAGGAGTTAAATCGCTAACACTGGCGGGTTGCACTGAGGAAGTGATATCTTTGAGAGGAGGGCTCTCCTCCTTAGGTGTTACGACTTCCGGTTGTGCAGTTGGGGGATCAGGGAGCGCTCTAATGTGCAAATAAAATAAACATCATCCCATTTGTTACTAACATAGTTTATAAGTAGTGTGTATTACTAACATCTTATGGATCAAGGTCTGAAATAAAGTATTTTTTTTTTAAAAGCATTAAAAAGCAATAATTAAGATCATAGAACCAAAAGATATTTCTTTCCAAATAATTGAATACAGTCCCTTTTAAAGTTATGTCAATGACAATCTAAACTGCGTCGGCAGTTTTGGCACTTCCAGCAGTCATTTTACCTCTTGCATTGTCAAATATATTAAATCTTATAATATTATGTATTAATAATATGAACAGTAGTCATATATAATATGGTTACTGTTCTCAGAGGTGAATTAACTGCTCCGTCAATCAATTAACTTACTCTTTTTGAAGTACGTTTTTTTTCAAGTAGGCGCTCAACCGCAAATAAGTAGTGCGTGATGTTCTTACCTGTAAAGCCGGGTACACCTTACGCAATGTAACATGCAATGAAAGAATCTGGAGTCCACATTAGCGTTTGGGGGTATGAGGAACAGGGTGTAAAGTTCCTCATCCCCATAGAAAAGGGAGGATCCTCCGACCAGACGGGTGTTGTGTCTGGTGGGCTAACTGCCCGACATACTCCGCCTTATTACAAAAGGTAGTTAAACCTGGTTTAAGTTAGACCTGGTTTATCTCGCATGCTGTCACTTTCTTTTGAATATTATTGAAGTGAGACGTCATGCGAGATAAACCAAGTCTAAGTTAAACCAGGTATAACTACGTTTTGTAATAAGGCGGAATATGTCGGGCAGTTAGCAAGAAGATCCCAACTTACATATTATGTAAGTTGGGATTTTCTATATAGGCTAATGTCGCGGATTAAGTTGATGGCGCGATGTAGGAATTGTTATTAGCGATAGATGTCGCTGTCGCCACAAGCGCAATGTAACAGAATTCCCATAGCGTGGACGCCGTGAACACTGCGACATTTCAAGTCGTGCGCCGCTATCCACTATTTGTCGGTTTTGTCGCCGAACACACGCGGGGCGCGCTGTGTGGGCGGAACGTGTGTGCTGTACATGCTCTGTTCGTGTGCGCGCTGCGTTCACACTTATGAAATGCTCCTGTTATGTTACATTGCGTAAGTCAGTACCCGGCTTAAGAGGTTACACAGGGAACACACGTGTTTATTGGACGTATCTCATATCTTTGAAGCACTGTATTCAATTATTGGAGAACCCAAAAACAAAAAAGCGGTGAACTAGAGGGTAAAACAGTTTCAAACTCACTTCTTCGGCACCAAGTTGTGTTTTTTAGCAGCAGCTACGGCTGCCGCAACGCCAGAGACTGCAGATCGTGCAGGCTGAGCATTCTTCGGTTCTTCTGCAGGCTTGGTAGCTGGGGCCTGTCCTCGGTTGAACATGTTGCGCGATGGAGCAGACCTGGTGTCTTGTACTTCCGTTTTTGGAGGATATCTTTCCTTCTGGTTGTTGTTGTAGCGATCTTCTTTGCCGTTCGATTCGTTAGACTTGACGCTTGCCTGTTCACAGAAAAATAACGTATTAAGGAATAATACAAATTACTGACGTTGCTCATAAAGCCGCTTACTAGTTAGGTTTGGCGAGTATTTTATTTCGTTTTTGCTGTTATACTGGTAACAGAAATACATAATTTGTGAAAGTTTCAACTGTATCTATACGGTTCTTGAGATACAGCCTGGTGACAGACAGACGGACGGACAGCGAAGTCTCAATGGATGGATAATCTAACGAACGAAGCATGAAATCAGGTGTTCACTGATGTCCCTTCCACTCTGTATTAAAACATACCTTGGATGAAAAACTTTCAGTCGAGATTCTCGCATCAGCACCATCGCGCTTGTTGTTCGGCGTAGTGGCGTGAGGACGACGCAGAGGCACGGCCGGTTGCACTGGAATGCGGCTGGTTGGAAAACAAAATACTTTTAGTTGGGTACTTTCATTATCATCATCACCAGCAGAAGAAGCAGTGATGTGACCCGCGTCGGACTGCCAAGTCATCAAGACCTCTGATTTATCGGTTTCATGTGCGTATTGTAAAAATTATCAATAGGGATGTTAACAAAAAAAATCTAAATAAACCGTCAGAGAGATTTCCAAAAAATATTAGACACATTTTTTCTTTTTTCTCGTAAACAAACAATGACGACGATACAGTGCTTTGAAAACTCGTGTGACGTCATATTGTAAGACATTAGTATGACATTTCTTAGCGAGCAGTGACGTCACAACCTCCCACTCAAATCTTTGACGCGTTTTATTTTTTGATTTGATAAAACAAAAAATACGTATCCAATATTTTTCGATAATCTAACTGACGGACTAATTAGAATCATATTTTTTTTTGTTAGTAAACATCCCTATTGCTTCGGTGAAGGAAAACATCGTGTGTAAATCAACATGCCCGAAAGATATTTCTCGTCGACATGTAAAGCCAAGTCAGAAGCCCATGGCCCATGGGCGGCATAAAAACTCTGACATCAAGTTAGGTTCTAACCACACGATAAAGAAGAAGCAGAAAGACGTCCACTGCTGGACATAGGTAACCCCCAAGTGTCGCCACAATGACCGGTCCCGTGCGTCTCGCATCCAGCGAAGCCCCGCAACCTTCACCAGGTCATCGGTCCACATAGTGGGAGGCCTTCCAACGCAACGTCTTCCAGCTCGCGGTCGCCACGGCTTAACGTGCTTTCCGACGCACGGAGGAACCTCGGAAGTTAATACTGGGTAATATGATACCCATTGGTAAAACTTGTGGTCAGACTTTCAGGTCACTGACTACCTGTAACGACTGCCAAAGATCTATACATGGCAGCCGGGACCAACAGTTTAACGTGATTTCCGACGCACTGAGGAGCTCAGTATATAATGCGCGGTCACCCATCCGCAGACCAAACTAGGCAAGCGAGGCTCATAATACAGTATTAAAAAAAATACCTATGCGTAGGAGTAGGCTCAATGACAGCAATTTCTCCACTTGCTCGTGCGCTTTCGTTTTTCATTCTGCAAAGAGACAAAGTTTTAAAAACAAAACAGTAGCAAACAGCAGTCGTAAATATAATTTTGACATACAGCCTGACAATGACCTGTTAATTGGCTATTTGACTACGGTTAAAATATTATTATTTCAAAGAACTAACATAAATACACGATGTGTGAAAAAAGTAATAAAATTGATCAAAAAATGGCCTAGTTTTAGCTGATTTTAAATGACGTGCTAGACAAATAATGAATGAAATATGACGTCACAGTGCTACAAAAATGTGACGTGTTATTTCATACCACCATAGTTACGTGCTACAAAATATAGCCGTTTCGCTCAACAAGGACAGATAGTGCCCCCACCAAAAACTTCTAAAGCATGTAGCTACTTCATTTTTTGTTCGATTTTAATACTTTTTTCACACATCGTGTATTTATGTTAGTTCTTTGAAATAATAACATTTTAACAGTAGTCAAATAGCCAATTTGTAAAAAAAAATTGTGAAAATTTGAATTTGTCCGGCCTTATCCTGGCGCTCTTAACCTCGATCACGCCTGATGGAAAGCGATGAACGAAGTCTATGATTGAACGAGCGTGCCCCAAAGATGCCTGCTCACTCTTGCTTTGAAGGCATAGACGGGTTAAATGTGGGATCCCACATCCCTCATATAACTCAGATGTCGCCGCCAGATGGTTCCCCCTTTTGCGCATATCAAACGTGGAGAAGAAGCGCCGAGTACGTTTTAATGTACATGATAACTTTGTTTCTTGTTACCACTTGGTCTGCTCTGAAGTCTCCGGAGTGCACTGGCTTTTAGCATACTTTGTTAAGTTGTTTCCAGTTTGACTAGGACATTGCAGGCTTGAATCAACTGATTGTCTGATAAAAAGGTGATTCCGTTACGGCCGCTAAATGCCGGTCGTCAAAGCATGTCATGTTGAGGCGGTTTAGAAACTCTGACACTATGAGGGGGTCGGTTAAGGTTGTTAGACCTTACTGCCGACACGTTAAAAAGACTGGCTTTTACAGCACACACACGTTGTTTACTCACCTAGCCAGGTTATGGCACACGGCGCTGTGCCTGTCTTGCCAGTCGCGTCGCTGGCAGCGCTCGGAGCAGTACGGTGTGATGCCGCAACCGGCGCAGTAAGCGTCCGCGCCGCGCCCGCAGACGACACACTGCTGAGCAGCAACTCGCTGAAGTCCAGGAAGTTTTAGCTGCGACCCAATTAGCGTGTGGAGTGTTTATTGTGTTTTGAAATAGATTTTTTTAAATATTTAACACGTTTTGGTGTCAAGCACAGCATATGGGTCGACAAAAAAAAATGTTTTTGTGTCCATAACCAACCTCTGACTCTGAATCGTCGATATACGTAGCTAGCTATCGATGACTTGCGCTCACGCGGCATACAAATAAAAAATTCTGTGTCAAAATCGAAAATGTTTGGGATGAAAATTATTGTTTAAAAATATCCCAATGCCTGCTCTAAAACTCTCTCTGTTTTAGACATTTTCTACCAGTCAAACTTCGTGTGATGCAGATACAAACACGGACTTAGAAAGATATTTCAGTGCGTTATTTGTCGAGGTCCGGTCCACCCAATCTGACCTCACGTTTACAGAAATTGTACTGCTAGAAATATCTTCACCCTAGTCACAAGGCCACAAGGCTCAACATTGAATACTTTTAATTTGTGCTAAATATCTGATACTGCAGTATTCTTCAAAAGGCATGCTCAAGATTCTAGAGAACTATAATTTTTAAACTGGCATGGTCACTAACACTGTCAAAAACACTGAAAACGGGATATTTACCATGTTTACTTTTTATTTCGAGCTCCCGCTAAATACATAAACTCTCGACCTATTCCCATGGGGGTAGGCGGTAGCAACAGAACATCACTTGCAACGATCCTAACATAGATTACACTGATCTATGGGAAATGTCCCGTTTTTAGTGTTCATGATAACTCTAATCTACATCTACACTAAAATTATAAAGAGGAAAGATTTGTACCTATTTTTGTATGTTTGTAATGAATAGGCTCAAAAAGTACTGGGCCGATTTCAAAAATTCTTTCACCCTTGGAAAGCTACATTCACCCTGAGTAACATAGGCTACTTTTTATCCCTGTATTCCCACGGGAACGGGATCTACGCGGGTGAAACCGCGGGACGTCCGCTAGTTGTGTTATATTTTTGTGTGCAGTATAGTATATTTAAATTAAAACTATCTGCCACCAAATGAAACATAACAATTAAGAAACATGATTGTTTGGACGTGGAGATGCGGACACCAGTTCGTTATACATACAGTACAATACGATTCTTGTTAGTAAAGTCACATGCAAATATTCAGAGGTCCTAGCACGCGCAGTGGGAACGTAACTTTAAATACGTCGATTTTATAAAATTAATAATACTCTTTTCACATTTATCAACATTCAAACATATTTTAACCATTAGAATGCTTTATTATCCCTGAGTAACATTAATAATCACGTTGTAATCAATTTAGCTAAAATACTATAAGATAACAGGGATGTTACCTGACTAAAAAAATATGACTCTGTTTAGTCCGTCTGTTAGATTATCGAAAAATATTGGATACGTGTTTTTCGTTTTACCAAATTAATAAAACGGTGACGTCACACGACTTTTCGAAGCACTGTATCGTATTCATTTTTTGTTTACGTGAAAAAAAAGAAAAAAATATGTGTCCAATATGTTTTGAAAATCTATCTGATGGACTAATTAGATTTTTTTGTCAACTACCCTATTGTATTTCGACGTATTTAAGTTACATTTGCTCCGCATGGCCGTGCTAAGGTCTTCGATAGACCTGCTTCGGTCAGTAAACTGAAAGAAATACACAAGAGAAAAAAAAAATCTTACGAATTTTAGAATCCAATCCGATCCGATTGCCAGACAGACGGAAATAAGAAAGTATATTTACAAGTTTTGTTAGTATATAATATTAATTAAGCACAAATAAGCATAGTACACCAGCTGAATTTTATATCATTATCTGCTTAGCCTTTTCGGCCTATTCTTATAGGTCGGTGTACAGTCTTACTAGTTGCAGCTGAATACAAACATTTTACAAAAAGCCTTACTGACCTCGACAACCCTGTTAGTACTGGGTAATACAATAACCCTTTTTTTTTTTTTTGGTGGTTGGAAAATCATCAAATGAAACCCCCCCCCCCCCTTGGCAGACGAAGGGGAGTGTCAGACTTCTACTGACTAAAAACCATGTTCCTTCTTCGCCCTTGTGTCGGAGCCCTTGTCCCTTGCCCTTGTGCCCGGAGCCACAGATTACCAGATACTACACTGAATACAAAATGTTCAATGCCTACCGCTATAATAGCCTACACTTTCAAGTCGATAGACGCTGCGAACGAAAATGCACCTAACCTTACAAACTTAAAGTGAGTTTTGCTTTGTAGATGCGCGCCGCCGCGTGGATATTGTGAATTGCCAGGGCTGCCTCTGTCGACAAAGATGTCAGTAGGAATTTGTAGTATACTTTATGAAATAAAACAAGTTTTTATCAGAATTTATAATTGGTTTAAAAAATAAGTGTAAAACGAAATCGATATAAATTAAAACGAATTGCAATTCTGTTAAGCGGCTAACAGACGTAATTAAAACGCAAGTTTTATAATGCGTAAAAGTATATGACTCACTGCAGTAAACAAAATCAGAAAAATATATGATATTCTTCAGGATATATGCTAGTAACATTGTGATGTGAAAACATAATACAACTAACTTTGCTCGATAGAAAAAAAACACGAAGATACCTCTAAAAAAATCTTTTAACGTGTAAAAACCATAATAAAAAACATGTCATCGTTCTGTTTTTTTTGTCAATTAATTCTAAAAGCAGCATACTAAAATCATAATGTTTTACTTTTTTAGTCTAATCAATAGTTTTTTTGTAATCGCAAAATACCACTAATTTCGCACTATTCGGCCGCAGCGAAAGACGTAACAACCGCTTTGTAGTGCAAGCTGATTAGAACTTTATTCTAACAGCATACTGTTCCTATGACCATCATTAGATGAGCTCCATGTCATCATAATAATGCATTGTCACGCGATATTCATATAGGTACCTACTCTTACGATTGCATCCGCTCAATCGGAAGCCGGGCAGTTAAAAATTAGCAAGATTTTACTACAGACAGACAACGGAACAAGTGAAATTAAATATAATCTTGTAAAAAGAAAGAAAATATTATCTTTTTTAAAACATTGTCCTACGCTAGGAATTTCTCCTGTTTCGTGGGTATATTTAAAAACATCGAATTCAAAACGAAACATCGTCGATGAAAAAATGTAAGTACCTACTACTTTTTAGTGGCTTGTAAAAGTGTTTGTAATTTAAACCTATTTATAAAATAAACAACATTTATCATTTAATTAAACAATTGTAGGTACCTAAGTACATTTTTTCATCACTATCACTACATAGTATAAAACAAAGTCGCTTTCTCTGTACCTATGTCCCTTTGTATGCTTAAATCTTTAAAACTACGCAACGGATTATGATGCGGGTTTTTTTAATAGATTAACGCCCGAATACTCAAACGTCACTCAATTTTAAGTTGCACTTAAATCTCGTGCTGTCTTTGTTACTTTAACGCAGAGTGACAGAGATAGCACGAGTTTTGAGGGCTACTTATAATTGAGTGACGTTCGAGTATTCGGGCGAGAGTGATTCAAGAGGAAGGTTTTAATACCATTTTTGCACCCGTGCGAAGCCGGGGCGGGTCACTAGTAACAAAATAAAACTTACATTTCTGTATCACGAGGAAAACCGAAAAAAGATAAATTTTTATCTCTTCTCTTGCTGGATCTACATCCATCCACTGCACACAATGCACCAGAAGTAGCCATTTCTTACGATTTGAAAACTCAAGTCGACCGAAATATTATAATAATTATGCGTATACGCGCCGCGCGGCTGTTGACAACCCACTGCCAATTGGGCTACGATAGACCGGCGCCCGGTAGGTAGTTAGCGCGCGTAAGTACATGGAGTGTAGTATCTGTAATCTGTGCCGGAGCCCTTGTCCTTTCGATAATCCACAGCCCCGACGGGAATACAATACCCCTTGGTCAGACTATCAAAAGCGGATGCGACATAGAATAATACAATGAAAAATAGATAGTTTCAAGACTAAATTTTGATGGATAAAGAGTAAGAACCTAAGAGTTTTATACTGGAGCTGGACTCCATCTTATAAGATGAAATCTGATCTAGGCAATGATTACCATTTATTAGCCTTAGTTTGTTAGCATATTTGTTGAATCTTGCAAGTGAACTTCAACCAGCTCCCCCAACCGATTTTTTTCTTACTATTATTGATAAATCGTTTATAACTCTACATTCTTTGAAAGGCGAGAGGGATGCTATTCATATTCCCGTCGTCCACGCAAGCTTGGGTTTCAGACGTGTTCTCTACAAATTCATCTAAGAAGAGATTTTTTTTTGTATTTTTTTAACGAAATTAACCTTAATTGCTCGGTAGCGAGAGGTAAGACCTTTCCTTTGTAGAGAAAATTGCTAAGTTAGTGACAAGAAAAAACTAAAAGAAAAACAACAAAACATAATGATCAAAATAACTTTAATTACAAACATAAATAAGCAAAACAACATCACATAATAAACTAAACAGAAAGCGAATAATATTAAAACAAATTAAGTTAAAAACTTCACGACTACAGTCTTCCGTGGTACGGGCAGGACTTAACGTGAAAGTACCTAAAATTATGCGTTCAGGAGCATTGGAAGCGCAAAGGGATAAGTTGTACTGTTAATGGCATCAAACATTAATTTCATACGAATAAAAACCCTTGAACACTGGTAAGTAGTCTGCATATTACTATAAACGAAAAGAATCGATCGTTTCATTAGTTTTACATGTAAATAAGGTTCATATTCGTATGAATGATGTTATAAGTATCTTCTAGATAGAAGGAGGGGACAAAAAAATGGTGTCTCGTCACATAATCACTTAACGCTGTCAATAATTCTCCAACGCTAACATTACATTATTAAAAATACTTACCCTAAAACTTATGTAAATTAGTACAAACTAAAATTGTCACTAAAAATAATGTATTCGTCTTTTTTCGCAGTGGATAATATATATACCTACGTCAAAATGGCGATGAATTGTGTACAAGTTTACCAGAAAGGGATAGAAGCAGGGATAGTAGCTAAGGTACAAGTCTCGGAAATGTATAGGTAAAGTTTACGAAGAATAAAGTTCCAGTAGCAACATCCGAAAACCCCTTTTTCGAAATGCGAAATGAAACCTTCTAGGTTTTTTTGAACATGTCAAAAATTTAGATTTTTGTAATAAATACTGTCCGGCTGTGTCTTGCATCTGTGCCAAATGTTACGTACGGGTAGTCATAAACTGGAGGATCTGAGTAACCAAGGTTACTCGAACGAAGAACAGGGATGGGCTTCCATAATTTAGGGTTAATGGGAGACACTGATAAGTGCAAACACTCATACTGGGAATTTCGTTAAGAATGTCGAGTATTTAGTGGACTATTTCAGATGGCTCTTAAATATATTTGGCTGGGCTATATGGCAATGAAAAGCTACTTAATACAATCAGTATAAATAAAAGTTAGTTTAAATCAGCGAATCGAAATCTAAAACACTACTAACTAAACAATACTGTAGGTTACAAGTCACAATTTATATCCTAACTGAATTTTTTAACACTAATTTGAAGTCATCAAGTCTTTTAGTAAATTCAACACAGAATTCATACTTAGTCACAGTCTGTGAAATAGAAAATTCTAGCAAAAGAATTTGATTTTCTCTCCACCAATAGAAGAATCGAAATTCTTCGATTGTAACACAGCAACGGATTGCTTATCAATAAAAACGGTGAATTTACCGTTGCTTGGATATACGTTTTCTGTATAAATCTGCCACGATTCTGTGTTAAGCCCTGGGTTTTTGTCTTCGAGAAGATCGAATATGATGTTTAAGTCGTCTTTGTTTTCCGGTAGTATGTTGACTGGGGTTTTCATTATGATTTTGTGATAACCATGGTGTTCACCGCTTTTGGATGAAATAGGTTCGTTTACAACAGCATTTAACTCCGTCTTTTCTCTAGGGTGATAGCCTATTTTCTGATCACTCTCGCTTATGTTTTCTCGTGTTATTATTCTCTCAGAATTTTCATCTATAGCTAGCTCAGATACGTTGTGTCTGATTTGATCGTTTTGACAACTCCACTTGTCTAACTTTAATGTGTTTTTTAGATATTCGAAACTCTTTCCTTTTAATTCCGCTATCGCTAGTTTCTCCTTAGACTTTGCTAGAACTTCCATTTCGCTTATTTTCTTGCTTAATCTTTTTGCATGTTGTTTAGTTACTTCTTCTAAGCTTGCTTTAGGTTTCAGTAGAGATTGGAGGTGTCCTAACTTGAATTGAACAGGATTACCACCAACGAATTTGTTAAAATTGGTCTCAGTTATCACTTGAGCTGAAAGTTTGTCTATTTGCAATACAACGTCTAGTTTCGACTTGGTTCGCACAGTGCTTATTCTCCGCCAAAATTTAGTACGCAATCTAGGATTTTGTTCTTGTAACATTTCAATGACTTCGTTAGTATCTTTCTCGGTCTTGCAAACCATGCTTACAATGCCTACGGCTCCCCTAAATTCAGTTACTTTCAGACTTAAATGTAACTTAGAGTTGACTTCAGGAATGGCCTGTTCGATCCAGTTTCTAGAAAACACAGATTGGCAAATGATAAATATGACACCATCAAAGAGGTACATATCGTGGTATTTTGGTATATTTTCTTCGTTTAACTCGCATTGATCCACAGAGTCTGTGACAATATTTTCCAATGTTCTCTTGATTGAATGGAATAAAACTTCGTCTACTCGAGACTCTGGGTAGCTGACAGGTCCTACATAAAGTTTCTGGTCGTCAGCGATAAGGTCTAAGTAGTGATTTGTGCGAGTCCTAGTGAGTGGAGCACCCATTATTTCAGGATCTATGGGCATATACATTTTCTTAAGAAGTCTGTCTCTATGTTTTTTGGTGTCTACGTCACCGTGGTCTTTGCTAGTATCGTCATGGCTGACGTCACGTTTCTGTCTGTCAATGATCCTGAAAATAAGTTTCTCTCCTTCGTAATGAGGATCGAAATCTGGGCTTTTGATGACTTCTAAAGATTCAGGGTCCACTCCAAACTGCCGTTTCTGCTTTCCAGCGACATCTGAGTAGTATTTCCAGCAGTCTGGCTTCAAACCAGGATATGCAGCCTGTAGTTTCAGCAACAATTCTACTGATTCAACATTAGCGTGTTCTTTAGACAGGCTCATCACTATTCTCGTATACCTGACCAGACTTTTGATATCTCTAAAAGTCAATTTCAGTCCCGTAGAATTGATAAACTTGGGTAAAACTTCTGTCAAATAGTCTTTCGTTTCTAAACTATCACAGATGTAGATAACAGCCCCATTAGATAAGTAAATGTCTTGGAATTTTGGAATGATTAGGTTAGCAAAGCGTTGCAGCTTCATATCTTTGTGCAGATATTCTTTGAACAAATGCTTTAGTCTACGAATGTGATTGCCTTCTAGTTTGTTCTGAGGATAACCTTCTAAGGTTATAGCGACTTTCAGTTCCGGGTCTACATGTAAGTAATTTGTTCGTCGATGATAGGCAATGCCTCTGGTGCTATCTATATTCAAAGTGCTACTTCTAGAGATCAAATTATCAGAGCTTTCTAAATAAGATTCCGTCTTATCAGACACAGCTACGACAGATGTAGAAGCAATGTTATTTTCAAGAACTTCTTTCTCTTTCTCGTCGCAATTTACAGCTTCCGTTTCATTTCTAAAGTTATTCGTTTCATCCGACCAAACTATGATTTCGTCCTTTTCGCTAATGTAAGTCATATCTTTGAGTTTTTCAATGATATCTGTTTCAAGGCTATCTTCTAATTCTTTCCTAACATCGTATGTATTTTCTTCAACAGTTTCTAGAGGACTTTCCTCTTTTATAACATTCTCCTCTCTCACAGTCACAATATCTCTCACGCTTACATCGGAAATATTTCTAGGTGTGGTTTCAGAAGACCTTATCTCATCTAGGAGTTTAACTCTCGAAGCAACGCTTCGCAAATCCTCATCCATGTTAGAAAGAAGGCATTCGTAGTAAATCTCCGTATACCCATTCAACTCAAACTCCATTTGCCCGTAATCTATCACATTTTTGAAAGCAGGACCTCTAATAATTTCCCCAGAAACTCTATCAATAATAAAAGAAGTATATTCGATATCGTCAAAAGTTTTTTGTGCGTAGATCTTCCATAAATTAGTTTTTAATGTAGGATTAAAGTATTGTAGAAGTTTGAAGGCGTCCTGAGCAGTGGCGGGCCAACTAAAACGTGGGATCTTAAGTACTGCTAAACAGAGCCTCTTAACTCTCGCCCTGAGTAGGACAAGATTAGTACACATCCTTTCTTGTAAGCCAGGGGATACTCTGACCATCCAGTCTCTAGTATCTACATCTTTGCATATACAAACTAACGCTCCTCTATTCAAGTAATAATCTAAGAATGATGGAACTCGTTTCAGGAGTCCTGCTTTTAGCTGCATGTCTATAACGGCAGTTAAACTGCGTTGGAATTGGTCTATCTGTCTTAGCTTCATTTTGGATTTTGGATAGCCAGCTAAAGCGATGACTAGTTTTAAGTTTTCCTCTACTATATCCATATAGTCAGCGTTCCGTAGTTGTATAAGTCTGTAAGTCTCATCTTCGTCATCGCTGTCTGTATAAAAGTCGCTGTATTTTAAGTCGCATGTAACTTCGCTCCTATTTCCACGTTTTAATTTATTTGTGGCCTCAGAACTTTTACTGTATGTGTCAGTAACCTTACTAAATTCAGTCATTTTTGACTTCGTACTATGGGTGGTTTTGCTATCGATTTTTTTGGTAGGAACCCCGATTTTTTTACTTGTTACGGACCTATCTCGGTAGTTTTTGTTTTCACTTTCTTCGGAGCATAGGATACAAGTGGAATGGGTGGAGTGTTCATCAGTCTCTGGTATTTCCCAGGATCGCTTGTTCTTGGTTTTGCAGGAACAGGTGACGGTGGTATCGTTCTGAAGCAAAACTGATGGTATCGGTATCTGTGCCTCAAATCGCTACACTACTGAAGTGTTGCCAGATGTCTCGGTTCCCGTTTATCATGCTCGGGTAATCGAAATCAGATTTTTTTGAGCAGAATTTCATTGTGTTACCAATTTCTTAATTGGTTTTTTAGGACACTCCATTCCTGAATTTTGTCGTGATGTATCTGGCAACACCAGTTGATTTCTTGCGTTTGATGAGAATGCATGAAGCGTAAAGCCCCCTACCTAAAGCATACATGCCAAACTTCCTTAAACCTTGAAAACGCAAATTTTAAACGTGAAAATTTACGAAGAAAAGCGAAACACATCAAATATAATTCACACGTTTATGGGGGATGAGGAACTTTACACCCTGTTCCTCATACCCCCCAAACTCCGACTCACTGGAGCATACGCAGCATCACGTCGGGGTCACCAGTTTGGGGGCATGAGGAACAGGGTGTAAAGTTCCTCATCCCCCGTTGAAAAGGGAGGATCCTCCGACCGGACGGGCAGTTAGCCCGCCGGACACAACACCCGTCCGGTCGGAGGATCCTCCCTTTTCAATGGGGGATGAGGAACTTTACACCCTGTTCCTCATGCCCCAAACGTTTATTATTTAGCCTGCTTGTGTTGTGATCTCATGAAATAGATTACGGTCGCGTAAGCCGAATCAGATCAGTCAACTGCGACCAGGTTGACTACGTTTCAGTTTCAGTTTCGCACTACGTCCGATCCGAATCCGAACCGAACCCGTGAAAATACGGTCCGGAGTAGTCGTAAAACTATTTCTATCGTAGTTTACGCACTAGAACGGAAAGAAATCGGATGACGGAAACCGGACCATGACATCCATGTCGGACCCGTTTTCCCGATTTGTCCTTACCGGTTTGACTTCAACTTAGGGGAAATTATACGAACGCCTGCATCAACAGCACGTTCTGTTCAAACTTTATAGCGTCTCGAAGTATTTTGCAGGTTGGGAAATCATCAAATGACTCCTCCCGCTCTGGGCAAAGCGGTATTATCAGACTTCTACTGATTACAAGCCACCCATGTTCCTTCTTAGCCCTTTGTGTCGAGGCCGCGGTATCTCTTTCGAACAATCCGCAGCTCCGGCTCAGAAGGTAGCAGCGAGTGACGGTCCGCGCAGGTACAGTCAAGGCGATGGTGAATGGTGTCGTCTGATACCCAAAAATTATGTTCTGCGCAGCTTTAGGTCAGATGTTCCGAGCCGCCATAAAGTTTGAACATAGCTATACCTTTATATTTGTTTTTGTGACGCGTCACCTATAGATGAAGACTTATCTATTCAAATTAGTGTCCATTTACCATTGATAAAATAAATGATATTTATTTTGCAAAAAGGTTTTCACAAACACTTTTACAAGTCACTTTTTTTTAGACTAGATGGGGCCGGTGTTTCGTATCTGACTACATCCGAAACAAGCTCAGAGGTCATCGCCTCTTTTACCGCCTTATTACAAAAGGTAATTAAACCTGGTTTAACTTAGACTTGGTTTATCTCGCATGACGTCTCACTTCAATAATATTCAAAAGAAAGTGACAGCATGCGAGATAAACCAAGTCTAAGTTAAACCAGGTTACCTTTTGTAATAAGGCGGTTAAGGTCCAGACATAATCATTCATTCAATTTATGTAAACTTTAGTAGACGGCACATGATCAAAAGTAACAATTTTAGTTTGTACATATTTATATTTTTACCCTATTGATACTTGATAACTGTCTTTTTGTTTTCGTGATTGATTTCAGGTTAAAAACCTAACAAGGTTCTAATACCAACACAATAGTTGCCGTGCAGATTATGACCCCAAAAAACCATTTCCCCTTTTTTTTGTAGCGTGGGAAATCATCATAATGACTCCTGCCGCTCTGGGCAGAGCGATAGGGAGTGTCAGACTTCTACTGACTAAAAACCACCCATGTTCCTTCTTAGCCGTTTGTGTCGAGGCCGCGAAATCTCTTTCGAACAACCAGCAGCTCCGAAAGAAAACCAATAGGGGATCGGACAGGGTCAAAATAATATGATTCTGTTTAGTCCGTAAGTTAGATTATCGAAAAATATTGGATACGTGTTTTTTGTTTTATCAAATCAATAAAAATTGACGAAGATAAAGCGCGTTAAAGATCATGGAGTGGGGCTTGAAACGTCACATGAAGGTACAAAATGTACTATCAGATGACGTCACACGAGTTTTCGAAGCACTGTATCGTCTTCATTTTTTGTTTACGTGAAAAAAGAAAAAATATGTGGTCAAAATTTTTTGGAGACGGACTAATTAGTTTTTTTTTGTCCGATCCCCTATTCCCTCGGAAAGGTTTTTGGGGTCGAAAACCGAATATCGTCATTCCGTTTTGCTACCTCAACGATTATATAGAAAGATCATAATAAGTCGCGCTATACCGCAATTTACCGAATGATAGACCCTTTAAACTTTTTCATGCATCACCACATCGAGTATACCTTTGGCAACAAATGCTGGATAGAATATGGCATTAAGGTGGAGTGGTAGCCCGTGAAATCCAAAATTTCTTACGTTTTTTTGTATTTGCCGGTCAATGTCACACTATATGTTGAACTATATTGGATTCGCTTGCGCACACGTATTATGTAAGGATTTATGAGAGATATAATTGTTCAAATTATGAATACAACCCTCTTGAGTTCATTTAATCCCATTATTTGATGAAAAAGTCATTCAATGAGTTTAAATGAACTCGAAGAGTATCGTATTCATAATTGTATTGATTCAACATACTGCCTGGCACTAGACGGTAAAATGCAAAAAACGTAAGAAAATTCTTAAAACTTCGCGCTATAGCGCTTCAACGTTACCACGATAAAAGCACGACGAAGGCTCATCTAACAATCTTCGACTTCATCGGTAAAATCTGCCCTGAATAACGCTAACACTAATAACTAAACCAGCCTACCTCTACCCAACATTTGTTGCCAAAACGTACACCTAAGTTAGTAAGCACATAATTATGAGCATGCAATAAAAAAATAAAAGAAAAACTCACCGAGTCTCCAGCACCAGCTGTGAAGCTCACGTCAGCATCACGGGGCTCCCTGATAACAAAAAACATACAAGTTAATAGAAAGAAAGCATAGATTAATCACTAATCAGCCTATAATGTTCCCACTGGGGTCTCCAAGTCTCCTCTCTATAAGAGGCAATGTCGTGCACCAGAAAACGTGTTGTGCACTACAAGCCTAACATAACATAACGCCTGTAATCCTCTAAGGGTTAGGCCAGTTATGTTTAAGCCCCATGTAACATCGGTCGAGTTATTGCCATCATCATAATCAGTCTATTTCTCACTGCTGGGACTCCTGGCCTCCTCTCTGTGAGAGGGAATGGCCCATCCACCAGCACCACGCAGGCCCAGTGTGGGTTAGTCGATGTCACATGTCTTGTTCCGAGACATGCCGGTTTCCTCACGATGTTTTCCTTCACCGTTTTTGAGAGCGGTGCAGAGAAAGAAAGAAAAAAAGAATGTCGTAGATACATGAAATGCACACAAAATGACGACAAAAAACAATAAACATACAACGCATAACAAATGTTTATAAATAAAAAAACAACAGAAAAAACAATAAACAGACTGAACACGTCGTGATTGCGACAAGCAGGTTCCCACAGCACAAGCACAGCGCTGGTAATACAACTTGATACTCGAACATCGTTTTTAAAAACATTCACGACATCAATAGCGCCACAAGCCATACACTATTTCTATACCGCAAAGCACACTCATCATCTGCCTAGCCTTTTCCCAACTAAGTAGGGTTTGGCTTCCAGTCTTAAATAACCTGAAATACCCTGGCTATCTCGTTTCTTTTTTTTTGTCCATCGCTTATTTCAATGTTCTCTGTAAATTGAGAGGTCTGGCTCTTGTGATACAGGAACTCCTAGTACAAGAGCCAGGGCCAAACTGATGTTTGTGAGTAACAACTTGTCAATAAATATTACTAGCAGTTGCCCGCGACTTCGTTCGCGTAGAAATTTTGACTCTCTTGTCTGGACTGCCTGTGGATGGTACTATGTCAAATCGAATGCCAAATGCCAATCGAAGCGATTATATTCCCTTAAACCAGCCCTGTCGTAAAATCTATTCCTACCTGAAATGTCTTAACTATATTCTATCTCTCTTCCAATTTTCAGGTACAAAAAGCCAAGGATTTCATATGGACTTACGGGAGCCCTTAGTCCAGGTCTTCCTTACAAACTTAGCTTAGATCTCCTACTCCTAAACTCTAGACTTGTTAAATTTCAGGTTGTTAGTACAAAAAAAAAACAGTACATTTTTACAAACATGTGAAAGCCCTCAGATCTCCTTATTCTGGCCATGTTGCTAAACTCGCTAAATCCGTTCTTAGTCAACGTCTACTAACTATAAAGTACCTTCCTGCCAAAATTGTAGCACAAAAAAGGAAGGACTGTCATACAAACTCGCGTGAGCCCTTAGACCTCCCTAGTCCGGCCCTGTCGCAAAATCGGTTCTTAGCAAACTTCTACTCACCTACTACGTCCCTGCCAAAATTCAAGTTAGTAGCACACAAAATGATGGACTTTTAAACAAACTTGCGAGCGCCCATAAACCTCTCTAATCCGGCCCTGCCACAAAACCTGTACTTAGCAGAGTTCTTCTAACTATAAACTACGTGCCTGCCAAAAATAAAGTTTGTAGCACAAAAAATTAAGGATTTTCTTACGAACTTGCAAGAACCCTTAGACCTCCCTAATCCGGCCCTGTCACAAAATCTGTTCTTACCAGACGTCTACTAACTATAAACTATGGCCGTCTCAAAAATCAAGTTTGTAGCTCAAAAAATGAAGGACTTTCATACAAACTGACGAGAGCCCTTAGACCTCCCTAATCCGGCCCTGTCTCAAAATCGGTTCTAAGCAGACGTCTACTAACTTTAAACTTCGTCCCTGCCAAAAATGAAGATTGTGGCACAAAAAATTAAAGACTTTCATACAAACTTGCGAGGGCCCTTATACCCTAATCCGGCCCTGTCGCAAAATCCGTTCTTAGCAGACGTCTACTAACTTTAAACTACGTCCCTGCCAAAAATGAAGATTGTGGCACAAAAAATGAAAGACTTTCATACAAACTGGCGAGAGCCCTTAGACCTCCCTAATCCGGCCCTGTCACAAAATCGGTTCTAAGCAGACGTCTACTGACTATAAACTACGTCTCTGCCAAAAATCAAGATTATAGCACGAAAAATTAAGGACTTTCATACAAACTTGTGAGGGCCCTTAGACCACCCTAATCCGGCCCTGTCGCAAAATTAATTCATAGCAGACGCCCACTGACTATAAACTACGTATCTGCCAAAAATCTAGATTGTAGCACAAAAAATGAAGGAGTTTCATACAAACTTGCGAGGGCCCTTAGACCACCCTAATCCGGCCCTGTCGCAAAATCCGTTCTTAGCGGACGTCTACTAACCATAAACTACCTCCCTGCCAAAAATCATCTTTGTACGTCCAGCGGTTTTCGAGATTTCGTGATGAATCAGTGAGTGAGTGAGTGAGTGACCTTTCGCTTTTATAGATATAGACTAGCAGTTGCCCGCGACTTCGTTCGCGTAGAAATTTTGACTCTCTTGTCTGGACTGCCTGTGGATGGTACTATGTCAAATCGAATGCCAAATGCCAATCGAAGCGATTATATTCCCTTAAACCAGCCCTGTCGTAAAATCTATTCCTACCTGAAATGTCTTAACTATATTCTATCTCTCTGCCAATTTTCAGGTACAAAAAGTCAAGGATTTCATATGGACTTACGGGAGCCCTTAGTCCAGGTCTTCCTTACAAACTTAGCTTAGATCTCCTACTCCTAAACTCTAGACTTGTTAAATTTCAGGTTGTTAGTACAAAAAAAAACAGTACATTTTTACAAACATGTGAAAGCCCTCAGATCTCCTTATTCTGGCCATGTTGCTAAACTCGCTAAATCCGTTCTTAGTCAACGTCTACTAACTATAAAGTACCTTCCTGCCAAAATTGTAGCACAAAAAAGGAAGGACTGTCATACAAACTCGCGTGAGCCCTTAGACCTCCCTAGTCCGGCCCTGTCGCAAAATCGGTTCTTAGCAAACTTCTACTCACCTACTACGTCCCTGCCAAAATTCAAGTTAGTAGGTAGCACACAAAATGATGGACTTTTAAACAAACTTGCGAGCGCCCTTAAACCTCTCTAATCCGGCCCTGCCACAAAACCTGTACTTAGCAGAGTTCTTCTAACTATAAACTACGTGCCTGCCAAAAATCAAGTTTGTAGCACAAAAAATTAAGGATTTTCTTACGAACTTGCAAGAACCCTTAGACCTCCCTAATCCGGCCCTGTCACAAAATCTGTTCTTACCAGACGTCTACTAACTATAAACTACGTCCGTCTCAAAAATCAACTTTGTAGCTCAAAAAATGAAGGACTTTCATACAAACTGGCGAGAGCCCTTAGACCTCCCTAATCCGGCCCTGTCTCAAAATCTGTTCTAAGCAGACGTCTACTAACTTTAAACTACGTCCCTGCCAAAAATGAAGATTGTGGCACAAAAAATGAAAGACTTTCATACAAACTGGCGAGAGCCCTTAGACCTCCCTAATCCGGCCCTGTCACAAAATCGGTTCTAAGCAGACGTCTACTGCCTATTAACTACGTCTCTGCCAAAAATCAAGATTGTAGCACAAAAAATGAAGGACTTTCAAACAAACTTGTGAGGGCCCTTAGACCACCCTAATCCGGCCCTGTCGCAAAACTAATTTATTGCGGATGCCTACTGACTATGAACTACGTCTCTGCCAAAAATCAAGATTATAGCACGAAAAATTAAGGACTTTCATACAAACTTGTGAGGGCCCTTAGACCACCCTAATCCGGCCCTGTCGCAAAATTAATTCATAGCAGACGCCCACTGACTATAAACTACGTATCTGCCAAAAATCTAGATTGTAGCACAAAAAATGAAGGAGTTTCATACAAACTTGCGAGGGCCCTTAGACCACCCTAATCCGGCCCTGTCGCAAAATCCGTTCTTAGCGGACGTCTACTAACCATAAACTACCTCCCTGCCAAAAATCATCTTTGTACGTCCAGCGGTTTTCGAGATTTCGTGATGAATCAGTGAGTGAGTGAGTGAGTGACCTTTCGCTTTTATAGATATAGATTATTATTATATCTTTTATCTGAACTCCCCAACCCAGTTAGTACTAGGGATAACCCTTGGTAAGACTGAATGACAGCAAAGCACACTACTCTGACAAAATATAACAACTCTTAAACCCACATCGAATTCTGTGCTATTTTTCGAAGTAATAGGGATGGACATGAATAGCGAATGTATGTATAAAAAGTTATGGTTTTGCCTTCGATCAATAATGTACTAGATTCCCGATAAGCGCTTCAAAAACGGCACGAAATATAAGACCACAAACGTATTTGTGGTCTTATTTCAAATTAGTATGGTCCAATCATAGCCAACATTAAGACGTCAAAATACCGCAGTATGCGTTCAAAGACTGCGTAAATAACCACCGTAACACCAAAGTTTTGGAAGGAATATCTTTTTTTCGGTAATTTAATATCAATAAGTGCTTTTTCATAATATTTAAACATAAATAAACTGTAAATATAATTAAATCAGCGAATATTATAATTGTTTGGCCAATGTTTGCTACAACGCACCAACTATTGTATCATGTTCTTGAACAGAGAACGCTAGTTCCGCAATAGAACAAGCACGACATTGTACACAAAATGCTTTTAACCGTATTGCTTAGAGTTTAAGTTTCATTTTAGAATGAATATTTTTGTACTGATGACTTTTTATTTTGGAGCGACATTTAAAATGTTTTGCTTCTAATCTTTCTCCGATGAAAGGGCTTAAATAAATATACTTTACAATGATAATTAAACGTTATGTTTAAGTGTTAAGGTTTATAATCATCTGAAGTTGTTAATAATATTGAACTTTTTTCTAAGATGTTATGTAGATGTTTACGTGTGTGCAAACGTGGCCACTTGAGCGACTTAGTTTTGTTCCTGATGCTTAATCTAGTACTATTATTGATCGAAGGGTTTTGCCCAGGGACTGAAAGCGGTTACGGTTAAAGGTTAAGATACCTCAACAATATACCGGTACCAGTTTAAAATAAAGGTTGAGCTATACCGGTACCTTTATAAATAAAGGTTGCGCTAAATCGTTATTAACCCTTAAACGATTTCGGTACCGAAATGCATGCGAGACGGGGTGCGGCGCGCGTGCTCGCGGTGATAAACGTGAGAACTTGTGTATTTTGTAGTTTATAATAGTTTTGTAAGGTTTTTGTGTTACAAACAGTATATGGACTACCTACGTCCGAAATAAACGTTTTATTATTATTATAATACAATCGGCAAATGAAGACAGACAGAGTGGCGAGGCGGTGCGTCAAAGAAAACACCTATTTATTAAGGTTTAGGCACCGCTACCGGTACATTTATAACGGTTATGGTACTTCTACAGAAATATACCGGTATGCAGTTCCAACCTCAAAATTCCGCTACCGAAAAAAATTACTGTATCGAAATATTTCGGTAACCCTTATTTAACGGTATGACGTCATACCGAAAGGGGTTGGTTTGACCTTTTTTGTATGGGAGCTGGCATATCGACCGACCGCCATTTTGATTTTTTTTCGAAATCGCGGCCCACGATAAAAGTGGTATGTATGGATAGAGGACATATAGACGAACAAAAAATGTCCAGTAACACGGTACCCAAAGTGTCACGTTACCGAGATATTTGAAGGTAAAGATTGACATATGAGTACACACGGCTACACATCAAGCTATACAAAACCAGTTAATCTTGGCCTCACTTTACTAGATCTTTTCGCACAATGAACGATCAGATTATACTGGTTTTGTATAGCTAGATGTGTAGCCGTGTGTACAACGACAATCATTAAATATTAAAAAAAAATAGCCTTTTTACGTGTTTAAGAATTAAATTGTATCCAAATAGGCAAAAGCGACTCTTATGTCGTAGTTGTATGTAAGCTGTGATAATATGCTTAGTACACAAAGTATTATTTTTTGGACAAAATGGCTTGGCAATGGCATTCTAGATGTTCTTTCACAGCGACTTACCTAAATCGTACAGTTTTTTCTGGTGGCTGCCTAATGTGTAAAGAAATAAATAAAAACTTGTTAGTAAACTTAATGTTAATTAAAATCAAAATAAATAAAAAATAAATCTATACAATAGTGTGTAAGATAATATTAATAAATAGTGCATTATTACACTTCATTATATTATTGCCACATGTCAGCACAAACCAAACAATAGTACTACCTAATCGAAAAATCTAGTCAAAAACATAATGATACTCAAATTCAACATGTGTATTAACTGGTTCCGTGGTGTAGTGGTTATCACATCTGCTTTACACGCAGAAGGCCGCCAGTTCGATCCTGGCCGGAATCATATCTTTTTGCGTCTTATTTTAACTTTTTCTTCTGCTTTTTTTATGAGAACATTTTCTTTCATTGTTTATTTACCAATTTATTTAAAATAGGAAGTAAATAGGTTTACGATTTTCCATTTTTTTTTTTTTTTTCGAAAATGGCATCTCGAGACTAAGCTATACAAACAGCGAAATAGTAAGGATAAATGCAGCATTTCGTGTGAAATTATTACTTGGCCGCGTTTACCTAGAAATTGCTATTTTACAAGTACATAATGTTTTTAGTCATTTTGTCAATTTGCTGTTACGAGGGCAGAATAATGTTATAAAAAAATATATTAAACCTATATTTACAGAAACTTACCTTTCAACAGCATTGCGCACGACAATTTTTCCGTCAGGAAGGATGCACCGGGTACCCATTTGAGACATCTGTAACCAAGCAAACATTTGTTAAGTATGTTGATACTACACATTGTCTTGTTATAAAATAAATAAGGCGGAAGGAATATCCCTTAATTTTTACGCATTCAGTACGACATTATAAACCCAAAATAACACGAATATAGAAATGTTTCATCTATTGAAACTTGTTCGATGGGACGGCAATCCGACCGGAGACCAGGTGCAGAACCAACGGTTTGGCGTGCTTTCCGAGACAAGACGGGCCACGGGGATACAGCCAATTTTGAAACTCCGGACTACTACGTCCTCCGTGGTCGAGTGCTTTTAGGCGTCTGCCTTGTGATCCGGTGGTCGTGAGTTCGATTCTCACCGGGAGCGTAAAGTTGTTTCCAGTTTCAAACAATCACTTGATTGTCTGATAAAAAGATGATTACGTGCTTCGGAAGGCACGTATTGGTATAAGCCAGTGGTTAAATCCGCCAAATGACGGTCGTATGATTACGTGCTTCGGAAGGCACGTATTGGTATAAGCCAGTGGTTAAATCCGCCAAATGACGGTCGTCAAACCATGTCAGAGGCACTCGGAGGCCCTTTAGAAACTCTCGACACTAAGGTGTGGGGTCGCCCACGTTCTCCGGGGTTACTGCCTACACGATAAAAAGACGGAGAAATTTCTACTTTTTCTCTCTCTCAGACCCGGGAATCGAAACCCAGGACCCCACGCTCAGCAGGCGCGCTTGCGACCACGAGACCAGCAGGGCAGTCTTGTGGCAGCGGCATTTAATTTAATGTAAGACTCACCGGTTTCCTCTCAGCTTGCTTCAGGAGTATGAGCTTCTGCTTACACTGAAGCTGCTCCTCACGGACCTTCAGTTGTTCCAGCTTCAAATGCTCCAGCTCCAGATGTAGATTCGGGTCCAGGATGTCAGAGAATCCCTGAAAAGGAATGGGTAACAAATTAATCATTTGCACACTTCCACCAGTCAGCCAGGAGGCCTATGTCCAGCAGTGGACGTCTTTTGGCTGAAATGATGATGATGACACTTCCACCAGTGAAGTTGAAAGGTGTAGACCACAATATAGATATACCTTTATAGTACCTACTTGATACACTACTAATTAAACTGCTCAAACGTCAAGACAATAGAAATCAGCTACTGAACAAACACAGTTCGGGAATTCCCCGAATACAAGTGAATGGCAGAACTGTTCTAATGTGAAACAATTTTATTTAATTTATTTTTATCTTTTGATCTGACATTTTCTGTTTTAATGTTTTCATTTTTGTTTTAATTATTTCATTATTTTTGTCAGTTAATTTATCATCATTTCATCAATTAATCAGTTGTGCCGTAAAATTATTGTATGTGTTGTATTAATATGGGTCAATGACCTGAAAAAGGAATTTTATTTATTATTTATTTTTATTTAATAATGATTTTCAGCACTGAATATGAGTCTTTTGAACCAGTTGTACATACAAATAGTATTTTTCAATGAAGTAAATTAATGTGAAGTAAGAGCTCATACGCCTTAATATATACACAATTAAAACAACAATTAACTGCCTCCGTGGTCGAGTGGTTTAGGCGTTGCCTTGTGACCCGGTGGTCGTGGGTTCGATTCCCACGGGAAGCATACTTTGTGAAGTTGTTTTCAGTTTGCTTGAATCACCTGATTGTCTGATAAAAAGATGGTTCCGTGCTTCGGAAGGCACGTATAAGTCGGTGGTCCCGGCCGCCAAACGGCGGTCGTCAAACCATGTCAGAGGCCCTTGCGGCGGTTTAGAAACTCTGACACTAGGGTGTGTGGGGTCGTTAGACCTTACTGCCCACACGATAAGAAGAAGACAATTAAAAAGACATTGTTATAAATCTCCTGGAGATTTATTAGAGGACGCGAGGCTAAGCATTCAATCTTAAAAAAAAACCAAAGGAAAATAAAATATAGTAATTGTGTCAGTCTAAAATACCAGAATAACAGTGAATTCATAAGAAATTAAAGTTCAGGCGAGTGGGCTGCACTGCTCAGCAATCTTGTGAATTCAATCGGTTGTTGAAATCTCGCTCCGGTGCAAACCTCACACTGTTTCACACGCCGTTTCGTTGCTAGTAGCGAGCGACGCGGCGCAGGCAACGAAACGGCGTGTCTGCGCCGCGTCGCTTCAGTATAATTCAAAAACGTCGCCTGCATACATTTTGTATGAAATCGTTTTGAAGCGGCGCACGCCTGTGCCACGCCTGCCCCGTGCCTTCGCCTTACGTCGCTTGTGTGTGTTTTAGGCCCTAGAGATAACATACTTTGTAACAAATATAACTTACATAGTCATCTTCCATCAGCATATCGTCCATGTTGTTGTCACTGTTAGGTGTTTCGTCCTGCACCCTGCAATTAACAAAATTAGGGTTGTATTATAAATTATAATAATGGATACAGGATTTAGACTCGCCCCCTATTTCATGGGACTTACACATAACTTGCAAAATTTGGGTCTACTTTTAGGTATGTACATAATCCTTCAGGGATTATAGGTGTAATTTTATGTTATGACAATTGAGACAAAGAAGCAGTAGATGGTTTAGGGTGTGTGGGTCAAAGTTCACAGTCAAGTTATAGTGCGTTTTGTATAATTATCACTGTCTTGCTTTGGTGATAGAAAACATTGTGAGCAAACCAGCATGCTTACAAGATAATTTGGAAGGCATATAAAGTCAAGTTAGAGGTCCATGTGCAGCATAAAATCTCTAACACCGGGTTACTACTAACCAGATGATAAAGAAATAACTACATAATTATTAAAGTCAACAAGCCATTTTAGGAAAGAATTCTGCATATTACAACCACAACAGAGTTGCACTTTAGATAAGCTTTAGAGAAGCAGTACTCAAGTGCCCCGATTGGTTATTGTTCAGGCAGTCAAACACAGTTCGTTATCTGCCAAGCCTTTTCCAAACTAAGCTAATCAGTATTTAGTCTACCTATCAACCTCTACAAACCCGAGTAATATGATATACCTTGGTAAGGATATCCATTTGTAAGACTTGTAACAACAGCAAACATACCCAGCTGTTGGGGCTGCGGGTTGTTCAAAAGAGATACCGCGGCCTCAACACAAGGGCTAAGAAGGAACATTTGTGGTTTTTAGTCAGTAGAAATCTGACACTCCCTACTGCTCTGCCCAGAGCGAGAGGAGTCATTTGATGATTGATTACCCACCCTCCAAAAAAAAGCATACATGCCCAGACACATAATGAGACAGTCTTGACAGACACATACCTAAATAAAACACATCATCGGACTATCAGAGATCTAAAAATGACAATCTAAGTTTTTATTGAACACTAAATATACATACAGACCTATTAGACATACAATTCTGAAGCTGCCCGCACCTCAAATATCATTGGTAAAGACACAGTATCGTGGCAGAACTCAACTCTATGTAATACAGTCAGCGGGTTGCCTAAGGAGCAGGCCGCTAATGCTGGGATGACTATGAGGAGTGCAATTGTGTCCACCGCCCCAGCCAAAAGTGGTGTAGGAACACAGAGTGGTTCGAAATCTGACAGACTATGTCCGTTTAGTCTTCTCCACTAATCCACAGGGAGGACTTCCATGTAGGATTTCCGCATATTGGGCAGGCAAATAAACTGAAGTGGGTCGGCCACATCTACTGTATGATCCATGCGCTGGGGCCCAAAATGAACACTGCTAGCTTCGTAAGGGCCCCATCAAAGCCAGCAGGCGTCGTAGCAGACCTTAGCATAGAAGATGACTTACCAAACTCAACACAACAAGCAACCAGTTCTTCAGCTTCTGGGCGGTCCGTATGCTAAATCTGTGCTTTGTACGTAGAAGTTGCAGACACCAGCCCATAATACAATACAACACAATTACACAAAGCTTCTACGTGGAGCTAGACCTGGATTGCTAGCCAGGACCGGAAACAGCTCAAAGGTTCTGAGTTCACACACAAAGGACCGAAGGACTCTTTTTTAAGTTCGCGTCCGCCTTTTTTTTTTTTTTTTGGTGGGTGGAAAATCATCGAATGACCCCCCCCGCTCTTGGGCAGAGCGAAGGGGAGTGTCAGACTTCTACTGACTAAAAACCGAACCCATGTTCCTTCTTTGCCCTTGTGCCGAGGCCACGTCATCTAGTACTAAAATCCGCGGCCCCAACCCGCCTCAAGTCGCGTTACGTCCAAGTAGACAACGGAAGGTAAGTGCACAACAAAGGAATTCACTTACACATGAATCGAAAGAGTTTAAACTCAGGGTATTTACCTTTGCATAACAACAGGAAACAACAACTCGGATTCTCAAGCAATGCAATAATTTCATGATAGGTTTTTAACTTACAATAACAATAAGAACTGGCAAACAAGATGAAAATAATAAAAATAACAACCATGTGGGTAGGTAACCAGACTCCTCGAGTAAACATAAGACTTCAACAAAGAATGCAATAAAACCGACGAACAAAGCTATAATTTGACCAAATATTAAACAGGTTAACTTCCGAAGGTTTCTTGTAGCGAAATGAAGACAGATTAAAGAGATTTCTATGAGATCTGAAAACTTCTCAATATTAGTTTATCGAACAAAGTTTAAAAGTAGGTAGGTACCTCCGTCGCAACGATCGAGAAATATAAACTTAGCGTTATATAACAAGAAGTATCTCATTGTTATTTCAGGTTGGTACAAATTAAAAAGTGTTGTATTTCATATTGGTCGAGTATCGGCTTACCTATTCTCGCCTTGCTGCATCGACGAAAAATATTTTCCTAACATGGCGACTACAACGTAACACAAAGTTAGTTTAACACTCGCGTAAAGCGATGATTGATCCCAAAAACTTCAAGATTCGTAAAAACACAATCTTATTCACAGTTTTGGCACTATTTTCTGTAATTATCACGATTAAAACCGAACAAATAAGCTAATTTGAAAGAACACAAGTTCACAAACTGCTGCTGCCCGAACGAAAACTTTTGCCTCCATTAAAAATTGACAGACGAGCCACTCATATGTCGTCGTATACCGACTCGTGATTGGTGGATGAAATTTAAAATGAACCAATGAGAACATCTGTCTATAAGAGAAGACGTTTTATTGGCAGTTGGATAGTTTTCGAGAGGTTCAGTTTGAAGATAAGGGCAGCTTTTATTCAGCCTCAGAGACCCCATGGCCCCATTGTATTTGAAATTAACTCGAATTCTTTGTCAGTTGAATTGAAAACAAAGAATATTATATTATTACATAACTAAGATTAAAAAAACCGTTTAAATTGTTGCCGTTTAACCTTTTGTTAATGTGAATATTCGGTTGCTATACATTTTTTTTTCTTTCATACAAATTGGGGTTGCTTTTGTTCGTACTACAGGGGTACTCCCCTGTCATTATGATGACATAATTTTTTTCTGGCCAGTTTTATACGCGGAATAATATGTGAAAACGTGTGCTTGCTTACACTTCAAAATTTGGCAACAGGGAAAGGCGTGTTATTCCCACAAAATAACGACTATTTAATAGTCGTTATTTTGTGGTAATCACACACACGCCTTTCCCTGTTGCCAGGTAGGAAATTATTATGATAATTTTTCTATATTATGACACTAGCTTTTGCCAGCGGCTTCGTCCGCGAGAAAATGACGATTTTCCATACAAACTTTCATCCCCTATTTAAATCCCTTTGGGGTTGAATTTCGAAAAATCCTTCCTTAGTCCTTATCTACATTTTAAAGGGAACCTCTGTGCAAAATTTCAGCTTTCTAGGTCCAAGGGTTTGGGCTGGGCGTTGACGAGTCAGTTAGTCAGTCAGTCAGTCAGGACTTCTCTTTTTATTTATATAGATAGATGACAATAAATTGATCAATATTATTTATTGATACCTAGTTCATCGCGATTGTGTTAATGTCTTTTTGTGTGTACGGTTTTATAAAAATCTATATCTATAAAAGCGAAAGGTCACTCACTGATTCATCACGAAATCTCGAAAACCGCTGGACGTACAAAGATGATTTTTGGCAGGGAGGTAGTTTATGGTTAGTAGACGTCCGCTAAGAACGGATTTTGCGACAGGGCCGGATTAGGGTGGTCTAAGGGCCCTCGCAAGTTTGTATGAAACTCCTTCATTTTTTGTGCTACAATCTAGATTTTTGGCAGATACGTAGTTTATAGTCAGTGGGCGTCTGCTATGAATTAATTTTGCGACAGGGCCGGATTAGGGTGGTCTAAGGGCCCTCACAAGTTTGTATGAAAGTCCTTAATTTTTTGTACTATAATCTTGATTTTTGGCAGAGACGTAGTTTATAGTCAGTAGGCATCCGCTATAAATTAGTTTTGCGACAGGGCCGGATTAGGGTGGTCTAAGGGCCCTCGCAAGTTTGTTTGAAAGTCCTTCATTTTTTGTGCTACAATCTTGATTTTTGGCAGAGACGTAGTTAATAGGCAGTAGACGTCTGCTTAGAACCGATTTTGTGACAGGGCCGGATTAGGGAGGTCTAAGGGCTCTCGCCAGTTTGTATGAAAGTCTTTCATTTTTTGTGCCACAATCTTCATTTTTGGCAGGGACGTAGTTTAAAGTTAGTAGACGTCTGCTTAGAACAGATTTTGAGACAGGGCCGGATTAGGGAGGTCTAAGGGCTCTCGCCAGTTTGTATGAAAGTCCTTCATTTTTTGAGCTACAAAGTTGATTTTTGAGACGGACGTAGTTTATAGTTAGTAGACGTCTGGTAAGAACAGATTTTGTGACTGGGCCGGATTAGGGAGGTCTAAGGTTTCTTGCAAGTTCGTAAGAAAATCCTTAATTTTTTGTGCTACAAACTTGATTTTTGGCAGGCACGTAGTTTATAGTTAGAAGAACTCTGCTAAGTACAGGTTTTGTGGCAGGGCCGGATTAGAGAGGTTTAAGGGCGCTCGCAAGTTTGTTTAAAAGTCCATCATTTTGTGTGCTACTAACTTGAATTTTGGCAGGGACGTAGTAGGTGAGTAGAAGTTTGCTAAGAACCGATTTTGCGACAGGGCCGGACTAGGGAGGTCTAGGGGCTCACGCGAGTTTGTATGACAGTCCTTCCTTTTTTGTGCTACAATTTTGGCAGGAATTAAGGTACTTTATAGTTAGTAGACGTTGACTAAGAACGGATTTAGCGAGTTTAGCAATATGGCCAGAATAAGGAGGTCTGAGGGCTTTCACATGTTTGTAAAAATGTACTGTTTTTTTTTTTGTACTAACAACCTGAAATTTAACAAGTCTAGAGTTTAGGAGTAGGAGATCTCAGCTAAGTTTGTAAGGAAGACCTGGACTAAGGGCTCCCGTAAGTCCATATGAAATCCTTGACTTTTTGTACCTGAAAATTGGCAGAGAGATAGAATATAGTTCAGACATTTCAGGTAGGAATAGATTTTACGACAGGGCTGGTTTAAGGGAATATAATCGCTTCGATTGGCATTTGGCATTCGATTTGACATAGTACCATCAACAGGCAGTCCAGACAAGAGAGTCAAAATTTCTACGCGAACGAAGTCGCCGGCAACTGCTAGTTGCTTATAAATAAGCGTGGCTCCCCCTGAATCTGACCACTCATGAGTGAGTCGGATCCAGTCTGTCTCTTTGTTGTCCCCAGTGACTATCTAAACCGAGGCTTGTACCTCGAAGATGCTTCCCTTAGCGCACTGTCACTTACTTATTGTCAAGTTAGCGGCCCATGAGTGGCATATAACCTTTGGAACCAGGTTGGACACTAACAACACAATAAAGACCGAGAGAGAAAGCTTTAGGGTTGGCACCCAGACTTACCGGATACAGCTGAATACCAGTACTTTACATGGAGCAACTGCCTATCTGACGTCCACAACCCAGTTAGCACTGGGTAATACTATACTATACCTATTGGTAACACTGTGAGATGACAATAAAAATACTCTAAAGACTCAGAATCTGGTATTTTCCCTTGTTAAAATTAATTGGTTGCCTGAACTTACCTCGAGCCCCTGCTTCGACTGACAACACTGGCACAGTCATCTCTGTCCCTGCCGCTGCTCCTTCCATTTCGGTCTCTCCCGCCCCCTGTGCTTTGATCTTGCCAATCCCTGTTGTTCTGTTGTTTGCCGTCACCCTTACTCTGAGATAAAATTATACATGATGTTTATTTTGCAAATAGGTTTATACAAGGCACTTTATTTAAACTAGAAGGGCCTTTTCGCTTTGGAGTGGGAAATCATGAAATGACTCTTCTGGCTCTGGGCGGAGCGCAAGGAATGTTCCTTCTTTGTCCTTTGTGTCCAGGGCCACGGTATCTCTTTCGAACAACTCGCAGCCCCGGCAGGCGTCGGCCCTTGCGGGCGGGCCCCTGCAATGTTGCTGACATCTCTTTCAGGCACGCGTGAAACAAGAACGCGCCGTCGACACGGCCTGTCGTCGTCATAAGACGGACGGATGTTGAGCTAGAACTAGATGGGGCCTGGGGCCGGTGTTTCGTACCTGATTATTTGGAGCAGAAGAAAAATCCTTCCGTTGTTTCTTTAACGATCTAGTTTATGACTAGATCTTTAAAGAAACAACGGAAGGATTTTTCTAAAGGCAAAGAATAAATTTTATCAAAGTGTTGTTACAATAAATGCTTAATCTAACTTAACCTTAATAAATGTAACAAGTTATAACATAATCTTGGTATACATATTTATGGACTCAAGTAGCATAGCAGTTATTATTAAGCCACGAGCTGATGATCATCATCATCATCATTTTAGCCGAAAGACGTCCACTGCTGGACATAGGTCAAGTGTCGCCACATAGACCGGTCCCGTGCGTCTCGCCTTCACCAGGGGCCCAATTCTGTAAAATAGCTAACTAATCAATAGTGCGTCGATAGTGTGTCGGTTGTGTCTTTGACATTTGGTATTCTACAAATATTTATGGTCATTGACTTGCCACTGTAGTGACATTGAAACGCCATAGTAGGACTTTATTGGTAGTCTGTAAATATATTTCAAGTGAAATCTGACAGTTGTGTCTATTGTGTTTGGCTATCGAACTGCCATTGTGAAGCCATCGAACAACGACACCTCTTTTCCCTATTGCATAATAATGTCTGTAGTGTGTCGATAGAGTGACAATGGCATGTTGCTTATCTCTAAGTTACAGAATTGGGCCCCAGGTCGTCGGTCCACCTAGTGCGAGGCCTTCCAACGCAACGTCTTCCGGTTCGCGGTCGTCACTCTAGAACTTTTCGGCCTGATGATGACAGATAATAATGTAAATTCAAACAAAACTTACTTTATAAGCAATATTAACTTGTAATTTCAACGGTTCTGTCCTATTCATCTTCATCATCGCCAGTTTTGCTTCTCTGAAATATAAATATTATTTTATTAAACAAATCCATTATTAAGTAGTTCCTGAAAGGTTGGACAGAGGTTTGTGACTGTGTGAGTACCACCCACATTTCGCCAGTTGTGTTTACGCCCCATTTAATAGGGGTTTTGGTCTTTTTGTCATCAACTGGGCCCATTTACACTAGGAGTTTCTCCTGTATCGTGGGTGCGTTCGCAAACATTTAAACTCACATACACAAATACCCGAAGCAACTATTTGTAGGCCATACAAATATTTTTTCCGTGCGGGATCGAACCCGCGACACGCAGCGCAGCAGTCCAATCGCTCAGCCACTGCAATTCTGAGTCCGTGACTGCTAATGAATGTAATAGGCGGCGAGCCTATCCTATTGCCATCAGCCAGGCACAAATCCAGACAGACTGATCCACGTTCCTGTGCCAGTCTCATCCAGGTTTTTACTTTATTTTGTACCTTCCATTGACGTTTCAAGCCCCACTCCATGATCTTTGACGCGCTTTATCTTCGTCAATTTTTATTGGTTTGATAAAACAAAAAACACGTACCTATCCAATATTTTTCGATAATCTAACTGACGGACTTTTTTGAGTCAGTCCGATCCCCTATTCATTTTTTTTCGACGCAGCATGTCTACTTCTCTGTTTCTCGTCTTCTCATGAGACACGACCTTTTTTGCCATATCATTCTTAACACAGTCTATCCATTGTTTCTTTGGTATTCCTCTACTCTTATACCCATTAGAATTCATATCCAAAACCTTTCTCACGATATTTTCCTCATTCCTCCGCATCACATGCCCATACCACAGCCATCCAGGTTTTTACTTAGTAGTATTGAATTCAGTTACCATATTATTTGCTCAAACTCACCCTGGCGTTTCATATTTGACCAAACCAAAGCTTTTTGCTGGGTCCTTGCTAGAGTAGACCTCAACAAGAGTCCCGAACTTAGCGAAGGCTGCCCGGAGTCCCTCTGCATTCAATCCTTTCGGTATATTCTTGATGTAGAGCCGACAGTGATCCAGGTTGACATCACTGCTGTAAAAAACAGATGTTTATGTTAAAAATGTTGTGTAGGTATATTAATTAAGATTCAAGGTGCGGTCTTAATGCGGGGCTGTGGGTTGTTCGAGATACCGCGGCCCCGTAACACAAAGGGCTAAGAAGGAACACTCGTGGTTTTTAGTCAGTAGAAGTCTAACACTCCCTTTCAGCTCCGCTTAGAGAACGGTCACATATCATATTTTCATCATTTTATTTAATCATAGTGAGCCACCACGTGGCCCCTGACGCCCGGGGCGTATCCCGCAGCGGCTGGGACGTGAAGGTCCCTGCCTCACGTTCCGTAGGAGGTGACGGCTTCCCATTCCCTCTCGTTTTCCTCCTACCCTTAAATACTATTTTATTTGGGGTCGGTGAAAAGACATCATTCTCTTGCCCTAATCACAATTCATTTGGGATCGGCGCAGCATGTCTTCGTCTTCCATAATTCTCTATTACTTGTCCGGACCAGTTCCTCTCGGTCCGGGTACAATCCATGGTACGGAGCCATGGATTGTACCCGGACCTCTGCTACGAGGAGGTTGTAACTCACCTACTGTCATCATCCATATATGCTGTGTCATTCTCGGAGTTACGATTATAAGAGTCCTCCCTTGAGTCCCATTCGTTGCTCTGGTTGTATCGTCCCCTACTTGCCATCGTGGTGCTGAAGATGAGGCAAATTAGATAGATTAGTATGATAATTTTTGTCTAGCATTCTTTTATGATATTTTTTTCATAATAATATAATAATATTCCCACTGCAGGCCTGCTCCCTAGGAGAGGGATGGGCTATAATCTACCACGCGTGCCCAGTGCGTGTTGGTAGATGTCACATGTCTTCGAATTTTTTGGCTCTAAGACATGCCTTTTTCCTCACAACGTTTTCCTCACAACATTTTGAGAGTAGCGGTGATGATATAAATTAGGTACACAAAGTAATGCACCTGGCTGGGTTTTAATTTTGGTACATAAAGTTTGTGATGACCTTTTATCAATAGTTTTACTCAGAAATTGTCCCATGAGAACATTTCAAATACCTATATCTTAATAATATGACACTCAGGGCTCACATTCATGAAACAAAAAAAAACAGAATTTGATAAGTAGTTCCAAAGATCACCGCAACCAAGCTAATAACATTATTACAGATTATACATAAAATATTCACTTTGGATGTGAAGTTGCGGACAGCAGCCCGTTACACGTTACTACAGATTCTTTACTAATTGAGAATTTTATTCCAAACTAACAGGATGAACTAAACAGGAAACTGTGTACAAATACAGCATGCCTTATCTACAATAGCAATACGTCAAGATTATATAATACTATCTTTTGCCCACGGCTTCGCCCGTGACGATTTTTCACACAAACTTTCACCCCCTATTTAACTCCCTTAGGGGTTGAATTTCGAAAAATCCTTCCTTATTCCTTGTCTACATTATAAAGGTAACCTCTGTGCAAAATTTCAGCTCTCTAGGTCCAAGGGTTTGGGCTGGGCGTTGATGAGTCAGTCAGTCAGTCAGTCAGTCAGGACTTCTCTTTTTATTTATAGATAGATAGATATAGATTATAGTTGGGAATTTTATTGGGCCATGTAATGTAGTACACATTTAAGGAAAAATACTTTATATCTTCCTGTTCTTATCCCAATTTATTTGGGGTTGGTACTGATCGGAACTTAGATATTGATATCAAAGGTTTACATGATTTTTATAATTACGAAGGATTTCCTAATTGAATTAAATTATTTAACTCATCATTCTGTTGCCCCTAAATATGAATAAAACAGTAATGAGTTAGGTTTAGATTTTTTAACTGGGCTTTTAGCCACACTTAGCCTCTTAATTGGGCCATTGAGTGTGATGTCTAAATATTTCCACCATCACAAGGCTGCTACAATTCTGGGAGAACCTTCCCAGAATTGTAGCAGCCTTCCCAGACTGCTGCAGGCTTCCGGGAGGGTTACGGAGATTGTACAGAACAATGATGAGATATTCATTCATCAATAATTAATTCATCATTCTCTAGTTAATTCATCATTCTCTAATGTATTTTCATCTAGAACTTCTCTAGAGTTTCTTTGTTACCTACCATGGCATTAATTTTTTGTTATTGTTTTAAATCATACATACAAATATAAGATCCCGTCATTTATCCCAAGATCTTATATTTCTACTAGACAAAATTTCGCGGTAAAACCAAAATAACATGTGTGAGAATCGTACTATTGATTATTATTTTTTTGAAAATAGAAACGTTAAAATGGTGCTAACAACGTGCACGCAAATCTGCATTTTTCATTTCATGTCGATAACTTCGTAACATACCAATTTATTAACTTATTTTAGCAACTTTTTATGGAAATAAATCCTAGGCTTACCGTAGTTAAAATCGTGAAATCGTAGTTAAAATGTAGAGTGAAACAATCCAACGCCGGCTAGAAAAAGGTGAATCCGTGAATGTGAATGAAACTTGAATGAATTCAGTTGAATGAGATTGAATTGAATGAATCGTTGAATGTCACTAGTGAAATGAAGATGTTTGTAAATCAATCTTTGTCTATGGTCTTTTTAGTCGATTTGTATTAAAAATTGATTTCAAACTTAAGAAATAATGAAAATAATTATAGATTAAGATGTTTGGCGTTTGTCATCATATTTGACCTTGTACCGTTCTAGTTGGTGTCAGTCATGAAGGTATAGATAAATATGGAGACCACACTTCGAATACCTACTTGAAGCAAGCAAAACTTGTGCATCGCTATTGTTACAGACTTCCGGTACTGCGTATACCAGCTCGACTTAAGTAATTATTTATCGATGATAGTTAATGAACATCAATTATTGTGATTAGATTTATTAAGTTGTATTTAATTGAAAAGTAATTATTTAGTGATTTTTAGTAATGTTAAATAATAAGAATACTTTTGTTTTACGGCACCTTCCGCTTGTCAGCTTCCGGTGAATATTAAATTATTATTAGTTAAGATTTGAGTGATAGTTGATCATTAATTTTGTTACTTAGCAGTTAATTAATATAACTCGATTTATTGAATTATTTAATTGCAATATTTAGGTTTTTGTAGAACTGTATAAAACTCGAAGCGTCGGGTATTTGAACGCTTTCGTTGTGTAACCGTCAAGTCAGAAAGTTACGCTGACCTAAATAAATCCGATATAGTGCAACCATATTTTATTTGGACCATCTAATCTGACCACCTTCTACAGTTCAGAAGTGGGATGATGTCTGGCCCATATATTGATGGTATTGGTGTAAAGAAAAGGAGACACTGTGAAACAACGACGTCGGACGATGACGAAAATTCCGATTTTTTTTCTTCATCTGATCACGAGGGCCCCGACAGAAGATACCTGCAACGAAAAAGGCACCGTGTTACCCAAACCGACGCGGAAGTTATTCCAAAGTTCCAGCCGGATGAAAAATCAAGCAACGTGAAGGGTTGGTTGCACAAAATTGACCAACTAGGCGATGTATATGGTTGGGACAATAAGGATCGACAGTTCGTCATGCAAATTCGTCTCCGAGGATCCGCTAGAGATTGGTATGACGACTTGGATAATTACAATCTCACGTGGGAGGAATGGAAAGACTCATTAGAAACCGCCTTTCCACGTTCAACCGATTTTGTTGACCTACTAGAAACTATGCTCGCAAGAAAAAAATCCAACACCGAAACAATGACTAAATATTTCCACGACAAGGTATCGTTGCTCAAGAAATGCAATATTGATGGCGAGTCTGCGATTTCATGCGTAATCAAAGGTTTACCACTAGAGATAAGAGCCAACGCAAAGGCTTATCAATGCGAGACACCACAGCAGCTGTATTATGGATATTTATCATCTCTTGAAAATTACAAGCAAATAGAAGCAAGCAACTCCAAGCAAGAAGAAACAAACAACTCCAAGCGGCCGACTGCTACGTGGCGAAGAGGGGGCAATATTACTTCGAGTTCAAAAGAAAACGAAGCGAGGAAATGCTATGTCTGCAGAAGAACAGGGCACGAGGCAAGGGACTGCAAGGCGCCACGCTGCGAGGTGTGTCGTCGTGCTGGCCACGCTGCGGCTAGCTGCTGGTTTGCGGCCGGTTCTTCACATCAGCAGACACAAAAGGTTGGTAACGTACTATTTACAACATACAATATTTATATAGACCTGTACAAAAAGACAGTGTTAATTAATGGACACAAACTTATTGCGTACATAGATACAGGCAGTAAGTTGAATATTCTAACAATGTCACAAGCAAATAATTTAAAGTTAAAAATCATGAATTCTTCAGTTACTATGAAAGGTTTTGGTGGTGCACATTCAAATTCTTTGGGAACATCACATGTTAATGTAAATATTGATAATATCATGCTAAGTGGTTATGTTGAGCTGACTAGTAATGATTTAGCCGATATAGACTTAATAATCGGTCAATCAATGATAAATCAGAAAAATATAAACTTAATTATTTCAGAAAAATCTGTTAATTTCGTGTGCAACTTTGAGTTTAATAATGATCTGTTTAATATAAAACTGAATGAGACTGACTGTATTACAAAATTTCCTGTCTATTTAAAACACGATAGTGTAATACCAAAACAAAGTTGCGCGTTTGTACAAGTCTATGTCGACATTAATACCAGCCATTCATTATATACGAATTGTGTGTACTTTGAGCTAGGAAGTATGTCTTATGTAATTATAGGAGGACTTATAAGGTCGAAGGATTCGTTTTTGAAAGTAATAAACATCGGTGATGATACTATTGAGTGGCAAGCAAATAGACTCGTAGCGCGCGCGGAACTGGTTTGTGACAATAATAAACTACCTACAAAAGTAATGACAATTGACCAATCTGCGTACAAAGAATTACAGTTATCCGATTTAGATGTAGGTGATTTGGAAATCAATGATTGTAGTCGATTGTTACAATTATTAAATAAATACAAATATTTGTTTGCGGAAAATACGAAAGATTTGGGATGTACGGACGTACTGGAAATGCATATTCGAACAACAACCGAACAACCTGTTTACTGTAAACCTTATCGACTTTCTTACAAGGAGAATGAGATTGTTAACGGAAAAGTCCAGGATCTTATTGATGCAGGTGTTGTGAGGGAATCTATGTCCGACTATGCAAGCCCAGTGGTCCTAGTAAAGAAAAAGGGTGGTGATTATAGATTGTGTATTGATTATAGAGCACTTAATGCACGTACTATTAAAGATAGATATCCATTACCTCACATAGATGACCAGGTAACGCGCTTGGCGGGAAAAGCTTTATTTACAACCCTAGACCTCGCGCAAGGTTATTACCAGGTAAAAATATCTGAAGACTCTGTTCATAAAACCGCGTTTGTAACCCCTTCAGGGCAATACGAGTTTTTGAAAATGCCATTTGGTCTGGCGAACGCGCCTGCAGTTTTCTCACGTCTCATCAAAATAGTCCTAGGCAGACTGGACAATGACGTAGCTACCTATCTTGATGACGTCATGCTCCCAACTGTTTCGGTTGATGACGGACTCAGGTTATTGAGTGACGTCTTAAAACTCTTATCAGAAGCCAATTTAAAACTAAATCTAAGTAAATGTTCGTTTTTAAAGAAAAGTGTAAATTATTTGGGTCACGAGATTACCGCAGGTACAATACAACCGGGACAAACTAAAATTCGTTGTGTAGCGGAATACAAACAACCTCGTAACGTGCATGAAATCCGTCAGTTTATTGGTTTGGCATCTTATTTTAGAAAATTTATTCGTGGATTTGCCGAGATTGCTAGACCGCTCACACAGTTAACAAAAAAGGACGTAGAATGGACTTGGAGTTCCGACCAAGAAAATGCTTTTCAGACTCTAAAAGAACGCCTCGTCGAAAGACCTGTTTTAGGTATTTACGATAGAAATGCACGCACAGAGCTCCATACTGATGCCAGTAAACTAGGATTAGGTGGCATTCTCTTGCAATACCAGGCTGATGGTCTCCTTAAACCAATTTCGTATTTCAGTAGGGTTACAAGTAAAGAAGAACAGTTTTATCATAGCTATGAACTAGAGACATTAGCAGTTGTAGAATCTCTCAAACGGTTTCGTATTTATCTTGTAGGTATCCCCGTAACCATAGTGACAGACTGTGCTGCGTTACGGACTACATTAGTTAAAAAAGACCTAATTCCTCGCATAGCCCGCTGGTGGCTTTCAATTCAAGATTTTGATTTACAAATTGAGTATCGATCTGGTGACCGTATGCGTCACGTAGATGCTTTGAGTAGAAATCCCGTATCGAGCCCCATTTTATTAATTGACGATTCCGACTGGCTATTAACTTTACAATTGCAAGACGAAAAAATCCAATCAGTTCTAACTCAATTGCGTAATGGTACGGACAATACTAATATTACTAATAATTATCTTATGAAAGACGATCTCCTCTATAGGAAAACACTTACCGGGGATCGTTTTGTTATACCTAAATTAGCAAAATGGGGTTTACTACAAAAATTCCATGATCAGATAGGACATGTTGGCTTTGAAAAGTGCGAAAAGACCATTAAATCACAATTTTGGTTTGAGGGCATGACTAAGTTTATCCGAAAATATATCAAATCATGTCTTCAATGTGCTTACGGTAAAGGGGAACATGGTAAATTACAAGGAGAACTGTACCCAATTCAAAAAGCGGCTGTTCCCATGCATACACTACACGTTGACCATTTAGGTCCGTTTGTTAAGACTCGTAAAGGAAACTCTTATATACTCGTTGTTATAGACTCTTTTACAAAATTTGTATTTGCAAAACCTGTTAAAAGCTGTGGTTCTGTTGAAACGATAAAACATTTGAAAGATATTATTTCTCAATTTGGGAATCCCAACAGGATTATCACAGATAGGGGAAAAGCATTTACGAGCCGCTATTTCAAAAGCTTTGCTGATGAATTGCAATTCAAACATGTCTTAAACGCTATCGCGAGCCCTAGGTCGAATGGCCAAGTAGAACGAGTGAATCGAACTTTGATTAACGGGTTAAATACGATGTCTGATAGCGAGTGCACCTGGGATGATCACTTGAGTGATATAGTTTGGGGTATTAATAATACTCCTCATGCAACAACTAGTTTTCCACCATTCAAACTTCTATTTGGTCATTCTAATTCAAGGCTACCTGCTTATCCCACCGGGGAACCGAGTGATTTTGAAAGTCAAACAAAGGCACTAGAAGAACGCCGATGCGCGGCTAAATTGCGTATTGACAAAAATATGTCTCTTATGAAGGATAGATTCGATCGATCGCATAAGAAATGCGTTAAATACTCTGTAGGACAATTGGTCTTATGGAAAGGAGGAATTACTAGGGAAAGCGCGAAAATAACTAGGAAACTTAATGGGTTATACACGGGACCATATAAAATATGTCAGGCTGATCAGTCATTAGATCGTTACACAATAAGTAGTATAAAAGGTATGAAAGGATACAGAAAATTCACTGCAATAGTACGCGGTGAAGTACTCCGACCTTATAATTCGTCTATGTCTGATGAAAGTAGTGGCAGCGATCATGAAGTTGATAGGGATGATCTGATAGACTTATTAGAAAGTTAAAAAAAAAAATAACACATAAAAATATGTAAATTAAAACAATAATCATTTAAAATAAGAATGTGTATTAATTTAATCATATGTAAACAATCAATAAAACATCTATATCAATTATGTTGGAATTTCATTAAATATTAACGTTGAGGTACTGCCGTCGTCCACAAATTACAGACGAGTTGAATTTAAACATAAACAAGGCTGTGTGCATGAGGTAATTAAAACTGTGTGCACAATGGGAGTAATCCAGGCTGTGTGCAATGGGAGTAATCCAAGCTGTGTGCAATGAGAGTAATCCAAGCTGTGTGCAATGGGAGTAATCCAAGCTGTGTGCAATGAGAGTAATCCAAGCTGTGTGCAATGGGAGTAATCCAAGCTGTGTGCAATCGGAGTGATCAAAGCTGTTTGCAATAGAAGTAATCAAACCTATGTCCAATATGAGTAAATTGAAGCTGCACGAAATATGTGTAATTAAATCTGAGTGAGATAAACAATAAACAAACATGAAACAGTCAAATTATTATCATTTAAAGAGGAACTAGGTACTAGAGCAAAGTAATTTTGCCACAACTGTTAAATACACGAATGAATGTACTGCCCATACTTTTTTCACTATTTCAGACGCCGAATACCAGCGACAGATCAGGCGCTGTAACAAGGGATGCTGACCGCCGTGGGCCACGGCAAACGCAGGATGGCCGAGTGTTACAGACTTCCGGTACTGCGTATACCAGCTCGACTTAAGTAATTATTTATCGATGATAGTTAATGAACATCAATTATTGTGATTAGATTTATTAAGTTGTATTTAATTGAAAAGTAATTATTTAGTGATTTTTAGTAATGTTAAATAATAAGAATACTTTTGTTTTACGGCACCTTCCGCTTGTCAGCTTCCGGTGAATATTAAATTATTATTAGTTAAGATTTGAGTGATAGTTGATCATTAATTTTGTTACTTAGCAGTTAATTAATATAACTCGATTTATTGAATTATTTAATTGCAATATTTAGGTTTTTGTAGAACTGTATAAAACTCGAAGCGTCGGGTATTTGAACGCTTTCGTTGTGTAACCGTCAAGTCAGAAAGTTACGCTGACCTAAATAAATCCGATATAGTGCAACCATATTTTATTTGGACCATCTAATCTGACCACCTTCTACACTATCTCGCTCACTGTGGGCTGACTCTCTCTTTCTAAGTAGGGTAACCTTAATTTTATTTTACCTAGGACATTACGTAGTTCCTTTTCATACCTAGTGTTTGATTAAATTTATTTATTTACATATTATAATTAATTTTTAATTTTATTATAAATTTTAATTTTCATAGTAAGTAAATGTTAAGCCCTAAGCTTAACATAATATTTCTTTTGCTGTGCCCGACAGGGTCCATGATTGTTTCTTTTAAAAATGTTTACCACCTAAGCCTACCTTGTGGAATGCAATAAAGAATTGAGTATTAAATTCATATATCCACATCTCTGTTCACTTCTAGATTGATGAAAGATGCGTTTAATAAATTACGAAAGAAGCTGTTTGCTTACAGTGTGAAAGTTCCTGATTTTTTTTAACTGTTTGTCATTTTCAATCACGCAAAAAGTCCTAGGTCGTATACGTAAAGAAAAGCCGTAGTCACACGTTATAGGTACCAACCTAAACACTTTAATACCGTGTGACTACGGCTTTTCTTTTTGTTCTATCCTGAAAATCTTGTTTCATACTTTTTCAGCGTCGTTTTTTTTTGTCGTAATCGGGCTTTATTCATTACTTTTACTGTATTATTTAAATAGTATTAAAAAAAAAGGTAGCACTCCGGGAGTGCCGGCAGAAGTGAAAACTTCAATATTAACTTTCAAACTCGCGTCAGGGTCACGTGATGCTGATCGAAAAATCTTACGCTTTTTCGATCAGCATCACGTGACCCTGACGCGAGTTTGAAAGTTTTTACCCATACAAAAAAAATTGCTCAGCGCCGCTAAAGAAGTTTTCACTTCAAAAATAGTAGACTACTGTTAACAAATCACGAAAATGTAATGTTATTTCAAAGAACTAACAGAAATAACACGATGTGTGAAAAAAGTAATAAAATGTAATAAAGCGAGCTGTATAATTAATGAAGGTCCCACGGAAAGTCCCAGATATATCCCCAATATGGTCACACTACTTCAGTATGACTTCATAAAAACAAAAACAAATAAAATTGCAGTAAGTCCATGAAATTCAATATAAAACTGTTTGTTCTTTATACATACAATAGAACAAACACACATTTGCAGTATTTTTCGTCATCAATAGAATTAACAATAGACGTACAATTATTTACCATTGAGTTTGTATATAAATATCCTATTTATTGCAGTGTAGCGGTGGCGCGGCTAGGAAGCATGCTTTCTGGCCGCGCCACCGTTTTTACCCGACTGCGGCGAAGCCCAAAAGGAGGGTTATTGTTAAATAACTCGCAAACCTAAAGTACTTTTTTTTAATATTATGAACAATAATGAACATATTTTTTTTTCATAAACCCCGATTCAAAACGCGACTGTGGCGCAGCTCTTTCTAGTCTCTGCTTATGCGTTGACTGCAGGCAGACTGCTGCCTGCTGCAAGTTTCGGTTATCACGTGATGAGAAAATCGATATTATTCCAACGGGTCACAACCACAGAACATATATACTCTAGCGAGTCAACACTACATCAATGAATGAAACGAGTTTGACATTGACAGCTCTCGAAATCCTAACCTACCGAACTATTTTCTATTAACGTAAAAGATATATTGTTATAAATAAATAATTTAAACCAAACTATTAAATATGAAGAATGGACGATAATGGGAAGCACACGTCCTCGTACCAATTGGACCAGGAAATATTGGATGGCAAGTTGTTAATCATATTTTTTTTGTTGTAATTCTAGTACGAATAAATCAACAGGTAGACGTCTAATGTGTTATGACAATATGACGCAGAAATATTTCTTATTGTATACAGTTGTATACATAATATATATCGGAAATACTTTATTGAAGAATCTGAATGAACAATGTACAGCAATTAGGCTGTCTTTATAGTGGTCAGTGTGCAAAAAAAAATGAATATTACATTAAGAATGAAAAAAAAAGAAAACAATGTTGCATTGCACTATTTTGTTGTGAAATCATTTATTTTGCTTACTCAATGAGTGTGTTAATTTGATTATTACATTACAATACTTAGGAATGGTTTTATTGGATTAGAAGAGTACTTTAAAGTTTTAGATATAGTCACATTTTGGTACTCATAACATGCTCATAACAAACAAGTATGATTCATACTTTAAAAAAAAGTAATATGACATAAATAAGGATAAAGTAGCTGATTTGAAATTAGAACATCAGTTTTGATAATAATTATTACTTTCATGTTGTTATTTTTTCACAGAAATAAGTTAATAAATGAAATTTCACTTTTTAATTTCAGCTTATTGTTTGAAAAAGTTAGAGATTTGATCATTTTTGCAGTATGTTATCAAGTCTAATACAAAACTATAGGTATCAATATCATGCCTGTAATGTACAAAGTGTTAGGCAAAGATGTACCTAGCGTTGCCAGGTCCTCATACCGAAAAGCCGGACAGAGCTGTGAGTTTGGCCTAACATTTGGGTCAAAAAGCCGGACATCCTGCATTTTCAACAATTTTAAATATTCGTGTAAAAAATAATTTTTTTTTTGGCCTAACATTTTGGTAAAAAAGCCGGACACTGCATTTTAGGGGATTTTTTGGTATTAATGTAGAAAATTAATGAAAACCAAGCTTTTTTGATAATTTACAATAAAACTAATGCCAAATTAGTCTAAAAGTACCTACTTTATTATTAACAGCGCTCGCCCTCGCTCGGCCGGCCGGCGATGGCGCGGCGCCGGCTTCTTTCATTCGCGAATTCGGTCTCGATGCGCGCGAATTTTGAAATCTAAAAAGCCTAACAAAAGCCGGACAGGCCGGACGACGCTTATTTTGGCCGGACAGGCAATCAAAAAGCCTGACTATGTCCGGCTAAAGCCGGACGCCTGGCAACGCTAGATGTACCTAATTAGAGTACACCCACATTGGCCAGTTATGTTTAAGTTAAATGTAATAGGGGCAAGCCTATTACCATCAACTGGGCATGTAACTGGCCACCTACTGAAAAAGTTTCATATGGAAAAACCTAATAACATTTTGCCTTGGCCTGGAAATCAAACAAGAGTTAGGCTGAGTTTCATCTGTTACAAACCCACTTTTTACCATTTTTAGTTATTTTTCTCTCTCTTGAAAGTCTAACCTGGGGTTATTGTAATTGGGGCTGCGTGTTGTTTGAAAGAGATACCGCGGCCCCGGAACACAAATTGCTAAGAAGGAATGTGGGTGGTTTTTAGTCAGTAGAAGTTTGACACTCTCTTCTGCTCCGCCCAGAGCCGGAGGAGTCATTTGATGATTTCCCACCCTCCAAGAAAACACAGTATTGTAATACCCAGTAACTGGGCGATGCAGATCAGATAGGCAGTTGTTCCTTGTAAATGTTCAGCTGCATCCAGTTTGAATGGAAGCTCACCTCTGTGGCCTCACCATATTTGGGAAAAGGCTAGGCAGATGATGTCAGTCTGCATCAACCCAAAGATCAAGGGTTTTCTTGATTTCCAGCTATAGAAATCCAGAATTTGGATCTTCTTCTTTATCGTGTGGTTATTGCCTAACCCTGTATCAGAGTATTTATGCCGCCTATAGGCTTCTGACCTGACTTTACATACCATCCAAAAATATCTCTCAACTATACATGCATGCGTGTGTGGTAGGTATGCTGGTTTCCTCACAATGTGTTCTCCGCTGGTGCAAGTAATAAATAAACAATACTAGCGATCCGACCCGACGGAAAACATAATTCTACACATAAACCTTCCTCTGGAATCTTTTTAAACTATAAAACAACATACCTAATAATAAAAAATAAAAAACAAAAACGATACTATTATAAACTAGCTGATGCCCGCGGCTTCACCCGCGTGGATGTCGTTCAAATTATATACTAAAACCTTCCTCTTGAATCACTCTATCTATTAAAAAAAACCGCATCAAAATCCGTTGCGTAGTTTTAAAGATTTAAGCATACAGACAAACAGACAAAAATAGCGACTTTGTTTTATACTATGTAAGGATGACAAAACAAAAACATTTAGCTTGCTCTAATCTTTAGTATAGCATATTATAAATAACAGTACCTTTGCGAACTCACTCAAATGGCATGTAAATACATCGATCTTGCCGTGGAGATCATTAATTACCCATCTCACATCTAAAACTAAATCATGAATTTCGTCACATAGACTAACTGGTTCCGTGGTGTAGTGGTTATCACATCTGCTTTACACGCAGAAGGCCGCCAGTTCGATCCTGGCCGGAATCATATCTTTTGTGAGTTGTTTTTGCAATCTGCATTTTTTTTTATTCCATTTTGGATCTTATTGAACTAACTTTATCTTATTTTAGTGTTATAAGTTATAACTAAAAAAAAGTAGTATAATCACATTAACACACTAATTCCATTAAATGGCTTTTTTATGAAAAAGTTATTCAATGGCACTAAATGAATGGTTATGCTGGGATTTACCTAATCAAAAATAAATAAATTTGATAAAAGTGTGTCCTTACAAATTGTATTGATATTATGCATATTAGCCAAGCTATCGAATTTTTTGTAGACGTTGCCGCGGGTGAAGTGCTAGTCCTACTTCCTATCTTAATAATATTAATAAATCCATTACCCTCTATTTCAGCACGCGGAATCAGCATGACAGTAGAAGAAGTGGCGGGCCTCTCAACATGCAAATATTCGGAGAGGGTTCAGTCTCTCAAACTGAATCTAGAAGATTTGGCCTTCCTCAAAGGATTGCGGAGAAGAATTAAGAATAGAGTAAGTACCTTTGTTCGTCATCATCAAACTCATTTATTACATTTAGGCCATTACAGGCACTTTGAAAGACTAGCCCTAAACATGTTATGTCAAAAAACTATTTTGTTTAGATATCGTTTGGGTACAAACGCCCTTTGAGCCTAATCATTCTATACTAATATTATAAAGAGGTAAATTATATGAGGTTGTAATAGGGGATAATCTCTGGATCTAATGAACCGATTTTGAAAATTCTTTCACCAATGAGAAGCTTTATTACCCTCGAGTGTCTTAGGCTTAGGCAATTTAAAACGTTCCCGTGGATGATTTCCGACCTAAACGCGAGCGAAGCCGCGCGGAAAAGCTAGTAATATCGATATGCGATGTAAAACAATGCTGAATCAAGACTACTGATGCCTGTGGTTAAGCTAACGCAATATGATATGTTCTGTGGTCGATTACGAACATTTCTCATATGTATTGATGACTTTTCTACTGCATTCGCTGACTCAATGAGATTGTAGAATTATTTAGACCGTATTCAACTCGAGGATTGAGGTAGAAGGGGATACCTACAACGAAATCGCGGACGTCCTCGAATATAACACACAAGCCGTGCATTCACTGAGATTTTCCTTTTGGAATCGGTATTTGTTTAATTATTTGCACGGAACCCCTCATTCTTATTTTAATCACAGAACAAATAAAACTTATAAAAGCTTCAATATGGTTTTACAAAATCCGATTTAAACAGCTATCTCCGAAACTGCTGGACCGATTTTACTGGCAGATAAGTGATGTTATAATTTAAGCAGTGACTAACTGCGGTACTCAGAGATATTAATGATTACTTAAGCCGTCACTTAGTAAAGATTTGACATGCTTTTATATGACAAAACTGTCAAAACTTTTACTAACTGATGGCCTAAGTAATCATTAAAGCTCTCTGAGTGCGCCAGTAAGGTTACTTTTATTTTTAACCGACTTCTAAAAAAAAAGGAGGTTCTCAATTCGGATGTTTGTATTTTTTTTAATGTTTGTTCGGGTCGGGCATAACTCCGTCACTTGCTAACCGATTTAAAAAATTCTTTTTTTGTTGGAAAGGGTATACTTCTCAAATGTTCCCATAATTTTTTTATCGAAATCGGACAAGCGGTTTTTGAAAAATCAACAAAACTCAAAAAAAATCTACATTGTCCACATTACGACTCATGAACATGTGAACCACTAAAAAGTGAAAAATAAAAACTTTTTAACAAAAAATAAAACCGACTTCAAAAAAAAACACAAAAAAGTGAAAAACAAACTTTAGAAGAAAAATCTGTTTCTGAAGTCGGTGGCAAATAACTGAAATCAAACAAACAAAAGTCACAGACTTTAGAAACAGATTTTTCTTCTAAAGTTTATTTTTCACATTTTTGTTTTTTTTTTATTGAAGGCGGTTTTATTTTTTGTTAAAAAGTTTTATACTAAAAATTACAGTTCCATGCAATAAATTAAAATCTTTGTAATTTGTAACAAAATCCGATTCGGGCAACATGTACTTTTGTTGTGCTTTTGTATTCATATATTATTTAGTAATGCTTCCTTATGCTCTTTTATGTAATAAAATAAATATATTAATTAATTCTTCTCCACTCCTTTCCAGCTCGCCTCTCAAAACAGTAGACGTCGCAGCGTCGAGCACCTCAGACGTCTAGCTCGAGAATTACGAGCTGTTAGAGCTTGCAGAGATGATGCCTTATCAGAGAGGAGGGCGTTGGTCACACAGAGGGATAGTGTGAGGGCAAGCTGCCTGAAGCTGTATAGGTATATTGTACAGGTAAGCTGCCAAGAGTCGTTTTAACTAGACTTCTTATCGTGTGGGCATTAAGGTCTAACGGTCCCAAACACCCTAGTGTCAAAGTTACTAAACCGCCTCAAGAGCCTCTGACATGGTTTGATGACCGCCATTTGGCGGCCGGGACCACCGGCTTATACGTGCCTTCCGAAGCACGGAATCATCTTTTTATCAGACAATCAGGTTATTCAAGCTTACGATGTCCTAGCCAAACTGGAAACCACTTTACAAAGTATGCTCTCCGTGGGAATCGAACCACTCGACCATGGAGGCAGTTGTATTACCTAGTAACTAGCACTGATAGCCTAGTGGTCCTAGAAGTACAGTACCTCAGACGTCTAGCTCGAGAACTACGAGCTGTTAGAGCTTGCAGAGATGATGCCTTATCAGAGAGGAGGGCGTTGGTCACACAGAGGGATAGTGTGAGGGCAAGCTGCCTGAAGCTGTATAGGTATATTGTACAGGTAAGCTGCTAAGAGTCGTATTACCTAGAAAGAAAAAGAAAACAGATTTATTTGTCGCAGATATATGACGTGCATACAAAATGACAACAAATAGCAATACACATACAACGTATAACACATAATATTAATAAAAAATTAAGTTTAAAAAGGTAGCACTCCGGGAGTGCCGGCAGAAGTGAAAACTTCAATATTAACTTTCAAACTCGCGTCAGGGTCACGTGATGCTGATCGAAAAATCGTAACGCGAGTTTGAAAGTTTTTACCCATACAAAAAAAAGTGCTCAGCGCCGCTAAAGAAGTTTTCACTTCAAAAACTAAAACCCGACTCACAAAACCGCGGTCTTAAAAGTAGAAAACAAGAAAATAATTCTTGTGTGATATTCTTCGTAGTCGCATGCCACTGATACCTGATGCTCCTTCATGGTATTTTCATTGATACAGAAGTCTGCTGCTAATTGCCTTTAGCAAGGTGGCATGCGACTACGAAGAATATCAGACAAGAATTATTTACTTCTTTTCTACTTTTAAGACCGCGGTTTTGTGAGTCGGGTTTTAGTTTTTAAACTTAATTTTTTATTTGAATGTTATTTTTGTGTGTTATTAATATTTATACGTAATAATATATATTACTTTCATAACGGTTTGACCGCATGCTAAACGTATATGTTGACTAAAACTATAATATAATACACATATTTGTAATGTGCTCGTCAAGACCTTTCATTTGATACCAAACATGTTATGATTATCTCAATTTAATTTTTTTCGATGTTATAATCTGACATTTAACTTCCGTCATAAAAATATTTGATAAAATTTATATAGCCTATGTTACCCGGGCTATTCTTACGAATCTATTGACACCTCATTTATTAAAATCCGTTTGGTAGTTTAGGCGCTACGGTGGAACATACATAGACTGCCAAAATCATTACCCTTCCTTTTGGCTTCGCCGTAGTCGGGTAATAAAAATACAACAGACCGGAACAATGAACAGCTTGCACTATGTGACTGCGACAAGCAGGTTACCACTCAGTATGACTTGACTGGCCTGTTGGTCTAGTGGTTAGTGACCCTAACTGCTATGCCGGAGGTCGTGGGTTCGATTCCCACCCAGGACAAATGTTTGTGTGATGAGCACGATCATTTGTTCTGTGTCTGGGTGTAATTTATCTATAATATGTATGTATTTAGAAATATATAAGTATGTTTATCAGTTGTCTAGTACCCATAACACAAGCTCTGCTTAGCTTGGGACTAGATGGCGTTGTGTGATAGTTGTGGAATATTATTATTATTATTATGATACTGGTGCTATAGGGGACCCACACCACAGCGCTGGTTTACAGTAGTCACCCTTGAAAAATCTTACGAAAGCAAAGACTGAATAAATATTGTATATGAATAAGAAAAGACAGTACTTAGTCAACTAGCAGTGATAGCTCAGCGGTATGAACGCTGAACTGCCAAGGCATCGGTCACGACTTCGAACCTAAGATTTGCACCTCTGATTTGTTAGATTCATGTGCGCATTGTATAATTATCAAATCAAATCAAAAACATTTATTTCGAGTAGGCCAGTTACAGGCACTTTTGAATAGTCGAATTCAACTAACTGCGGCACTCAAAGACATCCAACGATTACTCAAGCCGCCATCCAGCAAAGGCCTGACATACTTTTGTATGACAAAACTGCCAAAAACCTTTACCAAGCGACGGCCCAAGCAACCACTGAAGCTCTCCGTGTGCGGCAGCAAACCACTAAACTAATGAAGCTAAATAAAATAAGATACAGTCCCAGTCACAAGGCATAATAACTCGTGATTGTACTGTAGTTGCCCATTCCAAAGCGTTGGTCTCATGAGAAGAATGGCAAGAAACTTCATGGACACTCTTTTAAAATCGTTTGGGTTTACAATATGTTCAAGGTACAGACATAATCTTGGTATAATACACACATGAAGACTATGCAGATTAGTGTCTGAGATGGTCTTTTGAAGAAAGCACCACATAGATTTGAGTGGACCCGTCCAGTCAGTGCAAGCATTTGTCAGCTTGCTTCGGTGAAGAAAAATGTCGAGAGAAAGCCAGCATGCCTGAGAGATATTTTTCTCAATTTTATTAATTTGTATGGATGTCCATAAACAACATTTTCAATTTACCGCCAACCATTTCTTGTTTCAGGTCCTACAAGAGCGTCAAGACTCAACAGAAGTGCCAATCTTAGATTTAGATACAAGTAAAGAATCTCAAATTAAACTACCAATCAAAAAGGTCTCAGTAACAGAGACAAAAACTCCTCTCCTACCAGAATGTTTCGAAAAACCCATAGACAAAAACATATTTGAATGTCGCATAGACAAACTCGTTCAACAATCCGTCAATCACATATTTAAAAATGACGTTTCAGAAAAGAAAAAAGTATTTGCGAAAACAGTTTTTATTTCAAATGAGAAGTTGAGCTCGAATATTAAATCTATGGTTTTGACAGAGGATGATGGACTGAAGATTCTAGAGAGTGATAATGGTGTTTTGAATTTGAGTTTGAAAGAGGGGAGGAGAAAAAGTCATGGGAGGAAACAGTTGGCGCCGCGGAGGATTGCTTATATGTATACTGATAATAATGGTGAGTATTTCCCTATGACCCTTATCACCCTTTTCTAGGAAATCCAGTACTTTATATAAAATACAAAAACAAACCGCTGTCATTCCGACCCCACCACTATGATCGGCGGACAACAAAATTTTTGAGCTCGCTTCGCTCTCTCGTACTCGTATCGTTCCTGTTTGTGTGAACAAAAATTACCTAATTTATCCAAGAAGATACTAAAATATTAGAGCTCGCTTCATTCGCTCAGACATCGTAAATATGTCCTTAGAGTTCATAAACTTTTTTTAATGCATAAGCAGAATTAGCCCTATTTTTACCCGACTACAGCAAAGCCAAAGGAGGGTTATGATTTTGACTGGCTATGTATGTATGTATGTTTGTATGTATGTATGTGTGTATCTTCATCTGTTCCCTCATAGCTTCTAATCTACTTATCGGAACTCGACATATGAGGTATCGTTAGAACCGTCTTCATTTTCCGCTGAACATATGCTACGTGACGAGTCACAAAAAGTGATTTGGCGCCCTCTAGCGGTCAAAAAGTAGTGGTATCATTTAAAAGGGCCTCACTTGTACATTTCCAAAATATTGCTCAAATTTAAAATCACGCCCTCTAGCGGACAAAAAGTCAAGAGTAAAAAAAAAAATTTAACACCAAAATTGTTTAAAAAAAAAAGTAAAAAACTAAAACCCGACTACGACAAAAAAAACGACGCTGAAAAAGTATGAAACAAGATTTTCAGGATAGAACAAAAAGAAAAGCCGTAGTCACACGGTATTAAAGTGTTTAGGTTGGTACCTATAACGTGTGACTACGGATTTTCTTTTTGTTCTATCCTGAAAATCTTGTTTCATACTTTTTCAGCGTCGTTTTTTTTGTCGTAGTCGGGTTTTAGTTTTTTACTTTTTTTTTTCATTCAATTTTCAAGCTAGCTATGTTCGGTTTTTAATCCTATTTTTTTTTTGTTAATAGTCTTATTTGTATAAATCGACATAAGTTACTCGTTCTACGCATTGACAAACAAAAATCTAACATAGCGGAGGTGTTATAGATAGTGCAAAAACTGTTGTAATTTTTTTTATTTTATAATATATGTACCCCTTTTTTTTTTTTTTTTTTTTGGTGGGTGGAAAATCATCGAATAACCCCCCCCGCTCTTGGGCAGAGCGAAGGGGAGTGCCAGACTTCTACTGACTAAAAACCAAACCCATGTTCCTTCTTCTTCGCCCTTGTGTCGGAGCCGCGGTAACCTTTCGATATCCACAGCCCCGACGGGCGTCGGCCCTTGCGGGCCCCTCCTTGCTGACATCTCTTTGAGGCGCGCGTGGAACACGTACGCGCCGCCGACACGGTCTGTTGCCGTCATGACAACGGCCGGACGGCGAGCTAGCCCGTTACTCACCGTCCACAGGCCCGCGTCTACGGTGGCCGGAGGTCATCGCGTGACCCCCGACGCCCGGAGCGCCTTCCGCGCCGGCTGGGACGTTGAGAGGTTCTCTCCCTCTCTCGTTCCGCCACCTCCTTCGCTAGCATCACTGCTTCGCAGAAGGAGTCGACGGCGTCCCATTCCTCCTCGCCCCGGACCATGGCTTGCACCAGGGCCGGGCGCGAGAGGTCGCTGCCGCCGATCGCCGCTACGAGAACACGGCGGGGCTCCGCCCAAGCAGGGCACACCTCCACAGTGTGCTCCACCGTGTCCTCCGGTCGATCCTCGCAGTGGAAGCATCCGGGCGTTTCCTCCCGCCTGATTCGGTACAGGTACCTCCCGAAACACCCGTGTCCGGTGAGGACCTGCGTCAGACGGTAGGTGAGGGCGCCGTGGCGCCTCTCCAGCCACTCCTCAATATATGTACCCCTCATGTATGCACCCCTCTGAAAATAACCTGACGACGTCCATGGGCTCGCCCTCTATTACATGGCAGTTTAATATAACTGATGAAATATGGCAATAAAACCCATCTTCTGCCCACATGGTCCAAATCCTGACAATCTGACAAAATAATAATTAATTATTATTTTTTTTTTTTTACTAACCTGCTCTGTCCCACTCCTGGGCAAAGGCCTACCTCCACTCTTCCTAATCCTTGCGCATCCTCCTTCCAGTTTTGGCGGAACCGATATATTTCATCCCGCATCTCCTCGGTGGCCTGCCGCGACCCCATCTCATTGTCTCAGAGCATCAGTTTCCTGCTATTTGTGCCCACAGTTTGTCCGGCATGCGGCAGCCATCTCCTGCCCAGTCCCATTTGAGTTGAGCAGCCTTTTGGGCCGCGTCAGCTATTTTTGTTTTGGAACGCAGTATTGTGTTTCGAACACGATCCGTTAATTTAACACCTAATATACTGCGCTCCATTGCTTGTTGGCAAACGGGCAAACGTTGAGTTTGGACTTCTGGATGTTAGTCAAAGACCAAGTCTGTGCACCATAGGTCAAGATAGTTAGTTATGATCTTTAATTTTCCAGATGGCGTCCTCGATCTAAAAATAAAGAAAGAACATCAGTGACACGAACCAACATACAAACGGTAGTTAAGTTTCATATATACACTTATATACAGACCAAAAATATAGTTGTTAATCTCGGGAACATTATGTATAAGTATCCTAGTACATAAGCCGTTATATATAATCTACATGTGAGTATGGAAGGAAAATTTACTTGTATAAAAATTTAAATGTATAAAATTTATGACTGACTGAACTATTGTAGCCAATAAACCTGATATACTCGTAGTGATGGTAATCGATTAGAGCGACGCGCAATGATCATAATAAATATGAAAAATATGAAAATTTATAAATTAGAAAAATAAATATAAAATTAAAAACAGTGGTCAAATTGAACGTATGAAATACATAAAGTTAAATATGTAATGTATAAAATTGAGTCTCAACAGTCAACAGGGTATTTCACAAAAAAAATCGAATTAGTCCATCAGATAGATTTTCAAAAAATAATGGACACATATTTTTTCTTTTATCACGTAAAGAACAGATGAAGAAGATACAGTGCTTCGAAAAGTCGTGTCAAGTCGTGTGACGTCACGAGGTTAGCACGTTTTTACCCACAAAGTGACGTCAAAAACCCCCACTCATGATCTTTGACACGTTTTATTTTCGTCAATTTTTATTAATTTGATAAAACAAAAAACACGTATCCAATATTTTTCGATAATCTAACAGACGGACTAATTTGATTTTTTTGGTGAAATACCCTATTCCGCTACCAACTTGCTAAACGTCAAATATTTTTATCATTATGACTTATTCTACATTATAATAAATAGTTCGGACCGAAACGAGAGAAAAATAAATTTTAATCGTCCTCTTGCTTACATATTTACACAGTATATAACGGCTTAAGTAAAATCTAGGTAAACAGTAATATATAAGTAAAATATTAAAACTAGTATCTATGCAAGGATAATTTTATAAATAGATTTTTTCGGATGCAAGTTTAACTATAAGAAATATGAATTTTAAACTATTTTTCAATACTCTTTATAGCTTTTAATTTGGCTATTAAAAATCTATTAAAAAATGTACCCTGCATACTACTATGTATATATGTATAAGAAACAGAAAAAAACATCACAATTATAAAAAATATACAAATTGCATATATACATGCAGCACTGCTTAAACAGCTGTTAATGTTGCCAAGTTTGGGACACTGCCGTCCTCTGTAAAAGGGAGCCTACACTCTCAACACGCCTTTATAAACAGAAAATTTGGTTGTTTAGATTACCCTACTCCTTAGTGTTACTATACGACACGCAGAGAGTACAATCATCAGAAGTAGATTAACACTACTAAAAGCTTCAAAGCCGATTTTTTAAATTAAAACTTGTTAGATATTACTAGTTATTAACAAGTTATTGAAGAGTAATGAACATTTTAAAGAATAATCTTCTGAAATATTAAAAATAATAGCTGGAGTCCTGTACATCTAATAATTAAAATTCCGAAATGTTAAGCAACTTCTGTTGCTGACCGTACGTCAGTGATTCTTTGCCCTGTATTAGACAAGTGAGGCAACCTCAGGGCAGTTTTAAAACACGTGGGCGTCTCTCTCGTCTTCCTCAATGCAGGTTCAGCACAGTTGCAGTGGACTGTTTGTGATTCCTATAACAAAGAGACGTTTATTGAAATAGTTGTGTCAGTATAGTGGTTGTAACTATTCGTAACTGTTGTTCAGAAATTCAGACACCAGCAGGACTATTGCGTATCTAAATGGTTATGGTTTGGTATACAAAGTACCTACTAAACTAACTATTTGACAGTTTATTGATGGACACTATGATAGCCACTTACATTTAAAAAGATACGCAATAGCCCTGCAGAGCATATCAATATATTTGAAAATGTCAATTTTTTCCAATCATAATTAAACTTCATGTTTTAGCTATAAAGTTAGAAACTTATTAAGAGTCCCTTCATAAAAAACTTATTACGGTCACTGATAAATGTAATCATTGTTAACCTGCCTGAGCTTCCATCAGATGAGACTATCTTTGTCACCAAATGCGATTCAATTTTACAAGAAAATATTTTAAATAAAAAACTATGGGAGGAAACCTGTAGATTTGATTTTCTTAAACATGTTTGATCATCTGCTTAATTTTTGCCAATTTATTGTCCCTTATGTCCCTATATTGGGGTCGGCTTCCATTTTAACCGTATACAGCTGAAAGTCAGTATTTTACACGAATCGACTGCCTATCTGAACTCCACAACCTAGTTAGTACTGGGTAGGCTACGATACCCGTTGGTAAGACTGGTTGTCAAAAATAAATATATTAATAATATACAAATTGTTAATCCATATTTGCTGAACATATTTTGCTTCGCATATTTGAAAGGGTTTTAAATCATTGAAGTATCGACCAAATACAAATATCCTAGTACAGTCGCCTGCATATCAAGTTACCCAAAACTTTTGAACCTAATGCTTTAGCGATAAAGTCGAAAATCTATTAAAGAAATTTGACAGATGGTAGTAGCTTTATGTACTGGCATCTTTACCTAAATAACCTTTGCAAGTTGTATGTATATAATTTAGTCGAAAATAGTCAATCATGTTATATAAAAAAATCTATTATTCTACAAAGTAAAACTTCTATTTGTTAGATATAAAAATGTATACATAGTTATTATTATATAAATTCGTCCAAAACGTTATGAGAAAATTGATTCGAATATTTTTAATAAAAAAATATCTTATGATATTGGTACAAAAAAAGAAATGAATAAAGGACCATTATATATTGTGTATCTATATAAAATTATATACTGTTGATATATGAGAAAAATGTCTGTGTATTAAAAATACTTTGTTCTAAATGAAATCATTATCATACTTTTGGGTTCCGCCTAGTCGGGCAAGCAAATTAAATAAAAATGCCTTTTAAATGTAGAAAAACAATTTTAAAAGTCATCTATAAAATAAAGCCTTCAGGGCCTATTTCACGCAAATGATTAGTGCAATACCTTTTTTGATTATTTCAACAATATTTACAAAAGTTTTTTATATTCAATACCAAATAGGTCTTTAGATCTTATCTGAAGTTTTGTAAAATATTTATTCATTCATTACGAAAGATTACGAAAGAATATTATTGTTAATATAAAATCAACGACATAGATCCTAGACTAAAAATCAAATATTGTTTTAAAGTTAAGAATAACGCGAAATTTACAAATGTCTTCTACAATTAGCTGATATCGGTCTTCTCCATTTCTTAACATATATCCATTTGTTGGCAGCTTTTATACATCAAACGATCTTTGGCCATTTTAACTAAATTAATAAAGTTTTTCATTTCTACAAAGTGCAATTTGACCAATAACAAAAACAAAAAAAAAAAAATGGCAATCTATAACAAAAGAAAAATGTTTATTTATAATCTGGAATTATTGTAGGTCATGACAAAAATGTTATAACTGCATAGGGTAAGTCAAATTTTGATAGCGCAATATTTTACTCAACATTTTCTTGATGTCTTCCACACTTCAATTAAAGAAAGAAAGAAAAAAATTGTCTGACTGACGAAAGACTTATTTCGAAATGAATTTAAATATAGGACTGCCGTTATAAACTCTTTAAAATAATTGTAAAGTAACGATGTATTACTAATATTTCCCAAACAAGTAGGTACGTAAAATATATTGAACATCCACATTTAGCCAGTTGTGTTTAAGTCCCATGTTAAAGGGTTACCCTATTACCCGTTTAAGTCAAATATTGCGCTGTTAAACAAACGTTATATTCTATAAACGAATAGTTTTATAAAGTATAGTTTTAAGAGAAAGTCGAGTGTATAAATGACTACGTGATGTTGAGTTTGAATAAATAATTTTTAGTTACCCATGCGATGTTTTATTTGATTCATCATTATCATCATCAGCCTATAATGCTCTTTTTTTTTATTATTAATAGGTTCGCGTTTGACCACTATCTCACCTGATGGAAAGTGATGATGCGGTCGACGATGGAGCACGCTTACCTAGAAGTAACCTATTCACTCTTGACTTAAAGACCCCTAGGTTATAGCTATCAGGAAATACAGACTGTCAGGGAATTCCACTCCTTAGCTGTACGCACAATGAAAGTATTCCCAAACCGGTTGCTAGAGAATCAGAAGACGCGGTGTTTTAGCCAATCACAGATACAAGCAATATAATTTATATACAAGCATTAAAGCAAATTAACAAGGCATCTACGTATAAAAGACCAGTAACGTTTTTTAGCCAGAACTAATTTACAAAGAGTAGGAATCTTTCATTCAAATAATATGAAAATCCCTGAGAACCAGTCTTTCAGTAGTTTTTGAGTTTACCGCGAACAGACATACAGACCATGATACAGACGCGGCTTAATGAAAAACGTCATAAATGCCCCTGGAAAAATATTTCCCCATTTAGTTTTGCTACTCTGCACTAGATGGCACGAATCACAGTTTTCAATACTTGAAAACAAAAGGTAGACAATCATGGCAACACTGGCCTCCACAAGCGCCCTCTGCCAGTCAATAAAGAAAACTCTCCTTTTGTCTCGTTCAATCCAATATGGCGGCAAACGGTGTATGAAAGGTGCAGAATGTTTTGATTCGAAACGAACAATAAAAAAATTGTATGAAAAAAAACCTTCAACGAAACGTGAAAAAAATACGCAATGGCCGGTGAATTAACGTGGTTTTCGTGTTGTTAATATTAAATAATCGATCTCGAAGTTAGTGGTGTGAAAACTGATGTGTATATGAATTGAATATTATTTTTTTGGTATTAAGGATTATGGTTCGCTAATGTGTTCGCTTGCATTAATATGTGATAGATTACACGCTAGATATGTCTACCGACCCTGATAAAGCTACGGGATGCCCGATTGAGAGTGATAAAAGTGTGAATACCGAGTTGCAGAAGTGTGGTGATAATCATAGTGGATTAGGTGATGAGTGCACGGAGAAAAAGAAGATTTCTCGCTCAGTGCGCTTCCCTGACGAGGATCTCATAGTTACACAGTACTTCGAACCTGCAAACCCTTGGCATGATGGTAAGCGAAACCTCTTTCTACCGATTTCTTGTTGAACAACGTAAAAAGATATTTTTGTCGATTCTGGACCTTTATTTTTTGTTTTATTCGATGTTATGGTCTTAGGAACGTGTTTAACACGACAACCAACGCAAATTAACACAAAAACCTGAAGTTTTGTACATTTTTAATGTCTACAGCTGATTGAACAAAAATAATCTAACAAAACAATTGATTGATACTTCTTAGTTATCCTAAATTCATACAATTATAGTTTGGCCAGGTTTCCCTGGTGTACACGTCTTTTTTCCTCATTGAAAAACTCAGCATCAGCTGTTTACTACACATTTCTGTTTTGCCTTAAATATTTAGCTTTTTTTGGTTTCCTTGTTTTACGTGAATATTAGTAATACCTTATGTTTATTAATTAAAAAAATTACAAACCCTAAAAAATTTGCCTGAAAATCAATCTTATTAGCACAATACATTACTTATCAACTGGGTTGTGGATGTCAGTCGCTCCATGTAAAAATATTTGGTAAGACAGGTTGTCCAACCTTTTGGTTGCAATCACCTGTAACAACTGTCAAAGTTGACCACCATGACACCCGTGTTTAGATTGGAAGCCTAACAAATCTTGAAAAATGCTAGAAGAATATATGAAAATGAAAAGCCAGCACTGTTAATAATCCTATCCACACTCTCCTTTGGTTTCCTAAAACCTGTTTAATCTTTGTAAACAACTGTCAGCATTTGCCAGGCAAATATATGGAGCAAACAGGTCACCCTCTGGTACCCTACAGATGGTACCAGAAAACAGGGACACCCTTTATGAAGATGGGAGGATGATTTGACTAGAACTAGGGTGGCACTTAACGGAAACGGTTGGAGACCGTCAAAAGGCACACTGAATTATGTGATAAATTTTAATGGTTATACTGTAGGTCTATCTATATTGTTGTTTTGTTTTATTGTGAAGTACATAATTCGGAAATAAAAGGCTGGTATTCAATTTTATTAAACAGCTATCAAATCGTGTGAAGTTAGGTTACTCCGTTTGTGTTGGAGTAGGTAATATAAAAAGCATCACACACAATGGCCCTATCAAGAGACTAAGTGCGGATAAAAGCCCTTTTAAACTAAACCCTTAGAATGGCTTATTGGCAGTTCCCTCTGGTTTGAAGTCCACGATATACATGTATATCACATAACTTAGAAGTGCAAAGTAAATATCAGACAAATTACTGTTTTACTCTATAAATAGATAACAATACTAAACACACAATGTAGGTATAATATTATTCATGTTGTCAGTATCAAGATTATCATACTTTGATTAGAAATGATCTTGATAATCACTTGTTTTAATGTAATAATTATCAATTCTTACACATTTTCGAAATTCTTGTTTTTGTTTTGGGTACTTATGCAATAATGCAACCAAAATACAAACCAAAATTTGCAATTCTGTCTGTCTGTTCGCCATAAACTTAAAAACTACTGCACCGATTTTCATGCTGTTTTCACCAATGGATAGAGTGGTTCTCGAGCAAGGTTTTGTTATTTTAGACTTTAGATCATGGAGAAAATGCCTTACAATAGAGTCTATCAAAGTGGGAATTATGTTTTCCTTGTATTATTTGACCGATATCCACGCGGACGAAACCACGGCAACAGCTAGTTATTTAATAATAATAAGCCTGATGGCTATGGTGGTCCAATGCTAAACACAAGACTTTTCAGTGAGATGCCATACAAATCTATTCTTGAAAACTTATGAATGTGTTACTAGCTCAAGAAAGTTGAATTATTCATTAACAGAGCAAAAATGAAATGTTATTGTTATAATAGTCAAATGTTGATGTAACAACAACTTAGCACTGTTTTTACCCGACTACGGCGAAGCCAAAAGGAAGGGTAATGATTTTGGCAGTCTATGTATGTATGTATGTTCCACCGTAGCGCCTAAACTACTGAACGGATTTTAATAAATTAGGTGTCAATAGTTTCGTAAGAATAGCCCGGGTGACATAGGCTATATAAATTATATAAATTCTTTTTATGACGGAATTTAAATGTCAAAAACTTACCTCAAAAAATATTAAATTGAGAAAATCATAGCAAATTTGGTATCAAATGAAAGGTCTTGGCGAGCACATTACAAATATGTATTATGTTATAGTTTAAGTACACACTAAATAAAATTCAAATAAAAAAATTAAGTTCAAAAATCTAAAACCCGACTACTAACAAAATCGCGGTCTTAAAAGTAGAAAACAAGAAAATAATTCTTGTCTGATATTCTTCGTAGTCGCATGCCACCTTGCCTTGGCAATTAGCAGCTGACTTCTGTATCAATTAGAACGCCATGAAGGAGCATCAGGTATCAGTGGCATGCGACTACAAAGAATATCAGAAGAATTATTTTCTTGTTTTCTACTATTAAGACCGCGATTTTGTTAGTAGTCGGGTTTTAGATTTTTGAACTTAATTTTTTGTTTACATGAATATTATGTTGAACACTGACTGTCTGGTTGGGCTAGTTTTTTTTTTTTTTTAAATGGGCACCACACTAGCAATTTCTCCTGTATCGTGGGTGCATTCACAAACATTTAAACTCACATACACAACCCATCCATGTCCCATACATGACGTCCTGTATGTGCATAACATCACGCCTTTAATCCCCGAAGAGTAAGGCAAAGGTGAGAGCTGTAGCTAATGAGACACCCACATTTTGCCAATTAATTATATTTATAAAGTCTCATAGGGGGTTAGCCTGTTGCTGCTATAACTGTTGGGCTTGCAACTACTAGACCAATGAAACAGTTTTATGTATTCATGAAGTCATTAAGATATTTAGGATGCAAGTCAGAGGCCCATGAGCAGTATAAGTACTCTGCCATCAGGTTAGGCTCTAACCACACAAAATAGAAAGAAAAGGAATGATGTAAGTGTAAAAAAACATCTCCAAAATAATAACAGACAATTCCTCATTTTATCAAAAACATTACATAACATTATCTCCATATAACTACATGTTACAAAGTGTCTCTGTCTGTTTGTCATTAAACATAAACAGCTGATAAACTGCAAGGACATGCGTCATAAATGGACAATGTTTTGTAGAAACTAGCTTACTTTATCATAAGTATGACTAAAAGACAGTTCATTGTCATCATCCACAGCCTGCTCTAAAAACGCTGAAGGAAAACATCGTGAGGAAACCGGCATGTCTTAAAACCAAAAAAATCGAAGACATGTAAGAAGAAAAGATATTTATTTAGCACAATATGCCACAAGTGCACACAACAAACAATCCTTAAGTACTTACTTGTATATTTATCCATACTAATATTATAAATGCGAAAGTAACTCTGTCTGTCTGTCTGTTACTCAATCACGCCTAAACTACTGAACCAATTTGCATGAAATTTGGTATGGAGATATTTTGATACCCGAGAAAGGACAGGATACTTTTAATAAAAAAAATAAATAAAAAAAACTGAAAGGGGTAAAAAGGGGTTGAAAGGGGGGTACGAAAATATTACTTTTGGTCGCGATAACCGGCATCGGTAGCGATAACCGACATCCGCGCGGTTGAAACCGCGGGCATCAGCTAGTAAAAAAAAAAATGTGACATCTACCAACCCGCACTGGGCCCGTGGTGGATTATATATATGATTATGATGACAGCCTGACTTCACCCACTGCAAGCCAAGCTCCACGCTCTTGTGGCAGCCTCATCCAGGATATTCCCTTAATGGCAACAATGTCGTCTGCCCATCTCGCCTTCGGACGACCAACACTTCTCTTTCAGGGCGCCTAAAATGGCCACTTTCATCATCATCTTATATGCTACTAGCTTTTGCCAGCGGCTTCGCCCGCGTGAAAAAGACGATTTTCCATACAAACTTTCATCCCCTATTTAACTCCCTTAGAGGTTGAATTTCGAAAAATCCTTCCTTATTCCTTGTCTACATTATAAAGGGAACCTCTGTGCAAAATTTCAGCTTTCTAGGTCCAAGGGTTTGGGCTGGGCGTTGATGAGTCAGTCAGGACTTCTCTTTTTATTTATATAGATAGATAGATAAGACGTCCACTGCTGGACAAAGGCCTCCCCCATAGAACGCCATACAGAACGACAGCCTGCCGTTTGCATCCACCGGTTGGCCGCGACTGTCACTATGTCGCGGTCGTCGGGCCACTTAAAAAGCGTAAAATGGACCTTTCATAATAGTAACTGCGTCTGTGACTCCAATCGTTCCATGTAAAATACTCGTATTCAGCTGCGTCCGGTCGGTGATACTCGAAGCCTACTGCCTACCCAAACATAGTTTTGATTGAGTTTATAATTGGGAATAGGGTAGGCACTAGGCAGATAATGTTGAATTGATGACCATCGGAACCGGCTCAGTTGCCTTAAGAGGAGAAAAAAAAAAGATGACCACCGTGCAGTGCATTGAAAATTCATTAAGTAGGTAATACCTACCACAGATTACAAATATCGTTCATGCGATCGAGAAGTCCTACAATACAATACATTTTGTAAATGCAAATACATTAGTAGGTACTTGAAAACGTAAACATCACATGACCTTGTATTATTTATTTACTGGGTTATTATTATTTTCCTTGTTTAATTGTCAATACGATTTTAATAATACTATTTATGTGGGTAATGTGGGTATATTTCATGAATGGGATGTACAACAATACATTATTTTGTCTTCTTCTTCAATACCTACTTCTCTACGGTTTGTTTCGGCTGATAAACAAAATAATTAACTGTCAGTCCATTGTTTATTACTATGACCGTAATCCGAACCTTATCATACAGTTTTTGAATTGCTTTATTCCGGTGCCAGCCGCGGTATCTCATATGAGTCCCGCAGTCCCGGCAGGTGTCGGTCCTTGCGGATCCCTTCCGTGGTGCTGACATCTCTTTGAGGCGCACGTGGAACAGACGGACAACCAGTAAGCTAGCTCATTACTCACCGTCCACAGGCCCGCACCTAAGTGCGTGTTCACGTACGCGCGACGCGACGCGCGACGCGATGGGCGATTAAATTCAAACATATGGCGGTGTATGAGTGCGTTCACGGAGAAGCGATTTTATACGCGATTATTTGAATTTGAGGCGGTGCCCGCGGCGGCGCCCGCGGCGATTATCGCGGCGACGCACGCAGCGGCAATTCTCGATGAAGCGATACCCGCGACGGAACTTTTTTTCTGATTGATGGTTTTCGGGGTCGCTGATTATGAAAATGAGTTCAAAATGAAAATCCAAGATGGCGCCGAAAAAAAATTTAGTTTTTCCATCATGGGTGTCGTAAGTCGTTTAAATGGTTTTCGGGGTCGCTGATTACAAAAATGAGGTCAAAATGAAGACCAAGATGGCGGCCAGGAAAATTTTTGGTTTTACCGTCATGGGTGTGGTTTTCATGGTTTTTGGGGTCGCTGATTACGAAAATGAGGTCAAAAGGAAAATCCAAGATGGCGGCCAGGATTTTTTTTGGTTTTTCCGTCATGGGTGTGGTTTTCATGGTTTTTGGGGTCGCTGAATACGAAAATGAGGTCAAAATGAACATCCAAGATGGCGGCCAGGAAATTTTTGGTTTTTCCGTCATGGGTGTGGTTTTCATGGTTTTTGGGGTCGCTGATTACGAAAATGAGCACAAAATTAAAATCCAAGATGGCGGCCAAGGAAATTTTTGGTTTTTCCGTCATGGGTGTCGTTTTCATGGTTTTTGGGGTCGCTGATTACGAAAATGAGGCCAAAATGAAAATCTAAGATGGCGGCCATGGAAATTTTTGGTTTTTCCGTCATGGGTGTGGTTTTCATGGTTTTTGGGGTCGCTGATTACGAAAATGTGGTCAAAAGGAAAATCCAAGATGGCGGCCAGGAATTTTTTTGGTTTTTCCGTCATGGGTGTGGTTTTCATGGTTTTTGGGGTCGCTGAATACGAAAATGAGGTCAAAATGAACATCCAAGATGGCGGCCAGGAAATTTTTGGTTTTTCCGTCATGGGTGTGGTTTTCATGGTTTTTGGGGTCGCTGATTACGAAAATGAGGTCAAACGGAAAATCCAAGATGGCGGCCAGGATTTTTTTTGGTTTTTCCGTCATGGGTGTGGTTTTCATGGTTTTTGGGGTCGCTGATTACGAAAATGAGGTCAAATAGAAAATCCTGGCCGCCATCTTGGATTTACATTTTGAGCTCATTTTTGTAATCAGCGACTCCGAAAACCATTAAAATGACACCCATGACGGAACAACCAAAAATTTCCCTGGCCGCCATCTTGGATTTTCATTTTGACCTCATTTTCGTAATCAGCGACCCCTAAAACCATGAAAACGACACCCATGACGGAAAAACCCAAAATTTTCCTGGCCGCCATCTTGGATTTTAATTTTGAGCTCATTTTCGCAATCAGCGACCCCAAAAACCATGAAAACGACACCCATGACGGAAAAACCAAAAATTTCTTTGGCCGCCATCTTGGATTTTAATTTTGAGCTCATTTTCGTAATCAGCGACCCCAAAAACCATGAAAACCACACCCATGACAGAAAAACCAAAAATTTCCTGGCCGCCATCTTGGATGTTCATTTTGAGCTCATTTTCGTAATCAGCGACCCCAAAAACCATGAAAACCACACCCATGATGATAAAACTAAAAATTTTCTTCGGCGCCATCTTGGATTTTCATTTTGAATTCATTTTCATAATCAGCGACCCCGAAAACCATTAAAACGACACCCATGACGGAAAAACCAAAAATTTTCGTCGGCGCCATCTTGGATTTTCATTCTCATTTTTGTAATCAGCGACCCCAAAAACACTACTTTATCAGCAATACCTAAAACTAGTCGGTTTGATTGAGAACGCCGCGTGCTTTGCTACCCGCTTGAAAAGTCGCCGCGATAATCGCGGCGGCCGTCGCCGCGGGCGCCGCCGCGGGCACCGCCCCGCGTCTGTATGAACAGCGTAGTACATTGCCATACGTTTGTGTTTGCGCGTGCGATGATATCTGCCGCTGCACGCATCGCGTGTCCGTGAACACAAAAATCGCACGACGCGCCGCTCGTCGCGTCGCAGGTCGCGCCGCGCGTCGCGTCGCGCGTACGTGAACACGCACTAAGTTAGCCGGAAACCAACACGTGGCCCCCGACGCCCGTAGCGACTCCCGTGGCGGCTGGGACGAGAGGTTCTCTCCCTTTCAAATCCAGCATGCCTGAAAGACATTTCTCGAAGGCATTTAAAGCCAAGTTAGAGGTACAGTCGAACAAGCTAATAAGTATACAGGGTAGAGATCTTTATAATTCTGTAACACTGAAAATATTGATTGTAATTTTGTTTTATCAAGTGTTTCGCATTAAGAGTTCGTATGATGCTGTTTTGGTGATATTGGGCGATCTAGATCTCGGTATCTATATGACCTAAGAATTCGGTATTTGGACACCATTAAACTTGGACTTATAATCTTTAAATCTGTACAAGCGAAAACACGATTGGATGAAAAAACCTCGATAGAAAAAAAATACTAAAACAACTCGGTTTGCACTTATTTAGAGTTGGATCTCTGAAACCTTAAGGAATTTAGTGACGATTTTTACATAATAGATAGGTAACTATATTATCTCAAATCGTGCAGATTTTTTTTTTAAATTTTCTACGTGGTTTTCTCGTAATTAGCATTCCTGTGATTGGCGCTTACGTTATTTTATTCTAAGCGAGCGCACATTCTTTCTGTCTCACGTTTGGAACGCGGTAGTAATAGCGCTGTCCTTTTCAATTTGTTCAATTCAGACATTCAGTCTGCTGCGGCATCTGTTGCGAGACGAACCTATGTTTGGCGACATTACAGACAGCGAACTATTTTCTACGCAATTATTTTGTTTAGTGGTAGGCAATATAGGTACCTATAATAAAGTTTAGGGACAGTATTTACTGTAAAAAGGAGTTGAAAACGTTTTGTGTAAATATATTATATACCTATCTTTTAATGATGATTGTCAGTTGTCACCCACCTGATGATGGACTCCGAAGGTAGGTATAGGATCTCGGTGACGGCACTACGTAGAACCATCGTGTTTGGACTCATTTGAAAGGTCTAACGGAGATCTTGTTGACTAATGATGTCACCCACCTGATGATGGACTCCGAAGGTAGGTATAGGATCTCGGTGACGGCACTACGTAGAACCATCGTGTTTGGACTCATTTGAAAGGTCTAACGGAGATCTTGTTGACTAATGATGTCACCCACCTGATGATGGACTCCGAAGGTAGGTATAGGATCTCGGTGACGTGACGGCACTACGTAGAATCATCGTGTTTGGACTCATTTGAAAGGTCTAACGGAGATCTTGTTGACTAATGATGTCACCCACCTGATGATGGACTCCGAAGGTAGGTATAGGATCTCGGTGACGGCACTACGTAGAACCATCGTGTTTGGACTCATTTGAAAGGTCTAACGGAGATCTTGTTGACTAATGATGTCACCCACCTGATGATGGACTCCGAAGGTAGGTATAGGATCTCGGTGACGGCACTACGTAGAACCATCGTGTTTGGACTCATTTGAAAGGTCTAACGGAGATCTTGTTGACTAATGATGTCACCCACCTGATGATGGACTCCGAAGGTAGGTATAGGATCTCGGTGACGGCACTACGTAGAACCATCGTGTTTGGACTCATTTGAAAGGTCTAACGGAGATCTTGTTGACTAATGATGTCACCCTCCTGATGACGGACTCCGAAGGTAGGTATAGGATCTCGGTGACGGCACTACGTAGAACCATCGTGTTTGGACTCATTTGAAAGGTCTAACAGAGATCTTGTTGACTAATGATGTCACCCACCTGATGATGGACTCCGAAGGTAGGTATAGATAGGATCTCGGTGACGGCACTACGTAGAACCATCGTGTTTGGACTCATTTGGAAGGTCGAACGAAGACCTTGGTCACTAATGATGTCACCTATCTGATGATGGACTAGTAGGTAGGTAGTAGGTAGGTAGTAGGTAGGTAGTAGGTAGGTAGTAGGTAGGTAGTAGGTAGGTAGTAGGTAGGTAGTAGGTAGGTAGTAGGTAGGTAGTAGGTAGGTAGTAGGTAGGTAGTAGGTAGGTAGTAGGTAGGTAGTAGGTAGGTAGTAGGTAGGTAGTAGGTAGGTAGTAGGTAGGTAGTAGGTAGGTAGTAGGTAGGTAGTAGGTAGGTAGTAGGTAGGTAGTAGGTAGGTAGTAGGTAGGTAGTAGGTAGGTAGTAGGTAGGTAGTAGGTAGGTAGTAGGTAGGTAGTAGGTAGGTAGTAGGTAGGTAGTAGGTAGGTAGTAGGTAGGTAGTAGGTAGGTAGTAGGTAGGTAGTAGGTAGGTAGTAGGTAGGTAGTAGGTAGGTAGTAGGTAGGTAGTAGGTAGGTAGTAGGTAGGTAGTAGGTAGGTAGTAGGTAGGTAGTAGGTAGGTAGTAGGTAGGTAGTAGGTAGGTAGTAGGTAGGTAGTAGGTAGGTAGTAGGTAGGTAGTAGGTAGGTAGTAGGTAGGTAGTAGGTAGGTAGTAGGTAGGTAGTAGGTAGGTAGTAGGTAGGTAGTAGGTAGGTAGTAGGTAGGTAGTAGGTAGGTAGTAGGTAGGTAGTAGGTAGGTAGTAGGTAGGTAGTAGGTAGGTAGTAGGTAGGTAGTAGGTAGGTAGTAGGTAGGTAGTAGGTAGGTAGTAGGTAGGTAGTAGGTAGGTAGTAGGTAGGTAGTAGGTAGGTAGTAGGTAGGTAGTAGGTAGGTAGTAGGTAGGTAGTAGGTAGGTAGTAGGTAGGTAGTAGGTAGGTAGTAGGTAGGTAGTAGGTAGGTAGTAGGTAGGTAGTAGGTAGGTACCTACTACCTACCTACTACCTGCCTATTACCTACTACCTAACTATTACCTACTACCTACCTACCCGGTTTTATTTATTTATGGAAACATTTGTTTTGAATAGTTATTGTTTATTTTCGACGGAACATTTATTTTTGTTATTTATGGTACTACCTACGATATTTGTGTAAGTACCTACGAATGTTTGTCTTTTATTTTTTTATGGGATTTTTATTGTTTTTGTAATGGTACACACGGCTACACATCAAGCTATACAAAACCAGTTAATCTTGGCCTCACTTTACTAGATCTTTTCGCACAATGAACGATCAGATTATACTGGTTTTGTATAGCTTGATGTGTAGCCGTGTGTACCTATATTGTATATTCTGAATATACTTACATATTAAACTGTTTAATAAATAAACATTGATGATTAATTACATAAAACATTTTATTTCATACTAACCTTTAAGGTTTATAGATTGAGTACCTACTTACTTACCTACTTTTATCTACGTGAGGAATGATAGATCAGTCTGGATCTTCGATCAATAAGTTTCGAGTCCACGAAAAAAAAAAACCTCTAAATTTCGAAACTTGAATCTCGGCCCTAGTACCTACCTATCTATTATTTTACCTACTATTATGTATAGTGTTTAGGTGTGTCATTAGTTTGTACCTAGGTAATAATAGGGTTATGGACGGAGCTTCAAATAAGTATACCGACAATAATTTATTATCCTCGCTTGATTGTCAGCTCCGACCCGTCGTCGTGCCGTGAAAATAGGTACTTCCATGAATTTCAACTTTATTTGAATGATTTTTTTACGAATACGTTTTATATATAATTATATAATATGAATCAAGCTGTCGACCAGCTGGGCGGTCGGGGCACCGCAGTTCAAACTCGTACTCGACTCACACTCGATCGCGGCCTGTGCGCGGAGCGCGCCGAGCTGCCGCGCCGGGCGTCAAGCCACCGCGTATTATGGAAGAGGGGGCGCGGGCGAGAGGTACGATATCGCTCGCGTTGGGCTATAATGCGCGCTCTTAAGCGACTGATGTCAAACGCTGTATCCTAAACCGCTGTTATGCTAAATGTATCTGTATAATCTTAAAAGTAAATACAAGTTAGCTGGCTGTATACTTATATTAGCTTGTTCGACTGTACATGTGCCACATAAGAACTCTGACACCAGGTCTCAACTTCTCTATTAGTGGTCGTCTCATCAGACAACACTTCTGATCCAATAACACGGGCTAGTAATAAAATTATAATTCTATTAGCATGCTGCATTCTACTATAATGTTATCTATCCATGCAACCAATTTAGTTTTTTCCTGATTAGCGAGTTGAGACCTTGTGGAAGACAACGTCCGCATTCCATCATTATATCTGATGGCAGACAGTGCTCACTTAAGCTGCATCATCCTATGAGATAACTAGCTTTTTGGCCGCGGTTTCGCTCGCGGGAAAATGGCGGTTTTCTATACAAACTTTCATCCCTTATTTAACCCCCTTTTTTGTAGGTTGGCAAATCATCAAATGACTCCTCCCGCTTTGGGCAGAGCGAACCTTCTTAGCCATTTATGTCCGGAGCCGCGGTACCTCTTCCTCTCGCGTCACCAGAAAAGCGACGAGGCAATGTATCTGAAACAATTTAAGTGTTTTATTCCTGACTAGCTTTTGCCAGCGGCTTCGCCCGCGTGAAAATGACGATTTTCCATACAAACTTTCATCCCCTATTTAAATCCCTTAGGGGTTGAATTTCGAAAAATCCTTCCTTATACCTTGTCTACGTTATAAAGGGAACCTCTGTGCAAAATTTCAGCTTTCTAGGTCCAAGGGTTTGGGCTGGGCGTTGATGAGTCAGTCAGTCAGTCAGTCAGGACTTCTCTTTTTATTTATAGAAGATGGAAACATCCAATAACACTTTACCCGATCTGGGATCGAACTCAGAGCCTCATGCACAGCAGACGCGCTTGCGACCACTACACCAACGAGGCAGTACTGTTTGTCTCTTCGGTAATAAATATCAAAAACTTGTCAAAAATTAAGGTAAATTGTGACTGAGATGTTAATGCCAACGATAAAGAAATATTGTAGCAAATTAAACTTTGATTTTCCTACGCTTTTTCCTCTTAGCGTCATCAAAATAGTCATCATCTGTTTAACCTTTTCCAAACTGTAGCGACTTCCTATCCGACCTCCACAACCCAGTTAGGACTGGGTAAGGTAATACATTACCCCTTGGCAAGACGCATAATAGGGGATCGGACAAAAAAAAACTAATTAGTCCGTCAGATAGATTTCCAAAAATTATTGGACACGTATTTTTTCTTTTTTCACGTAAACTTAAAATGAAGACGATACAGTGCTTCAAAAACTCGTGTGACGTCATATGATAGTACATTTTGACGACACAAGTGACGTTTCAAGCCCCACTCCAAGATCTTTGATGCGTTTTATCTTCGTCATTTTTTATTGATTTGATAAAACAAAAAACACGTATTCAATATTTTTCGATAATCTAACTTACGGACTAAAAAGAATCATATTATTTTGACCCAGTCCGATCCTATTGCATGTCTGTCGGTTTTCTATAAACTGTACTTGAGTCAGTCAAATCTACCTAAGCATACTTAGCAAAGGCCAATTAGATTGAAAACTGTGGCGAGACAGTGCTTCTCTATCATCATCATCATCATCATCATCATCAGCCATTAGACGTCCACTGCTGGACAAAGGCCTCCCCCATAGAACGCCATAAAGATCGGCAGCCTGCCTTTTGCATCCACCGGTTGCCCGCGACTCTCACGATGTCGTCGGTCCACCTGGTGGGAGGCCTGCCAACGCTGCGTCTTCCGGTTCGTGGTCGCCACTCGAGAACCTTTCTTCCCCATCGGTTGTCCGTTCTTCGAGCGATGTGGCCTGCCCATTGCCACTTCAACTTGCATATTCTGCGAGCTTCTCTATCACTTTGTTTTAACTACTGAAAATCGCCCTAAGTCAACCCTGTCAAAGATCCAACACGTCCTATATAAGTTGTGACCACATTATTCAAGATATTGTGTCATAAAATACTTAATGATCTCACTCCTAGCTTACTCATCCATTTCCTGCATCCTAAAATACATATTTAAGTCATCACTTCGCTGAAACTACATCGTGAATTTTAGATAAAAATCGTCCAAGTGCGAGCTGACTTGTTCACAAAGGGTTCCGTAGAGACAAAACAGCGAGCGCGGGCTGACTTTGTTACTTTGAGTACCAGTATTTTACATGGAGCGACTGTCTATCTGACCTCCACGCAGTTAATACTGGGTCATAAAATACCCTTTAGTAAGTGTCGACTTTCAGGTCACTGACTACCTGTATGTAACGACTGCCAAAGATCTGGTAGCCGGGACCAAATGTCTTGAAAGTGTCCTTCCTTAAAAGATACAGTCTGGTGACGGACCGGATAGGTCCTGTAGTACACTTTTTGGTTACGGATCCCTAGAAATCGCTATGTAAATAGGGGTCTTTCATCGTTTCGGACCGCGAGCGGTTGTTCGAGATGTGTCAGTTTTGATATGGTTGCAACTAGTGTTTACTTTGAAGCACCAATTATCAAGTTTTCAGCTGTATATGGGCTTGAGAATGAGGTCATATTCGTGACGGAGCTACCACTGAATAACGACTGTCAAAGCTAGCTAGCACGGAGGAAACTCGCCATGTAATAGTTGGTCACCCATCCACAAACCGAACTCGGCAAGTGCGGCTTAACCTAGAAGATCTGTCTCTGCGACAAATAAATATTTCATCTTTTTTCTCCATCCATCCATCCTAAACAAATTAAACAAAGGGCAGCTTAATCAAGTGATAAAACTAATGATCAACGACATATAAACACTTAGAACACACATCGACAGACACCTATCTCTCAACAATTGATTATTTTCATCTTAAGGAATTAATTACGTATACTTTGTGCGACGGAGATTGGCCGCTGCGTCATTTTATCACTACAATTATAAACAAAGTCCTCCGCCGCGTCTGACCGTCTGTTCACGATAAACTCAAAAACTACTTGCACCGATTTTCATCCTGTTTTCACACATTAGAGTGGTTCTCGAGGAAGGTTTTAATTTTTTCGGGGATGAAAGTTAGTTGGGGTGTTTTTCGATATGCACGCGGGCGAAGCAGGCAAAAGCCAGTTCACGAGTCTTACCAACGGGAATCGTATTATCCAGTACTCACTGGGTTGTGTAGGTCAGATAGGCAGTCGCTCCATGAAACGTAATGGTATTTAGTCCGGTAAGACTGGAAGCCGACCCCAACATGGTTGAAAAAACGCTAGGCATAATGATGAAGTGATGATCATAAGACCACGTTCGCAATCCCTGAAGGCTAAGCCAGAGTTGTGTCTAAAACACCCACCAACATTTCGCCAGTTATATTTAAGTCCCATTTAATAGGGGACGAGCCTAATTCCATCAACCGGGCACACATCCAGTGACTACTGCTGAGAAATTCATTTTGCCCGACCTGCGAATCGAACCCAAAACCTCATTCACAGCACTCGCGCTTGCGACCACTAGACCAACATTACAGTATATCATACAAATGCTAAAATATAGAAACAAACGTATTTATTTAAATTATTTAAATTTATCATCATGACCTATTCTCAAACACACAATAATTATTCGAATAATAAATTACTTTGATGCATTACATCCTGCAAACAAAATCTTTGGCATCATGCAACTACAGGATACTGACTCATCATCTACCTAGCATTCTCCTATGATGGGGTTATTTGGACAAGCCCACCACACTATTCCCAAACCACTGCTGCACTGTAATGCACCACCACATAACCATGTAATAGGGGATCGGACTGGGTCAAAATAATATGATTCTGTTTAGTCCGTAAGTTAGATTATCGAAAAATATTGAATACGTGTTTTTTGTTTTATCAAATCAATAAAAAATGACGAATATAAAACTTGTCAAAGATCTTGGAGTGGGGCTTGAAACGTCACTTGTGTCGTCAAAATGTGCTATCATATGACGTCACACGAGTTTTCGAAGCACTGTATCGTCTTCATTTTAAGTTTACGTGAAAAAAGAAAAAATACGTGTCCAATAATTTTTGGAAATCTATCTGACGGACTAGTTAGTTTTTTTTTGTCCGATCCCCTAATCCGCTATTCTTTTCTGTTTAATTTAGTTGCGGGATCCAAGACAGTTAAATCGTTTCTCTGGGACTTCGTCGGGCTTCATTGTCTCGGCGCTTTTCTTGTGGTCGCCACTGTTGATTCTGGCTATGATGGCCTACTGGCCTGGTACTTTTAGCCTAATAGGATGCATCTGAACACCGCAAATATAAGGCAGAGCTCTGTCCTGCAGGGGCTGCGGCTTGTTCGAAAGACATACTGCGGCTCCGGACACAAAAGGCTAAGAAGGAACATGGGTGGTTTTTAGTCTGTAGAAGTCTGACACGTTCCGCTCCGCCCAGAGCGGGAGGCGTCATTTAATGGTATTCCACAATAAAAAAAAAGGCTGAGGTGTATGTGTGCACTTAGTATTTTTTTTCTTACTTAGGCCGATTTGCATTTATTCCACTCACCTACATCTCGCCAGTTATGTTCGAACGAGCCTATTGCCATCCAACGGGCATAAATCAAGACTCCGTGACTGTTACTGATGGAGAAACCAATTACGCTTTACTCGTTCTGGAAATCGAACCCCCGACCTCATGCACAGCCAGGGTTGATAAAAATCATGATTTTTATAAAAAAAATCAAAAAAATCGGATTTATTTGATATTAATCAGATTTTTTGATTTTTTTAATTATCTGATCGGTTTCCGTATGAAAGTCAGTTATTTATTAAAAAAAACTAACATATTTTTGTTAAATCAATATATTAGTTCTTTTATTAAGTCATTCTTTTATTAAAAAAAACGAAGTACATAGCATATAATATTGAAAAAATTACATTAACGAAAATCAACAAACATATTATATTCTTCCAAAGATAATTAAAAAAAAACACTTTCATTTTGCAATATACAATAAAAAATAATAATTAAAATATTATTATTACATTATGCATTACTCGATACCTTAAAAAAATCTTATCTATACTAATATTATAAAGCTGAAGATTTTTTTTGTTTGTTTGTTTGTTTGTTTGTTTGAACGCGGTAAACTCAGAAACTGCTGGTTGGAATTGAAAAATTCTTTTTGTGTTAGATAGTCCATTTATCGAGGAAGGCTATAGGCTATATAACATCACGCTACGGCTAATAGGAGCGGAGCATAAATGAAAAATGTTTCAAAAACGGGAAAAGGTATTTCCTTTTTGAGAGCTTCCGCTGCGTGCGCTGCGAAAACGGTTTAAGTTACACTAATATCATGTATGAAGGAATTGTTCCTCTTTAAAAGTTCTAAAAAAAAGTCCGCGACAGCATGTATCTATCTTTTAAGATTGACTCACTGTAACCTTTTTTTACAGTTAAACTGTTAGGTTAAAAAGAATTATTTTTTGCGAAGCTTATTTAACCCTGGTATTAATCTATATCTAAATAAATGTGTTTGTTAGAACGGAAATTTAATATAGAATATTTGTGCCCTTTACTCTATACAGTTTAAACAAATATCTTAGAAGATATCGCAATGTAAAAATATCCGCGCGGCAAAATATTTCGCGCGTCGCAATGTAGGTACGGGGGATTCTGGCTGGCCTCCGGGAAATTCAAATTCAAAATATTTACTGCATCATAATGCTTACAAGTATAGTGTTATAGTATATTTAACAGTAAGAGATACCTATAGTAATTCATACTTTAATATAATCTAAGCTAATCTAAACCATCTGAACTATTATAATAAAGAGGAAAGATAAGATTTTTTGTTTGTTTATTTAGCTTAATTTATGTCGGATAGTCGATATCGAGAAAGGTTATAAGCTATATTTATGTGACGCAGACGAAGTTGCGTGGGTCAGCTAGTAATCTATAACACGTCTAAATAAACTTTATATATTTTTAATACCCAATGGCAAGAATTCACATCCACACTAAAAAACAGAAGATTACTGCAGAACACGAACAAAAAACATTTCAGCTCGAATATATTATTTAAAACGATCAATTCACAAAGTCGAACAATAATAAAAACAACATTAGAACGCTTGCCAAAAACACTATCAGAATGACAACGGGAAAATACCAGTTCACTGGTGATATCGAAAGATATGTATATGTTTTTATCTTAAATATTTCATTTATTATCTACTAGCGACCCGCCCCGGCTTCGCACGGGTGCAATGCTGATTTATATTATACATATAAACCTTCCTCTTGAATCACTCTATCTATTAAAAAAAAACCGCATCAAAATCCGTTGCGTAGTGTAGGGACATAGGGACAGAGAAAGCGACTTTATTTTATACTATGTAGTGAAGTACCTGATATTAGCTTTTCCCCACGTTTTCGCTCCCGTTTTCACCCACTGCTGGGTATAGGCCTCTCTTTTCTGGTGCCAATCGCCAAGTTCTTGTGCCAGTCTCATCCAGGTTTTTCCCCCGATGTCTATATCGTGTACCCATCTCGCTGCCGGGCGACCTACATTTCTTTTCCCCGTTCTTAGACGCCATTCGATGGCAGCCTTACTCCACCTGCCATCTCTACGCCTTGCCAGGTGTCCTGCCCAACCCCATTATCTCATGGAAATATTTTAAATATATATAGCCTAAGACACTTATATAAAGCTTCACAGTGAAATTTTCAAAGGGAGTGTTGATGATCTTGATTTATTCCCCACAAGTGTTCCTAAACTTAAACTTTACTATATTAATAGCTTCTTTGAAGCTCACTAAAATCTGTTCAATCCTTTCTTAATTCTTTACGTCTTCGTGTTCTAACTGTTGCTTGCACATCACAGGAGCTGATGGACGCTACTGAAAGTGTAAAACTCTTCGCTAAATTTTGAACCGACTCAATTTATATTGTGTTTTATGTTTTTGTGTTTATTTACATTCTTATGAGAAGATTTGAATCCATCGGCACGCAAAGAAGAAGATTAAGTTTAGACACTAGGCAAAATTATTATTATTAGAAATGTATGTCCCACTGCAGGACAAAGGCCTCCCTTCCCTCTTTCCAGTTATCCCTATCCAATGCTGTTAATTGCCAATCCCTGCGATAAGAGTCGAGTTCGTCCCGCCATCTTCTTCTGGGCCTGCAGCGTTGCCGTTTACTGCTATTTGGGACCCATTGTGTGGTTAGTTTAGCCCATAGCTCCTCCGGGACTGTATTTCGTTACTCCGAAGTTCGAAATACCGAAGTACGGTATACAGAAAGTTCGTGAGTCCGAATTACGTTAGTCAGAATGTACGCTATGACGAAGTACGGTATTCAGAATGTTCGTTACTCCGATGTACGTTACTCCGAAAGTTTGCTACAACGAAGTACTGTACTCAGAATGTTCGTCACTCCGATGTACGTTACTTCGAAAGTTTGCTACTACGAAGTACTGTATTCAGAATGTACACTATCGCGAAGTACGGAACTCCGAAAGTTTGCTATGACCAATTACTCAATAATAATTGAGAATTATTGACTTGTAAAACCTGTTTGCACAATAATCATCATTTATACTTGACTAATTCGAAATACTCTCTAATGAGGAATATTCTGAAGAGAAGAAGAGCTCTGCCGAATATGGAGGGTATCCAGTCGCAAGAAGACCTTTTTTTGTTGTTGCAACGAACATGGGCGGCCATTCCACAGCGTGATTTGGATGAACTCATTTTGAGTATGCCAAACCGATGTTCTTGTGTTGTTAGTGTTCGCGGTAGAAACACGGATTATTAATTGTTTAAGTTACCCAATAAAATTTTAAAGAAAACTGTTATTTCAGTCTTTTTTTCGAACTTTAATGTTAGTGGTTCAAATGTCAAAAATCCCTTTATTAGGAAAATGGCAAATTTCTTTATTAATGCAAAGGTGACTTGGTTTATCGTCACTGTGACAAACGAAAACACTTTATTTGATGAATCCTTAAAGAAAATTTTAATTAATATCAATCAGGAGAAAAGTTATTGCAATAATATATGTTGATCCCTAGACACTTTTGATGTGTGTAATTATCTCCCAGTGTTGTTTTACCAATATACTGTGTTTTTTAAATGCCTGGGATAGATTTTTATACACATCAAACATAGGTCACATAGAAAGCAAACAACAAACTTTAATACAGCCCTAGATTCGATTGTTGTACGTTAAGCACTTATCAATAAATTATTGTTGTTATTTTTACCAAAACCTATCAACCTACGGAACCCTGGGTGGGCGAGTCCGACTCGCATTATTGTCCGGTTTTTTTTATTCTGGACCTTTTAGTTACGGAGAAGTTCGAACGGTTTCGTAAGATTTTTTTCAAACAAAAAATCTATGGCTATTATTAACCATAAAAACGACACCCATGACGAGAAACGAAACCTGAAAGGTATTTGTTTTTAAATTCTATTGTGAGTCAAGGCTGATTTTACAACACATTTGTGATTAAGGAAACTGACTGTGATATTAAAACCATGAAAACGATACCCATGATGGAAAAACCATAAAATTTCGTTGCACCATCTTGGATTTTCATTTTGACCTCATTAGTTATCAGGGACCCCAAAAACCATGAAAACGACACCCATGATGGAAAATCCAAAAAAAAAATCCATTGCTGCAATCCATGCTATTTCAGTCGCGCAAGTGTCCATTCGCGCAAGAGTGTCCTTTCGCGCAAAAATCTATCCGCGCAAGATAAGAAGTGTCCTGGCGCGCCAAAGTCTATTCGAGCAAGTGTCTTGGCGCGCAGAAATCTGTTCGCGTAAAAGTCCAATCAACTCGTCCCAAATGGGCCGTGGGCATATGGGACGAGTTGATGAATTACTCCAATGAATGGGACTGCCGCTTTAAACTTATTATTGTTTATTCATTTGTTTTTTTTTTTACACCGGTCCGTTCGGATGTACACATTTTTTGTCTACGTCTGAACGGACCAGAAAGAATTGACAGCGGTCCGTTCAGACAAACCACCCCCAACACTAGTAGTACCTACTGATCCGTAGGTGCCGTATGTGGAATAAAATTTTAAATAATAAACTATTCCACTCATGGCACCTGCGAAAAATATTGACAGGTGCCGTATGTGGAATACCTCAGGTGCCATTACCTCAGTTGCCGTTAAAGCGGGTGCCCAATGTGGAATACTCCGGCAAAAATATAAAGAAATATTGTGTTAACATTGCATTGAATGATAAATTGATTTCTTCGTTTTCTTTATTTTATCTGATGCCTAAATGTCTGAAAGTTTCACCCATGCGGTCGTTTGTAGTATTTTCATTCATGATCCGATAAAATAGTGATTATCAAGGCCAGAAATATGCAATTATCGTGTTTTTTATCGAAGCAACGATAAATTCTTCATGCCTACTCGTTTGATATTGTTGTTCTCCATCCCATGTCGTTTTTTTTCGAGACGTCTTTTAAGAGACATACACAACTAATTGGGTTGTAAACGTCAGATACGCAGTCACTTCATGTAAAATACTGATATTCAGTTGCATCAAGTTAGACTGGAAGCCGACCCCAACATAGTCGAGAAAAAGCTAGGCAGATGTTTATGATGATGTGTCGAGAGTAAAATCGTCACCATTCGGTGAGCAACCGTGATCATGAGCTTCAATCTCAAAGGTCTTTGCCCCACACAAGTCTATTACTACACATAATATTATTCTTTCGTAAGCCAATCCTCTGCAAACAGACCAGACACAATAATCAGCGCCGAGTCAGAGCTAACCGTTGCCAAAAACATGAGTAGGTGAGAAAACATAGGAAAATACCGGGTTTGTGTGAGCTAAATATATAACACATTAGATATGTTATTCATGGGCTAAATTTGTTTTACGTGTGGTTCCTGTTTCTTTGGATATTGCCTGCCTTGTGGCCACGGTTTTGCTTGTGTGGAGGTCGGGAATTACACGCCGGAATAAAAAGCCATAGCCCTTGTCATAAATGAGATAGGAATTGCCTTGACAGATGGTAGGCCATTACTTTGTGTACTTTCATCACCACTGCTCTTAAAACGGTGAAGGAAAACATCATAAGGAAACGGGCATGCTCTAAAATAAAAAAAAACAAATCACATCAAAGTGAAAGCTTTCACATTATTAAACTAATAAACTGGAAATAAAAAAAGTTCTTAGAAAAACTTAAAACCCGACTGAAAACCAGAAAAAGATCCTGCTTTTCAGTGTGATCTGAATGATTTTATTTTTATGTGGTTTCGAATTACGAATTTTAAATCGTTCTAATTCCTAAATGCAATAACAATCCGCTCTAAGCCTACTTGAATGACGGACGGCCCACTTCTTTCCACAAAGAAACCCTTTTTTCCGAGGTGGAAAATCCTCCTTAATGTCCTTCGCTCTGGGGTGAGCGGAGGGGTCCGTCTTACCCGTCGAGGCTACGGGTTGTTTGAAAGAGATACCACGGCCTCGGCACAAAGGGCTAAGAAGGAACATGGGTGGATTATAGTCAGTCGAAGTCTGACATTCCCTACCGCTCTGCCCAGAGTCTTACTGATTAAAAACCTTCCCAGTGTTCCCTTCCCACACTTGCACCATTGATCATGGGAACTAGTTCCCACTAGTTAGGACGAGGCTTGTGTCAAGTATGCCTTTCCATATGAAACCATCGTCTATGTATTATTTTTGTCATCACTGAACTGAAGTACCATAGTGGTTCGAATCGCCCCATTCCTAAGAGCTATTGGTCGATTCACACCACTCGGCGCTCCAAGAACCGCCGTGGTGCGAAACAGCCCATTCTTAAGAGCTCTTCTGCGTTTCACACCGCGGTCCGAACCGCTCGTGGTGCGAAACGACGAAATACCCCGTCTGCCTGCACTTGTTTACTATGCGTTATCAGTGATGAACAACGAGTCATAGTCTAGATCAGCGTTACTTATAGTTATGCTGTAAACATCCTGTGATCTAGGCTTGTTACTCATTTTTAGGTCCTAGTTCCTTATTCACACTTTTTTTTTGGTGGTTGGGATATCCTCAAATGACTCCTACCACTCTGGGTGTCTGACTTCTACTGACTAAAAACCACCCGTGTTCTTTCTTAGCCCATTGTGTCGAGGCCGCGGTATCTCTTTCGAACAACCCGCTGCCCCAACGGGAACACATAACCCTCCTCAGGCGGCAAAAAAATCAAGGACACGTGATATCTACCAACATGCACTGGGCTCGCTCTGGGGCGAGTGGAGGGGTCTGTCAGACTCTTACTGACTAAAAACCACCCCGGTTGTCCCTTCCCACACATACATTGTTGATCATGGGAACTAGTGGGACAAAGACGAGGCTTGTGTCAAGTATGCCTTTCCAAATGAAACTATCGTCTATGTATATATTTGTCATCACTGAAGCACCGTCTGTCTGCACTTGTTTACTATTCCCTTATCAGTGATGAACAACGAGTCATAGACTCATAGCATAGCATCCTGTGATCTAGGCTTGCTAGTCATTTTAAGGTTCTAGTGCTGTTTTTCCTCAAAAGGAAAAAACGGAACCCTTATAGGATCACTCGTGTGTCTGTCTGTCTGTCCTTCCGACCCCCCCCCCCCCCTCCTTATCTCCGAAACTACTGAGCCTCATCCCTTAAAAAAATATACAGAAATGAATTCAACACAATGAATGAATTACAGGAAAACCTAAAAGAAGTCTATAGTGCTAAAATAACCTGGAAAATCTCTCAATATCTACTACAATGGTACGGAACCCTTCATGTGCAAGTTCAACTTGCATTTGGCCAGTTTTTGGTTTTGTGGTAAGTCCTGAGTTTGAACCCAGGCAGGCGCATTACTTTGTGTAATTTATTTCATCACCACTGCACTCAAAAACGGTGAAGGAAAACATCGTGAGGAAACCGACATGTCTTAGAACCAAAAAATTCGAAGACATGTGACATCTATCACATCTAGCGACCCGCACTGGACCCGCGTGGTGCATTATAGCCCATTCCCTCTCACAGAGGAGGCTTGTGTCCCATGTGTGAACATTGATGAAGTTTTATGAAAAGTCACTACACTATTCCCAAACCACTGAAACTCTTCAAAGCCAGAGTTAAGAGCGTATGCTACCTCAGATTAGCAACCCTATTTGTGGTGGTTCAAACTTCGCTTGAAAAACTGTTTGAATAAAGTTCTAATCAGCTTGCACTACAAAGCGGTTGTTACGTCTTTCGCTGCGGCCGAATAGTGCGAAATTAGTAGTATTTTGCGATTTACAAAAAAGCTATTGATTGGACTAAAAAAGTAAAACACTATGATTTTAGTATGCTGCTTGTAGAATTATTTGGCAAAAAATCAGAACGATGACATGTATTTTAGTATGGTTTTTACTCGTTAAAATAATTTTTTAGAGGTATCTTCGCGATTTTTTTCTATCAAGCAAAGTTAGTTGTATTATGTTTTCACAACACTATGTCACTAGCATATCCTGAAGAATATCATAAATATTTTTCTGATTTTGATTACTGCAGTGAATCCTACACGTTTACGCGTTTACGCATTATAAAACTCGCGTTTGAGTCGCGACCACCAGAAAAGCGCCGAGACAATGAAGCTCGACGAAGTCTCAGGGAAACAATTTAACCGTCTTGGATCCCGCAACAAACTTCAATTAGAAAATAATGTTATATGAAAAGTGTAGACCCTCTAATTCTCGTTTTAAACGCGCTTTTATTAGCTTAGCATGTAAGAAAATCTATGTCCGGTTGATGGCATAAGGCTCGCCCCTATTACATGGGACTTGTTACAACTCTGCCTAACCCTTCGGGAATTACAGGCGTGATGTTATATGAATCTTGTTTACTATTCCTTATCTATGCGGAACAGTGAAGCTTACTGGCCACTACGGATCGATAACGATGTTGTTGATACTTTATGTTTATTTATGTGTGTTTTATTATTTATTCGCTATTAGTAGAGCAGATGAATAAAGTGAAGCGTGCTGGTTTGATGCGATGGATATATAGAGCAGCGGTGGCCCAGTGGTGGCGGCCCCGACTTACGAACAATAAGTCATAGGTTCTGAACACAGGCGACTGCAGGGACTCAGGCCTCCTCTCTAGGCGATTGATGGGCTATAATCCATCACGTGGGCCCAGTGCGAGTTGGTAGATGTCACATGTCTTCGAATTTTTAGTTTTAAAACATACCGGTTTCCTCACGATGTTTTCTTCACCGTTTTGAGAGCAGTGGTGATAAAATAAATTACCCAAAGAAAGAAGAAAACCGGCCTGGGTTCGAACCCACGATTTACTGTTCATAAGTCGGGACCGCCACCACTGGGCCAACACAAACATTACTCAGTACAAAATATTCCGTTATATATTAGCTTGTGCCAGCAACCTCATTGGTGCCAGCGGCTTCGCCCGCGTGGAGTTCGATAATTGTCTCACGGGATCATACTACAGGGATAAGAAGTATACTATGTGTTAATCCAGATTATAAACTATCTGTGTTGTAAATTTCATCCACATCCGTTCAGTAGTTTTTGCGTGAAAGAGTAGCAAACGTCTATCCATCCATTCATACATACATCCTCACAAACTTTCGGATTTTTATATTATTAGTAGGACAATATCTTACAAATCTCACGTGATATTCGATAACAGTAACTGTGAGTCCGAATTGTGGGCTTAATCTACAGAATAATATGTGTCAATGTCAATGGTAGCCGATAAACATTGTATTTGATATAGTTACTATTGTTTACTGATTGAGGTGTTACTGAAATGGCTGCGGGTTGATCGAAAGAGATACCGCGGCCTCGACACAAAGGGCTAAGAAGGAACATGGGCGGTTATTAGTCAGTAGAAGTCTGACACTCCCTACCGCTCTTCCCAGAGCGGGAGGGGTTAGTTGATGACTTCTCACAAAAAAAAGGTCCGAAGATTTTTTTTCCCATTCGTCTACTAGACTTTGTCATACATACTTAGTATTAGTACCTAGCTAATCATTTACGATCAAGCCATGATCAAGCCATTCATTTAATATCGTTCTCTCCCACTCCCACCATAAAGTCGATCGTCCACTGCTATCTAGGATAGTTAGCTGCGCGGTTCACTAACCGACTTTTAAACAAATAGGAGGCTATGTCTTCCACTAGCTTGTTTTTTTTCATGATTTCTCTGTGATTACTGGTCCGATTTGAGTGATTCTTTATTTTATTTCGCAGAGGAAGCTTGCGAATTAGTCCTACACTTTATTAACTTGGGTATTGTACTCAATAAAATCTAACATCCTTTCAACATGACCAAACCATCCATTATCTACCTAGCCTACGGTGGGGTCGGCTTCCAGACTTACCGGTTGCAGCTGAAAACCAGTATTTAACATGGAGACGAGTGAATGCCTATCTGACTTCTACTAACCCTTTTAGTACTGGGTAAAGGTACAAGTTGGTAGCCGACTGCACGCAGCAGCAGCAGACGACATGTCGCAGCGACACTACTGGTTTCTACGTAATTTCCTGTGGTATTTCTATGAAATTCCCTCCGTAGTTAGCGACATGAAGCGAAGCGACCGCGACCGCAGACAGATCAGTAGTGCCACTGATGCCGGAGCAACGACACGTCGAGCGTGTTTAGAGTTATTGAATAATACACTCCTTTGCAAAAAAAACGGGCACCTTAGGAAATTTACGTTCTAAGGTCGATTTGAGTTAATTCAATGAAATTTAATTGTTTGACGTAGTCTGTATACTTATAATCGTGTAAATTAATACGCGTGAAGTGAACTGTGGTAATTTTAAAAAAAAATCTATGAATTCTTTAAAACCGATGTACACGGCCAAACAATAAGAAGTGGTCGGCAATAAAGACAAGAAGATTTTTTTACTTTGTTTAATTAAATAAAGTTACAAATGTAATAACCTAATAACGAGTATGACCTCTTGCCAAAATCACAGCTTGAATCCTTCTGGGCATGCTTTCCACGATGTTTTTAATGACGTTTTGAGGAATACGTTCCCACTCTTCTGCAATGACTCTTTTTAGCTCCCTGATGTTTTGTGGAGCATGTTGCACTGATCTTACCCGTCTCTTTAGAACATCCCAGACATGCTCAATTGGATTGAGGTCAGGACTTCGAGCTGGCCAATCTAAACGACGGATCCCAACTTCTTGCATGTACGCTTCCACGTCGCCAGAACGGTGCGGGCGAGCATTGTCGTCCATAAAAATGGAATCTTCCCCAAGTGCAGTCAATGCGGGTTGTGCATATGGAATTAGGACTTTCATTATGTACCGGTGTGCATTTAATGTTCCATTTTCTATGAGAACTAACTCCGTACGCCCCGTCGAATTAATTGCTGCCCAAAACATAACGGAGCCTCCGCCATAAGGAGTGATTTCTTCGAAACACACTTCCGCATAGCGTTCCCGTACTCTTCGTAGCACTCGCCGGCGTCGGTCCTCTCCACACAAAGAGATTCTAGCTTCATCAGAAAACAATACTTTATTCCAGTCCTCCAGTGTCCAAGCACAGTTTCGAGCAAACTGAAGTCGAGCAACACGGTGCTCACGGAGTAATTTAGGTCCCCGAGCCGGGCGGTAACTCCTGATATTGGCAGCCAAAAGCCTCCTCCTGACGGTGCACAAGCTAACTTCTACACCTCTTACTTCTTCAAGGCTCTTCTTCAGGTCCACACTTGACGCCTTACGATTCCGCAAGGCCTGACTCACCAAAAAGCGGTCATCTCTTGGTTCTGTGCGTCTTTTTCTTCCCGAACCGGGTCTTCTTTTGACCGAACCGGTCTCTTGATACCGTTGCCAAGTCCTCTGGACAGTTGAACGACTCACATTTAGCCGCTGAGACACGTAAGTTTGCGAACAACCTTCTTCAAGTAGGGCTATAATTTTACCGGCCCTTATCGCTTTATCACTCATGTCAAAAAGTGGTATTTAATGTAAAAAGAAAGATAAAATTGTTTAATTTGCAGAAAATATCCAAAAAATTTTAAAATTTTAGTAATCAGTAATAAAATCGTTTCAGCAATTCGCGCCATTAGTTAAGCAATTTTACAATAATCTACAATAATCATTATTTTCCTTGTGTTAATTTCAAAATTTAAATTTGGAACGTACAGAATCATGCCAGGATTCTTCAAATAACATGCCAATACATCGTCAAATTAATAAAACCTCTTACTTGTCCTTCTTCATTGAAGTAGAGAAAAAAATATGAAGTGCCCGTTTTTTTTGCAAAAGAGTTTAGTTATTTGCAGTCGGGTTCGAAATCATGACTGCAACGACATGACGCAACGACGTGTCGTGACGACATGAAGCGACGACATGTCGTCTGCTGCTGCTGCGTGCAATCGGCTACCAACTGGTACCTTAAATGATTTATCAAGTTCCGACATCCACGCTTGCAGCAGCATCAGCGGGCATCAGCTAGTATATTTTGTAGAAAACATGAAAAACCCTACGTTCTCCTACCAGTTGAGTAGCGTAGCAGTAACCTGCTCGGGAACGGAGCCCCTTTCGTGCGAGTACAAAATAATTACTGATGGCACTAGATAAGTTTCTAGGAAGAAATCAACTATTATGTTGTAAACTATAAGTGCCTTGTCGAGCTCGTTAATGGATATATGAAGGAGTGGAATTCCCTGCCTGCGTATAGGACTCCAATCTATACTTCTATACTAATACATCAGAAGTAAAGTTTGTGTGTTTGTTAAATTGTAAGGGGTAACCTCGGGATCTAATGAACCGATTTAAAAAATTATTTCACCAATAGAAAGCCACATTATTGCTGAGTGTCATAGGCTTTTTATCCCTGTATTCCCACGGCAACGGGATCTACGCGGGTGAAACCGCGGGACGTCCGCTAGTATATTATATGTCGGCTATATAATAGGCTTCTTTAAGGTTAGCTCGGTCCATCGTCGACCTCATCCACAATGGGACAAGGGTAGGAAGACGATGAGTTATAATTTTTTTGCTAAACGATGCCGGAAAAAGTTGATGGAAGGCTTCCCACTACATGAACCGATGATCTGGTGAAGGATCTGGGGATCCGCTGGTGGCGAGACGCACGGGGCCGGCCAATGTGGGAACACTTGGGGGAGACCTATGTCCAGCATCTTTCGACTGAAATCTATACTAATATTATAAAGCTGAAGAGTTTGTTTGTTTGTTTGTTTGAACGCGGTAAACTCAGGAACTGCTGGTTGGAATTTTAAAATTCTTTTTGTGTTGGATAGTCCATTTATCGAGGAAGGCTATAGGCTATATAACATCACACTACGGCTAATAGGAGCTGAGCATAAATGAAAAATGTTACAAAAACGGGAAAAGGTATTTCCATTTTGAGAGCTTCCGCTGCGTGCGCTGCGAAAACGGTTTAAGTTACGTAAATATCATGTTTGAAGGAATTGTTCCTCTTTAAAAGTTCTAAAAAAAAGTCCGCGACAGCATCTATCTATCTTTTAAGATTGACTCACTGTAACCTTTTTTTACTATTAAACTGTTAGGTTAAAAATAATTATTTTTTGCGAAGCTTAGTTAACCCATATGGTATTAATCTATATCTAAATAAATGTGTTTGTTAGAAGGAAAATTTAATATAGAATATTTGTGCCCTTTACTCTAAACAGTTTAAACAAATATCTTAGAAGATATCGCAATGTAAAAATATCCGCGCGGCAAAATAATTCGCGCGTCGCAATATAGGGAGATTCTTTCCGGGAAATTCAAATTCAAAATATTTACTGCATCTTATTGTTTACAAGTACAGAGTGTTATCGTATATGTATTTAACAGTAAGAGATACCTATAGTAATTCACACTTTAATATAATCTAAGCTAATCTAAACCATCTAAACTATTATAATAAAGAAGAATATAAGATTTTTTGTTTGCTACGATTTAGATTAATTTATGTTGGATAGTCGATATATCGAGAAAGGTTCTATGCTATATTTATGTGACGCAGACGAAGTTGCGTGGGTCAGCTAGTAATGAATAATGATGATGGGATGATATTTTCCTTTTTCTAATTCATCACTAAAACCAATCCACATACCATCACACTACGTTTACTCAACGTTAACTTATTTTAACTAACTTCTATATACCAATAAAACAAAGCAACCATCTCTATAGAAACAACAATGATCCTGAAAGAAACAACACAAAGGATTTAATGTATTTTTTTCAGCATAATTTTAATCACTCTTGTTTCTCAGAACTGTTTGTTGTTTCATATAATTGTGTTTGGCAAGCTCACATGTAGGAGGTTGGGAGTTGCAACCAATGAATGAGGAGTTTAAAGTCTATTCGAATCTTGGCTTCCAACTGATGATTGTCAGTTAAGTGAATTTGAACTCTAGTGTTGTGGGAATTAAGTTCATTTTACAACGACCGAGTGGAGGCCTTTGCATGGGAAAAAGAAATGACCGCTAGACCGAATGGAGGCAGGCTAGGAAAACTGACCACTACTTAAAATGAGGAACATGTCGTGAGGAAAGTTTTGAGTATGAATGGCTATAAGAAGAGACATGTGTAATTGACCAGATTTATGAATGTGGTCGAGGCAAAAGGAGTATGTTAGAATCGTAGCAGGTGGCGTTCTGTGGTTTCTGCCTACTACCATGGGAAAAGAGCGTGAGTTTATGTATATGGCTAGAGTGTGTGAAGGAGGATATGGCTAGAAAGTGGGTGACTGCTGAGATGACAAGTAATAGAGTTGCAGCTCAAACTGAACTGTATGTGTAAGCTTTAAGGTTGATTTTTCAGCAACACATATTTGTTTACACATTTGTAAACTGAATCACGAACGAAGTGTATGTATAAGTACCTACTTTGTGTTGGAATTGCGTGCGTACTAGCAGGTACTAGTTGATGTATTCTGTCACGCATACATATATACGTTTATAAAGATGTAAAGGTGGGTCAGATAATAAAGGTGTTATAGAAGGACAAATAAATCAGACAAGTTAACATAACATCACGTTTATAAGCTCCAAAGGATTAGGCAGAAGTGTACTCACATTTCAAATACACAAATCCTTACATTGCACCCACCGAGAGTGCAATTTATTTTGATCTTGATTATGATCTTTGACGGCACGGTTGGCGCAGTGGCTCAAGCCGTTCACTGCTGCACTGCACTGCGTGTCGCGGGTTCGATCCCCACACGGTACAAATATTTGTGTAGTTGTTTTGGGTCTGGGTGTCTGTGTATGTGAGTTTAAATGTTTGTGAACGCATCCACGATACAGGAGAAAACTCCTAACGTGGAGCAGAGATTAAAAAAAAAAACTTTTACTCCGACGAACGGAAATCTTCACTACCAGTACTGTGAATTCTGAGGAATGGGCAAAGTGTAAGTCATAATCATAATGATAAGTCTCGAGTTCGAACTCAAAACACGCACCTCCAATTTTTCGAATTCATGTGTATTATATTGTTTAAGGCAAACATGACTCTAAATCACAATTTCAAACGTGTACTGCTAAGACATTTCATCATGAATTTATATAAAAGTTATATCAATAGATAGAACTTTTTATTCTGAAGTAAATGTTGAAAACATATTGTATAATTTCTTTATAGTTTTTCTCCAAGAAGCAAAAAACAGTCAAAATTGAGGCATTATATCGCTCGCACGGCAGGGCGGGGGGTGAGGTCGTGCGTACATAAAAACAAAGTACTGCAACCTCGCCTTAATTTTATCATTTGCTTCGGTAAAGGAAAGTATCGTAAGGAAATCACACGATAAAGAAAAATATCGACATAAGTAAATAAATTTTAGAAGCTCTGCAAAGCGCTCATATTGGGATATTGAAAAGCGTCCGATTTTGATCGGTCGCCTATACTTGACGGCAGAAATAGATTGACCGAGAAATGGATTTAAAAATAGACCCTCACCTGACCTTTGGATGTATTTTAGATTAGATTTCTCTTTGAAGAAACTGTACCAAACTCAGCCAGTTTGTAGATAAAATAATGAATAGCTACATCCTTTCCCGATGAAAAAAGAATGCATGTAGCGGAGATGAGAATTTTGATGTGTGGTGTGACAAGAATGGATATAAAGAAAGGAATGAGTGAGTACTCGTATAATAGACTAAGTTTGAAAGCTGCGCCAGTTACCTCAAAGGAAAAACAACCTAAAAGGAAGTCGACTGTCGTGGTCGTGGTATGGGCATGTGACCAGGAGGGACGAATTGCATGTGACTAAAAGAGTCATCACATCCATAGTCCTGCCCTTATCCCATGTCATTTGGGGTCGGTGATAAAACTTCATGTGATTGAAAGAGAGAGTGATGGATAGAGAGGGAGAGGGCGACCAAAGAAAGGACAATAGATTGTGTGAGGAATTATATGAAGGAAAAAAAAAACTAAAACCCGACTACGACAAAAAAAACGACGCTGAAAAAGTATGAAACAAGATTTTCAGGATAGAACAACGTGTGACTACGGCTTTTCTTTTTGTTCTATCCTGAAAATCTTGTTTCATACTTTTTCAGCGTCGTTTTTTTTGTCGTAGTCGGGTTTTAGTATTTTACTTTTTTTTGTTAAATATTTTTTTTACTCTTGACTTTTTGTCCGCTAGAGGGCGTGATTTTAAATTTGAGCAATATTTTGGAAATGTACAAGTGAGGCCCTTTTAAATGATACCAAACACGGCGTGTTTATTTCCATTTTTATTTTTTAAGCCTTACTTTTTGTCCGCTAGAGGGCGCCAAATAGCCTTTTGTGACTCGTCACGTAGCCTATGTTCAGCGGAAAATTAAAACGGTTCTAACGATACCTCATATGTCGAGTTCCGATAAGTAGATTAGAAGCTATGAGGGAACAGATGAAGATACAGGATACACACACACATACATACATAGCCAGTCAAAATCATAACCCTCCTTTGGCTTTGCCGTAGTCGGGTAAAAAGCAGTAAATGGTAGCTTGACGAATGACATAAGAGAATAGAAGAAAAAAACGTGTTGCGCCGACCCCAAATAATAGACAAGGGCAGGAAGATCCCGTCGGAGCTGTGGATTATCGAAAGGATAACGCGGCTCCGACACAAGAGCGAAGAAGGAACATGGGTTTGGTTTTTAGTCAGTAGAAGTCTGACACTCCCCTTCAAAAAAAAAAGAAGGGCAGAATGATCCCGTCGGGGCTGCGGGTTATTCGAAAGAGATACCGCGGCCTCGACGCAAAGGGCTAAGAAGGAACATGGGTGGTTTTTAGTCAGTAGAAGTCTGACACCCCTCTCATCCCGCTCTGGGCAGAGCGGTAGGGACCGCTCTGAGCGGGAGGAGACATTTGATGATTTTCCACACACCAAAAAAGTTGATGATAATTACGATCTTCGACGTTGACCACAAAACTAGTACTTCTGGCATATCACTGCTTTTGCCACTATGTGCATATGCAACTGATCCTGAACTACGATTGGCTACTTTGTTAGTGTGCGTAGTTGTGTGTGTGCGTGCGTCGACCAGACAGCGTGGCGTCAGAGCATGTAAATGTATTCTTTTTACCCGACTGCGGCGAAGCCCAAAAGGAGGGTTATGTGTTTGACGTGTATGTATGTATGTATGTATGTCCGTTTCTTTGTTCCCTCATAACTCATAAACGGATGAACCGATTTGAATGAAATATACGTCGTTAGATTCGTCTTGATGGCGCGAGTGTTATAGGCTACATTAAAATTAAAAAAACAAAGAAAAATTGTGGATTTTGGGGGCCAAATCGCGGAGTTCAAAAAAATTTTTTTTTCCAAAACCATCGAGTAGGGTATCAAAATAAAGGGTTTTAAAAGGAGATTACAAAAATATATAACACTTATATGTTTAAAAGAAATTCAAAGTGAGAAATCCTATAAACAAGCACAAAAGTTAAATCATCTGCGAAGAATTTTACGCGACCAACGAAAGAACAAACACAAAAGAACTAAAAAGTTGGAAATAAAAAAAGTAGTTAAAAAACTAAAAAACCCGACTGAAAAAACTGAAAAGCAAAAAAACAAGCACATTTTAAATTAAACAAAACTTGGAAGCAGGCGGGGTTCATTTGAATATTAAATTATGAAAAGAAAAAATGAAAATAGAATGGACCCCGCCTGCTTCCAAGTTTTGTTTAATTTAAAATGTGCTTGTTTTTTTGCTTTTCAGTTTTTTCAGTCGGGTTTTTTAGTTTTTTAACTACTTTTTTTTTTAATGCATTTTTCCTCTTATCTTAATGATTATATCTTCTAAGATACAGAAACGTCATGTTAATTATTAGTTAACTAGCTGATGCCTTCGGCTTCGCCCGCGTGGATTTCGGTTTCCTCGAGAACCATTCTATTCATTGGTGAAACAGCATAAAAGTCGGTCCAGTAGTTTTTGAGTTTATCGCGAACAGGCGGAGGACTTTGTTTTATAATATCTAGTGATTACTAGCTTTTGCCATGGCCTCACTTGCACGGGGTCCACCCCGTGTGATAATTACAGATCTCCACGCAATTGAGATAAGACGTACTTTATTAGCACGCTTTTGGTAGCTTCGCCAGTAACTGTAAAAAATTAAAATAAAAAACCTATTTGCAAAATAAACATCACTAGCTGATACCATGAATGTGAATGTCGGTTATCGCGACAAAAAGTAATCATGAAATTTTGATCCCCATGAGAACCTTCTCAGGGATAAATTAGATACTAGAACCTTCCTCGAGAACCACTCTATCCATTGGTGAAAACAGCATGAAAATCGGTGCAGTCGTTTTTGAGTTTATCGCGAACAGACAGACAGACGCGGCGGAGGACTTTGTTTTATAATATGTAGTGATGATTTATCGTTTAGGAACATCTTTTCTAAGATTTAGAAGCATGTGATGGCTGAGATGGCAATTGTAGATACTGAGTCATACACAGATGGTGGGTTTACCATATCATGTGTGGTGGTGTGATCAATAACGATATTTTTTTATGAGTTCTCAAGAGGATGAGTGTTCGTTGACAGTTTTTTTTTGTCTTTGTTAGTAAGTAGTTGAATAATTTGTTCGTGGTATTATCCTATTGAGGCGTGTGGAAAGTTTTTGTAGTATGAATCGATGGGTATTTGTATGGGTATGTTTTCGCCATGCGGTTAGAGACCGGTGGAAGAGGATCGTGAAGGCAGCGACTGCAGGTGTGGGTTTCCTTGACCGTAATCATAAAAGTATGAGGCTTCGGAAAGGCTGAGAGAGGTCCCGAACTGCAGCAGACGTACCTGGCGTCAATGGACACAATGATTTATTTTAAATCCAGGATCCCTATCGTGTGATTTTCGAGCATAAGCGGAATCAGAAGGTGTTATTTCCATCGCTTACGATATGCTTGCTAATACGATGAAGAATTAATCACACATTAAATCCAAGAAATTCCCCCTCATTACCCACAACGACCGTCATGATCTCGAAAAGATACTGTCAAACCAACTGCAAGAGCTTTTCAGTCAGATAAAATCTACTACGAGCCGCCAACGAGTCTGCCAAGCAAACTGACGGGCTAATGCCCTCATCATTGAGTCCAAGGTCTTCTAATAAAGGCCTATACGGACTGTAGGCGTATCATGTTATGTCATTATACTACTGGCTAAGTATTGTGTTGATGAGCGTGACCTTCAGAGTTTTCGAGTATTAAGTTTCGTGGTACGGTAAGCAACAGAAGTAGCTTAACATTTTGGAACTTTAATTATTTGATGTACCGGATTCCAGCTATTATTTGTAAAATATTTATTATTTGTATGTTTCGCGATGTTAGGTCTACTTGCTAATCACTTTGGTTGATAGATTGAGGAATAGTCTGATAGGACACAAATGCAGTTTTTAATTCTGGTGAAAATAATTGTAAACAGCATACAATACTTCGATGGTTTGATCATGTTGAGAGGATGAATAAAAGGCGAATAACTATTTACAAGGTAGTGCGTAGAAACGTTGGTAAGGGAAGCCTTAGAAGGACATACATTGACCTTATGGTTGAAGTTTATTACAAAGTCAGGTGCGTAGTACGCTGGTTGACATTATCCCACTCTCTTTTACAGAAAAAACGTTTGGTCCCAGTAATGGGACGATATAGATTGGTTATATTATTGGATTTTACCTCCTTGGTTTAGTCATCGAAAGAGCGACTGCTGTGTATGAGTTCCTGGGTTAGCTTCCCAGAGGTTTTTCCATCAGGAATTTCTCAGTAGCAGCCACGGAGTCCGAATTTGTGCCCGGTTGATGGCAATAGGCTCGCCCCCCTATTATACGGGACTTTAACAGAACTGATGAAATGTATTTGTACTAAGGCAAACGTCTGTAGAGGATATTTTTTACAGGCAGAAGTGCACTTCTGCCTACTTCTGCCTAACCCTTTGGGGATTATAGGCGGGATGTACCTAATGTAAGGTTCCGAGCATATTTTAACATTTAGTTCATGTATTTAGGTTAAATAAAACATAAAAATCCTACAAAAACATGAGATAATTCAACGTAAACCAAAAACATTGTAGTTTTTATTATGAAACCTCACGCACAGGTCAAAATAATGTACGGCAATAATTAACCTAAATTGAACTAAATAACAATTAATGGGAGCAATCATTCTTGTACCGACATATACGTAATAGCAACTGGCTAAAACTAAGCTTTGCACACGTCTTCGCTTGCATATTTTTTATATGGGACAAGCCTGCCGCACTATTCCCCAAACCACTGTAACTCCTGTAAGCCAGAATCAACAGTGGCGACCACAAGAAAAGCGCCGAGACAATGAAGCCTGACGAAGTCCCAGAGAAACGATTTAACTGCAGTCTTGGATCCCGCTACGAAATTAATCAGAAAAGAATAGCGGAGGAGTAGGAAAACGCTTGCATATATTATCATCATTAGCCAATAATGTTCTCGCAGGCCCAGTGCGTATGGTGTTCCGTATGGTGTCGGACGCAGTTCCGTATGGTGTCGGACGCAAAGAATAGCACCATCCCATATCTTCCCGTGGGTGTCGTAAGAGGCGACTAAGGGATGTACCAGAGAATGGGCAGCAGCGTTCTCTGTGCTTTTTGTATCGACCGTACTGCGATCGCCAACCCGCCTGCCAAGCGTGGCGATTATGGCAAACCCCCCCTAAGCAAAAATGACACTTAGGGGAGGCCTATGTCCAGCAGTGGACGTCTTTCGGCTGAAATGATGATGATGATGATGAGGCCCAGTGCGTGTTGGTAGATGTCATTTATTGTCTTCGAATTTTTTGGTTCTAAGACATGCCGGTTTCCTCACGATGTTTTCCTTCACCGTTTTTGACAGCAGCGGTGATGAAATAAATTAGACTAAGTAATGCACCTGCCTGGGTTCGAAACCACGACTTAGTGTTCGGTCAGAGCGGTAGGGAGGGTCAGACTTCTACTGACTAAATACCAGCCATGTTCCTTCTTAGCCCTTTATATCGAGGCCGCGGTATCTTTGTGACCAACCCGCAGCCCCGACGGATGTCAGAGGCCTTTGAGACGGTTTAGAAACTCTGACTCCAGATGATGATGGTTACAATGATCACCCATCTACGGATTGAACTAAGCAAGCGTTTGCTTAACCTTGAAACTGTTACTTGTTATTATTAAGCCACGAGCTTTTTAGTGACTAAACCCATCAGTGAGTTTTGTACGTCCTTTGTTGACCCTCAAGTCTTCGACCAAGGTACTTGAACTTGACATGCCAAGAATTAAGGATAATTGGTTGTTGTCATAACCCATTGGTTACAGACCGTGAGACCGTGTGTCACTCACGAGGTTATGGGTTCAAATCCGGGCAAGTACCAATGTGACTTTAATCACCCCGAAATTGAGGGTAATATAATTGGGTTGCGGGTTGTTTGGAAGAGTTACCGCGGCCTCGACACAAAGGGCTAAGAAGGAACATGGGCGGTTTTTAGTTAGTAGAAGTGTGACACTCCCTACCGCTCTGCCCAGAATGGGAGGAGTCATTAATTGATGATTTCCCACCCCCCCCCCCAAAATAAAAATTAAAAATTTTGAAAAAACCCACGACGGTTAAAAATTAATTGAAAAAAGGATAAAATAACATAAAACACCCGCCTTAAACAAACCCCAGAATGTCCGTCGGGGGCTGCCATTAAATGAACTAGTTTTGCAATGTTCAGCTCCCGACGGACATTCTTGGGTTTGTTTAAGGCGGGTGTTTTATGTTATTTTAACCGTCGTGGGTTTTTTCAAAATTTTTAATTTTGCTTTTCATTTTAAACTTTTTACTTTTATTTTTTTTATGCACCATGAACATGCACCAATCAAACCTAAACCCATAACTGAAAACTGCATCAAATCGGACTTGTAGTTTTGGAAAAAAATGGCAACTTTGATTTGCACAAAAAATGTTTGCTGCAACGCCCCCTGGTGGTGAGTTGTCACCGTAACACCTATCTAAGAATATGCACCAATCAAACGCGAACCCATAACTGAAATCTGCATCAAAATTGGACTAGTAGTTTTGGGGAAAAATGGCAACATGTATTTGCACAAACAAACAAACAACCTCTCACCCCAAACGCATATACCGTCTCCGTTCCGTCGTGGGTCAAAAAAAGGTTAACATAATTTGTGACCCTTAAAATACCCAATAATGGACACCTCAACCTTTAAAAACATATCTTTACCCGTAAAAATCAATGGTATTATAGTACACTGGCCCTTAGGATATTGACATTGGGAAAAGTACTCAGAATACTTAAAGACTATGAGTAACGGTCTAAAATAGTTTACTATGTACACACAATACGACCGAGCTAGAGACTTTGAAAATATCAACATTTTATGGGATAAATGAAGTGGGGTATAAGTATGATCTGGCAGTTTCTCACCACTGGAAATAGGGCTTTTGACAAGTCTTTGGAGGGTGGGAAATTATCAAATGAAGCCAACCGCTCTGGGCGGAGTGGAAGGGTGTGTCAGGCTGCTACTGACTAAAAACCACCCATGTTTTTTCATAGCCTTTTGTGTCCGGGCCGCGGTATCTCTTTCGAACAACCCGCAGCCTCACTCCCTCTAACTGAGGTCGGAGGGAGTGGAACGTAGTCCCTCACGAAAGTCAGGGCGGGTTCGTGGTTGCCACCATGTCATCTACATAATTAAAGAGAAAAGTCCTGACTGCCTGACTCATCAACGCCCAGCTCAAACACTTGGACCTGGAAAGCTGCAATTTTGCACAGAGGTTTCCTTTATAATGTAGACAAGGAATAAGGAAGGATTTTTCAAATTTTAACCCCGCAGGAAGTTAAATAGGGGATGAAAGTTTGTATGGAAAATAGTCATTTTGATATTTTTGACGTCCACGTCCAAGCCGCGGGCAAAAAGTTAGTAAAGTATTTAAGCATTTAAAAACTTATGTATTGCATTGTTATAAAATCCGTAAACAACCAAAGGTACAAAGTTTAATCTTCCCTAATTCATTACCACTAACAAAATCGCATCTACGCACGAGTCGTACCCAACACGCAGCATCCGATGCCACCTGAGATGGCGTGATGCCATGTAACGTGCCAGAACTGGCATAGCTGACATACGTGGCTATCTGCACACCCACTTGTCATGTGAGGTGAGCAGGGAATTAGGTATGGAGTTATTGAGGAAATTATTAATGTGGTGTGAGGATTTTCGGAGAGTTGAGGTGTCAGATGTGGGTTTAATATTAATTGGGGAGATGTGAATGAAAGAATGATGTGGTAATCTAGTGGGTATTTGTGGGACGTAAAAATATTCTTTTTACAAGGCTAGTATTAAACTTATGCTGGAAAAATCCGTGGATAATGATTTTTTCATCGGCAGAAATGACGATCTTCATAATTTTATAAGTTTTCAACTTCTTGTTTAATTTAGGAGAAGAATTTTCAAGAATCCTATCTTCAGTCTCCTTCCCTATCTGTAAAATCCTTTTAGAAGGATGTCTCTGGATTACAGGCGTGATGTTGTTTTGGATCATCATCACCATTTCAGCCGAAAGCCACTTCTGGACATAGACCTCCCTCAGGTGTCACCACATATACCGTTCCTGGGCGTCACGCATCCAGCGGATTCTTCACAATCGTGGTGCGAAACGACGAAAGACCCGTATGTTGACTTGCATCTTATTATACGCCAGTCTATCAAACAATCCTCACAGAACTTTAAGTATTCAAATAGCTATACTTGTATCGATCGCCAATTTGACGTGATTGTTAAGTGACGTCTATAGAAAATTGACGTCATGTCGCTCTAATGTGTAATTTAACATAATTACACATTATAGCTATGGTAAATAAAATATGAATGAATTGCCGTGGTTATGGTTCTGGGTGACGGGGCTAGATAGTGAGATTTAAACCATTTGATTGAAATGAAACTCAGTCTTATGATTACATTCCTTTTTATTCCTTTGCGCTAATTTCTTACATTTTTAAATATTCCCTAAGAAAACAGTATAACAAAACAATAAGCTGCAACTCCTTTTCCAACTCCTCCGCTATTCTTTTCCAATAAAGGGGATAGAACCAATGTGGCATATCAACCTGTCCGCCATTTTGATTTTTTTTCGAAATCGCGGCCCACGATGAAAGTGGTATGTATGGATAGAGGACATACAGACAAACAAAAAATGTCCAGTAACACGATACCTAAAGTGTCACGATACCTAAAGTGTCACGATACCGAGATATTTGAAGGTAAAAATCGACAAATGAGTACAACGGCAATCTATAAATATTTAATAAAATAACCATATTACGTGTATAGGCGTTAAATTGTATCCAAATAATCGTTCCCAGGTTGATTATTACTATTCGCGCGAGAAAATCGCATCGCATCGCAATGAAACGCTATGTTATGTCAAAGAATAGTTTTCTCTTGCTCCTAGTAGTACCTATGTAATGTACCTACTCTCTTTCAATAACCAGTAATAATAATAATCAACGCCTGTAGACACGTAAAAAGTCTATTTTTTATATGCTCATTGTATTCGTCCATTCATTCATTCATTCATTTATTGCATATCACATGTGTTTTTACAAGATCTTAATAATAATAAAATAGTTCACATGGACCCTGTCGGGCACAACAATTTGTTACATTAATGATAGTAGCAGAGTAATTAAACATTAATAAACAGTCATTAGACATTTGGAAAATTCATTTATAAGTAAGCAATATCATTGGAAAAAATTAAATTAAAAATTAAGTAAAATAATAAAAGTCGGCAAATAGAAATCAAATACAGTCAAGTGCATCATGTCAATAAAAATAAAATAATAATCAAAATACAATCACAATAAAATGTCAAAGATAATTCTCTAATACAAAAAGTCAATAAATAAAACCCAAAATTCAATAAATAAGCAGAAAAACTTAGTCCAATATGATGTCACCGTTAAATCAAATTATAGTCAAACACAAATAATAATCCAAATTCAATCATGTTATAGAAATACTGTAATACATAATGTCAATAAATAAAAAACTAAAATTCAATAAATAAGCAGTCAACGTTAGTCCTTTATGATGTCATCATTAAAAAAATCATTCAATGTGTAATAACAATTGTCAATTAATAATTTTCTGACTCGTTTTATAAATATTTTGTCATTTTGTTCCATTCGTATCGCATTTGGAATTTTGTTATAAATTTTAATTGATGAAACGTAAGGGCTAGTGCTGTGTAACTTTAACTTCGATTGGGGTAACACGAGGGTATTCTCAAATCGTGAACGCGGTGCATATCGGCGAGGCTGGTCAGAGATGTTAACGTAGAATTTCGAATATTGTCTTACAAATTTACAGGTTTCTAGAATATAAATTGATGTCAAAGTTAAAATGTCCAGTTTCTTGAAATGAGGTCTACAACTTTCGTCGTTTTCAATATGGACCAATATCCTGATACATTTTTTTTGTAGTATGAACAACTCTTTGACATCAACACTATTTCCCCAAAGGATTATTCCGTATTTTAGCCACGCGTACGCATAAGCATAGTAAGTGGATAGGGCAGTTTTTAAATCTGTTGTTTTTTTCAGCTCACGTAGTGCATATATGAAACTAGATATTTTTGATTTAATTTTCTGAATATGTGCTTTCCACGTCATATGAGTATCTAGCTCTAGACCTAACAAGGTAAAAGTATCTACACATTCTACTTTAGTACCTTCGAATGTAAAATTTATATTTAAGGGTTTTTTTTGGTATGGCCTAAATTGCATAATTTTGGTTTTTAGGAAATTAATTTCTAAGTTATGGTCTTTCATCCAATCTTGAATAGTTAACATAATTCTATTTAATGTGTCATGTAAGCGTTGGGTGTCATTGCAAGAAGTCATTATCGAAATGTCATCAGCGAACAATACACAGGGTTCCGTCATAATTTTAGGGAGATCGTTGATGTAAATCAAGAACAATAAACACCCTGCTACACTACCTTGAGGAATTGAAGTTGTAACACACATCTGATTTGAACGTATATGGCTGAGTTGCCCAGTGTTATGATCCCAATGGTCAATTTCTACGTATTGCTCTCGGTTTTGTAAGTAAGATGCGAACCATTTATGTGCTATTCCTCTAACGCCGATACCATGAAGTTTGTCAAGTAGAATATTATACAGTACTTTATCGTAAGCCTTTGTCATGTCGAGTAAGATTCCAATAGCGTATTTTTTATTATTTAAAACGTCCAATATTGTTTGTGAGAATTTATATGTTGCTAAAACTGTGGATCTTTTTTCCCGAAAACCATTTTGTGATTCATCGAAAATATTAAATTTTTCACAGAAATTATAAACACGCTTGCACATTGCCTTTTCGAAGATTTTTGATGATGTAGGTAGTAGTGCAATTGGACGGTAATTATTTGGGTCAGACTTCGAGTTTTTCTTGTGAATAGGTTTTATAATTGATCTTTTTAACGCGTTTGGGAAAACCCCATCAGAGAAAGATTGACAAATTAATAGGTAAAATGGTATTGTCAGTTCTTCAGCACACGTTTTTATTAATATGGGAGGTAGTTCATCTAATCCGTGACTGTATTTGCCTTTAAGGTGTTTTATTATGTTTAATATTTCTTGCGGTGTGGGTGGATGTAAAAACATAGTGTTCTCAGTCGGTCGGAGCACAGGCCGACCGCGCGGCTTTGCGTCCCCACTTTGCCTTGTTTGTCCTACAGATGCAAAAAACTCATTGAACGAGTTAGAAACTTGTTTTGGGTCGGACGTTAGTTTATTGTGGATTGTCAATTTAATATTTTGTCCATCTTTACCTTCAAATATCTCGGTAACGTGACACTTTGGATACCGTGTTACTGGATATTTTTTGTTCGTCTATATGTCCTCTATCCATACACACCACTTTCATCGTGGGCCGCGATTTCGAAAAAAAATCAAAATGGCGGAGGGTCGATATGCCAGCTCCCATACAAAAAAGTTCAAACCCCTTTCATTGCGGGATCCAAGACAATTAAATTGTCTCTCTAGAACTTCGTCGAGCTGTCTCGGCGCTTTTCTAGTGATTGCCACTGTTCATTCTGGGTTTCAGAAGTTACAGTGATTTGGGAATAGTGTGACGGGCTTGTATCAAAATATTAATTCTGCCCAGCCGACCCCAAATAGAGAAAGATAATCCAGTTGCAAACATAATACAAAAGGGATGTACCATTTTGTTTTCCTACCATAAATATTGCAATACAAGTCTTGTTGACTCCGGAAGCGAAAATAAGACATTACATGCGATACTAAATTGTTTACGATGCCATATCTTCAAGGTTCTCTTTACTACCCTCTGCCCTGTATGGTAATTTGTAAGTCAAGGTCACGGCGAACGTATATTTGAAGCCCGTAAACTTGCCCTGTTTGGAGGTATACAATGAACTACGAAAAAATATTATTTGTTGTGTTAAAAGGGTGAATGAAGGTCCGAAGGATTCTGCGGGTTGTTCGTAAGAGATACCGCGGCCTCGGACACAAGGGGGTTTTTAGTCAGTAGAAGTCTGACACTCCCTTCCGCTCCGCCCAGAGCGGGAAGAGTCATTTGATGATTTCGAACCATTGGTTTTTATATATCAATGCTTCCAACACTCCAAAAAAAAAACATGGTATTTCTTGACTGTCTTAAAATGCTTCTAGTATTTCAATGTAACTCAAATATACTTGAGCAGGACACTTAGTAAAACACGGTATTGATAGGTAGAGTAGAGCTCTGGCGTAGTGGCGTCCAAGGAATGGAAAGAGAAGTGTTGGTCGTCCGACGGCGCGATGGGCAGACGATATTGTGGCCTTTGCGGAAATATCCTGGATGAGGCTGCCACAAGAGCGTAAAACTTGGAGCTCAAAGAGTGGCCTATACCCAACAGTGGGTGAAGTCGGGCTGTGGATGATGGTAATTTAGTGTCAAGGTCACGGTGAACGTATATTTGAAGTCTATAAACTTGCTCTGTTTGAAAGGTCACCCATCCACGGACCAAGCTAGCTAGCTAAGCACAGGTTAACTTAAAGATCGAACCAAGCGGCAATTAAATGCCAAGAGTGTTTCTATCTACCATTATGAGTGAAAATCGATTGTATACACGATTGTTTTTATAGTTTGATGCATAATAATTCTTAGTGACAAAGAATGGACCGTGGGTTGGTAATGGGTTGACGTAAATCTGATTCATGCCAGGTGAGCTGTAGCGTCTCTCTGTCTGCTAATATTAAAGCGAGAAACTCTAATAATATTAGTTTGTAATTTTCCTTTCGCCCGTAAATGATGTCACTGAAATAACTCGAAAACTTCGGGTACCTAGCCCGCGAAATTCGATTTTTTTACGTTTTTTGCAATTTGCCGGTCAGTGTCAGATTCACGACCGTAAAAAATGTAACTTTACAGAGTAATAATTATTTAAATCACCAATACAAACCTCTTAGTTCATTTAACTGTCATTATTGCATTTTTCTTCATCTTACGGCATTTTCACTGATTACGATTTTTATTTCGTTTTGGCGAATTTTGGGAGACAAGAAGCCCATGCTCAGACTCCTTGAAGATATAGTTCATCTAAGCTTTAGATCAGAGAGATCAGTAGGAATCCCACGATATCCTTTCACGGACGTAGCATTTCCGCCACTGCTCTCAGAACTGTGAAAGATGAGGAAACCGGCATTTTAATTTTAGAGGTATGACTTACAGGGTGGATGTTCCATATGCTCCATACAAAGGGAAGATCTTCCGCCTAGATGAGTACTGCGACTGGTAGGCTACAACCCAATAGTTAGGTATGGTTTGGCCTAAGTCTGACAACCAGTTTTACCAAAGGCTACGTACTAACTCGGTTGTGGAGGTCAAAAAGACAGTCGCTCCGTGTAAAATACTGGGGTTCAGCTGCACCTGGTTAGACTGGAAGTAGACACCAACATAGTTGGAAAAGGCAGATGATGAGACACGCATCACTGTTTATAACTACTATGTATGTAGATAGTTGGAGAGGGACAGGAAGACTGGCAAAGAAAAGATGGATGGAATGAGTAAGAATTAAAAAGAGGAGAAAAAAAGGAAAGAGGTTTGATAAAATAAAAAAAAAAATAAAAAAGCCTATTATTTCTTGCCAGTAAAATTAAATACATCAATTAAATTATAATAAAAAAAAATTACATTATTAGATTTTATTATTAGTTATTACATAATATTATAGATTAAATTAAATTAAATCATATAAAATGAACATTTTTTTTTTAATTACATTCAATACAAAATCAAATAATTGTGAGCAAGAACCCCTTTCAGGTGAAGGCCTCCTCCAGAGATTGCCAAATGTCCCTATTGCTTGCTACTGAAACTAACGATTGATATGAAGGAAAAATGAATAAATGATAGCGTGACGACTGACGGAATGAAAGAAAAAATTGTGCCGACCCCAAATAACATGTGATACAGGCAGGAAGATGGTAAACAAAGAGGTGTCTCATGAGATGACGAAAAACAGAGAGTTATGGACGAGGAAGACATGCTTCACCGAGCCCAAATGAATTTGGATAAGATGAATGATGGAAAGGCAGAGAGATAGTAATGATACAGATTTCGTCACAAGCATTCACCTTTGCAATCACCAATCTGCCAAAGTTTACTCATAGATCCATAGTTCTCTCGTATCTCATGTCTCGAGGGGCCAGTAACCGAGTATTTGGACGTCATCCAAGAGCCCCGCATTATAAGATGAGTTATGAGGCTATCAACACTTACATTATCAAACAGATGTTGCAGATCTAGTTTTTGATGTGTGAGAAGATGATTCAATGTTACATCAGATTTAGATCTACGTTGAGAGTTTGGGAGTCAAATTGTTGCATACTAACTCTCTTTGTGACTAAACTACTGTGGAAGAACAAATTTCCGTGCGTTCAAGCGTTTTTTGCCATTATTGGAATCTATATAACAGCTTATTCCGTATGGTGTCGGACGCAAAGAATAGCACCATCCCATATCTTCCCGTGGGTGTCGTAAGAGGCGACTAAGGGATGTACCAGAGAATGGGCAGCAGCGTTCTCTGTGCTTTTTGTATCGACCGTACTGCGATCGCCAACCCGCCTGCCAAGCGTGGCGATTATGGCAAACCCCCCCTAAGCAAAAATTACACTTAGGGGAGGCCTATGTCCAGCAGTGGACGTCTTTCGGCTGAAATGATGATGATGATGATGATATAACAGCTCGCTTCGTGGTACTACGCAACTGGATCTATCTCAGCTGTATATGCCCCCTTGTATGTATTGGACTTGTTTTATTTCGTCTCCTGCTGATATGGAGAGAAGTGGAAATTATGTTTTTCCGACTCCTCCGCTATAATATTCTGGTTAATTTCGTTGCGGGATCCAAGACAGAAATTTTTGCTCTGGGAATTCGTCGAGCTTCACGTTCAGTCTTCTGGTTGCCACTGTAGATTCTGGCGCACAGGACAGTGGTTTGGGGATAGTGTGGCGGGCTTATCCCAAATAACTCTCCTTGTGATGCTTCTGCCTCTGAACACTTACATTATCAAACAGATGTTGGAGATCTAGTTCTTGGTGTGTTAGCAGATGAGTCAATGTTACATCAGATTTAGATCTACGTTGGGAGTCAAATTGTTACGTAATAACTCTCTTTGTAACTACTTTTGTTTGAGGAAGAGCAAATTTCCGTGCGTTCAAGCTTTTTGCCAGTCCTACTCATCATCAGCCTATAATGTTCCCACTGCTGTTACTTAGGCCTCCTCTCTAGGAGAGGGATGGGCTATTATCACATGATGTCACATGTCTTCGAATTTTTTGGTTCTAAGACTTGCCAGTTTCCTCACAATGTTTTCATTCACCGTTTAGAGAGCCATTCCTATTATTGGAATCAAATATAACAGCTCACAACTTAGGACCCATTAATATTAACGCAACTGGACTTCTATCTGTTGTATACGCCTTTCTGACCTCCACAACCCAGTTAGTACTGGGTAATACGGGTCGTTCGTCGTTTCGCACCACGAGCGGTTCGGACCGCGGTGTGAAACGCAGAAGAGCTCTTAAGAATGGGCTGTTTCGCACCACGGCGGTTCTTGGAGCGCCGAGTGGTGTGAATCGACCAATAGCTCTTAGGAATGGGGCGATTCGAACCACTATGTTTAGATTCGAGCTAATTTCTACGACACCCTTTGGTAAGACTGGTTGTCAGACTTTCAACGCACTGACTGCCAAAGAAAAACATCTAAAACCATCTTATTCAATGTACGAAAACATCGAATAGTAAATGATATAGTTTCAAGGGCTTCCGCAACAGTGACCTCATCGTAGCGACCTTGGGCTGTGTCAAGTTCAGTATTGTAGGTAGGTAGTTACTTGTGTAGGGGTGGTTCGAGCCTCGAGCCACGTGTAATATGAATGAGGTCACTTCGCTGCAGTTTTTATGGTTTATTGTACATTCGTGGAATGCGATCAAGGACTGTACATAAACATAATTAAACTAACGGTGTTTATACATGGATGAAGGCAGAAAATAGGAGTATTCCACATTGGGCACCCGCTTTAACGGCACCTGAGGTAATGGCACCTGAGGTATTCCACATACGGCACCTGTCAATATTTTTCGCAGGTGCCATTAGACAGTGAGTAATAAGCTAGCTCGCCGTCCGTCCGTCCTATGACGATGTCGATGGCGCGTACGTGTTCCACGCACGCCTCAAAGAGATTTTAGCAATATTGCAGGGGCTCGCAAGGGCCGACGCATGTCGGGGTTGCGGGTTGTTCGAAAGAGATACCGCGGCCTCGCACACAAAGGGTTAAGAAGGAACATGGGTGGTTTTTTTCAGTAGAAGTCTGACACTCGCTACCACACCGCCCAGAGCGGGAGGAGTCATTCGATGATTTCCCACCCTCAAAAAAAAAAAGGTATTCAAACGGAACAGCAGAAAATAATCGCAAAATTAACTTACGGTATACAACCACAGAATACACTTTCGATTGAGGGACACCCTTAATAGTAAGCCCTTTAATTACACGATGATTACTGAAACCATCTAACGGTCATTCCAAATAAGTATTCCAAGGTTAAGGGCAATGGAGGCAACAAAATTGAATTTCACTTTTAGGTTGTTCACCTACAGAATCAACATGACGATACGTCACAACTGTTTGAGATACCGCGGCCTCGACACAAAGGGCTAAGAAGGAACATGGGTGGTTTTTAGTCAGTTGAAGTCTGACACTCCGTACCGCTTGTCCAGAGAAAAAGCAAAAAAAAAAGTCTACCGATATCGGTAATGGCGACTCTTTGAAGCTATTTCTTAGCGTGTGCCCATGGTGTGCCCTTACATGGCTGGCCAGACCGAAATTGCTAAAAACGCAGTAGAGTTGAAAGGCAGATTTGTAGGTGTAGCAGGGTTTAAGTCTCTCTTTGCGTATTTGGCACTTTTCGTTCAGTGTTGCGACTCGCTGTTTTTCGAAATTTTTTATATTTTGTAAATAGTAGAGCGCCAAGACGACCTATGCAGAGCGAGCCTCCCCCAATCAGTTGGATCAACAGCGCAAGTGTTAAGATGCTTCATGAGCACATCCTTATAGCGGAGATATTGACCTCCATGCTTTCGTTTGCCCTCTGCCATCTCCGAGTAGAAGAACACTTTGGGTAAAAGACAATACTTTATGCAAAGGACGTGCCATATAAGCATTACCAACAACGCCCTTTAGTCTACGATATTCAAGACCCACGACTTTCTTTCAGCATTTCTTACAAACAGTTGCAACTGTTACTTAGCAACGCATAGCAACAATTCTGCTGACAACACAAACGAGTAGCGTGATAAAACACAATAGGGGATCGGACAGGGTCAAAATAATATGATTCTGTTTAGTCCGTAATTTAGATTATCGAAAAATATTGAATACGTGTTTTTTATTTTATCAAATCAATAAAAAATGACGAAGATATAACGCGTCAAAGATCTTGGAGTGGGGCTTGAAACGTCACTTGTGTCGTCTAAATGTACTATCATATGACGTCACACGAGTTTTCGAAGCACTGTATCGTCTTCATTTTAAGTTTACGTGAAAAAAGAAAAAATACGTGTTCAATAATTTTTGGAAATCTATCTGACGGACTAATTAGTTTTTTTTTGTCCGATCCCCTATTGTAGATAATTAACAATATCACAAACTGAGTGCGAGATCTGTTATCACACATTGTTGGAGTTAGGGTTGCTGATGCATAGTGTATGTCGAATACGATATTTATACTTAGTAGCAGAGGCTTCGCCCTGAGTGTATGTCGGTCAAATTACATACTAAAACCTTCCTCGAGAACCGCTCTATCCATTGGTGAAAACAGCATGAAAATCAGTGCAGTAATTTTTAGATGTCACGTCTTCGAATTTTTTGGTTCTAAGACATGCCGGTTTCCTCACGATGTTTTCTTTCAACGTTTCGCAGGCCTGAGTCCCTGCAGTGGGAACATTATAGGCTGATGATGATGATGATGAAATTCATACTCAACATTTTCCTCATATTACGTGAACGAGTCTTTGAAAGCTATCAACGTATGCTTTACAATACTGGGTATGACTTCACTTCGACCCGCGACCTTGAATGTCAATGTCAGGGTCATTAGACACCCGTCGGGGCTGCGGATTATCGTAAGGCATAACGCGGCCTCAAAAAAAAAAAGGTTCATTAGACGGGGGTGGCTTAGTGCTTACAGCATGCAAAACAAGCAGCGCAGTAAAAAAATCCGCTTCTCGTCATCATCTTGACGGCTTGAGTGGCTTAAGCATTTGACTGCTGCGCTACGCGCTACGTGTCGCGGGGTCGATTCCCGCACGGCAAAAATATTTGTATGGCCTACACATAGTTGTTTCCGGTTTGGGTATTTTTGTATGTGAGTTTATACGTCTGTGAACGCACCCACGATACAGGAGAAATTCCTAGTCTATTAATACTATAAACGGGATATTTACCATGTTTTCTTATTGTTTCGAGTTCCCGGTATTTAATATCCCGTTTATAGTATTAATCGTAATGTCAGTGACCATGTCAGTTTAAAAACTTATAAATTCCTAGTCTGCCTGCTTTTTCCTAACTATGTTGGGGTCGGCTTCCAGTCTAACCAGAATACCAGATGCAGCTGAATACCAGTATTTTACATAGAGCGACTGCCTACTTGACCTGCACAAGCCAGTTATTACTGGGTAGGTAATATACTCTTGGTAAGACTGGATATCATGTCCAGCCTGTCCTGTTACTTGCACATCACAGGAGCTGATGGAGGCTACTGAAAGTGCCAAACTCGTCGCCAAATTTTGCGCCGACTCAATTTAAATTGTCAACGACACGCTAAGAAGAAGACTGGATGTCAGACTTTAAGGCTAATAGGTCTCAGTGTGTAATGGATGGTCACCCATCCACTGATCTACCTCGGCAAGCGTTACTTTACTTTCAAATTGTTCTTCGGAAGTATATTGAAACGAAACAAAGAATGGAAACTAAGAACCGGCTTCGAATGCTACGCGTTACCTCAGTAACCACAGAGTTATCGTTTGCAAAGCAAATATTATGAATATATTTACTTGGCGTGATAATATAACAATTGACCTACATTTTATTATTATTTGTGCTTATTTCTGAATGTGAGTCATACACCATGCTTGGTTATACACTCCCATGCAGTGACTCTCAAAGTTTTTTCTATGTTAAGCGATGGCATAACTAAATGGTGTGTGATGAGGAGGGATGAATACCATGTGACTATAACCAATTAAAAATCAGTTCATCCGTTTGGCAGCTTCAGTTCGTTCGTTCGGTTTTTGCGTCGGGGGTTAAAAAGAGTGATGAATATAAATGTTGATGAATGAAGAGGTAGAGGGAGACCAAAGAAATAGCCTATTGCCATCAACAGCGCACAAATCCAGACTCCTGGGAGGTTTTTAGTCAGTAAAAGTAAGACTTCTACTGACTAAAAACCACCCATGTTTCTTCTTAGCCCTTTATGTCGAGGCCGCGGTATCTTTGTGACCAACCCGCAGCCCAGACGGGAATCGAACCGCCCTTGCGACCACTAGAGCAACGAAGCAGTCAGAGTCAAACTATAAGACAAGTTAAAATATATGTCATTTGGATTTTACCCTTAATAACCCTCCTTTGGCTTTGCCGTAGTCGGGTAAAAAGAACTTTCCATAAAATCTGTACAGCACTTAAGAAACGTGACGCCATGATTCGCTTCAAGATGTCGTTAATTCAGACATAAACCCGGATATCTGTATAGTTTTCAATTAGGGCCAGCTCACATCGAAGGCGCGCTTTCTCTAAGATATATGATATAGAACTTTGTTTACTACACTGAAACGGTACACATTTGAATGAGAGCCATGAAAGGGACGGTGTCGTGCTACCCCTTGAGGCATTTTGAGGTGCAGTGATGCTTCGCCGGAAAATGCGAAGTTTCCGACAAGAGCCCGCTAAACCTGTGCTTTGCCTCAAGAAACACAATTTAATCCGATAAATAAACCGACGACGATAGTATTTAGAAACAAGTACTCAGAAAGCCAACAAACCTTATCAAATAAACGTGGAGTTCTTACGAGGGATTGTAGGTAATCAGCCTGTTGGTCTTGTATAGAGTGTACTTCGGAGAATGTGCGCAGGAGCTCCACGACCTGATCACACCGTCACCCTGTGACCACCGGACTAGTTCTCTACGATTATTTGGACACAGCCAAAGTGTGGAACTCTCTGCCCTTCTGGGCACACTTGTCCCATCAAAAATCTCATCCATCGCTTACCATCAGGCGTAATCGTGGTCAAAGGCACGCCTATTTAAAAAAAAACCACACCAGTAACGCCCGGACTCCACCAAAGCGGAGACGATCAATCATAATTCACACACATTAGTTAAAATTTACATGTGGTCTTTCAGCCTTACGGTGAGTAGTCGGATTTGGCACATCTCTCTCCGCTCCATGCTCATCTCCGCTTTGGTGGAAACCGGGCCTAACGCGGCTTTGCAATGTCTCTTCAAGGCATCGTCGCGTAGCGTTGCGTTTTGGTGTGAACCGATCCTAATAGTGACGTTAGAAAGACCACCCTCTGATGCAATCTGAATGGGGATATAAACCCACTTGGTAGAGTATGAGTCATTGAAACGACAATGTGGAATGTAGGTCAGGTTTTATTTTATTTAAATTTATATGAGTGTTCGGATTTTATTAAAGAAACGAACCGATTCTACTGGGGGAAAGGCACCATGTCAGTCATACCTTGTCGATGTTCCGCACATTCTCACGAATCTTTTATTATGCGAACAGCCAAGGAGTGGAATCGTCGTGTTCGCCACGCGCCCTTCAAAGAGATGTCACCAACATTGCAGGGGCCCGTAAGGGCCGACGCATGTCGGCTGCGGGTTGTTCGAAAGAGATACCGCGGCCTCGGAGACAAAAGGCTAAGTAGGAACATGGGTGGTTTTTAGTCAGTAGACGTCTGACAATGAGTCTCGGAAAAAAAATTGGCTGTGTCAGTATTCCCAAGTTCATTATGACTCCAATATATTTAAGTCACGAGTTACTAGACTTCTTTTGGGTTAGCTCGTTCCATCGTCGACCTCATATGTGCCATCAGGATAAGATTTAAATAAAGAGAAGACCCACTTAATATTAAAAAAAAAACTTCGACCAACACCTGAGGAAGCTCTTTGGGCAGTTGGATCATAGGATCACGGGCTACAACTATAACATTACTTAGCAAACTACTATTAGCAAGTTTGAGCAGTGGTGGCCCAGTGGTGGCAACCCCGACTTGAGTCGTGGGTTCGAACTCAGTCAGGCGTATTACTTTGTGTAATTTATTTCATCACCTCTCACTCTCAAACGGTGAAGAAAAACATCGTGAGGAAATCGGCATGTCTTAGAACCAAAAACCCGCTCTGGGCCGTCGTGGTGGATTATATAACCCATCCCTCTCCTAGAGAGGAGGCCTGAGTCCCAGCAGGGGTAACATTATAGGCTTATGATGATGATACTATAGCAAGCAAGCTTTAAGACAGTATATAAACAGGTACAGGCTGTTTGGGCCCTTTTGATAAGATTAAATAAATTACTTTAAGGACGCTGTTACTTTTTCGATCAACTCATGTTTAGGTAACTAAAGTCGCTCAAAGCAAGGTCTCACAATAGCGCTCGGTTTTATACCTCCTATAAATAATCTTGATCTTTGATATTATTTTTTAATTGTATTGAAATAGAATTTGGTAGATTACTTGGAACTTTGAAAACGCATTTGGTAATTGTTAATTATTAGTATCGTCGTCATGATAAGTAGGTTAGTATTTTCAACCGAGTCGAAAAAAAAAGAAGGTGCTGTATTTGTATGTATCCGCGATTTTCCCAAAAGCTACTGATCCGATATCAATCGGATTTTCGTTGATAAATGCATATTGTGTTTTTAAGTTTATTTATTTCTCTCACAATGGTTTTGTAGCACGTTTTGAACACTATAATATTCACATTGTGAGAGCTGGTGCCTGAAGTAGGTTTCAAAAAAACCTGTATTACAGGTCACCAGGATTGGAGATCTTCCGAAGTAGAAGATGGAACTCTTCAATAATATAGACAGCAAATGACTCACGATAGCTGTGATCGTATGTTTATGTAGTGTTTTCGCCATTTCATAATATAATATCACGCTTGTTCGGGTTTAAGGGGCAAACAGATGTACACCCATTATGGGGTACCTACCAACCAAACTTAATGAAAAAGAACAACCGGTACCGACAGCGACTTCCGAAAAGAAAAATACGCTACCTACGTGAAATAACCATGTTAAATAAGTAGGTACTTAAAATGAAATAGGAATTTCAATTCCAAACCTCTCCGTCGAAAGCTTGACCTGACCCATCCATTTCCAAACCTCACCGCCGACAGCTTGACCTTACCCATCCATTTCCAAACCTCACCGCCGACAGCTTGACCTGACCCATCCATTTTCAAACCTCACCGCCGACAGCTTGACCTTACCCATCCATTTCCAAACCTCATCGCCGACAGCTTGACCTTACCCATCCATTTCCAAACCTCACCGCCGACAGCTTGACCTGACCCATCCATTTCCAAACCTCACCGCCGACAGCTTGACCTAACCCATCCATTTCCAAACCTCACCGCCGACAGCTTGACCTTTCCCATCCACTTCCGAACCTCACCGTCGACAGCTTGACCTGACCCATCCATTTCCAAACCTCATCGCCGACAGCTTGACCTTACCCATCCATTTCCAAACCTCACCGCCGACAGCTTGACCTGACCCATCCATTTCCAAACCTCACCTCCGACAGCTTGACCTTACCCATCCATTTCCAAACCTCACCGCCGACAGCTTGACCTTTCCCATCCACTTCCGAACCTCACCGTCGACAGCTTGACCTGACCCATCCATTTCCAAACCTCACCGCCGACAGCTTGACCTTACCCATCCATTTCCAAACCTCACCGCCGACAGCTTGACCTTTCCCATCCACTTCCAAACCTCACCGTCGACAGCTTGACTTGATCCATCCATTTCCAAACCTCACCGCCGACAGCTTGACCTTACCCATCCATTTCCAAACCTCACCCCCGACAGCTTGACCTTACCCATCCACTTCCAAACCTCACCGTCGACAGCTTGACCTGACCCATCCATTTCTGAACCTTTTCAACAAACTGCTTAACCCCACCCATCCAAATCCCGGTCGTACCCAACATAATTTCTAAATCACATTCTAATAATAAAAGTATGAAACTCGTACTTACTTTTATCTCAGTCCTAAAAAGTATCAACTCCTTCCGGTCGTCGTCGGTCGTCGGTTGCCGTGGTAACCGTACACTAAAATCTTTTTCTATCACGTTTATCGTACGTATTTTTTGCGAGAGAGCGATACACCCGTCCTTCCACTAGCGCTGCTGAGCGCGGAATGATGAACCGGGAGCGAAAAATGTATGAAGAAATTGCTTCGATCAATAATGTACTAGATTCCCGATAAGCGCTTCAAAAACGGCCCGAAATATAAGACCACAAACGTATTTGTGGTCTTATTTCAAATTAGTATGGTCCAATCATAGCCAACATTAAGACGTCAAAATGCCGCAGTATGCGTTCAAAAACTGCGTAAATAACCACCGTAACACCAAGGTTTTGGAAGGAATATCTATTTTTCGGTAATTTAATATCATTATGTGCTTTTTCATAATATTTAAACATAATTAACCTGTAAATATAATTAAATTAGCGAATAATATAATTGTTTGGCCAATGTTTGCTACAACGCACCAACTATTGTATCATGTTCTTGAACAGGGAACGCTAGTTCCGCAATAGAATAAGCACGACATTGTACACAAAATGCTTTTAACCGTATTGCTTAGAGTTTAAGTTTCATTTTAGAATGAATATTTTTGTACTGATGACTTTTTACTTTGGAGCGTCATTTAAAATGTTTTGCTTCTAATCTTTCTCCGATGAAAGGGCTTAAATAAATATACTTTACAATGATAATTAAACGTTATGTTTAAGGACGCTGTTACATTTTCGATCAACTCATGTTTAGGTAACTAAAGTCGCTCAAAGCAAGGTCTCACAATAGCGCTCGGTTTTATACCTCCTATAAATAATCTTGATCTTTGATATTATTTTTTAATTGTATTGAAATTTTGAAATAGAATTTGGTAGATTACTTGGAACTTTGAAAACGCATTTGGTAATTGTTAATTATTAGTATCGTCGTCATGATAAGTGTTATGGTGTCCAGTACTTTATACTCTGTGGTTGGTTTGCTGATGACAACTAATTTATCTGTGAATGTTTTTCATCTGTGTGCTCTTCCGCCTCCGGACTTACCTACGACGTTACGCATCGCCATCATGTAATTTCATAATGTGTAGTATTTAATTTGCAATATAAAGTGTAAATCGAATCTCGTGTTTCTCTGGCTACCACGCCGCGTCACTTACATACCTACATACCCCAACAATAAGTAGGTTAGTATTTTCAACCGAGTCGAAAAAAAAGAAGGTGCTGTATTTGTATGTATCCGCCATTTTCCCAAAAGCTACTGATCCGATATCAATCGGATTTTCGTTGATAAATGCATATTGTGTTTTTAAGGAAGGTTTTACTGTAAAATATGATTATAATATAATAATAATAATAAGTTTATTTATTTCTCTCACAATGGTTTTGTAGCACGTTTTGAACACTATAATATTCACATTGTGAGAGCTGGTGCCTGAAGTAGGTTTCAAAAAAACCTGTATTACAGGTCACCAGGATTGGAGATCTTCCGAAGTAGACAGTGGAACTCTTCAACAATATAGACAGCAAATGACTCACGATAGCTGTGATCGTATGTTTATGTATTGTTTTCGCCATTTCATAACATAATATCACGCTTGTTCGGGTTTAAGGGGCAAACAGATGTACACCCAATATGGGGTACCTACCAACCAAACTTAATGAAAAAGAACAACCGGTACCGACAGCGACTTCCGAAAAGAAAAATACGCTACCTACGTGAAATAACATGGAGCACAATAACCAGTGGAGAGCGCGTGCGGGGGCTACCGCGGGCGCTAAACATACGCTATATCAAGCGTACGCGGCGATATTTTGCTCAGTCGCAAAAATTGTAGGCTAACGCACGAACGTCACGCGCTCCTGTTTTGAAAGCATTTTTATCGAAAAATAATGCCTAGTTGTGCAATTAAATGGTGTGGAAAGTGTACTACAACTTCAAGTTACACAAAAGATGGGATAACATTGCACAGTTATGTGGTTTTCTATTCAATTTGATCAAAACAATGAAAAAAGAATCATATAATTGCTGTCTCTTTCTGGTACACTGATTTGCACTAATGCAGTTGTCTCTTTCTTTCATGATAGTGATGTTCGAGTTCGTAGTATCGCGACGGTTTATGGTATCGATGTAATTTAAAATATAAGTTCTTAAAATACCTTATATTTTTTTTGTTTCATTATTGCTATATTTTCAAACATGCTTATTCCCTTGGCTTTACTCGCAAATGTTTATAAACTTGTACATAACAGTAAAAAATGTAAGTGTATGATATCTCTGCCTGCCTTTTACACAAAATTTGGACGCGTTGCTTGGAATCTATTTGAATCATTGCAATCCTAGACAATTATTATGTTTTTTTGTAGGTATGGAACAGACGTTATCAATTTTAGTTTTGGAGTAAAGGTGGCCAATATGCGCATCGGCATGTGAACACATTGCTGGTAGTGGCGTGCCTGCAGAAAAACGGAGGCAAAGGCCTATGAAAAACTGACACGATAGGGATAAAAAAAAAATTGTTTGGATTGTGTAGCCTAGCTATGGAACGAGGACTTAATTTTTTTTTATTACCAATTTTATTGCAGTATCGGGTTAACCTGAGCCATATACACCATTTAGGGTCCGAGAAGCATGGTCCTACGATGCACCGTTTCCGAGTTATGGGCGTTTTAAATTATTGTACCAAAATAAGTTAAATACAAATATCTTGAAAACGGAGCGTCCTAGGCAAAAAATGACCGAAATTTTAACCCCCCTTTGCTACCCCCGTGATATCATGATCTTAACACACAAAATTAATTTGAACTAATTTGAGGTCCTTTTACTTTTTTTTTCACCAATTTGACGTAGAATCGACTAACCATTTAATTGATTTAGCTTCATGTGTAATAAAACATATATTGATACTCGAGTACTCGACTGACATTTATTACGAAAAATAATACAAATAGATTATATTATAAGAAAAACATATTCAAAACTAATCCATTTTAAAAACCAGTAGGTAAATATATTATATTTTTTTAATTACAGTCTTCTAAGTTTAATAATTACCTGTATTATTTCAAAATCGAACCCGTAATCTCTGTATTGCAAACAAATCGTTATAATACTAATAAGTCAAACAATTCTCGATATCGATACTTTTTCAATTACTTTTATGGAATCCCTAGAGAATGAGTTGTCATTTGGTTGTCAGTTCGTCTACCAATCACAGAGTCCGAAACGTACCTCTCCCCCCGCAGTAACAAAAACGTGCCCATTCTTTCTCCACTGGTTATTTTGCTCCATGTGAAATAAGTAGGTACTTAAAATGAAATATTTCAATTACAAACCTCTCCGTCGAAAGCTTGACCTGACCCATCCATTTTCAAACCTCACCGCCGACAGCTTGACCTTACCCATCCATTTCCAAACCTCACTGCCGACAGCTTGACCTGATCCATCCATTTCCAAACCTCACCGCCGACAGCTTGACCTTACCCATCCATTTCCAAACCTCACCGCCGACAGCTTGACCTTACCCATCCATTTCCAAACCCCACCGCCGACAGCTTGACCTGACCCATCCATTTCCAAACCTCACCGCCGACAGCTTGACCTTACCCATCCATTTCCAAACCTCACTGCCGACAGCTTGACCTTTCCCATCCACTTCCGAACCTCACCGTCGACAGCTTGACCTGACCCATCCATTTCCAAACCTCACCGCCGACAGCTTGACCTTACCCATCCATTTCCAAACCTCACCGCCGACAGCTTGACCTTTCCCATCCACTTCCAAACCTCACCGTCGACAGCTTGACCTGACCCATCCATTTCCAAACCTCACCGCCGAAAGCTTGACCTTACCCATCCATTTCCAAACCTCACCCCCGACAGCTTGACCTTACCCATCCACTTCCAAACCTCACCGTCGACAGCTTGACCTGACCCATCCATTTCTGAACCTTGTCAACAAACTGCTTAACCCCACCCATCCAAATCCCGGTCGTACCCAACATAATTTCTAAATCACATTCTAATAATAAAAGTATGAAACTCGTACTTACTTTTATCTCAGTCCTAAAAAGTATCAACTCCTTCCGGTCGTCGGTTGCCGTGGTAACCGACGAAATAGAATCTTTTTCTATCACGTTTATCGTACGTATTTTTTGCGAGAGAGCGATACACCCGTCCTTCCACTAGCGCTGCTGAGCGCGGAATGATGAACCGGGAGCGAAAAATGTATGAAGAAATTGGCAAATGTTTTTATTATAGCTAATAATTGAATAAAAAAATTTATATAAACAAAAAAAATATATCTCAACATCTAAAGGACTATATGTACCGCAATTTATAATAATTTTGGAGATATAATATGCTGTAAATTTACCTTTATGGGTACCTATTCGGACCCTACTTTTTTACGTTTTCTGCGATTATTGTGATGGGAAAAACGTATTTGTGCGATTTTTTTGTATGACGTCATACAATTTTTCTGATGCCAATCTGGAGACGAATAAATTATCTTTAAATTAAGACCATGATATCTTCACATTTGTGATTGCATAAACGTTAAAATGGTACCTGAAAACCACTGTTATTTGTAGAAAAATGTTTTAGCGTCCTTAAGTGTTAAGGTTTATAATCATCTGAAGTTGTTAATAATATTGAACTTTTTTCTAAGATGTTATGTAGATGTTTACGTGTGTGCAAACGTGGCCACTTGAGCGACTTAGTTTTGTTTCTGATGCTTAATCTAGTACTATTATTGATCGAAGAGAAATTGGCAAATGTTTTTATTATAGCTAATAATTGAATAAAAAAATTTATATAAACAAAAAAAATATATCTCAACATCTAAAGGACTATATGTACCGCAATTTATAATAATTTTGGAGATATAATATGCTGTAAATTTACCTATAATGGTACCTATTCGGACCCTACTTTTTTACATTTTCTGCGATTATTGTGATGGGAAAAACGTATTTGTGCGATTTTTTTGTATGCCGTCATACAATTTTTCTGATGCCAATCTGGAGACGAATAAATTATCTTTAAATTAAGACCATGATATCTTCACATTTGTGATTGCTTATACGTTAAAATGGTACCTGAAAACCACTGTTATTTGTAGAAAAATGTTTTAGCGTCCTTAACTTGATATATTGAAAAACTTTGACAATCGCTGAGTAAGGCAAGCACTTGAAGCATAAAACGTGGGTGACGTCACAACTCACAGTGACCTACCATTCCCCGTAGAAGATCGCATTTTTATTACATAAGCTGTGGTTTTGTGAATGAAAACCTTTTTAACCGACTGCGCGACGTAAAGGAAAGGAAAAAAGTAATTTGTTCATCAGCCTATGTTTGTATGTTTTTTAATAATCTCATGTGGTATGCAACAGAGAGTGAACACTAAACTAGGCGTTTGAAGTTAAATATGCTGTAGCCTCTGATCACTGTGAACGCAACATGAGTAAGTTAAGGAAAATAAGTAGACCTAATTTTGTTCGTAACCTGTCGTACTTGCCTTTGTATAAACTGCCTAAAGTCAACAATGAATACGGGAGGAGGGTTTGGACATATGCTCTTCCAAGCATACTAAACAATTTGCCAAAGGAAACAGCTCAGAAGCTAGAAAACAAAAAGGCTCGTCAAATAAAAAATATATTAAAATCATACTTCACCGATGGTATCTATATAACAGAGGAAGGGCATATGTGTGGACCCACTTCCTGACAAAAGACTGTTAGCGAGTAACCCATTTAATATTATTTTAATTAATTAATATTATTTAACCAATAGCGCACATAATCTTGAGCCAAAGATTGAGCGTTATTGTTGCTGTATTATTTTAACCTATGAATGCATGATGTAATAAATAGTTTCAAATATTTTTTTTTTTTTTTACTAATATCTCGGTGACAAGAGCTGTTGTTCATCACGCTTGTAATCCCCTAAAGGATAGGCAGACCACATTTCGCCAGTCATGTTTAAGTCCCATGTAATGGAGTGAGCCTATTGCCGTCAACCGGGCACAATTCTAAACACCGATGTTTCTACAGAGAAATTCCTGATAGAAAAACCCAATAACACTTAGCCCGACCCGGGAATCGAACCCAGGACCACATGCTCAGCAGTCGCGCTTGCGACCACTATACCAACGAAGCTGATTTTTTTTAGTTGCTTCACGTAAATGCTAAGTCATGAAAAAGGTGTTACTTTATGGAAATCCATGCTACCCAATTATCTGGCCAATTAAAAAGACGTGTAAAAATAACCATTATTTAACCAAATTATCTCTGCTTGTCCCCAGTGCCGTCGACGACGAAGTCGCAAGTCGCGGCCGAATACCTGGAGGCCTGCCGACGACATAACACGCCATGCATCGATTCTGTGCTGCAGCAGATACGGGTAAGAGGAGGACCAGTCTTTATTCTTCACTCACTACTTAGCTGCTTTTGCCCGCAGTCTTCGTCTGCGTGTTGTTAATATAACAATATTACATCTCTATTTGAATCGGATTTTATTAAGAACTAGCTGACCCACGCAACTTTGTCTGCGTCTCTATATATAACTTAAAACTTTCCTCGATAAATCAACTATCCAACCAAAATTATTAAGTTAAATCGTAACAAACAAAAATTTTTATCTTTCCTCTTTATAATATTAGTTAAGATTATACTAAAATGAGAATTACTATAAATATCTCTTACTGTTAAATATACGATGTCGATAACACCCTGTACTTGTAAACATTATTTTGTTTGAATTTGAATTTCCCGGAGGCCAGCCAGAATCCCCCGTACGTACAGTGCGATCAAATTATCTTGGCAGCTCTGAACATAGGCTTTGCGAAATTTTACGCATGTAAACTTGGGAATAAAACTGTTATTGCCAGATAAACCAATACTTAAACGATCAGAAAATATCTAATTTAAACAGTGAGAAATACAAATAAAATAAATATCATAACACTTTTATACATTCGTTGTAACAAAATGACCTGCACGAAGTTCGGAGCTGCCAAGATAATTTGATCGCACTGTACATTGCGACGCAACCCGCGTAATTATTTTTCCGCGCGGGTATTTTTACATTGCGATATCTTCTAAGATATTTGTTTAAACTGTATAGAGTAAAGAGCACAAATATTCTATACTAGCTGACCCACGCAACTTCGTCTGCGTCACATAAATATAGCTTATAACCTTTCTCGATATCGACTATCCCACATAAATTAAGCTAAATCGTAACAAACAAAAAATCTTATCTTTCCTCTTTATTATAATAGTTCAGATGGTTTAGATTAGCTTAGATTATATTAAAGTGTGAATTACTATAGGTATCTCTTACTGTTAAATATACCATAACACTCTATACTTGTAAACATTATGATGCAGTAAATATTTTGAATTTGAATTTCCCGGAGGCCAGCCAGAATCCCCCCCGTACCTACATTGCGACGCGCGAAATATTTTGCCGCGCGGATATTTTTACATTGCGATATCTTCTAAGATATTTTTTTAAACTGTTTAGAGTAAAGGGCACAAATATTCTATTTTAAATTTTCCTTCTAACAAACACATTTATTTAGATATAGAATAATATCATATGGGTTAAATAAGCTTCGCAAAAAAATAATTCTTTTTAACCTAACAGTTTAACTGTAAAAAAGGTAACAGTGAGTCAATCTTAAAAGATAGATATATGCTGTCGCGGACTTTTTTTTAGAACTTTTAAAGAGGAACAATTCCTTCATACATGATATTAGCGTAACTTAAACCGTTTTCGCAGCGCACGCAGCGGAAGCTCTCAAAAAGGAAATACCTTTTCCCGTTTTTGTAACATTTTTCATTTATGCTCCGCTCCTATTAGCCGTAGCGTGATGTTATATAGCCTATAGCCTTCCTCGATAAATGGACTATCCAACACTAAAAGAATTTTTCAATTCCAACCAGCAGTTTCTGAGTTTACCGCGTTCAAACAAACAAACAAACAAACAAACAAACAAACAAACAAACAAACTCTTCAGCTTTATAATATTAGTATAGACTAGCTGACCCACGCAACTACGTCTGCGTCACATAAATATAGCTTAGAACCTTTCTCGATATCGACTATCCGACATAAATTAAGCTAAATCGTAACAAACAAAAAATCTTATCTTCCTCTTTATTATAATAGTTCAGATGGTTTAGATTAGCTTAGATTATATTAAAGTGTGAATTACTATAGGTATCTCTTACTGTTAAATATACTATAACACTCTATACTTGTAAACATTATGATGCAGTAAATATTTTGAAATTGAATTTCCCGGAGGCCAGCCAGAATCCCCCGTACCTACATTGCGACGCGCGAAATATTTTGCCGCGCGGATATTTTTACATTGCGATATCTTCTAAGATATTTGTTTATACTGTATAGAGTAAAGGGCACAAATATTCTATATTAAATTTCCGTTCTAACAAACACATTTATTTAGATATAGATTAATACGATATGGGTTAAATAAGCTTCGCAAAAAATAATTCTTTTTAACCTAACAGTTTAACTGTAAAAAAAGGTTACAGTGAGTCAATCTTAAAAGATAGATATATGCTGTCGCGGACTTTTTTTTAGAACTTTTAAAGTGGAACAATTCCTTCATACATGATATTAGCGTAACTTAAACCGTTTTCGCAGCGCACGCAGCGGAAGCTCTCAAAAAGGAAATACCTTTTCCCGTTTTTGTAACATTTTTCATTTATGCTCCGCTCCTATTAGCCGTAGCGTGATGTTATATAGCCTATAGCCTTCCTCGATAAATGGACTATCCAACACAAAAAGAATTTTTCAATTCCAACCAGCAGTTTCTGAGTTTACCGCGTTCAAACAAACAAACAAATAAACAAACAAACAAACAAACAAACAAACAAACTCTTCAGCTTTATAATATTAGTATAGATTTCAAGGGTTTACATTTTCTTTTGCAATGAACCCTAATCCTTTTTCTAAAATTGAAGTAGCCTAATCACTAGTTCATCACCAGCTGTCTGTATGTCATCTGAATTTCTCGATTCACCAACTGAACAAAATGCCATCATTAAAACTGTCTATTTATTAAAACAGTGTTCGGGGTGGGGCTGTTCATAATCCCACCCTGCATGGTTGAATTGAAGCAATATGCTATGGATATTAGCTATTGTGGAATACGGAATGCAGTTATTCTGCGTCTCGAGATAAAAGTACCGTTTCGTAACTATTTAGATCTTCATACATTGAATCGCGTTTAGTCAACTTTTGAGTATGCAATGTATTTATTCTTCTCTGTCGTCACACTCTTGGAAGAGTGGTCGTGATCGTCATGACAGGGGTGGTGGCAAGCTTAACAATTCGACGCCATTCCTCTCGTACTGTTGCTTACCTCGTGCATTCGTGGAGCGGACCATTTAGTGCATTTTTGATTTGGTCGGTCCAGCGCATTGGTGATCTACCGCGCGCCCTCGTGCCCTCGGTTTTGCTCTGGACCACGAGTCGCTCCACAGACGTGTCCTCTCGACGTGTAATATGTCCAAAGAAAGTGAGAATACGGCCTTGAACGATGGAAGAAGAATGTATTTATTACCCTTTGGTAAACTTTTTGTTCGGCAAGTAGTATCATTTTCATCTCAACCAGTTCAAACTAAGCTGGTGGTTGGCCATCTGCGTTGACGCCACACATCCCGCCACGTATGGTTGGTAGCAAAAGTGCTTGGTCAACGTCTGGACATGCTCAGCGTTAGGATCGAAATATGTCGTGTCGACGGCGCGTTCGTGTTCCACCCGCGCCTCCAAAATATGTCAGCAAATTGCAAGGGACGTTACCTGCTGTTAAGATATTCTGCGGCCCCAGAACACAAAGGCCTAAGAAGGATTATAGGTGGGTATTAGTCAGTACAAGTCTAGTCAATAAATTCGGAATGATGCTGAGAAGGCCTTAAGTTGCAAAAGAGAGCCTCCAAAATGCCCATCCTCTATCGCTTCTTAATGTTTAAAGAAAGAAGTGACGCGATTAATTTCTTAGACACACCTGTCAGTCTACCAGTTTTGGAAACAGCATAATAGCATAATGGATCACACCTTACCCCGGAAGGTATACACTCTAAAGGAGACCTGTATCCCAGCTATGTGATAGTTATAGGCTGATCATGATGAAAATCATGATCAGCCTATAACAATCGCATGAGTTATGATGAATACTAACGCTATTCACCCTCTTTTCCAGGAGCTACCAGACAGTACGATCGGCGGCACTGCACGAGCCCCCCGACTCACGCTGGCCGAGTGCTCCCTATCAGGGCCCGCGCCGGCAGACGCTTTGGAAGCCGTCATGCGGAAGGTCCAGTTCCGTAGAGTCGAGATCGAACATGCCACGATAGACGACGAAGGAGCGGTGAGTAGCCTTGCCTTGTTGGACTAGGTAAGGCTTAGGATGTCCTCGGAAACCTTCGGCTGTTCCCGGAAACTTTCGCCAGTAGTCCGCCAGTAGACTATGATCGAACGGTGAGTAAAATACGTCCTTAGTTAGGTTTCGCCTTTCTTCGGCGACCTTCGGGTAGTCTTCCGAAGAATCTAACCAGTGGTTAGTGGCTTTGGACTCGTACTGGGGCCGATAAAGGAACGGTGAGTATAAGTCATTGGTTTTATAGACTTCGTCTGTTCTCGGCAAAATTCGACACTGCTCGGCTGTTGCCGACTTAGGATACTCTCGCAAGTTTTAGGCAGCGCTCTGATTTACGAATGATAGCAGGGACCAGCACCTTAACATGCTTCGCAATCCATGGACAGATCCTTAACCTTGGATTGACCAGTTCGGCAGTTATATTATTACTCTAGCCATGAGCCCAACTATGGAATATAATCATCATCGTCCGTCCTACCCTTGTCCCATGTTATTTGAGACTAGCTTTTACCAGCGCCTTCGCCCGCGTGAAAATGATGATTTTCCATTCAAACTTTCATCCCCTATTTAACTCCCTTAGGGGTTGAATTTCGAAAAATCCTTCCATATTCCTTGTCTACATTTTAAAGGGAACCTCTGTGCAAAATTTCAGCTCTCTAGGTCCAAGGGTTTGGGCTGGGCGTTGATGAGTCAGTTAGTCAGTCAGTCAGGACTTCTCTTTTTATTTAAATAGATCAGACACGTTTTTTTCTTCCACTCACCCCTGTCAATCGTCACCCTATCACTTAGTCTGTTTTCCTTCATTTCCATCAATTCCTCACACAATCCATCCATCTTTTTTTTGGTCTTTCTCTGCCTCTCCATTCATCGACATTTAGTTCACCACTCTTTAAGTCACATACGATTCATCCCTCCTCATCACATGCCCATACCACGACAGTCACTCTATCAACTTTTCTGTCTCTCGCAACTTTAAATCTTGTTCCTTCTATTAAGTAATACTATGTTACTGTTACTGTTAGCCTGTGTCATCCCACTGCAGGGCAAAGGCCCACAATTTCCATATTTTGCGATCTAGGGCCAATGTGGACCACTGGTCGTTGGTTCTGTCAAGCTCGTCCCGCCATCTCCTACGAGGTCTACCACGTCGCCTTCTGGCTGCGTCAGGGTTCCACAACGTGGTTAGACATTATTATTATGAGCCTATATTGTCCCATTGCAGGGAAAATGCCTCCCTTCCCTCCTTCCACTTTTCGGGATTTAGTGCGATAGAATAATAATTAACAGACATTTCTCTATATTCCAGGAGGCGATATTCGACATGATAGAGTATTATGAGAGCGCTACGGTGTTGTCCATCACAGGCCCGCGACAGTTCGGCATTAGGGGCTGGCAAGCTGCTTCAAGGATGATCAAAAAGGTAATATAGCCACATATATTCCGATGGTAAGGTTTGAAAAATCCTCTGAAAGATAATATATCTAGGGCAAGAGATGACTCCGGAGATGTCGGCTAAAAGGGTAACTAATAGGGCCCCTATTACTTAGCTTCCGCTGTCCGTTCGTCCGTCTGTCAGCGGGCGGTTGGTCGGTTTTTTTATTATTTATGAATGAGCTTGATGTGTGTATAACTTGTATGTCAATAAAACACCAGCTCAGGTTAACGACTGAATCCTTCACCTTATTACCTTCCTACCCTCAGTTACATTTATAATTTCTAATTTCATAATACCGACAATGTGTCCCACTGCAGGGTAAAGGCCTGCCTTCCCTCTTTCTACTTGTCTTTGGCTGTTTGAGCCCAATCCTTTTGATGAGAGTCCAGTTAGCTTTTAACTAACCTGCGTTATTATCATTTCAGAGCGCAGATCTCTCAGAACTGGAAGTGTCAGACGCGCCCTTAGAAGCATCACACGCGCCCGTACTAGCGCGCTCGCTGAGGGCACACACATGCACCCTGAGGGCGCTGTGTTTGCAGCGAGTGAGTCTGTGCGGCGAGCCTCTGTTATGTCTAGGTAAGTGAGGAACAGCTCCAAGATTGCCAGGTGATGGCAATAGGCGCGCCCCCTATTACTTGGGACATAAACATAAATGGTGAAATGTGGGTATACTATTGGGTACACCCCCTTTTTTTTTTTTGGTGTGTGGAAAATCATCGAATGACCCCCCCCGCTCTTGGGCAGAGCGAAGGGGAGTGTCAGACTTCTACTGACTAAAAACCGAACCCATGTTCCTTCTTTGCCCTTGCGCCGAGGCCACGTAATCTAGTACAAAAATCCGCGGCCCCGACGGGCTTGGGTACACCCCTGCCTAACCATTCGGGGATAACAAGCGTGATTTTATGTTACTTTATTTATATCACTATCTGAGGTCCAGTAGAAAACCAGCGTGGGCCTTTAGCTTAGCTGCTTAGTTTGCTGAATTAGGGCTCGTTTACGGAGACGCGGGGCGTCGCGCGGCGCGTGCAGAAGGCTCGTCTCGTGTTTTTTTATTAATTTACTGAGAGACGGGTCCACCGCAACAAACCCTGCATTTTAAACAAACGAGCGAAAATTCGCTTCTCGTAAAATCGACGTTTGAATACTGCAAGTTTTCTGTTCACACATCGCATCCAGTAATGACGGATCCGTTGAACGTTATACGGTGTCTATGTGTGAACAGAGCATGACGTATCCGTTATAAACGTACCAGTAAAACGGACTCCCATGTGTGAACGGGCCGTTAAGGTACTTTTTGGCTTGTTGTTAAACTTTGGCCCGCTAGGTGGTAAATTTTGACCAAGTGTACCATCTAGCAGGCCAATTTTCTTCGTAATTTACATATTTGTATGCAATACTAATACAACCATTCTTCTCTTTTACAGTGATAGCTCTAAAATCAAACAGCTCAATCCGCGAGCTACGACTGTGCGACAACAGACTGACGGTGTCAGACGCGTCGCAACTAGCCTCGCTGCTCAGATACAACTCCAGGATACAGCTGTTGGATCTCTCCAATAATATGATACAGGTATGAATGTTATCATCATCATTTCAGCCGAAAGACGTCACACAGGTGGACATAGACCTCCCCTAAGTGTCGCCACATTGCCCGGTCCCGTGCGTCCCGCATCCAGCGGATCCCCGCAACCTGTACCGTACCGTATGAATGTTATACTGTAGACATAAGATACGCAATAGCCCTACTGGTCCCTGGACTATCAACGTGGTAGTCTGACCGTGAAAGAGCTCTGTTTGTCAATGGTCAAGGCCATCTTGAATGCGATTGACCGATCGACGACAAGCAAAAGACTCCTAGCGCCATCTCGCGGAAAGTTGCGGAAACTTCAAGCAGGCCGAATGAATGAAAGTAGCAATCAGCGCCATATACGAGGAACTAATTTGACAATTGTCTCCATTCATGAATGAACATGGTAGGTAGCCCCCCACCCACAAGCTTTATGGATGACCTACCTCCTACCTCCTACCTCCCGGGGTCATTCATAAACGCTTCGATGCGATTCGGGCAGTCTACGTCTATCTCGTGGCTATCTCTATGTGAAAAAAAAAAATAGACATGGAGTTTCGCAATTAATATCTTGGACCGATCCATCTACATTTTGTCGGCTTAGAACTTTGAGGCTTTCGGTAGTATTAAGTGCCCCATGGTTTGACATCACTGTCTGTGTCTGTGTGACTGTCTGTTGCATTTACGTTTTTGCATGTAATATTTAGCTTAGAACCTGTGTAAACAATTGTTGGTAAACCAATAAAAATAAATAAATAATAATCACCACATTTATACTCCAGGGCAGAGTCGTCTCCACTTATCCTAACTGCGACCAACCTGAGTCCGGAGTCCATTTAAATACTTTCAGGTCAGCTATGGCAATTCATACTCGTCATCCTTCCTGATCAGAAGGTCTAAGTAGCAAAATGTCCAACAGCGCAAAATGTCTATCACACTGGCAAGGACAGAGTAGACCGGAACGGCCTAAGATAGAAACAGATGAACGAGGCTTTCATTCAAAAAGTTCATCCAAACTTTATAGATTGTCATCATCATCATCATCAACAGCCTATTAATGTTCCCACTGCTGGGACACAGGCCTCCTCTCATTTGAGAGGGTACGAACAGTAGGTCGTGGGTTCGAACCTAGGCAGGAACATTACTTTGTGTATTTCATCATCAAAACGGTGAAGGAAAACATCGTGAGGAAACCGGCATGACTTAGAACCAAAAAATTCGAAGACATGTGACATCTACCAACCCGCACTGGGCCCGCGTGGTGGATTATAGCCCATTCCCTCTATAGATTGTACATTTGAAGAAAATGAAAGCTATTATTAATTATTTTATTAAATCTTTCATCATCATCTGCCTAGCCTTTTCCTACGTTGGGGTCGGCTTACAGTCTAACCGGATGCAGCTGACTACTAGTATTTTACATGGAGCGACTGTCTATCTGACCTACACAACCCAGTTAGTTCTGGGTAATGCGATACCCTCTTGGTAGGACTGGTTGTCTCAGACTGTCAGGCTACTGACTACCTGTAACGACTGCCAAACACACGCCACGCCACTGATAACATAAAATAAAATAAGCCTGTATTACTGTTACTTACAATCTTATTCTTACATGCTATACTAAATTACTAATCACTATTTATATTAAAGAAAGAAAGAAAGAAAGAAAAAGTGTTTTTTGGGTGTATATTAATACTTATTACACTTATTATGTTCCTAGTATATCGATAATCGGTTTATTTTCCGTAGCAGCTTGTCTCTCGACAAAGGCCTCCTCTAAGGACTTCCATGCCGCTCGATCCCTAGCTGTTCGGGTCCATTCAGGGCCTGCCATTTGTCTGAAGTCGTCTTCCCAACGTTTACTCTGTCTCCCTTTATTTCTTTTGTCGCCCCTAGGGTACCACTCCGTTATTATTTTGGTCCACTTATCTTTCGTATCCCGTAACATATGTCCTGCCCAGCGCCATTTTAAGTTTGTACTAGCGATTGATGAGATAATATTGTGGTATTCCAGGACTGCGGCACAGGGCACCTGGCGGAGGCGCTGGCGGAGCAGGCGTCCCAGTCGCCTCCCTCCGCCGCCGCCTCGCCGCTGTCGCCGCATCGCTGCCAAGGTATACACTGTGCAACTGTCAAATATAAGCTCCCATTCAAATAGGTGGACAAATAACACAGCGTTCAGTAGGTCTAACCAAACATATCTAAACAAAAAAAAACATTCAATAAAGTGATTTTTTATTACTTAATAGTACATTGTAATACAAGGGCCTAAAATGACCCATTATATACGAGGTAGTTTTACTGCCGAGCTATAGCGAGGTAGTAAATAGGAACCGAGTTATAATGGGATTTTAGCGCCGTGTGTTACACTGTACTTTTCACTACGATTGCGAGAAAATAAAATAACCATGTTCAATATGAGTTTATTTTATTAAAAATTTAATTCAATTTAATAATACAATTCCAAAAAATCGGGCCAATGCCTTTTTTTTATTTCTTCTGTAGCTGCAATGCAACGCACACATTCTACCAAAGAGTTCGGCATTCAGCGCGTTTAGTTCCATTTTTAAAAATAAAACATTTTTTTTTACTTGAAACTACATCACGCACCAGCTGGCTGAACAAGTTGTACGAGATTTACTTTTAGCCCTAGGGCAAAATATGCAATTTTAGGCCCGCTCTGGTATGCTATTATGACGTTCTTTTTGAGCAAGAGGAGTGAAAAATAATAAATTGCCGGCACTCTAGATCAAACCCTTTATGAGTAGGTACAGTGCAATCAAATTATCTTGGCAGCTCCGAACTTCGTGCAGGTCATTTTGTTACAAGGAATGTATAAAAGTGTTATGATATTTATTTTATTTGTATTTCTCACTGTTTAAATTAGATATTTTCTGATCGTATAGGTATTGGTTTATCTGGCAATAACAGTTTTCTTCACAAGTTTACATGCGTAAAAGTTCGCAGAGCCTATGTTCAGACCTGCCAAGATAATTTGATCGCACTGTACTTAAATGCGTTTTTCTTATTATTTCTTTTACTATCGTCCATTTTTTATTTACCATTTGGTGGTCTGAGTGATTTCTCAAATTTTGTCCTCGTATTTTAATGGGACCTATCAGCCACGAAGCAGACATTTAAATAATGAGGGCATAAAAATAATATTTAGTTAAGACATTGACCTTTGCCTAGTCTAGTTGGTCTAACAACAAGCGCGGCTACTGAGATGAGGACTTGGATTCGATTTCGGGGTCGGACAAAGTGATTTTTTGTAGCGCCGCTTGAACACATACCCACAAGGAAGTTCAAAAGAAAATTCTAAAAAAATAAAGATATTTTATATAATTAGGATGCTTAAATACAACTTGCTAAAAAAGGACATCAACCACTTTGTATGGCGTTTGGGCTTGAACATGAGCATAAAAATATCGCACTATTTTTAATTTTATTGAGCGGCTTACAGTACAAAGAAAACGTATAGGTAAGATATGAGCGCAGCAACTTAGTCCTTCGGGCGACTATGCAGTTTCAGCAATAATGTTTAATAGCTTGGATGCCATTTATTTTGACACTCCCGAATAGAGACCAATGTTTACTACATATTATTACTAAATTATTCATGTATTTCTTTTTTCCCAATACGGCTGTTCACCGGCTTAACCCATTTTGATTGATGTCCTTTAAGGGTAAACAAGCCAACGGCACGAACTAGTTGGTGGGCGGGGCTAAAATGCATGCTATTTCATCCGACATCACGAGCGAAATGCATAGAGCGAAAGAGACACAACTAAAACGGGCGCGCAAAATTTTCTATGCAGACCTTTGGTATATTTGGTTTCATGAAAAATCTATTGAATGTATCTGTTCAAAATCAAATTATTTAAATTTTTTAATAACTAATCTATGTCCGTATGGTTTCACTTTTTTCTTTTTCATACTATATACGTTACTTATTTACGCCCAAAGATGAGTTAAAATCAGTGCTAAAATATGAAAGTTTTTCCAAATCAATTTTTTTTTTCCAATTCTGCTTCCATACAGACCTAGATAATGATAAGACCAGTAGATACAATTTTTAATTTTGAACCTACACCGTCAAACAGAGGAGTAATCACCTTCATAAGTTTGTATGGAAGAATGACTGGCTTGTTCAACCTTAAGGTGTACCTAATACCTATACCACACCCACATTTCGCTAGTTATGTTTTAACTTCGTGGCTGGTACTAGAAAATTCCTAATGACAAAACTGCACCAACATAGTCTGTAGTCGCTTGGGGCCACTCGGGCAATAGGTTAGTTATACATTAAAACTTCGATCAATAATGTACTAGATTCCCGATAAGCGCTTCAAAAACGGCCCGAAATATAAGACCACAAACGTATTTGTGGTCTTATTTCAAATTAGTATGGTCCAATCATAGCCAACATTAAGACGTCAAAATACCGCAGTATGCGTTCAAAAACTGCGTAAATAAGCACCGTAACACCAAGGTTTTGGAAGGAATATCTTTTTATCGGTAATTTAATATCATTATGTGCTTTTTCATAATATTTAAACATAATTAAACTGTAAATATAATTAAATCAGCGAATATTATAATTGTTTGGCCAATGTTTGCTACAACGCACCAGCTATTGTATCATGTTCTTGAACAGCGAACGCTAGTTCCGCAATAGAATAAGCACGACATTGTACACAAAATGCTTTTAACCGTATTGCTTAGAGTTTAAGTTTCATTTTAGAATGAATATTTTTGTACTGATGATTTTTTACTTTGGAGTGACATTTAAAATGTTTTGCTTCTAATCTTTCTCCGATGAAAGGGCTTAATTATATATACTTTACAATGATAATTAAACGTTATGTTTAAGTGTTAAGGTTTATAATCATCTGAAGTTGTTAATAATATTGAACTTTTTTCTAAGATGTTATGTGGATGTTTACGTGTGTGCAAACGTGGCCACTTGAGCGACTTAGTTTTGTTCCTGATGCTTAATCTAGTACTATTATTGATCGAAGTAAATAGTAAAGTAAAGTAAAGTACCTACATTTTGACGTTCGAAAAGTGCTGACAATCAGCCGAGTTTGAATAAATGACTTTTGATTTTGATTTAAATAATTCTAATATATTTTCGTTTGTTTCCAGTGGGTGGTCACGAAGCTCGCGGGTTGGCGTTCCTGGTGCTGTGGAACAATCAACTCACGAGGAACTGCGCGCCCTATCTCAGTAAAGCGTTGGTTAGTATTAAGGTACAAGTTGGTAGCCGAAACACGCAGCAGCAGCAGAGGACATCTATTCAAGAAAGTTTACGATTTTTCGACTTAGCGACATTCGTAGCGTCGTTATTAGTGTAGAGACTGCTGCCCCAGGGGCGTGAACCCCTTCGGGATGTTATGTTATGTACCTATAAATAAAAGAAATACTTCAGAAAAGGCTAGACATATGATGTAATATTTTTTATTTCTGTTTTCAGCGTTCTTCCCAATCTCTCTGCGTACTAAACATCGGTCGCAACGCGCTCGGTAACGACGCGGTGCGGGCGCTGGCGCGGGGCTCCGCCCTCGTGTCGCTCGGGCTGCAGGCCTCCCGACTGGGACCTGACGCTGCCGCACTCGCTGAGCTGATCAGAGCTGATACTAAGTTACAGGTGAGAGAGATACGTCTTACGGAAGGCAACGAATTGTGTAAAAATCTAAAAAGTGCCGAAAATTTTTCACATGTGGACACAGAATAAAATTGTGTGTGACAGTGGTAGTGGTACCGAGCGCAAAAACGAACAAGGGTAGACCGTTGTGTCTGCTCACAAACGTCGACCCGCAATAACATCAATTTATCCGTGATCATGGTGCTTGCAAGACATCTTTAGCATCGATTGAAGCATTATGCAACTATGGGTTTGACAAGGATGGCTGATGTTAGAGGCAACGAACGCAAACGGAGGAAATACCTTATTCGAAGTTCCGCCAATAGGGATGTTAACAAAAAAGAATCTAATTAGTCATTCATTTATTTATTTATTCAACAACAAATTACATTGTGTCTGAATGTGGAAGGTACATAAAAGTAGTCCGTCAGATAGATTTCCAAAAAATATTGAACACATATTTTTTCTCTTTTCACGTAAACAAACAATGAAGACGATACAGTGCTTTGAAAACTCGTGTGACGTCATATTCTAAGACATTAGTATGACATTTCTTAGCGAGCAGTGACGTCACAACCTCCCACACAAATCTTTGACGCGTTTTATCTTCGTCAATTTTTGTTGATTTGATAAAATAAAAAATACGTATCCAATATTTTTCGATAATCTAACAGACGGACTAATTAGAATCAAATTTTATTTAGTCAGTTAACATCCCAATTGCGGCCAAGTTTAGGTAATACATACAAAACTCATGGCATGGAGCACGGTGTCACAACTTTTTTTATTATTCACAAAATGCACAGCTCTTTGAAATTTTATCTTAAAAATATAACTTATCCGACAGCCATTTAAGGATTTACAATTCTGAAGTTTCGATTTTCAGTTCCGTGATTGACCTGAACTAGTCACGGTACTAATACCCACTTACAGTGTTATCTAACACTAGCTTTTACCAGCGGCTTCGTCAGCGTGAAAATGACGATTTTCTATACAAACTTTCATCCCCTATTTAAATCCCTTTAGGGGTTGAATTTCGAAAAATCCTCCTTATTCCTTGTCTACATTATAAAGGGAACCTCTGTGCAAAGTTTCAGCTTTCTAGGTCCAAGGGTTTGGGCTAGGCGTTTATGAGTCAGTCAGTCAGTCAGTCAGGACTTCTCTTTTTATTTATATAGATAGAAGATAATATTTTGTTATTCCAGAGGCTAGATCTCCGTGAGAACCGACTAGGCAGCGCGGGTCTACAAGCAATCCTCGCGGCCATGAAGGATAACAGCACCCTCACACAAATAGACCTGGATGAACCGGCCGTGCCTGTAAGTTATACCTTATACATCATCAACATAGTCTTTAAATATAACCGACTAGTTTATACAAGTTATAATATATAACTACTACTACTGTATGTATTTATTCTTATAATTTAGGTATATAAGCTCCAATTAAAATAGGCGGACAAATTTTAACACAGCATTCAGTACGCCTAAACAAAGATACCTATCTAAACAAAAAAAAACACTAAATAAAGTGATTTTATTTTGACTTACAATAATAAATTCACACACTGATTCATTCGCACTTTTTTTTACCATTGTCCTTATTTTGGTGGTCTGAATGATTTCTAAAATTTGACGCTCAAAAGGTTAAACACCAGCTCTTTAATCCAAACTGATTATGTCATCTTCACATTTTGACATTTTAATTTGACATTTTTTCATGAATGTAAGGAATGCTGTATGTACGCAATTGTACAATAGGGGATCGGCCTGACTCAAAAAAATACGATTCTGTTTAGTCCGTCAGTTAGATTATCGAAAAATATTGGATAAGTGTTTTTTGTTTTATCAAATTAATAAAAATTGACGAAGATAAAACGCGTCAAAGATCATGGAGTGGGGCTTGAAACGTCACTTGAGTGGGTTAAAAATGTACTATCATATGACGTCACACGAGTTTTCGAAGCACTGTATCGTCTTCATTTTTAGTTTACGTGAAAAAAGAAAAAATACGTGTTCAATATTTTTTGAAAATCTATCTGACGGACTAATTAGTTTTTTTTTGTCCGATCCCCTATTGTAATAATTCTAACTGTGACATTTTAATTTCAAGTAGCTTTCTTTTAGACAAATTGTTAACATTTTTTATAAAATTTTGCGTGCCTATTTCCAGGCAGAATGTACATGGCTCACTTCTTTTTACAACACCTATATTTTAATTTAACCTACATTAATTGCAAATAAATGATTTGATTTCATTTCCAGGATTCAACAAATCTAACAGCGGAAGACTCAGAAACGGCCCTCATACGTCGCCTCACACGAGAAATAAGAGCCATGTGTCGACGTAACGAGCCCCCGGTCAGACACGACGAGGAAGGCACGCACCCTGTACATAGGAAGATCAGTCTGACCTGTCATACTGCGTGTTTGCTTAGAGTAAGTCATTATATCATCATTTGCCTACCATTATTGGAGTTGGCTTCCAGTCTAACCGGATGCAGCTGAATACCAGTATTTTACATGGAACGACTGCCTATCTGACTTCCACAACCCAGTTAATAGGTAATATTGGACCTTTGGTAAGACTGGTTGTAAGACTTTCAGGTCACTGACTACCTGTAACGATTGCCAAAGATCTATTTATGGCAGCCGGGACTTAGTCATTATAATATCATCATCTGCCTGGAATAGGGGATCGGACCGACTCAAAAAAATATGATTCTGTTTAGTCCGTCAGTTAGATTATCGAAAAATATTGGATACGTGTTTTTTGTTTTATCAAAACAATAAAAATTGACGAAGCTATAGCGCGTCAAAGATCATGGAGTGGGGCTTGAAACGTCACTTGAAGGTACAAAATGTACTATCATATGACGTCACACGAGTTTTTGAAGCACTGTATCGTCTTCATTTTTTGTTTACGTGAAAAAAGAAAAAATATGTGTTCAATATTTTTTGAAAATCTATCTGACGGACTAATTAGTTTTTTTTTGTCCAAAGAATGGCAGAAGAAACGGAAATCATAGAATAGGGGATTCTATGATTTCCGTTTCTTCTGCCATTCTTTTTTGTTTTGTGTATCCGTTATCCACCCGTTTCCCACGCTCCTGAAAATATCGTCGACCCAACGCGGTTTTGGACGGCCCTGGTTTCTCTGGTCCAACTTGGCCATTGTATACTAGCTATAAAAGTACAGGACTCAAAAACGGCCCTCATATTGCAACATTTAACTTTTTTTTTGACGTGACGTCGTCTTATAAATCGATGAACGCCGGCTGCATGCACGAAAAATGATGACTCATTCTCCCGTTATGCTCATTGTACACAAAAAGTATGCAATCATTTCATCAATGTTTTGTTATGACGTTGTCACGTTAAACTATCGTCCGTAAACCGACTTAACAGACATACAATTCTTTTTTAGCTTGTAAATATCGATATAATGAGCTAAAATGCCACCGGTGTTCACTATTTCAATAGGGATGTGTCCTGGGTAAAAAAATATGATTCCGTTTAGTTCGTCAGTTAGATTATCGAAAAATATTGGATATGTGTTTTTTGTTTTATCAAATTAATAAAAAATGACGAAGTTATGACGCGTCAAAGATCAGGAGTGGGGGCTTTTGACGGCACTACGTGGTAAAAAATGTAGTGCGATGTGACGTCACACGAGTTTTCGAAGCACTGTATCGTCTTCATTTTTGGTTTACGTGCAAAAAGGAAAAATACGTGTCCAATATTTTTTGGTAATCTATGTGAGGGACTAATTCGATTTTTTTTGTCAACTACCCTATCCATACTATAATATACTATATATACTATATAATATTATAAATTTATATTATAAATGCGAAAGTAACTCTGTCTGTCTGTCTGTCTGTTACTCTTTCACGCCTAAACTACTGAACCGATTTGTGTGAAATTTGGTACAGACATAGTTTGGAACTTGAGAAAAGACATAGGATAGTTTTTTTTTTTTTTTTTTTTTATCTGCCGGAAGTCACTATTCCACGCGAACGAAGTCGCGGGCAAAAGCTTTATTTATAGAATAAAATTGTCATATGATATAATTTTAGTCGTTACCACAGCAAGGCATGGGTCCGGGCGAGGAAGAGCGTCGCGCCCGCCTGCGCTCTCCCGCGCCCTCCCCGGCGCCCTCCCCCGCGCCCTCCCCGGCTCCCTCGCCCGCCGGCAGTCCCGTGCCTGCGCCACATCCCACTTCACGGTTCATGGTATGGAGCATTTATTTATTTAGCCTTTGTTTGCCTTAACAATTAGTTATAGCACTCGGCACGTAAGTTGAAACAAAATGGCGGTCGTTCGCGAAGCTACAATCATGAAAATAAGTCGACTGAGACCCGATAATGTATTACAGATTGCATCCCGTAAGTTGAATTATGATCTTGAATGCTCAGTTGCACATTTTCGTTCGAATTTCACTCTATTTTTGTCATTTTACCTATTCGGACGACCGCCATTTTGTTTCAACTTACATGCCGAGTGCTATACCTTTCTTACAATACATGCTTTCATTCATTTAACATCACTACATAGTTTAAAACAAAGTCGCTTTTTGCTGTCTGTCCCTATGTATGCTTAGATCTTTAAAACTACGCAACGGATTTTGATGCGGGTTTTTTAAATAGGTAGAGTGATTCAAGAGGAAGGTTTACATGTAGCACATTTCACCCGTGCGAAGCGCGGACGGGTCGCTAGTATATTATATTTTCCTTTAGCATTTCATTAAACCTTACATTTAACAATACCTTAAGCATTAAATTAAACATTATTTACATTTTCCTTGATCATATTTATAACATGAGTGATCTCTTTTTAGCGATTTAATATTTCATTTTTTGTTTTGGTTAAAATTTTAAACATTTTAACTTACACTAGTACAGTCGAACAAGCTAATAAGTATACAGGGTAGAGATCTTTATAATTCTATAACACTGAAAATATTGATTGTAATTTTGTTTTATCAAGTGTTACGCAATAAGCGACTGATGTCAAACGCTGTATCGTTTGACATCAGTCTCTAAATGTATCTGTATAATCTTAAAAGTAAATACAAGTTAGCTGGCTGTATACCTATTAGCTTGTTCGACTGTACAGTCACGGACTATAAATGATGAGCCACTTGCCACCATTCGTATTTTAGCCGTGTAATGCAAATCGGGTTTAATCGGTTATATTCGTACCGTAGACAGAGAATGGTATAGACACCTGCAGAGCGTGTCGCAGAAAGAGACAAAAAAAATAACGTCATCATATTTAGGGTTACCGTGTGAGGAAAAATTTACCCCGAAATTTGTGTGATTTGTCTAAATAAGGTGGTGTTCCACGAATTGATAGAATTAGAAATTATTATGTAAGAGAGCCTGAAAATAACACTTATAATTATCGGTATAGGCATGTGATGCGGAGGAATAATAAAGGTGTATGGATGTGCTGCCGAACTCAATAAATTGCGATGAGGGCAGGATGACGATGGATGTTATTGTATTGTATTGTTTAGCGGGCTGGTGTCCGCAACTCCACGTCAAAGCGCGTATTTTGTGATAGAAGGTTTTGGCTTTGTGAGTAAATAATACAACATTGTTTATTTTTAATTTTTTTCTCAAAATGTCTGCTGCAAATTTTTGATGACGGTTTTGGTGTCCAATCTGTTCGTCCTGTAGCTACAATCCATATTCGACGTAAATTATCATGTTCAGGAAAACTGCAACAAGTCATAAAATCTTTCAGATACTATATAATTAATACACATTTCCCATAATATTGGGTATTAATTTACAGAAAAGTTGGCAACACTAAAATTCTTAGGTTAGAATTAATCATTGATACATATTGTACTTTTTTGTCGATGAATTTATGTCTAGGGTACATTATACACAATATATGAACACCATAAAATGTTATCATCATATATTAATTGATACAGAGTGGTATACTTACGAATGAAAAGACAAATCTGGCATTTTCGTTCCACTATCACTTTTACACCCTTTAACGCCACAACGCACCATGTTTATTTTTTAAATGGTTTAAATACTATGTCTAAATTGTTCACAACAAAATATAACATACATTAATTAACTTTAGAGCACATAAAACTGTATTATAGAGGAAGATGTTATCTAGCTGCACGTTAGCTGTCAAACTTTGTTTAGCAAAGTAGTTTGCTAACCTTGAAAAACATGGCACGCGCAGTGAAACAAAAAATCTCATCGTTCTGTTTCATTTCTTTACACGACATCGGCGTAAGTCGCTCTTTTTCTTGTGTGAATGCGACCAAAGATATCAATTAGTCTATAGCATTCTCTGTCTACGATTCGTACACAGAACAGAGTGACTACCTAAAGTCGACGAATTGCAGGTGTAGAAACCGTGACCTAGCGACAATTGTTTTAGCGTAGCCATAGTAACGTTGGTGTACGGAGAAATTATAGTTGGTATAATTTAGACATCGGAAAAACTCGAAACCACGATTTTATCCGAACGCGTAGCGTCCAAGATGACGTTCACGATAATACATAGATAACACCTAACTGCCGCCATCTTGCAAGAAGTTTTATTTGCTATTTCTGCTAAAGAGTTTACGTTTTAGCTATTATAAATGTCATAAAATGTGCTAAGCAAAAAAAACACTATATTATTTGAATAATTATTTTATTTTGTATAATAAGAATCAAAACTGTTGGACTGTCTTAATATCTTGTAAATGCTCCCTGGCTGTCTATTACAGCTTGCAGTCGTGATTGCATGGAGCTAACCAGACGAGTGCAAATATCAGTCCCTCGCATGTTCTCCCATACTTCTTGACAATGTTGAGCCAGATCTTCCTTTCTTCGTTCATTACGGTGATCCCATCGCTGCACCATTAAACCCCACAGATTTTCTATGGGATTCAGGTCCGGGGATTTAGCTGGCCATGGAATCACCGTTATGTCTGGATGTGCTTCAAACCAGGTCTTGACAGTCCTTGCTCGATGTATGGCAGAATTATCGTGAACAAAATTAATATTTTCCATTTCGTGCTGTGGATACACAATCCTTACGACGGAAGCATAAAATCTTCCAAAATCCTTATATAGTTCACGGCATTTGCACGAGGTGGTAGTTGAACAAGCTCGCCTACACCTTCGGAGCTCATCCAACCCCACATATTAACAGTTATCCTTCCTGATTCCCTATTTGGTATGACGTTATCTGCATCATACCGTGAACTGTTATATCGCCATAGGTGTAAGCGGCCATGATCGCTTGATTGGAATGACTTCTCATCACAAAAAATAGTTGATGACCAATCGAAATTTAAAAATCGGTGTGCAAAATTTACACGTGCGGTTTTATGAGCGTCTGTCATATCGACTTTGTAGGCAGGAATCCTATGATGCAAATTCATTGAGTGAAGATGCCTTCGGATGGTTCTGGGATTCACATCAAAACGTTCCGCGTAACGCTGCGTTGGTATAAATCCATCAACTTCATATTCGCGGAGCATTTCAGTTCTCTGAGCTTCGCTTAATGCAGAAGGGCGATGGTTGTTTCGGCGACGATCATTTATATGTCCTTCTTCGGCGTATCGTCTTACCCACAAAGAAACGGTGTTTCGCTAAAAAAATAACAACTTTCAAGTTAATGGACTTAGATAATTACCTTTTTAAAAAAATTCAAAAACATATAGAATGAGTGAATAAGCTCACCGTCAAGTGCAGATCTCTCGAAATTGCACGAATGCTCAGACCCTGCTGATGCATTGTTATGATTCTATAGCGAATTTCTTCAGAAATTGCAGCTGGCATTTTCGCGTTAATAACTACGGCTACGATTCACCAAAATACGAAATTTTCGTCTCCAAATCTTTTCTGACATCGACATTTCAACTGTCACTCTGTCTTCGGATAGGATTTCAGAAATAAAGAGTATCTAATGAGGACTATTTCAAAGGAGGTCAGTATCAAATAGATGGGATACACGTAAGCACCGTTGTATGGATTTATCATTGACAACTTATAAAGTCATTTTTCAACCTCTATGGATAAGACTATTTCCGATTATTAGTAATTTGTCATTTTGTTTCCGAGCATTCGGTTTGAGTTCGTGTTTAATCGTGTAATCTCGTGAATGTATAAAACTGCAAAATTGGAAATCTTGAAAGTGGCTTATCAATTATAGTCCGTGACTGTACATATCATTTATATTAAAAACTATCAATAGGTATATCAAATCTAGGAGGTCCTGCTGGGAAATAGTTTTAGATTTCGCCGTAACCATTGCGGTTCAATTTTTTTAATTATGCGATTCGGAAGGTACTGAATACTACGTATTATTTTACTCTTTATCTTTCAATCCGATTCAACATAGGGTCTGGATATACAGACATACGTTTATATGTATATTGACAAAAATAAACGCCGTCTGAGGCAGAGGTTCCGTACCTCAAAAGGAAAACAGGGAACCCTTATAGGATCACTCGTGTGTCTGTCTGTCTGTCCGACCGAATTTTAGACTCAGTTGTTTCAGAGATAGGGGGGATCCCTATCTCCGAAACAACTGAGTCTAAAATTCTGAAAAAAAATACAGAAATTAGTTCAACACATATAGATTACAGGAAAACTTATAAGAAGTCATGGTACGGAACCCTTCATGTGTAAGTCCGACTTGCACTTGGCCAGTTTTTTTTTGTCCATACACATACTTTTGAAGAAATAAATGAGAACACATATCATTAGCTGATATTTAAAATAAAACGATCACCTCCAACAATAGAAATTGAACCAATAGGGTATTTCACCAAAAAAATCTAATTAGTCCGTCAGATAGATTTCCAAAAAGTAATGGACACGTATTTTTTCGTTTTTCAAGTAAAGTAAAGATAAAGACGATACAGTGCTGCGAAAAGTCGTCTCAAGTCGTGTGACGTCACATGGTTACTACGTTTTTACCCACAAAGTGACGTCAAAACCCCCCACTCATGATCTTTGACACGTTTTATTTTCGTCAATTTTTATTAATTTTAGAAAACAAAAAACACGTATGCAATATTTTTCGATAATCTAACAGACGGACTAATTAGATTTTTTTGGTGAAATACCCTATTTAGACTAATGTATACTTATCTATAAATAACTACAATAACCCTTCCTTTCAGGTAACCCGAGTGACACCAGAACGTGACTCGTCAACCGACAGCAGTGGGTCTACCTCGTCATCATGCTCCACGCCCACCAGGCTTGCTTACTGCCCACCCTCGCGGTTTAAAGTCGTGCAGGTAACATTATAAAGCTGATTAGTATATTATTATTATGAAATATTCTATGAAATTCTTTGATAAGACTAGCGCCCAAATACTCGAACGTCACTCAATTTTAAGTTGCACTTAAATCTCGTGCTGTCTTTGTCACTTTAACGCAGAGTGACAGAGATAGCAGGAGTTTTGAGGGTTACTTATAATTGAGTGACGTTCGAGTATTTGGGCGAATGTGAAATGCTTCTAACAAAATGTGTTCACAAGGCTAATAATATTAAGTCTATTTGTTTTTTCAAATTAACAGCTTTTTATTGAATGCATCATATGAAAGTGTATAATTATGGTGCTTGTAACATTTTTATCTGTCTGTCTGTTTTTTTCGGCTAATCTCCGAAACTGCTGGACCGATTTTGATGGGATGATATTCTGATGTTAAGTGGAGTAACTTAGGTTCCTTTTATTTTAGTAAAAATCATTACCCTTCCTTTTGGCTTCGCCGTAGTCGGAGGAAAAAGATTAGGGCTCGTGCAAAAAAAATAAACCCTTGAAATTGGTAACAAAACTTGATTAAAAAGTAGAAGTAATATTTTTTATAATATTTTCACGCGAACGAAGGTCCCAGCAATCAGCTTGTAAAGAATAAAAGTAAGAACGAGTTATAAAATTCTCATCATCATCATCATCATCATCATCATCATCACCCACAGCCCGACTTCACCCACTGCTGGGTATACGCCTCTCTTTGTGCCAAATTCCAGATTAATAACCACACAAAATCATCCTTTTCAGGTAATGGAACCGCCTCAAATTCAAGTACACCCTGCTTCAAGTCAACCCCGAAAATCCCCCTCAAGGTTCTCAGTGACAAGAAACTATGACTCAGTTTACAACCCCAATCCGACCCCACCTAATAGCCCCGCGCAACCTGGAATGTACACTCAGCTTCAGAATGAAGTAGTCACACAACTCAAATTAGAAGCCAGTCTCAATAAAAATGATGTATTGACTCAGACTAAGAGTGACGTCATGACTCAATTGAGGAACGAAGCTAATATGAAGTTTGAACCCGTTGTTAGTCTTGAAGGAGTGGCTCAACTTGATAAAAGTGAGGTCAAAAATGTAGTAGTTACAGTTAAAAGTGAACCTTTAAAAACGGACAGTCAAGTCGGATTTAAAATTGAAAATGAGACTAAAGATAAGAAAGTGATAACGGCTCAAGTTAGGAAAGACGCTATGAAAGAATCTAAGATTGAATCTATAGCTCAAATACAGGCTGAACCGTCAATAGAAATTAAAAAAGAACTAACAGATAATATAGAAAAACCGACAGAAATACAGATCAAAAATGAAATAACTGGTAGCACTGAGAAACCGAAAGAAATAACAGAAACGAAAATAGAGCCTAAAATTGAAGCGGCTACTCCAGTGATATCTACAGACTCAAACAAAAATACTGTAACGACGTTACTCAGACACGACTTAACACACAAAAATGAGCCTGTACTTCTAATTATAAATGAGCCTGTACATCAAATTAAAAATGAGCCGGAAACTCAACTACAAACTGTACCTGTAACGCCAGTGAAAATTGAGCCGACTGACACGAAACATGACTCTTTGACAGCTGCCAAAAATACAGTGACAACTCAACTTCATAAAGAACCGATATTAGTCAAAGTTGAACCGCAAATTGAAGTTAAAACTACAGGCAGTCAAATAAGTCCTAACATTGCTTCAACAAGTCAAACTGATAATGTGAATAAACCAGCTAAATATATAAGTATAGAGTCTGCAATTCTGGACAAAATAACATTAGGAACTGAACTAGAAATGGAAACGCCGGCTCAAGTTAGAAATTTCCCGTATATTGTGCCTTTTACTCAAACAAAGAATACTACAGTAACTCAATGTAGTATAGCACCCATTGGTCACCTTACAAAAATACATGCTGAGCCGACATGCCAAACAAATATTGATAACCATTCAAAACCACCAAGCGTTGAGTCTGTAATACAAACAAAGAATGGAGCAACACACGCAACCGCTGAGTTAACTACTGAACTTAAAAAGTTATCCGTTGAGCCTGCATGTCAAAATGTTGAGCCTGCCAATAAAAATGTTGAGCCTGCCAATCAAAATGTTAAGCCTGCCTGTCAAAATATTGAGCCTGTAACTCAAGAAAGAAACAAAACAGTTATACAATTCTCAACGGATCCGAAGACACATACTAAGCTCATAGAAATTGAGCCAAGTAAAACGAATATAGATGACAAACTGATTATAGCTGCAGCTATTGAGCCTCCAATTCAACATAAGAATACCGAAATTGAACTTATAACAGACTTGGCTAATCAACTGGAGAATTTATCGATAGAGTCGATAAGTCTGGCTGATATAGGCATTAAACAAGTTGAATCTATAATTATTAAGCCTGAAAATCAAGCTGATATTGAAATCAAGCCAGTTGAATCTATAATAATTAAGCCTGAAGTAAAGAATATTGCAGCTAATCCAATTAAAGCAGAGTTAACGATACAATCGCAAAATGCTCCTGTGGTTGATATAAGACTTGAGAATGAACCTGTAAGTCTGACACAAATCATCAAATCTGAAGATAAAATTGAGCTTCCAGAACTAGTCGAGTCTTCCAGTACGAAAGAACCTTCAGATTCAGACTCAGCGACTCAACTGAGAGGTCTAATCGAAACGTCGAGTAAAATTAAAACATCGCCGACTCATTCGATTCTGCCGAAAACCTCAATAGCTACCATAGAAGAATTTCCAGAAAGTGATGATATAGAATTCAGTGATTCTACAGCGTCTAGTATAACTCAAATTTCAACGGATAATGAAATGAGTAAGAATAAATCGAGTTTTGAGTCTGAGACTTCAAATTATATAGTGGCGCATGCGAATTGGGACCCCACAATGAGTGTGACTTTCGAAAACTCAAAAATCGAGTTCGCCGACTCAAAAATCGTAACGGGAATCTTAACACAATTAGGTAATATACCTAAAAGTACTGACGTTAGTACTCAAAGTAATGTGCCTGACAATCTCAAAAAAGTTAAAACTATAAGTGACTTAAATGTGATAGATCCTAGTATTATAAATAAACCAACAATTTTTAAAAGTGACTTAAGTTATAGTGAAGTGGTTAAAAGTGATAGAAAAAACACCAAAACGTGTACAGACCCTACAGACACAATGAACAACATTGTAGAAGATTTAGGGAATATTATAAAAGAAATCAAAGTTTTAGTTAAAAATAAAAATAGTTTAGACGACAATGTACCTGCTGATAATGTTATACTTAAAAAGAATAAGAGTGAATCAAGCTTAGATAGCCCAGATCTAGAAGTTTCTAGATTAATGGAGAATAGAAGAGAAGAGAGAAGCGTCTTCGATAGCAATTCTTCTTTGGAAATCTCGGGGAGTTCTGTTGAGAGTCTTAATGAACAGAATAAGACGGTCCAAGAACTCGATAGACGGAAAACTATCATTTTATCTAACGAAGGAAGCATGGAATCTACGAGTGAAGTTACTCCGGTTAATAGTGGGAATTTCTTAAATCTTTCCCTCAGTTCAAATGAGAGTGTGTCCCCTATATTTGGAAAGACAAAACTTATACATGATTCTCTATCCAGTTTGGAAGCAAGCGTCAGTTCCTTAGACTCGGCTAAACATGATAGAGTCATGGTTACGTCAGCAGATTCGGGCATAGAATACTCCTTGCAGCACCCCTCAGAGAATCGAGAAGATAACTCCTCAAACGAGGGTACTTTGACGAACAATTCCAGTTTGAAAGAAACTGTGAGAAAACCGGAGAGCTTCCAACTGGTAGACACTTTGACTGCGTCTCCAAAAAGGGCGTCTAGTTTATTAGATGTACCAGCTTTAAAGAATAAAGGCCTGGATAGAATGAGGAAGATATCCTGGGTAGCACCGTCCTCCAGTTTCCATGTTCCCCGACCAGAAGAAAAAGACGCTAAACCTTCTCATTTAGAAAAACTACTAAGTTTGTTTCAACATCCAAGCAGTATCTTCTCTAGAAGCCTCACAGCAGATGATGAGAAAAAATCTGCATCAAACACACCACCAAGAAAAGATTCTTCTCTTACTAGCTCTTTCTGGTCTTGGGGCAGTACAATAGAGAGAGAGAGGGAAGAAGATAGTTCAGAAGCTACAGACTCTACTCTCTCAGAAAGAGTGCAGGTCTCTTTCGTAGACGAGTCTTTTTCAAGGAAGTTAGACTCAAAAACTCCCTCTACAGACACAGACAACACGCTCAGTGAATTTCAGTCTTTTCCCACGCAAGAGAGTGAGCCAACAGAAGATAGAGTTACCAAAACCACCGAAGATTTAATAGTACAAAATTTAGACTTAAGTGTAATTAGTAATATGAAGAGAGAAGTAGATAGGAGAAGTGATGATCTCGTAAGAGAGGGACAGGAAGAGAAGGAGAAAGAGATAGCCAGGCCTAGGTCTTTTGCCGCTGTTCTCAAAAGCTCTGGTTCTGAAAACTCTTTGGATAAGCAAAATAGCCCAGATAATGGACAATCAGTTGATAAACTTCCAAGTAAAGTTATTAGAGGTATCAAAGAAAACATAAGTCCTGAAAATACCCTGACTTCAAGCATGACTAACACTAAAGCTTTAGCAGTAGAATTAGAAAGACAAGTCAAAAACCCAGCTCCCAACCCATGGGAGGTCAAAAATGAACCCAAAATCGAAGAAGTTAAAGTCCAAAGCGATTTAGCGCCCATAGCTACGATTGAAGAAACATTAGACGAGGATAATCCTTTGCAACTAGCGTATATAGATGACGTAAAACTAGAAGATATGACCAGAGTTAATTTGGAGGCAGAGAAAGAATCGAAAACGCACGAAATAGATTTAGGCAAAGATGCGTTATCATACTTAATATATGAAAATAGGGAGTTTGAAACAGGGGCAGAGAGTTTAGCGAAAACTGGCGCTCAACAAGGATCTTTAGCTGAAGAATTAAAAGAAGCCGAAATCAAAGAAATTCTAGATCTTTCACCAGAATTAGTAGTTGATGACAGTCTACAAGACAATGTATTTACAGCTAAAGAAATCATCGGCTTACGAACGTCTCCGATTATACCTGAACGCGCTAAACTCAAGAAATCGAACTCTTTAGAAGACTTATCGCAATTATCAGAAGAAAAGAGTCCTAAAGCTAAAACGATCGCCTTCAAAGTACCAGAAAGTACAACACCAAGGGACATCCCCGAACGCAGATCGAAATTACGGACCCGAAGCGGTTCGAGCCCGAAATCTCTACCCGAAAGTTTGAATAAACCGTGCCCTTTGACTAAAATGGAGTCAGTATTGACGAAAAAGAAGAAGAAAGTTTCTTCTTTGGGTAAGATGGCGAGAGATTCTCTACTTGCTTTAAATATGAGTGAGGAGGAGATAGCGGAATTCAGAAGGTCATATAAATTGACATCAGTAGAGAGTTTGAGGTCATTAGAAAGTGTCTCTGAAAGCGGAAATTCGGTTGATTCGAGATGCAGAGCCTGTCTTAGACAATCGCAAGAAAGTCTTATGTCCTTAGACTCGATTTCCGAAGATTGTAGATGCACGGACGAATGCGATCGGGCTAGTAAGTCCGCTAGATAGGATTGCCAGAGTGGAAAATAAATTGTTTTTTTTTTTGTAATGTATAGAGAATTTTTATTTTTAAGACGTATGTTGTCAAGTTGTTACTTTGTTGTTTTTTGGGTTGAGGTGTAAGTCAAGTATTAGAGAATGTAATGTAAAACATCACGCCTGTAATCCCCGAAGGGTTGGGCAGAGGTATACCAAACACACCAAGATTTCGCCAGTGATGTTAAAGTCATATGAAATAATTATAGTTACTAGTCGGTCACATTAACTTGACGCTTAAGACGCTTGACACTAGACGCAGAGATGCGTTAATTAATGTGACCGCGCTATATTTGAAAGTTTATTTATGGCTTGGTTTGTGTCAACCAAGCATTCTGTACATCAAACTTACTGCCGCACTCAGAGAGAGCTTTAATGATTACAGGTCATCACTTAGTAAAAGGTTTTGACAGTTTTGTCATACAAAAGTATGTCTTATCTTTACTAAGTGACGGCTTAAGTAATCATTATATATCTCTGAGTACCGCAGTAAGTAACTACGTAATAATTGTTGCTGGGAAACAAGGTTTAAGGTGAAAAATTACGTTTTACGATAGGAGTCAATGTCATACACCTTAGACATTGTGTTGTTGAATGCATTGAATATTAAGAACTTGTATTAAAAAAAAACTCGTGATAAAGTTGGACATTTGACCCCCACAATATCTCCGTAACTAAAAAATTCCCAGCTATGGTCCAGAATTGCAATCACTTTGAGGACAGGTTGCTTTTGGCTTCGTTAAATAGACGCCGGACACAGGTTGGCCGAAGCAAGGAAAAGCTATTCAGGTGGAGATTCATATAATAGGGGATCGGACTGGGTCAAAATAATATGATTCTGTTTAGTCCGTAAGTTAGATTATCGAAAAATATTGAATACGTGTTTTTTGTTTTATCAAATCAATAAAAATGACGAAGATAAAACGCGTCAAAGATCTTGGAGTGGGGCTTGAAACGTCACTTGTGTCGTCAAAATGTACTATCATATGACGTCACACGAGTTTTCGAAGCACTGTATCGTCTTCATTTTAAGTTTACGTGAAAAAAGAAAAAATACGTGTTCAATAATTTTTGGAAATCTATCTGACGGACTAATTAGTTTTTTTTTGTCCGATCCCCTATTATGACCTCTGCCCTGCAGGGCTATTGCGTATCTTTTTAAATGTCAGTGGCTATCATAGTGTCCATCAATAAACTGTCAAGTGGTTAGTAGATGATGGGGTATATATACCAAACCATAACCATTTGACAGTTAATCGATGGACACTATGATCGCCAACTGACATTTAAAAAATAAGCAATAGCCCTGCTGGAGTGTAAATGTGGTTCCATACAGTTTGACTATTTAAGTATTGCTTTCGTAGGAAGCTTATTAAATAACAGCTAACCAATATTTACGGGTTAAAATTTATCGACTGGTGTTGTTAGTATGGCATATAAAACATATCTTTTGAAGAATGAAGTATTTGACTATTCAAAAGTTTTAGACTAAAATACAGGCTGTATATTGATATTATTTATGACAAGCCCTTAGTTTGACAGCCAGTCTTACCAAAGGTTAACACTCAGTAACTGGCTTGTAAAATATTCAGCTGCATCCGGTCAGACTGGAAGCCGTCTTCAACATAGTTGGGAAAAGGCTAGACGAGTGATAATGATTAATTATGATTTTAAACTTTAAAGTTCAATTTACGATGATCCATGCAGGCTCATGAAACCATCTTCAAAATATTATGTTGATCTTGACTTACACCTCAACTTATCCCATTTTTTTATAGAAAAATCAGAAATGTATAACAGATTCGAATAATACAACCCACTTATGACGAATTTTACTCATGAAACTGAAAGTGGTTTACAGTTCCTGCCATTTTACCTGACTTTCAAAATTTGAAAGTAATTTTATGTTCTTGTTAAAAAAGATAAGCAAACTTTTTCAACAAAAACATAACATTTGACTAATTAATTCGATTAATTCTGTCATAGCTACGTTCGTTCGCGTGAAAAAAAAATAGAATCGGATTTCGTTAAATTGTAAAGTTTTTGTTTATTTTGGAATGGAATTCTAATCTATATAAATAAAAAGAGAAGTCCTGACTGACTGACTGACTCATCAACGCCCAGCCCAAGCCCTTGGACCTAGAAAGCTGAAATTTTGCACAGAGGTTCCCTTTATAATGTAGACAAGGAATAAGGAAGCATTCAAGGAAGGAAATTCAAACCCTAAAGGATTTAAATAGGTGATGAAAGTTTGTATGGAAAATCGTCATTTTCACGCGGGCGAAGCCGCTGGCAAAAGCTAGTCTAAAATAAAAGTAGCCTTTACGTTGCTTATCTGGCCTGCCAATGAAAGTCCCCTCAAAATCGGCCCAGCCATTTTGGAGATTAGTCGTAACAAACAGACAGTCATTGGACATTGTTAACCGCATTCAGTTTCGTCCGTGAAATTCGCCCTTACAAAATAAAAAATCGAATCATATGGACTTTAATAACAAAATATATCATTGAAGTTTTAAAATGTCAATTGTGGACAAAAACCGGTTTTCAAAAATTAAAAAAGAGATTTTCGAGTACGTTGAAAATCATGATAAAAACATCATCAACATGGCATGGTTGTTTTTGTCATGTAAAGGTTTTTTTCATTTCTTTTTTTGTCTTGAAACATATTATGACGAACATAGTTTTCGATGTTTTTTTTTATTATATTCACACAAATGACATTTTAAAGCTTCATCATTAGTTTGAGGTCAAATTAGATTAACACGCGAGACTTTTGCAGACGTCGAAATATATAATATCTGTGGTATGAACATTCATCACTACGTTTATTTGATACGAGGTTAATTTAAATTGGCCTCACAAATTGATAAACAAACATATAACCCACCTATGAGGCTTCGCCACAGTCGGGTAAAAGGAAGTGTTCTTTCTTATAAACAATTTGTAAACATAGGAAACCTAATAAAATACAATGTAGGTTTTTAAAACCAATTTTGACTTTAAGTAACGTTATTTGATTCTTTACAACAAAAAAACTAGACCAATGCCAAAAATATAACCGGTTTGGCTATATTTTTGGCATTCGTCTGTTTTTTATTTTTAATCATATCAAAAATGTATAATCAGTAAAACAAAAACAATATATATTCTAGTTCTACCAGTGATTAACAAAAATTTAAAATATGACGACTACCTAAAACAATTATGACTTTACAAGTGTAATATTATAAATAATTTGTATCAGATTGAACACTTCTTCAGACAAAATAAGGAAATCTAACTTAAAACTTATAAGACAATGTTTCACGGACTGAAAAAGATAAGTAATACGAAATTTTTTGTACTTCAAAGTGAAGAATACGACTTAAAAACATTTGTATGTAAAGAAACTATCGATTTGTAAAATATTTCGATTTTTGTACTTGAATAGTATTATTATTGATGTGTAATTGTGTTTTTTTTACGGAATGGGGGTAGTCAGAGATTTTTTTTTTTGGAAACTTGCTGGAGGTCAGTGTGACTCATTTTTTTTTTACGTGGGTTCAGTATATAATTTTATACAGACTAGAGAGACTCTAAAATGGCTGCTTTAGCAGAATCATATTAGAATAATATGAATATGAATCACGTTAAAATTCTTAAAATGATCACAGACGCAGTTAGTTAATTGAGAGAGATAAGAAGGCCCAAAAAAAAAATTGAACCTCCTCCTTTTTGAAGTCGGTTAATAATTGCCGTTTTACATAGTAGGGTTGAAAAGTCAATTTATACATCTGACTTTGCTTCACCTTCATACTAATTCTTCCTGTCCTTATCCCATTCTATTTGTGGTAACACGTTTTACTTTTCTTCTTCCATTTTTCCCTGTCAGACGTCACGTCGTCATTTACTCCTGTCTCTTTCATATCATTCCTCACACAATTCTTCCATCTTTTCTTTGATCGTCCTTTCCCTATAGTACATCTCTATAAATAACAGTACGTCCAGCCATTTAAGAGGAAAATTAACAAAATAAAAGCCTAAGAAATTCACAATTATTTTTGTAGAAGAATTTAAATCTCTGACTACCCTCCGAAGTGTGGTTGATATAGGATTATCAATTTCGACTTATTGGTGTTAAAATTGTAACCGGTGCTATATACATGTTTGGGGTGGGTTTATTTACCAGTATATATTTAACCTATCGAACGCCAAAGCGTTAACCCATCGGTGTCCCTTCACACGCCAAGCTACACATACCTACCTGATCTTCATCATCATCATTAGCCTATAATGTTCCCACTGCTGGGACGAAGGCCTCCTCTCTGTGGGAGGGAATGGGCTGGAATGGAATCCACCTCGCGGTCCCAGTATGGGTTGGTAGATGTCACATGTCTAGGATTTTTTTTACTAAAGAATTTTTTTCAAAACAAATATGGCCAACATCGATCAACAATTAATCATTACTTTTTTAAACTATTTTGAAATAAAATAACACTCGGTTAGATTATTATTTTATTTTATTTCATACTATTAGTAATTACGATATAGGGGATATCTAGTCGAGCCGACGGTAGAGAGTGGGCCCGTTTTTATTTGTCGGCTATACCCGACTGGCGCTCAAAAGGTTAACAATAATGCCATTGGGGAAGGCCTGTTGAAGCTCGTAAGTAGTAAGCGTTTCCATGACTAAGTAACTATCTGAATACTGAGATCTAGCTACTTTGAAATAGAAGGTGTAAACGAACTATTCACGTAGCCGTCAACCAAGCATTCTCTTTATCAAAATAAGCAACTTCACGCAAAAATTATTGCGAAGAAACGTTTTTTTGGGGTGAAAATCACAGTTTTGCGGTGGAACTCGAATGGATTGGATAGTAAACGGTCATGAAGGTATTTAAAGTTAAGTTATGAAATTTAAAACATGTATAAAAAAGTCCGGTAAAAAAGTAGGAACTTTGACTTTTAGTATCTCCGTAACTAGAAGGTTCCCAGGTATGGTGCAGAACAAAAAAAATATCGCAACAAGTGCTTGTCGGCTTTATGAAGAGACTACTGACGATGCTTGGTACTGTTGCGTTATAAGTTTCACAGTCCTTCTCCATTACAACACATATTTATTTGGTTTTTATTGAGCCTGCATTCCACAACCAATCAAGCTATACAAAACCAAATGAATCTGACCTCTCATCGTACGGGAAGCTCACATACAAAGCGAGGTCAGGTTATATTGGTTATGTGAACCTCAATGTGTCATAATGGGTCCCCTACGTTGTTTCGAACCCCGCTGTTGCTACACACGCTGTTGCGAATTAATTTTCCACTGCCTCACAGGTTCGAAAGCTCATGGAGTCGAATGAAGTAGTCGCGAAAGACGCTGTTTCGAAAAACATTTTCACTCTCGTTTCCATTATTTTTAACCGACTTCCAAAAAAAGGAGGAGGTTATTGTTCGCTCATAACTTGCGACTGGGTGAACTGATTTTCATGATTCTTTTTTCATTTGAAAGCTGGTGCTTCCCGTGTGGTCCCATTGTCACCATTTCAATATCTGATGATGGGATCTTGTAGAAATCGGGGGAACTCTTCAATAAATAACAGCAGATTAACCGCGATTGTTGCTATAGCATATCTAAGCATTGTTTACGCCATCACACAACATAATATCACGCCTGTACTCACTACAAAGGTTATAAAAACTATTTTGTGAAGAACTGATGAAGAACTTCGGAGATAGGCAACGGAACTCCTCAATAAATGATAGCAAATGGACTGGGATTGCTGAAATCTCATATTGTCTGTCTGTTGTTTACACCAGTTCCTAACATAACATCACGCCGGTACGTTGTGAAGGGGTAAGCACATGTGAAACACTAAAAAGTGAAAAATAAAAACTTTTTTACAAAAAATAAAACCGACTTCGACAAAAAAAACACTCAAAAGTGAAAAATAAACTTGAGAAGAAAAATCAGTTTCTGAAGTCGGTGACAAAAAAAATGAAATCAAAGAAACAAAAGTCACCGACTTCAGAAACTGATTTTTCTTCTCAAGTTTATTTTTCACTTTTGAGTGTTTTTTTTGTCGAAGTCGGTTTTATTTTTTGGAAATCTATCTGACGGACTAATTAGATTTTTTTGGTGAAATACCCTATTATAACGATGGGCATACTCCGTTCGGCATTTACCGTCTCTGAATTTATATTTGGGTTTGTGGGTAAAAACTAGCAGCATTTTTCGATTTTAAGACTTCCCAGTGTGGGAAAGGGACAGTGCTATACAGGGTGTCTAGCGCCATCTCTTTTCCACACTAGAATAAGATTAAGCCGTCAATTGTGGCAAACCATACCTGAACATGTATAATATACCTAATAGTCGACTAAAAATTTAGTTTTATAGACTATTCAAGTACTTAAAATTATGTTTTATATTGTATAATACGATTTTTGTTTGACTACCCTCTTATAAAATTGGCATGAGTAATGATAACAGTACAATTGATAAAATTTACTGCTTACAAGAGTTATAGAGAAGTATGGAAGAACAGAATATACTGCGCCGACCCGAAATACATTTGAATGATAATGGGTTTTGATCAAATTCTTAAGTTGTGGAGGTCAGATACGCAGTCGCTCCATGAAGAAAGGTAATCAGCTGCATCCGGTTAGACTGGAAGCCGACCCCAACATAGTTGGTAAGAGCTGGGCAGATGATGATGATGAAAAGTAATTTTGATGTGAAAGTTGTTGAATGACTGTCTTTTTTTTTCTTTTTCGTGGTGCAAACCTGATTTGTGAGATGCAGTGATCGTGTTATAATCTAAATTTTGGTAACTTAACCTATGGTGTAATATTTACTTTTCTAAATAAGCGGGTCATACGAATTTGAACCTTAATCTTACCCAAATATTTGTATGAGTGAAGTATTGATTTGAGCACGGTTGATGGGAATAGGCTCGCTCCCTATTACATGGGACTTAAACAATTGGCTAAGTGTGAGTGTACTATTAGGGTACACATCTGGTAAAATCTTCGGGTAAAATAACTGAATGGATTGTATGACCAACATTTAGCGATTTAGTTTTGTTTTATAAAGTTATTTGACAGCCTGAAATGTAAAAAAGGTATATGTAAGGATTGTAGCAGGTGGCATTCTGTGTTTTCGGCCTACCCCCATGGGACAAAGGTGTGAGGTTGTGTAGGTACCCCTGCACAATACCTAAAGCCAACGCGTTGTTAAAGCCAAAATGTTTTACGCGAAACTCCGGGACGCCTTAGAAGGATAAACACCAATATTATATATCTTCTTAGCGTGCCGATGGCAATCTAAATAGGGATGTTTACTGACAAAAAAAAAACTGTATAGTCTGTCAGTTATATTATCGAAATATATTGTTGTGTTTTGATTTATTAATAAGATAAAACGCGTCAAAGATCGGGCTTTTGACGTCGCCGGTAAAAATGTACTATAATGTGGTCTTCATATTTTTTTACGTAAAAAAGAAAAAATATGTGTCCAATATTTTTTGGAAATCTATCTGAGGACTAATTAGTTTTTTTTTGTCAATTACCCTGTTGTGTTGGTCCAGAACTGAGCTACTTGTTTGGCGCTTTCGGTAGCGTCCACCAGTTCCTGTATAAAACAAACAACAGGACACGTAGGACAGGATATTAAGTGTCCCATTGCTTTATTAGAAAGGTCAGAAACTTGCAACCGGCGCGCGGCGTACGTGTATGACCAGATGTATGAATGTGGACGGCGCAAAAGGTAGTATGTAAGGATCGTAGCTGGTGGCGTTCTGTGGTTACTGCTGACTCTATTGGGAAAATAGCGTGTGTGTATGTGTTATTTTGTATAACATTATGTACTAACTATCTTTTCATGCCAATTTTATTAGGAGAATATTGATTTCAATCTTAAATAAAAAAAATCGTTTTTGCAAAAAAATATTTGAAAAAAAAAATACATGTATGATTGTAAACGATTTTTCTAAAAATTTGTTTTTTGTAAATAGAAAAAATGTACAGAAAAAGGTCGTTCGAAATTTTTATAGTAGAGACTAAGTGATTTAAATTGTAATTAAAAAGAAAAAAATTAAGGCTTTATACACACGAGCGATTTTTTTGTCGCTAAGACTTATTTTTTGCGTGTATCGGTCCTATTCGGAAAAAAACTGTATGAAAAATGTAATTATATATCTGCCGGTATATCAGATTGATGTATTGGAATTTTTTCTTAAATAATATATTATAAACAATAAAACTAATTTAGAATTTTAAACAAAACTAACATTTATTTATTACAAAATAATTTGCATAAAACCAATTATAGAATTTATTAAAAGACAATTACAACAAACCTAACATTTATTCATACAAAAGAATTTACACAGAACTAAACAAAGAACTAACAAAGAACCAAACTTATTACAAAGCAACAATTTAAATCTCACAATATAACAAAGACGGCTCACGTGTTCACAAACAAACGCAATGTACGCAATGGTCACGTCTTGACTCCACGAAGGCTGGCGGGCGAGAAAAGGGCTGTGCATTGGTTGCGTGCCTTTTTATACCCTTGCCGCAGCTAGAGAGGTGCGCAGTTCGAAGAGATGCTAACACGGCCTCTCCTGACTGGAGTCGTCCTCGACGTTGAAAGGCTCGGCGATTCCTGACGCACATTCAGCATCAGCTTGCGCTTCAAGAAGGCCATGGCTGGTCCAGGGCCAGGAGTGGACGTCACTTGCCTCAGTGTCATCATTTTCAGGGCTGTCTGAAACGAGAAATTATGTTAAAACACACCATCATCTTCCTGCCCCTATCCCATGTCACTTGGGGTCGGCGCAACACGTTTTTTTTCCTTCCATTCTGCCCTGTTTGTCGTCACGTTATCATTTATTCCTTTTTCCTTCAAATCACTCCTCACACACTCCATCCATTTTTTCTTTGGTCTTCCTCTCCCTCTCCATCCATCCACATTTATATTCATAACGTTTTTTTAGTCGCATGCGATTCATCTCTCCTCATCACATGCCCATACCACGACAGTCGATTCCCTTTTAGCTTTTCTGTAATTGGCGCAACTTTTAAACTTCCTCTGATATACTCGTTCCTTACTTTATCCATTCTGGTCACACCACACATCCACCTCAATATTCTCATCTCCGCAACATGCAATCATTTTTCATCCATCTTCTTCACAGCCCAACATTCCGATCCATACAGTACGACAGGCCTAATCACGGACTTGTATATTTTCCCCTTTAACTTAACTTTATGTTAAAACACACCGCTGTGTATTAAATAACCCACGTCATACTTCCGGCCTTCTGTCTGCAATAAGCCTTTTATTTAATTCATACATCGTCTAATTTCACATTCCATTCTCTCATGCTCGATTAAACATAAACATTATCACAACAATCACAACCAAGTAAACAAAATAGGCCTTCGTTCCTTTCTACACTTTTCCATAATAAGGTGGTGCATATACTGCCCGTAGTGGTGTGTGTCGGTGACTCGGTGAGCTGAGTGGCGGAAAGGCGCGCAGAGGCGAGCGGCGGCCGGCTCACAGAGGCAGTCGGCTGCCGGCTCGCAGAGGCGAGCAGTGGTCGGCTGCCAGCTCGCAGAGGCGAGCGGCGGCCGGCTCACAGAGGCGGACGGCTGCCGTCTCACAGAGGCGGACGGCTGCCGGCTCGCAGAGGCGAGCGGCGGCCGGCTCACAGAGGCGGACGGCTGCCGGCTCGCAGAGGCGAGCGGCGGTCGGCTGCCAGCTCGCAGAGGCGAGCGGCGGCCGACGCATCACGTGCGCCGGTCCGACTATGCATCCTGTGCAGACACGGACCATTCCCACTATGCACCCAGTGCAGAAAGGGAAACAACATGGTCACTCATCACCCGTCCGACTATGCATCCTGTGCAGACACGGACCATTCCCACTTTGCACCCAGTGCAGAAAGGGAAACAACATGGTGACTCATCACCCGTCCGACTATGCATCCTGTGCAGACACGGACCATTCCCACTTTGCACCCAGTGCAGAAAGGGAAACAACATGGTGACTCATCACCCGTCCGACTATGCATCCTGTGCAGACACGGGTATTCCCACTATGCACCTAGTGCAGAAAGGGAAACAACATGGTGACTCAACACCCACCCGACTATGCATCCTGTGCAGATACGGGTATTCCCAATATGCATCCTGTGCAGAAAGGGAAACAACATGGTGACTCTTCACCCACACACATTCATCTCATCCAGTACCTCACATACGATGCTGCATAAATTTATCAATTTGACTTACAAACTTACGGCTTTTGATTAACGCGTGCATCTTGACTAGATGATTATCTTTAAGGAGCCGTTGAGCTCGACTACTGGTTAATTCTCGAGTAGCCTCTCTGTAGACGCTGGAGTCCAACATCGCGACATCGCGAATTAGTGACCTTTCTTACCGCAGTTGAAACATGCTCCGACTAGGGATGAGCGTTGAATATTGAACTAGTTGAATCAAGTGTTGGTCTCCTGTCAACGTATTAACGTTAACTGTTTAAGAATCAACTAGTCGAACTCATCAACGACGTTTATGACATTAACTCGTGCATCTCGTTTAATAATCGAGAACGCAAACGCAACGAAATGAGCAAATTAATAAACTTACGGTGAAAATAACGCCATAGATTGCGAGCGACGGTCATGCATGTTATGCAAATTGAACTTTAAGTAACGAGTTGCAGAGTTGATTTTCGAAATGTTTGTTTTAAGAATAAGAAGAAAAAGTACGAAGGCAAGGTCATCTAAGTAAAACCATCAAACAAACGTTTTCTAAGACATACATTGAATCAAATTGTTTCTCAAATTGAACGTCACAGCGTTGACGTTGAATAAAAACTGTTCACGGTAAAACGGTTTACGTTGCAAGTTTTAAAATCGTTGCCCCACACTAGGAATTTCTCCTGTATCGTGGGTGCGTTCACAAAAATTTAAACTCACATACACAAATAATAGTCCTCCTGACCGTTTTTCGGCCACGGCGGCCCATCTCAGCGGAGATTAGCCATCTGCGCGGGATATTATAGTGCACAAGTGTGTGCGCAGGCACAAGTGCACTCTCTGTTCCCTTTCTCTCATAGTCCGATGGGACGGCAATCCGACACGACCTGAGAGAGATCAGGCGCAGGACCAACGGCTTAACGTGCTTTCCGAAGCACGGGGGTATTATACCGCCAACTTCCAAACTCCGGGCTACTACTACCCAATAGCACTTTTGGTCCGACCCGGGAATCGAACCCAGGACCTCACGCTCAGCAGTCGCGCTTGCGACCACTTGACCAACGAGGCAGTTAAATACACAAATACCCAGACCCGAAACAACTATTTGTAGGCCATACAAATTTTTGTTCCGTGCGGGGATCGAACCCGCGACACGCAGCGCAGCAGTCCAATCGCTTGTTTGTGAAAAATGTCGAATAGCATCGGAAATCTTTCGAGTTTCGATCGCGACGGCAAAGAGTGGCCCATATTTAAAGGTCGGCTACTACAGTTTATAAAACTTAACAGTGTTAAAGCCGAAAATAAAAGTGCTTTGTTACTGACCCATTTTTCGGACAGCACCTACCGCTTTGCACGGAATTTACTTCATACGTTACGTTACGTTCGAAGATTAAGAAATTGGACAAGCATTTCTCGCCGAGACGATGTGTCTTTGCTGATAGAGAGAAGTTTTACGATGCCAGCAAACTTACTTTTGATAGGGCGTCGGAGGTAGCTCAACAGGTGCATCTAGTGCTGCAGCAGTGTTGACGCAACCATCAAGGCCATGGAGATCAAGGAAAAACCTGTAAACCGGTTGAGCGGGCAACGTGGGTAGCGGCATGGGGGCGCGCGCGCGCGGCGAGTTTGGTTAGGGCCTGCCTACCCGCAGCTCGAACTATTGTTCGGAGAAGATTCATCGGTATACAATGTGCGGCACCCAGCATTATGGTGACCTACTTCGAGTCCTATGACGCGAGCGCACCGTAGCTTGGTCTGTATTTGAAGAAACGGAACGGGATCTATCGCACGAACGCATCTTACGAGTACGACGGTAGTACTTCGAGTTCTCGTTAGACCGAGACAGTGTTTTGAACGCAAAACTGTCCCTAGACCGCCATCGGTATTAACGCGAGACATTTCTAGAGAGTGTCCCGGACTATGTCCCGAAGATGGTTTATGCGATCGACGTCTATTCTCTACGCAACGCAATGCCAACATAGTAATACGCAATGCAATGCCAACATAGTAATACGCAACGCAATGCCAACATAATAATAAGCAACGCAATGCCAACATCATAGTACGCAACGCCATGCTTGCGAAATAAATGATTTCTGAGTACGCGACTGAACACGCGAGCCGTTTCGGGAACGTTGTTTTAATTCACTTCACCTTTTATTACCCGTCATAACGGTCACACAACAACAACGACACAAAGAAATCAAGAAAACAAAAATAAAAATATGAGGGTAGATTTGCAAAAGTTTGGTTCTATAGATGCTGATCAAAACGGGCACAATTGGTCCAATTATCCCACTTCTGATATAAACAATAAAACTAATTTAGAATTTTAAACAAAACTAACATTTATTTATTACAAAATAATTTGCATAAAACCAATTATAGAATTTATTAAAAGACAATTACAACAAACCTAACATTTATTCATACAAAAGAATTTACACAGAACTAAACAAAGAACTAACAAAGAACCAAACTTATTACAAAGCAACAATTTAAATCTCACAATATAACAAAGACGGCTCACGTGTTCACAAACAAACGCAATGTACGCAATGGTCACGTCTTGACTCCACGAAGGCTGGCGGGCGAGAAAAGGGCTGTGCATTGGTTGCGTGCCTTTTTATACCCTTGCCGCAGCTAGAGAGGTGCGCAGTTCGAAGAGATGCTAACAATATAATATAGATTTTGGGATAAAAAAATATCCGATTTTTCTAATAATAATAATTAAAATTAAAAAAAATGTGTATAAATATATACCTACCCACATCTGTTTAAAAAAAAAACCTTTAATACTTTAATCGAAGCCCAATTTGTAAAAAAACTGATTAAACTCGTCATAATTGAAAAAGCACTTTCTAGACTTGTTATCTCCGAAACTGCTGTACCATTTTTGATGAAACAAATTGTGCTTCGAGCTAAGACCAAAATTATGATGATGTAACATTTGACTTCATAATATAATGTACATATTAAAAGCTTTTAACGTCTGATCTGTGTTTTTATTTTTGTGCTCCGCGAGCTTCGTTCGCGAAAAAATATCACTGGGAAGTGATATTTTTTCGCGAACGAAGCTATTAGCTATAAGAATAGGGATATTTGAATCGGAGTTTATTAACAAAAAATATCAAGGGTTTTGGACTGAACCCTAATCATTTTTCAAAAATAAAAGTTGCCTATATTAGTCCTTAAATCAGCTGTCTGCTACTTTCATCAAAATCCAAATCCACCCGTTTCAGAGATTAGCCGAAACAAACAGCCAGACAAAAAAAAGTAGTTTGTTACTTACCGTACCGTTACTTTGCATTTTGCCCGACCAGTGGGGCAAAGTGGAATCTGGCCCACTTGGTGCCGCAGTTTCCAGTAGTTTGGTATTTTGTGGATTATGCCCCACAAGGGGTCGCTCGTTACAGATAAATAGTACTTAGGTTTGCTGATAACATAATTTTTGTTTGCAAAAGTATTTTTTGATATGTAATTAATTACCTGGTATATAATTTTATTATTTATTGCTACTGCCAGAATATTCTCATGCTATGCCAGAATATAATAATATATAAAAAAAATAGTTTAAATAAAATCATCGTTTAATTTTTCCATAACGAAATCACTGGCGTTTTTAAGCCCCATACTAGCAAGTTTATCCGGGATTTTAACCCCTTCGACATCGGGGTTGAAACCGTCCCATTTTTCAGCCCACGTTTTGTACCGTAAACTTTTCTTATATTCTTCTTCTTTTGTATTATTTTCATTTTTCTTTACCCATTCGTTAATGGATTTGTCTTTTGGGAAACCTTGAAAGAGATTTAGGTATTTATTAAAATGTACAATTCATTTACCTACCCCACGCCAACGTGCAATGGAGCGTAGTATACTAGGCGTTAAACTAACCGACCGTATACGCAACACCACACTGCGCTCCAAAAAACAATCAATGACGTTGCTCAAAAAGCCGCTAAGCTGAAGTAGGGCTGGCCATGTCTGCCGTGACACAGCCAGAAGGCGACGCGGTAGATATCGTAAGATGATGGTGTGGCGAGCTGGACAGAACTAACGACCATGGTCCACATTGGCCAGGGATCGCAAAATTTGGGGGGAAGCCTTTGGCCAGCAGTGGGGTGTCACAGGCTAACAGTAACAGTCACCCCGCCCTCACATAGGTGAGAGCGCAAAACATGCTCGCTTACAAAACGTCAGACCGCGCATTCACAAAAGCTTCGATTTGAATAATCGAAATGTCTATCTTTTTTTTGGCATTACGAAAGTGAGCGAGTTAGACATACAGTCTAACTGTGAAATCAAAGTGGCGCTGCTTGTCAAGAAAAGGTGCTTCGGTAATGTCAGAATAGGTGCATTTATTTTAGTTCTGTGGTATTCCGCTTCACAGATAAGTTTGTATAAGTGTATGTATAACTTTCCGAATCGAAATGTTTGTGAATAAGGAGGCAGCGGGTTGTCCCGTCGGGGCTACGGGTTTTTGAAAAGAGATACCGCTGCCTCGACGCAAAGGGCTAAGAAGGAACATGGATGGTTTTTAGTCAGTAGAAGTCTGACACTCCCTACCGCTCTGCCCAGAGCAGGAGGAGTCATTTGGTGATTACACACCCTCAAAAAAAAACCTTGCAGAAGTTTGCACTTAGGGTTTGCGAACGAGCTATACCGGGTAAGAGGGAAGTATACTGGCTGCGAAACTTACGGACCGCATCAGTCTGTCAGGAACTGGGCTGGTCACATCTGCCGCATGACGGAGGAGCAATGGGCAAAAATGACCACTCAGGATACCAAAAAGCAGGAAACGACAATGCGGCAGGCCCAGGAGAGGGTGGGATGAGCTGGACTCTTTCGTAAAGGATTGGACTACAATCTTCTAAGGAAGAGAAAACTGGAGAGCGTGTGAGCCATGGCACAATTACTTACGTCACAAATTAAGGTTTTAGTTTTTTTACATACAGGGTGTAAATTAACTCTTCACACAGCCGTCAACCAAGCATTCTGTACATCAAACTACCCATACGCAAAAAACATTGCTGGGAAACGCCTTTTTTTTGGGGTAAAAATCTCATTTTATTAGTAAAACTCAATAAAGCGCTCTTATAACATTGTGCTAGTAGATGCTTTGAATAGAAAACGGGTCATGAACGTAATTTAATATTAATTAACGTTATAACCTGAAAAACTATATATATAGGCTGATGATGATGATGATGATTACCTTCCATATCTCCGAACATCATCGAATTAGCTACATCTTCTAGATCTAGAGAATCAATCTCTATCAGAGTGTTATTAAAGTTCCCTTTTCCTTGAAAGAACCTTCTCCTTCCCGGCGGCCCTGGGGACGGTGTTGATGACGGGGGTTTAAAGGGGTTGTTATCCTTACCCCCCTCTAAAATACCTTCCACATCTACCCCTGCGTTTATCATCTCCATCATAAGATCCTGTGACATTTTGTATTTTCTCGATAATTTGTAAGCTCTTATTCTATCGGCCTTCTGTCTTCTTAAATGGTGGTCGAGGACTTTATAAAAAAGTACTGTTTCGTGAAGCATTTCGTTGTAGTCACTCTCTGTAAAAGATTTAATAGGTATTCAATTAGTAAGAAGAAAAAAAACTGGCCAAGTGCAAGCCGGACTTGCACATGTAGGTAGGGTTCCGTACCATCGACCAAAACAAAATCGATCCTTCCCACCCATCTTCCGTCCTTCTGACATTCAAAAGTGCCTGTAATGGCTTAATTGAAATAAAATATTTGAGTTTGAGTTTGATCGATTGTAATTGAAAAACATGTTTACCCATATAATCTAACTGCAAAAGTAAATTAAAATTGAGAAATTTTCCATGTTATTTTAGCACCATAGACTTCATAGAGGTTTTCTTGGTTTTCCTATAATCTATAGATGGGAACTAGGTAATTTCTGTTTTTTTTTTTCAATATTTCAGGCTCAGTAGTTTTGGAGATAAGGTCAATGGAATGATCAATTTTCATCAATTTTCTTAAATATATTTAAAAGTGTTTATCTTAAAACTATTAAAAAAATATATTTAAGATCCTCACAATACCTAAGCCTTTTCATTTGATATGTACTTACCTACCCTAAAAGTGACCCCCATATTCAAAATTCATTTATTTACGTCATACCTCCGTGTTTGGGCCTTTGGGTCATAGAAATACATATTATGTGTAACAAATATCAACTTAATAATTGTCCATTAGATTAATGGCTGTGACAGACAGACAGTGAGAGTGATCCTATAAGGGTTCCGTTTTTGCCCTTGTGAGGTAGGTACAAAACCCTAAAAAGTATTTATTGGTCTCACACACGAAAACGGTTTGGCCTTATACCCAAGGGGGTGAAATAGGGGATAAAAGTTTGAATGGAAAATCACATTTTCACGCGGACGAAGCCGCGGGCAAAAGCTAGTTTAAAATACTTACGAATTACAGAATATGCGTTCATTATTTGTTGTACGTCATGAGTGCGATTTTTGAAGACAATGGCTTTCGAATAATACCGGTAGACAACTATCATGTGTCGATAATGGTCCATAATACCTAGAAAAACGTAAACAGTTTTTTTTTGTTATAGTGCGAGTAGGACCAAGGCTACAGAAGGGTTCCATAAAAACGGTCAAGTGGCCGTTTTTACTCCAAATAATAATAAGATAAGGACGCTAAATCACCTAAATCGCGTGGCTAAATATAATTCAGCCGCTCGGGTCGATCATCAGGTTAAGCCGCTCTTGCCAAGGTTTTTTTTAATTTGAAATGGGTTTAAGTACTCTTGAGAAGGTTTAAGTACTTTAATCAATGTTATTCACATTCGTTGCTCATCTGTAGTTAACACTTCACCACATTTTGAACTTTTTATGTTTTAAGTTAATATTATTCTGATTACTTAGAATTGTAAAATTAAACTGTTGATAGATTGTTGATATTTTGGTTGTTAAGAAGCTCAGAGTCACGCAACGAGCCATGGAGAGAGCTATGCTCGGAGTTTCTTTGTGCGACAATATCCGAAATGGGGAAATTCGCCGAAGAACCAGGGCCACCGATATAGCACTCAGCATGTTGAACGTGGCAATGGGCAGGCCACATCGCTCGAAGAACCGACAACCGATGGGGAAGAAAGGTTCTCGAGTGGTGACCACGAACCGGAAGACGCAGCGTTGGACTTGGTAGACCTCCTACCAGGTGGAAAGACGATATCGTGAGGGTCGCTGGCAACCGGTGGATGCAAACGGCAGGTTGTTGTTCGTTTTGGCGTTCTATGGGCCTTTGTCCAGCAGTGGACGTCTCATGGCTGATGCTGTTGATAGTGATTTTTGTTGTTATAGTTCAGGATCCCAGCCCCTAAATATCAACAAAAATTGTAAAAGCAACGTACCTGCCGCTATTAAACCCAGTTCATAACCATGAGTGTGCTTGTATTTTGTTTGTACAACATCAGCATGCCGTAATTTGTATAATGCGTCTAAAAACAAACAAATATAACATAACATCACGCTTGTATCGCCGTAGGATTAGGCAGAGAGAGAGGACCTAATGAACGTGGAACCTAAGATGGAAAAGAAACACGCTTCACTATTACTACTTATCACTATCATCACTATCACTATCCTATCACTACATAGTATAAAACAAAGTCGCTTCCCGCTGTCTGTCCTTAGATCTTTAAAACTCCACAACGGATTTTGTTGCGGGTTTTTTTTTTAGATAGAGTGATTCAAGAGGAAGGTTTTAGTATCTTTATTTCACCCGCGAAGCCAGGGCGGGTCACTAGTGAACCATATGACTACATACAGCTGGTCATACACGCACGCCGCCGGTCACAGTTAGCAGTATTATTTTTGTTTCATCATCATCATTTCAGCCCGGAATCACCCACTGTTGGGTATAGACCTCCCCTTTTTTCTGCCATTCCTTTCTGTTCTGTGCGTTCCTCATCCATCCTCATCCCGCGCTCCGGGCAATATCGTTCACACAACGTGCTTTTGGACGGCCCTGGTTTCTCTGGCCCAACCTTGGCCACCATTCGGTCAGAATCTTACTCCATCGGCCATCTCCGCGTCTAGCCAGATGTCCTGCCCAACTCCACTTTAGGTGTAGGTATCGCCCTGTCCCCGACCTCGCACATTTTCGTACGACGACGGATTTCAGTGTTGCGCACTCGGTCTAGTAGGGCTACTTTTGTTTACCTTTGATAATATTTGCCGTCATATTATGAATATGTCTGTGTTGCCACTTTCCAACTGTCCTCATTTCAACTGAGGCTAAATACCGGTTAGGTTTGTCAAAATACCTTGCTCGGACCATCACAAAAATACCTGAAAAATTATACTTTATTACCAAATCGACCGTCATCATCATCAGCCTATAATGTTGACGGCACAGTTGGCGCAGTGTCTCACGCAGTTGACTGCTGCGCTACGTGTCGCGGGTTCGATCCCCGCAGTGAACAAATATTAATTGTATGGCCTACAAGTACAGATAGTTGTTTCGGGTCTGGGTTATTGTGTATGTGAATTTAAATGTTTGTGAACGCACTCACGATACCGGAGAAATTCCTGGTGTGGGTCGACGTTTTTATTAAACAAAGAATAAAACCGACTCCAAAAAAAAAACACAAAAAAGTGAAAAATAAACTTTAGAAGAAAAATCAGTTTCTGAAGTCGGTGACTTTTGTTTCTTTGATTTCATTTTTTGCCACCGACTTCAGAAACTGATTTTTCTTCTAAAGTTTATTTTTCACTTTTTTGTGTTTTTTTTTTGGAGTCGGTTTTATTTTTTGTTAAAAAGTTTATATTTTTCACTTTTTAGTGGTTCACATGTAAGTTCACATGTTTATCCAGGGTCATAATGTGGACCTGTGATGTGGACAATGTAGTTTTTTTTTAAATTTTGTTGAATTTTCAAAAACCGCTTGTCCGATTTCGATAAAAAAATTATGGGACTATTTGGGAAGTATCTTTCCAACAAAAAAATAAATTTTCAAATCGGTTAGCAAGTGACGGAGTTATGCCCGAACAAACATAAAAAAAACGTTGTAAGTGCCCTTAAACATATATTTTTTTCGAAATAGTTTTTTTAACCTTTGTAGTGAGTACAGGCGTGATATTATGTTGTGTGATGGCGTAAACAATGCTTAGATATGCTATAGCAACAATCGCGGTTAATATGCTGTTATTTATTGAAGAGTTCCCCTGATTTCTACAAGATCCCATCATCAGATATTGAAATGGACAATGGGACCACACGGGAAGCATCAGATTTCAAATAAAAAAAGAATCATGAAAATCGGTTCACCCAGTCGCAAGTTATGAGGTAACAAACATATAAAAAAAAATAGGTACAGTCGAATTGATAACCTCCTCCTTTTTTTGAAGTCGGTTAAAAAAAAGGTGGGCCATTGTCTGTGGAGGTACACCGCATACACTAGAGATCTGAGCACGAAACCCCATCTGAAGAGATTGTCTTTGCTACGGCTGTGGTGGCGGCTCCGACTTACGATCAGTAAGTCGCGGGTTCGAATCCAGGCAGGCGCATTACTTTGTATGTTTTATTTCATCACCGTTGCTGTCAAAACGGTGAAGGAAAACATCGTGAGGCAACCGGCATGTCTTAAAATAAAAAAAATCGAAGACATGTGACATGTTCATCTACCCACCCGCACTGGGCACGCGTGGTAGATTATAGCCCATCCCTCTCCCTGTAGTGGGAACATTATAGGCTGATGATGATGATGATGACTACAATAACATCATTATTTTGAAAAGCTACTTACAAAACATTATAGTTAACGGTTTCAACATATTTTCTGCCTTATTTTTCCCCTTATCAAATACGTAGTTATCTACTTTTATAAAAGCAATTAAAGTATCTAATTTTCTCGTTAGGACTGTCGTTAAAAGTTTGGATTAGGTTATAATCATTTCATTAATTTTTTGGTTACATAAACACTGTCTTGTTAGGGTACGACCACACATCATCTGTACTAGCCTTTCCCCAACTATGTAGGGGTGGTCTTCCAGTCTAACCGGATGCAGCTGAATACCAGTATTTTACATGGAGCGACTGCCTGTCTGACCTCCACAACCCAGTTAATTCTACATAATATCCTTTGGTAAGACTGGTTGTCAGACTGTCAGGTCACTGACTACCTGTAACGACTGCCAAAGATCTATATGGCAGCCGGGACCAACAGCTTAACGTGCTTTCCGAGGCACGGAGGAGTCACCAGTTTACAGAAAACCTAGGCAAGCGCGGCTTAATCATAAGATCGACCCGAATGGCATGGACAAGGACAAGGGCCGGAAAATGATGACGAATAGAATCTGTCTTTTTTTTGGAGGGTGGGAAATCATCAATTGACTAGGTACTCCCGCACCCCCAGAGCGGTAGCGAGTGTCAAACTTCTACTGACTAAAAACCACACATGTTCCTTCTTAGCCCTTTGTGCCGAGGCCGCGGTATCTCTTTCCAACAACCCGCAGCCCCGACGGGCATCGGACCTTGCGTATTGCTGACATATCTTTGAGGCGCGCGTGGAATACGAACGAGCCGCCGACACGGCCTGTCGTCGTAGTAAGACGGACGGACGGTGAGCTAGCCCATTCCATTACTCATCGTCCACGCCCACGTCTACGGTGGCCGGAAGTCATCACGTGGCCCCGGACGCCCGGAGCGTCTCCCTTGCGGCTGGGACGAGACGTTCTCTCCCTCTCACGTTCTGCCACCTCCTTTGCTAGCATTACTGCTTCGCAGAAGTAGGCGAAGGCGTCCCATATAACACTTTGCCTGACGTGGTAATCGAACCCAGGACCTCTTATTTAGCAGTGATGCTTGCGACCACAGACCAACGAGAATACACGTGATTGTTTTAGTGTTAATTTAATACTTAGGTTTAAAAGCAGTAAATATTCTAATTTTTATTTTTTGCTGTACTTAAATTAAATTGGCTACTTAATCAGTTTCAAGATAGCTCGGGCGGTTTTCAAAGTGTATTTCCTACTATGTTTTCTGTTTATATTTTCATGTAAGTAAAATTTATGTTTTTTTAAACAGTTTAAAAATGGGGCGAAAAGTTTTTTCCTACTTCTCCGCTATTCTTTTCTGATTAATTTCGTTGCTGGATCCAAGACAGTGAAATCGTTTCTCTGGGACTTCGTCGAGCTTCATTGTCTCGGCGCTTTTCTTGTGGTCGCCACTGTTTATTCTCGCTACAAGGAGTACAGTGGTTTGGGAGAGAGTGGAGGGCTTGTCTCAAAAAAAAAGGGGCGAAAAGTTCTGGAATGGCGATCGCGGACCGGAAGACGGGGCGTTGGTGCTGGCATCCCACTAGGTAAACCGATGACTTGGTGAAGGTTGCGGGGATCAGCTGGATCTCTGGATCTCGAGGGAGGCCTATGTCCCGCAGTGTACATCTTTCGGCTGAAATGATGATGATGATGAATTTTTTGATGTATGTAATGCACTTATCATGCAGTTTTATTATGTTATTATTTTCTGGTGTTTGCTTGTAAATAATAAAGAAAAACAATATAATTATGTATAAAAATGTATAAGTAGTGAAGTAATTAACGACAAGCCATTTACAAGACACATTACATATGTAATTATATAATTATATTCCAATAAATATATAGTTTTTTAGAATTTAGATCCTTTCGGATTTCTATTATAAACTTTTTCTATTTAATTATATTTTTTATCTATAATATGTATGTATTTAGAAATATATAAGTATGTTTATCAGTTGTCTAGTACCCATAACACAAGCTCTGCTTAGCTTGGGACTAGATGGCGTTGTGTGATAGTTGTGGAATATTATTATTTCTATTCTAATATAGGTATAATCTAGTTATGAATTTAAAATAATTATGATTGATGACAATTTCCAATTTATTATTTAATACATTTTTTTAAACTTTATAGCTAAAGCATTAGATTTAGGCTTGATTGTTGGCGACTGTCATATAAAGATAAGAATTAAATTTTTAACCACATAAATGATAGTACTTTTATGCTGATAAATAAAGCAATTCGTGCGAAATTATTCCCGAACCATTCCAAAATATTCAAAAATGCACAACGTTAATGTTCAAGTTTTCACTTCTGCCGGCACTCACGGAGTGCAACCCGTTGTTTTTTTTATATAAGTACGTTTGATTTGATCAGCCGAGTTTGGCCGAAGACACCCGAGTGAAGATCGGCCGATAACGGTGGTTTAAGTGCGTCTTCGCGAAAGTACCAGGTTAGGCACTGTAAACCACACGATAAAGAACAGAGAAGAAGCCGCTGTCTCACTCTAACAAATGCCGGTTCTGGACGAAAGAGAAGGATAGGAGCATGATATAAAAAGGCGCAATCCTTTCTTTGGCTAGAAAGGAGGTGACTGCTGAGATGACGAGAAATAGGGAAGTATGGATGAAGAAGACATGTTGCGCCGACCCCAAATAAATTGGAATAAGGGCAGAATAATGATGATGATGATGATGATGATGAATCCTTGCACAGATCACCATGTTCGTGGTGCGGAATACGTGTCGGAAAAAAATAAAGAAACGATGCATCTACTCGTTAAAGCAATGTGGGAGATGGTCCAAAGTAGCTTTAGCCTTATGGAGGGCGTCGAGGCTCTTAGACAGAAACATGTCAACAAACCATCGTTCGAGGTAAGAACTGCTTCTTTTTTCATCTACCTATCACTACATATTATTAAACAAAGTCCTCCGCCGCGTCTGTCTATCTGTATGTCTGTTCGCGATAAACTCAAAAACTTCTGCCCCGATTTTCATGCTTGAGATTATCGCGTTCAGGCAAACAAACAAAAACGCTTCAACGGCACTCTGGACGCGCGAGTGTCAGACTTCAATTTTAACTGACTAAAAAGTCGGCCCTTGCAGGCCCCTTCAATTATGCTGACATCTCTTTGAGGAACACGAACGCGCCGTTGGTACGGCCTGTCGTCATAAGACGGACGGACGGTGAGCTAGCCCATTACTTATCGTCTACAGCCACGCGCCTACGGTGGCCGGAAGCCATCACGTGGCAACTGGGATTAGAGGTTCTCTCCCTCTCACGTTCTGCTACCTCCTTCGCTAGCATAGTTTGTAAGCCCTGGCTGGACCCTAAATTCGTTTGACGTTACCACAGGATCCAGTTCAGCAGTAATCCAACCTTGTACAGTTGAAATACTGTCGCCCTAAAAAAGAACTGGCCAAGTGTGAGTCAGAATCGCGCTCGAAGGGTTCCCTACCATTATCTAAACGGTAAAAAAATATCCCGTTTGTTGTATGGGCGCTCCACTTTATTTTTGTTTTCTAGTATTTGTTGTTATAGCGGCACATCATCTGTGAAAATTTCAATTGTCTAACTATCACGGTTCATGAGATACAGCCTGGTGACAGACAGACAGACGGACAGCGGCGTCTTCTAGTAAAGGTTCCGTTTTTACCCTTTGTGTACGTAACCCTAAAAATCTTGGTTTTTCTTAATTTTTAGGTCGGCTATCTGATGTTCACTATATTTGAAAAGTACAGAAAGATGGTTGACAAATACAGCACAGCAATTTTTATGGACAAACAACTGTTTAAAATGGAGCTTGTCATGTACTTGGAAGAGATAGAAAATCATCACTGGGAAGTTGAACATCTAGGTATTTTTTTTTTTGGACAAGCCCGCCACACTATTCCCAAACCACTGTAACTCCTGTTAGCCAGAATCAACAGTGGCGACCACAAGAAAAGCGCCGAGACAATGAAGCTCGACGAAGTCCCAGAGAAATGATTTAACTGTCTTGGATCCCGCAACGAAATTAATCAGAAAAGAATAGCGGAGGAGTAGGAAAAAAAAACATAGTTTCCACTTCCCTCCATATCAGCAGGAGACAGAACAGAACAAGGCCAATAGGCACACAGGGACGTATACAACTGAGATAAGCCCAGTTGCCTAGCACCACGGATATTATTGTCATTAATATTACTGGGTCCTAAGTTGTGAGCTGTTATATTTGATTCCAATAATAGGTATGACAAAATTGCTTGAACGCACGGAAATTTGTTCTAGTTTCTACAAGGTCCGTATAGTAAATAACTCCGGATGTAACCTGTACACTATTTAACATAATATTACGTTCATTTTGCCAAAGACTACACTCCCATAAAATGTGATGTGCAGTTTGTTCAAATTCGCAGTCAGATGTAGAACATTGACAAAAAGGCGAGGCAACAAGCTTGAAGGAAAATAATTTACTCTTAAAGTTACCATGACCTGTGAGAAATTGGGCGACACAGTGATCCACCTCCAGCCATGTCCTGGCCAGCCGCTCACGAACGGATGGAAAGAACTGGTGAAGATGTCGGCCCTTGATGGAATTATCCCACCTACATTGCCATTCAGACAAAAGTTCCTCCCAGACGTCAGTCTGTGGTTTAAGTAATCTAGCTATTTTAGCACGGTCACGTTGCGTTAAAAAGTCTGTGTCCGCGGTCTCTCGTGCGCAGTAGTACATTGACATATGACTTACATCTAGGTATGTAAGTCATCATCATCATCCTTTCAGCCAAAAGACGTCCACTGCTGGACATAGGCCTCCCCCAAGTGTCGCCACATTGACCGGTCCCGTGCGTCTCGCATCCAGCGGATTCCCGCAACCTTCACCAGGTCATCAGTCCACCTAGTGGGAGGCCTTCCAACGCAACGTCTTCCGGTTCGCGGTCGCCACTCCAGAACTATTCGGCCCCATCGGCCATCCGTTCTGCGAGCAAATTGCCCTGCCCATTGCCACTTAAGTCCCGATTTTTCGGGCTACGTCGTCGGTAACCTTGGTTCTCATGTTCTCCGAGCTACTACTGGGAAATTTTCTAATGAAAAACCCAATAGGTAACACTTTTTGCCCGACCCGGGAATCGAACCCAGAACCCATTGAGCTTATTGCATGTGGTGTTACGTATTCGATCGGTAATTTTGATGTTCAAAATGCTACGCTCCATCGCTCTTGGGCAAACCTTGAGTTTGGACTTCTGAGTCTCCGTCAAAGACCAAGTCTGCGAGTGTGCGCGACCCCTTTTTATTTGGGGGGTTGGAAATCATGAAATAACCCTTCCCGCTCTGGGTAGAGCGGAAGGGAGTGTCAGACTTCTACTGACTAAAAACCACCCATGTTACTTCATAGCCCTTGTGCCGAGGCCGCGGTAACTCTTTCGAACAACCCGGTGCGCAACCCCTAAGGGAGTTAAATAGGGGCCGAAAGTTTGTATGGAAAATTGTAATTAACACACGAAGCCGCAGGCAAAAGCTAGTAATAATGTACCTACCTATTTTCTCTTGTATTTCAGCCAACATGCTTCATGAGATCGAAAGGAAGTACAGAGTGGGAACATCTCTAGATTCTAAATATCGCGAAATGACTTCAGAAGAGTTAAGAGAAAAACATGAAAAGGTCGAAGCTGCGAAACAGTGGCGTCATACCATTGACATGATACAAACTAGGAAGACGAGGATACAGAAGGCTGTACTGGATCGATTGTTTCCCTCACCTAAGACTCCGAAATCCACGAAATTTCCCTTCGATTACGGATGGAGGAGAATGTAGACCAGCACTGCAAGTCCTGTTATCATCAACATTCTCTTGCCTTTCATCATCATCATCAGCCTATAATGTTCCCTCTCTTGGTGTCTGTACTTTTATTTTATGCAATAAAGTACCAATATTAACTCCATTTAATAGTTTTTTTTTTTTAACAATAGGTTAGTTAGGGTCTTTATTATTGATACCAAACTTTCTGAGATTCTGAATTCTAACAAACTTTGGTTTATTAGATCATCACAATCAGTATAATATAGGAAACTTTATTTAGTAGTAATTTAAATTAGTAATTAAAAATTATTACTTACAAAAAACTATAGTAGGTATGTTAGTATAAACGAGGGACATTGAAACCCGCGATAAGAATGCTTACATAATACTATAAAAATATGAACAAAAACAACGCTGATAAATAAGAGATAGAACCAAATATTGAAATTCCTGTTAGAAAATCGCAATAATACTTTACCCGCCCCGAGAATAGAACCCAGTTCCTCAAGCTCCGCAGTCGCGCTTGTCACCACTAGACGCACAAGGCAGTCACCGTATGTATACCTTACTTAATTTTAACCAACACCAATTTTCAGCTGCTGTTGAATCCCCTAAATTGGAGAATGTGCTAAACGACACGATATACCAAGAACTGTCATGGGCTTCGAAGCTACTACTTCTAAAGGACGTCATGAATTCTGATGGCACCGCTATTACGTCGGTAACAACCCCTATGCCTCTACCTTCTGAACCAGACGTTGGGTTTGTGCCAGAACCAGTAGCTGCAAGGAGGGTACCTCCTATTGAGGCCTTGGTTAAACGAAGACAGGACGAGGAGCCACTAGTGACTAAGGTAAATACTTGACCGTTGTCAATCTTGACAAATTCAGACACCGTGGCTGTTACTTAGAAATACCTGATGGAAAAACCTAATAAAACTTTGCTTGACCCGGGAGTGCCCACAGCCTCTTTAAGGACATTAATTCTAAACGCCTTGTTAACGCTTCCTCTGATCCAAGGGCTGGTTTTCTTTGACCAGAGGCTAAGTGTTGACAGTGCTGCCACACAACGCGGCAACGCTGCCAGTCTCTTGGGCACTTTACCTGCTGATAGCGTTGAGTAGGAATTTTTCGATGCCCGCCTTTTATATATAGTTAGTTTGTTTTTAGGTTAGTTTAGTTTATATATTTAGTATAGTCACTCTTAGGCCGTATACAGAAAGAAAGCTGGTAGCCGGCGCCAATCTACCAGCGAATATAGGAACCGGTCCACGCAGGTAACCGGCGCCACAGGCATTTATATATGAACAAGCGCCAATAAGCGCCGACTTGCAAGTTTTTCGGAACTTGTCAGCGACGTTCGGCGCTTGTTTCTAGCTTTCTTTCTGCATACAGCCTTAGCGGAGAATATAAGCCATCAGCGTGGGAGATATTAAGGACGGTTTCCACCACGAAAGAGTAATGAACAGAAAACGGCTAAGCGGATCGGACTTCGTTTTCATGAAACAGGTGCGCGTTTCCACCAAGAAAGACTCTAGTTGTCTAAATTCAGCCGAAAAAGAAAAATTAATAGAAATAGCAGATACTTATAGCTAATTTTTACTCTTTTTGCCCGCTGAGTCATTTCCGCTCGACTCTTTGTTCGCGGAAATACATGTAAGCCAGTAAACAGTGTCCTCTTGCAAGGTAAAACCAGTCATTAAAGGGTCCGCTCCGCTTGCGGTGGAAACCGGGCTGCACACTTGTCCATGCACAGCGCTAGCGCAATGCCCTCATATAGGCTATCTGACACAATAGGAGAGAGCAGGCGCCAACACAACTGGTTACGTACTTTTCGAGGCACGAGGGTATCGTTACGTCCAAACTCCTGCCCACTGCCGAATTCAAACTCCTGCTGCGCAAAAAGGGTGTAATAGTACCCTTAACGAAGCCCAAAGGGCACTTGTTCTCCACGTCATCGTCACTGTGATCATTTTTGTTCTAGACCAGACCTCCTAGTTACGGAGATATTGGGGGTCAAAGTGCCAAATTTTTCACAGCTTTTTTTGTAAATACTAGTTTTGCTGGTTATTACTTTACTTAAATTACCTCCATGACCCGTTTACTATTCAAAGCATCAACTAGCACAAGAGTGCTACATTGAGTTTTACCGTTAAAAAAATATTTTTAAACCCAAAAAAAAAAGTCGTTTCCCAGCAATAATTTTTGCGTAGGAATACTTAGTTTGATGTACAGAATGCTTGGTTGACGGCTTCGTAAGGGTTCGTTTACTCCCTGTATAATGATAACTTTGATCACATAGTTATTTATGGTATAATAAAGTGCTATTGGGTTTTCCATTAAAATTTTCTCAGTATCAGCTACGGAGTCTGGATTACATGGCACTTAGTATAACTGAATTAGCTGAATTTTAGGCCAAAACGATTAATAGAAAGCCACGACAAGCTAAGTTGAAGAAGCATGAGTGGCGTAATGTGGGTGAACTATTAGGTACAGTTACCTGAAAGAAAGAAAGAAAGAAAAATTATTTATTGGTTTCCCACAGGAGAAAAACCAATTGACAATTTTTTTTCATTGTTTTTTTTTTATTGTATGAAATTGAATTGAATTGAAATTGCATAGATCATACTTTGGTGTGTATTTTCCTGTGAACGTTTTAGTCGATAACTAGTTTACGTTAGGTGGCGTCATTTCTTGCTTCACACGATTTATGTGGCTCTGGTCCGCTGGACAAAACTTCAAAACTGCTCGCATTTACAATAGGGCAATAGGGCACTTTATGTGACGGCTAAACACCCTTATTTCAGAATAGGTGACGCTACAGAATCATAGATAATCGATCGAAAGCGTGTCCAGCCAGCTTGAAAAACCACTTTTCGCTGGTCTCTCAATCTCGGTAACGGAAGTGATTTTGACGACTTTTTGCATATTAACGGGCGTCACATAAATATGTGACAGGCATCAAGCTTCAAAAGTTTTGTGATACGTACAGTGGTTTAGTAGAAAAATGCAAAAAACTGTGTCCAGCCATCTTGAATTTACGTAAAAAACTGAGTGCAATGCACTTTGTTTTTTTTTGTTAGTGTTTTTAATTATTATTTAGAATTAACACATACTTCCCCTTTTTCTGCAGGAAAACCTTTTATTCCCACGGAGAAATCAAATACAAAGCTGGCGTGGCTTGGCTGCTACCGGCCGATTAGTCGATTCAAAAGAAATCCTATAATTATGTAAAAAATATGGTCACCTCACAATATTAATGGATGTTTGTATGGGAAAATTTAAATGATCAATATCTTTGAAACTTCCCAAAGTTTCTCCGTCACAAATTCAGGTTATCATTATCGTCCCCGTCACAACATTTTGATAACATTTTGAAGGTCGTAGATCATCAGGCAGCGGAGATACATGTGTCCAGCCAGCCTGAGTACAAGATGGCTGGACACAAGTATACATTAAGTTTTCATTGATATCTCGTAAACCCTTACATGTGACGCCATAAATCAAACGTTATTACTGTCACACATTGCGTCACCAAGTATTAGTAAAGGAACCATAATCGAAAACGCTCCCGTTATGTGGGATTCGGAAGTGCCAGCCAAAAGTAAAAACTTTTGGCTGGCAACTGAAAAACTGAGTCCAGCCATCTTGAATTTACGTAAAAATACGTAAATTCAAGATGGCTGGACTCAGTTTTTTGCATTTTTCTACTAAACTACTGTACGTATCACAAAACTTTTAGCTTGATGCCTGTCACATATTTATGTGACGCCCGTTGATATGCAAAAAGTCGTCAAAATCACTTCCGTTACCGAGATTGAGAGACCAGCGAAAAGTGGTTTTTCAAGCTGGCTGGACACGCTTTCGATCGATTATCTAAGATTCTGTAGCGTCACCTATTCTGAAATAAGGGTGTTTAGCCGTCACATAAAGTGCCCTATTGCCCTATTGTAAATGCGAGCAGTTTTGAAGTTTTGTCCAGCGGACCAGAGCCACATCACGATTTTAGTTCTGAATTGTCCATGCATTTTTGCAGGTGACTGCACACGACTGTATCTAAATCTTCGAATATTACAGGCGCGATGATGGCGTGATGTTTTATTATTTGTAAGAAGCATAATAAACAGATTATCTTTCTCCCTTCAGGTTATGAATGACGATGACAACAGCATGAGGCTAAAATTATTCCGGCTGATGTACGAAACAATCAAAGACAGCGATGTCAAATGCAAAAGGGCGGAGCTCATCCGTTCACATTACGAAAACTCCTCCTCTTTTGAAATCGGATACCTAATGGGAGATGTAATGGACAAGTATAATATCATGTCCGACATTTCCATGACCCTGAACCGTCTGTTCCATGAATGGAAGCCTATTGAGCATATAAATGCGTACGAGCAGATTTCTAACCAAGCTATAGAGATTAACCATATTATTGATATAATGAAAGGGATCACTAAGAAGGGGAGAAAAGAGGAGAAATCAGCAGATAAGCCAGCAGACAAAGGATTCATCGAGCGAGCACAGCCGTACCAGCCCTACGGTATTTTCGGAGGCGTCAGTATTAGGAAGAATTGAAATGCCTACATTCAGCCCTATTAAACATTTGGCAGCTATATTTTGTTTGTAATTTGACATACACGCCCATTTTCCCATATATAATGACATTATAAACATACATAAAGAATGAGAAATAATAGATCTTTATCATTGATTGCAGTGATCTAAGACATCTTTAGCATTGATTATAGTTTTCCTCATTTAGGTGATTCAAGATTCATAAGTTAACCTACATTTTGAGTTCAAGTATATTTGCCTGCCTAAGACTATCTTTTATTTACTTTCCTATCCTTACCAGAAGCATATATCATAATCAGCCAATTTTCCCACTTCTGGAACTCCAGGCCTCCTCTCTTTGAGAGGGAATGGATCCACCACGCGGGCCCAGTGCGGATTGGTAGATGTCACTTCGAATGTTTCGGTTCTAGGACATGCAGGTTTCCTCACAATGTTTTTCATCACCGTTTTGGGAGCAGTGGTGATGAAATAAATTACACAAAGTAATGCGCCTGTCTGGGTTCGAAACTTCGTACCCATGGATTACTGCTCGTAAGTTGGAGTCGCCACTACTGGGCCACCCACCACTGCTTTTCTTCTACCACGGTTCTGGACACAAAGGGTTAAGAAGGAAAATGGTTGGTTTCAGTCAGTGGAAGTCTGACACTCTCTTGCGCTCCGCTCAAAGCGGGAGGAGTCATGTCATCTAGTGGGAGACCTTCCAACGCAACGTGGAATACGTTACGTTGGAAGGTTCGCGGTCGTCACTCCAGAACTTTTCGGCCCCATCGGCCATCCATTCTGCGAGAAAAGTGCCCTGCCCATTGCCACTTAAGTCTGGCGATTCTTCGGACTACGTCGGTAACCTTGGTTTTCATGCGGATATCTTCATTTCTGATTCGATTATGCAAGGAAACTCCGAGCATAGCCCTCTTCATTGCCCTTTGGGTGACTTTATATATTCTGATGAGGTCCACTGTGAGCAACCATGTTTCGGTCCCGTATGTTATCACTGGCAGCACACACTGACTTCCGTCTGGAGACACTGCGGTAAGTAAGTAAATCACTACATATTATAAAACGGAGCCCTCCGTCGCGTCTGTCTGTCTGTCTGTTCGCGATAAACTCAAAAACTACTGCACCGATTTTCATGCTGTTTTCACCAATAGATAGAGTGGTTCTCGAAGTAGGGTTTAGTATATAATTTGACCGACATACACGTGGGCGAAGCCGCGGGCATCAGCTAGTATTATTATATACTTAAGTAAGAAAAACTTGTGCATCCAAAATTGAAAATAGCCCATTAAATTAAATAATTATGACGTTGATAACCGTCTATTGTAGTTATTCTAAAATTCAGTAATTGTATTTGTAATTAAATTTCTTTCTTTATAGTTTTTCATTTTCAGTAAGTATTAACATTAAGTATCACAGTTTCGTACAACGCGGTCGTAATGGAGCTCACAATTAAATTATGTTTTTTGTTTTGCATTAGTAAGTAACTTATCTCTACACTAGCTTATGGGGTATCCCTCGCGTGAATATGTCGATTTTCCATACAAGCTATCATCCCCCATTTAACTTACTAGCTTTTGCCAGCGGCTTCGCCCGCGTGAAAATGACGATTTTCCATACAAACTTTCATCCCCTATTTAACTCCCTTAGGGGTTGAATTTCGAAAAATCCTTCCTTATTCCTTGTCTACGTTATAAAGGGAACCTCTGCGCAAAATTTCAGCTTTCTAGGTCCAAGGGTTTGGGCTGGGCGTTGATGAGTCAGTCAATCAGTCAGTCAGTCAGGACTTCTCTCTTTATTTAAATAGATTTAGGGGTTTAATTTCTAAAAATCCTTATTTATTACTTTTATTCCTTGTCTACATTATAAAGGGAAACTTTTTTTGCAAAATTTCAGCTTTCTAGATCCAAGGGAGTCAGTCAGTTAGGACTTTTCTCTTTATTTATAAAGGGTGTAAAAGTAGAGAGGCACTTGTTCTCGGGACGTCACTATGATCATTTTAGGGTTCCGTAGTCAGCCTTATAGTTTCGCCATGTCTGTCTGTCCGTCCGTCCGTCCGCACTATTTCTCACAGACTCTTACTACTAGAATGCTGCTCTATAATCTGGCATGAATATACAGATGAATTACGTCGACAAAGTGGCACACAGACCTCAACAAACACTACTTAAAACGAAAGTGCCATTAAATTAATTGTATTTAAAAGAAAATGTTGTTAATTGATTTTTTCTTTCTTTCTTTTTTTTTCTTTCTTTTTTCTTTCTTTCTTTTACTTTCTTTCTTTCTTTGTTTTTTTCAGTTCCTTTAATACAGGCTTGGCTACCGACTATCTATTACGAACATGACAAAATGGGATGGCAAGAAAAAAGAAAATTAATACGTCTAACAGAAGACCTCTTCAAAGAATCGTTGTTGAAACTTCGTCAAATCATACCGATTAGAAAGGAGCATGAGAACAAAGTTGAATATAGTGTAGGAATGATTATAGGTACGTTTTATTAAATACTAGCTTTTGCTTTAGAATTCCATACAAAAAGGAAAAAAGCAGGATACTTATAAGATCACTTTGTTGTCCGTCCGTTGATGAGTATTTCATCAAAAAGTCATTCTTGAAAGTTACATGAACTTGGAGAGTTGTAATGATGATTTTGATGATTATAATTCTGTAACTGCATACGTCTTACAGCCGCAAATCATATTTTCACTAACATACAACCTAGCACTGGCCTGCAAATCGCTACAAACGTAAGAAAATTTGAATTTCGCGGGCTACCCTGGAACATCAACCTTAATTGATATAAGTAAGGTTATGTTACAATCACTAAGTTAGTAGTTAGATTACTAAATTCTTTAAGTAATAATGTATATTATATTATTATTTAGTGGAGAATGTTTGAAAAGGCATATTATGAATGACTTGAAGCCAGAATAAATAGATAACAGGAGTGGATTTATCGAAAAGGCGTCCAGTCTAAATAAAAACACGTTTAAAGTAGTACATGGTTTATTCATCTTCTATAAAAACTTTTTAACAAAAAAGAAAACCGACTTCAACAAAAAATAAACCACAAAAAAGTGAAAAATAAACTTTAGAGGAAAAATCAGTTTCTGAAGTCGGAGACTTTTGTTTGTTTGATTTCTTTTTTTGCCACCGACTTCAGAAACTGATTTTTCCTCTAAAGTTTATTTTTCACTTTTTTGTGTTTTATTTTTTGATGAAGTCGGTTTTCTTTTTTGTTAAAAAGTTTTTATTTTTCACTTTTTAGTGGTCGGTTCGTAAACGACGGAGACGAAAAGATCGTTATGTAGAAAATGTAGCTCTTTTTTTGAGTTTTTTGATTTTTCAAAAACCGCTTGAAAAAAAATATGGGACCATTTGGGAAGTATAGCCTTTCCAACAAAAAAAAAAATCAGATCGGTTAGCAAGCGACGGAGTTATGCCCGAACAAACATAAAAAATCAAAAAAACATCCAAATTGAGAACCTCCTTCTTTTTTAGAAGTCGGTTAATAAAATGCCCTTTAAAACTCTTTCCTTTTTGATACACTTGTACCTACATCTTTTACAATAATCAAAGATCTGTAAATTATTCATTCTCGATTCACAGGAAGAATTCGCGAGAAATACCGATACATGTTGGAGACATACCGTGATATAGTCGTGAGCTATCACAACTACTCCGTACCCGTACCTCCAGGACTGCAGAGATTTCGTCCATTCCATTTCATCATAGCTCTGGAGATGATGCACTACCTAGAACTGGAGATAGACAAACTAGTAGATGTCCTTATTGATGAAGCTGCTGAAGACATTTCCCAGAATAAAAAAATAGCCGGAGCAAGTGCAGATGAACGAAAAAGAAAAGCAATAAACGCAACCACTGGGAACACCACTAACCATAACCGCACAGAGCCCGGACCACCAGGGCCGCCGGGACCACCGGGGCCGCCGGGACCACCGGGGCCGCCTGGGCCAAAACCGCGTGGTATTTTTTGTTTTATTTTAGATTGGCATTTTTGTTTAAGTTCATCTTGAAGAATATTGTACTGGATCATCGTCATCATCATTTAAGCCGAAAGACGCCCACTGCTGGGCATAGGCCTCCCCTAAGTGTCGACACATTAGCCGGCCCCGTGCGACTCGCATCCAGCACATCTCCGCAACCTTCAACAAGTAATCGGTCCACCTAGTGGGAGGTGTTCTAACGCAACGTCTTCCGGTTCGCGGTCACCACTCCAGAACTTTTCGGCCCAGCCTTTTCCCAATTATACTGCCGTGCTACGCGTAAAAGCGGTATCTCTCAGAAAGACAGTTTCGAGAAAATTCAAGTTTTGTAATATAGTATGTTAGTTTAAACGAGCGACATACTGAAACCCGCAATAGTACATGCTTACATGATTAGTTACATGATATTAATAAAAAGTTTGAACAATAAAAAAACACTGATAAATAACAGACAAAACCATACACCAGACATAACAACAAACAAAATATTTCGCAAAAGCCTCGCAACCTTTGCGCTTACTAACTCTCTTGTTTTTGGTGGGTGGAAAATCTTCAAATCTGGGCTCTGGGTGGAGCGGAGGGAGTATCAGACTTCTACTTACTAATCCCTCTTCTGATCACAACTTCTCAAACCTATTTTTTTTTCTAGTTATTAGACTTATGGAGGAGGCTGAAAAGAGTAAGATGAGGCAAAGATATCTGATGAAGAAACTAGGACGGCCAATTAATATGACTACTGTGAGGAAGCGCTTCTTACGCCAATGGCCTGTGGAGGATACATGGACTCTTGATAGGTATTATCAAAACTACTAGTGAATTAAACATTATTAAAAAAATTATTGATAAAAAAAGTATGTTCTAACTGCCTTAAATCTTCATCTATTTATCATCATTTTCCCCTCGGACCTCGAACACGAGTAGACGTGCCATGGAATTTACACAGTTTTATTTTAAACATAAAATTTAAAGTTATTTAGCTAAATTAAATCGATCTAAATATTAGGAGTGCATAACGCAAAGTAGTACGCGCACCAGCGCCAAACAGACGGTTTTCGAGACAGCGAGTGAGCAGTTCGAGTACGTTGTGCTACGCCTACTCACTTACACCACACGCCGCGTGACGTCGCTGACTGCCTGCGCTCCTAGTACCTGCCACATCAAGCGGTAGTGCTATCTCTGTCACGCCACGCCCCGCCCACGTCTGCGTCACTGCTCACTGCGGCCGCTGTGGGACATCGTCGTTGCTACTCCGCTCGCTGCCTGTGCGCCTAGTATTTGGAACTCAGCACACACCAAAGCGAAACGCAAGGTATTCTCCAATTTACTTAATCTCAACTACAAGTAAATAACATGCTTCCTCGACGAACGCCGCCGCGGCTGCTGATGCCGCCGGCCTCGCCTGCTGCTAGCGAACCTAATGAACGTGACACACCCGGTGAAGTCGTCCCAGCTATCACGCTATCCGGTTCTGCGCCTAATCTAAGCCGTATTGAGACAGAAAACGTTAATATGCGTAAACGTAAACGCGAGGACGAATTATTATCTTTTATGCAGGAGGTGAGAGATTTACTACAGTCATCTACTGCACAATCTGAAACCAAGTATCTGGCACTGCAAAACTCAATGAAAGAAATAATAGCCCAGAATGCCGAAATAAAAAATTCTTTAAATTTTGTCTCTCAAAAATACGAAGAGATAAAGGATAGAATGAATAACCTAGAAAAAGAACAGAAAGCCGAAAGAAGTTATATAAACCAGCTTGAAGACAAAGTAGAAAACTTAGAGCGAATGCTTTGTCTCACAAAAATGGAAGTGAGAAACATACCAAAGAAGGAAGGGGAAAATAAAGAAGATCTTCGTCAGATTATTGCGGAGACAGCAAGCGTTCTTCAAGTATCACTCGAGCGCCAGGATATTAAAGATATCTTCCGCGTGTTTAAAAAGGATGGAACTCCATCCTCTATTATCGTCGATTTCGGTTCGGTCACTAAAAAAGAAAATATGCTGGATAAAGTTCGCCAGTACAACCGCAACAATAACCAACACAAGTTGAACACCGCTCATATCAAACTAAAAGGTGAGACAAAACAAATATATATATCTGAATGCCTGACACAGAAATCACAGCGCTTATTTTACCTGGCTCGCAAATTTGCTACCGACAACGGCTTTATGTTCTGCTGGACTTCGCATGGGAAAGTTTTCCTGCGTCAAATTGAAGGGATGAAACACATACTTGTAAAAAGTGAAGCCGACCTCAAGATAAACCTATCACAATGACTAGGCAAGGCTGAATGTTATTCTTATTATTTTTTTCTTTTCTTTCTTGTTAGTCTTATTAGTAATTTGTTAATTTTATTATTCTTATATCTGCAGTTATACTTTGTTCTTAAAATGTATACACATAACACAATAAAACACACGAAATACCAGTCAGTACATTACATAAAAAACAACAAAGAATACAAAAACACACTACAACTACACTCGGTCCTACAAACGACAACCTACATTTACTTACACACATCTGGGATTGGCTTGGTACTGGTAAAGACAGAAGTTTTGCCCGACTATCTAGAAGTATATAGAATAAAAGTAGAGAAACGTACTGGCAGCAATAAATTAGAATCGGCTATAAATGGCTAATACAAATAGCAATATCTTAACACATATAGATAATATCACAATCGCAACATCTCATCATTGTGATACAGACTCCTGTAACGCAGTTATTGGAAATTCTAATGCGTCCCTTAAAATAATAACACAGAACATTCGGAGCATCTATAAAAACTTGGATGGCTTTCGGGCACAATTAGCTAGGCTAGCATTCGAAATAGATATTATAATTCTAACGGAGTGTTGGCTTGGTAAAGACAAACCAATTCCCGCCATAGAAAATTACGTCACTCACTCTTCTAAAAATTGTCTCAATCAAAATGACGGGATTGTAATTTACACAAAGGATCACATTCAATGTACGGTTGAAGAACCAGATTCAGAGGGTGCTAATTTTCTTTTATTAAAAGTAGGCACACACGTATGTATATTGGCAGCCTATAGGTCTCCCTCGACCTACCGTATAGATAGTTTCCTTAACTCCCTCGAAAACATAATTGGTAAAATAAAAAGTAAAACCATTATTCTCACTGGAGACATAAATATAGACATAAAACCGAACAACTCAGACAGAAATAGTGCAGCCTACCTCAATCTAACCGCAGAATTGGGCCTCCTACCCGGTCATACATACCCAACAAGACTACACAACTGCCTTGATCACCTCATGATAAATGCCTCAACCGGTTCGACCGTGGTGGTGATGGATTCCACTGTAAGTGACCACGCCTCTGTATTATTATGTCTAAATAAGGAGCCCTGTAAAACTAATAAGAACAGATCTACTACAAAACTAAATATTGAAGCTACTGTTGAACACTTAAAAAATGCTGATTTCTCATTTATTACAAATGACTCCGATGCAAATGAGGCGGCTACATTCTTTGTAGATTGTATAATGACTGCAATTTCACTACACACAAAAGTTATTACTGTGCCCAACCGTAAGCTAATCATCAAACCTTGGATTACTCCAGGCTTATTACGTTGCATCAGACATAGGGATAATCTCCATAGAGAGGTTTTAAAAAACCCAACAAATACCACTATGGAGATTTCTTATAGACGATACCGTAACTACTGCAATTTGCTACTTAGAAAGTTACGAATACAGCATGAAAAATCTGCTTTAAAATCCTCACAAACAAACAAAGAAACATGGAGCATAGTTAAATCCATTACAAACCAAGTTGAGAAAAAAACAGTGGCGACTGAACTACTGCCTGTTACAAAGGATGCATCGAAAGAAATCGAGACCATAAATAGGTATTTTTCTGGTATAGGTAAACAACTTACAGATACTATCACTCGGAAACGAAGATCTCAACCTGGATCATATAATTTTAATTCACCGCCAGTACTTAATTCAATTGTTCTACTTTCCCCCGACGAGGCTGAAGTTGAGTCTGTAGTTAACAATTTGAAAACAGACTGCGCTACAGGGTGGGACTCTATCTCAGCAAAATTACTTAAAACTGGTAAAGCAGTTTTTATACCCCAGATCACAAAACTCATTAGGATTTGCTTTGAGCAGGGAGTCTTTCCCAAAGTCTTTAAAAAATCTCTAATCACGCCAGTTCACAAGGGCGGGAACCGTGACGAAATTAAGAATTACAGACCCATATCAGTTTTACCGGCACTGTCAAAAATACTAGAAAAGATTTTGAATACTAGACTCATTAGTTTTTTAGAGAAAAACAATATACTGTCTGAAGGTCAGTTCGGTTTTAGGTCTGGGAAAAGTACAGAAGAGGCGGTTGGCCAACTAGCTGATCACGTTGCTGAGAAGGTCGATGCTAAACAGAAATGCATAGGAGTTTTTCTCGACCTGGCGAAGGCCTTTGACACCGTCTCTGTTCCCACTCTTGTGACTAAACTAGACCACATAGGAATCCGGGGAGAGGCTCTCAGTATATTTACGGAGTTTCTGAGTGATAGGACACAAAGGGTTAAGATAGGTGGAATCGCCAGTAGCGAAGCAAACGTTACCTGTGGTGTGCCGCAGGGCAGTGCCCTCTCCCCGAGTCTCTTCCTGGTATATGTAAACGATCTGTGTCAGCAACAACTTATTAAGGGTAGAATATTTAGCTACGCTGATGACACAGCACTCATATTTCATGGAGAGACTTGGGAGGAGGCGCAGCGCGTGGCTGAGCTGGGACTTAGTAAAGTCAGTAACTGGCTGGAAGAAAACCTACTTACCCTAAACATTGCCAAAACTTCATACTTGCAGTTCAGGTTTGCCAATACCAAGCCAATAGCAGTGACCCTTAAGGTACATTCTTGCAATTTTCCTGGAAATAGGCTCCAGTGCTCATGTCTTACAATATCACAAAAAACAAACATAAAATACTTAGGTGTAGTATTGGACGAAAAATTGAGTTGGCGGCCCCAAATCGAACTAACTGCCTCTAGGGTGAGGAAACTTATTTGGGCCTTTAAGAAACTTCGACTTGTGGCTGATTTTGATCTTCTCCGCACTTTATACATCTCTTTAGCCCAATCGATAATTGGTTACTGTATTACGGTGTGGGGAGGAGCCTGTAAAACAATTATGATACACCTTGAAAGAGCTCAAAGATCATTGCTCAAAGTCATGACCTTCAAACCATACCGTTTCCCGACCGTAACTCTGTACCAAAACTGCACAGTGCTCACAGTGAGACAGCTATATGTGCTCAATATCACATTGAAGCAACACCTAATCACACCTATAAACAACAGTTACAAAAGTAAACGAACAGTCACTAATGTTTGTAAATACGTCAAATGTAAGACTGCCTCAGCTAGACGGCAACATCTTTTTCTCGCTTCGCATATCTATAACAAGATAAACAAGACCTTAGATATTAATCCATTTCCTAAAAATGAAATTAAAAAGAAAATAAACACCTTTCTACAAACACTAGATTACATACAGACAGAAAAATTAATAACGTAAACCCTGCAATTAGCGCTTCCCATTATAAACATGCACAATAAATATAAATACCACGATACACACCACTCACACACACACACACACATACCTACGCACACACACACAAATACACACACACTCACACACACACACACACATGCATACACCCCCCCACCCACACGCCTCACGCAGATATTGTATAATGTAAAATTGTTTAAATCTTATTGCATAATATCTGTACAAACTACTGGGAGAAGACACTGATTCCTGTAACACAGGTTACAACCTAGCGCAGGAGTCAGGGTTTCCATATAATAATGTAACTTACTTTATGTCAATAAAGATTATTATTATTATTATTATTATTTTTGGTTCTTTTTGTTTCTTCTCATTTAAGAGAGCATAAGAAACCTTACACGCGGGTCGAAACCAAGGATGTAAGGTATAATTTAGATAGAGAAAGTGGATGATAATGTAGAAGAAGTCAGAAACTTTCGGGTGATTCGACAGGTGTTGAGAATGGTGGCTTTTTGTAGCATATAGAGTGTGTGAGTAGGCATTTGTAGAGTGTTGAGGCTTTGTGTGAGAGATTTTGGTATAATACCAGTAGATGAGAGAACAATGGGGACTATATGAACAGTTTGTACATTCCATTGGGTTTTAATTACAATGGCAAGATCTTGGTACTTACTGAGTTTTTCGGAAATTGTGGCTTGGATATTATGTGAGTTAGGTATTGCTATGTCTATCAGATAAGCTGTTTTATTGGTTTTGTCGTGGATGGTAATGTCGGGTCTATTATAATGAATGGTTTTATCAGTTATTATAGTTCGGTCCCAGTAGATTTTTGTATCGTTATTTTCTAATGTTACTTCCGGTTTATATTTATAATACGGTATCATTTCAGAAACTAGTTTATATTTAAATGATAACTGTTGGTGTATGATGGCAGCAACTTGGTCATGGCGGTGTTTATAATCGGTTTGTGCGAGTGATTTACATGCTCCTGTTATATGTTGTATAGTTTCAGAAGCATTGTTGCAATGTCTACACAAGTCAGTCGGCTGGTTTGGGTCTTTTATTATGTATTTTCTGTAGTTACGTGTAGCTATTATTTGATCTTGTATGGCCAGCATAAAACCCTCGGTCTCGGGAAACAATTCGCCTCGTTTGAGCCATTCGTTCGACTTTACTTTATCGACGTGTGGCTGGCTCAGGCAGGCTCGATGTCTTCCGTGTAGAGCTTTTTCAGACCATGCTGCATTTTTTTGTTGAGTACTTACAATGTGTTCATTTGTTTGTGTGTTTATGTTTTGTAGGTTTAGTGGTGTTAATTTCTGATCTGTCTCCGTTACTTGCTTGTGTAGTAATGAGGTTTCTGATTTGTTATGAAAGTATGCTCTGAGTGAATGTATCTGTTTGTTGTGTAAATTGTGTATGTCTATTAATCCTCTGCCTCCTTCTTGGCGTGGCAGTGTAAGTCGTTGTATGCATGATTTTGGGTGATGTTTTCTATGTTTGGTTAGGAGTGTATGGATAGTGCGCTGTAGTTTTTTAATATCTGTCTTTGACCATCGTATGATTCCGAAAGAGTATGTGAGAATAGGTATTGCAAAGGTGTTGATGGCTTTAATTGTATTTCTTGAATTAAGGTTGCTTTTTAAGATAAGGTTGAGGCGGTGTGAGAATTTTTTGACCAGTTCTTGTTTGGCCATCTTTTGTTGTATTTGCCTGGACTGTTTAAAACCTAGGTATTTGTATGTGCTCTGTTCGTCCATAGGCTCGATCAATTCTCCTGATAGAAGTGTATAGCTATTATTTTGGGTTTTCCCTTTAACAATGGACAAAATTTTACACTTATCTACCCCGAATGACATACAAATATCATCAGAAAATTGTTGTGTGCAATCAGCTAGCTGGTAAAGCGCTTCTTTGTTAGCTGCATATAACTTTATGTCATCCATGTACATAAGGTGTGTTAGCTTGTATTGTGTGTTGTTGGTTTCTAGTGTGAATCCCGCGCCTGTTTTGTCTAACAAGTGTGAGAGTGGATTGAGTGCCATGCAAAACCACAAAGGACTTAGTGCGTCTCCTTGAAAAATTCCACGTCTTATACGGATTGGTTCAGTTACTACGGTTGAGGAGTAAGAATTGATTTTTAGAACAGTTTGCCAATTTTGCATAGAAGTTTCAAAAAATAGTTTAAGTGTTGGGTGAATTTTATAAAGATTTAGTACGTGTAGCAACCAGCTGTGCGGAACTGAATCAAAGGCCTTTTGGTAATCTATGAACATTGTGTGAATATCCCTTTTGCTTTTCACAGCGCTGTTCATAGTAATGGCGTCAATGGTGAGTTGCTCCTTACACCCTTGGCTGTTCTTACGACAACCTTTTTGTTGTTCTGCCAAAATGTTATTTTTAGTTAAATGCTCATATACTATTTCGCTAACGCAGGCTGTTAGAATTTTGTACAAGGTTTGTAAACAAGTGATTGGCCGGTATTTCGCTGGGTTTATGGTGTCATTCGTGTCTTTAGGTATCATATAAGTTACTCCGTGTGTTATGTATTGAGGGAGTAAATGTGGTGATTTGATGAATGTATTTAAATGGTTATGTAAGAAAGGATGTATGGTTGAAAACTTTTTATACCAGTAGTTGTGGATGTTGTCAGTGCCAGGCGCTTTCCAGTTGTGTGTGCGTTTGATGACGTCTATAAATGTAGCTACTGGTATAAACTCAAACTCCATTTCCGGAATTTCTGTTGTAGCTTCGTTAACCCAGTCTGCGTGGCTGTTATGGTGTACTGGGTTTTCCCAAATGTTAGACCAAAATTCTCGTAGTGTTTCGGGTGTAGGTGTCTCTAAATGTTGGTTAGTGGTGTCTGTGTTAGTAGATGTAAGGTTCCTATAAAATATTCTCTCATTGTTAATAAATTTTGTGTTTTGGACTTTGCGATTTGTACATGTTATGTATCTTTTAAGTCTACACGATGCTGCGCTTAATTTTTGTTTTAACGTGTCTAAAAAGTGAGGTATTAGTGTATTTGGGTTTTCGTGTTGTGCGTGTATCTGGTATTTTATCTTTATTTCTTCTACTGCAGCTATTAATTTATGACTTCTACAGCCATTTATGAAATGTGTCAGCCTACCTATGTTTGCTCTTAGATGTTCGATTTTCTTTTCTAATCTGATTTGCCATTTTGGTTTTCTCTGTATGTATGGGCGGCGGTTATTTTGAGTGGGGTCTGATATTTTAGCCCCATTACATGTAGCTGCCGTCCATGCTGCGCAGTAAATTATGGTTTGCAGTTCGGTAAATTCGATGTCGCCATTTACACACTTAGGAAGAATGACAGTATTTATATAAGAGACAATGGCAGAAAACTTTCGAGAAGTCTTTTGCTTAGGAATGTATGGTCGCTTAGTGGGGTGTGTGCAATTGAAATTTATCTGAGCTTGAAGAAATGTGGATTCAATATCTGGGTTAATTTCCGGGGCAGTATCCAAATTAGTTTGCGTTAGTCCAAATTGACCAGCATCTATATTAAGTAAGAAATTCTCGTCGTCTATATTTACGTCTGTCTGAGATACGACGTCAGTATCTGTACTATTGTTTAAGATTATATTTGCCGTTAGAGTATTGATAGGTGTATCAGAGAAGTTAGTATTTGTAGCAAGTTGTTCTGAGTCGTCGTGAGTTTGTGTGTTCCACTGGTCACGATTTGTGTCTTCAATGTTTGGTGTATCAGTGTTGCTATTTTTTAGTTCAGAAGCTACTTGGTTTTTAATTTCCTTTAATCTGTTGTCGTCTATATATTTGTTATTTATAATCGCTCTAACTTGATCAGACAATCTTTGCTCTGTTATATGACCTAATTCTGGATATATATTTATAAATTCCTCATGTATTTTCTTTCTATAGGCTGTTTTATTTGTTTCTAACTGTGTGGTTGTGTAGTATATTCTAATTATTGTTTCATTGTATTCGTTCGTCCATCTCATGCGTTGGCCAGATTGTGTATTAGGTTGTGTAGAGTGTTGCTGAATTTGAGTGTGTATCATTTGTAGTTCGGCTCTGACTTCTTCATAAATCTGGTCTATTGTGTCTTGTGGCAATAATTTCTTCTGTATTATGGCTCTACGCTGGTCACCTATTCTTTGTCGGCTGACTTGCATAGCAGGATATTTTTCTAAGAATTTAGTGTGTAGCGATGGTAAGTATGAATTTTTATCTGTTTCCATACTAGTAAGATGAAGATAGGTGTGTAGGATGAATTTATTCATTTCAATGCTCCATTTCCTACGACTTGTTGCAGCTTTAACGGAGGGTACAGTATCGTCGACAAAATTTGTCTCCTGTACAACATCCGCTGGCTGTATGCTTATTGATGAGGAAGAAGGCGTCGGAGTGACACGAAAAGATTGCGATGATGAAGGAATTGATGGAAAAAGAGATGAAGTCGATGACGAAGATGCTTGTGATGTTTCATCATCTAACTGAGGCAGCTTTGCCTGAAGTTGTTTTTTTGTTTTAGATCTAGTATTCATGATAATCCCACGAGTAGCTAGGGACTTATAAAGTCGACCACAGCAGAGCCCTGCGTTCACTGTGGCAAGGGTAAATATAACTGGAGGTCCCCTATTTTCCAGAGTTGGCACACTAGCGACTAGGCTCCCCCCTAGCCATGCAGCTCTCAGCGTGTGCAACCTTAGCTTGGATTGTGTTGTATCTCTCTTGGTCTGGCCCCTCACCCTAAACCTATCTCAGCAAAGTAAACTCCACCAGAACAGACCTAGGGCTCATTGGAGCGCACAAGCCCCACCACGACGTCAACGTAGAGATACGGCGGTGGGGTTATTATTATTATTATTATCATTTCAGCCCGTAATCACTCACTGTTGGGCCATGTCTCGGCACCATAAGGTCATCGTTGGCAGGACACATTGGTTGAAAAGGCGGGTTTTTAAGCACTGGGGTATCCTCTTAGACCGGAGAACATGCTCGAGCTTCGCAAACGCCGCCGCAGTTGTATTCTCATGGAGAGTTCTTTGTTTGAATGCTCCTTGTCAAAAGATAGAACATGTCCAAGATAAACGTAGTTGTCAACCATCTCCAGACGTTCTCTTCCAACCATAACAGCTGAAACAGAATTATCTGGAGTTCGTGACATCACCTTCATCTTGGATATTGTATGTTCATTCTCAGGCCCACCCGTAAGGAAGCATCATATAGCTCTTTCAGCCTGCGTTGAAGGTCTTCGAGGGATTCGGAGAACAAAATTAGGTCATCTGCAATCGAAGGTGCGACAAGTAGACACCACTGATGTTTATACCACATTGGTCCCATATTAATGTTTTCATCACGTCTTCCAAAGCTGCCGTAAAAAGTTTAGGTGAAATGGTATCTCCTTGCCGCACTCCCCTTTTGATATAATATTGGTGCAGTGAGCTCATGTAAGTTCCATCATGGAACTGTCAATGGTACTAGTGACAATGAACCAGTCTAACCTGCATTGATGCCGAATCGTACAGCTCTTTGAGCACGTCATTATCTCTTTATATATATGTAATTCTACTGGACGTGCACGTATGTATGAACTCCTCCTAATCGGCAAGACCGATTTGAATGTTTTTTTTTTTTTTGTATGCGTTTGTGTGGCGTCCTGGGTGGTTTAGATTCACAAATCAGTCCGGCAGATAGCGCTGCAATGCAGGACAACGTCTGTAGGGTCAGCTAGTCTTTATATAAAATTCTACTGTACGTCTGTATGAGTGTATGTAACACGGACGTAGAAAGTAAGTAAATGAATTTTGAAAATTATTATAATGTATTCACACTCAAAAATTATTATATGTTCACTTTTGGGTAGCTCTATAGTTTTTTTGTTGTTTTGCAAACTGTACCGTGTAATATTACAAATGAAAAGGCTTATTGTGAGGATCTCAAATATATTTTTTTAACAATTTTAAGATAAACACTTTCAAAGATATTTTCCGAAACTACTGAACCTAAAATTTTGAAAAAAAAACAGAAACCAGTTTTGTCATTCAACTTCAGGAAGAAAAATAAAGTATTGCATTCGTTCCCATATAAATTGACGACTGACAGGGCAGAATGGAAGAATTAAACGTGTTGCGCCCACCCCAAATGACATGGGATAAGGGTAGGAAGACGATTGATGTAACACGGGACGGAAGCAAAAAGACGATGCCTAAGAATCACCACATATAATCGATTTCCCAGCCATAATCTATAGGCCAAATTGTGTTATAAGCCTTCTTTACTTCTTCATTCTTGACTAAACTTTCCAAATATATCTTTCGTATCTTTGCAAACTCCTTTCTAACTCTTCTTCGTTCTCTTGCGCGCCTCTTCTCTAGTTCGTCAAGGATTGCTTGTGATTCAAAGAGTTCTTCTAAAGTCAACTGGGATAGTTCGTCTTTTCCTTTTCCAAGGCTGAGACCTGCTACAACATCAGCGCTTGCAGTTTTCTCAATATTTATGAACTCTAATACTGCTAGCCACTTTCTCGGAGTCTCGTGAATCATTCTCACTAGATGGTATATTTCAAAGTAGAGCTTCTGAACGAACTCTACTCGCTTCAGGATATCGAAGAGAGTCATTGAAAGGAAACGAGCTGGTCTTTGAGTGTGTTCTAATACTTTTCTGTATCTGGAATATAATGGTATAAGAGAGTCAAAATGGTGGGTGTACCATGGCGAATCAAATTATACTTCACGCCGCCTTATCTGTGACGCCGCTAAGATACACCCGCCGTCTTGACGTCAATATGGCGGGTGTATCTTAATTTTGAAATAACTCCGTTCTGAAGAAGGTACAGATTTTTTAGAGCTAGGTACAGAATAGTACATTTTATGGTAAGTAGTATAATTTGATTCGCTATGGTGACCCCCATTTTGACTTTCACAATGGTTTTACTACGTTAGTTTTTTTTATGAGCGTGGTCGTAGAGACAAAAAGAGAAGGGCCGCTTTTTAAAAATACTACTTACCCAATTTATTTTGACTAGCTTTTGCTTGCGGCTTTGCCAGCGTGGAAATGATGATTTGCCAAACAAACTTTTATCTCCTATTTAACTCCCTCAGGGCTATAGTTTTTTTTTTAGCCTATATTTTCCCACTGCTGGGCAAAAGCCTCCCCAAAGCCTTCCACTCTTAACCCTTTTCTTGACAATGTATCTTGTAAGATACATTATTAAAAAAAAAACATAGCTCTTTTATAATTTATGTAAAACGGAAAGTTCACTTATTTTGACGTGACAACGTCTTATAAATTGGTTTGCCGGGTGACACTTCAAGAAACTGCGTTACGCTCCGCTCACGTTATGCGCTCACAATGAGAGCGAGTGAGAGGCACGCGTCCCTTCCACTCGGGCATGGTTAGCCCGCCTAAGAGCGAGAGAGACAGACATAAAAAGTGAAAGGCACGCGAGTGCGAGATTCTTTGTATAAATTAATGTTTTAAATATAATTCTTTGTATAAATAAATGTTTTAAATTGTTACTATTATTTCATCCTTCTTCCTACTATACGAATGAATATGCACATTAAAATTATTTTACCACTCAAAGTCGTTGTCACGTAAAACTTTCGCCCGTATACCGACTTTACAGGCAACCAATTTTTTTTTTAAAGTATACGTTTCTGAAAGCACACATGTGTCACAATGACAGTTTACGTCAACTGCTTTTTCAAAATTTATCAAAATGGTGAACAGTTGAGTGCAACTCCGCGGAAGAAGGTAAGAAATTATTAATTAAAAAAAAAATCTTTTAAAATTTCGTGAGAAATTGGTGTTATACTAGATTTCAAAAGTTTGTACTTTTGCTGGAAATTAATTGAGCAGGAGAAATAATTACGCTTGGCTTCGAAAACTAACAAATAAAGTGAATGTATCCTACAGGATACGTTGCTAGGTGTACTAAGATTCTTTGTACAAGTTTAGTGTATCTTATAGGATACATTGCCAAGTGAGAGAGATCATTTATATTATTTTTGTAATGTGTTTTGGGGAAAGGAAATTATATGCTTGGCATGAGTGTGCGAGTGGAATATTTTTTTCAGGCAGAGATGTAACCATTTTTTCCAGAGCAAAAAGAATTTGTGCTCTAGCACCAAAACCACGTGCAAGACGCTGTTACTCAGTCAGTCTTTGGTGCCTTCACCTGTGCTGCCTTCACCTCAGCCGCATCCAGCTCGATTACCATTTACATTGACGCAAAATGGCTCTCCTTGACAACTATTTTTGCCACCATTTCCATTAATTGCCTCTAACAGCCGACCAAGAAGACCTACAACATCCGGAAGGACTGCAAGATTAGTCACACCCCGACGTATTTTTCAAAAGCCTCTAAATTTTCAGTGGGCTAAGAATAAATTCAAAACTCCTTACGAGTATTTTACAAACTTTTTTACAGAAGACATTTTTGATTACATTATCGAGCAATCAAAACTAACCAACCGTATGCAACACATCACTGCACCCCAAAGCACAATGACTGACGTTGCTCATAAATCCGCTAAGCTTATACTGTGGGACAAGACTGGGCAAGTCAGCCGCATTCCAAATGAGCTGTGGGTCAAAATAGCCACAGTCTGGAGCCCTGACATTCAGAAGGAGTCACGGCAGACCTCATAGAAGATGGCGAGACGATCTGGACGACACTTACGACCACGGGATCCACATTAGCCTTAGATCGAAACAACTGGAAATCCTGGGGAGAGGCCTTTGCCCAGCAGTGGCATACAGGCTACCAGTATCAGTATCAAGTAGCACAGAGCTTCCTGAAAATGGGGCGGGGAGATATGGTAGACAATTGTGCAGTTTCTGGACCAACACTGTCGAAAATAATACAGGCACCTGTAGCACCACGACCTCCACCGGATGTAAGGTACGATCAGGTCGGCCATTTTCCAATGTTTGGTGCGAAAGGCAATGTAAAGTTTGTGTCAAGGACCAAACTACGGTAATATATGCCAAGTGTTCGTTACGATTGTGTTTTAAGCCAGAAATAAATTGTTTTGTGAAATTCCATACTGATAAGTAATTATTTCAGCTTATAGTGCACCTCAAATGTTTTGGCAACTTAATTTTTTTTTTGTTTTAGATAATCTTTAAGTTGATTTTGATTTTTAACTATATTATTGTTATTAAATGCCAATTTTATACATATTTTATTAAGATAATTTTGTGTATTTTATTTCTTCAAACCTGGCAACGTATCCTCAAAGACACATAAACATAAGGTCAAAGTTCTCTACTAAGCTGGCAATGTATCCTCAAAGATACATGTAGAATCTTATTATCTGGCCATGTGCGATTTTTTTTTTATTTTTCCCTAAATCCTAGGTTCATAATTAACATCTTGAAAATTATTTGAAAATATTAATTTTATTTTTTTTGCCAAGAATAGGGTTAACTCTGTGTGGTTTTCTCCGTTCAATTCGTCACAAACGCTTCTAGGTCGTCACGCCAGCGTTTTCTAGACCTCCCTCCCTCCTCGGTGACGACGCCCGTCTTCTGGCTCCCACTGTGTGACGACTCTGGCCCATACACAGATATAGATAGACCTGTTAACGCAAGTATCACGGTCTGTATGAAAACCAAGCGTGCCATTTTTTGTCTACCTATTATGACGTTAAGCACTATAAATCAGAAAATCAAATCGATTCAAAGACGCCGCCGCGTACGGCGCCACCGTCGCCCCAACCCCTGCCTTTTGCACCAGTGCCGACGTCCGACTAGCGCTATACATCGATGCAGACTGAGCACGAAAGTGACCACTTACGATTTTTGTACGTAGGTAAGCTAGGCACGAAAAGAGGCACGCGAAGTAGTTGCTCTTGCGTTATCTAGGTCTATCTATATCTGGTGACGACTCTGGCACATCCGTCCTGATCCAAAGAGACATGGCCCATCCAATCCCGTTTTCTTACCTTTCTATAATTTCTCCGGTGATGTACCCCATCTCATAATACGGGCTTTCTTCATACATGAACCGGATTGGGTTCAAATAAGTGCAACGAGAGTGAGCTTCTTCATAATATGACCTCATTAGTTGCAACACCCGGTTGTAAGAGTTGTGAGCATTATCTCTTGACTGGAACTTTTCTTTATTATAATCCTGCCGTTCGTGCGAGTCGTATACACCTGTGTTTGTGCATTAATTAAAAAACTATTAAATAAACTAACAAGAAACTATAAAAAGGCATCAAAATACTGCTCCTCAACACTGTGAGCCGGTAATGTGCCCAAAAGACTGGCGGCATTGCCACGTTGTATGGCAACACTTAGCCTCTGGCCAAGATAAAAGCCAGCCCTTAGGTCACGAGAAGCGTCAACAAAGCGTTTAGAAATTTCCTTAAACAGGCTATGAGCACTCGGACCCCACGGCCCCAGAGTTTCAACCCCAAACGGCTCGAAAATATAGTTTCCACAAAGGTGATGCGATATTATTTACTGTCTATTACTTGTTCGTGAATTAGCATTCTAACAACGTTTTATAAGTCTTGTGTTCCGTACCCAAAGGGTAATCAAAATCAACAGTCATTTATTCCAACTAGGCTGATAATCAGTACCTACTTTTGGAACGTCAAAATAAATTTAAAAATTACTTACATAACAACAAAGTGAACAAATAAAATATCAACATTTTTTCTTAAATTTTAATAATTTATTCGCTCAAATACATGCCAATGAATTTCAAAATCCCTTGTTCTATGATCATTGAAAATAATTATAATTAATTAACAGTAGGTAAGTGATTATAGTCCTTAATTAGTAAGCTTTAATTACCGTAAAATTTTATGAAGATTTATTAACATAACATAACATCACGCTTGTATTCCCCGAAGGGTTTGGCAGAGGTGTACTTAATAGTACACCCGCATTTCGCCAGTTATACACGGGTCTGTGGACGGTGAGTAATGGGCTAGCTAGGTAGCTCACCGTCCGTCCGTCCTATGACGATGGCAGATTGGCAGGCCCGTGTTCCACGCGCGCCTCAAAGAGATGTCAGCAACACTGCAAGGGCCGCCACCTGCAGGGGCTGCGGGTTGTTCGAAAGAGATACCGCAGCCCCAGACACAAAGAGCTAAGAAGGAACATGGGTGGTTTTTAATCAGTAGAAGTCTGACTCCACCCGAGTGGGAGGAGTCATTTGATGATTCCCCACACTCCAAAAAAGGGCAATTCTATTGCTACTGAGACGTTCCTAATGGAAAATTCCAATAACAATTAAGATTGAAGATAATTTGTTAAGTAAGTATCAGCATAAAGGTTCGACGAAGAGATGTAACAACTACCGCCTCATTGCTCTGATATCACACGCTAGCAAAATAATGTTACATATTCTCAACGAGCGATTGAAAACTTACCTGTCTAAGGAGATCGCTCCGGAACAAGCCGGTTTTGTAAAGGGGAAGGGCACTCGAGAACAAATTCTCATCGTACGCCAGATCATCGAGAAGTCAAGAGAATTCAATAAGCCCATATTCATTTGCTTTGTTGATTTCTCCAAAGCATTCGACTCGGTGAAGTGGCCGGTTTTGTGGAAGACCTTGCTAGACATGGGCACACCAAAACATCTTGTACACCTTTTGAGACGTCTATATGAAGAGGGCACAGCCTCAGTTCGCACAGATGATGTCCTGTCAAGTGACTTTCATCCTAGTGCCGTAGTACGCCAGGGGTGCATTATATCACCGCTCTTATTCAATGCGTACACAGAGCTAATAATGCGTATCACTTTAGAAGACTGGACGGATGGTGTAACAATTGGTGGATACAAAATTGCAAACTTGCGTTACGCGGATGACACCACCTTATTTGCAACCACTTCGCAACACTTGGAAGAGCTACTGTCAAAGATGGAACGCGTGAGCCATGAGTTTGGGCTAGAAATTAATCGCAGCAAGACCCAGGTGATGATTGTGGACCGTGCCAGGAATAATTCGCCAGAAGTGACCCAAATCGCGAATTGCAACGTGGTCCAATCTTACATCTATCTTGGGGCTCTAATTTCGAACAATGGCGGGTGCATCGATGAGATCAAACGACGTATGGGCATCACAAGAACAGCGATGGACAAGATGCGGAAAATATGGAGGAATAGAAACATAACTAAAGCCACGAAGACCAGGCTGGTTAGGACGCTTATATTCCCCATATTTCTTTATGCAGCTGAAACTTGGACCTTACGAGATGTGGAAAGGCAGAAAATAGATGCTCTGGAAATGTGGTGCTGGAGAAGAATGCTTGGGGTGTCGTGGACCGAGTTTCGCACGAACGTCTCGATACTTCAAGAATTCGGTATCAGGCAGCGTCTGTTTTCAACTGTACAATCTCGCATTCTGACATTCTTCAGACATATTTCCGCGTGACAATCAGTCCATAGAACGCCTTGTGGTGCAAGGGAAAGTAGACTAGAAGGCACTTGACCGCGCGGAAGGTCACCCACGCGTTGGACTGACCAGATCAAGTCTGCCATTGGAGGTTCAGTTAACGAATGTAGCAGGATGACCTCTAGCAGGCAGCGGTGGCGAAATGTCGTGAAGTGCATCATATCTGCCCCTTCCAATACTGCTACTTAACGATCACGACCGCTCTGTCAAGAGCGTACCGGATAAGAAGAAGATGTATCAGCACAAGTTCCGAGTATAAATGTGGAGGGGTATAAGAGTAGAGAAAGACCAAAAAAACGCCTAAAAGTATTAAGTGGGACTAAAACACCATCATCTGCCTAGCCTTATCCCAACTATCTTGCGGTCAGCTTCCAGTGTAACCGGATGATTAATACCAGTATTTTACATGGAGCGACTGCCTATCTGACCTCCACAACCCAGTTAGTACTGGGGTACTGGATAATACGATAAATAATAATAATTAAAAATGAAATATTTAAAAATGTAAACTGTATGTATGATAATTAATAAAGGACATAATAATTTATTTGACACAAATACCCCTTGGCAAGACTGGTCGTCCAACTTTCGGGCCACTGACTACATAACGACTGTAAAAGATTAAAAAATACAGCCGGGACGAAGAGCTGTAATTCGCGCGACATAATGTTGCTATCTCTCTCTCTCTCTCGCCATATCTCCCCATCTGTCAAATTTAGTTCCAGAATTGTCCGCGGGACTTCTTTCGTGAAATGGACTTTAACCTGAAGATTAGCCACGAGCGCCATTATATTTCGCGGCCTCTAAAATAACTAATAAACGTTTACTCATTCCGTCATAAACATACATCGACTAGAACTATTATTAATTCACAATTTTCCTCAACAAGTACAAGCAACAACTAACGCCATCTTTTGGTAACTATTCAAACTAACATTCTGCCTTGAAATCCGCAAAAATATTACCTCATAATTTAAAAAACTGCTCGGAATATGTTTTACCAACCGAAAAACACGACATGTGATAAAAATGTTATCACATATAATCGCGTACAATACGTATCTAGCTATATTTTGATATGGCGTCATAGGTGAACGATATAGTAGTTATATTTCACCAGTCATTCCATGCCTGTCTAAGCGCGCGAATGTCAATCCGAGTATTACCCGGCCGATTGTAAGATCCGTTGGTTGTACCACCTTTCGTCGTTCTACCGTGCCTACTGAACTTATCCGTGTTATACTTCGAAGTTTGTTTACTTTTACGAATTTCGAAAAGTAATTTCTTTTTGGATTTTCTTGCCATTTTCTGTGTTGTGCAGTGACTCTATTTGGATTTAAAAACTCCTTTTTTTTCGCTGTAAGTATATTTTTTTCATAAAGTTTTAATTTGTATCTTTTTTGTTTCAAAAGTGAAAGTCTACGAAGGTATAAATAAAAATAACCCTCCTTTTGGGCTTCGCCGCAGTCGGGTAAAAATACGCACAAAACTAATAATGGGTGACCTGAGGAATGTGTGAATTAGATTTTTTGTCTCTTTCTTGCTTTAACATTTTGTTTACGGAATATTTTTTCATCTTCTTTGACACACGATTGTTTGACATTTTCATTAGACAGGTCTCGACTAATACATAGAAGTGGTTCTGTAATACAATGTAATTATTTGTTCTTAGATATAATACGTAGTAGTCGTAGTACTTTTGTATATTATGTGTTACTTTTGTAGTTCCGTGTTCTCTGACGAATTTTGTTATGAACTAAATTACCCCAGACATTTTTATTGATAAAACGCACTGAATGTAATATAATATCACGCCTATAAACCCTGAGGGGCTTGGCAGTAATGCAGTTATACCTAATAATAATTATTATTATTATATAAGAAAACTTTTATTTTATTTCTTTTAAATAAGCACAAAACATACTATTAAATACACTTCTACCTGTCCCGACGGCGATTACAGGCGTGATATTATGTTATTTCAATTTCGACTTTTTAACTGACTTCGAAAAAATAAAGTTCTCGGTTGTGTTGTTTTTTTTTTTTTGTATGTTACTTCATAACTCCGTCAAAACCGTTTGAATCGATTTAAAAAAATATTTTTATGAAAACTTGTTCTTTCCCATACACATTTATGTCTTAAAGAAATTCATCGAAATCGGTTAGTAGTTTGTTTTATTGCTTTTTCTTAACCTTTGCTGTTTAGTAAGAGTTTTACGAGATATTTATGTCTTCTTAACCTGGAAAGATAAATAAAATATCCAATTAAGTAAGTAAGTAAAACCTATACAATCTTTTGCACATAATAATAACATACTGATAAAAACATTATCAATGGACTCAAACAAAAACCGGCCAAGCGCGAGCCGGACTTGAACGCGTAGGGTTCCGTCCCATTAAACACATTAAAACAATAAAAAAACCTTTTTCTTATTTTACCCTTTTTAGGAGTAGGATAGTATCTGTCGGAGAGTATATCTTTTCACACGAAACAATAATTTTTCAAATCGTTTCATAAATGATAGTCTCCAATAGTCTCCATCCAGTCTTACCAAAGGGTATTATACCTAGTATTAACTGGGTTGTGGAGGTCAGATAGGCAGTCGCTCCATGTAAAATACTGGTATTCAGCTGCATCCGGTTAGACTGGAAGCCGACCCCAATATAGTTGGGAAAAGGCTAGGCAGATGATGATGTTTCATAAATGATAGAGAAATGAGATAACAAACAAAAAAAATATAATAGAATTGAGCATACTGAATTTAATGTTGTGTATATATTGTGACTGTATGAACGTATAATTTCTATTATAAGTCTGTGATACTCGAATTCAATGTTTTTTTTTAATTGTTTTAGACTTCTCAATAGGGTTGTATTTTTAAGTGTTTCTTTTAATTCTGTGATTGACTCGTTTGTTTATACGGAACCCAAATAACATTATCAGTGAACTCAAATAAGTATCTCACTTACAAATAATATTTTTGTATGCCTTATCTCCCGCCAGAAACGACGCAATTATTTATTATCTGCTTTTATATAACATAGTCTGTTTAAACAATCATTTCTTTTAAGAAGATTATTGACCAATTTTATCTTATTCTAACCTATGTAACATAACATGAAACATGAGTACATTAAAGAAATTGGTGAAGGTCTTTGCCCAGTAGTGGGAATTGGGATAGAGGCTATTAAATAAATTCTGGTGGACAGTGAAACAATTCGTTGTCGTTCATTCAGCTTTACCGTAAAACTTTATTAAAACCCCCAAAAAAAATGCGTTTCCCAGCAAACATTTATTTTTGGCGTAGGGTTACTTAGTTTTATGTTCATAAACTATGGTTAACGGCTTAATGCAGGGTACGTTTACACCACGTACATCTTTTTTTATATATTTTTAGCTGGTGGAAAATCATCAAATAACTCCTCCCGCTCTTGGTCAGAGCGGAAGGGAGTGTCAGACTTACTGACTAAAAACCACCCATGTTCCTTCTTCGCCCTTGTGCCGAGGCCGCGGTATCTCTTTCGGTAATCCGCAGCCCCGACGGGACACCATGTATACCTTCTATGCATTTAGTAAAAAAAAGGCACTTTTTTATTTATTTGTATAGATGTGTGAGAATGAGATAGAGGTACAGTACGATCAAATTATCTTGGCAGCTCCGAACTTCGTGCAGGTCATTTTGTTACAACGATTGTATAAAAGTGTTATGATATTTATTTTATTTGTATTTCTCACTGTTTAAATTAGATATTTTCTGATCGTTTAAGTATTGGTTTATCTGGCAATAACAGTTTTATTCCCAAGTTTACATGCGTAAAATTTCGCAAAGCCTATGTTCAGAGCTGCCAAGATAATTTGATCGCACTGTAGACGCCCCTGGTGAATATGCGTAATAATAATATACGCGCCAAAGTTGTTACGTAAACGTCAAAGTAAGATCTTTGTTTTCGTGAAAACACTATCAAAACACGAAGATAAAGAAAACTTAAAAGATAAATAAAACAATTTGCTATCGAAACGGAAAAACCTCACCTAAATCGGTTTAGGCGTCTCTGAGATATGAATGTATCTTGCGATAGGTGATAAGGTGTTATGTTTTTTGTAATCAAATTGATCTTTATCTTTTACTAGCTGATGCCCGCGGCTTCACCCGCGTGGATGTCGTTCAAATTATATACTAAAACCTTCCTCTTGAATCACTCTATCTATTAAAAAAAGCCGCATCAAAATCCGTTGCGTAGTTTTAAAGATTTAAGCATACAGACAAACAGACAAAAATAGCGACTTTGTTTTATTCTATGTAAGGACTAGCTTTTGCCCACGGCTTCGCCCGCGTGGATGTCGGTTTAACTACAAAAATGTCGATTTTCCATACAAACTTTCATCCCCTATTTAACTCCCTTAGGGGTTGAATTTCCAAAACCCCTTCTTAGTGCTCCCCTACATTATAATAGGAAGCCCTGTGCAAAATTTCACATTCCTAGCCCCAGTAGTTTCGGCTGTACGTAAGGCCTTGTTTTAAATCTGTCTTGTTTGTCTTTCTTTCGACTTGTACTGAATAAATGTTGAGATGACGAGAAACAGAGAAGTATGGAAGAAGAAGACATGCTGCGCCGACCCCAAATGAATTGGGATAAGGGCAGAAGAATAATGATGATGATGAAGAGAATTAGTCAGTTGCTCGAAGTCTGACAGCCAGCCGACCCAAGAGAGAGAGAGAGAGAGAGAGGAAGAAAGGATAGGCAGACGATGATGTTGCTTGATTTGATACTCAATAACAACCTCAGCAAATCATCTCAGCAAATCATCGGCTTTGCAAGTTATTTTAAACTTTATGTCAGTTAAAACTACGTTCTTTATCAATGAAAAAAGTCAGTGATTCTGGCTTGCTAGTTCATTAAGTTTATCTCTGTAACAAACGGCTCGCACACGACGATACTTTCTTAATGATAAATAATATTGTTACTTATCGTTCAAATTATTTATACGTTTATAATACATGTTATATTACGTCTTACCAAAGGGTAATGATGTATTACCAAGTACTGAGTTGTTGAGGGTAAGATAGGCAGCCACTCTTTGTAAAATACTGGTATTCAGCTGCAATCGGTAAGACTGGAAGCCAATCATAACATAGTTGAGAAAAGACCTTTTGCTCACGACTTTTTCCATGTGGAATATAGCCTAAAGCCTTTCTCAATAAATGGACTATCCAACACAAAAACTTTTCTTTTATTTCAACTAGTAGTTCCTGAGATTAGCGCGTTCAACCAAATAAAAAAAGTATTTTAGCTTTCTAATATTAGTATAGATTGCAAGGGTTTTATTTTTTCGCACGGAACCCTAATCCTTGTTCTAAAATAAAATAAAACTAGCCAAAAGTAGTACGGTACCAAAAGTTCTTTCAAAATTCAGCTGTTTAGGAGCTTAGCCGGTACAATCAGACAGACAGACGAAATCTTCTGATAGCCCAATGATATTATAATAAATAATAATAATATCATTGTGATAGCCCGTAGATAGAAAATTAAATAGATTATAAATACTATTATTTTTGTGATCCAAATGCTTAAAGTCATTATAAAGCCATTATAAGAATGGTTACCGATAAAAAAGCATTAATTTGTGATGTTATGCCACGAGATTAATTTTATCGTTTACGTAGGTATGATAAGTTGAGTCACTGCTCATACGGCTTTTACTTTTCGAATACACTTCCTTGAAAACTGCACATAATTTATTTCACCAGCGTGCGATTTTATCATTTACCGCAACCAAAGGCGGGAAAAACATCCACAGATTAACAGACAGTCCAAATTTTTACTAAGTATATTTATAATCGACGGTGATATTATTTCTTAGCAAAGAAATGTGCGAATAAATTATATTAATTTAATAAAAAAAATTATAACTTGTGGTTTAAGATTCGTATCTTTGAAAAGACTAGAGATCTTTAAACAAACTTCTAGGTTTTTCACGTAAAACTAAAAACAATTTGAAAAGTTACACTCAACCATTCAACGAACAAATTTTATTTATATATTTATTTATCAACTTACATCTACCATTACAGGGTAGCCCCCAATGCGATACATGCTGTTTAAATGCTGTTAATGTTTAAAATCCAACAGCACGGCCATGTTCCTTACGAATTACGATATTTAAAATTTTACGTCCCTAGGGTTTTATATTTATCTATTATCCTTATTGTAATATAAACAGTTTATTCCAAGTCTGCGTCATTGTACAGACGCTAATTTATCAAGCTAGTAGGTATAATCTGTCAAACTTCTTTAATGGATTTTCAACTCTATTGCTACAGTGTTAGGTTCAATGTTGATTGTAGTAAAATGTAACAGTTTCGGGTAGTTTAATATTATGTTGTTGACTGTACATGTAAGTTATGTGACGTCAATTTGTTTTAACTGTACCATCGAGATATAAGTACTATGAACTGTACCTATTCGATGTAATTCTCAAGGATTGTGGGATTTTATTGTTTCGCCGTGTTATATTGTATTTGTAAGAGGGAAGTATCGCACCCCTGTTCACTTAAGAGGGAACAGGGGTGCGATTCTCTATACAAATGTATTCCCATCATTTCTTCCTGAATAAAGGGCCTTAAGCAATTATTTTTCAAAATCATGGTCTAATTAATATATGAACTATATAGCGGACGTCACGTGGTTTCACCCGCGTATTTCCCGTTCCCGTGGGAATATAGGGATAAAAATTAGCCTTTGTCATCTGGGGATAGTGTAGCTTCCCAATTGTGAAAGGATTTTTCAAATCGGTCCAGCTGTTTTTAAGTTTATTCGTTTATACAAAACTACAAATCTTTCCTCTTTACATTATGTATATTTACAAAAATATGGCAATGCTAATTCTTTGACCAAATAAAGAGCTTATTAACATGTCTGTACAGCAGTAGACTGCGTAGTATCACGCCTGTTATCCCTGAAGGGTTAGGCAGAGGTATACCTATCGTACACCCACATTTCGCTAGTTCTGTTTTCGCATGCCCCCTATGGTCGAGTATAAGCAGTCACCATCCCAGACTCTGTGGCTGCTGCCGATAAATTCCTATAAGAAAACCCCAAAAACATTTTGCAAGACTTGGAAATCCAACCTCATGCTGAGCAGTAGCACTTGCATCCTTTTTCCTTATCCACATTCATACATCTGCACGCCGCGCCGGTTGCGAGTACTACGCACCTGTCCTTTCTGAAGTACCTGAGTCTTACACATGTGACCCATTTGAATGAATATGGGCTAACGTAATCAGTGCCAAAATCGTAAATTAGCATAAAATTTGCATAAATAAATACATTTTATTTAACATAATAAATAAATAAATAAAAATAAAAAAGCCTTATATTTCTCGATTTTTTTTTACAATGTTTTGACGAATACTTAAGTTTAAAAAAATATATAAATTACAATTATTCGAGAACCCCAGAGGTGAAGGCCCGTGAAGGCCTCCTCCAGAGATTGCCAGCTTTCTCTGTCTTTCGCTACGCCCACGCTATTTAACATAGGAAATAAAATTAATATTATTTCAATGAACGAGTAATATCTACTTTAATTCATTGTTTTCATTTAAATTAGTGTGTAGCGTTTTGTGTTTCAAAATTTACTTTAATTTTCCCGTATATTTTACGGAAGTTGATCATATTAAATAATAAGCAAATATTTGTTCTGCCTAAATAAAGGTTATTTTCGAATAGTAGTTCTTTCCGTGGTTTTGCTTGCATGCATTAAAAGTACATGATGCATTAAATTTGTACTATCACTTACGGAATATCTTAAGTGATTATCATGGCGCTTGCTACAGCATAGAAATATCGGGAACTCATAAGTCATATTCCGATCTCCACAACCCAGCTAATACTCTGCAGTAATACAATACCCCTTGACCCCCTAAGACTGGTTGCCAGACTTTCAGGCCACATACAACCTGTAACGACTGTCAAAAATGTAAAAAACAGGCGCAACCCATTGGCGCAACCGTGGCTTAACGTGCTTTCCGAGGCACGCTGTCAAAGACCTACTGAATGGTTTCAGTGAGTGAGTTGTTTCTAACACTCTCAATTGCTAAACAGATTTGAATGAAAGGACATTGGGAACTTTACTATGGGAAAAATCCCCACGGCGGACAGAGATGAAACGGAATTTATTTGAAAGTTTTAGACCTGTATGTATGTTTCCTTAAAGCGCTATGTTGTGACATATGGGAATTCTGAGGTAGGATGAGTCTAAGTTGGAAATATTTTTTGTCTTAAATGATTTTTTTTTTTTACTTTTTATGTTGTTTTGCATCGCAGAATAACTAGCTTGAGCAGCGCCGGTTCAGTAAACGCGCGCTGTTCTCCGGCGCAGCCGAAGCGCACGCCGCTTGTGCGCTTCTACGGCCAGTATGCGTTTTAGTGTGACGCCGTTGAGACGCGCCGTAAGATATTTGTTTACATTAACGTTCATATTGTACACGACTGTCTCACAGCAGCGGAATCTCGTTTGACAGTGCACCGCTGTTCAAGAGCGTTCAAGAGCCCAGCGGCGCGTCTAGCGGCGTTACTATAAAACCAGCTTTAAACAACCATATTGAACAAAAGCTGAATAGACAGAGGAGGTATATAATAATAGGCTTTTATTATTCATCATAATCTCATCATCAGCATTCATCATTTCAGCCAAAAAACGTCCACTGCTGGACATAGGCCTCCCCCAGGTGTGACCAGGCCATCGGTCCACCTAGTGGGAGGCCTTCCAACGCAACGTCTTCCGGTTCGCGGTCGCCATTCCAGAACTTTTCGGCCCCATCGGCCATCCGTTCTGCGAGCAATGTGCCCTGCCCATTGCCACTTAAGTCTGACGATTCTTCGGGCTACGTTAAGTTAGATCTACCCAACTGGACCGTTTGTCCCAGGTAGACATAATCGTCCACAACTTCGAGCGTAGAGTCTCTGATGTTGATAGGAGTGGGTGTATATGAAAATTCAACATAACCTTGGTTTTGTCCATGTTCATTTTAAGACCCACTCTTTCGGAAGCTCCACTGAGGTCAACAAGCATTTGAGGAGTGGCTAGAGAGGCGCCACGGCGCGCTCACCTTCCGTCTGACGCAGGTCCTCACCGGACACGGATGTTTTGGGAGGTACCTGTACCGAATCAGGTGGGCGGAAACGCCCGGATGCTTCCACTGCGAGGATCGACCGGAGGACACGGTGGCGCACACTGTGGAGGTGTGCCCTGCTTGGGCAGAGCCCCGCCGTGTTCTCGTAGCGGCGATCGGCGGCGGCGACCTCTCGCGCCCGGCCCGCCCGCAAGCCATGGTCCGGGGCGAGTAGTAATGGGACGCCGTTGCCTCCTTCTGCGAAGCAGTGATGCTAGCGAAGGAGGTGGCGGAACGTGAGAGGAAGAGAACCTCTCGTCCCAGCCGCCGCGGGAGACGCTCCGGGCGTCGGGGGCCACGTGATGGCTTCCGGCCACCGTAGACGCGGGCCTGTGGACGGTGAGAACGGGCTAGCTCGCCGTCCGGTTGTCTTATGACGACAACAGACCGTGTCGACACGGCGCGTTTGTGTTCCACGCGCGCCTCAAAAAAACGTCAGCAAGGAGGGGCCCGCAAGGGCCGACACCCGTCGGGGCTGCGGATTATCGAAAGGCATAACGCGGCCTCGGCACAAGGGCGAAGAAGGAACATGGGTGCTTTTAAGTCAGTAGAAGTCTGACACTCCCTTCCGCTCTGCCCAAGAGCGGGAGGAGTTATTAAAAAAAAAGGTCATCGAGCATTTTACTGAGGTCTTCCATGGTCACAGCCATGCATGACCACTATATCGTCGGCAAACCGAAGGTGAGTGATGTACTCGCCGTTGACGTTGATGCCAAGTCCTCTCCAATCCAGAACCTTGAAGACATCCTCCAATGCAGCGGTGAACAGTTTCGGAGAAATGACGTCTCCCTGTCTCACACCGCGCTGCAGAAGGGTAGGTTCCGAGGTCAGGACCTGAAGTTGGACTGACATGGTGGCGTTTTTGTACAAACACTTCAACACCTCGATGTACCGGTAGTCGATTTGGCGCCGTTTGAGAGACTGCAGTACAGCCCAAGTCTCAATCTTTCTTGTAGTCCACAAACGTTAAACAGAGAGGCAGGTTTTTTCGGTCTTCTGTATAACCTGCCGCAGCGTATGTATGTGGTCTACGGTACTGAAGCCTTTTCGGAATCCGGCTTGTTCGGGAGGCTGGAAATCGTCAAACCTGCGTGCGAGACGATTCGAGATGACTCTTGAAAACCACTTGTAGACATGGCTTAGAAGTGAGATAGGCCTAGTATATATAGTTCCTCAACCGGGCATTGTCACCCTTTTTGAAGAAGAGCACCACCACACCCCTGCACCAAGCCTGTGGCGTTTTCTCCTCGAGTATGACGGAATAAAATAACTTCTGTAGGGTCTTAAGGACTGGTTTGCCACCCGCCTTCAGAATTTCATAATCTACATAATTATGATAATAATATTGTCCAAAAAGGCAGCTGGCGCAAGATTGACATCTTCAATCTTCATGTCTGGTACATGAAAGGTACACGTAGTCTAACATACTCGCAATATGTGCACAACACCCCACTATGCGGCAGCCATGGATACAGGAACAATAATAGCTACGTATTCCTTCTCTTCTTCTTGTGTAGTATCAATTAAAATGTAAATATAATACTGTTTCAGACGCACATTACGTGACCGGATGCGATCTCTTACCAGTGTCTTGTTTTTGACCCACTTCGGGTGTCGATACACTTCAATTGCTTATGCAATTGAAGTGTATCGACACCCTCGTAATTGCTATTTGATCTCAAATGTTCGTTGCTGTAAAAGAAGAAGAAAGAACAAGAAAGAAAGAACATGGGTGGTTTTTAGTCAGTAGAAGTCTGACACTCCATACCGCTCTGGCCAGAGCGGGAGAAGTCATTTGATGATATCCCAGACCCAAAAAAAAGGTGTAATGTGAAATGTACAAGTAAAAGTACCAAAGTATTGAAACCTTATTTTCTGAATGTTCCCATATGTTACAGAAAAATGAAATGCACAGCAATAAAGTGGATAACAGTATCTATCATCTGTGATAGGTTTTGTTTGTGTCCGCTACTTTTCGAAAAGCGGGGCCGAAAGTTCCCAATGTCATTTGGCACAATAGTTTACAACAACCTTTTTATCTCGGTACCTGGGAGAATTCGCGGGCATACGCTAGTTTTACGTAATAGCATCTATCGTAGAGATAATTAATAATGATTTTTTTCCACAGACAGCCAAGCAGACATTTTTATGTATAGATAAAAGTGGGTGTGTTATCCAATAACGTTTTCACTTTTATATAAAACAGCTGGGTAAACGTCCAAGTTTCCATTTACCCACTGTGCTTATTGATACAGCTGTAATTAAACACATAATTAAAACAAAAAAAATGTTGAAAAAATGTTTGGCCGTCAAGTGATTCCCGCCAAATGATGTAAAACATGTTTATATTGGAATTCATAATTATTTTTAAAAACCTGGAATAAAATAAATATGAATAAATATAGCAACCACGGAGTCTGGATTTGTGCCCGGTTGATGGCAATAGGCTCGCCCCCTATTACATGGGACTTAAAACATAACTGGCGAAATGTGGGTGTACTATTAGGGACACTTCTGCCTAACCCTTCGCAGATTACAGCGGTTATGTTAAGTGCTTTAAAAAAGGGGTATACGAAATGTCCCGTCAATTTTTTTTCTAATACCTACCTCACAAAACCTGTTCCCTCTTAATGCTAAGTGAATTTATCAATTTATTGTCATTGCATTGAAGTTCAATGGCGGCATAAAAACTTTAACACCAGTTTAGGCGCCAACCACACGATAAAAAACACAAACCCTCCTTTTGGGCTTCGCCGCAGTCGGGTAAAAAGAAGAGCCATTGCAATTTCCTAGTCTACATATATCCTATCCTACTAATATTATAAACGCGAAAGTTTGTAAGTATGGTGTGTTTGTTTGTGAATGTATGGATGGATGTTTGTTACTCTTTCACGCAAAATCTACTGAACAGATTTGGATAAAATTTGGTACACAGATAGTTTATAACCTGGATTAACATAGGATAGTTTTTATCCCAATTTTATCTTCCCATGGGATAATTTTCGAGTTGGAGCGGGCGAAGCCGCTGGCAGCCCCTAGTAACCTAGTTATTAATGAAAGACAATTAAATGGCTATTTCAACAGAAATTCTTCACACCAATATTGATTCATATGTTGTGGCGCTTTGCAGTTTAACATACAATATAATTAACACGTGAATTTGGTAATTATTTAACAGAAATTATGTATTTCATGAGGTCGTTGAAGGTGAAAAGATGGGTCAATAAAAACTGAGGCTGCAGCGCGCTAGGGCCGCTAGGTTACCCGGTCGGTAGTGACGGTACTTTCATAAAAGCCTAGAGACTTGCCCTGGGCTACGGGTTGTTTGAAAGAGATACCGCGGCCCCGGACACAAAAGGCTAAGAAGGAACATGGGTGGTTTTTAGTCAGTAGAAGTCTGACACTCCCTTCCGCTCCGCCCAGAGTAGGAGGAGTCATTTGTTGATTTCCTAACCACCAACAAAAAGCTTGACTTGCCCTTCGTGGTGTTGGGGTTTCTAAACTTTCTAAACAGTCTAACTTGCCTGAAGGGCTCGCCTTATTGTTGGCCCGGGTTCCTTGAACCGTCAGAAAAATCGGAAAGTACAGTCTCCCAAACTTGAGTCTTGAAGCCCTCACTCCATGTAAAATACTGGTATTCAGCTGTATCCGGTTAGACTGGAAGCCGACCCCAATATAGTTGGGAAAAGGCTAGGCTGAAGATGAGTACTCGGTATGATGTTCTAAATAAATGTTGACGTTCGAAAAGTGCTGATTATCAGCCTAGTTTGAATAAATGACTTTTTATTTTGATGTACAGAATGCTTGGTTGACGGCTTCGTGAAGTTTCCGTTTACATGTAGTTGGTATAAGGGTAGGCAGATAATGTAGCATCCTAAATACTTTCTTATCACATATACGAGTGGCTTGTAAACTATTAATTAAAGACACTTATAGATGAGCGCGCAGGTATGAAGACAAAGATAAGATAATTACTTAGGTGCTTAGTAAGATTTGCAAAAGATTATATAATCTAAGCAAACTTTTTTTAAGATTTTCTTGCTATCTATCTGTCTGTTTGCTCTGACTTATCTCCGAAACTGCTGAATCGATTTGGACGGGACGCTTACTGGCAGATAGCTGATGTTATACTTTATAAGGTCTAACTAAGGCTACTATTATTTTAGAAAAATAATTAGGGTTCCATGCAAAAAAAATTAAAGCCCGAACCCAGGCACTAATATTTTTTATAATAATCATGTCACTGGATAAAAGCCGCGGGGTACAGAATGACAGATAGTCATGAATATTAGTAAAAGTATCCCATTAAGACCGTACTGTCCTCGTAAAATTACGATGAATCTGTCAAGATGTCCATATGTTTCTCATTCCACTAGTTACTGGGCTGTCGGCATTTTGGCCAATCTCTATTCTATTACATAAGAAAGAATTACCAACACAGCCCGATCTTACTCAATTAAGTAACTCCCACACACACACACACACACACATTACACGATACACACACACACATACACATCACACGACACACACACACACATCACGCTCACATTGTACACGATATATAATATGTGTATGTTTTTTATACTATGTACCTGGTATTTTATTATAATTCGTGGCTAAATAATAGCAGCCTCAATCTTCAGGTTAAGCCCTTTTTGTCTAGGTTGGTCTGTGGAGGGGTCACCACCTATTACGTACTGAGTTACGTAAAGCCGTTGGTCCCATATCAATCATAATTATACAAAAAACATACAGTACAATACTCAACAAGAATGTCGCGTGTAACAACACGTGGTCACATTATGACGATAAAATTATATGATAGCAAACGACAGGATAGCAATTATTGACGAACTACGTCATCGTTTGAGTGGCATTTGTTTCATTCATTTTTACAGAAATGTCTATCACTATCTGGAATTGTCTCCACCGATCCTGAGATCCGATTTAATTTAACACGGATCTCAGCGAGTTGTCTCCACGGATACGGGACCCATGGCAAAAAAAAATATCTCTACTGATTCCGGGATCCGTATCTAAGAAATAAAAAATAAAAATGTCTACATCTAATAAGTGTATCACTGTCCGTTGGGGTCGGCTTGCAGTCAGATGCAGCTGAATACCAGTATTTTACATGGAGAGACTGTCTATCTGACCTCCACTGCTAGTGGGTACTACGATAGGTACCCATTGGTAAGACTGGGTGTCAGACTTTCAGCTTCTGACTACTCATAATGACTGTCAAAGGTCTACAAATGACAGCCGGGACCATGGCTTAACGTACTTTCGAAACTTTGTATGTAATGCGTGGTCTTGTCTCCCATCCACGAGTCAACCACGGTAAGTACTGCTTTTCGTTGGATCGACCCGTGTGCTGTTCCACCCTGCGTCAAGTACGATTATGAATTCTGCGCCTGTGTATACTATCTTTGTTTACAATATTAAAACTGATAGTTCTTAAGTAGAGATAAAAGAACTACGTTCCATTAATAGCTTTAATTGCTAGCTACTGCTTGAATTCGAGTATGTGAGATACCTACCTAGTGTTTGTAAAATAATGCACACGACTTTTTTGCCCAGAATAAAGAGGTGCACAGTACAGGTACACTCACATTTAGGAGGGAACAGGGACTACTATTCTGCATACAAATTTCATGACCCCTTTTTTTATTTCTGAATTAAAATAAATAGATTTTTTTTTTCATAAATCATGATTTGGTAGACACGTCCCTGTCATTTCCTATTCAAAGCAACCAATAATTAAAGAAAATATGACCCTCCAATGACAAAAAATGCCCCATCTTTACGGCCTGGGTACTACGGTACCCGTTGGTAAGACTGTAGTCAAAGTTCCCGGCCCCTGTCTACCTCTAACGACTGTCAGATCTACAAATGAAATAATTAACGCTTTTATAATGATGGTCAACCATCCACAGGCCAACCTAGGCAACAGCGACTTATCCTTGAAATTATCCACTTGTATAGGGTGGGAAATCATCAAATGACTCCTCCCGCTCTGGGCAGAGCGGTAGGGAGTGTCAGACTTCTACGGACTAAAAACCACCCATGTTGCTTCTTAGCCCTTTGTGCCGAGGCCGCGGTATCTCTTTCGAACAACCCGCAGCCCCGACGGGAGCCACGAGGTCCTCACAAAACGTTCAAACTCTATTTTTTAACATAGCAGCACAAAAACGTAATGCTAGTCCGTTTTGTTATTGATTTATTAATAGCGTTCTAACAAAGGCCAAGGTTTTAATATAATATTTATATGGCAATCGATTGAGCTTTGTCACAGGCAATTTGTGACACCAGAATAGTTGACGTTATATAACATCACACCAGATCCACGAAGGGTTAGCCTTAGGTAGAGGCGTATCTAATTGATAGTTGAACTTTTTGTATGGAAGCTGACATACATATCCCCAAATATATCGGTAACGTGACAGTTTGGGGTACCGTGTTACTGGACATTTTTTGTTCGTCTATGTGTCTTCTATCCATACATACCACTTTCAGAGTGGGCCGTTGATATGCCACATGGGTTCTATCCCCTTTATCTAAAGCATTTCGCCACTGATGCTTATAAGCCGCATGTACAGGGTGAGCCGTGATTGTGAGAGATTCCGTGACTACCACTGAGAAACACCCGATAATACTTTGCCCGACCCGGGAATCGAAACCAGGACCTCATAGTCAGCAGTCAAGTTTGCGACCACTACACCAACGAGGCAGCTATAGACGTCGACGTAATCATAGTGTCGATGACGCAAAATAATAATTTTGTATCTGTTTCCAAGTTTCCAATGTAGTGTAGAGTTTACAAATCTCCCAAAACATTATCAAATTCTTCGCCACTACTTAATTATAGATTCTGAACGATTTTATACATAAGTGCTTTTTAAATAGGCAAAGTAAATATATGTGAGTACACACAAAAAACGGCCTTTGAACTATCAGTGACGAAAAAACATGGCGGGTGTTCAACAGGTACGATTTTTTGCACAATTTATTATTAAAAACCGTTGGTACACTACAGGAAGCGCGGTGCGTGTAACGAACATCATAATCTATTTTTAGCTCATGAAAGCTCAAACTACAAAAAGCTTATGACGGATTTTACTTATATTTTTTTTAAAAGACAAGACGTGGAGGAGTCTTCACCATACCTGGATTTCATGATAAAAATTGCTATACGTCTATCATTCAGGCGAAATAAAAATATACATTTGTATGAAGAATAGCAGCCCCTGTTCCCTCTTAAATGATTTAACAAAAACAAATAAACTAGCCATTACTTTCCTACACGAAAAATAAAAAAAAAACGTATTCTAACTGTTCATTCATCAAGTGCGACTGCGCTGTCAAAGGTTACTTCTGATAAAATCAATGCATTTCAACTTCACTATTGTCGCTTATTATAATTATTACCATCTATCTATATAAATAAAAAGAGAAGTCCTGACTGACTGACTGACTGACTGACTGACTCATCAACGCCCAGCCCAAACTCTTGGACCTAGAAAGCTGAAATTTTGCACAGAGGTTCCCTTTATAGTGTAGACAAGGAATAAGGAAGGATTTTTCGAAATTCAACCCCTAAGGGATTTAAATAGGGGATGAAAGTTTGTATGGAAAATCGTCATTTTCACGCGGGCGAAGCCGCTGGCAAAAGCTAGTTTTAAATATTATTTCTTTTGATTTTTTTAACCCTAATCTGTTTAAGTCGCGAGTAAACGGCTTCTACTGGGTAAGCTCGTTCCATCGTCGACATCATCTCTGCCCCTAGGCGAAGTATTATAATATCTGTGCCCTAGGGCAAGATTGAAGTCAAGAGCAAGCCCATTTATAATAAAAAAAAAAATAAAAAAAAACTGATATTTCTGTCAGTGTATCTGTGGGTGATCTGATAATAATATGTATGTTGAACAAAATAGCCCGCGCGAATAAGACAGTCATACAATGGGATTAAATGCCTAACCTTTCTCAATTATGTCGGGGTCGTCTTCCATTTCAACCGGATGCAGCTGAATGCCAGTATTTCACATGGAGCGACTGCCTATCTAACCTCTACAACCCAATTTGTACTGGGTACTACGATACCTCATCGTACAACTGGTTGTCAGACTTTCGAACCACTGACTGCCTAGTTAGTGACCATGACAAAAAAAAAAACCGGCCAAGAGCGTGTCAGACCACGCTCAGTGTAGGGTTCCGTAGTTTCCCGTCCGTCACAATAAGTGTTCCCACTTATGAGGTGGGTAATGTGGGTATCCATTGTGTTTTTTTAATTTTTTTTTTATAAATATATTTTTAATTTTTTTCTTTCACTTTCAAAATGATTTTGTTAGTTTGTCCCTAGAAAGTTCTACTTTTCAGATTTTTTTCATATTTTCTAAACTTACGGTTCAAAAGTTAGAGGGGGGGACACATTGTTTTTTACTTTTGGAGCAATTATTTCCGAAATTATTGACATTATCAAAAAATGATTTCAGTAAACCCCTATTCATTTTTAAATACCTTTCCAACAATATATCACACGTTAGGGTTGAAATTAAAAAAAAAAATCACTTCCCACTTTACATATAGGTGGGCTACCTTATTAAAACATTTTTTTCCAATTTTTATTTTACCACTTCGTCGGCGTGATTAATACACATATCGGTACCAAATTTCAGCTTTCTAGTGCTAACGGTCACAGAGATTAAGCGAGGACGGACGGACGGACGGACAGACAGACATGGCGAAACTATAAGGGTTTCTAGTTGACTACGGAACCCTAAAAACTCATAGGTACTTTCTCTCTATTGGTGAAGAAACTCATATTATCTGGCTCTTTAGTAAATTGATACCACTAAGACGATATCTCCAGTTCTGCTGCACTAGCTTCGCTTGCTGTATACCACAGCCTAAACCACGGAAGACGGCTGTCAAGTCCGTGAGACATGTAATTCGCGGACACGTGACCTCGCCGTATTAGACTGTATGTTACACGGCTACTGCGGGCTATGAGGAAAAATATGGCATAAATATGGCTTTGGTTAGGGTCTCGAGAGTAATACCTAAGTATTAACTCCGTAGAGTCTGGTCATCTTCAAAGAAATGGCAGCGCCAGTGAAGGGGGGCAAGGACCGACGCCTACCGGAGCTGCGAATTGGTGATGATGGATGTCTTATTTTTAGGATTTGTTTATGCTTACGCTTGTCATGTGACAGTAGGCCTAGATTTGAGACTCGACTTACATGTTCCATGCGCGTCTCAAAGAGTCTCAGCAACATGTAAGGGGTCCGCAAGGGCCAACGCCTTACCGGAGGTGCGGTACTATTCGAAAGAGACGCGGCCCTATAACACAAAGGGGAAAGGAATATGAGTAGAAGTCCGTCATTCCCTCGCTCCGCCCAGAGCCGGAAGAGTCATCTGATGATTTCCTATAACCTACCAAAAATGGGGTATAGTGGTACTCAGGACTACTCGTAACTGGGTTGTGCGGGTCAGATACGCGGTCGTCCATGTAAAATACTGGTATTCAGCTGCATCCGGTTGGACCGAAAGCCGTCCCCAACATAGCTGGGAAACGGTTAGGCAGATCAGGGGGTCTAAAATGGCCACTTTAGCAGATCAGAATATGAATTGACCTTTCAAAATAGTAACTGCGTCTGTGACCATTTTACGAATTTAACGCAATTCATATTGTTTTCCTATTATTACTTACCTATGATCTATTTTCCTTAATGGTCCCAGACGCTGTTACTATTATGAAAGGTCATTTACGCTTTTTGACGCAATTCCTATTATGAACTGCTAAAGTGGCCGTTTTAGACCCCCAGATGTTGATGAGTTAGGGTCTCTCTGAGGGAGGAAACTCAGTATATAATGGGTGGTGACGCTCGAGTGCGGCTTAACTTGAAGATTGATCCGAGTTGCTTCACTTGACCAGTTTGTAGGGTTCCGTGGTCAACTAGGAACCCATACCGCCTTATTACAAAAGGTAATTAAACCTGGTTTAACTTAGACTTGGTTTAACTCGCATGACGTCTCACTTCAATAATTTTCAAAAGAAAGTGACAGCATGCGAGATAAACCAAGTCTAAGTTAAACCAGGTTTAATTACCTTTTGTAATAAGGCTGTTATAGTATCGCCATGTCTGTCTGTCCGTCCGTCTGTCCGTCCTCGCTTAATCTCTGTGACCGTTAGCACTAGAAAGCTGAAATTTGGTACCAATATGTGTATCAATCACGCCGACAAAGTGGTAAAATAAAAAATGGAAAAGAATGTTTTATTAGGGTAGCCCCCCCTATATGTAAAGTGGGAAGTGATTTTTTTTTTATTTCAAACCTAACGTGTGATATATTGTTGGAAAGGTATTTAAAAATGAATATGGGTTTACTAAAATCATTTTTTGATAATGTCAATAATTTCGGAAATAATCGCTCCAAAAGTAAAAAACAATGTGTCCTCTAACCTCTAACTTTGAACCATAAGTTTAGAAAATATGAAAAAAATCTGAAAAGTAGAACTTTATAAGGACTTTCTAGGAAAATCATTTTGAAAGTGAAAAAGAAAATTAAAAATATACCTATTTAGAAAAAATAAAAAAAAACAATGGATGGACCTTTGAACTCATAAGTGATGGGAACACTTATTGTGTGTGACGGACAGGAAACTACGGAACCCTACACTGAGCGTGGCCCGACACGCTCTTGGCCGGTTTTTTTTATTTTTTAGTCAGTAATCTTCATTCGTTTTGGTAATAAACCTATAATTATCTTAATGATGCAGATGATACTATACATAAATGTATGTTGGTATCTACATTATTAGGTAGGCAGGTACTTGGACACTTGTATGTTTTTGTACCGGAAGATAAAAACTTCTGGCTAGGCTATTTAATATTGCAGAGATCAACTTATTTGCAAGGTTAAGCTGTTCAAGGTTTTGCCTTAAAATACGATGGGTGACCGCTTTTTATATTATAAAAATAATAAAATTCATGACTCTGGAAGTATATTTAGTAGATTTTATCGGTCTTTACGAAGAGGTTCTCCCCGTCATACAATATCCTTTGGTAAGACTGGTGGTGGCCCCAAAAAAATTGGGATAAGGGCAGGAGAATGTTGATGAAGACTGGTTGCCAGACTTTCAAGCCACTGAGTATGTACCATTAACGACTGTCAAAGAACTACAAGTGACAGCCGGGAGGACCAACCGCTTCACGTGATTTCCGAGGTGCGGAGGAAACTCGATATGAAATGGATGGTCATCCATCCACAGACCAACCTAGACAAGATCTGACCTCCACAGCCCAGTTAGTACTGGGCAACAATACGAAATCCCTTAGTTAGACAAGTTGCTAGAATTTCGGACCACATTTTGATAAAATACTAGATTGGGCAGATGATGTCTGAAAGTCAATCACGGTTCGAGTTACAGTGCGATCAAATTATCTTGGCAGGTCCGAACTTCGTGCAGGTCATTTTGTTACAACGAATGTATAAAAGTGTTATGATATTTATTTTATTTGTATTTCTCACTGTTTAAATTAGATATTTTCTGATCGTTTAAGTATTGGTTTATCTGGCAATAACAGTTTTATTCCCAAGTTTACATGCGTAAAATTTCGCAAAGCCTATGTTCAGAGCTGCCAAGATAATTTGATCGCACTGTATATCATTAGGAATGGAAGACTACCTATTAATATATGCCTACAGGCATACAATGTGCCAAATCTGTGCTATCTTATCTGTAACCTTGCCTATATCTGTTCTTATCATCTTCCTATTTCATTGTAATTATGTTTAGTTACATGAATTCACTATCTTGTGCCAGCGGCTTCGCCCGCTTGGAGTTCGATAATTGTCCCACGGGATCATACTACCGGGATAAGAAGTACCCTATTATGTGATAATCCATGTTATAAACTATCTGTGTTCTAAATTTCATCCACATCAGTTCAGTAGTTTTTGCGTGAAAGAGTAACAAACATCCATCCATCCATACATTCTTGCAAACCTACATAATATATAATATTATTAAATAACTAGCTTTTGCCCGCGACTTCGTCCGCGTTATACTAAAAATGTTATCTTTGGTAAGTAGATCTATCATTGATTTTAATTTTAAATGAAAAACTCTTGCGATAATATCATGGCGGTCATGCGGTGCTTGACCCTCAAGAAGCTCCCGAATGATTTCATCCCACTTGGGCTTGGTAGTCACAGTAATAAATAAGTCGGGACGTCCATATATTCCTACGTAACAAAAAGCGTCTTGAGTACGTTTACTCAAAGGAAACATTCCTTTATTTTTGCAGGCAGGTTTTCCTTTCATTTAATTTATCATGTTTGTTAGAGAGATTTCATCCTTATAATTGACCCTAACGATCGATGCAATAAAAGTACAGGGTTATAATTTTTTCAGATTTTAGCCTGTTCGATTCCCGGGTGTGGGAGAAGAGAATTTTCGAAAATCTTTGAATGCAGTTTGCTTTCTATTCAAAAATAAAGGAATGTTTCCTTTGAGTAAAATTTTCTATCTGCAGTATTAAGAGTACTTTCCCTCCAGGTGGCATTACAAAATTCCACCCTGTATAATCAGAAAGCTCCGAACTGCTAAGCTATCGGGAGTTACACGTGTTATTGTGAGTCAACCATAAAAGATAGACATATGCTGTTGTGGGATATTTTTTAGATAATTTTATGTAGAACATTTCCGTCATAAATGATTTCTATGTAGCTTTAACCATTATGGCTGCACACGCGACGGAAGCTTAAAAAATGGAGCAACTTCTCCCGTTTTCCCAACATTTCCCTTCACTGCTCTGCTCCTATTGATAGTAGCGTGATGAAAAGTATACTATAACCTCCCCAGGAGTATGAAGAATAATTGTACCAAGTTTCGTTAAAATCCGTCGAGTAGTTTTTGTTTCTATAAGGAACATACAGACAGGAGGACAGACAGACAGACAGACAGACAGACAGACAGACAGACAGACAAAAATTTTACTGATTGCATTTTTGGCATCAGTATCGATCACTAATTACCCCCTGATAGTTATTTTGAAAATATATATAATGTACAGAATTGACCTCTCTACAGATTTATTATAAGTATAGATAATGTGATAGTAGGATGGTATGACAGTAGTCACACTATATAGACTTTTTGAATACTGAGCATGATAATCCAAAGTGCACACAGGAAGCAAGTTTTGGCCTATTTCCACAAGTCAAGTCTTCAGGCCAAATCCTCAGGTCAAGTCCTAAATGCCGGGGTTGCGGGACTAAAAATGGTTACATTAGTTACATTCAGACTTAAACAGACTAAAAACCACCCATGTTCCTTCTTAGCTCTTTGTGTCGAGGCCGCGGTATCTCTTTCGAACAACCCGCAGCACCGACGACGGGTCCAAGAGGGCCCTATCTCTCTAGTTATTGTCTGTACCATAGATCAACTAATTATGTTTTTTTTACTCTATGTTCATAGGTCAAACCAGTTGAGAGTTGTATGACCAGATTATTTTATCATCAACTACATTATAAGTATGGAAAATAAGATCGCATTAATTTTGTTCGCCAAGGTTAAAACAACCTTAATTCTCTATTCTTGTAAAGTTTTTGCTAATGGTATTTTTTTGATACATTAATCAATGTTTTGACAGTACACATGTGTTATCACTACATAGTATAAAACTTTTTTGCAAAAAAAACAACCGACTTCAAAAACACCAAAAAGTGAAATCAGAAGAAAAATCAGCTTCTGAAGTCGGTGACATTTGTTTATTTCATTTTGTTTTTTTGCCACCGACTTCAGAAGCAGATTTTTCTTCTGAAGTTTATTTTTCACTTTTTGGTGTTTTTGTAGTCGGTTGTTTTTTTTTGCAAAAAAGTTTTTTATTTTTTCATTTTTAGTTTTAATATCCTATAGAAATATTTACTATACATTTAACATTCGACTAAGAAACCCAAAGAAACCTAACATTCGACAAAAAAAACACGAAACACGTAATACGAGTTCTCTGGGATTCCATCACCAGGTCCGGGTTTCCATATCATAGTACCACTCTTAAAATATCTCCTTCACAATAAAAAAAGAATCATCAAAATTGGTTCATAAACGACGAAGTTATTCTCGAACACACATTAACGAAAAATGTACATAAATTAAGAAAAATCTTCAATAAATGAAAAATACTGGGCCAAACTATACTAATTTTTTATGGGACCAAATGGCAACTATTCCGCATCAAACTAAAAAAGAATCACGTAAATCGTATCATAAATCGCAGCGTAATCCACCACATACACAGAAAAAAAAAAAAGAAAAAAAAAAAACATACCGATCGAATTGAGAACCTCCTCCTTTTTGGGAAGTCGGTTAACAAAGTCGCTTCCCGCTGTCTGTCCCTTTATAAGCTTAGATCTTTAAAACTACGCAACGGATTTTGATGCGGGTTTTTACCCGACTGCGGCGAAGTCCAAAAAGAGGGTTATTTTGTTAGATAGATTGATTCAAGAGGAAGGTTTTAGTGTCTTTTATGCACCCGTGCGAAGCCGGGGCGGGTCACTAGTATATTATAAAAAAACAAACGGACGAAAGTCGCTACAGATAGAATCAATAGATCAAACAGACTGTCCCAACAATGGTCTCAACCCGGAACAAAAATCTTCCCATTTGCCTCGTTGGTCTAGTAGCCGCAAGCACGACTACTGATCATAAGGTCCTGGATTCGATTACCGGGTTGGAAAAAGTGTTATTGAGTTTTTCTATCAGTAAATATTTTTTGGCAATAAAATGGTCGTCTTCATATTTTTTCGCCACAGTCCAAAGGTTAGTTTAATGTTTGTATTGACTATTCTTATTAGCACTGTGTCTATAGCTCAGCCCATCAAGGTTAAGTCTACCTAGTTTATGTGTTAGCTATATTTATAAGTTTTCTGGGAAATCTATTAGCGTGTCCGTCTTGTAAGATAAATCTATCGTTGGCGTAGTTATTCTATTTATTACATATGTAAACACTGTCTCACAGCCACAAGTAGTCAGGTAAGCTGTCACTAATGACATCTGTCAGTTATATGATGGCGGGAAGTTGGAAGTGAAGTGAACCTGTAGGGCTTTTGCGTATCTTTTTAATGTCAGTGGCTATTAGAAGTGTCCATAGATTAATTGTAAATTGGTTATGGTTTGGTACATTTTTTTCTTAAAAACTCACCATTTGACAGTTATTTGATAGACACTGATGACGCTGATGTTATCCACTGTCATTAAAAGATAGGTTAACCCTGCTGCAGGGCTATTGCGTATCTTTTAATGACAGTGGCTAACCTAAAGTGTCCATAGATTAACTGTAAATTGGTTATGGTTTGGTACATTTTTTTCTTAAAAACTCACCATTTGACAGTTATTTGATAGACACTTTAATAATATGTTATCCACTGTCATTAAAAGATACGCAATAGCCCTGCAGGACTGAGGCTTGGTGGTCTGGTGTGAGCCTGTGATATAGTTAGTTAATTGTGTTATCAACCTAATAGGTCTGCTTCTAGTGGATGCTACAGCTGGTTACTCTCAGACATTACAGAAACTTAGTTGAACATTACACCTTTTATGCCCGAAGGTTTAGGCAAAGCTGTAACCATTGGTACAACCACATTTCGCGCACGAATCCAGACTCCGTGGCTGCTACTAAGATATCCTGATGGCAAACCTAATGACGTTTTCCTACATAAATGGTTTTGTAATCTTTCGAGTTTGCATTGGTTTAGTACAAAAAACATAATATTATAAACTTTTCCTATCTTGTCGTGATTAAAAGCAAACATAACATCCCCACGGAAACCACTAGAATGTATTCAAATAGATAACGGTTTTTCCTATTATTAGCGCCTTTTTTCAGCGTTACTTATCGTAATTGGCGATAGAGCGATAACGATTGTGACAAACTTCGATACGATATCTTCAACCGGTTGATGTACATATTATGATTGTGGCGGCAGAGATTTCTTTTTTTTTTGGTGGGAAATCATCAAATGACGCGTCCCGCTCTGGGCCGAGTAGAGGGGAGTGTCAGACTTCTACTCAATAAAAACCACCCATGTTCCTTCTTAGCCCTTTGTATCCAGGGCCGCAGTATCTCTTTCAAACAGCCCGCAGCGGCTAAAAGCCTGAGATTGCCAGAATTATGAAATGAATGGTCCTTCCTCTTCAACACAATCGAACGAAGCGCTTTGCTAAGTCCTTTAATATGCGCACAGCCAATGAGTGGAATTCCCTGCCTTTGTCGGTTTTTTGAAAATCATCAAATAACCCCTCCCGCTCTTGGGCAGAGCGAAAGGGAGTGTTTAACTTCTACTGACTAAAAACCACCCATGTTCCTTCTTGGCCCTTTATTACGAGGCCGCGTTATCGTTTAAAACTTTAAACAAACCGCCTAGTGAAAAAAAAAATAGGCATTGCCTGTGTAAATTGTTTAAAAAAGAAGATAATTTAACTTGATTAAAACAACAGTTGTCACTCAGGATGTAGGTACGTATTAAAAGGCATACCTAGTAGATTCGTAGATTCCCATTGGATTATCCCTTCAAGCTGATTTTTTCTAGTGTTTTTTTTTGAAAGATGATGCACGAAAGGTGTCTTGTGGTCTCTTGTCTCATATTTGTTTCTTATTAGTCCTGCTACCATTTTTCTGTCAAATTGTACCTCTTACATGATTTTCCTGAAACAAATAAATATAAATGCGAAAAGGAATGAATTAATGTAGGTACTTTAGTTATGAGCCACTTTCAAACTGGTTAAAACGTGTTCAAAACAAATAGAGTTTAGACAATATAGAATCTATTGGCACGTGTCCAAAAATGCCACTAACATCACAATTTTATATTATCAAAAACAATTTTACTATGTAAATGTTTACTAACAGTGCAGCAGTGTAATCAACGTCGCCCAAAAGTCTAGCTTGCAACCACAGTCTTACCAAGTGGTATTATTTAGTACTAATTAGGTTGTGGGGGTCAGATAGGCAGTCGCTCCATATAAAATACTGGTAGGTACCTATTCAGCTGCATTTGGTTAGACTGGAAGACGACCCCAACATAGTTGGGAACAGTCTGGGCAGATGATGGCTACCAAAGGCTCTTTTGACAAGCGAACGCCCAAAGATTCTTAAGGTACCTACTCGATATTCTGTCATTTTAATTACTTATCTATAACCAGAAAAACCTGTTCAAGTTCTGTATGGCACGCTTACAAACACACATAAATAAAATAATGTTGCCGGCAAGAATGAATCACTGTACGACATCCTCAGTGGAATAAAATCAAGTAATTTACATTAAAACGTGAACTATTGGCCACTTGCGTCATACAAGCCGGGCGCTATCAGTTGAAAAAAACCTGTCCAAGAATTTTAAATAACTCTGTAAACAAACTTTATTGAGAATAGCACCATCTAGCGTCGAATAGTGAGAACTATTGTAAGTGTCAAAGTTTGTATTTGTATTCTATGCTTGGGTCTATGGAATTTTCCCGCCTTTTTTGCTGTCAAATCTATGTATTCGTTACACAGGCGATAATTTACTCGTAAAATTGTTATACCTAAATAACATCTAGTTTTTGCTCCGAAATATAATGAGGAAGGATGTGATAAATTAAAAAATTGCATGACTTGCTTCATTATTCGAGATTGAAGAACCCAATACTTTGAAAACTTTTTGTAACTCTCAAATCGGATGTTTTTATAACTATCGGCGCGTACACACGTGTTCGCACAAGAAATACGTGTCTCTAAAAAACATAATACACAAATAAATAAGTACCTAGAGTAGTTATGTAAGTACCATTTATCTCAACAAGAGACTTGTATATATACAGGGTTGGGCAGTATTTGAATTACTTGTAATTAAAATACGTAATTGAAATACAAATACGTATTTTGTATTTGTATTTCAATTACTTCCTTAAAATGTAATTTGTAATTCGTATTTCAAATACCTGACGACGAAGTATTTTGTAATTAGTATTTCAAATACTTGAGGTTTCAAAATACATTTTAACATTAAAATAAATTTATCCTTCATTTAGCGATCGTGACTGTGAGAGCGAACTTTTAAGCTGGTTATTTTGCTTTTAATTCATTTTTGCCACCGACTTCCGAACGAAACTTACTTTACACTTTTTTGTGGTGGTTTTTGAAGGCAATTATTTTTATTTAGAAAAAGTTTTTGTAATTATGTAATTTGTATTTTGTATTTCAATTAAAAATAGCTAAAATACTGTATTTTGTATTTTATATTTCAAATACCTTACTTAAAGATATTTGGTATTTTGTATTTCAATTACTTGCGATACTGTATTTTGTAATTTGTATTTCAATTAAAGCAAAGCATGTATTTTGCCCAGCCCTGTATATATATATGGGAACTGCGCAGTTTGAGTGCAAAATATTATTCATATTCTTAGCAAGAACATCTTAATTTCATCAAGTTCACTTTGGAGCTTATGTACGTACACGTGTAACTTCTTAGCATCGTTGTATAAGTTTTAGCATGTATGATGTAGGTGAGATAAGCCAAAATCGAAATGGCAATAAAATCATTAGAAGGCATTAAATAAGTCATTACAAAATATTATGTTAATGTTTTCATCACTAAAGAAAGATGGATGGACTGTGTTAAGAATGAAAGTTATAAGAAAGGAGGTGTCTCATGAGATGACGAGAAACAGAGAGGTATGGAAGAGGGAGACATGCTGCGCCGACCCCAAATGAATTGTGATAAGGGCCAGAGAATGATGATGATGTTTTCATCACTAATGTTACATTGGACAGTAATTATTTAATATAATACGATTAATAGATTAAACATTTGTGAGAGACTGGTGCCCAAAATAGGTATACAATGTTTGTGTAATACGGGTCAGGGTCACCACTCACCAGGCCAACCCATCTTGACAGATATAAAACTAATTTATATTTATAACTGAACTAGTGACCCGCCTCGGCTTCGCACGGGTGCAAAAAAGGTATTAAAACCTTCCTCTTGCTTGAATCACTCTATCTATTAAAAAAAACTGCATCAAAATCCGTTGCGTAGTTTTAAAGATTTAAGCATGCAAAGGGACAGAGAAAGCGACTTTGTTTTATACTATGTAGTGATAGTGATAACTCGTGGGTGATGATAATTTATTTAAATACATTTTTTTTTCTTAGCCTGCTCTGTCCCACAGTCCCACTCGTGGGCAAAGACCTCCCTCCACTCCTTCCATTATTCACGAACCCGCGCGTCTTCCTTCCAGCTTTGACGGAACCTGTCTAGTTCGTCCCGCCATCTCCTTCGTGGCCTGCCGCGACCTCGTCTCATTGTGTCAGGGCACCAGTTTCCCGCGACTTTAACCCACAGTTGGCCTGGCAGACATGTCCAGCCCAACTGTAGTACACACGGCTACACATCAAGCTATACAAAACCAGTTAATCTTGGCCTCACTTTACTAGATCTTTTCGCACAATGAACGATCAGATTATACTGGTTTTGTATAGCTTGATGTGTAGCCGTGTGTACATTTCACACAAAAATAAAATATAATTAGGTAGGTATACCTACCTACTCCAGAATATAAAATCTCGTCCTCAAAAAACAGAAATGGCAGTTTTAAAACATAATAACGCATTTTGAAGTCTTTGGGTGCTCCTGACCGATTCAAGTCAAGATAAACCAAAGAGCAGAATATTTATACCCGAGATAAATGGTGTTTGATAACATTGCAAGTATGTCAGGTGTCAAATCTTTCACCTGAAATGACATCATGCTTCGATTGATTTAGATTCGAAAAGTCATCTGTCAAAGAACAAATAAGAGTGGCAGAAGAAAGGGGAGGCCTATACCCAAGAGTGAAATGATAAAGATGGTGATGAAGTCTATCTTTTTAGGGTTCCGTAGTCAACTAGGAACCTGTGTGTCTGTCCGTCCTCGCTTAATCTCTGTGATTGTTAGCACTAAAAAGCTGTTTGGTACCAATATGTGTATCAATTACGCCGACAAAGTGGTAAAATAAAAATTGGCAAAAATGTTTTATTAGGGTAGCCCCCCTGTATGTAAAGTGGAAAGTGATTTTTTTTTTAATTTCAACCCTAACGTGTGATATATTGTTGGAAAGGTATTTAAAAATGAATAGGGGTTTACTAAAATAATTTTTTGATAATGTCAATAATTAACTACTAATCGCTCCAAAAGTAAAAAACAATGTGTGTCCCCCCCCCCTCTAACTTTTGAACCAGTTAAAAAAATAATAAGTTTAAAGAAAAAATCTGAAAAGTAGAACTTTATAAGGACTTTCTAGGAAAATCATTTTGAACTTGGATGGAAACAACAGTTTTTGTACAAAAAAGACAAAAAGTTGTACAAAATAATTTCTGGACCAAGTTTGTAGTATAATCGTATAAGCAAGCATTTTTTTTAACTTCGTTTACATATTTTATTATCCTGAACGTATCTCTTTTTAAACAAAAAGAATTATTAAAATCGGTTCTCGCAATCCAAAATTACCACCGAAAACTTCTAGCACGTCATGTATTAATTAGTAACCCAATTCCCCGAGAGATGGCGCTGTAGGTACTTATTACATTGGGTCGAGTATTATCGAATTGTTCGGTTGGTCTCTGGGAGCACTTATTGTGACGAACGGGAAACTACGGAACCCTACACGGGCTACACTGCGCGTGGCCCGACACGCTATTGACCGGTTTTTTTGGCATTACGAAAGTGAGCGAGATAGACATCCGACTTTCCAAATCGAATCGAAGTGTTTTTGAATAAGGGACCACTTCTGAATTCGAACTTTCCGATATAGTGACAAGCAATTTTTGAATGTATTTCGTCATGATTATGGACACTGCATTGACTCCCGTTCTATATTTAGAGATGATTGTTTATGCTTCTAGAGTATTTTTGCAAATCATTGCTTCTTTGATTGATAACAATTTTGTATAATACGTAACAGCCTTAAATGACCGATAGGTCTAATCTAAAACAAGTGTCCATTATACAATATACTAGATGTTGCCCGCGACCTTCGTCTTATATAATAATTATATTACTTCCATATTTGAGTCGGATTTTGTCAACAATTTTATTATCTTGCACGGAACCCTAAAACTTTTTCAGAAATAAAAGTAGCCTTAGTTACTTCTTGTAACGTCAGCTGTCTTGTTCCGTCAAAGTCGGTCCAGCCGTTTCGGAGATTAGTCGGAACAAACAGACTGACAGACAAAATCATCATCATCTTCCTTGTCCCATTCTGTTTGGGGTCAGCGCTACACGTTTTCTTCTTCTATTCTCCGCAATCAGAAGTCGTTATTACAAACATACACTTACATTTTATTTATTTGTACAGATAACAGCCCGTTGTTAACCGTTGTTTACTTTACGTGACTTCTTAGGTTTGTTGACATACAGACACCAAAACATCGAGCTACTGCAATCTGTCAAATTTCTTCAATTTTTCAACTTTATCGCTCAGGTATTAGATTCAAAGTTGATTGGGAAAATAGGACAGTTTTGGGTAGCTTCAGATTGATTTGCCTGTGCGCGTACTACATAACTGATTTTCATTTATGGTTTTTTCAGAGTTTAGAAAATGATTAAAACACGGTGAAGATTTACCTGTAGTAAGTGTAAGACAATATGTATTAAATGCTTAAATAACGTGGGCACAGCACAGTCCTATATTTCGAATTTACACAATTGCATACAACCAGAAATGCCTGGTGCAAAACACCCGTACCCGGAAGTCAGCATAACTACAAATATCTGTAGGTTACCGTCTGGCGAAAACATATTTGTCCAATGCCATAAAAAATATTTAGTCTTCGACTTTTTAGGGTTCCGTAACAAAGGACCATATTATTAAGGCTCCGCTGTCTGTCCGTCCATCCTGCCACAGCTACAAAGGTACACCTTTTGAGCCGTAAACGATAGACACTTGAAATGTTCATAAGTTGTATTTCAAATAAGAAATAAAACCGACTTCAAAAAAAAAAACAAAAAAGTGCAAAATAAACTTTAGAAGAAAAATCAGTTTCTGAAGTCAGTGACTTTTGTTTGTTTGATTTAATTTTTTTGCCACCGACTTCAGAAACTGATTTTTCTTCTAAAGTTTATTTTGCACTTTTTTGTGTTTTTTTTTGACGTCGGTTTTATTTTTTATTAAAAAGTTTTTATTTTTCACTTTTTAGTGGTTCACATGTTCATGGGTCAATGTGGACAATGTATTTTTTTTTGAGTTTTGTTGATTTTTCAAAAACCGCTTGTCCGATTTCGATCAAAAAATTATGGGACCATTTCGGAAGTATACCCTTTCCAACAAAAAAATAATTTTTCAAGTCGGTTAGCAAGTGACGGAGTTACGCCCGAACAAACATAAAAAAAAAAATTTAAAAAAAAATACAAACATCCGAATTGAGAACCTCCATCTTTTTTTAGAAGTCGGTTAACAATACAATGGTTGCAGGTTGCTCTATCAGAAACAAAAAAACTGGTTATAATGAAAGGGTGTAAAAATAAGAAATGCTTCTTTTCGGGGTTTTTTGCTGGACATTTTTTACTTTAGAGAAACTTTATTCCCAATTAAAACATAAGTCACTTAATTGACTAAACTCATTTTTTTTTTATTTTACATGGGCTTACTCTAGACTTCAATCTTGCCCTACGGGCAGAGATGAGGTCGACGATAGAATGAGTTTACCCAGAAGAAGCCTCATCATCATTTCAGCCGAAAGACATCCACTGCTAGACATACTGCCTCCCGTAAGTGACACCACATTACCCAGTCCCGTGCGTCACACTTCCAACATATCCCCTCAACCTTCACCAGGTAATCGGCCCACCTAGTGGGAGTTAAAGAACTACATCAAAACATTATTTTTCTAAATATTTCGGTACGGAACCCACCGTCTGCGAGTCCGACTACCACTTGAGCAATTTTTTTATCTGTGCAATGACGCAAAATCTACCACAGAATAAAAAAAATCAGTAGATAAACGGAGCACTGCCCTTGAGTTTCGTGTCTAACTGTTATCAGTCAATCATATCTCTTGGTGTTTGCTTTAGTCGCAAAAGATTGTAGCATGCGCGTGTATAACGTTGGTATTTAATATTTATGTACCTACTAGCTGAACCCGCGCATGCGTTGCAATGCTTTTTTCCTACTACCCTACCCACTACTCTACCTACCTACCTACTACCCTACCTACCTACTACCCTACCTACCTACTACTCTACCTACCTACTACAATACCTACCTACTACCCTACCTACCTACTACCCTACCTACCTACTACCCTACCCTACCTACCTACTACCCTACCTACCTACCCTACCTACCTACTACCCTACCTACCTACTACCCTACCTACCTACTACCCTACCTACCTACTACCCTACCTACCTACTACCCTACCTACCTACTACCCTACCTACCTACTACCCTACCTACCTACTACCCTACCTACCTACTACCCTACCCTACCTACCTACTACCCTACCTACCTACTCTATCTACCTACTACCCTACCTACTACCCTACTTACTACCCTACCTACTTACTACCCTACCTACCTACTACCCTGCCTACCTACCAACCACTTTCTCGCCGTATAAACCTTCTCTGGACTTCCACAAATAATTTAAGACCAAAATTAGCCAAATCTATCCAGGCGTTGTTGAGTTATGCGCTTACCAACACATTTTGCGATTCATTTTTATATTATAGAAGACATACGTCGCGGGCAAAACTTTAATTTAGTCAAAACTGGTCATCATAATTTTCCTGCCCTGTTAGGTATGTATCTAGTGAGTCCCTGTTTTGGTAATCTACACATTTAATTTATTACAAAAGTTGTCTGTCTGTCTGTATGTTCCGGCTAATCTCCGAAACGGCTTGACTGATTTGGACGGGTCTTTTAATGGTAGAAAACAACAAAAAGACAACAGATACATAATAAAAAACGCTCCCTTGATCGAGTAACAGTAAACATAGACCTATGGGGTGAATATCATCCTTATTTCTAAAGACATTACGTCCCACAAGCTACTCAAAATGAGCAGGGGAAACATAAGACTAGTAGTAGGGATCGCAACAGGACACTGTGGACTCAATAGACACCTGACGATTATGAAAGTAAAGGAAGATCCCATATGCCCAGCATGTGGAGAAGCAGAAGAAACAAGTTTCCACCTTGTGGCGGAATGCACAATGTATGAGCCACTCAGATGGGAAATCCTAGGAACAGATGAGATTAATGAAGAGAAGCTCGCAGAAATCTCTACCGAACAACTGGTGAGCTTCTGCAAGGCAACAGGAAGATTCGCGATGCCGACCACCAGTAACCCATGAAGGCGATTCACCAAAATGGGGAACTGGGCGAAATAATCCACAACGAAAGGACTGATCGCCCGTCTGGTGTCTGCCGGCGTCCCCGAAGATAAATAGATAAATAGAAAGACATTACGTTCATAATTATTGTGGTCACAGAGAATACTACCATCTCTGGTCAAGAAGCGGAATTTACTCGTCAATCGATTTTAATTTTATTACAGACTTTCATGGAGAAAAATTACCTTAGTTTCGATTTCGACTGATACCAGTCAAAACTGCTTTTGACTGATTCATTATATTTTACTGTAACAGGTGTTACACTTGTTTTGATAAGAAAAGGCTAAAGATTTTAGAGGTTCGGTTATATTATTATTAGGTATACGGAAACTGCCTTCGGAAAATTTGGTGTTACATAATAATTGTGATTGCTATCACGATTTTCAGAATAGATAGTGGAATGGCAGCCCGATTTAAGCTTCTAGGTAATCACAGTAGGTTATTCAGTATAATCAGTATGTACATGTACATGAACTTATCTTTAACATCATCTAGGTACCTTGATGTTAAAGATAAGATAATGTCTCGCCTGTAAACCGCGGAGGGTAAGGCAGAGGAGTACGCACTACGACCAATCAAGCCATACAAAAGCTTTCTTTCGGGATGAAAGTGCCTCTCTTTCTGTAGACTTGACAACGTAGGTAGGTATATGCAATTTCAGGATGATCGGTTCGGTGGTTTAGACGTGAAAAGGTAAAAAATAAACTTTCGTTCGCATTTGTACCCACAATTCGTAAATTGTAGCCTCGGCCCTTGACCATCCCTATCATCAAATAACTAAATCATCAAATGACACCTCCCGCTCTGGGCAGAGCGGTAGGAAATGTCAGGTTTCTACTGAGTAAAAACCACCCTAGTTCCTTCTTAGCCCTTTGTGTCGAGGCCGTAGTATCTGTTTCGAACAACCCGACCCCTGCCCATCCCTTTAAAGATTACAGGCGTGATGTTATGTTATTTAGTAGTTTAATCAGTTGTCATGTAGATACTAGATAATCTATAGATGATAATCATATTAGGTGACTAGTTTAAAATAACGGAAGCCTCGTAATGTCCTGATTACTCCTGATGCACCATGACTTGGTTTTTGATAGTTACGACTGCATAACAAAACAAGCCCCACCTCCATTTTATTTGCCAACAACGAAATCAAAATCTTTTTCCTACAGAAAAAGGTTAGGTTTTTTTCTGGTAGTTGTCAGTGCTACAGTTGTTAATCTGGCTTTCAGGAGTTACTTTTGGAATTTATTTGCTAGCAACTAAAGGTCTTTTTCTGGTGGTTACCACTATTTAATCTGGTTTTAGTGAGTCGGGCTTGTCTACCCTTGTAAACCCCATCTCCATTTCGCTTGCACTAGGATCTAAACATCTGCTTCTTTCACAGGTAAGCAAACATCGCCGAGGCTTGCAGACAAGATGCTGTTAGACGAGGTGATGCCCACGATGAGGAGCCTCAGTCCTGACCCTGAGGACATGGCAGCCGTCACCAGGAAGTGCAACAATACCCTGGTGAGTTTACTCTTATAATATAATGCTTGGAGCTGAAGAACGACCGAAGGAAGAAAATTCTAGAAGTTAACATCGACGGGCAAACGTTACTGTGGTGTTCACTAGAAACACTAGTTAGGATTTAGAATAAAACCGCAAAAAAGAACTTAGTAAATAAGAAGATGAGGTACGTGCAATTGCTGCCTAGGAAAAGCGACTAGTCGACAAGCTCACGCTACGTTTATTACCTAGATATATCACACCATTTTACTATCAATCTAGCACATTATTCTAGACTTTTAATAGATTTTCTAACTCTGTAATTTAGCCATGTGTAGTTTATCTATTTAAAGTCTTTATGAAAACACTATCTCACAGCCACAAGTAGTCGGGTAGTTGTCACTATTGACAGCTGTCAGCCACCACGAATGGCGGGAAGTCGGAATGTGAAGCGTACCCGTCATAGGGTCTTGGTGGTGTTGGTGAACCTGTAAAAAAGTTAGTAAATTGTGCTAAGAACCTATTAGCTCTGCTACTAGTGGATTCTTCTCTTATAACACTGGCTAGTGGATGAAGAGCGACGGAAGGAAGAAAATTCAAGGTGGAAGGAATTAAATACATCGACAAACTTTACAAAGAAGACTTTAATGTACCTAGATTTACAAACTCAGTTAAGCTGGGCTAGAACTGCTAGAAAGACTTATACTAACATGACATTCTATTAGCGTTAACGTAGTCTACACTTCAACCAAGTGTACAGGTACAAAAAAACAGAACTAAAATAAATATACCAAGTTTTAAGTACTTAGCGATGCATTTCTTGACAAGCGGTGGCGCCACCATTAACTGCAAACTTGAAGTGGTAAAAACGAAAATAATTATCGGATTGACAGGAGCTAACGAAAAAGCTAATGTCAATCCTGTTGATGTCGTAGAAATACATAATTGTTACCTCTTGTTTAGGCCCAATACAGTCTCAATAGAAAAACCACAGCCATTCATAAACATTAATCAGAAACTCGTTATTAATTTGTTTACAATATTGCGCGCCAATTTATCAATAAAAATGGCACGCTTTTTTTATCTACTCTATGGTCATGGCCGCAGACATCTAAAAAAGCACAGATTATAATTTTAATTTAAAAAAAAACGGCACAGACCATTTTAAAAGTAATAAGTATAATAATAATGTGGCAATCATAAATTAATGTGATGAATGACGTAATAACATGTTATTAAAATAATTATTAAATTAGTTTCGAAATGCCAAATATATTTATATAATGCGCCAAAATAACTATACAGAACTGTATGTGTTTAGCATAGGATTTATTCCTGGCATTCTTGTCGCTCGGTTAAGTATTCAGATTAAACTGCACTTGCACAAGTTGGTCCGTGTGTTTAAGGGTAAATACTCATAACATAATATACATACCGTGTTTCCTCCGTGGGTTTTTTATTTACTGGGTTGTCAGATAGGCAGTCGCTCCATGTAAAATACTGATATTCAGCTACTTATATCTTTTTATCTGGAAGCTAAACCCTTGGGAAAAGTTGGGCAGATGATGAACGTTCTAAAATCGAATTCTAATTTTTTATCACTTTTTCAGTGGTAGTCTAGACTAGTTATTCCAAAAAGAAATTTATTTACTTTGACATGAAGTCGAAGCGGATTCACAATAATAATTAGAATCATTACGATAAGTGTACAGTACGACCACTTTAAGTTTGCAGTTAATGGTGGCGCTGCTTGTCAAGAAAAAATACATTTAAATGTCAAACTTGATACATTTATATTAGTTCCATGTTTTGCCCGCCTGTACAGATAAGTTGGTCGAAGTGTAGCTATGTAATGTACACATGGTACATTGAGCAGCAAAACATACAATTCAACATAATTGGATAGGTAACAGAAGCCGACCGTGACATTGAGGCCTTGATAGCCTCAAATAGCCTGCGATTTAGCTTCTAATGATACCTTCCAGTAATGAACCCAGAACTACTAAACCACCATAGTTCTACATGGATCTTTTCGCGAGCGACCATAATCAGAACTAAAGGTGCCAAAGTTTACAATCAGAAACAGGAGCAACTCGCTCCCATCCGAATCCGACCCTATATTTCTGTCCCTTAGGGACAAATGGAAAAAGAAATGCCATCGTCTCCTATAAAAATGGTGTTATCGTTTATGTAGGGGAGGATGGCACTCGTCCAGTTTCATCCACCACCAAAAGAGAAATATTTCTTTTTTATATTCTTATCCATAAATTATAACATTTCCTGTCAATTTCATACAAATGCCAAAAGAATAATAATAATAGACACAGTCCATAAAAATTAAAATGACATAACACACAAATGTAAAACTAAAATAATCAACACAAATCAAACTTCACATACACATTCGTATATTTCATCAATGTGTAATGTATGTTATGTATGTGGGTATTTGTGTCATCATCATCATTTCAGCCGAAAGACGTCCACTGCTGGACATAGGCCTCCCCTAAGTGTATTTTTTGCTTTGGGTATTTGTGTATGTGAGTTTAAATGTTTGTGAACGCACCCACGGTAAAGGAGAAATTCCTAGTGTGGGGCAACGTTTTTCAAAAGAAAGAAAGAATGTCGAGCGCACTTAAATCAAATTAAAATTATTTGGAACACAGGTAGGTACATTAAAATAATCAACAAAAATAAAATTACACAAACACAATAAAAATTACACCAATGTCAAATACAATCAAATTCAATCCTATTAAAATAATACACATTAAAACAATCAATTATAAAATTAAACAAACACAAATGTCAAAAAAAGCGAGGAGAAGTGCAAACATGAAGCTGCATCCACCTTCTTATTAGTGACAGGTCCCACCACCGCTCGGACAAAACCCTCAGGAGATGAGGAGACTGTTCGAGCTGCCTCGTAGGCGACCCAATAGCGAAGCGCTTCACTTTCTTACTATCGCGAAAAAATCATCGGTCCGCGCCTCCGCAAACATAGTCGAAGCGCTACAAAACCGTGGAAGCCCTAACAGTATCCTGAAAGCATTGTTGTACTGAACGCAGCACTGAAGGCTGATTACATAAAAATATTGATAACAACGATAACTGATGCACGTGCATTGCGTGTCAGCGACCATTGATAATAATGGAAACGTCAACCTGCCGTTTTAAAGAGTATTTTATCTTTTGTACAGTCTGTGTCACGTAATCACGTAACTAATTATCTACAGTTCAAAGATTAAAAGTGAGCATGATACTCTATCGTGTAGTGGGCAAAGATCGAATTATAATTGTAGAATATGGTAATTATAAGTTTTTAAACTGACATGGTCACTGACACTACTATTAATATCATAAATGGGATATTTACCATGTTTGATTTTTGTTTCGAGTTCCCGATATTTCGGCGCTGTTACAAGCACCATGATCACGGATAAACTGAAGTCATTGCGGGTGGATGTTTATGAGCAGACAAAACGGTCTACCCTCTTTCTTGTTCGTTTTTTGCGTTTGAACTCGAAACAAAAATCAAACATGGTAAATATCCCGTTTATGATATTAATAGTAATATGGTAATTGTTCAATAAAATTGATCTTGTTTTTCATTACAATGTCACCCGACATTTGACATTACGATTACGTTGGCGGGAAAATTGGGAAAGCGCGGGCTGTCACTGGTTGTTATTTGTAGTTTTAATGTTATTGATATTATTGTTTGTGGTCTAGTTATTTTTCAGTCAGTTTATCTTGTCATCATCATCATCATCAGCCTATAATGTTCCCACTGCAGGGACTCAGGCCTCCTCTCTAGGAGAGGGATGGGCTATAATCCACCACGCGGGCCCAGTGCGGATTGGCAGATGTCACATGTCTTCGAATTTTTTGGTTCTAAGACATGCCGGTTTCCTCACGATGTTTTCCTTCACCGTTTTGAGAGCAGCGGTGATGAAATAAATTAAATTATTAATTATCTTGTCAATCAATGATTAAATGTGTATTTATTTTGTAACACAAAATATAAAGTAACAATTCAAAAGACGTTGAAAATTGATGTTCTTACCATAACCAAGTAACTTTGTTTTTAATTGTCTTTTGAATTATTAAAGCAAATGACAGAGCTTACGATGTAGTTAAATAAATAAAAGGATTGAGTTTGAGTCATACCTATTACTTAAATACAGTAAACTTCAGTACCTACAGTACAAGCTACGTACAAAGATTGTTATAAAAACAATATCTTGATATCCTATATAAATATACAAACAAACCAACTAATCCATTTGGTCTGATTTGGTACTCTAAAACAATAGATCCTGTTATGTCAGTCTGTGGACGACTAGATAGTCTGTGGGGTCTATGGTTTGGTCTCTCTGCTTTTTGGTGTGTTGGCCGCGTCATGGCGTGCAAAGTGATTGTATGTTATAAAACTAATAAAGAATCGTCATAGAAGTAAACCATCTTTTATTCAAATACAACATGGTGGCAGCGGTGGCGCAAGGTTGTAAGATGCTACCTCCGGCGCCATTTGATTTCAATCCAAAGAATTGGAAAAAATGGAGGAGCCGCTTTGAGCGGTACTTGGCAGTAAGTCAGGTGGAAAATGAAGAAGATGAGGAAATTACTTCGCAGGTGGATATTTTACTTTATTGTATGGGCGAAAAGGCCGAAGAATTAGCCCTCCAATTGGATTTGAAAGGAAAAAGCCTCAAAAAGGTTATGTTGCAGCTTGATGAATATTTTGTTCCCAAAACAAACCCTGTGTATTTGAGGTATGAATTTAACAAAAGAAGGCAGGAGCCGGGAGAGACGGTGGATGACTTTATTAGGGCACTGTATGTGCTCATTGAAGAATGCGGATACGATGCTAGTGTCAAACATGAGCTAATAAGAGACAGGGTGGTGGTTGGCATTGCGAGCCAGCGGGCTAGAGAGCAGATGCTGCTTAACCCGAGCCTAAATTTAGAACAGGCAAAATTAATCGGAAAAAACGTGGAAATCTATGAAACACAAGGACATCTAGGGAGGGAGGAATTGAACAGAATACAGAAGAAAGAGGAAAAGAGCGTGGAAGAGTGCTGGTTTTGTGGCAGGGAGCGTCACAAAAGCCGTCAATCGTGTCCAGCATTTAAAGCAACATGTCACAAGTGCGGCAGAAATGGTCATTTTGCCAGACGGTGCAAAGGTGTAAGAAACATCGAAAGCAACCGAAGTGAGGTAAAGTACAAAATCAATAACATGAGTGATAGTAATAATTATCGAAAGAAAATAGAAGTTTTTGTGAACACAAGTTACAAATGTGATTTGGATTTTCTTATAGATACCGGAGCAGATATAGTGGCTGTGCCAGAATCATGTATTAGTGAAAATACAAAAAAATATGTGAAAAAATCTGATGTAGTGATAAATGGACCGGATGAGAAGCAGTTAATGGTGATTGGTACGTTGTTTATTACATTAAAATACAAAAATAGATGTTATACTGGTAATGTTTATGTAATACGTAATTTAAAAAATCCCATACTTGGGGTTCCTGCCATAGAATCTATGCAAATATTAAAACTGTGTTCCATGATGATAAATGAAGTATCAGTGCCGGTGTCTAAAATAAATGTAGAGAAAGAATATCCTAATATTTTTAACAGTTTAGGTGTTTTCAAAGAACCATTTGAAATTAAACTTGTTGACCCGAGCAAAACTTACATACAGTGTGTACCTAGAGTAGTACCCATACCATTGCTAGAAAAACTAAAAATTGAGTTACAGAGACTTAGTGATCTGGGAGTTATAACTAAAGTTGAAGAACCTACACATTATGTTTCACCAATTGTAGTTGTGCCTAAAGAAGATACTGTAAGAATTTGTGGGGATTATACTGAACTTAATAAAAATATTCTTAGACCAATATTTCCTATACCCAAAGTTGAAGTTACATTAGCTATATTAAAAGGTTCTAAATTTTACTCTAAAATTGATGCTACATCGGGATTTCATCAAATTCCATTAAGGAACTGTGCTGAGTTGACAACCATAATTACCCCTTTTGGAAGATATATGTATAATAGACTACCATTTGGTTTAAATTGTGCTCCAGAGTATTTTTCTATGAAATTCTCCGAATTGTTTCACGATATAGAAGGAGTTGTTATTCATGTTGATGATATTTTGATATTTGCAAGTTCAATGGACAGTCATGACAAGATTTTAAGAAAGGTTTTAGACAGATTACTAGAAAGAGGCATTACAATAAATAAAAAAAAATGTGTGTTTGGAGTGCAGGAAATAAAATATTTAGGCCATATTATAAGTTCAGATGGTATTATGTTAGATCCAGAGCGAGTAGAAGCAATAAACAAATTTGAGGTACCAAAGAATAAAAAGCAAGTTATGCAGTTTTTAGGGATGGTCAATTTTGTAGGGAGGTATGTAGAAAATAAAACAGAGCTATTACATCCTTTATATTCTTTATTGAAATCGGATTCAGAGTTTGTATGGAATATTCATCATCAAGATTCTTTTGATAAGGTCAAAGTTGCACTCCAAAAAGCTCCAGTGTTGGCACATTATGATCCATCATGTAATATAATAATATCAGCGGACAGTAGTTCATATGGTTTGGGTGCAACAATAATGCAAGAAGTCACAGAAGGGGCAAGGCAAGTAGTTGCCTATGCCAGTAGGACTCTGACAGATACAGAAAAGCGGTACTCACAGATAGAAAAAGAATGTCTAGCGTTGACATGGGCTGTAGAGAGATTTAAAGATTATATCTATGGTATTAAAGTAGCATTAGAAACAGATCACAAACCCTTGTTACAAATTTTGCAAACCAAACCCATTGATGAGTTAACGCCTCGCTTGATGGGATTTAGAATGAGGTTAACAAAATATAACTACTTTGTAATTTATATACCTGGAAAAAAATTAGTTATTCCTGATACTCTGTCCAGAAATCCAATAAGTAGCAATGAGAGCAAAATTATTAGTAACAATAGTGAAGTTTTTGTTAATTCATTAATTGAAAGTACAGCTTTAGAAGATAGTCTAATAAAAAAAATTAGAGAAGAACAACAAAAAAATGAAATAATAATAATTTTGAAACAGTACACCCTTCAAGGTTGGCCATCCTATAGTAAATTGTCAGACGAGCTTAAACAATATCATCAGTATCGATTTGATTTATCTATTGTGAAAGAATTGTTATTGTTTAAGAGTAGAATTATGATACCTAAGAGTTTACAACTTATGATTCTGAATAAAATACATGAGGGACACTTGGGTATAACCAGATGTAGAAGTAGGGCAAAGCAATCGGTTTGGTGGATAGGGTTGTCAACGCAAATTGAAAATATTGTTAATACTTGTCCTGAGTGTGTAGAAGAAAGAAAAAATCCAAAACAGGACATTTTGCTTGAGGATGTACCAGATAGACCTTGGCAAAAAGTTGGAATGGATTTATTTTATTGTAATGGTATTTGGTATATTGTAGTTGTAGACTATTATTCAAGATTTATGGATATCAAGAAATTAAATAATTTGACTGAAAATAGTGTAATACAGTATTGTAAAAATATATTTTCATTGTTTGGTATTCCAGAGGTAGTTAGGACGGACTGTGGAACCCAATTTAAACATCAATTTCAAGAATTTGCTCAACAGTATAATTTTAAGCATGTTACCAGTAGCCCTTACTTTCCTCAGAGCAATGGTGGGGCTGAATCTGCTGTTAAAGTGGCTAAAAATTTGTTGATTAAAAATAGTGACTTAAACATGGCATTATTAATATACCGGAACACTCCATTACAAAATGGATTCAGTCCCGCAGAGCTGATGTTTAACAGAAGATTAAGAGATAATTTGCCAAGACTTTCAGTTACACTAGAAAAAAATGTATGCATAGATAAAGAATTTAAAGAAAGAGAAATGAATAAAAAGGATAAAGTCAGAGAATATTATAATACGAGACATGGCACTAAAGTTTTAAGAGATTTGGAAGTTAATGAATGGGTATGGATAACTGACTTAAGAGTTTACGGTAGAGTAGTAAGAAAAGCTAAGGAACCTAGATCATATTTTGTTCAATCTGAGAAGGGTCAATTTCGCAGGAACCGGTGGCATTTGATACCAGCACCATACAAAAAAGATATTGTTAGAGAACCAGTATTTGCTAATGTTGATTATGATACTTTTAATAGTTCAGAGAAGGAAAATGAGGAAGAAAAGCAAAGTGAAGTAAATACCGATTCTCAAGTTAATACTGATTCTCAATTAAATGCTGAATCTGAAGTAGATTTAGGTGAAAATGTAACCAACAGTAAAAGAATAAGAAATAAACCGAAATGGCTTAGAGATTATGTTACTTAGACGAGATAAGATATTATGTACCAAGTTTCATAATAATAGTTCTAAGTTTATATTAATATTAAAATCTTTTGTTAAAAAAGGGAAGATGTTATGTCAGTCTGTGGACGACTAGATAGTCTGTGGGGTCTATGGTTTGGTCTCTCTGCTTTTTGGTGTGTTGGCCGCGTCATGGCGTGCAAAGTGATTGTATGTTATAAAACTAATAAAGAATCGTCATAGAAGTAAACCATCTTTTATTCAAATACAACAGATCCCAAAAATAATTCTCATTACTCAATCACTAGCATTTCGTATTATTATGCAATATTGCGCAATCAATTTCCATCGTTGTAAAACGCTTCCATAGATGGCGCTGATTGCAACTAATATGGTGTTTTATGATTAAAAAGATAAAATTAAAATATTAAGGTTGATGTTCCAGGGTAGCCCGCGAAATCCAAATTTTCTTAAGTTTTTTGCAATTTGCAGGCAAGTGATAGGTTGTATGTTGATGAACATTTGATTCGCGGCTGTAAGACGTATGTAGTTACAGAATTATAATCATCAAAATCATTAATACAACCCTCCGAGCTCATAAAGGTTCCGGAATGACTTTTTACAAGGTCAAAGTCATTCCGGAACCTTTATGAGCTCGGAGGGTTGTCCTATTAATGATTTTGATGATTATAATTTTGTAACTACATATGTTTCTAAGCCTAAATCGATAATCAAATCAAACAAACTTACATTAATTAACAATGTTTATAACAAATAATTAATAACTTATAAATATAATCTGCTGCTTTTAACACTGCATAAAATTAAAAGAAAAAAAATGAGAGAATTGTTAAAATATGATCCTGAAATTACTAGAAATACTACTAACTTTTGGCTAGAAATTTAGAAAACAACGAGGATGATGACTAACGATTGTTCAGCCACCTCGTGCCAAATAGCAGCTTTTTTTACGTACCGGCCTGATTAACTAGTGCAGCTACTCAATAACAGATGGCGCTGTTATAAACTATCGTCAAAAAGCCAAATATTTTTTTTGTTAAAAAATGCAATAAAATTAAAAATTCCTAGTAAAAATACCGTATAAAATAAAATATTTTCTACGATAACAATCAATAACAATAGATATAATGTGAAAGGTAACCTTTCGTAATCGGACGGATGTTATCTGTAGAGCAATATTTATCACCTCTCCATCTTTTGTATAGCTCTGTCCCTCTCCAACTGTCTGCATGACGTGTGCTTTTCATGCCGAGTGTTCGATCGCGGCGAAGTCAGTCACAAAACGATTCTGATGTCGTATGATCTTGTTATTTGATGTTATTTCATTGAATATTATTGCAAATAACCTTTTTAACGACTTCTAAGTGTTTTTCGCGTAACTAACTTCGATTTAAGTACGAACTTTAGCCGGATAACAGTGTATTACGTGTGTGAATCAAGTGAAAAGTGGAACGTGTAGAAAACAGTAATTCTTGCTGTTTTCCAAGTGCTTTTACCTGTTTTCGTGGATTATTTTCCGTTATAGGAGTTAACGGAGCGTATCATACCTTTGCTGCAGCAGTCTTTGTGTAAAACAACACTTTCATATTTTTTTAACGTATTCGTAACTTTCAGGTTTGGAGGTTACTATAATTTTCGATACAGGTACAACTACAACTACACAACTACCTACGTTACGTCTACCTTTTTCTAGACCAAAACTATTTGTTTTTTTTTATTGTTCGTGACTATGCGCAGTGCAAACAACCGATGTTTTTATCGTTTCTTATCGGGATCCCGTGAGTCAACTTTAATTTTAGTAAATAAGTATGTATTACGTAGGTACTTAAACACACATGTAAAGCATAATTAGTAACACAATTAATTACTCTTTACCCTTACATATCTTCAAATTCAAACTTGTCTTTACTAGGCATAATAATAAAAAATACCTTGGCTACTAAGATTCTAACAAGAAAAACAAACTAAACATATGATCAAATGAAATTAATAACTGGTTATTATTCTCAGCTAGATTTTCCTGGTTATTGTACTGTGTTCTGTGTTTGCAATGAAATTAATTTACCTACTCGAATACTAGTTTTGTTATGACTAATTATGTACACAGGCCCATGATGGATGTTTGGGAGACATTTTGAAAAATGTGCTGTTCTGTAAATAGTTTAGACTCTGACTTGACATTACTGTACAAAAAAACAACAAACCATAGTGATATTTTGTTGTTGCTACCATTTCCATTTGTTTCTGGTTCTGGTGACATTAATTAATCATTGATTTTGTTGCAATAAAGTTGTTGGGTTGCAGCTGTCAAAGTTAAAATAACAATGAAAGTAACTTTGTAGTCCATTTTTTAGTCTAACAAAAGTAAACAAAACTTTATCAACTTCTAAAATAAAACTTAATTATATTTTTAATGCCTACTTATCTACATAAATAATAAGTTTCAAACTGGCTGAATATTTAATATGCCTTTGACAAGACTTATTATTGTTATGAATGAATTGCTACTTTAATGTAATGAAGTAGACAAAAACATGGTCCAAGCTGCCTTTTTGTAATATTAATATTACAATGATACTGAAAATTCTTTCAATAATGAGAAGATACATTATCTGCAACTGCCCAGCTATATTTACAAAAAAAATATAAAATCAGGTGTATCCTGTAAGGTAGTTTCTGACCATAACACAAACAACACAGTAACAAAAAACTAATACCTTTTATTCTATGAAATCTCTTCGAGGTAAAATAATTTTTGATGCTGGCCACCTCCTGGCTAAGGGGAATTCCAAATTCAAATTCCATCACATTCACCATAGACTATGACATTCACCACATACTTATAAATACTGTATTATTTGGGAACTCAATATAAAAATGTATGGTTTTTTTTTAATGTGGGCTACCCAATAACCGGTGTACGCCGTGTACGTCAGATGGTACTGGTATTTGGGTCCGGTTAGACTGGAAACTTTTCATATGTTGGGAAAAGGTAAAACAGATGATGATGTGCCACTTTCTCACCATATTGTAAGCAGTAGTAATAGACATAGGCATCCACAGCCTAAATTTGGGTATAGGCCTCTCTTTTATGCCAATCTCCATGGTCTTGTCTCAGCCTCATTCAGATTTTTCCCTCCATGTCAACTATTTTGTCTGCCCATCTCGCCAACTGGCAACCGACATTTCTGTTGCCAGTTCTTAGACGCTAATCAGTGATAGCTTTAGTCCATCTGTCATGACTGCTCCTTGCTAGGTCTCCTGCTGACTCCATTTGAGTTCCGTTACACAATTTCCATGATTGAAATAAATTTTTAAGTGTTTCTCTTATGTTAACAGTACATTTTTTAGATTTTTTGTCAATTTGTATTGTTGTGTGAAACCAATAAATACTTTGTCTTTCTTTCTTTCTTATATGTCTTCAGATTTTGATGTTAGAAACTCTATCTAAATACTAGCTCTATGCATAGTATGGAACACTCTTTGATATAGGCTTACCTAGAAGTATCCTGTTCAGTTCCACCTTGAAGACTGCCAAGTTACAGTCAGTAGAGACCTTAACAGTATGCAAAATTAATGAATAGGAATCATTAGCCATGCACAGCAAGCTTTACCTTCACAGGTGATTTCAAGGACATTTAATATGAACATACTATAGCGGAATCTCTAGCGGTTTTTATTGAAATATTTTAGTTTTTATTTTATTTTAATTAGTAAGTAGATTTTACAATAACAAAATATTTAAAATAAAATCCCAAAATTACTAAAGAAGTAAAGATTCATGTTAAGAAAACCTGCATTATTTGCTAGCTAAGTAAAAAACTTCAAAGCAGGTCAAGGTGCTATGTTGGCTGAATGCTCAATGTTTCTGTGCCTTTAAAATAGTTTAAAAGTAATAAGTCAATACTTAGTTTGTTTATGATTAAAATGGGACTGTCAGCCAAAAGTTATTACAGTTTTTATATTTCAATTATTCTCTCACACGTTATATGGGCACATATTGGAATAAAGCCTTAGTTTATGTATATTTATATTTGAAGATAAGATCAATATATTACAACACTTATCTGAGTCATCCTTACATAGCTATTTTATTTTTTCATATTGTAGATAACATAGATTTAATGACAACAATTATGGCATGTGTGCAAGATAAATGATTTAAATTTAGATATCTAAATACTTAGATTGAGGTTCCTATAGAGATCAATAAAGGAGAGGAGGATGAACTCATAGTTGTAAGTGAAGCCATGCTTGCCCAGGTCCAAGGATGGGTTACCACACTAACCACCCATTATATACTAAGTTTCTGCTATTTCTCGAAAAGGAAAAAGGTGTTGGTCCCAGCTGTCATTTCTTGATCTTTAAAAGTCATTACAGGTAGTCAGTGGTCTGAAAATCTGACAACCTGTCTTACTTACCAAGGGATAACATATTATCCAGTACTAACTAGGTGTGGAGGTCAGATAGGCAGCTGCTCCATGTAAAATACTGGTAAGATTTAATAAATAAACGGGTAGAATAAAGGCTAAGGCATTAGGGTTAAGAATGATTTTTAAAATTTAGAGTAACGTAAATTGAGGTTTACATTTTAAGATTTTGCCAATTATAATACTAAAACACGTCATGTCTAAACTAACTTTTTATTTAACAGTAACAATGTCAGAATGCAAGCACCCACAGTTAATTTACTCCGATCTAGGTTAATTATCTAGGTGCATTACTTACTATAAATTTAGACTTTCTATAGCTACACTCACTCTCACTGCAAACGTTTTAAATGTTAAACTAGCTGTTGGTAGCGTGAAATTAATATAATCGGCTTTTGTTTAATAATTTTGAGGGTTTTTATTTTCATTTCTCAACTCTAATCCTTTTTTCTATCAAAAATGCCAGTAAAACTCCCGTCAAAATCGGTCCAGCCATTCCGGAGAAACAGACACAAAATCCAAGGCTCCCTAATCTTGCACATATCGTCCCGCCATCTTCTACGAAGTCTGCCGCGACACCTTCTGTTTTAGGGCTTCAAAAAGTCGCTATTTGGGCTCACAGCTGCAGACGCAACCAGTCTAGTCCCACTTCAGCTAGCCATAGACTAGTTTAAATGATTGAGCTATAAATGAAGAATGTCTGATTTATCTTTTAGTCCAATTAATTGAAACCTTTTCAATTTCAGTGAATTTGGCTTATAAATCTGCTCGCCTCAGATACCTGTTCTAGCGTGATATAATTACAGGGTATCGTGTGCTGTGATTAAAGATAACTTACTGGGTATACACATAATAGTTACATGTATGATTCAATCGATCTAGAACAATATTTGAACACGACAGTACTTACAACATTATTACTTAGGGCTAAGTATTTCAACGCCAAACAAGGTAATTTAAAATTTCAAAACACGAGAAAGTTAGGTACGGTCTATTTGACAGTCGTTGCCGGTTGTCAGAATACCCTTGCAGAAGACCTAAAAGCTTCAATTGAGAACCACGTTACCTAAGAATAAAAACACGGTAACTGGGATGTAGAAGTCAGTTATGCAGTTGTTTCGATACAGTTGGATCTACGCGGTCGATATTGTAGACGTATTTGAAATTCGTATTACGTACCTACACAATAGTCGTTAGCACGTCTCGAAAACACGTTTTCGTAACACGTGGTACTAGCCAGTTGTTTACCATCTGAAGGAGAAAAGATCATCACACGATTCGCAGAAACGCTCATAAATTTCACACATTTAGAAACTGTTGAAAAAAATTGCAATTTTGCTCATATTTTCCCGCCATAATCATTACCATAGATTACATAGAGCTGCGTCGTCCTTCTGGTTTGAAGGGCTTTGACAGAAGGGCGCTGTTCGTAAACATTATTCAAATTATATTGAAAAAACAAAAGAGCAGTGTTAGTTCCGATTATAGCCACGCGTGTAAAGCGGGTGCGCCAAAGTTCACCTAAAATTTCAACTCCGATAATTGGAAATCCGAAAATGTTCTTCCTAACATTTTTCATCCTAACAATCGCAATTCCTAACTTCTCTGTCTCTAATGTTTTAATTCCGAAGCATTCAACTTCATAATGCAATAAACATCTATTACACTATTATTTGTTTTCCTATATTTTCTCAACATAACCATCTTTTACACTATTATTCAAAGTCATATCTTTTTTTTGTTTATATTACTTTTTATTCATAATAATCAGTATTATAAAAGGTCCCATTAAAATAGGTGGACAAAATTTTAGAAATCATTCAGATCGCTAAAATAAGGACAATAGCAAAAAAAAATATAAGAATAAGAAATAAAATACCTACTTTTAAAGGATGAGTTTGTTCTAGAGTGCCGGCAATTTATTATTTTAAGTCAAAATAAAATCACTTTATATAAAGTGTTTTTTTTTTGTTTAGATGTCTTTAGTTAGGCTTACTAAACGCTGTGTTAAAATTTGTCCACCTATTTTATTGGGACCTTATATACTATGCAAAGATATCCATAGGTTAGGTTAGGTTAGAACTGTGACCAACTACGCGCGAGCCGAGCGAGCGAAGCGAGCGGTGCCGCGGCAGCGGCCGGCGAGCGCTACCTCGAAATTGGTCGCGAAATTTTTCTAAGTATTTTTTTCATAGTGCCCCCAAGACGACACTCTGACCTGAATTTCATTCATTTATTTTATTTCAAGACAAAAATCAGTGAAACGACCTTTAATCATTCTAAACAGAAAAATATTATGGTAATTATGTTTAGGAATAAAAGCGTTAGGATAAAAAACAGTAGGAGTTTAAATATATTTACACTAATGATATTATGAATTCCAATTTTCGGAAACATGAGTGTTATGAACATCGTCGGTAGGACTACAAATAGTATGAATGAAAACTTTAGGATGAAAAATTTTAGGAAGAGTGATCATTCGGATTACAAATCGTTAGGAAGAACAATTTCGGATAAAGAACTTTAGGTGAGCCAATATGGACCCGTGTAAAGCACCATGCAGCAGTAAAACGTTTTGAGTAAATACTTTTTTTCTCGCATCTGTTTTTTTAATATAGAACGTCCTTGCGAACGCGTACGGTCAGCGCAGGTCATTGTACTCGCGTTTTTCGTTTGTTTGATGTAACATCTAAAAATATGGCGGACTGTGAAAAGATAGATTGCGATCAATATCCATTGGCGCGCTTTTCAAAATGGCGTTTTTATTTGATTTAGTGCGGTTTTGCTATAAAATAAACAACAAACAATAAAAAAATACAATAAAGAAATTAAAAAATTGACAGAAAAAAGAGTGTGTCTCACGGCTGCGCCAAATTATTAAGTATAAAATAATTAATATTCGCTTGCTAAATTGTTACGTATGAAGTCATCATCATCTGCCTAGACGTCTTTTCCCAACTATGTTGGGGTCAGCTTCCAGTGTAGCTGGATGCAGCTGAATACCAGTATTTCACATGAAGCGACAGCTTATCTGACATCCAGTTACTACTGGGAAATACGATATCCCTTGGTACGACTGGGTGTCAGACTTTCGGGACTACTTACTTGTAACGAGTTTCAAAGATCTAAATAATTATGACAGCTGGGACCAACGGCTTAACGTGCTTTTCGAGCAGATTAATAAAGGAGAGGAGGATGAACTCATAGTTAAATAATAACAACTGCTCGGGTCAATAATGTAAGTGAAGCCATGCTTGCCCACGTCCAAGGATGAGTCCACCCATTATAATTACTAAGTTTCTGCTATTTCTCGAAAAGGAAAAAGGTGTTGGTCCCAGCTGTCATTTCTAGATCTTTAAAAGTCATTACAGGTAGTCAGTGGTCTGAAAATCTGACAACCTGTCTTACTTACCAATGGATAACGTATTATCCAGAGTACTAACTAGGTGTCGAGGTCAGATTATGACAGCTGGGCTGGGACCAATTTTAATAAAAACACTCTTTGTTGTAACTTATGTTATTTAAAGATTTGTGAATAAATGTACGTAGGTACGTACAATGATGAATAATACGTCATTGCGTACGTACGTGAAAATGTAGGTAGATATAAGATTCTTGTCTGTATAGTATGCTAGGTTTATTTTTAGTCTATTTCCGCGAAGCTTGGTAGGGTTATGAATTTCCTTGTACAGTCAGTAACAGAGCCTTTATTTTATATTTGAATAGAATGTATCTACTGAAAAGCTACCCGTGTAAAAATCTTTGGTTGTGGAAAACCAAAGAAGCTATTTTTAAGGTGAATAAGACCATTAATTAAAGAAACTCTCAACCGTAACTTAGTAGCGCAAAAACCGGTTTAGAATATTTTTAAAGTTTATCAGCCCCCCTATTGCGTATCTTTTTAACGTCAGTGGCTATCAGAAATGTCCATAGATTAACTGTAAATTGGTTATGGTTTGGTACATTTTTTTCTTAAAAACTCACCGTTTGACAGTTATTTGATAGACATTATAAGTTATCCACTGTCATTATAAGATACACAATAGCCCTGCTGATCTGTTGTGCTTTGCGCTATTAAAATATTAAAAACTTTTTAAACCCAAACAGAGACAATTTAGTGAGAGCTGTGGGTCCAAAGTCTGAACATATTGCTTATTTGTATCATTTATTTGTATACGATAGATAAGATATTAAATGTCCCATAGTTTGCGGCACAACACCACATTTACACTCCAGATGCAGAGTCATCTATGAATCTCCACCTGAACAGTTTTCCTTGCTTAGGCCAACCTGTACCTTTAAAATCCTTTTCTTGCCGGAAATGCACCACCATTGCAAATGACTAAATTAGCTACAAACAAAATCATACATTAAGTATGAGTCTGACGTAATATAGCTAAGCTACCTCAAGGTCAACGACCTTCCGCCATGTTACGAGTGATTCACAGTCTTTGTTTGATAGTTTACCTCACTGAACACTCCTGCGCAGGTTGTTAGTACATAGTCAAGTCTTTGTTACTTGCTGAAATTGTATGCTGATGTCTCAGTCGCGTTTAAAGCTCTGTGATACAAGTTGATACAACCACCTGAAAAACTTCTCTAAGGACAAGGAGGTCCTTTTTTTGGAGGGTGTGAAATCATCAAATGACTCCTCCCGCTCTGGGCAGAGCGGTAGGCAGTGTTAGACTTCTACTGACTAATAAACTCCCATGTTCCTTCTTAGCCCATTTTGTCGAGGCCGCGGTATCACTTTCCAACAACCCGCAGCCCCGACCGGATTAATGGTCTCTCAATCGCCTTTTAAAGCTCGGTGATCCAACCGGGAACCAGCAATGCCCAACACAGGAATGCACGACACGAGAACGCGCGACATAGGAATGTAAGTGTTTTGAATTCCAATGTTCTACATTGTCATGTCGTGCATTCTCGGCCCGAACCTCGATTGTCCGGGCAAGAATGTACAGCACGAGAATTGGAATCAAAACAAACAGTGACGTCACATTAAAAAAGTAAAAAGCCATGTGACAATAGGGACGGGTGATAAAATAAAATTACTGTGTCGTACACTCCTGTGTTGTACATTCCAGTGTCGTGCATTGCTGGTATGTGCATTACTGTGACGGGCATTATAGGGACTCATCCAACCAGCTGAAAAATATATAAATGTTGTGAGGAAAATGTTGAGTATGAATGTAGATGGCTATAAAAGGAGAGGAAGGCCAAAGAAACGATGGATGGACTGTGTGAAGGATGATATGGCTAGAAAGGAGGTGACTGTTGAGATGACGAGAAATAGGGAAGTATGGAAGAAGAAGACATGTTGCGCCGACCCCAAATGAATTGGGATATGGGCAGGAGAATGATGATGATCCAACCAGCTGAAAATCTTCTCCAAACAGGGTCTTGACATCTTTAAATCAGAAGACTATGATAGTGCTGAACTTGTAGTTAAGTTCTTTGCCGACTCATTATAGATTAAACATGGACACAAGTAGTTTTTGGACTGTCACTTGTCAGTTTCTCGAAGTCAACTCACACAAAGTCTTGAGGATAAAGATTTTTAAAATATCTGGTTACATCTCTGATTGAACATAATATAACGCCTGTAATACCACAAGATGTGAACCAAAATAATAGTTAACCCACAATTAGCCATTTATACACCCAGAGGGTTTGATAAAATACTTTTTCGTACAAAAATAGGACTTCATTTCGGCTCAAAGACAAATCATGTTACACCTCATTTGCTAAAAGCATCTTCGTGACCTAAATGCTTATTTACAAATAGTAGATTGTACACCAAGTGCATAAAACGCACCATTTTGCGCGAGACGTTTATCCATCCGATGCGAGCTTGCGAGCGAGGATGGATATAAAGTAGAGAGTAAAATGGGTTTTATGGACGAGTTTTACACTCTACTTTTCACTTCGATTGCGAGGAAATGAAACAGCAACTTGTAAATATTGTAAAAATAATCATGGTCCCCGCCAATTACATAACTTTTTTTTTCAGTAGGATACTTGACATAACACCTGACTTTCTCATACTGCTCAGTTATAAAAACATTTTGAGCAAGCCTATTGCCATCAACCAATGTAATTAGGAGCAAGCCTATTGCCATCAACCAATGTAATTAGGAGCAAGCCTATTGCCATCAACTGATGTAATTGGGACCAAGCCTATTGCCATCACCAATGTAATTAGGAGCAAGCCTATTGCCATCAAATGATGTAATTAGGGACAAGCCTATTGCCATCCACCGATGTAATTAGGAAAAGCCTATTGCCATCAACCAATCTTATTAGGAGCAAGCCTATTGCCATCAACCGATGTAATTAGGAGCAAGCCTATTGCCATCCACTGATGTAATTAGGAGCAAGCCTATTGCCATCAACCAACCTAATTAAGAGCAAGCCTATTGCCATCAAGCGATTTAGGTAATTGAGGAAAGCCTATTCCCATCAGCTTTCCTTGTATTCGTAATGAAAAGCAGTAATCCCTTGTTCATAGAATACTAACGAAACGAATTAAATTAAAGAGGTTATTATATGAAGTTGAAGTTGTTCGTGTGGCTGTTGGGCCGGTTACCTGTGCCGATTACCTTGGTCTTCGACGAAGATTTTACTTTATGCTCTAGAGCATAAAACGCGACTTTATGTCGCCTACGCACGACATAAAGACGCATTTTAGAGCGAGAGAAGTGAAAAAGATATTTACGACTTTCATGTTGTTTTTTACACAGTAATTAAGTTCCATATTTTGGATGCCTCCGATTTTGGCAACAGTTTCAGAATCTAGATGAACAACGATACAACTGAAATTAGAAAGGTTTTGAAGAACTTGGGGATTGTCTTGAATAGCAACTGTGTTATACAGGTCAGTTAAAATACCGGTATTCAGCTGATGTCATAGTTTTTGCTATTGCAAAATGGGCCTGCTCTTGACCTCGATCACCCCTGTTGAAAGGCGATTGTTGAGGTGCCGAGAAGATGCCTGTTCACTCTTTTTTTGAAAGCAGACGGGTTAAATGTGGGAGGGAACACAGATGGAAAATTCCACACTGGCTGGAAAAACTAATAACCTCCGATTTACGTATAATAAGTGGTACCGAACAGATGACCGTTGGAGTAGACGTGTTCGTTTGAGTGGAGACCGCGAATCGGCAAGCGTAAGGTGGGACGGCCGCAGGCTCGGTGGAGCGATGATCTTCGCAGAGTGGCTGGTAACAACTGGATGAGAGTTGCCGAAAATCGAGTTGAGTGGCGTAAGATTAAAGAGGCCTATATCCAGCAGTGGATTGCAATAGGCTGATGATGAAGTGGTAGCGTGACGGCTGACAGGGAAGAATGAGAACAGGGGACAAGGTCGGGAAAATGCCAATGAATATAGATGGCTATAAGAGTAGAAGACCAAAGAAACAATGGATAGACTGTGTTAATGATAATATGGCTAGAAAGGAGGTGACTGCTGGGATGACGAGTTATAGAGAAATAGGTTTAAAAGAAGGTATGCTGCGCCCGCCGCCCTTAACTTAATTGGAATTAGGTCAAGAGAATGATAATGAAAGATGAGAAGATGTTGACTACGAAAAGTATTTTGAACGTAAAAGTAATCGATCCTCTGTCGTTCCTAAGTCATTAAATTGTTTATTTCTTCAAATCTTTTGATCCCACACGGTCTTGGATCATTATTTCAATGTCAATGCTTTAACACTCAGATTATATTATTGTGGGCGTCGAGTTGATGCCCTGAAACAAAGAAATGTAATAACTGACTAACTGCACTCCTTATTTGTATGCGAGAATGGGCCATTAGGAATGGGCATACGGTTGTAAGTGATCGATTTGGGATAGGTTAATTAGGGGTCATAGATAGAGGAGATCGTGGCTATATCATAACATTCACTCAGGTTAATATTTAGGTTAGGAAACGCTTCCCAACTATGTTGGGGTCGGCTTCCAGTCGCTTAGAGACATAGGGCGCCTGCGTATCAGACCTCCACAAGTCCACACCCCAATTAGTACTGAGTATTACGATACCCTTTGGTAACACTGGTTGTCTCATTTGCACCAGTAACGACTACTAAAGATGTATAGGCAGCCAGGACCAACGGCTTAACGTACTTTCTAAAAAATTCACAAAAAAGAACCAGACCCACAAGTCCCACAACTGACAGTGGAAATCTAGAACGTTCTATAATTGGGAATCAAACGAGCTTACCTGTTAAGCGAAGTCTTGATTCTAATTTTATGAGTGGTGATCTGAAAAATAATTATTATTGACATAGGTAGTAATTCCTTACTACACGTATTGACTTCGCGATTTTAGATAAAGAAAATGAATATTTTTTAAAGATTGCAACATTTGCATCTTACTTTCCCGTCTTTGACACATGAAATGTCACTTTTCTTTTTCGCGCGTAACGACATCGCAAGAAAAAAGTTCTTTCTCGTCCAAATATTCGCATAAAATAAGTTTACGTTATATATATCGAAATAACAAAATACTGAGTGTCAGGAAGTGTACTAAGTGCATCTTTAGTGAAAATTGTAAACCTGAGACGCAGAAATCTGAGCAAATACCTACAGACAACGCTCGCACAGGATTGAACTTGGATGTAACCACCAGTAACGACTACTAAAGATGTATAGGCAGCCAGGACCAACGGCTTAACGTACTTTCTAAAAAATTCACAAAAAAGAACCAGACCCACAAGTCCCACAACTGACAGTGGAAATCTAGAACGTTCTATAACCTCGAAGTTGCAGCGTCGCAACTTGATTACTCCTTTTTGAATTCCATTTCCAGACGATGAAAATATCCTTTCAAGGAGACTGCGTGCTAAAATTAACGTCTCAGGAAGATGAAGGGATGTGTGCTAAATTTATATATTCGACCTTTATATTATTGCCGGGAATATTCTGCTGGTGCATATGATTACTATAGTTTTACGGTAGACGATTAAATCTTTAATAAGCTTGGCATGGTGTGTGCTTTCTCGTTTCGTTTGATTTGCTTGCATTAGAATCATTTTATTGCGAGACTGGCTGTGCTCGTTGTTTCACCCGGCGTTTAGTTAAGAAAAAGAAAAAATGCCAATAACGTTGCTCAAAAATTTTACTATCCAATGCAACCATTTTGGAATACGTCCATAAACTAACGCTTTCAAACAAAAAAAAAACAAACTCTTAAACTTTTCGGCTTTATTGAGTTAGTTAGTTCTACCATGTTTTATAATATTGCTATTAGAATAATATCTAGTACCCTATCGTAGTCAAAATGTATAAATTCATTGATAATTCAGTCGTAACTTACAACGTAAGCAGCCATTTCTTTTAGCTTGACTCATAGAATGACGAACAGCACTGTAAATGTTTTCTTTCATTTCCGAAGCAATATGGTGGCACGTGGTTCAATAGACAACCCACGTGCGGAAACGCTGCAGTTATATTTAAAATGCATGACTATCTTTACAGTTATTTTATTTCATCATAAATTCCTTTCTACTAGGGCGTTTTAAAATAAAAATACAACTGGCCTACAAAGTTGAAGATTCTTCGCGCCAACTTTTGACAGATGACAGCTGTTTTGCATGGCATCTTGATTTACTATCCACTTTAAGCCTTACCAAAAATAATGAAGACATAAAATAACAAATAATTGACTGAATTCTGTGTTAACTACCGGCGAAAAATCGCTAAAACACTTGCCAAAAGCTCGTTTAATTATGAAAACAATTGCATTATTACGTATTATATTTATAAACTGCATTGTGAGATTAATTTGTGATGTCAGGAAAATGGGACGTTGCCTTGCGAGTGACCTTTAAATAAATATAAAGAAAGGACATGGTGAGAAATGTTTTGATTCAAAGCTTTATTATATGAGACAAAGGGAGTGTTGCCAACAGTTAAAATTGCAGTTGCAGTTCCTGGTATTGCAGTGTAGGCAGTGAAACCTATTTAGAGAAAGTAATTGAGGTCAAAAGCGATGGAATGTTCCAGATCCCTGGCATTCATACGCGGAATGGGCGGCCGCCGTGGAGTTTTAACGCATTGTTGCATTTTCTTGCGCGGTGCAATTTCTCCTATGAAGACGACTCGTGGCTTAATAATATCTGCCGCTCCGTTCGATCTTTAGGTTAACTCGTGCTTGCCTAGATTGGTCTGTGGATGGATTCACCCATTACTTACCAAGTTTCCTCCGTGCCTCGGAAAGCACGTTATGCCGTTGGCCCCAGCTTTCATTTCTAGACCTTTGACAGTCGTAACAGTTAGTCAGTGCCCCGAAAGTCTGATAACCAGTCTTACTAAGGGGTATCATATTACCCAGTACTAACTGGGCTGTGGAGGTCAGAAAGGCAGTCGCTCCATGTAGGTATAATACTGGTACTCAGATGCACCCGGTTGTGGTCGCTCACAATGGGCCTCATCAGAAAGCTCAAAGTCACCCAAAGGGCAATGGAGAGGGCTATGCTCGGAGTTTCCTTGCGTGATCGAATCAGAAATGAGGACATCCGCATGAGAACCAAGGTTACCGACATAGCCCGAAGAATCGCCAGACTTAAGTGGCAATGGGCAGGGCACATTGCTCGCAGAACGGATGGCCGATGGGGCCGAAAAGTTATGGAATGGCGACCGCGAACCGGAAGACGTTGCGTTGGAAGGCCTCCCACTAGGTGGACCGATGACCTGGTCAAGGTTGCAGGAACCCGCTGGATGAGAGACGCACGGGACCGGTCAATGTGGCGACGCCTGGGGGAGGCCTATGTCCAGCAGTGGACGTCTTTTGGCTGAAATGATGATGATGATGATGATGCACCCGGCTAGACTGCAGGCCGACCCTAACATAGTTGTAAATCAGGCAGATGATGACTAACCTTCTTCAAACAAACACAAATATTTAATCTTCTGACCCATTTGTCGCCTTCAATAGAACACCTTCTAAGCTCGACCCCTTTTTGATTTTTTGGGTTTGGTAAATCATCAAATGACTCCTCCCGCTCTGGGCAGAGCGGTAGGGAGTGTCGGACTGCTATTGACTAAAAACCACCCATGTTCCTTCTTTGCCCATTGTGTCGAGGCCGCGGTGTCTCTTTCGAACAGCTCGACCCCTTCCATCACCCCAACATGGATTAATGGCTTTATATAGTAACATTAGTAACTGCATCAGCCTAGCGCCATAGAAAACCGCATGGCGACCGGCATAACATTGATATGCGCCTTACAAGGGTATTGGCACCCGATGTCCTCAGTTGGAGCATTTAGCACAAGGTTTTGTAGTATTTACACTAACTGTACGGCCCATATTTGTGTACAGAAATACTTAAACTCTTGCTTTTTTCTATGGGGGTATATAGGAATTTAGAAACGAAAGAACGTCACCTGTAAATGTTCCCTAAATTCTCTTAAGAAAAGAAAAGAAATACATAATTTTTAATACATAACGTGCATTACATGCTATTAAAATGACCGAAACAAATAAAATATTTAGAAAGGTCCCGGCGAATTGAGAACCTCCTTTTTAAAGTCGGTTAAAAATACAACGAGCGAACCATAAATAAAAGTTACCGCTGACACGTCATGACTGAGCTAGGGGGACCCACAACACAGTGCTGGTTTTCAGTGGTTACCCGTGAAAAAATGTTCGAAAGTCAAGACACGCATCGCAAGCAAAAATCAAAAGTCATTTATTCAAACTAGGCTGATAATTAGCATTTTTCGAACGTCAATAATTTACTTTACTATTTAAATCCCCCAAAACGCCCACCCATCGACACTTCCTAGTGTTTAGCTAGAAGAAGTGGCGGAACAAACTTCCCAGCACACATCTATCTGTTATGTTGGTTAGAAGAACCAGACTCGATACAATAGCAAGGTGTCAGTTAAATTTAAGATTTACTACAGACACAATCCTAACTTCCTAACTATCCTAATCCTAACTATCCTAATCCTAACTATCCTAACTTCCTAACTATAATATTATAAATGCGAAAGTAACTCTGTCTGTCTTTGCTTCACGCCTAAACTATTGAACCGATTTGTGTGAAATTTGGTACAGACATAGTTTGGAACTTGAGAAAGGACATAGGATAGTTTTTTTTTTTTTTTTTCGCGAGATAAACCAAAAATCTGCCGGAAGTCACTATTCCACGCGAACGAAGTCGCGGGCAAAAGCTAGTAACTAATAAAGCAAGTTGCTTAGATAGTCATAGGCCCCGAGTTCGAAGCTTCGAACTCAACACACGAACCTCTGAATTTTGGGATTCACGTGCGTATTGTATAAATTATCACTCGCTTTGTGAAGGAAAACACCTGTATGCCTTGGAGATTGGAGATATTTCTCGACAGCATGTAAAGCCAAGTTAGAGGTCCATTGGCGGCATAAAAACTGACACCAGATTACGCAACACGGAAAAGAAAGAAGATGCTTGGAAAGTGGCGCGTTCTATGTCATTTTAGGTGTCATACATTTTGCGGATAACACTTTTCTACTTGACTGTACATACAAACTTTGAAATTAGCTTGTACCTAAATATAGTGGTTCGAATCGCCCCATTCCTAAGAGCTATTGGTCGATTCACACCGCTCAGCGCTCCATGAACCGCCCGCGGTGCGAAACAGCCCATTCTTAAGAGCTCTTCTGCGTTTCACACCGCGGTCCGAACCACTCGTGGTGCGAAACGACGAAAGAGCTATGCGGGGATGGAACCTGCCACACATAACATCGCAGTCAATCGCTCACCCACTGCACACGGTTATAAAATATAACCGTAAAAAATATTACCGTGCCGCGTCAACCGTGCCGATTACAGAATTATAGCAGCTCTACGCCACGAGAGTCTAGAAAATTATCTTATTTACTTTTCTGGCCTTGATTACGATTACGCGATTGTTGTTAGTTTTCATCTCGACCCGTGCTAAGAATAATTTAAATTCATAGTATTCATAATTCTTACTGTCTTCGTATTGGTCAAGGTTTAGTAATAATTAAATGTTTTGTTTGTTTTTACCTCGGTAATTTACTGGTGACGTTTCTGCCAAAATAGCGGGTTCTTTGGCGAAGTTATTACAGCAGGTCGACCGAAAGTTGGTTCGTAGATAAGTGACCGAATGTTCATACCGGCAACCTGTAGCTTTATAGCCAACATCCTTCAGCATAATCATCATATTATACCTAGCTTTTCTCAGCTTCCAATCTAACTGGATGCATTTGAATATCAGAATTTTACAATGGAGCGACTGCTTATCTGACTCAACGTGCTTTCCGAGGTACGGAGGAAACTTGTTATGTAATGGATAGTCAACATCCGCGGACCAAACCAACCAGGCAAGGCACAGCTTAACTTTAAAGACGGCCGGCTGTTACATTTAGCCACACGCTCCTTCGTCATCACACCTGTCCGTCAAACCCTCAGATCTCAGTCCCAATTAGATCCTCTTTTCACACACGTCAAATAAGCAGCAATGTGGGTAGATAAAACAAAACAGTAACGTTCAGAAATGTTCTATTTTTATTTTGAAAGTCGTGCGGGAACATTGCACACTCCGAGGTCCTTAGAAGGTGAGAGCGTCCGGACATCAACTGCTTAGACTCCGCAAACATTTATGTTTGCTGAACACTTTGTATGGTGTCTTACCAAGGGGTATTGTATTACCTAGTACTAATTGGGAGTCACTCCATGCAAAATATTGATACTCGCAACAGGAGTCAGTGGCCCGATAGTCAGACATCCAGTTTTATCAAGGGGTATCCTGTTACTTATTAACTGGGTTGCGGAGGTCAGATTGACAGTCGCTCCATGTAAAATACTGGTATTACTACATCCGGTTAGATTGGAAGCCGACCCCAATTTAGTTGGGAAAAAGCTTGGCAGATGATTCTACTTACCTAGTTGGACTATCAAATAAGATTATGAGTTCATCCGCGAAATTGGCACGGAACCAATTTCTTGGTTTCCTAGATAAAGCGTTTTAACTCCAGGAAGTTAAGTGTTTGCTTGGGGAAAATGTCTGTCTGTTTGTATATTTTGTCTCATTGCCAATAGGGGATCGGACAAAAAAAAAACTAATTAGTCCGTCAAAAAGATTTCCAAAAAATATTGACCACATATTTTTTATTTTTTTACGTAAACAAAAAATGAAGACGATACAGTGCTTCGAAAACTCGTGTGACGTCATATGATAGTACATTTTGTACATTCAAGTGACGTTGCAAGCCCCACTCCATGATCTTTGACGCGCTATAGCATAGCTTCGTCAATTTTTATTGATTTGATGAAACAAAAAACACGTACTAATATTTTTCGATAATCTATCTGACGGACTAATGGACTATACAGAATTATATTTTTTTGAGTCAGTCCGATCCCCTATTGTTTTAAAAACATAATCTTAATTCACTATCCTATACATAACATCACGCCTAGGATCCCTGAAGAGTTGGGCAGAGGTGTACCTCATAGTACACCCACATTTTTTTTTTTTGGCGTTGTGTGATAGTTGTGGAATATTATTATTATTATTATTTCTCCAGTTATGTTTAAAGTGCCATGTAATAAGGGGCGAGCCTATTGCTATCAACTGGACACAGATCCAGACTTCCTGAAAAATTCCGGATAGAAAAATCCAACACCACTTTGCCTGACCCGTGAATTGAACCCAGGTTTTAATGCTCAGTAGTCGCGCTTGCAGCCACTAGGCCAACGAGGCAGTCCTATCAATAAGACATTTAAAATCTGAGGATTCTGTGTTTTTCCATTATTTGGAACTGTGTTTTAAAATTAAAATGTTGACTTCATACTTTTGATTAGGTACGGAAATTCCAATTTTGCACGAATGTCAAGAAAAAACAAGATGTTTTTTTTTGTCTCGAATACATTTTTGCAGTGCTATGTATTTACCTTCGCTAGCGAGTTTATTGACGTTTGTGATTGTCGTGTAGTAACATTGATAAATGGATGTGTAGTTATTAATCAATCATCATCATCAGCCTATAATGTTCCCACTGCTGGGACTCAGGCCTCCTCTCTAGGAGAGGGATGGAATCCACCACGCGGGACCAGTGCGGTTTGGTAGATGACACATGTCTTCAAATTTTTGGTTCTAGGACATGCCATAACACGGATGTTTACCTACTGACCAAAAAAAATATGATTCTAATTAGTCCGTCTGTTAGATTATTGAAAAATATTGGATATACGTATTTTTTGTTTTATCAAATCAATAAAAATTGACGAAGATAAAACGCGTCAAAGATTTAAGTGGGAGGTGGTGACGTCACTGCTCGCTAAGAAATGTCATACTAATGTCTTAGAATATGACGTCACACGAGTTTTCAAAGCACTGTATCGTCTTCATTGTTTGTTTACGTGAAAAAAGAAAAAATATGTGTCCAATATTTTTTGGAAATCTACATATCTGACGGACTAATTAGATTTTTTGTTAACTACCCTGCATTGACATTTAACATAACATCACGCCTGTAATCCCCAAAGGGTTGTGCAGAGGTGTATCATCAGAGAAAAACTCATTATCACTGTTCCTGGGAATCTAACCAAAGACCTCATGAGTCGGGGCTGCGGGTTGTTCTTCACAAGAGAAACCGCGGCCTCGACATAAAGGGCTTAGAATGAACATGGGTGGTTTTTAGTCAGTAAAAGTCTGACACTCCCTTTCGGTCTGCCCAAGAGCGGGAGGGGCGGGGGTTATTTGATGATTTTCAAACCGCAAAGAAAAAAGTGCTCGTGAGTCTGACATTTAGAACTGTCATAAAATCATAATTATAGTTACCATTGTTGCCACTAATTATATTGTCAAATAAAATATTCTCTCAAGCATTATCTAAACTTATATAGCTTATATGGCATCCAACAAAAAGTTTAAAACTCGCTTCTCAAGTCAATCCAAGCGAAGAAAATCTACGCCGAAAATCGCACGTTTCCCGCCAAAATTTACGTCATCGCGTTGTTTTTTTTTTCTTCGTTCGACCGGCAAAAGAGTTCAAGGTTATTCAGTCAATGTTAGCTGAGAGACGAATAAATATGTTTTACTATTGAACTGGTTTTCTTTTTATTTACGTGATAGTTTTTTGGGTTTAACGAAGTTTTAGTCGAAAGTTTTAATTACAATGCAGCCTTTTTGTTTTTTTTTTAGAGCTGGTCTAGTGGTCGGACGCGCGACTGTTGAACATGAGGTCCTAGACACGATTCCGGGTCGGGCAAAGTGTAATTGGGTTTTTCCATCAGTAATTTCTCAGTAACAGCCAAGGACTGGACTTGTGACCGGTTGATGGCAATAGGCTCGCCCCTATTACATGGGACTTAAACATAATTGGCGAAATGTGGGTGTATTATTAGGTACATCTCTGCCTAACCCGTGTATTACAGGCGTGATGTTATGTTATGTCACTAAGTTGAAATTTGAATATCCGTAATAGGGATGAGTTCATCGCCATTTAAAATATTAGGTTTTTAGTTAATTTGCATTGAAACAATATAAATTCGAATGCACCCGGGGTTATAGGTACTTACCAAAGTTTTCCAACATTCACTAAATAAAATAATAGAAATTAGAATTGTTAAGTATTTAATTAGCGGGTTTTGGGACTTTAAATAGACGAACCATTATAATCAGTAGGTACCGTAAAACGGGGCGAATCGAGCTGGGGGTTGTTCGAAAGAGACGGTACACCGCGGCTCCGGACACTAATGGCTAACAAGGAACATGGGTTGTTTTTAGTCAGTAAAAGCCTGACACTCCCTTCCACTTGGTCCAAAGCGGGAAGAGTCATTTGATGATTTCTCACCCTACAAAGAGAGAGGAGGAATCGAAACTTGAGACGCATTTTAACGTTGAATTAAAATGGTTTATTGCCAAAAACGTATCTCAATTATAAAGTAAAATTAAGCAAATAAAAAAAAAGTAAAAAACTAAAACCCGACTACGACCAAAAAAACGACGCTGAAAAAGTATGAAACAAGATTTTCAGGATAGAACAAAAAGAAAAGCCGTAGTCACACGGTATTAAAGTGTTTAGGTTGGTACCTGGGTATTTCTACACTAACTGGAAAATCACTGTCCCAAGCTAATTTTACATTGTGAAACGTAATATTTCTCAGTTAATTGTATCAATAACGACATAGTATTACGTATTCTTGGAATGCAACTGCGTATTCAGCAATTAATAATGTAATATTTGAGAAAATGAACCTCAAACACCTCAAAAAACAGTCCCCTGGTGCGTCCCTTTTCCAGAATTACAAGTCTTGTAACAAATATTTCTTTTTTTGCTGTTGATAACTGAATAAAAAATATCCAAATACATTATACATAACAGTAAGCATCTAATACATAACAATTATATTTTTACGATTGAAATTAAATCAAAATATCTATGTGCGAATGCTGTCCTCAAGTTATTGAAACAGTCCCCTGTTAAAATTTGAACACCGCCCTGAAGTAAAATTTTGTTTTGGAGTGATGCATTTAGATGGTGATACAGAAAGTAATCGATGTGAATTTTGTGCGGTTGTGGAGCTAAGCGAGAAGCTGCCATTTTTTTTAGTGCTACGACAGCGTCTGTAGGTGAACTACACGTCTTGACCGTTACGTAAACAGTCCCCTGGCCAGCTTATTTTATACTATTTTAAGAGTTAAAATTATGAAAATTTGTTAAAAAGAATTGGTTAACTAGGATGTAACCACATCTGTTTGGTTAATCTGATATGTTTAAATGATTTTGTTTTATTAAGTATTCATGTAAAAAAACAGTCGTCTGGTGAACAGTCCCCTGTCATTTTTTAAAATGAAAAAAAAATATATATTTTACGAATTACAAAAAGAAAAATAAAGACTCATTTCATTTATTTATTCATTAAACAATTTTCATTGTGTTAGAATTTTACAAATAAATCACACATCAAATTATAAAGCAGTAGCAATAAAATCAAATACAGAGCGAACAAAAATAATTTAAAAAATGTTAAGTACTATGTCATCAACCCAAAACCAGTTACATGTCAAACAGTAAAAGCACAAAAACAAAACAACCATATCTTTTCCACGTCACGTAGGTACATAAATCAACTGAGAATTAAATTACTGTTTATATGTCCAATCATAAAAAGCACAAATACAACATGTCCATTTCATGTGAGGTAAACTTAATTAGAATAGAATATAAATGAAATGCCAGTCCGATGTAAAATAAATGTCAATCAAACGTAAATTAAATGTCAACTAAAATTAATTAGGTAAATACCAAAAACCTAGATATAAATTAAATGTCAATAAAACAACCATGTCTATTTCATGTTTCCTAAATTAAAAAAGAATTAAATGTAAACTAAATGTCCGTGAAAATTAATTAATTTCGAAACAATTGTCAACTAAATATCAATCAAATTAAATGTCGAGTTGAAATGAAAATTAAAATAAATACTAACTTAATGAAATGTCAAATCAAATGTCAATTAAAATAAATACTAACATAATGAAATGTCAAATAAATTAAATGTCAATACCATATCGAATAATTAATTGAATACACAAATTATCTGTAATCATTTACCATTAAATCGGACACAGAATATAAACATTTTTCTAATAAAAAGGCTTTTAGTTTTGCCTTAAATGAGTTAGTGTTGTACACCAAAGTTTTTAAATCAGTAGGTAACTTGTTAAATAATTCTACTGTTTGGTAACGTGAACAATGCTTTGCTATGGTAAATTTAGGCACCATTTGATTTTTAATCACTTTTCTTCGTGTGTTTTCTCTCAGTTCTCTATCTTTTTGCGATTCATATTGTTGTATGTATTTCGCGAACTTACTTAATAAAACTAGTATATATAAGCTTGGAACTGTAAGAATGCCTAAGTTCTTAAAGTGTTCTCTGCAAGAATCACGCTGCGAAATTTTTACAATGGTTCTAATGGCACGCTTTTGAAGTATGAATGCTTTTTGCCAATTATAGTTATAGCTATTACCCCAAAACATGATACTATACCTTAACCTAGATTCAACCAAAGCATGATAACATGCTTTAAGTTGCTTCAAATCTATATCATCCCCGAGGCTCCTAAGTGCATAACATGCAGAGGATATAGAGGCATCAATAGCAGCAAGCTCTTGTTTCCAGTTTAGATTTGAGTCAATGTTTATGCCTAAGAATTTAACCTCATTTACCAATCTTATCTGGTCTCCTTTCAAGTGCACATCTATAGTGTCGGTGTTACGAGATGTAGTCTTAAATAACATTACATTTGTTTTATTTCTATTAATTAGTAAATTATTAGCTGTGAACCATTCAGAAAGATTATCCATACTTTTATTTACTTTTGTGGTCAATTCATTTAAATCATGGGCTCCAATTATTACGTTTGTGTCATCAGCAAAAACAACACACGAAGTGTCAGGCTGAGCTATGTTCATAAAATTTAATAAATCGTTTGTGAATATAAGATACAATATTGGACCTAAAATTGAACCTTGGGGTACCCCGCGTCGTATGTATATCATCTTTGATTTATATGATATTTCATGCTTGTTTTCATCAATGTTTTTTACTTCGACATACATTCGTCGGTTTTGTAAATAAGATGTCATAAGTTTTAAAGCATCACCTCTTATACCGTAATGTTCCAATTTAGCAAGCAGTAATTGATGATCTATCGTGTCGAATGCAGAACTCAGGTCAATAAATAGTCCAGCCACTTTCATTTTGTCATTTAATTTACTAATTACGTCATCAATGAGACAGTCTATGGCATCTGAAGTGCCAATGCCCTTTTGATAACCAAATTGTCTTGGATGGATTATTTTATTTAGATTCAAATGTACCATCAGTCTAAATTTAATTAATTTTTCAAAGATTTTCGACAAAGTTGGTAGCAAGGATATTGGTCGGTAATTTTTTGGGTCAGTCTTTGTGCCTTTTTTAAATATTGGAATTACCTTAGCCAGTTTGAGTTGATCGGGAAAAATCGACTCTTTAATACATTTATTAAAAAATTCCGAAAGAGGATGTGCTAAAATTTCTATGTTTTCCTTTATAATAGTAATTGGTAAGTCGTCATATCCACAAGATTTTTTGTTAGCCATGTGACACACAATATTTTTTAACTCAAGTGGTGTAGTCGGTTTGAAAGACAAGTTACTCTCAACTCTCACCGTTGTTTCGTTCAGAAAAGACATTGCTTTATCTTTGTTAAGTGTCAGTGATGGTTCGTAAACAAAGCTGTCAAGGAATGTATTTGCAATTTCCTGGGAATCATAAATAACTTTGTTATCTACATTTAAAACAAGTTTTTTACTTATTTTGTTTTTAGTTTTCTTGGTATGTTCATTCACTAGTTTCCATGTCTCTTTAGGTATATTTTTAGCTTTACTAAGATGAGCTGATATGGCTAACTTTTTAGCTTGCTTTATAACCCTTCTGTAAATTCGAATGTACTTCAGTTTATATTTCAAGATACTAACATTTGGGGTGCCGCAACATAAAACTCTTTTCATTTTACTCGATACTTTGAGTCCCTTGGTCACCCACTTAACTATTTTATTCTTCATAGGCTTTATTTTAAAAGCCTTCTTTGGGTAACTGGTACGAAAAATTTTGCCAAAATGGTCTAGAAAATGATTTATTCCCATGCTACTCAAATTTACACTTGAAATACTCTTTTTAAACGTATCATTATTTTTTTTGTTAAACAATCTTTTGTGAATTGTTATGGAACATTCTAAGCTCATCTTTTTCTCATTGATTTTATCCAGAACCATATCGCAAAAAAGTCCACCATGACCATCTGCTAAGCCATTGTGATCGACCAAACATCGCTCTATACAATCATCATCAACATTTGTAATTATATTATCAATACAAGAGTATGATTTATTTCGAATGAAAGTAGGAGTTTTTATGAGGTATCTAAAGTTATAACATCTCAATAAACTTATGAAATCTGAAGCTTTTCTACTTTCAACCAGTACGTCAATATTAAAATCGCCACAAACTAAACACTTCCTATCAAGAAAATATTCTAACAGTTTTTCTAAACTACCCATGAAGCTTTCAAGATTTTTTTCAACTGGACTTCTATAACAACAACATATGTGTAATCCCGTTTCAAGATCTTTCACACCGCAAATTTCAAAACTTTCTGATTTATATAACTTTTTAATTGCTTCAATGTTTTCACATTGTTTATTTTTATGTGCTAAAATAAGGCTACCTCCCCTCTTTTTTTTTGGTCCTTGTGTTGTATGATGCTAAAGTATAATTGGACATATAGAACACATGAGCAGATTTATCATTCAGGAAATGTTCTGATATGCATACGTAATCTAAATCATTTTCTTGCGTTTCAATATACAATTCAAGTTCTGTTTTTTTATTACATAAGCCACATACATTTTGATGAAATATTTTAAGACAGTTTGCTTTCGATAGTAAAAGAACAGAAGAACTATCATATCTGTTTTGTGCATCTTTTTTAGTCACGAAAAAGTTCATTATCATCGGTGATTATAGACGATCTATTTAAGTCTGTTTGTGTCGCAGAGTTTACAAACATTTTCGATGTCGTTGTGTTGATCATATTATTGTCAAAATTTGAATTTGTCTGTGTATGAACGTTTCTACATTGCACGTTTGACGAATAATGTTGATATTTAATCCTATTTTGAACATAATTTAAATATTCAGTTTTATACATTATACTTAATATTTCCCTGTGTAATAATTGGCATGCAATCAACTTGTTAAAATATCCATTTGTGTTATTATAATAATCATTGTCAAGAGATATAAAATTAGAATTTTCACAATTTTTACAAACATATTTTAGCGTGCAATTCAATTTCGATAGATTTAAAAATTTTATTGTAATAGATCTTACTTACTAAAAAGTTCGTTGTTTGAATTTTGTCTAAGGTATAATTACTTTAACAAACAAAATCCTTGTTAAAAACAAGTATGTTTGATTTTATGGGGCCTGTTTAAGTCCCCTGTCACGGTTTGCTTAGGACAGTCTTGTATGGACGATTTTCCAGTTAGCAGAGAAACGCCCACCTATAACGTGTGACTACGGCTTTTCTTTTTACCCGACTACGGCAAAGCCAAAGGAGGGTTATGATTTTGACTGGCTATGTATGTTTGTATGTATGTATGTGTGTATCTTCATCTGTTCCCTCATAGCTTCTAATCTACTTATCGGAACTCGACTTAAGAGATATCGTTAGAACCGTCTTAATTTTCCGCTGAACATAGGCTACGTGACGTGTCACAAAAAGCGATTTGGCGCCCTCTAGCGGTCAAAAAGTAAGGCTTAAAAAATAGTTTAGTTTAGTTTATTTATTAATAATTATACAAATTACATGTCAGGTTTTGAATAAAAAGTAAGAACACATCTCATTATACATTTCAACAAGCATACACAAAATAATCATACATTAAAGAGAAATAATAATAATAAAATTAACCATCACATGTCATAACAATAATTCAGAATGCAAAGAATAAAAATGTAGATAAACACGCCGTGTTTGGTATCATTTAAAAGGGCCTCACTTGTACATTTCCAAAATATTGCTCAAATTTAAAATCACGCCCTCTAGCGGACAAAAAGTCAAGAGTAAAAAAAAATATTAACACCAAAATTGTTTAAATAAAAAAAAGTAAAAAACTAAAACCCGACTACGACAAAAAAAACGACGCTGAAAAAGTATGAAACAAGATTTTCAGGATAGAACAAAAAGAAAAGCCGTAGTCACACGTTATAGGTACCAACCTTATAAACACTTTAATACCGTGTGACTACGGCTTTTCTTTTTGTTCTATCCTGAAAATCTTGTTTCATACTTTTTCAGCGTCGTTTTTTTTGTCGTAGTCGGGTTTTAGTTTTTCAGCTCTTTCGTTGGCTTCGTTCAAGTCCTTGAACGTGCAGTTAGTTGGGCACGACGGGCAAGAGAGGTGTGGCATGTCCTGTGTTGGGGCTCCACACTCACATTCTGTCAGAGATGACTCAAATTCATGATAATGATGAAATATTGTTAAACATTAAACTGGTTAAATATAAGAAATCATAAAGCATGGCTGTTTTCGTCGCAAGTTTATGTCAAAATTAAAAAAAAAACAAGGCTGTACGAAGTTCAGTCAGTGCTACATAAAAACAAATACGTTCGTCATTATGACTTGTCATAAGATTGTAGAGTAGGCAAAATAATTACGTGTCTGTGGTTGCATATTATGTCGTCATTTTGTAATCTATATTACATAGATATTATTGATATTCCATGAATACTTTAAAAATATTCAAACATTACTTATTTTTTTATTTTGTTTCTTGGTTCACCAAAATGGCTGTGACATACAGACGGACAGACAGACATGACGCATCTGTAGGGTTCCGATTTTTTCGGCTACGGAATCTTCAAAAAGCACATCATGCATCTTACTTCTTATTTATCGATTGATGTTGTGTGCTTCTTTAAATTTATTTTTACTAACACTATTCTTTAAGTATACCTACTAACAAAAATATGGATCACTGTTATCTAATTTGAATAAATAAATTATTAAAATATTAAATTAGGCGAGTTCTGTACAACTCACCGATAAGTTCTGTACCTAACTGGCTACTGATTTGTGCCCGATTGCTGGCAATAGGCTCGCCCCCATGGGACTTAAACGTAACTGGGAACTGTGGGTGTACTATTATGGCCCACCTCTGCCTTATTCTTCGGGGATTATAGGTGTGTTATTCCGGGTAGCAACAAAACAAACACCAATATCTAACGCCAACTAAACTGGAAATACCCAAAAGACAAGCGGCGCTACAAAATGGCGTGTTGCCAGGCAACTAAATATAATAACACTTAACCGTACTTAGGTTATCAGATAAACCTTTCACCAGATAAAAGCCTAAAACATAACAACTATAATAACAACCCATTTTATTGGAGCCTTTGAACATAGCCTCCATTAGTAGGGTTTCTATATGGGTTGGTAAAAGGCGGACATTTTAATCATATTTTTTTAGTATGTTTAAAGGTTTAATGAGCTCGTCGCGTCATATACTTAATTCGTGGCCGTTCATTCTTGCCAGACAAGTAAAGATAACTTAATCATCATGTGCCAAGCCTTTTCCAGGCTTCCAGTTACCTGATGCAACTGCATACCAGTATTTATGTGAAGGGCCTGCCTATCTGACCTCTTCAACTCGGTAACAGTTGTTGTTTTTGTTTTCTGGTTCGATTTAATGCCTGACTTTTCTTTGATTTTGGAAACTCAAAGAAAACTCATACATACCTCGAGTTTGGAAGGATCACTTTGGCGAGATTTATAAAGAGTGAGAGAATAGGGGATCGGACTGGGTCAAAATAATATGATTCTGTTTAGTCCGTAAGTTAGATTATTGAAAAATATTGAATACGTGTTTTTTGTTTTATCAAATCAATAAAAAATTACGAAGATAAAACGCGTCAAAGATCTTGGAGTGGGGCTTGAAACGTCACTTGTGTCGTCAAAATGTACTATCATATGACGTCACACGAGTTTTCGAAGCACTGGATCGTCTTCATTTCAAGTTTACGTGAAAAAAAAATACGTGTCCAATAATTTTTGGAAATCTATTTGACGGGAACCAGCAATGCCCAACACAGGAATGCACGACACGAGAACGCGCGACATAGGAATGTAAGTGTTTTGAATTCCAATGTTGTACATTGTCATGTCGTGCATTCTCGGCCCGAACCTCGATTGTCCGGGCAAGAATGTACAGCACGAGAATTGGAATCAAAACAAACAGTGACGTCACATTAAAAAAGTAAAAAGCCATGTGACAATAGGGACGGGTGATACAATAAAATACTGGAAAATTCCGTGGTTCCTTCTTTTTTTCTTCGTGTTCCTATAATACGACTGTCTCGCGATAGTATCCTTTATGGGCGGCATGGGCACCGGGCCGTAGGCCGACGAAGGAGGCCGGCGGAGGCCCGGCACTTCGGGGACAGAATTATTATTAGTGTTATTAAATATGCGAGCGTAGCGAGCGCACGTCATGGAGTACAATTTAATTCGGCAGCACTACCTAGCTCAATTACCTAGTATCCAAGTCCCAAAATTTCGAGTTGCCCAACTAGTCGGCCAACCAATCGCGCGATGTCGCCGATTACTGTGTTGTACATTCTTGGGCCGGACCAGCAAGGTAGGTACACCCCAGTAATTGGCGACATCGCGATGTAGCCAATTACTGTGTCGTACACTCCTGTGTTGTACATTCCAGTGTCGTGCATTGCTGGTATGTGCATTACTGTGACGGGCATTATAGGGACTCATATTTTTACTAGGTACAGAATGAACATAAAACCTCTTTAGTTCTTTTTAGCGTTTAGTTGTCTTTGATTTGATTGGCCTCATAATATCCTACATATGGACAACATTAACCTCATTTTACAACCACCAAAAACAGCAGTAGCGCAGAATTTGCGATAACGCCCTTGCGAAAATAGAAAGTTTGCCAATTAGCCAGTAGAAAGCGCTACGCATAATCGTAGATCCATAGAGAATTTGTGAAAGTATATTTACGCACACTTCAAATTTTTGTGCGCCATTTCTGCTGTCACTGTCATACAATGAAGCTGTCATTGTCTATGGTTATGTATGGTAATAGGAAGTACCGTGATTTTAAGTAGTTCACAGTATCGAAGTTTGTTTGGGACCAGGGCACAGTTTGTCCTTTTCTATACTTCTCAATTACTCCGTACTCGTCATTTCAGTAGTAAACTTACTCTTTTCGAGCCATTTCGTTATGTAGTTCGCAGTAGGGCCCGTCGTATAGTAGTTAGAAAAAACTATATATTTATAGTTAGTTCGTATTCTTCTTATTTATTTTGATGTACTCTACCACAATGTTGTCCTATTTGACCCAAACGTTGACTGGTAGAGAATGCCTTGCGGCATTAAGACCGCTGTACAACTCTTGTACTAAAGTTTAAATAAATAAATACTAACCAAACTTTTTAACCTGCAACGGCAATAAATTCACAAATCAAATCAAATCAAATCAAATCAAATTGTTTATTTGTGATACATGGGTTACATGCAGGTGTTCATTACATACAGCTTATAATGTCCATTCCATGATCAGCCACTTGGGCATACAAATGATAAAATAATACAATAGAAATAGAATTAAGATACTTGAATTACAAAGATTAGACAATATAAATTACATTACATATTAAATATTATATGTCAGACAGACACAATTACACAAACACAATAACAAGTCAAGCATACATGAAACATTTAAAAAGTTCTAGTCGATAAAAAGTCAGCAACAGAATAATAACATTTTTCTATTAGAAATTTGAAAAATTTATTTTTGAATACATGAGTATTGCTACATTCTTTTATATCGTTAGGAATCTTATTGTAAATTTTTGTGGCCATAGCAAACGCACTTTTACCAAAGAGGGTAGTTTTATATTGACTGGTAACGTTGTTATACAAATGACTCCTATTTCGCGATCCCAGCTGTAATGTAAACAGTGATGGATGATTTCTAATAAACAAGGCCATTTCAAAAATATATAAAGATGGGAATGTAAGAATTTTTAATGTTTTAAAGAATTCCTTGCAGCTGTCTGTTCTTTTGAGACCGCACATTGCTCGCACGCACCTCTTTTGACATTTAAAAACTTTTTCCCAGTTGGTAGTATTCCCCCAAAATATTATGGCATATCTGAGTCTAGAGGCAACATTACTATGATAAGCTACGAGCAATGTGTTAAGATTAACCTTTTTCGCTAGCATGTATAAAGCATAAGATGACTGTGATACTTTTTTACAAACAAATTCTATATGACTTTGCCATTTCAAATTGTCATCTATATGTAAGCCAAGAAATTTTGTTGTAGTAGTCAATCCAACTTTTTCACCTTTAAATTCAATTCGAGTATGTAAAGCATTCCTTGTTTTTTGTTTGAATTGCATTAGTTTAGTTTTATTAATATTAATTGATAAATTATTATTCTGTAGCCATTGAATTATTGAATTAAAACTACTATTTATAACATTTTCATCACTATATACTACCGTGCAGTCATCAGCAAATAGCACCATACTATCTGTTGTACATTTTGGCAGGTCGTTGATATAGATAATAAAAAGTGGTGGGCCCAAAACACTACCTTGTGGAACTCCATATTTCATTTTTCTACTCTCTGACTTATAATTTATAACATGTTTCGTCTTAGGAGAAATTTTATCAATACTTATAGTCTGAGTTCTATTACTGATGTAAGATCTTAGCAACTCTAAAGTGTTGCCCCTAACACCGTAGGTTTCCAGCTTACTCAGTAGTATGTTATGATCCACATAGTCAAAGGCCTTTGACATATCCATGTACAGAGCATAGACAGACGTCACGTCCATTTAGTACAATAACTAATTGGAGCACACTGCAGTATATTTATTACGCAATGATATTGTTTAAATTATAATAATGTGTCTTTGTTTCTTGATTACGACACTGACATACTGTATGTTGTATGCAACTGTTACTCATTGCTGAATAATGACTGCCACTCGGTCGATCTTTAGGTTAAGCTGCACTTGCCTAGGTTGGTCTGTAGATGGGTGACCACCTATTTCATATCGAGTTTCCTCCTGTCTCGGAAAGCACGTTAAGCTGTTGGTCCCGGCTGCCATATTATATATCTTTGGCAGTCTTTACAGGTAGTCAGTGACCTGAAAGTCTGACAACCAACCAACACCAACTTAGGGTCGGCTTCCAGTCAAACCAGATGCAGCTGAATACCAGTATTTTACATGGAGCGACTGCTCTGTTCTCCACAACCTAATTACAATCATCGGCACGATTCTTGAACGCTGACGCAAAAGTGAGTTATTGGGTCCCTTTGGTGGTATGAAGTGAGACGCAGGGGCGGGGAAAGTGCAGTGATTGGCCCGTAGCGCATCGTGTCATAGCCGTCACTCGGGATTTGCTCTTCACTCCTGCTGCACTTACCTCACGACCAATAAATAATAAACGGCTGTGCGTTTTATTTTTCATAAAGTATACGATGCGCACAGCGATTCCCACTCTTCCGCCGAGCGCTCGAGAACCGTGCCGGTATCTGTACTATTAAGTTATATGACACACCTTAGTAAGACTGGTTGTTAGACATTCGGGCCACTGACTACCTGTAAAGACTGTCAAATATCTACAAATGACAGTTTGGACGGCAATTATTATTTATTCACGAGTATCTTTACCCCGACAATGTCAGAAATATCGAATGAATAATCTCATGTCTGCCCAATTGCTTTAATCATCCATTTCCCTCTGCATGAAGTTACTCAGAAACTAATTTTAATGCCGACTGCCTCATTGATCGCGCCTGCTGAACATGAGGTCCTCGGTACCATTCCCAGGTCGGGCAAACAGCTATTGAGGTTTCTCATCGGGAACTTCTCAGTAGCAGCCACGGTATGGGACTTAAGGTACAAGTTGGTAGCCGACTGCACGCAGCAGCAGCAGACGACATGTCGCAGCGACACTAATGGTTTCTACGTATTTCTATGAAATTCCCTCCGTAGTTAGCGACATGAAGCTAGCGACGCGTCGTCGAGCGGCAGACGCACGTGTCGTCCGACCGCAGATCAGTAGTGCCCATAGATAACAGTAAACAACAGGATATATGCACTTTAGTGAAACGACATGACGCAACGACGTGTCGTGACGACATGAAGCGACGACATGTCGTCTGCTGCTGCTGCGTGCAATCGGCTACCACCTTGTACCTTTAAACATAACTTATTGCAACTCAAAAAAACCGGAGATATGTGACATCTACCAACCCGCACTGGGCATGCGTGGTGTATTATAGTTATAGCCCACCCCTCTTCAGAGAGGAGGCCAGAGTCCCTGCAGTGGGAACATCATAGGCTGATGATGATGATGAACAGAACTGGCAAAGTATGGGTGTAGTATTACGTACCCCTTTGCCTAACCCTTCGGGGTGTCGTGATGCTTATGTTAATTTTAATGTTTTTCTCATTTGCGGTTAGAATCTGGTTTCTAACGTGTTCTTTGTTGTGTCGATGACTAATAACTTGTAATTAATTTTATTGCAACTCGTGCACCGGTATAGAGATCTTTGAGGTTAATATTTATCAGTAGGTTTGAGACTGTGGTGGTAGGCAGACGTGGTGACACGGGAGTCAGTATTTTGTTAGATATTTCTGACTTAATCTGCCTTGTTTGATTGAGTGGTCCAGTGGTGGCGGCCTCGACTTACGAACAATAAGTCGTGGGTTCGAAGTACAAACCCAGGCAGGCGCATTACATTGTGTAATTTATTTCACCACCACTGCTCTCAAAAAGGTGAAGGAAAACATCGTGAGGAAACCGGCATGTCTTAGAAGTTAGAACCAAAAAATTCGAAGACATTGTGACATATCTACCAACTCGCACTGGCACGCGGGCGTTGTGGATTATAGCCCATCCTTCTCGTCGAGAGGAGGCTTGAGTCCCTGCAGTGGGAACATTATAGGCTGATGATGATGATGATTACGCGACGCCGCGTGATATGGCAATGAACATGTTAATCTTAATACAACCTGACAGTGACCTGCAATTTGCAAAAAATCGTTACGATTATTTGAATTTCGCGGGTTTTATCTTAAACTAGCGACCCGCCCCGGCTTCGCACGGGTGCTATGCTGATTTATATTATACATATAAACCTTCCTCTTGAATCACTCTATCTATTAAAAAAAACCGCATCAAAATCCGTTGCGTAGTTTAAAAGATTTAAGCATACAAAGGGACATAGGGACAGAGAAAGCGACTTTGTTTTATACTATGTAGTGATAGTGATTAGTTTTATTGTTAGTGCGTATTCGATTAGTTAGAGAATGATAACCATATAGCATCAAGCAGATGGTCTGAAATCCACTGCGCTGCGCACCCGTGGTCCTTGACCTAGACTGTGCACGTGTATCGCACAGCTGGTTGACGAGACGCATATAGAATTTAAATAAAGCTCTGATACTGATTCAGAGATTGCACTGTGACGATTTTAATTTTTGAGTTGTGGTAACATTTTTTTTGACAGTTGACAGCTTCTCAAACTACACTAATTGACTACTAATGTTCTTTCATCGTTTTTGTACCATTGACAACGTTCTTTTGTCTTTGAGCCAAAGGGTCTCGTGAACTCTCGTGTCTAAATAAGGGCAGAAGTAAAATTATTTTTATAGATCTGTAACATAAAACGCGCGTTTCCAAATTAAAAAAAATGTAAAAAATGCAGGATAACAGAGTATATTGAATGAATTTAAATATTACTTTGTGCGTTGATGTTTAGTCCCTCAGATTATTGTCAACAAGGATAAACTGACGCGGAAAAATTAAAAGAAAAATACTAGTTATTCACAGCTGTTTTCTATCTATTGTTTTGTACTCGGTCATTATCTATTGTGTCACCTTCAGTAATTATAGTTTTATTCGATTTTCTTCTTAGCGTGTCGATGACAATATTTAAACTGAGTCTGCCCAAAATTTAGCGAAGAGTTCGGCATTTTCTGTTCCGTCCGTCAGCTCATGTGATTACTTATTTGATGCCTTTATTTTTATAGTCACCAGTTATCTGCCTAGCCTTTTTTGAGAGTCGACTTGCAGTCTAACCGAATTTCGCTAAACTACAGTATTTTATATGCAGCTACCTCCAAAGCCCCGTAACTGTGTAATTCGATACCTCTTGGTAACAACGGTTTAACGTGCTTTCCGAAGCACGGACGGGACTCAGTAATGATGGTCACTTGATCACCCATCTACGGGCCGACCTCGGCAAGCACTACCTACTTAATCTAGCAAATGACCCGGACGGCAGTTATTAAGCCACGAACTCCTCATTCCTTTGTTAATAAAATATCTACGCTACAATATTGCAATCATCGCAGAAATTGTTCACAACATAGTCTGTATAGCAATTCACCTTGACCTCGCTTTCCTTTGTGTTTGCACCCGTCAGTAGCTCATAATTTACTGGCTGGCAACATTTGGATGGCAGCCATGATGGGGAAACGGCCTATAAGTCATCCCAAAGACGTTCCGAACAAAAGCAGGTTGAAAGACTTCGATGCACCTCTTTTCCTATTTTTGGCTGTATGCGTTACGATCTTTGCCGCGCTTTTATAATCTGTGCAAAAAGTTTTTATGATTTTTTTATGGTTTTGCGCGGGTCAAGTTCATTCGTTCTGTCATTTTTATTTGATTTTCTTGTAAATTATGTCTTGTTTTTCTTGTGGATCAACAAAGACGTTTCACAACGATATTATAGTTTATTTTTTTCCGAAATACTTAGTTGTCGTTTTCGACTTTGTTGCACACTTGCTCATTTCTATAATAGGGCCAAAATTAGAATAATCATTTCTTCGTGCGTTATCTCAGTTTTTATCAAACATGAATAATGAACAATATTAATTTGATTACTTTCACTGATTGCCGCTCGGGTCGATCTTAAGGTTAAGCTACGCTTGCCTAGCTTGGTCCGTGGATGGGTGACCAGACCACCCATTGAATATCGAGTTTCCTCCGTGCCTCGGAAAGCACGTTAAACTGTTGGTCCCGGCTACCATTTGTAGATCTCTGACAGTTCTCACAGGTAGTCAGTGCGCCCGAAAGTCTGACAAACAGTCTTACCAAAGGGTTATCGTATTTTCCCGTACTAAACTACTAACTGGATTCCATGGGCGCTCCATGTAGCATACTAGTGTTCACCTGCATCAAATTAAATTGGGTGGCGACCCTAATATAGCTGGGAAAAGGTTAAGCAGTCTTCTTCTCGGATCGTTCACTCAGACTTTGTGTGACCATAGCAACCTGGAGGGTACAATTAGTTGTGCATGACTGGCAAGAGAGGTGTAGCATATCCTGAGTTTGGTCGATTAAATCTAGCCAAACTGAATCCAACAGATGATAACAAATATAGTACTGTATTCATCAATAAAAAGACACAGATCTCAAGTAATCATCATGATCAGCCTCTAATGTTCCCAATGCAGGAGCTCAGACGTCCTCTAGGAGAGGGACGGGCTACAGCCCGTCCCTCTCCTAGAGGACGTCTGAGCTGTAGAGAGGATCCACCACGCGTGCCCAGTGCGGGTTGGTAGATGTCACGTGTCTTCGAATTTGTTGGTTCTAAGACATGCTAGTTTCCTCACGATGTTTTCCTTTACAGTTTTGAGATCTCAAATTATTATACCTCCACAAATAGTCAATAACTCGTTAGTACTCATTACTTAATACCTACGACATTCTAATACAATAATCTTCCTTCAATGTTTGCACGTGTTCGTCAAAGTACGACGCATAAAACTTATTGATAATTATTATGATTAGTGCCCTCATATCGCCCGATCTATGTGTAATGGCCTACCTTTGGCGTAGATTCAATTTCTAAGCTTTAATCATAGTATTCAAATCGTAATATTGGGCTAGGATTTGGCCACGGACGGCATCGCCCGTATTTAGGTGGGAAAATATCCTACGGAAACTTATTGCAGGAATATCAAACTCAAAGCATTTATTTCAATTAGACTATTACAGGGACTCTTTAGTCAACTGATACCAATAAGGCGGGACCTGCAGTGGGTCCAACAGACCTAATGCATTTTTGAATGGTCAACTGGACATCTGGACCCGTTGATAAATTGCAAGTTTGAATGTCAAGAAACAAAAAAGCGAAATACAGTCACAAGGCCTAATAAAATGGTAAAGTTTGGTTGCCCATTACAAAACGTAGATGAAAAGAATGAGCAAGAATCTCCATGAACATTCTTTAAATTAAAAAAAAATATTTTACAAAATCTCGGTCGTCAACGGAATCTGGAACGATGTTCGATTGTTTTTGCGAAGAGTTTATAATATGTGTAAAATAAATCCTTGAAGTTAATAAGTTGTGGTTAATAGTATTCATTACCTACATCATTCATGTCTTTATTCAGACATACATGATACAAGTTTATTACTCACTGAACAATCGTTAAAAATACACCCAAGAGCATTACTCTGAACCTATCCTTAATACGTGAAGCGTAAAGATAAACACAAAGCAGCCCTGATGTCGAAGATTAAACTGGATTTCTTTATATGGCGACAGAGCTGTGAGTCAGACGGCGCCATTTTTGGAAATCGATCGGTTGCAATCGAAGTTACAGTACCTACTTTATCAATAGTGTTGCGCACTAAAAATGGAGGCAAGGATTGGGAACCTGGTTTTTAGAAAGTGGTGTTCTATTTTCAAAATTGGGATGAGTTTTTTTTAGGGAGCGTTTATAGATTATGCGTGAGTGGTTTGCCACAGTAAGATGAAAAAGTTTTGAATTATTCTTTTTGAATCCCTAATTATTACTGTTAGTACTTAGTGCCAATAAAATATACCATACTTTAATACCAGATTTTCTTTCGTCAAAGGGTCGTTTACGTTTACGTTTTGACAGCTCAAGGGCGAAGTATGAAGTAAAAGCCAATACACTAGCCGCCTTATTAATAAAAATAGTTAAACCTGGTTTAACTTACGCTTGGTTAATCTCGCATGCCGTCACTTTCTTTTAAATATGTTTGAAGTGAGACGGCATGCGAGGTAAACCAAGCCTAAGTTAAACCAGGTTTAACTATTTTTATTAATAACGCGGTAGAGGCCTATAAAATACGTAGAACCAACATAAATTACGTCATAATCATAAGTCGCGACATTGACAAGAAAATAACTTATAATAATAAATAGATTAGATAAGCACCCTTGAAATAATAGATTGAACTCTTATCCAATATGAGGCATTGACTTTGAATTTTTCGTTATTCATTCCGTGATTTCAAATGTTAGATATCAATTAATTAGGTACCTATATCCGCAAGATTTTGACAAAATATTGATATGTCTGCAATCCAGCCTAAGTTTAAACTGGGTGCAAGTTTTAAGCCATCGTCACCTTCCTTGTCTTTTCCCAGGTGGAACTAGCATAAGCTGTCAGTAAGTCGTAAACGCCCGGTCAAAATCGGCTCAGGTGTTTCAGAGATTAGCCGGAAAAAACTGACAGATAGACAAAATGAACTCTGATTTTTTTCCTGGACCTCTTGGACTCTCATAGGTAAAATAATGAAACTACAGATCGCCATTAGCCGCCTCGTCCACGTTCATACATGTTTGTGATATTGCAAACCAAAAATGATTACGAGATTCCGATATACGCAAACGATCGAACTAAATGTGGGTAGCAAAACAATAAGATAAAAGCGTACACGTGTATTTCACGTCAGAAATAAACAATACACTAAGGAATTTTACCAATAAATTTGAACACGATCAACACATCATGTAGACCACGTTTAAGAGCTGCCATCATAATGCCTTGCATCATCATTAATTTATCCTGCCCTTTCCAAATTCATTTGGGGTCGGCGCAACACGTCTTCTTATTTCATACTTCTCTATTGTGAGGCCTATAAATACTTATTCTTTCTTTCTACTTTTTTTTCTGTCTTTCGGGCCACTGCCTACTTAACGACTGTCAAAGGATCTACCCTAATTTTCAGCCGGGACCAACAACTTAACGTGCTGGGGCTGGGGATTACAGATGTAGTATTATGTTACGTATAGTCTTCCTTTTGTCCTGGTCACAGGCCTCCTCTCTACGAGAGGGATATTGACAAAAGTATGTCATATCTTCGTAAGTAGTAACTCCTCAGTCCTGCGTAGTACGTCTTTGCTCCAATCAATTGGGTCTAGCTATTTATGTACTAGTCAATCTAGCTAAGCGTGTAGGTAGGCGTTTTGTCTCGCAACATGTCTGCTTTGGCTTCACACTATATTCTTACGGCATTTACTATTACATTTTGAGGAGTACGTGGCTAATAGACATCGATCTTCAAGTTAAGCCGTGCTTGCCTACCAGTCCTACCACCACCCATTACACCCTTTACTTGGGGTCGACGCAGCATATCTTGGGCTTCAAGCCAGAGGGTCGTATAAGCAAAACAGGCTCTTATACGACCCTCTGGCTTGAAGCGCGTGATATCTTCTTTTTACTTACATTCTTCTCTATTTCTCGTCATCTCGGCAGTCACATTTCTAGCCATATTAAACCTCACATAGTCCATCCGTGTATTTTTATACTGTCCATGGCTTAACTCATGTTATGGTCTCGAATTATCCCACAGGAACGTTTTAAATATAGCTTAAGCTTAAGACAGTCAAGGATAATGTAAGTTTTCCACTACTGAAAGAATTTCCGGAATCGGATCAGTAGTTTCAAAGATGGCCTTACATTCAAACTTAATTAGCGTAGTAAAATTATTTCATCAGCATCCTTTATCCCAATTAATTTGTGGTATATAACATGTCTTCTTCCTCCATACTTCTTTATATTGCTCGTCATCTAATCAGACAGCTCCTTTCTCTAACACAAGATTATTTATTTATCCATAGCATAGCAACTGAACATTATAATGTAAAATAACTCAACGACATTGCACTGTACTTGCCATGGCATGTCCAAAGGTAAAATTAACGCATCGCTCGCGAAAATTCAGGGAAAATAAAAGAGATGTTCGTATGATTCATTCAATGGTCATCGGTCCCTTGCACTGAGACTCGCAGTTTACCCACGGGCGCGGTCGTGAGCGCGCGCTCGTTTTAAACTCTCGAATAAACAAAGAACATTGTTTCTTCTCTAACTTTGTAACGTCAAATCAGGCGGGAAATTTTTGCTGTCATTATTGCATTTTATTTTAAATCTATGGTTTGGTTTTATGTTGGCAGTGCGTTTAACATTTTTTTTTAATTTGGTGTTGAGAATAACAGCCAGTTTTTTTTTCTTTTTTTTTGTTAATGTTCCAAAAATATGGAATTTAAATATTGTTGTGTTGTTAGAATATTTGAATAGTTGACAGTGTGTATTTTTGAAGGTTGGTAGGGTGATTAAGGTTTTCGAAAAAAAATGAGATGTGAGTAAGTGTGTGAATCGCTAAAATACAAGTTTTGGTTGTTGTGAAATAATATTTGGAAGTTCGTAAGAAGATATTTTTAAATGGTGGCGTAGTTCGTCGATTCGAAAACAAAGCGATCATGTTTGTTTTTCTCGATGTTTTAGAAAACATCTATTCTGAATATTAAAGAATACCATCTAAGTTTGAATTTGAATTTCGAATTCGAGTGTATATAATATGTGTGTGCTCTGCTCTCATAGACACAAAAAAAACTTTTAAAGAAAAAGTCATTTCATACGCTTTCTAGATACCAAAAACGTTTTTAAAATTAAATAAAATTCGCCTAAAGAGGTCAATTAACTTTAAATCATTACACAAACAGTTTTTACTTTGCTTTCGTAATCTGTCCCTATTTACATATACAAACACACCCGATTATATGACTTGTGTGGTAAAGTTTAAAGTAAATAATCGCTTGTTTTGAAATAAGTCGTAAGGTTAATTTAATTCAATAGAAGTTCGTAATATGTTATTATTGTTCTTTTGTGGGTACATAATCGTTCGTTACTTATTATGTATTATTCACGCTAAGCCTTGAGCGAGGTAAGCAGCTTTGAAGGGAAAAACGTTTCGACATTCTGAGTTTTATGAAATAATTTTTGTTTTACCCGCGACAAAGTAAAAATATGTACCTACCTATATTGTGTACAGTCACGAGCCAAATTATGTTAACATAATATTTGACGAAGTTACACACGAGTACAAACGCGAATTTCTCATGAAATAATTATTGCAACTTTTAGATCATTATGACCTACTTTATGATAATATAGGTTCCAAAATATTAGTTTCTTTCAATAATACAATTGGCGAAAATTGCTTCTGAACGTTGCTTAGTGAATTCATATATGTACCTCGTGTTGCTGGCTGTACTGCCTAATAAAAAAATACTTTTTACATTATTTTCCTTTATAAACTTTTCACAACTACAAAATTAATTTTATAATTTTATTGACTGTGTAACGTAAGCTTTCTTTATTTTAAAATCTTATGTGAAGCTTAATATGTATGCGAAATTACCAAAAGAAACGTACCAGTAACCTTACTAAAGTCATTTGGAAGCAGACGTCCTAAATTTAAATTTAGTTTGGAATTCTAGAATTTGTAATTCAGAATACCGAATACTTACAACTTTTGACATTTACTGAATAACTGTCAAAAATACAAATGAGGTTAGATAACTTTTTGAGTAGAGAACCTTATTTGAAAGTAGGTGTTATTACATTTTAAGTTCAAGGTCTACGGCTAACTAGGTACTTAATTCTAATAATAACATGGTACCTAATCAATCATCAAAATATAAATATTTTTGTATCCAAACCAAACAAAAATAATTATTCATCAAATAAAATTATTTATAAAAACACTCAAAATTTTACTGAACCGAAGTTCTGTAATAAGCACTAGGAAATTAAGTTAATGCTAATAGTTTTTGCAAATAATCCTTTTTGAAAGTATTTGACTCTAAGAAATACACACACTACCAACAGTAACAATTTTTCTGCGTAACTAACAAATACTGCCAACATAAAAGACCCATTTTATTCAAATGTGGAAATCAAGAATTCATTGGTTGTTTGCACTTACCCACCTATAGCTAATTACCTGACTATCAAATTCTTACACTAGTGAGAACAAATAGTAGTGAAAACTTTTACGTAATAACGAAAGTATCTTACGAAAGACTGCTGCATCAAAACTGTAATTCTGATTACAGGAAAAAAACTAAAAGTGTACAAGTGAAGTGTTCTGGCGTAAAGCCAGCGAAAAACTAAACACGTTACTCTCTACCCAAGTGATGTTGCGCCTAAAAGTCATGGCTACCAACCTAACGAACAGTGCGAGAAAGTGACACCTGTCAAAATGTCGGAGAAAAGAAGAAAGAAGACCAGAAATTTTATAAATAAAAGGACTAATTAGCTATTAATTATAATAAACTTTCATTAACTGATCTCAAAAGTGCTCAATTTTAAGTTATAATCATGATTTCGTTGAAGAAATTGTACGGAGACGAGTTGCTGAGGCTCGCACTAGTCCTAAGCCTGCTAAAGGTGGACCCAAACGACTACCTTGAGAGGGAAACCCAGCAGATGATAGCTGGGCTCCACATTTCAAACGGATCAGACTGGTCGTTAGAACAAGAAGCCAGAACGTTGATCAGACCAAGATTCGTCCATCCAAAGTCATTAGACAACATACTGATTAACTATGAGCGCCAATTATTTGAGGAGCTCAACTCCCTCGGACGATATGGTAATTCTGATTTAGAATATAATGAGCGGATATGGAATAACAGAGCGCCAATACTTCATACATATTTAGTAAATAATGTAGCTACCGACACAGTAGCGCCGGCGCTCGCGCAGGCGACGGTACCCGAAAATGCTGACCAAGACTCTGTGTCAGCAGACGATAACGTAGCTCAGGAAGTCAAAGTTTCTGATGAAGAAGAAGAAACGACGAGCAATGAAGAACGCCCGGACGCTGTTGTCACTCTTTCTGCTGATTTTTTTCAAAACAGAACCGAAGAAGACATATTCGCTGAAATAGCTTCAAGATCCTTTGACGTGAACGAGCTACTTGTACAACCTTCCGAGATGCAGATCAAGAAGGAAAACGATGACTTTGAAGTCAGAGTCAAGGTGGAGGAAGTTGATGATGATGATCTATACAGTGACAACGCTATAGACTTCATGCCTTATTTCAATCCGAAGACCGAGGTGGATTTAGGCGAATCCAATTCAGTATTCCAACAAAACTTAGCTGATTTACAAGAGTTTGGAGAGGTAGATGAAGCGAAAGAACTGAAACATGATCTGGAGTACTTAGACGTTAAACAGCAGCAGGAGAACTTGGAACAGTACTTGATGGAGAACACTCCTCTGGATTCCGAAGTCTATGAGCTGGCTCCGATGTTTGAAGAGGAACTGGTGCTCAACGTGAAGAGAGAACGGGCTAGTACTAGTTTTACTGCCAGTTCCAGTGGTGTTAGTGACATGGATGCCTCCAGTGATGGTGTGGACGTGAAGATCGAGCCTGATGAAGGGCATCATACCGGCGATGAGCTGACGCAAGAGGTGAGTGGCCAATCCTCTGTTTTTATGTGTTTTCTCATTTCTAGCGACGGGATTTTCGACGTAAATACTTGGTAGGTTTAAAGAATATTTTGCAGTGCATTGAAACTTCAGTACGGTTGAAAATGTGGAACTGTCGCATAGTTTACGTTACCTTGTAAACCTTTTAGCCAAGCGCATTGTCCGATTTTCGATTCTTGGCTCAGTGCTGAGAGTTGAAATTCCAACTGTTTTGATGTCGGTTTGAAAACCTTAGGGTTGATGGTAGGACTATAGACAGCATTTTTAATACAAGAGATAGAAACTACAAACGCAATTGATGTCAAAAACTGCGCATTAAACACTTTCAGGACCATTGATGCATTTGTATGTAAATACTGAGTGAAAATGTTAAAGAAACAGTCAATGTACATCGAAATGACGTCACAATAAGTCAGTAGGTTCAAAGTACGGTTATAATGAATAAGGTTACTGATTTTAAAGTATTTTGAAGTAAATACGTTGATTGATGGCGTGTCAACGATTTTCCTTATTTTTTTGTTTATGCGCATTTTTCTGCTGGTTTCTGTTCGTCTAAAAGTTTTTTTTATTCATGACGTCTTCCATATTTAAAGATGAAATAAATGCGAATTGTGTTCTTGAACGTGTGTTAAAAAGTTTAAAAATATCTCTTTACGGTACAATTTGTTTTTCTGTCCTGGCAACACGCGGTTAACTGTCAATGTCAAGTGTGACATTGTTTTATCGTTCACAAATAATTATAACTTAATAAAATAAAAAATCATTTCAGTATTTGAGGAAAAACAGGCTTTTCAGATTAATCCTTAAAAAAGTATTTTGATTTTCTAATTTTATTATTGACCGACTCCAAAACAAAAACGAGGTTAAACATTCCGCATTCGGCAAGTAATATTTTAATGCCGCCATCTTTAACGTCACAAGCAAAGCCGCGAAAAGAGACCAGTCCTAAAAATAAAGTAAAAAAAAACATATATTTATGTACCGCAGTGCCATACGGAGTTAATTATAATTGTAAATACGGAATTTACATGAAACACGTACTGCGGTCACATTCAAACACGTTTACGTGGCTGAAAACGAAGTGTTTATTTCGTTTTCAACACTTTCTTGACGTGAATCGAAAAATAGGGCTTGGTTACAGTCGTCACACAGTTATTTCACCTCTGACAGTCAAAATTCGACCTTATGTACGCAAGGATCACTGTGATTTTGACAGGTCACAATGTTCCAATGTAAAAATTGTTACTGAAATAAATTAAATGAATGAATGAAATGACAGCAATTAAAAATCAACCTTATTTTCATGTGCATATCACTGAAAGTAGGTAACTATGATAGAAATGGTCGTCGTAATGAAAAGACTGAGCAGTGACAAGCCCCCGTATTAATAAACGCTTCGATTCGATAAATCGTATGCCTATCTTCTTCTGGCATTACGAAAGAGAGCGTGATGACATATGACATTTTGGATCAAAATCTAATCTAATAAGGGCTGTCATTTCTATGACATCTGCTGTCAGCGGGCGTTATGGGCTACAGTACTTGCCAAATTTAACAGTGACAGTCCAAAACAAACTTTATTTTGACGAAAATAGAGGTGAAATGTGGTGAGGCGAATTGTTAGTGATAGCAACCTTGCATTATTCATATTGCTACGAGCATAATTAATATTGTTGTAATTTTTAGGGTTCCGTACCTAAAAAGGATAAAACGGAACCCTTACCTATAGGATCACTCGTGTGTCTGTCTGTCTGTCCGATCATCCCCCCCCCCCCCCCCTTATATCCGAAACTACTGAGCCTAAAAAAATACAGAAATTAGTTCAACACGTATAGATTACAGGAAAACCTATAAGAAGTCATGGTACGGAACCATTCATGTGCAAGTCCGACTTGCACTTGGCCAGTTTTTTGTCAACTAAGGAGGTAAAATATCTTTCACTGTACAATAGTTCCTTGTCTATGATAACCTTACCTTATCATGGGCAATCATTCAAATGTCATGTACAAAGGACAACTATACACTCTTCCCTGTACAAACACTTTCCCGTGACTCGAGGAAACTGACAATTAAAATCTTTGATAAATTCTTTTCGTTAAATTGTCATCTTCTTCTTAACGTGTGGGCAGTAAGGTCTAACGACCCCACACACCCTAGTGTCAGAGTTTCTAAACCGCCTCAAGGGCCTCAGACATGGTTTGACGACGGCCATTTGGTGGCTGGGACCAGCGGCTTATACTTACGCGTGTGCCTTCCGAAGCACCGAATCATCAAAATGTCACAAATTCTGAACTTCACACCTCCACCGCAAAAACTGTTTGACATTAACTCAATGAATAACATTTGACTTAAGAGGTCGTTCAACTTGCAAATTATGATAATTTGCACTGGCAACACCTTTATCTGTTGCCGTAGAAGTGTAATCTTTGTTTATGGACGAGACCTTGGCAATGATGTATAAAGAGGTTAACAGCCTTTTTGGGTCGTTGGAATCTATCTATAATGCGTATTTTAGATTTATGGATTCGTTGCTAGGTCTGTAGGTTTAGTTATTAAAGATCTATTGGTGGACATAGTCTAAGGCAGCCGTCTTAGTTATTATTTATTATAGCTAGCCCAAATTGTTCCACTGCGGGGCAAAGGCCTCCTTCCATTCTTTCCAACGTTCACGATTCTGTGCAACTTCTTTCCCATTCTCAAGGAAGACATCCAGTTCTTCCCGCCATCTCCTTCGTGGTCTGCCGTGACCCCGTGTCACTGTTTTGCGATCTTGTTTGTCATTACTCATTACAATTTCCACAGACGAATTCTATTCTTTAGTAGCAGCCCTCCTGACAATGTCATGTAGGTAAGTGTCAAAAGGAACTTGTGCTATGATATATAGCGTTAAAAAAAGACACTGCAATTTTCTGTTTTATGTCGTATATGTACCTATGCTGTTACAAAAGATACTTTAATTTTGTTAAAACAATAAACCTTACTTATCATGGCGATTTAAAAATCTCACACAAGATTTTGACATCGCTGTCAAAGAGCTGTCATTTTTCGTGAGAACGTCGTGTGCGATTTTGTAATCGACTGTCATTGTCGACTGTGACTAAAATGGCTGCAATGGCTGCGTTTAAAGTTGTGTACTTAGTCTAAGAAGGGTCGATTTCTCTGTCATATTTGTTATTACTCTAAGTTTAAAATGTAATGTTATTATGTCATATCTGTCTAGCCTTTTCCCGACTATGTTTGGGACTTCACGTCTAACCGAATGCATCTGAATACTTACTAGTATTTTACATGGAGGGACTGCCTTTCTGACCTCCACAACCCTGTTAGTGGGTAATAGATGATATCTCTTGTTGAGACTGGTCGACAGACGATCACTGACTACTGTAACGACTGTCAAAGATTTTCAAGTGACAGCCGGGATCAACGGCTTAACGTACTCTCCGAGGCACAGAAGAAACTCTGTATGAATGGGTGGTCATGGTCATACCCACAGACCAACCTCGGCCAATGTAGCATAGAATGCCAAAGATTTTTGTGTCACTGTTTTGGTTGAAAAGTGTTGAGGGAGTAAGATTATTTGAAGTTTAAAATAATAGTTTATAACGTAAATACACGAAGCCTAAAAAAATCATCATCATCATCATCATCAGCCTATAATGTTCCCACTGCAGGGACTCAGGCCTCCTCTCTAGGAGAGGGATGGGCTATGATCTACCACGCGGGCCCAGTGCGGATTGGTAGATGTCACATGTCTTCGAACTTTTTGGTTCTAAGACATGCCGGTTTCCTCACGATGTTTTCCTTCACCGTTTTGAGAGCAGCGGTTATGAAATAAATTACACAAAGTAATGCGCCTGCCTGTGTTCGAACCCACGACCTACTGTTCGTAAGTCGGGGCCGACACCACTGGGCCACCGCTGCTCCATAAAAAATAGTTCAGAAATAATACAATATTTGACTATCTAAGTACTGGCATTCCTTGGGAATAAAAGCCGATTCTTGTATAATATTTCGCGGTTTTATGTTATACGATAAATATTTTTATCTATTCTTATCTGTAGCCGACCAGCCCTCTAAAACGGGCCTATTTTGTTACAAAACTATCGATTGTACAACATTTTCATGGTAAAATATGACGTCATAATATTACAATAAATTGTAGATCTTTCATAGACGTTAGAATCCAGTCCGGGAATTCATCTGAAATCGTGCCCGTTTGATGGCAATAGGCTCGCCCCCTACTATTGCATGGGACTTAAACATAACTGGCGATATGTGGGTGCACTATTAGGTACACCTCTGCCTAACCCTTCGTGGATTATAGGCGTGATGTTACCTATGTGATGGCACTCATGGCACTTGGCAGTCGATTCCCTTTAAAAGTTTAAACCTTTCTGTGACTGGCGCAACTTTTTATACTCGTAGGGAGGCAATGTAATCAGGTGCTGCGGGTTGTAACTTGTAAGAAACCGATACCGTGACCCCGGACACAAAGGGCTAAGAAGGAACATGGATGGTGTTTGGTCAGTAGAAGTCTAGTGGAATAGTATATTTCATTATAAGTGCGGAAAACCTGTCATTGCAAAGAGTTCCGACAAATATCTACCCGAGCCGAGGCACAGCCGACGGCGAGGGTTGACAGTCGGAACAAGTTGCAATGACGGTTCCGCACGTGTACTGAACAACTATTTTTAATACAGTTGCGAAAAAATGAAGCAATTTAATAAAATAATAAAACCGTAATTAAACTCGCAAAGAACATTTTTGGAAAATGGCGCCAACCGTAAAAGAATATAAGCAGAGATTTTTTTTGTTTTCTTCACCCATTCTGGGTAGGCAAAGGGAACTATGCCCATACAGCCAAGTCTTCAGTAGATTTTTTTTATTGATATGAAATGAAAATGAAATTTAATGAGATGAAATGGAATGAAACCTCATTGAATAAAATAATTAAATCTGATATTGAAACAAATTAGTAGCTTCTTTAGAAATATTTGCATGAATCATAAAAACTTCTATGATTTTTTTTAGTAAAAACTTCGTGGTTGGTTTTTTTTTTAATGGACATTATTTTGACAGTTGGGAAAGAGAACGCACGAGTTCGGAAATGGTAAAGAAAAAGCACGAGTACGTAATAGCCCACATCCCGAACGCTATACGTCCCTGCAATACGCCACTTTTTGAGCAACTGTATTAAAAATTATGTTTTCCTACTCCTCCGCTATTCTTTTCTGATTAATTTCGTTGCGGGATCCAAGACAGTTAATCGTTTCTCTGGGACTTCGTCGCGCTTCGTTGCTTCGGCGCTTTTCTTGTGGTCGCCTCTGTTGATTCTGGCTAAAAGGAGTTACAGTGGTTTGGGAATAGTGTGGCGGGCCTGTCCCAATTAAAGTCAGTAGAAGTCTGACACTCCCTTCCGCTCCGCTCAGAGCGAGATGAGTCATTTATTAATAAGGGAGCAATGTAAACACTTGAAATCATAAAAATTATCTACGAAATCTATCTAAGGAGGTTTAAACCGTGTAATATCAAGTTAAGACGCAAATCTGCCTTATTGCCCAAAAGTTCAATGACACTCGAGGTTATTTACCTCACCGTGACGATCTAACACTAAAGATTTGCGTGTTGTAGGCGTATTACCAGTTAAAATGCGACTGATTTTGGGGGGGAAGGGGGGATGAGTCTGTAGCCACAATATAGTAATAAAGGGCACAAATCCAGACCCCGTGGATTCAGAATGCAAATTCCAGATCAAAAACTTAATAAAAATTTGACCGATCCCGGGGATCGGTTGACTGGTAGAGAATGCCTTGACATTAAGTCCGCCTATGTATCACCATTTAATTGTGCATGAAGTTTAAATAAATAAATCGAACCTAGGATCTCACGCTCTGCAATCACGACCATTAGACCAATGAGGCAGTCGAGTGTCCCGTCGGGGCTGTGGATTCCCGTCGGGGCTGTGGATTATCGAAAGGTTAACGCGGCTCCGACACAAGGGCGAAGAAGGGACATGGGTTTGGTTTTTAGTCAGTAGAAGTCTGACACTCCCCTTCGCTCTGCCCAAGAGCGGGGGGGGTTATTCGATGATTTTCCACCCACCAAAAAAAAACAAAAGGCAGTCGAGTGTTATAGGCTACAACACTTTAAAAGTTCCAGTGAGTACACTCCGACCATAAATGAAGCGAAGTTGCGAGCAGAGGCTAGTCCTTACTAATATATAAATGCGAAAGTAACTCTGGCTGTCTGTCTCTTGCGCTTTCACGCCAAAACTCCTTAACCGATTTAAATGAAATTTGGTGCACAGATAGTCTAGAGCCTGAGAAAGGACATAGGCTACTTTTTAATGCGTAAAAAAGGTTGAAAGGGGGGATCCCGTCGGGGCTGCTGTTTGTTCGAAAGAGATACCGCGACCTCGGCACAAGGGCTAAGAAGGTACATGGGTGGTTTTTAGTCAGTAGAAATCTGACACTCCCTTCCGCTCTGCCCAAGAGCGGGGGGGGGGGTTATTTGATGATTTTCCACCCAACAAAAAAAAAAGGGGGTATGAAAAGATTACTTTTGTTCGCGATAACCGACATCCACGGTCGAAGTCGCGGGCTTCAGCTAGTGTTACCATAAATGGTAGGTTCGTGCTTCGTGTCTATGGCTCGAAACAGCTGTTCACCGCATTGACATCGACCTAGTTGTAGAAAAACCTTGATAGCACTGACACTGCAGGTACTGCAGGTAGTAGTACAAATCAATATGTTTTAGCTTTCATGGTAATAGACTAGGTATCTATTTCAAGGCTGCGGGACTGTTCGAAAAAGATGCCGCGGCCCCGGAACAAAGGGCTGAGAAGGAACATGGGTGGGTTTTAGTTAGTACAAGTCTGACACTCCCTCCAGCCCAGAAGGGTCATTTGATAATTTCCCATTCACAAAAAAAGGTTTCTATTTTTAACCGACTTCTAAAAAAGAAGGAGGTTCTCAATTCGGATGTTTTTTTTAATGTTTGTTCGGGCATAACTCTGTCACTTGCTAACCGATTTGAAAAAAACTTTTTTTGTTGAAAAGGGTATACTTCCCAAATGGTCCCATAATTTTTTTATCGAAATCGGACAAGCGGTTTTTGAAAAATCAACAAAACTCAAAAAAAAATTACATTGTCCACATTATGACTCATGAACATGTGAACGTGTGAACCACTAAAAAGTGAAAAATAAAAACTTTTTAACAAAAAATAAAACTGACTTCAAAAAAAAGACACAAAAAAGTGAAAAATAAAAACTTTTTAACAAAAAATAAAACCGGTGGCAAAAACATGAAATCAAACAAACAAAAGTCACCGACTTCAGAAACTGATTTTTCATCTAAAGTTTATTTTTCACTTTTTTGTGTTTTTTTTTTGAAGTCGGTTTTATTTTTTGTTAATAAGTTTTAACGTATTACGCCGATCTCAAATAGAATAAAACAAGGGCAGGGAGATGATGTGTTAGATATAAAACTAGAAAGGTCCAGTATAACCTGACCTCGCTTTGTATGAACTTGCGGTACAATGAAAGATCAAAATGAATACAAAGATATTTTGTCATCCAAATCTTTTGTTCACTTTTTATCGTAGCAGATTTTATCTAACTTTTATCTAGGCTGAATTTAAATATACTAAGCCTAAGTCCAGAGTCTAAATACCGAAAAAAATATTGCATCATAATTACAACGAAAATTATAGACAAAATTTGACGTCATAGTGATAAAAATATTTTTTGCGGGACTTTACTGAATATTCTATTAAAAAAATATTTGGTAAAGTCCCCTGACTAACTTTTCCATTATCTACCTAGTCTTTAGCCGACTATGTTGGGTGGGGTCGACTTCCAGTCTAACCAGAATTTTACATGGAGCGAAAGCCGACCTCCATTAAAACCCAGTTCCTACTGGATAGAACGATACCCCTTGGTAGGCCGGTTGTCAGACTTTTGAGCCGTAACGACTGAACGATCTTCAATCTATATCTATGTAAATAAAAAAATACATACACACGAACATAGAACCTCCTCCTTTTTTGAAGTCGGTTAAAAAGATAAGTCCTGACTGACTGACTGACTGACTCATCAACGCCCAGCCCAAACCCTTGGACCTAGAAAGCTGAAATTTTGCACAGAAGTTCCCTTTATAATGTACACAAGGAATAAGGAAGGATTTTTCGAAATTCAACCCAGGGAGTTAAATAGGGGATGAAAGTTTGTATGGAAAATCATCATTTTCACGCGGGCGAAGCCGCTGGCAAAAGCTAGTTTACGTATATTTTAAATCGATGATCACCCATCCACAGTCCGACCTCGTCAAGCGTTGCTTAACCTCGAAGATCCCCGTGCGCTGCTGCTATTATTGAGCAGCGATCCTTCCAAGATGATTGCTGGCTGTTACGAACTATATCACAAGATAAAGTTCGTAATAGATCCTATGTATTACATAGTATCTGATCTATTATCTAAATAATATATGTATATATATGTTCAGACACGTGTAAGTTTAGCTATATTCTGCGTTCTACTATCGTGTAGAGTACACGATTTGATCCTGTATATAAACTGTTGACAGACAGATATTATGTATGTATAAATAAAAAATCACCAACACAAAGTAAGCAAGCGTGGACCAATGCTCGTCAGAAGGCCCTTTGCCCTGCTACTATCATCATTCTATTACCTTTCATCATCAGCCATAAGACGTCCACTGCTGGACAAAAGTCTCCCCCATAGAACGCCATAAAGAACGGCAGCCTGCTGCTTGCATCCACTGGTTGCCCGCGACTGTCACGATGTCGTCGGTCCACCAGGGCAACAAGTAGACGACAAGCCAAAAAGTACCTTAAGGCTCCTTCCACAAAATCATCTCAGTTTGATCAATTTTGATCGCTTGGTGTGGGAAATCTATGAAGAATTTGAAGCTTCCTTTTGGCTATTATAAGAGACGAGTTCTTTTTCTGGTGGATAGGTTTAAAGAATTTTCAAAATAATGTTTATATTAATGACAATCACCCGTATTCAAAAGCCCTTTTCCGCACAAATACCGATCGAGTTACGTTTGGCTTAGCCGAACATAACACTACAAACGATTTTAAACATTAAAAAAAATATAAATAACATCACCGTATGGTCTACTGGCGGACCTATTTGTCACATTTTCAACTTCAATACAAAATATAGCAGAAAAAAAATGTTAAAACATCGCAATTTTTACAAAATGTCTCGACAAATAAGATTTTTTTTCTATACCTTAGAATCACGTTAAAGAAAATTTAAAAACTACGTATTAATTTTAAGGTAACCTTCTAATAGAATCGTATTTTTATTTTATCAATAAACTATAATTTCATTTCGTAAATTGAATCCAAAGTTAACTATATTATCGACCGCGCAAACTCTATCTCGCCAGTACGAATCGGCCACTGCCAAAGGACGGACGTATCGCTTTGTGTCACAAACGCTCCCGTGTTTTTCGTAAACATATTTTCGAGATTGTAAGCCGATTACCACAATTTGATACACTTATTAATTTTGATCAAACATGTTTTTTTTGCTAGTTATTAAAGATTGCTAAAATTTTTTTCATCTTCAGATCGAAGTCGAATTTCACGATCGATTGTTGTTGTCGATTGTACTTCGATATATATTTTTAACCGACCTCCAAAAAAGAGGAGGTTCTCTATTCGTGTTTGTATGTCCGCGAATATCTCCGTCAATTGTGGACTGATTTTCAAAATTCTTTTTGTCTTGGAAAGGGTATACTCCCGAGGTGATCCCATTGTCACCAAGTCAGTTTCTGATGATGGGAACTCTGAGAAATTGAGGGCAACCCTCGAATATCATAGGCGCACATAACGTTTTCCATACATTTTCAGAAGCTGTTCAAGTATTTGCGTCTGATAATCATAATTTCATGTGGCTGCGCTGATGACGGAAGGTGCAACTCCTCAACGGTCAGGACTTGAAAGAAAATTCCTTCAAAATTATACGTACTTATGGATCGATAGTTCTATTCTTTCAGGCTATTAGGTTGAACTGATGATAGACGGTAAATCTCATTAACCGACTTAAAAAAAAGGAGGTTCTCAATTCGTCGGCTAGAAAAATTTTAGGTTTTTCCGTCATGGGTGTCGTTTTGATGGTTTTTGGGGTCGCTGATTACGAAAATGAGGTCAAAATGAAAATCAAGATGGCGCCGACGAAATTTTTTGGTTTTTCCGTCATGGGTGTCGTTTTCATGGCTATAGGGGTCGCTGATTACGAAAATGAGGTTAAAATGAAAATCCAAGATGGCGGTCAAGATTTTTTTTGGTTTTTCCGTCATGGGTGTCGTTTTGATGGTTTTTGGGGTCGCTGATTACGAAAATGAGGTCAAAATGAAAATCAAGATGGCAACGACGAAAATTTTTGGTTTTTCCGTCATGGGTGTCGTTTTCATAGTTTTTGGGGTCGCTGATTACGAAAATGAGGTCAAAATGAAAATCCAAGATGGCAGCCAGGAAATTTTTTGGTTTTTCCGTCATGGGTGTCGTTTTCATGGTTTTTGGGGTCGCTGATTACGAAAATGAGGTCAAAATTAAAGTTCAATATGGCGGCCAGGAAAATTTTTGGTTTTTCCGTCATGGGTGTCGTTTTCATGGTTTTTGGGGTCGCCGACTACGAAAATGAGGTCAAAATGAAAATCCAAGATGGCGCCGACAAAATTTTTGGTTTTTCCGTCATGGGTGTCGTTTTCATGGTTTTTGGGGTCGCCGACTACGAAAATGAGGTCAAAATGAAAATCCAAGATGGCGCCGACAAAATTTTTGGTTTTTCCGTCATGGGTGTCGTTTTCATGGTTTTTGGGGTCGCCGACTACGAAAATGAGGTCAAAATGAAAATCCAAGATGGCGCCGACAAAATTTTTGGTTTTTCCGTCATGGGTGTCGTTTTCATGGTTTTTGGGGTCGCCGACTACGAAAATGAGGTCAAAATGAAAATCCAAGATGGCGCCGACAAAACTTTTGGTTTTTCCGGCATGGGTGTCGTTTTCATGGTTTTTGGGGTCGCTGATTACGAAAATGAGGTCAAAATGAAAATCCAAGATGGCGCCGACAAAATTTTTGGTTTTTCCGGCATGGGTGTCGTTTTCATGGTTTTTGGGGTCGCTGACTACGAAAATAAGGTCAAAATGAAAATCCGATAAAACGGGTTTGTTAAACATGAAATCGAAATAAATATTAATAAGTTATACTATAGACTACTGGCCCGTGTTGAAAAAATTATGGGTTATGTGAACCACCAGGTGACCTATCTAGAACGATATAAGAGCATAAAATAATGAGATTCAGCACTATGCCGTCCCTTGTAAGCTGTCCAACCGAGTGCAGGTGAGAATTCAAACACTCGTAGGACATTTTGGTCATATATTTTTGTACGGCATTCTTACCATCGATAGATCCATGAAAAATAATAAGAAAACGTGTAGTGCCGTAAAAAAATGGTGCGCCACAAAGTCGGAATTTATTTTTTATTTTCCGACAATTTCCAGAGTAAATATAAAATAAATAAAATAAATAATAAATATTTTCAATACTGCTTCTAATCCATTATTCCGCAACGCCGTACAAAAATCATGCGACAAGGGGAAATAATCGAGGGTTGCAACCCCCTCTCTTTCCGTGGTCAAGGGGGTGATTTGATATATTTTTTCGATGATTTTCCACCCACCAAAACAAAAAAAAAAAAGGGGGGGTGATTTGACACAACATAAAATTAATAATTACAACATAATTTTAAAAGTATTTTATGCATAGATAATATTTTTTCATATGCCGTTTTCGTTGGTCCAAAGAAAAAGATTTTTTTTTTTCTAAAAAGTGATTGTTTTATTTATTCACATCATTAGAATGAAACAAATCAATTATATATATGTATCAATAATGTTTGAAGTATATATTAAACCAAAAAGTATACAAAACTGTTGATACTGGGATTGACAGTTTCAATTCTTGGATATAATATAAACACCGTTTCAGTTCAGTTAGACGTCATAGTGATTTTATCATATTATCAATAATTGTTCTCTACAAAAATATGTTAATGCCGTACTGTATCAGATGGCCTATATCAGTACCCTAGGCCTGTATCAGTACCCTTAAAATGGTAGCGTCATTTTCATCAGCCTAAAAGATATGGTCTGCATTAAAATGTACGGCATCATTTTTTCCTAATTTATTTATGTTAATACTATTTAAAACAAGGGATAAAATTTAGAAAACTGCTATATTTCATTAATCTATGATATTTAAACTTTTGCAATAATTTGCAAAATTTCAGTTTTTGTATTTCTTTATAACTTTTTTTAGAACAGTTTCTTTTGAACGGCAATACTATATAGCAATTGTATTTTACAATATCATGTTAAAAAAAGTTCCCGTACAGGATCAAATGACTTTACAGCTTTAAAAATCAAGGATACGATGAAATAAAGATAATTATTGATATACGTTTAAAATGAACAATAATTTTTTGACGGCAATATTTTTAATAGTACTTTTGAGTGCTAGATAATGTTTTGGATCGGAAGGTTGGAAAGACGGGGCAGGCGAGCTCCTAGATTTCCTATTGATCTGCGGAATACTTTTGATGCAGTTCTTCAGGAAATTCCCCGAACGAACAACTCCGTTGAAGGCTTTCACATGGAATTCTCGTCACTTCTATCGGCTCATCACCCATCTATATGGAAGTTTTTGGATGAACTTCGTCGGCAGCAAAGTCTGACAGAGCTGAAATTGGAGCAAATTTTGTCTCGTGGATCACACACAACTAGTCGGCCAAAATATAGGCAAACATCGGCAAGATTAAAAGATTTAGTTGAATCATTTGGGGAGAGACCACTTCCAGATTACTTACAGGCCATTGCTCATAATTTTGAATTCCAACAAATATGATTAAATAAATACATAAAAAAAACGAAACAAACAAAATGATTAAACGTAAAAAACTAAAAAGCATAAAAATTTAAAATAAATAATCATATCTATCTGGGGTCAAAGTCTACATACTGCATACGGCCAATTACCGTTTTTTTTACAAAATAAGCCAGCATTCCTTCAGGCGTGATCGAGATTCTTGACCTCGAAAGCACAAAACCTAACAAAAAATCAAATGTTTTTTTTTTCCTTCATCACGTATAATACTTAAAATCTGATTTTGTGTATAGAAATCAATGAAAAATAAAAACAACCAAAAAAAACACAAAACCTATCAAAAAATCAAATATTTTTTCCCTTCATCACGTATCATACTTAAAATCTGATTTGAAAACAACCAAAAAAAAACGCTGGGTGTCAGTCCACCTCCTCGTGGTGCCCGGTGGAAACGTGATAACGGCTAACGGACTATTTGAATGACAATGCCTACAATTCCATTTTTTTACTGTTCATGTTATTTTACATTTTGTCTAGTATAACTTATTAATATTTATTTCGATTTCATGTTTAACAAACCCGTTTTATATATTATTACTAAATTTTGAGCACATTTTCGTAATCAGCGACCCAGAAAACCATGAAAACGACACCCATGACGGAAAAACCAAAATTTTCCTGGCCGCCATCTTGGATTTTCATTTTGGCTTCATTTTCGTAATCAGCGACCCCTAAAACCATGAAAACGACACCCATGACGTAAAAACCAAAAATTTGCCTGGCCGCCATCTTGAATTTTAATTTTGACCTCTTTTTCGTAATCAGCGACCCCAAAAACCATGAAAACGACACCCATGACAGAAAAACCAAATATTTTACTGGCCGCCATCTTGGATTTTAATTTTGACCTCTTTTTCGTAATCAGCGACCCCAAAAACCATGAAAACGACACCCATGACGGAAAAACCAAATATTTTCCTGGCCGCCATCTTGGATTTTTATTTTGACTTCATTTTCGTAATCAGCGGCCCCGAAAACCATGAAAACGACACCCATGACGGAAAACCAAAAATTTGCCTGGCCGCCATCTTGGATTTTAATTTTGACCTCTTTTTCGTAATCAGCGACCCCAAAAACCATGAAAACGACACCCATGACGGAAAAACCAAATATTTTCCTGGCCGCCATCTTGGATTTTCATTTTGGCTTCATTTTCGTAATCAGCGGCCCCGAAAACCATGAAAACGACACCCATGACGGAAAACTAAAAATTTGCCTGGCCGCCATCTTGGATTTTAATTTTGACCTCTTTTTCGTAATCAGCGACCCCGAAAACCATGAAAACGACACCCATGACGGAAAAACCAAAAAAATTCCTGACCGACATCTTGGATTTTCATTTTGACCTCATTTTCGTAATCAGCGACCCCTATAGCGATGAAAACGACACCCATGATGGAAAAACCTAAAATTTTCGTCGGCGCCATCTTGGATTTTCATTTTGACCTTATTTTCCTAGTCGGCGACCCCAAAAACCATGAAAATGACACCTATAGAAGGAAAGAAAAAAAAAATTATTTGTGACAAGCGCAGGAACTACAAAAAATAATAATAACAAAAAAGAATAGAAAGCTAAATAATAAAATAGAAAACCTGTACGAGGCCAAAAAGGCTACTATCTCAGCATGATGCTGCGATAAATGAAAACAAATACCGCAGCGCTGGTATTCTGATAGGGCCCACTGTGATGTCACCCATGACGGAAAAACCTTAAATTTTCCTAGCCGCCATCTTGGATTTTAATTTTGGTCTCATTTTCGTAATCAGCGACCCCAAAAACCATGAAAACCACACCCATGACGGAAAAACCTAAAATTTTCCTGGCCGCCATCTTGGATTTTCATTTTGATTTCATTTTCGTAATCAGCGACTCCTATAGCCTTTAAAACGATACCCATGACGGAAAAACCAAAAATTTTCGTCGGCGCCATCTTGTTTTTCATTTAAACTTCATTTTCGTAATCAGCGACCCCAAAAACCATGAAAACGACACCCATGACGGAAAAACCAAAAATTTTCCTGGCCGCCATCTTGGATTTTCATTTTGGTTTCATTTTCGTAATCAGCGACCCCGAAAACCACGAAAACGACACCCATGACGGAAAAACCAAAAATTTTGTCGGCGCCATCTTGGATTTTCATTTTGGTCTCATTTTCGTAATCAGCGACCCCTATAGCCATGAAAACGACACCCATGACGGAAAAACCAAAAATTTTCGTCGGCACCATCTTGATTTTCATTTTGACTTCATTTTCGTAATCAGCGACCTCAAAAAACCATGAAAACGACAACCATGACGGAAAAACCAAAAATTTTCCTGGCCGCCATCTTGGATTTTCATTTTGGCTTCATTTTCGTAATCAGCGACCCCGAAAACCATGAAAATGACACCTATAGAAGACATCGACACCCATGACGGAAAAACCAAAAATTTTGTCGGCGCCATCTTGGATTTTCATTTTGGTCTCATTTTCGTAATCAGCGACCTCAAAAACAATGAAAACGACACCCATGACGGAAAAACCAAAAAAATTCCTGACCGCCATCTTGGATTTTCATTTTGACCTCATTTTCGTAATCAGCGACCCCTATAGCCATGAAAACGACACCCATGACGGAAAAACCAAAAATTTTCGTCGGCGCCATCTTGATTTTCATTTTGACTTCATTTTCGTAATCAGCGACCTCAAAAAACCATGAAAACGACACCCATGACGGAAAAACCTAAAATTTTCCTAGCCGACGAATTGAGAACCTATAATTTTGAAGGAATTTTCTTTCAAGTCCTGACCGTTGAGGAGTTGCACCTTCCGTCATCAACGCAGCCACATGAAATTATGATTATCAGACGCAAATACTTGAACAGCTTCTGAAAATGTATGGAAAACGTTATGTGCGCCTATGATATTCGAGGGTTGCCCTCAATTTCTCAGAGTTCCCATCATCAGAAACTGACTTGGTGACATTGGGACCACCTTGGGAGTATACTTTTTCAAACAAAAAAAATATTTTGAAAATCGGTCCAGAATTGTCGGAGATATGCGCGGACACACATAAAAAAAACATACGAATAGAGAACCTACTTCCTTTTTAGAAGTCGGTTAAAAAGAGACGGAAACATTATTTATTTTTGACGTGTTAAAGTGCTTTCACAACCAATTTACAACAAATATTAAAATCTGTGATTAAAATAGATATCATAATTTTTTATTTTAATTCATCTAACACCAAATTGAACCATTTTTATGTTGATTGATATACTGTACCTATACACAACACACATTCCAGACTTTTTTCAAAGCCGTACGCGTGTACTTACTTACTATAAAATTATGTCACTTAAAATAATAATCGTTTAAATGATCAAATTTTTCAACCGTAGTACAACGCTCGAAATGCCCGTGTGTGCGTTCGTCGGTGTTATCGCTGCACACAAACATAGCATCGCACCGAAATTGCCTAAAGTTCCGCAAGTCTTGTCTGTACAAGGCCCCTTAAGTCGACAGACTTAAGGTACTTTTTGGCTTGTCATCAATCAACAATTATGAGATCAATGATAGACCATTCTGACACTATTGAATAGCAGACTCGGGGCCCTGGTGGGAGGCCTACCAACGCTGTTCGTCTTCCGGTTCGTGGTCGCCACTCGAGAACCTTCCTTCCCCATCGGTTCTCGGTTCTTTGAGCGATGTGGCATTAATAACTTTCAATTTGTCCCAATCCCAATTCATTTGGGGTCGGTGCAGCATGTCATCTTCTTCCATACTTTTCTGTTTCTCGTCATCTCATGAGACAACTCCTTTTTTGTCCATCTATCGTTTCTTTGGTCTTCCTCTACTCTTATACCATCCACATTTATGATGCATCTGACTGGTAGATCGTGCTGCCAATTTAGAAATAACGTATTAGTTTTGTAAATTGATTACACCAGAAATCACGAAAATAAGGGTAGAAAAAAAATTGTGTACCGCAAACTTCGATCAATAATGTACTAGATTCCCGATAAGCGCTTCAAAAACGGCCCGAAATATAAGACCACAAACGTATTTGTGGTCTTATTTCAAATTAGTATGGTCCAATCATAGCCAACAATAAGACGTCAAAATACCGCAGTATGCGTTCAAAAACTGCGTAAATAACCACCGTAACACCAAAGTTTTGGAAGGAATATCTTTTTTTCGGTAATTTAATATCATTATGTGCTTTTTCATAATATTTAAACATAAATAAACCGTAAATATAATTAAATCAGCGAATATTATAATTGTTTGGCCAATGTTTGCTACAACGCACCAACTATTGTATCATGTTCTTGAACGGGGAACGCTAGTTCCGCAATAGAATAAGCACGACATTGTACACAAAATGCTTTTAACCGTATTGCTTAGAGTTTAAGTTTCATTTTAGAATGAATATTTTTGTACTGATGACTTTTTATTTTGGAGCGACATTTAAAATGTTTTGCTTCTAATCTTTCTCCGATGAAAGGGCTTAAATAAATATACTTTACAATGATAATTAAACGTTATGTTTAAGTGTTAAGGTTTATAATCATCTGAAGTTGTTAATAATATTGAACTTTTTTCTAAGATGTTATGTAGATGTTTACGTGTGTGCAAACGTGGCCACTTGAGCGACTTAGTTTTGTTCCTGATGCTTAATCTAGTACTATTATTGATCGAAGACCGCAAAAGATAAAATGTTGTCTTAGTCCAAAAATACAACAAGACCATATTTGTTTATCAAAACATTACCACGTGTTTGGCGTCCTAACTCCGGAACTACTGAACCGATTCCGATGAAATTTTCACACAAAGAAAACTTGACTTTCCCTTTTCATTTTGATGTTCAATCGTAATTTAGGTAGGCAGAGGTCGTGGTTTCGGAATGTAAATAAACGAAGGTAAATAATGCATTTTGAAGAGTTGCCAATTTTAGTCGCGTGTGTTAGAAATTGAAAGTGATATAGTACCCACGTGTAGTATTAATAATAGATTTGTTATGTACCTAGATAAAGACAATGTAGCCCCTTATGTACTTGAGATCTTATTTTAAATTGTACATAAGTGTTTTAGAAGCAAGACATGTGTTCAGCTGCGTCGTATTTTATTCATTTTAAAATAGTTTTTCGGTTGATAGAAAGGTGATAATTAAAAGGTAATAATTTAATGTCGAGAAAATAGTGATTGAATTCTTGTCCTAATGTGAGTTTTGTTCGCTAAAGTGTACATAATTTCTGTCCGGGTAAGTATTTAAAGTTTTTATTTAGACCATCTTAACATAGTACCTATAAACAAAGTCACTCCCGTTGTTTGTACGCTTAGATCTTTTAAGCTGCGCAACGGATTTTATTGTTTTGATTGTTATCGGTCATTACGGATATACCGTTATCGAACTCGTACTATTATGAAATAAAAGATCTAATTTGTAATACATAGTATGAGTGATTTTAGTTTAGAGTAAAAACTGTAGTTTGACGAAAAAACCGGGATTGAATATTGCTTCGTTACTTGCATATTTGTGCTCGCTAGTAGCTCCGCCGTTATGTTCAAGTTTTGTTACTTTACACTTTATTCGTTGTTTTAAATCTCTTATTAATGAAAACATAGACAGCTAATAAGCTCTTTCAACTAAACCAAGATCTCTTCAGCTCTCAGAAGCCTTAATATAAGTCTGCGATTCAAAAATCGACCAAAATAGTCAAATACAAAGCGAACCCCTAAAATGTTAAAACTTAAAAGCCATTCACATTTCGCCTCGACGAATGTCCCCCGAAATCGGTTATCGAACTCGGGGGCAGATTGTCAAACCGTTGAGGTTCTCGACCCGGGCTGTGACCCGGGGGTGCAGACGAGGAAACAAAGGTTTGAGGGCATTGGCTGGGGTCTCCAGACGGCTGGCTTGGGTAGGTCGTCCTAGAGTGCATGCACACGTATTTTAGGTTGAAAAGGGGTGAGAAATAACCCCAAAACAGTTTACGTTTTGGGGTTATTAAGGATACGGTGTTTGCCTTCGTAAGGGAAAAGCGGTAGGTAATGCAGGTGTCCAGATGTCTATAAAATAAAAGGATCCTGTTGATGATTCGGTCTGAATAAACCTGAAGTATCTTAGTAGTTACGATCCTTAAAAAAAATTCAAGAATAATATGTATGCTTAATTTTTGTACTGGAAAAAAGCCGTAACATTGCATAACATCACGCCTCTAATCCTCGAAGGATAAGGCAAAGGAGTAGATAGAGTTACTTACTTTGATGAACGATTTATTTGACGGCTTCGCGATTTAGATGTTTTCGTATATTTTATTTATTTATTTTGTTTTCCTTTATTGGCCAACCAACAATTGTTTACACTGATAACATTTTTAAATAAGTAAGTATATAATATCTAAGGTTAGTGTAACAATTAATTACAGGTTAGCACCGCATGCCCCATAAACAAATAAGATGTGCTACAAGCACTGAAATATAATTAAAGATTTAGGGTACTTAACTAAAAGCAAGCATTATATTCCCAAAAAAACTTTTTTTTTGTTTTTGTTTTGTAACGTTTAGATGAGGAAACAAAGACCTGAGGGCATTGCCTGAGCCCCCAGACGTTTGACTGTTTAGGTCGCAGCGTTCCAAAGTGCAAACACACGTATTTTGGGTTGAAAAGGGGGTGAAACTTTCTTGTTTTGGGGTCAAAAGGGTTTAAGAGAGGTTTTTGGTATTTTCAGAGTTAATTGTATCAGTTTTTGCAGGGTAAAGGCTTCTTTTCATGCAGACGAAACGACTTTTCATTATTACTCTTGTTCATTGTGTGTTGAGAGTTAGAAAATATATTATTTGGGGGTCCATATTGGCTCACCTAAAGTTGTTTATCCGAAATTGTTCTTCCTAACGATTTGTAATCCGAATGATCACTCTTCCTAAAATTTTTCATCCTAAAGTTTTCATTCATACTATTTGTAGTCCTACCGACGATGTTCATAACACTCATGTTTCCGAAAATTGGAATTCATAATATCATTAGTGTAAATATATTTAAACTCCTACTGTTTTTTATCCTAACGCTTTTATTCCTAAACATAATTACCATAATATTTTCACTCATACAACTGTTTAGAATGGTTAAAGGTCGTTTCACTGATTTTTGTCTTGAAATAAAATAAATGAATGAAATTCAGGTCAGAGTGTCGTCTTGGGGGCACTATGAAAAAAATACTTAGAAAAATTTCGCGACCAATTTCGAGGTAGCGCTCGCCGGCCGCTGCCGCGGCACCGCTCGCTTCGCTCGCTCGGCTCGCGCGTAGTTAGTCACAGTTCTAACCTAACCTAACCTATGGATATCTTTGCATAGTATATAAGGTCCCATTAAAATAGGTGGACAAATTTTAACACAGCGTTTAGTAAGCCTAACTAAAGACATCTAAACAAAAAAAAAAACACTATATATAAAGTGATTTTATTTTGACTTAAAATAATAAATTGCCGGCACTCTAGAACAAACTCATCCTATAAAAGTAGGTATTTTATTTCTTATTCTTATATTTTTTTTTGCTATTGTCCTTATTTTAGCGGTCTGAATGATTTCTAAAATTTTGTCCACCTATTTTAATGGGACCTTTTATAATACTGATTATTATGAATAAAAAGTAATATAAACAAAAAAAAAGATATGACTGAATAATAGTGTAAAAGATGGATATGTTGAGAAAATATAGGAAAACAAATAATAGTGTAATAGATGTTTATTGCTACAGACATTATGAAGTTGAATGCTTCGGAATTAAAACATTAGAGACAGAGAAGTTAGGAATTGCGATTGTTAGGATGAAAAATGTTAGGAAGAACATTTTCGGATTTCCAATTATCGGAGTTGAAATTTTAGGTGAACTTTGGCGCACCCATTATTTGGACCGAAAAATGTGTGCATTTGTTTTTAAAGTGCTGGGCCCGACTATCTATCTATCGTCTGCGTGAAATTATTATAAAAATACTACTAATTTTATTATTGTAGACACTTTGTCTACAATAATAAAATTAAATCATGATTCGATAGACATGTGGCGCCATCTGTTATCATAAGAACGTGTTTTTTGTTTACCTCGGGAACAGTACTTTTATTCAGGATGAAAGGTACGTGTCCCTATGTCCGTTTTTGTACACCTGACGACGACGTAACTATATGCAAAATTTCACGATGTTCGGTTCAGTGGTCTAGACGTGAAAAGGTAGCAAATAACTTACTTTCGCATTTATAATATTTAAATAAAATATATTTGATAAATTTTAGGAGATTATCATTATATGCCATCTTAACTATTAATAAAGACTTCCTGTAAATCGTTATAAAATATTCCAAGCATATTGGTAGGTTTTTAAAGGATAATTAGTCGAAATATGTCTTATCAAAGCAATCTAAGTTATTTACTTCTGTAATTAGATATCCGCCTAATTATATCAGTAATGATAAGATCTTTGAAGATATTTATTGACGAATTTATCCGTAGTATGACAATTTCTAAATGCTTTGGTCAGTATTTCCACAATAATAGTGGTATTTAAAAAAAAAAAAATTACACGATAGATTAAATAAAATAGCAGTGATGGCTTGTTTATGTGACCGTTGGACTGCTAAGTCATAGGTCTAAAGTTCATATCCAAGACCTCTGATTTTTCGGATTTAAGAACTATAAAATTCATTCATAGAAATAACATTTACAAAATATTTTATCCCAAAACAATTTAAATTTTATAAATTAATAATTATTATTTAATTAATTAAGTAACAATTAAATAATCTATATCTAAAAATGCGAAAGGTCACTCACTGACTCATCGCGAAATCTCAAAAACCGCTGGACGTACAAAGATGATTTTTGGCAGGGAGGTAGTTTATGGTTAGTAGACGTCCGCTAAGAACGGATTTTGCGACAGGGCCGGATTAGGGTGGTCTAAGGGCCCTCGCAAGTTTGTATGAAAGTCCTTCATTTTTTGTGCTACAATCTTGATTTTTGGCAAAGACGTAGTTTATAGTCAGTCGACGTTTGCTATGAATTAATTTTGCGACAAGACCGGATTAGGATGGTCTAAGGGCCCTCACAAGTTTTTATGAAAGTTCTTCATTTTTCGTGCTACAATCTTCATTTATGGCAGAGACGTAGTTTATAGTCAGTAGGCGTCTGCTATGGAATAATTTTGCGACAGGGCTGGATTGGGGTGGACTATGAGCCCTCGCAAGTTTGTATGAAAGTCCTTCATTTTTTGTGCTACAATCTAGATTTTTGGCAGAGACGTAGTTTATAGTCAGTGGACGTCTGCTATGAAATAATTTTGCGACAGGGCCGGATTAGGGTGGTCTAAGGGCCCTCACAAGTTTGTATGAAAGTCCTTAATTTTTCGTGCTACAATCTTGATTTTTGGCAGAGACGTAGTTTATTGTCAGTAAGCGTCTGTTATGAATTAATTTTGCGACAGGGCCGGATTGGAGTGGTCTATGAGCCCTCGCAAGTTTGTATGAAAGTCCTTCATTTTTTGTGCTACAATCTTGATTTTTGGCAGGGATGTAGTTTATAGTTAGTAGACGTCTGCTATGAACGGATTTTGCGACAGGGTCGGATAAGGGACGTCTTAAGGATATCACAAGTTTGTCTGAAAGTCTTTCATATTTTGTGCAACAATCTTGATTTTTTTCAGGGACGGAGTTTATGGTGAGTAGAGGTTTGCTAAGAACAGATTTTGCATTAATGATCGGATTAGGGAGCTCTAAAGGCTCTCGCGAGTTTGTATGTAAGTTTGATTTTTGTACTACCGTCCTGAAATTTAGCAAGTGTATTATCTAACATTTTTTTTGTGACGATCTGGACTAAGGGCTCCCGCAAGTATATAAATGAAATCCTTGGCGTTTTGGAGCCGAAAATTGGTAGAGAGATAGAATATAGTTAAGACATAATAATATTATGTATTTGTATGTGTGGGAACAGATTTTATGACAGGGCCAGTTTAAGGGAATATAATCGCTTCGATTGGCATTTGTCATTCGCTTTGGCATAGTACATCCAGCGGCAGTCCCACACATACATACACGTCATAATTTCCTCGCGAACGAAGTCGCGGGCAACGGCTAGTATATAATAATTATGTTATTTCATTTTTTTTTAATTTTTTTTTTCGTATTTAAGTGCTTTAGTATAATTAATTAATGAGTTGCTTCGGTGAAGGAAAACATCGTGAACCAGCATGCCCGAGAGATATGTCTCGACGGCATGTAAAGCCAAGACAGAGACCCATGGGCGGTATAGAAGTTAGGCACTAACCAAATGATAAAGAAGAAACCAGGGACCGAAACCGGTATGATCAATATGGGTATTTTTTCGGTAACAACCTTTTTTTCTATTACAGGTAATTTTAAAGGTTACCTTTATTATTAAATTGAATACTTAACCAATATTAATACCGGTTACCGAAATAAAAATTACCCCTATCTTACACGTGCCGTCGGCAATATTCAAAGGGCGCGCATCGCCTGTGTGTGTGACAAAGAGTCGGGCAGACACACTAACTTAGGCGAACGCGAACTTTTTTCTCGTAATCAAGGTCATTTTTAGGTAGCCAAAACGGTAACCTGAATAGAGGTTACATTTTTTGTTCGGTCTGGTTACCCAGATAGCGGTAACCTAAGTCTGAAAAATAACCTAAATTCTTCAATACCTGTACCGTAATTTATAAAGGTTTTCGGTCCCTGGAAGAAACCATAGATTTAAAAAAAATGGTACAACAGCGCCATGTGACCGTATTTGGAACTAAAATTAAACACTGAATCAGCTGACTATTAAAAATAATAAAAGCTTTTGTATATCCAACCAGTATATGGATGAATCATAGTCTTACGAAGTTATTTCGCAAAATGTTAAAAGGTTGAGTAATACCCATGTTGACAACCGGTTGCCATAACAAATAATAAAATAAAAAGACGTTCCGAAGGTGAACTTCAATATAAAATTCTCTATGGTAACACATTTTACTGTCAATGTGTTCTGAATTATGCAATAATATCTAGTGCACTGACCTCATTGGGATAAAGGCAGGTTGATCACGATCATCATCTATCTGTCTAGCCTTTTCCCAACTATCTTGGGGTCGGCCACCAGTCTAACCAGAGCTCCTGGGTCGATTCCCGGGTCGGGCAGTGTTTCTGACAGTATCATCCATTCATCCGCAAATAATATATCAAGTTCTTTGTTTGAGTCCAGGAGAGCGTTAATAGCGGATAATGACCGAGGAATGGGTGACCTTGGAGCGTGCAACAGTACGGCAAGTTGGAACAGCCAGTAAGCGGTGTTTCCTACCACGATAGTAATTGTCAGCTGGACTTGTTGCCGGCCATTGATTCCATTACAGTAAAATATTACCCGTATACATCAGTAGGATATGACGGATTTATCAAATTAAAAAGCTTAAATTCATAGTAAAATAGGTGTGTCAGATGTTTTTTGGCAGTATCTACCTACAATGTGGTTTTCTGACGAACACGCCACTCGCAAAAAAAATGCGTTAAAGAGAACGCGATTTTACTACTAAAATAATTATGTGACGCATGATGTTAGAAAGAGATAGAAGACTCTTACTACGAATTACGTCATTGTATGAATGTGGTCTGATTCAATACGTAACACCGCGCCTGTAATTTGCAAAGGGTTATGTTATGTAGTATCTAGTGCCCGTTGAGGGTTCGGGTTCTTCGAAAGAGATACCGCGGCCTTGGCACAAAGGGCTACGAAGGAACATGGCCGGTTTTTAGTCAGTAGAAGTCTGACACTCCCTACCGCTCTGCCCAGATGATTTCCCAACCTACAAAAAAAAAGGGGTGTATCTAGTACACCCACATAATATCGCTAGTTATATTTCAGTACACACGGCTACACATCAAGCTATACAAAACCAGTATAATCTGATCGTTCATTGTGCGAAAAGATCTAGTAAAGTGAGGCCAAGATTAACTGGTTTTGTATAGCTTGATGTGTAGCCGTGTGTACTATCTAATTAGGGGTAGGGATTTCTCAGTAACACCGACAGTCTGGATTTGTGCCCGGTTGATCTCGTCTGGTCTCACCCCCTATTACTTGGGCCTATAAGATAACAGACGAAATGTGGATGTACTAGTAGGTATACCTCTGCCTAATCCTTTGGGAATTATAAGCGTGATGTTATAATTATGTAATAGAGGGCAAGCCCGGCTTATGCCCGGTTTCTGAGGCATTTTTATCGATGGTTTATCTATTCATATGAACAAGCAAAAAAGTGCCTTAAGTGTTGACTTAAAGTACTCTTTGGCTTGTTCATATGAATAGATAAACCACCGATAAAAGTGCCTCAGAAACCGGGCATTAGACAAAGGTGACTTTTTAATTGATTTCAAACTGACACAGTAATGTTACTAATTGCTGAAAACCAATTTGTTTTTCACATACACATTGGCGGATACGTAGGAATATATATTATTTTCGTAGATGTACTAAGAGGCAGGTATTATTTATTTACCTACATCCTAGAATATCATTGCCTACATCCATTACTACTAGATAAATTCAGGTATACAAAGATAATTTCAACATTTATATTGATAATTTCAACTGTTATGGGCCCGTTTTTGTTTATATTGTATGTTAATGACATGCCCAAGTCCCTTGAACAACCTATGACCATGTTTGCAGATGATAGCACAGTGACGATCCCTTGTAAAAGCGCAATAACATATGAAAATGACATTAATAATTCTCTTGACTCACTAATTAAATGGCTTGACATGAATAATTTAATTATAAATTTAGATAAGACAAAGATAATGCACTTTAGACAGCGTACTCCCGTCGTAACTAATCTTCATATTCATTACAAAAATGACGATATAAAGGAAGCGAGTGTCACAAAATTTTTGGGATTACAAATAGATTCCAGCTTAAATTGGAAAGCACACATAGAGATGATGTGTAAAAAACTGAGTTCATCTGCATATGTTTTATATAGATTATCCTCCATAGTGGATACCAAAACACGTCTCACAGCGTACTACGGCATAGTGGAATCTCACCTGCGCTACGGCATCATTTTTTGGGGGAACTCAACTGACAGAGACATAGCATTTAAGGCCCAAAAAAGATGTCTCCGGTCATTATTTAAACTTAAAACCACAGACAGCTGCAGGCCCTATTTTAAGCAATACAATGTCTTGACACTTCCGTGTATTTATATTTTAGAAGTAGCGATGTTTGTAAAGCAAAATCCAAACCGGTTTGAACGCCTTGCTGATGTATTCCCAAGGAATAGGCGCGACAATAGTAAGCTCTGTCAAGTATCATGCCAAACCACATTGATGCGCAAGAGTGTTTACTGCATGGCCCCAACAATTTTCAACAAATTACCAAGAAGTTGGAAGGATTTAAATACGGCGCAATTTAAAAGTAGACTGCGTAATTTTCTAATAGATAAAACGTACTACAATGTAACTGAGTTCCTAACGGAGAAAAAAATTGACTAATTTTAATGATATTTATTATAAGTAATCTACATTTGACATTTTATTATAGACTTAGTTTGACATTAAATTCTGAATGCTTTATTTTTCATTTATTGTGTAATTTTATTTAATTGTATGATTTAAATTTAAACTATTTGTATTTTAATATTTCAATGTTTTTGCTGTTTCGTTAATTTATTGTTGTTTTAATTTTGAGTTGGACATTATTATTTTTTTTTTATAGTTTTTTTGAGTTATTAATTTTGAATGTTTGACTATTTTTAACAATTATTTATATGCAATTGTAATTTTATTAGAATATTTGTACGCCGTCAACGGCAGGACATAGCGTTCCCTAATAATATTGACATCTGTACTTTCTTTTTACCTATGTTCTACAAATAAAATATTTGAATTGAATTGAATTGAATTGAATTAACTTAGCAATTTCTCTCATCATCATGACAATTCTCCTTTGCTCTCTTGTCCCAATTTATTTAGGGTCGGCGCAGCATGTCTATTTCTTCCATAATTCTCTATTCATACTCATCTCAGCAATCACTTACTTTCTAGCCATTATCATCCTTCACACAGTTCATTCATTCGTTTCTTTTACATGCATATTTGACACTTTATTCTGTTTAAAATGGACTGAATGTTTCAGTAAATAAATTAACACACTTAAAATAAATCCCGCCAAAATTGACAACGTCTGAAAATTAATTAAATGTCATGTTGACAGGCCCTGTCATAAAGACACAAATGACGTTTTACTTTTACTTTTTTTGGCACGTATGTTTTTAATAAATTAATGAGTTAGAAGATATAAAATAACTACCTACTGAATGCAAGAATCATAAAATAATTTAAAATATCAAACACATAATATACAGAAACCGACACAATAATAATATTTGCATATTTTTTTATTTATTAACTTTAATGTCACTATATTATTATTTATTTATTTAAATTATTGTATTTATATATGTCTGATTAATATTCTTTTAAATGATAAATGAGTTCATTATGTAGAACTTATCGGTGTTGAATTTACAACTATTTTTATTAACCGACTTCCCAAAAAGGAGGAGGTTCTCAATTCGATTGGTATGTTTTTTTTTTCTATGTATGTACACCGATTACGCTGCGATTTATGATCCGATTTACGTGAATCTTTTTTATTTTGATGCGGAATAGTTGTCATTTGCTCCCATAAAAATTTGGCATGGTTTGGCCCAGTACAGTGCGATCAAATTATCTTGGCAGCTCCGAACTTCGTGCAGGTCATTTTGTTACAACGAATGTATAAAAGTGTGTGTTTATTTTATTTGTATTTCTCACTGTTTAAATTAGATATTTTCTGATCGTTTAAGTATTGGTTTATCTGGCAATAACAGTTTTATTCCCAAGTTTACTTGCGTAAAATTTCGCAAAGCCTATGTTCAGAGCTGCCAAGATAATTTGATCGCACTGTACTTTTCATTTTACGAACATTTTTCGTTTGTGTGTTCGCGAATAACTTCGTCGTATATGAACCAATTTTGATGATTCTTTTTTATTGGAACGGAGAGATTTCAAGGGTGGTGCTATGATATGAAAACCAGGACCTGGTGGTGGAATCCTAGAACATCGAGGGCAACCCTCAAATTTCATAGGCACGTATTACGTGTTTCGTGCTTTTTCTGACGCTATACAAGTATTCGCATCTAGCACTCATCAGTTCATGTTGATGAGCTGATGATGGAAGGTACTACTCCTCAATGGTTAGGAGTTGAAAGCAATAATAAGGGAATCTTGAAGGTTAAGGGTTAGGTTTCATAGTAAATATTTCTGACATTACATTACTTTTTAGTTAAAGGAAAAAATAGTCACCGACTTCAGAAGCTGATTTTTCTTCTGAAGTTTATTTTTCACTTCAAGGTCTTTTTGAAGTCGATTGTTTTTTTTTATATTGGCGTTTGTGTCAAAATGTTACAGAAGTCTTATCGAAACATTGAATGTAGTAGTATAAGTAGACTCCAGGACATCAAGATACTGTAATCTGCCGTCAGACTTAAATTACTCCCCGCCGGGGCTGCGGGTTGTTCGCAAGATATACCGCGGACTCGACATAAAGGGCTAAGAAGGAACATGGGTGGTTTTTAGTCAGTAGAAGTTTGACACTCCCTTTCGCTCTGCCCAAGAGCGGGAAGGGTTATTTGATGATTTCACACACCCCAAAAAAAAAAACAACTTAAATTACTCTCTTGCCAATAATAATTAGCAACAAAAATAACACTCCACCAAAGTTGTCTCGAACTTTTTCTCCCTACGCACAAGTTCGCAAGTCCGTCGTCCATCCATCTGGAATATATCTGTAAATTACGCAGTGCGGGGGTCGGTCTATTTCGGCAGACGTCCTGACCTTGCATTACCTTGACCGACGGTAACCTTGTTACGGTTAAATTACGAGTTTTTTTACTCCAAATCAGATGTTGCTAGGAGTTATTTTTGGGCATTTAAAACAGCGCCATCTATTGGCTAGGAAGGATTTTTTTGGGGATAGTTTTGGGGTGAATTTCTTTCGAAAAAGTTTTTATTGTGGTAAGAAGTAATGTATGGATGGACTTCTTGAATACATTCTTATATGCTTCGACTTGTAATAATATTTCTTCCTCATGCGTGTCATGTTTATTTATGAAACTTTAATGAATGAAGATTTAATACCTACTTCAGTAATGTTATTTTCAGTAGTTTTGTTTTTTGCTTTCTTAAAAATCGTACCAGTTTCGGCACTTTGTGTGTTTTACTACTTAAACCGCCCAATTTTCTACTCATGTTTTAACTTGCTATCGCATTTTGTTTCAAAACTTTCACATTTTTACCCGACTACGGCGAAGCCAAAAGGAAGGGTAATGATTTTGGCAGTCTATGTATGTATGTTTGTTTGTATCAGGGACCGAAAACCTTTATAAATTACGGTACAGGTATTGAAGAATTTTGGTTATTTTTCAGACTTAGGTTACCGCTATCTGGGTAACCAGACCGAAGAAAAATGTAACCTCTATTCAGGTTACCGTTTTAATACCGGCTACCTAAAAATGACCTTGATTACGAGAAAAAAGTTCGCGTTCGCCTAAGTTTGTGTGTCTGCCCGACTCTTTGTCACACACACAGGCGACGCTCGCCCTTTGAATATTGCCGACGGCACGTGTAAGATAGGGGTAATTTTTATTTCGGTAACCGGTATTAATATTGGTTAAGTATTCAATTTAATAATAAAGGTAACCTTTAAAATTACCTGTAAAAGAAAAAAGGTTGTTACCGAAAAAATACCCGTATTGATCATACCGGTTTCGGTCCCTGGTTTGTATGTATGTATGTTCCACCGTAGCGCCTAAACTACTGAACGGATTTTAATAAATGAGATGTCAATAGATTCGTAAGAATAGCCCGGGTGACGTACGGATTTTAAATGTCAAAAACTTACCTCACAAAATATTAAATTGAGATAATCATAACATGTTTGGTATCAAATGAAAGGTCTTGGCGAGCACATTACAAACATGTATCATAATTATTATAGTTTTTAGTCTATATATTATTATACGTTTAGATTGCGGTCAAACAGTTCTCGCGGTCTAGTCTGTGTTATTTACTCATATTATGGTAAATAACAAACCAATATTTTATTCGTAGTCGGGTTTTAGATTTTTAAACTTGTTCGTGTTCGGAAATGTATCAAACTTCACGTCAATTCTCATTTCTTTGTAACATGTGGTGCGTGTAACGCCATCTGGCGTCGAGTAGCGAGCACAAGTTTCCCGGTTTCCCACAAGTGCTAACAGACAGCGCTGGCCACAAAAGTTCAACGCTATGTCAATAGATGGCGCTGTAAATAGTTCCGCTAATAAAGAATAGATGTCGCTAGTGTCGACAGTGCTGTTGAAAGATGGCGTTAAATTATTACCGGAATGAGAGTACTTCGAGTACAATATAGATGTCGCCTCGTGTGTTAGATTCGTCATTTTCTCATTGAATATTTGTTGTGACTCGCCTTCTTGGTTTGAGTTGTAATATAATAAGAGTAATATTGATTGGCTTTTATATATCTTTTATTTATAACGAAGTTGATGATGCATAAATTATAATTTATTTCAGAATATAAGGTATTCTATGCACCTAGGTACTTAGAATAGAAGTTTGTTTGACGCATAATTACCTATGTAACCTATGTTATATAAAATGTTTATCTTCATCTTCGCATAGATGAGTACCTTTCAAAATTCAAACTAGATAATTAAACTCTTAAATAGTATAAATATTATAAAATCCATGTAGTTATATGAGTAAAAAAACGTAATTAAAAACCCGATGCCCTATACTTTGATCAATTATTTTATCCCGCTGTGTGAGAGCGACCCCTACCGACATTTTTGATTACGCGGGAAAACTGACAGATGCAGATATGAACAGACGAAATTTAACCTTATCAATTTGGAGCAGAGTTGAATTTCCTGTAAGTATAAGTAATTTGGACATGTGATGTGTTAAAAATATTTCGAATACTAGTTCAATTTTTGAATTCCAACGAAAGAAAACAGACGGAACACATTTGTGTAAACAATAGATTACAATACTTATTCAGTTAGGTTAAAGTTTATTTTTGTTTATAAGTTTTCGCTTTATTTCTGTTAAACCGGTTCTTTATAGCCGGTGGTTATTAATTTTAGTATTTATACCAATTAAAGATGGTGGAGTCAATACCAAGTTGATTGGTTGTAGTTCGACTCCCGTGTGTGTTATTGGGGTTTTCCGCCCGGTTTATTTTTTCAATAGCATCCCGGATTCCCGGATGATTTCTGCCCGGTCTCGCCCTGTATCGAATGAAAGTTAACTAGTGAAATGTGGGTACACCTCTGCAGCTCTGTCTAAACCTTTGAGTATAACAGGCTTGATGCTGTTACGAAAAATTAAAAAAAGGTATTAAAAATAAAATTGACACACTTGTCTACCAAAATATAAATCTATGACATAACATTAAGATGCAATGAGAGTGTACTGTTTGGTACGCCTCTGCCTAACTTTTCGGGGATTATAGGCGTGATGATAATATTCGAAGAATCAATAATAATTCCTATCTTAAAAACAATTAAATACTAAAATTATCTAAAGGCAATAGCGGTACCGCAACAGAATTCCAAGAAATTCAAAAATCTTTAAATAACGAACAAAAAAAGGGTGTCCTTTTTATCTATGCCTTGTCATCTTTGCCAAACATGGCGCCGCTCTGTAATAACTACTCTATCGATTTTATCTATGGTTTTAAACATCGAATAAAACTGTTGAACGATCTTTTGGCGCGTGTCTTTAGCCGCCATTTTGTTTTTCCAGTACAATTTTCACAGACAATAATTATGACGAACGTTTTCGCGGTGAATAAGAAAATTTTACAGCTTTGGTTGTATCATCATCACCATCAGCCTATAATGTTCCCACTGCAGGGACTCAGGCCTCCTCTCTAGGAGAGGGATGGCCTATAATCTACCACGCGTGCCCAGTGCGGGTTGGTAGATGTCACATGTCTTCGAATGACATGCCGGTTTCCTCACTATGTTTTCCTTCACCGTTTTGAGAGCAGTGGTGATGAAATAAATTACACAAAGTAATGCGCCTGCCTGGGTTCGATTGTATGTGTAGTGTATATCTATTTAATAGATATGTTAACACTGTCTCACAGCCACAAGTGGTTAGGTACGCTGTCACTAATGACGTCTGTCAGTTACATGAGGGCGCCAAGTTATGACGGTGGAGCGGCCTGGACCGGGGACTTGGTGGTGTTGTGTGAGCCTGTGATATATTAGTAAACAGTGATAACAACCTATTAGGTCTACCACCAGATGATACCACAGTATGACTTGATGTTATTGTCCCCTAATCGACAGCCACTGCAATCGATGGCTTTCTAAGGTGGCTGTGGTCCTCATCTGCGATCCCTTTTCCAAACTATATCAGGTTCAGCTTCCCTAACCGAATGCAAATCGATACCAGTACTTTAGATGGAGGGGTGGCCTATCTGACTTCCTCAACCCAGATATTTGATCTAATATGTTATTTTCCTTTGTCTCCAGGATATGGACCTGATCGAGGTTCTATGGAAGCAGGATGTCGACATGGGTTTCTCCTTGGAAGACCCGATGCAACCGGTAAGAACATTTTATATTACTAGCTGACCCGACAAACCGTCTTGTCTTAATACTTTTTGCGCACTGCCTTCTTATGAATCACCAGAGAGGTGAAAGACAAAATAAAGAGAAGTGGAAGGAATATAGACATAGACGTATAAATTGCCCAGGCGTGGGACAATAGGGGATCGGACATAAAAAAAACTAATTAATCCGTCAGATAGATTTCCAAAAATTATTGGACACGTATTTTTTCTTTTTTCACGTAAGCAAAAAATGAAGACGATACATCATCATCAGCCTATTAATGTTCCCACTGCTGGGACACAGGCCTCCTCTCTTTTAGAGGGAATGGGCCATAATCTACCACGCGGGCCCAGCGCGGATTGGTAGATGTCACATGTCTTCGAATTTTTGGTTCTAAGACATGCCGGTTTCCTCACGATGTTTTCCTTCACCGTTTTGAGAGCAGCGGAGATGAAATAAATTACACAAAGTAATGCGCCTGCCTGGGTTCGAACCCACGACCTACTGTTCGTAAGTCGGGGCCGCCACCACTGGGCCACCGCTGCTCTCATAGATACAATAAGAAGACGATACAGTGCTTCGAAATCTCGTGTGACATCATATTATAGTACATTTTGTACCTACAAGTGACGTTTCAAGCCCCACTCCATGATCTTTGACTCGTTTTATCTTCGTAATTTTTTATTGATTTGATAAAACAAAAAACACGTATTCAATATTTTTCGATAATCTAACTTACGGACTAAACATAATCATATTATTTTGACCCAGTCCGATCCCCTATTCAGGCTTATAGAAATAAAATCGGCAGAACTACGGTGGCGCAGTGGAATATGAATGTTATAAGTTTACTTTAAATACCTCAGAACCTGCCCATACCTGAGAACCTAGTTAGGGAGATATTGGGGGTTAAAGTTCCAAATTTTGTTTTGCCTTTTTTTGTAAATACTAGTTTTGCTGGTTATAACTTTACTTAAATTATCTCCAGGTCTCGTTTACTATTCAAAGCATTCACCAGCACAATATTTTGGGTGCGTTACATTCAGATTTACTGTTAAACGACATTTGAATTTTCTCCCAAAAAGTCATTATCCCACCCAGCAATAACTTTTGCGTAGGTTTACTTAGTTTGATGCTTGGTTGACGGTTCCATAAGGGGTCCGTTTAACCTATTAAGTAGGTCCTCAATTGTCGTGCAAATGATCTACGTTCTTCTTCTTAGCGTGTCGATGGCAATCTAAATCGTGTCGGCCCAGAATTGGACTACTAGTTTGGCGCTTTCGATAGCGTCCATCAGCTCCTGTAGAGAACAAGCAATAGGACACGCAGATCCATGTTTCCCTTCTTCCATCGGGAGACTAGTCGTACTGCAGGTTATCACCCATATGTACCTAGTCGATGTTCCACACATTCGAACAAAGCGCTTTGCTAAGTCCTATTATGCGCACCGCCAAGGAGTGGAACTCCCTGCCTGTGTTGGTTTTCATATACCCCGATCTATTTAAGTCGCGTATGAATCATAATATGAATCGCAATATGAATCGTAATATAAATCGTAATATGAATCGTTATATGAATTGTAACATGAATCATAACACGGATCATTATATGAATCATAATATGAATCGCAATATGAATCGTAATATAAATCGTAATATGAATCGTTATATGAATTGTAACATGAATCATAACACGGATCATTATATGAATCATAATATGAATCGCAATATGAATCGTAATATAAATCGTAATATGAATCGTTATATGAATTGTAACATGAATCATAACACGGATCATTATATGAATCATAATATGAATCGCAATATGAATCGTAATATAAATCGTAATATGAATCGTTGTATGAATCATAATACAAATCATAATATGAATCATTATATTAATCGTAATATGAATCATTATATGAATCGTAACACGGATCATATTATGAATCGTAATAAGAATAGTAATATGAATCGTAATACGAATCGTAATATGAATTGTAACATGAATCATAACACGTATCATTATATGAATCATAATATGAATCGTAATATGAATCATAATATGAATCGCAATATGAATCGTAATATAAATCGTAATATGAATCATTATATGAATCGTAATATAAATAGTAATAGGAATCGTAATATGAATCGTAACACGGATCATAATATGAATCGTAATACGAATCGTAATATGAATCATATTATGAATTGTAATATGAATCGTAATATGAATCATACCACGGATCATTATATGAATTGTAGTATGAATTGTAATATGAATTGTAATATGAATCGTTATATGAATTGTAATATGAATCATAAAACGAATCGTAATATGAATCATTATATTAATCGTAATATGAATCGTAATATGAATCATTATATGAATCGTCACACGGATCATATTATGAATCGTAATAAGAATTGTAATATGAATCGTAATACGAATCGTAATATGAATTGTAACATGAATCATAACACGTATCCTTATATGAATCATAATATGAATCGTAATATGAATCATAATATGAATCGCAATATGAATCGTAATATAAATCGTAATATGAATCATTATATGAATCGTAACACGGATCATAATGAGTCATGATATGAATCGTAATATAAATCGTAATATGAATCATAATATGAATCATATTATGAATTGTAATATGAATCGTAATATGAATCATACCACGGATCATTATATGAATTGTAGTATGAATTGTAATATGAATTGTAATATGAATTGTAATATGAATCGTTATATGAATTGTAATATGAATCATAAAACGAATCGTAATATGAATCATTATATTAATCGTAATATGAATCGTAATATGAATCATTATATGAATCGTCACACGGATCATATTATGAATCGTAATAAGAATTGTAATATGAATCGTAATACGAATCCGGTAACACGGATCATATTATGAATCGTAATAAGAATTGTAATATGAATCGTAATATGAATTGTAACATGAATCATAACACGGATCATTATATGAATCGTAATATGTTCCGTATGGTGTCGGACGCAAAGAATAGCACCATCCCATATCTTCCCGTGGGTGTCGTAAGAGGCGACTAAGGGATGTACCAGAGAATGGGCAGCAGCGTTCTCTGTGCTTTTTCTATCGACCGTACTGCGATCGCCAACCCGCCTGCCAAGCGTGGCGATTATGGCAAACCCCCCCTAAGCAAAAATTACACTTAGGGGAGGCCTGTCCAGCAGTGGACGTCTTTCGGCTGAAATGATGATGATGATAATGAATATGAATCGTAATATGAATCATTATGAATCGCAATATGAATCGTAATATAAATCGTAATATGAATCATTATATGAATCGTAACACGGATCATATTATGAATCGTAATAAGAATTGTAATATGAATCGTTATACGAATCGTAATATGAATTGTAACATGAATCATAACACGGATCATTATATGAATCATAATATGAATCGTAATTTGACTGGCCTGTTGGTCTAGTGGTTAGTGACCCTAACTGCTATGCCGGAGGTCATGGGTTCGATTCCCACCCAGGACAAATGTTTGTGTGATGAGCACGATCATTTGTTCTGTGTCTGGGTGTAATTTATCTATAATATGTAATGTATGTATTTAGAAATACATATAAGTATGTTTATCAGTTGTCTAGTACCCATAACACAAGCTCTGCTTAGCTTGGGACTAGATGGCGTTGTGTGATAGTTGTGGAATATTATTAATATGAATCGTAACACGGATCATTATATGAATTGTAATATGAATTGTAATATGAATTGTAATATGAATCGTTATATGAATTGTAATATGAATTGTAATATGAATTGTAATATGAATCGTTATATGAATTGTAATATGAATCATAATACGAATCGTAATATGAATCATTATATTAATTGTAATATGAATCGTAATATGAATCATTATATGAATCGTAACACGGATCATATTATGAATCGTAATAAGAATTGTAATATGATTCGTAATACGAATCGTAATATGAATTGTAACATGAATCATAACACGTATCATTATATGAATCATAATATGAATCGTAATATGAATCATAATATGAATCGTAATATGAATCATAATATGAATCATTATATGAATCGTAACACGGATCATAATATGAGTCATGATATGAATTGTAATATAAATCGTAATAGGAATCTTAATATGAATCGTAACACGGATCATAATATGAATCGTAATATGAATCATAATATGAATCATATTATGAATTGTAATATGAATCGTAATATGAATCATACCACGGATCATTATATGAATTGTAGTATGAATTGTAATATGAATTGTAATATGAATTGTAATATGAATTGTAATATGAATCGTTATATGAATTGTAATATGAATCATAAAACGAATCGTAATATGAATCATTATATTAATCGTAATATGAATCGTAATATGAATCGTAATATGAATCGTAATATGAATCATTATATGAATCGTCACACGGATCATATTATGAATCGTAATAAGAATTGTAATATGAATCGTAATACGAATCCGGTAACACGGATCATATTATGAATCGTAATAAGAATTGTAATATGAATCGTAATATGAATTGTAACATGAATCATAACACGGATCATTATATGAATCGTAATATGAATCGTAATATGAATCATTATGAATCGCAATATGAATCGTAATATAAATCGTAATATGAATCATTATATGAATCGTAACACGGATCATATTATGAATCGTAATAAGAATTGTAATATGAATCGTTATACGAATCGTAATATGAATTGTAACATGAATCATAACACGGATCATTATATGAATCATAATATGAATCGTAATTTGACTGGCCTGTTGGTCTAGTGGTTAGTGACCCTAACTGCTATGCCGGAGGTCATGGGTTCGATTCCCACCCAGGACAAATGTTTGTGTGATGAGCACGATCATTTGTTCTGTGTCTGGGTGTAATTTATCTATAATATGTATGTATTTAGAAATATATAAGTATGTTTATCAGTTGTCTAGTACCCATAACACAAGCTCTGCTTAGCTTGGGACTAGATGGCGTTGTGTGATAGTTGTGGAATATTATTAATATGAATCGTAACACGGATCATTATATGAATTGTAATATGAATTGTAATATGAATCGTTATATGAATTGTAATATGAATCATAATACGAATCGTAATATGAATCATTATATTAATTGTAATATGAATCGTAATATGAATCATTATATGAATCGTAACACGGATCATATTATGAATAAGAATTGTAATATGAATCGTAATACGAATCGTAATATGAATTGTAACATGAATCATAACACGGATCATTATATGAATCATAATATGAATCGTAATATGAATCATAATATGAATCGTAATATGAATCGTAATATGAATCATAACACGGATCATAAACTCGCGAGTAAATAGGCTTCTTCTGGGTAAGCTCGTTCCATTGTCGACCCATTCAAATAAAAATAAGCCCATTTCAAATAATAAATATATAAAACAAAATGCTTTGTTGATGGCTTCGTGAAGGGTCCACCTAGGATACCTATTAGGTCCTCCATTGTCTGGAAAAAATCTATGTTTAAACCATGGGGTCACAACTGGAACAAATTATAATTAATCTTGAAAAAAACACAATAGATGGCAGCATAGGTAGCAGTAATGAAATTAACAATCGCTTAATGCGTTATACGGTAGGTTTCGGCCGAAATAAGATTTGCAAAAATCAAAAGTTCCATTTTTAACGCTTATTTATCTATTTACACTCATTTATCACGTTATTTCAACAAAAAAGGTTAAAGGAGGACTTTTACTTCAATTCGTACCCATAGATTGATAAAGTTGTCAAAAATAAGCCATCTGTAAATCATTTTCTCTAGAGCTGTTTGCAATAGATGGCGTTTTACTCAATTTGCCACATACAATAATCGTAACTGCTGTATAATTTTAATTAAATTTAACCATTAAAAAGCATATGTATTACTGTTTATAGAAATATAACACATCTTTTAACATTTCTAAGCGAAATAATTACATATTTTTCTCATTTTACTGAACCCGAAAGTTCCGGAACTACATAACACGAAACGTGAACTCCTAGATGGCGTTGTAAAACTCCAGTCTGTGGCAATTAGTGCGACGCTGGTGCTGCCATCTGTTGCTATAATGGAGGAAAGAATATAAAACGAGCAATAAGATGACTTAGGGAGGTGTCATTTCTTTGTATGGGATTGGGTATCTGTACGAAGTATTATAATATCTGTGGTTTAAACTAATTCTCCCACTAACAGGAGGGTCCAACGGCTACCAAGGTGTTGGGAGATGAGATAGAGAAAGAGTTGAAGCTGGCTGAGGAGAAGATTGTCAAGAACAACGAGGAGAAGGCGGAGATTGAGAAGGTGAAGGCTAAGCTGCTGGATTCGGATATCAAGGAGGTAAGAGGAATGTTTTAATTTACTAGATTTTACAATCTTAGACTATTTATTTCAAACTAAGCTAACTATTGTCCCCATGAAATTTAAATGGAATCCTAATGCTTTTTCTAGCATACGTTACTTCTTATAACATCAGCTATGTGCCAGTAAAAGTCAGTTAAAATCGGTCCAGCCGTTTCGGAGATTAGCTGGAACAAACAAACAAAAAAGGCGAAACTTAATGTTTTTTGTTAGTGCCATAAAAACATACTTTCATAAGTATGAATTTATTTCAAAAAACAGTTTTTTTAATAAATACAAGCAGACTAATTATTTAAATGTAGACCAGTTACAAGCACTTATAAATAATAAAAAAGGCATTATTACTTTCAAAAGACAGCAACCATCCAGGACCCCGAGTCTGCTGCGAGTGCTGCTGGGTTTGGCCATTAACACCAAACTTGTCAAAATCAACAATTATGAGATCAATGATTGACTATTCTGACACTATTGAATAGCAGACTCGGGGCCCTGTTGTAAAACGTAGATCTCTACGGAGAACGGCCAAGGAAGATTAGGGCCCATCTTTTAAAAGCTGCCAGTGGCTTTGCCCATTTTAAATTGTATATGTTTCTTGTCAGGACGATCCATGGGCCGGCCTCTCTTACACCGTGGATACTGAGACAGGTAAGAATCTTTATATATTCTAGGTTCAATAGAAATATCGAAATATGTATGTGGATCTTAAACGAGAAAACAGATTATTCTCCAGAAACTATTTCTTGTTCGTTTGGCACAAGACTTAGGATTTATAGTCCAGTCATTTGGTGCTTTCCAGGTAACCCTTTTCACCCTCAAATGACTGTAATATATTACGGCAGAATTTCAAAATCTTGAAAATTCTTGCATCCTGCTACTTTTGGGCGACTAGGAAACGACCAACCCGAATCCTGAATCTGTACGTTTATGTGAAATTTGCTGTTGCCCGCGACTTCGACCGCGTGGATTTTTTGATCTCCTTGGGTATTTTCGATATGATCCGATCAGCCGATTATTCGCGAGTAGCTGCTTGCTACCTTAGAACTTATTATATAATATGGGCTATGGATGGAGTCTTCTAAGGCGGTCAAAATCATTATAAGGTAAGTGAATTATTATTAAGACACTTCACCCGCAACTTCGTTCTCAAAAATTGTTATAGTGCGGATAATATTAAGATGCAGATAGATATCAATATATTTTAGATCCTATATCACTCATTGAACAATATAGATTTCTACTAGAGAAATACATATCTTTAAAACGGCAAAATCTACATAACATTTAAACTACAATAAAATTTCGTTTTCAAATCAAAAAACCTAAGCATATTTCGGTGGGACAAACGCAATAAAATAGCTAAGTCATAAGAGTAATGATCCTACACGCTATGCCGCAGGGTGGCAACACTGGCTGCGATCGCAACTGGCAACCCTAGGGGATAGAAACAAAGCCGAATAAATAGGGCCGGGAACAAATAAGGAATTTTTCGAAAAAAAAAATCGTGAACCAAATTTTTTTGTTTGGATCGCGTTTTTGGGAAATGTGCTACAGCTGCTTTAGTTAGGTATAATCAAAAACAAGACAGATAAGTAGACGAGACAAGACCAAGAAAATCTGAATCCAGTGTCTTGTAACTACATAAGATATCATCACGCCTGTAATCTAAGAACGGTTAGGCAGACGTGTACCTAATTTAGTACACCCACATTTCGTCAGCTCTGTTTAAGATCCATGTTATACGGGACAAGCCTTTTGCTATCAACCGGGGACAAATCCAGACTTCGTGGCTGCTACTAGAAGTTCCTGATAAAAACACCCAATAACTTTCCCAATATTTTTTTTTGTTGGGTCGTAAATCATCAAAAAACCCCGCTCCCGCTCTGGGCAGTGCGGAAGGCAGTGTCAGACTTCTACTGACTAAAAACCACCTATGTTCCTTCTTAGCCCTTTGTGTCGAGGCCGCGGTATCTCTTTTGAACAACCCGCAGCCCCGGAAGCTTTCGCAATCTAGGAATCGAACCTAACACATCATGCGAAGCAGTCGCGATACGTGTTGATCGAAAAAACTTTACTAAAATATAGAAACTCGAGAATTTTCTCTACAAAACGCATGATGGCACACCCTCCCCTCCTTTCCACCAAAATTAAGTATATCGCTTGAACCCCTATTTACTTACATTACATAAGGGGGCCAAATAACTACCTTAGGGGGCGATGCCCTTTGGAAACGTGATACGGGTTATGAAACTGGCATTTAGATTTGGATATAAATAAATATATTTGTTTGATTCCACACTAGAGCAGTGGTGGCCCAGTGGTGGCGGCCCCGACTTACGAACAGTGAGTCGTACTTTGTATAATTTATTTAAACAGTGAAGGCAAACATCGCGAGGAAACCGGCATGTCTTAGAACCAAAAAATTCGAAGACTGACATCCCAATCCGCACTGGGCCCGCGTTTTCGATTATAGCCCATCCCTCTCCTAGAAAGGAGGCCTGAGTCCCTGCAGTGGAAACATTATAGGCTGATGATGATAAATAAATATATTTGTTTGATTCCGTACTTACTTAAGGCGGGGTTGCAGTACTTTTTAAGATTTTTGAACCTATAAAAATCGAACTAAATACGAGTTTTTTCATAAATAAAAATCATTACATAAAAATTGAACATACTCTCTAGTAAATCGTAAAGATAGAAACGCAATTTAGAATGATCGGCTCGATACTTTATTTTATCAAACATGACTCTAAATCACAATTTCAAACGTGTACTGCTAAGACATTTCATCATGAATTTATATAAAAGTTATATCAATAGATAGAACTTTTGATTCTGAAGTAAATGTTGAAAACATATTGTATAATTTCTTTATAGTTTTTCTCCAAGAAGCAAAAAACAGTCAAAATTTAGGCATTATATCGCTCGCGCGGCAGGGCGGGGGGTGAGGTCGTGCGTACATAAAAACAAAGTACTGCAACCTCGCCTTAAAAGCACGTGAATCTGTTGGTCCCTGGATGTTTTTTTGTTGGGCCAGTCTTATCACATTATTTCCAAACCACTACATCTCCTGAAAGCCAGAATAATCAGTGGCGATTGCTTGAAAAGCGCTGAGACAATGAAGCTTGACGAAGTTCAGTTATACTGCTGGTTCCGACTGATATTTGTAGATCTACAGGTAGTCAGTGGCCTGAAAGTCTGACGACCAGTCTGACGACCAGTCTGACGACCAGTCTGACGACCAGTCTGACGACCAGTCTGACGACCAGTCTGACGACCAGTCTGACGACCAGTCTGACGACCAGTCTGACGACCAGTCTGACGACCAGTCTTACTAAACTGTGTCGTATTAGCCAGTACTAACTGGGTTGTGGACGTCAGATAGGCAGTCGCTCCATGTAAAGTAGGTACCCAGATACATAGTTGGGAAAAGGCTAGGCAGATGATAACCAAATCGTATTAGGTAAGTAAATCCAGATCTATTTTTTGTATGTCATCAACATTATCATAGACTTTTTATTAATCCAATAAAACTTTCATTAATATATTCATAGAAATCCTTAGTTTTGAAGTCGCGATGAAAAAACTTTCGAACCAATAAATTGACTTAAAAAAGTCGATTATCTTCGGCGTTTCGAAAAGGACATGTTTTCAAGTTTTTCGTTAGGGCTGTCCGTTAAGATAAAGAACATTTTATATTGGAACTATAGCTGTTGCCAGCGGCTTCGCCCGCTACAACTCGAAAATTATCTCACGGGAAGATAAAATCGGGATAAAAACTATACCATGTGTTAATCCAGGTTATAAACTATCTGTGTACCAATTTTTATCCAAATCAGTTCAGTAATTTTTGGTGTGAAAGAGTAACAAACATCCATCCATCCATCCATACATACTTACAAACTTTCGCGTTTATAATATTAGTAGGATATCAATTTCATTATGCGCACAGCCAAGGAGTGACATTCCATGCCTGCGTCGGTGTTCCCAAGCTCATATGAGTATGACCCCAATCTATTTAAGTCGCAAATTAGTAGGTTTCCTTTAGGTTAACTCGTACTATCGTCGACCTTATCTCGGTCTAACAAAATACTAGTATTCTAGCAGATTTGTTTAGACTGGAAACCAACCAACTAGAAAACACACACCAGAAGTACACGCACAGCTCAGCACAATCAGCCGAATAGTTTCTAGTATCACTCCTCTTCTGCCATTCGTATAGTTTAAGAAATGAACTATTAAAATTACGACTCTACTTTTCTTACTCACACCCTAAAATATACCTAGCTATACCTAGAAATAACACAACCCTATACTCCAATATAATAAGTTCTACCACACCACTTTAATCAGACCTTCCCTGTCCCCTTGCTTGCATCAAATTCAGGAGTATATAGAAACAATACTGAGTATATAGGAAGGTTTATATAAATTGGTGGAGGCCTGTGACAGACCTAAGTTTGGATATCAAAGAATCGGCCGTTTTTGGGGTCCCGTGGAGTGTCGAGTCGGCTCACTCCTTCTATATAATTAGGTTGTTTTGATTTAGGATAGATGCATGTTTATTGATGGATGGAGAGGGAGAGGAAGACCAGGGAAAGGATGGATGGATTGTGTTAGAAATTATGTGAAAGAAAAAGCAGGATATGATAACGTGACGTTTGTCAGAGGAGTATATTTTAAAAGCATAATGCGTAATTTGGTTGTTTGCTTCGATGTAATGCAGAACTCTTAATAATTTTGTCTTTAACTTTCAATCACATAATTCAGGAAGAACGAAATAAGCTTAAAAATCAACATTTTTGAAGTTTTTTTTATGGCAAATTCGATATAAATATTTTAAAATGAAAAAGAAATTTCAGTTTTCACTACGTCAGTACCTATTTGTGCCCTGTTGATGGCAAAAGACTCGCCCCCTATTGCATGGGACTTAAACATAATAGGGGATCGGACTGGGTCAAAAAAATATGATTCTGTTTAGTCCGTCAGTTAGATTATCGAAAAATATTGGATAAGTGTTTTTTGTTTTATCAAATCAATAAAAATTGACGAAGCTATAGCGCGTCAAAGATCATGGAGTGGGGCTTTGAAACGTTACTTGAAGGTACAAAATGTACTATCTTAAGACGTCACACGAAGCACGGTATCGTCTTCATTTTTTGTTTACGTGAAAAAAGAAAAAATATGTGGTCAATATTTTTTGGAAATCTATCTGACGGACTAATTAGTTTTTTTTTGTCCGATCCCCTTTTAATGTGGATGTACTCGTACTATTAGGTTCATCTCTGCCTAATAGTTCGCAGATTACAGGCGTGATGTTATGTTACTTTTTGATCATTTCGATCCTTGATCAAAATAATACCTTACAGAACCATCGCCACTTCACTCCACACACACTTACCACTCTACACTTTCCACAAGTCATGGTCGAACCAATGTTCTCTGATTAATGTACGTTTTTTTTTCTCTTTCTTTTGTCTTTTTTTTCTCTCTCCAACGATTGGACGTATTATAGGAATATTTTCTTTAATACTGTAAGAGTCAAATATTCTTTCTTTGTGTGTCTTTTGTGTGGGGAAAGATGTTTTAATCAGATGTGTATGGTGAAGAATTTTTACGTTTTAAATTGTAGTAGAGTTTATAAAATCCTAGTTTATGCCTAAAGCTTCGCCCGCTTAGAGTTCGTTGTCTTGCGACTGGGATAAAAAGTATCCTATGTGTTGTGCTGAATTTCATTCAAATCCGTTCAGTAGTTTTTGACTGAAAGAGTGACGAACATCCATTCCATGCATCCATCCTCACGCTAATATGCACGATATCAATTTAATTTACAGTTTATTGCAACCACGAATAATGTAGCTTCCTACCAGTGAAAAAAGTTTTAGTCTTTGATCGGTGATTCCAGAGATTACAAAAAAAAAATTACATCAGAATAAATAAAAATGTTTATACCTACCTAATAACATACAAACTTAACAAACTTAACAAATAAATTTTACCTTTATAATTTAGTATAGAGATACTGCGTCGTTGGTCTGGTAGCGACTGCTGATCATGAGGTCTGTGTTCTATTCCCGAGTCGAACAAAGTGTTATTCGGTTTTTCCATCAGGAATTTCTAGTAGCAGCCATGTTGTCTGGATTTGTGTCCAGTTGTTGACAATAGGATGTCCCCTATTACATGGGATTTTAACATAACTAGCGAAATGTAGGTTTACTATTAGGTGCATCTCTGCCAAACCCTTCGGGAAAACTATTATGTTCCCTACTCCTCCGCTATTCTTTTCTGATTAATTTCGTTGCGGGATCCAAGACAGTTAAATTGTTTCTCTGGGACTTCGTCGAGCTTCATTGTCTCAGCGCTTTTCTGTTGGTTGCCACTGTTGATTCTGGCTTACAGGAGTTACAGTGGTTTGGTAATAGTGTGGTGGACTTGTCCCAATACCCTTTGGGGATTAAAGGTGTGATGTTATGTTATGTAACTGCCTACAACAGGCTGATTTAATTTTTCGCCATCAAAAATTTTGACACTTCTAAACCACGCTTACACTTTGACAATCCGTTGCAAGTAATCCTCTATGAATTGAACTACACTAGAATATTATTAATGATCACTACACAGGGGAATTGAGACGTCTGCTTACCCCCTAACATTAATCATAGCACTACAATAGCTATGCGCATGCGTGCGTATTATGTACCTTTTTAAAAGGGAAGTTGGCTATGTACTTATTGTATGCGTTACCCTTAGTTTGGGTTTGTATGGCTTATTTAATTTTGTTGGGAAGGTAAAAATTGTAGCAACTGACTATAATATTCGCCAATAACATGGCAATGGGCAGGGCACATTGCTCGCAGAACGGATGGCCGATGGGGCCGAAAAGTTCTAGAGTGGCGACCGCGAACCGGAAGACGTTGCGTTGGAAGGCCTCCCACTAGGTGGACCGACGACCTGGTGAAGGTTGCGGGGACCTGCTGAATGAGAGACGCACGGGACCGGTCAATGTGGCGACACTTGGGAGAGGCCTATGTCCAGCAGTGGACGTCTTTTGGCTGAAATGATGATGATTATGATGAATAACATAACATCATGCATGTAAACCCCTGAATGGTTGAGCAGAGGTATCGAGTGCACCCATATTTCGCTAGTTATATTTAACTCCCATGTAATAGCATAGCATAAGCCAATCGAACCCTGTAGCCCATGCTCATCAAACGCTCTTGCGAGCTCTAGAACTACAAGGCAGTTTTCAGCTATGTATAGTTTCCACTGTTTAGAAAACTTAGAAGGCCATCATCATCATCTGCCTAGCCTTCCAGTCTAACTGGATGCAGTTGAATACCAGTAGGTATCTATCTATATAAATAAAAATAGAAGTCCTGACTGACTGACTGACTGACTGACTCATCAACGCCCAGCCCAAACCCTTGGACCTAGAAAGATGAAATTTTGCACGGAGGTTCCCTTTGTGTAGACAAGGAATAAGGAAGGATTTCGAAATTCAACCCCTAAGGGAGTTAAATAGGGGATGAAAGTTTGTATGAAAAATCGTCATTTTCACGCGGGCGAAGCCGCTGGCAAAAGCTAGTGTCACATAAAGCGACTGCCTATCTGACCTCCAAAACCAGTGACTAGTTGTTTCAAGCTCTAAATACTTTAAAAGTATAAACTTATAACTTTTTTACCCGACTACGGCGAAGCCAAAAGGAAGGGTAATGATTTTTTCCAAAGCTATTTGCAGAAACAGAAACTTCAAAATACTTCCTGCTTACATATATTTCTTTAGCGTCGTTCACATTCATACATCTGCTCATACACGCACACCGGTTGCGAGTACTACGCACCTGTCCTTACTGAAGAACCGCATCATAATTTCAGCCGAAAAACGTCAATTGTTGGACATAGGCCCCAACTGTCGTTCACGTCGACCAGTCCCGTGCGTCTCGCATCCAGCGAATTCCCTCAACCTTCACCAGGTCATCGGTCCACCTAGTGGGAGGCCTTCCACGCAACGTCTTCCCGTTCGCGGTCGCCACTCCAGAACTGCAGTTCTGCCCCATCGGCCATTCGTTCAAAATCGAAACATTTATTTCAAGTATAGGCCAGTTATAGGCACTTTTGAATAGTCGAAACATACAAATTAATAAGAAGCTATAGTCTCAGTCACAAGGCATAATGACAGTGACTGTACTGTAGTTGCCCATTCCCTAGCGTAGATCTTAATGGAGAAGAAGGGCAAGACACTCCATGGACTCTCTAGTTCTGCGAGCAATGTGCCCTGTCCATCATCATCAGGCTATAATGTTCCCACTGCAGGGACTCAGGCCTCCTCTCTAGGAGAGGGATGGGCCATAATCCACCACGCGGGCCCAGTGCGGGTTGGCAGATGTCACATATCTTCGAATTTTTGGTTCTAAGACATGCCGGTTTCCTCACGATGTTTTCCTTCACCGTTTTGAGAGCAGCGATGTTGAAATAAATTACACAAAGTAATGCGCCTGCCTGGGTTCGAACCCTCGACCTACTATTCTTAAGTCGGGGCCGACACCACTGGGCCACCGCCGCTCTGTCCATTGCCTTTTAAGTCTGGCAATTCTTCGGGATACGATGATAACCTCACTTAGAACGTTTACTTTTCAGTGCATTTACAACACTTTCAATTTTTCACCCGTTTTTTTTTCTTTGAAAAAAAAGTTTTCAGTGAATTTGCTTTGACATGATGATAAGACAGAATGCGAGTAGGTAGTACGTACTTACTATTATTTTTTATAGCAAGTCATCTAACTGGTAACTGGGCCAATGAACTTGGGTGCTGTTGTGTTTGAATGTCATCCTGGGGGTCTAAAATAGCTACTTTAGCAGATCATAATATGAATATCCCTTGCAATATTACAAGGGACTTAAATTAAATATAACTGGCGAAATGTGGGTGTACTTTTTAGGTACACCTCTGTCTCACCCTTCGAGGATTACAGGCGTTATGTTATGTAATACTCACAAAATAACATAATGTGCAGGACAGACACAAGGAGTTATTTACTATACGGACCTTGTAGAAACTAGAACAAATTTCCGTGCGTTCAAGCATTTTTGTCATACCTATTATTGGAGTCAAATATAACAGCTCACAACTTAGGACCCAGTAATATTAATGACAATGATATCCGTGGTGCTAGGCAACTGGGCTTATCCCAGTTGTATACGTCCCTGTGTGCCTATTGGCCTTGTTCTGTTCTGTCTCCTGCTGATATGGAGGGAAGTGGAAATTATGTTTTTTCCTACTCCTCCGCTATTCTTTTCTGATTAATTTCGTTGCGGGATCCAAGACAGTTAAATCGCTTCTCTGGGACTTCGTCGAGCTTCATTGTCTCGGCGCTTTTCTTGTGTTGATTCTGGCTAACAGGAGTTACAGTGGTTTGGGAATAGTGTGGCGGGCTTGTAGGACAGACACAAACCAAATGTTGCAGCATTTCAGTATTTTACAAGAAGTAATGTATCCTAACATTCCCCAGCCTTTTTTTGGGGGTGGGAAATCATCAAATAAGTAACCTCTCTCGCTTTTGGGCAGAGCAAAAGGGAGTGTCAAACTTCTACTGACTAAAAACCACCCATGTTCCTTCTTAGCCCTTTATGTCGAGGCCGCGGTATCTTTGTGACCAACCCGCAGCCTCAACGGGGAGTGATGTATCCTTACATTCTCCAACCTAAAAATCAATACGCACACTAAACCAAAAACAAAATGGCTGCCACGGGAAACCGTTTTCATTAAAATAAAAACACCGAAACCATTAATATAGCCAAGAAAAGATTAATGTCGGTCGAACAAAGAGTAATAAATTAGTAGTGTAATATGCTGCAAAGGGAGCCTACCCTTCGGCCATTTTGTGTAATACTCGCTTCTGATTGGTCCGTTCGCTTACTAATCAATAATATTTCTTTCGCACCAAAAGGGCTTGGGTCACGGTGAAAAGACACTGGAATTTCGACTTTAGGTAAGTATGTTAAGGTTAATTTTGCAGTGTTTAGCAGTTCTTGAAACAACAGGGGTTTGTTAATATGGAATAGATGTAAAAAGAGTAGGTAGAGAGGTATTTTTAGAAATAAAGTTTTTTTTTTTGAGGTTTTTATAAAAACGGCAGTGGTAGGCTAATAATGTGACTGTTGGTCATAAGTTATATCATATTTTACATGGAGCGACTGCCTATCTGACCTCCACAGCCCTTAGTACTGGGCAATACGATACCCTTTGATAAGACTGGTTGTCAGACTTTCGGACTTCTGATTACCTAAAACGAGTCTCAAAAATCGACAAATAACAGCCGGTAGGTACCAACTGAACCAATCAAAAAAGAAATCTACTTATTAATACCTACCAAGCGAAATTCAAAATCATTTTAAACGACTTCTGAAATTAATGCGCTTACTTAGTTACTTACGATATGAAGGAAAAAGGAATAAATGATAATGTGACGACTGACAGGGCAGAATGTAAGAAAACAACGTGTTGGGCCGACCCCAAATGACATGGGATAAGGGTAGGAAGGTGATGATGATGACTTAGGTACTTAATTACGAACCCATACAACTCCTGAATAAGCCAGGACTTCGAAAGCTTCGGAAGCCCGAGGCCTCATTGCCATGTTCAAATTCAAAAGACGCAAAACCAGAAAGGCCACAATAAATTAAAATATTAGCAAACCCCTTTTACAATCATAACCATGGATAATCAGCAATTCAGCAGCTTCTACTGCATTCAGTTAAATTTTAACCGTAAAAAAAACTGTTAACACCTTCAAAACTAGACAATAGTTAGAAAAAAAGGGTTTTTGTGACAGTCTACGACAATTTCAGTAGTCTTCGAAAAAAAACATGTCTACGAAAGCTTTTAAGATAACCGTAACAAGATTTGTCAATAATTTTGAGGTTTAGACAAAAAAGGATCAATTTGTGGGTGAAAAAAAAAACATGGCGGATTTGGCTTTTGAGTGTAAAAGGTCTGTTTTGTAGTCGTTTAAGATTTTTAATTTGATACGAGAAAGTTGAGGATGCGAGCCGTATATATAGGGGACCGCTCAATGTGACGACACTTAGGGGAAGCCTATGACCAGCAGTGGACGTCTTTCGGCTGAAATGATGATGATGAGAAAGTTAAGTAGGTACTATTACTATGTAGTTTGGATTAGATTGACATAACACAATGTATGTTGATTCTGTGCTACTTTGGGGTAGTGTAAAGCCGACCCCAACACAGTTGAGAAAGGCTATAATTATAGACAGGTGACTTACGAGACTAAAAAATTATCCAAAGCTTGAATTATAACTGCACAAGGATACTTTAACTCAAAAAAAACGAATATTTGATTGTCTCTTAACTTAGAAATCTTGATACACATCAGAAAGATTACATAAGATAACCTAGTTAACCGCTTTTAAAATTCAAAGTAACTATTTTATTCTAAGAACAAATCGTAGGTTGCGTAATACGCACTACAGATATAAAATACTGGTAGCCCGCTGCAGCCAGTTGGGCGGAGACGAGCGGAGATGAGATCAGTTAGAGTAAAATTTACATCTGGTCTTTCGCCCTTCCTGTGAATGGTCGAATTTTACTCATCTCTCCGCTCTGCTTGTCTCCGCTTTGGTGGAAACTGGGCCTAAGCATGGAAGCTTGACCTAAAGAAAGGCAGACAGCCAGTAAGGAATTTCTTTATTGTGTTGTTAATGCCTAACTTGGTGTGGAGAGTTTTTATACCGTCCATGGGCTTCTGACTTAGCTGAGGACTAGCGAAATGACCCGAGGCCATTTTTCTAAAATAACTTGACGAATATTAGAATATTGAAGCTCTCACTTCACACCTTCAACTCATAGAAAGCTCCAAAAAATTAAAAAGCGTCCGACCGGAAGCTGTATTACGAGTCATGATGACGTCATGTCCGCATCGTCACTGCGTATCAGCAGCTTTGCGGACACAGTTTTCACTAATTCTTGTTTATTTATTTACTACGAGAAAGTTTTTCAATAGTTCAATTGATTTTGGCGTGTTTAAAATAGACCGTTTGATCTTGAGGATCATGTTTGCTTAGCCTTTTCCCAACTATGTTGGGGTCGGCTTCCAGTCTTAAGGGATGCAGCTGAATACCAGTATTTTACATGGAGCGAACTGCCTATCTGACCTCCACAACCCAGTTATTACTGGGTACTTGGTAAGACTGGTTGTCAAGCTTTTGGGCCACTGACTACCTGGAACGACAGCCAAAGATCTCAAATGACAGCGGCAACAGCGACAACGGCTTAACGCTGATGGTTAGGTGGTGGCCGCCATAATCAGCCTACAATGTTTCCACTGCTGAGACAACACACACGCACACGCCTCCTCTCTATGAGAGGGAATGGGCTATCAACCACGCGCGCCTAGTACGGGTTGGTAGATGTGTCATGTCTTCAAATGTTTCGGTTCTAGTATGTGTACTATGTTTTCCTTCATTGTTTTTGAGGTGGTTGGTGTAATTTGAAGTTATTGGATCAAAACACATAATTATATTGTAACTTCGTAAATAACATAACATAAGTAATATCACGCCTGTAATCCCAGCAGAGTTAGGCAGAGGCAGTGAGATTAATTTGTTAAGAAACCTGTATTGTTAGGTTAAGTGATTGATTGCCATACTAACGCATTCCGCCTTATTACAAAATGTAGTTAAACCTGGTTTAACTTAGACCTGGGCCCCGAGTCTGCTATTCAATAGTGTCAGAATGGTCTATCATTGATCTCATAATTGTTGATTGATGACAAGCCAAAAAGTACTTTAAGTCTGTCGACTTAAGGTACATTTTGGCTTGTCGTCTACTTGTCAAAATCAACAATTATGAGAACAATGATAGACCATTCTGACACTATTGAATAGCAGACTCGGGGCCCTGGTTTATCTCGCATGCTGTCACTTTCTTTTGAATATTATTGAAGTGAGACGTCATGCGAGATAAACCAAGTCTAAGTTAAACCAGGTTTAACTACGTTTTGTAATAAGGCGGATTAGGTTTAAGACTTGTGTAATGTTAGTAGTTAGTTGAAAGTAAATAAATAAATACATTTCTAAGTCCCATATAAAAGGAGGCAAACCTATTGCCATCAAGTACCGGGCACAAATCCAAACTAATAATGAACTTCGCAAATATCAACAACTTCCTTGTTTCTGACGTTCTAGCGCAAAATGAACCTGCTTACACTGTACTATTCTCCCGTGTTTACGGAACTCAACTTATGAACTGTCCTTAGACACACTATAAACTTATTCTCCATACTCCACAATACTCACAAACTCGACTACTTTCACTGCCAAACTCGACACAGTCACGGTGACGTCATCGATACAAGATGGCGGACAGTCATCGCCCATCAGCGGTTTCTGTGTAACTGTACGCTTTTAAGTGTTTACTTTGGTTCAACGCGGTAGCTTAACGTATGTAGCATTGCGGGTTTAATCCTTGGGGAGTTTCGCAGACGTGTAGTTAAATAGTACGCTCGATTTTCGCTAGTTATGTTCTTGAAGGAAAACCTAATAACATTTTCCTCGATTCGATCCTAGGACCTCCTACTCAGCAGTCGCGATTGCGACCAATGAACGGACGAGATCAACTTGTAACTTGTTGGCAAACACAGGTTGGCCGAAGCAAGGGTAACCTGTACAGGTGGAGATTCATAGATGAGTCTGCCCTTCCTTTTTTGGGGGGTGGGAAATTATCAAATGACTCCTCCCGCTCTGGGCAGAGCGGTAGGGAGTGTCAGACTTCTACTGACTAAAAACCACCCATGCCCCTAGACCTTTGTGTCGAAGGGCTAGGTATCTCTTTCGAACAACCCGCAGCGCCGACGGGAGATGACTTTGCCCTGGAGTATTAATGTGGTGTTACCCCACACACTATGGGACACTTAATATCTTGTCCTGCCTGCCTGTCCTGTTATTCTCACATCACAGGAGCTGATGGAGGCTACTGAAAGAACCAAACTCGTCGCCTTTTTTGGGCCGACAAAATTTGAATTGTCACCAATACAAGCCTTTTTCATCAAATAGTCACTCAAGGAAGTTATATGAACTAAGAGGGTTGTATTGGTGATTTTAATCATTATTAATCAGTAAAGTCACATTTGTTACGGTCGCGAATCCTACTTTATTTCACATACAACCTGACACACCGGCAAATTGCAAAAAAACGTAAAAAAAAACGAATTTCGCGGGCTACCTTGAAGGTTTTACTTGAACAACATGAGCGTATGTGCTTGCTTATATATGTAAACTATACATAAACATACACACAGGTACAGACAAGTATATATAAAATAAATTGGTAATCTACATCTGTCTGTGGATCGATTTTAATTAACTTTTTTGTCGAAGTGTGTTGTAAAGGTACACGCGGTAAGGACAGGTGATTCGATACTGTTTCAAAACGGTTCACGCTTAATTCTGTAAAAGAGTTTGTTGCTTTGTAAGTCTTCTTTTTTTATCGTGTGGTTAGTGCATAACCTGGTGTCAGAGTTTCTATGCCTCCCATGGGCCTCCTGACTTGGCTTTACATGCCGTCGAAAAATATCTCTCAACGGGGCACGAAATGCTATTTCTCAAACAACGTTTCATCTCCTCAAGGGAATTAATTTTGCGACATTCTGTCGTAAGGGCAAGCTTTCGTTATTTTAAAGAAGTTTTTAACAAAATGTCACGTTTTTAGACTAGCGGTTTAGTGTCAGTGGAAGACCCTCGTCGAGGAAAAATAGGACTTCTTTTTACAAGGCCACAGGGGTTTTTATAGGAACCCAGATTTTATTTCTGTACCTATGGTATTGATATCTCATGAAATAATTTCAAGCAATTTCTGCCTGGTTTCCTAAGTCGAAGTTTCATTCAAAGCATCTGATATCAAATTTTCTCAGTTGTAGTCGATCGTTTATTCAAGAAATAATTTAAAAAGCATCTATCCCAACGACCTTACCAAGAAAAGCCCAACCTCACGATTAGTTTCAGTTACTTCGTACGAGTCGGTGAAAATAAATTAACTATTGTAACTAGAGCGTTGAACTCTTGTGTTTTAAGATAATACAAGCTATATCCTAGATGGGATAACAATGGGATATCCCATCGGTAACCTTTCAGGGACAAGGAAAAACACGAAGCAAAAAAAACAGAAATTTACTTATAGGGTGAACTCATCTAATTCTGTGATTCGCCTAATTCGGTGATATTTGATACTTAGTACTTTATTTTTATATTTCTACAAATGCCTTTATCACGAAGTAAGATGAGTTCACTATACACAAAAATCTTTGGACAGCCATACAAACTTTTATCCCCCTTAGTATTTGATACCTTGAGGAGAAGGCAGAGGAGCTCGTGGTTCAAAAAATTGCAGCCACATGGGTCCACCTTCAAGGTTAAGCTGCGCTTGACTAGGTTGGTCTTTTGATGGGTGACAACTCATTACATAATGAGTTTCGTCCGTGCCTCGGAAATCACTTTTAGCCGTTGGTGTTGGTTCAGAACAATCTTACCAAGGGGTACCAACTGGATCGTGGAGGTCAGATAGGCAGTCGTTTCATGTATAATCATGCATCCGGTTAGACTAGACGCCGGCCCCAATATAGTAAGGAAAATGCGGTAGTTGGTGGGAAAAGGCTAGTCAGATAATGATCAGTTGAATTTTTCTTATAATAAAATAAATATGAAACAGCAAAATAAGTCAATTAGGTAGGGACCTAATCTGGGAATCAAGGATCAACCAATCGAAAAACCCGCAAAGATCAAACCAAAAATTCTCGATAATAATCAGACTAAGACTCAATCTCTCAACTAAAGGAACTCCAATTTAAAATCTACTCAAACGAAATATACCTAAAGTACCCCAACATATAAAGTATACCCAACATCCTGGCACAGAAAAAACTACGCACACCCATCTCTTTCTCACACAACACATTACCATACGTTAAAAAGAGATAGGTGTATTTCCTCGCCTCCGATCACAAGCCCCGCCTACAGGCCTTTGGTTGGTCGAGACAATGTGAAAAAAAAAACTCACTAGTTCAGGCAAGGGACAAAAAGGTTATTCGGCCCCATTATTCCGTTGCGGCTGCAAGGAGAGGTATCCTTTGCGCGATTAAAAAGTGAAAATCATAGTGCTTATTGCTATGTCATGGGTGGTTGCAATTTTTTTTTAATTCAGTGACATTTGTCTTTGGTATTTGAGTGCAAACTTTTTAGTGATCTGTGGATTTTTTGACATTGGCTACTGTGTGTGTTTAAAGGATTAGTTTTTTATTGAGGTATGTAGGTGCTTTTATAAATACTTTTGGCTAATTAGAGGGTTTGTTATATTAATTGTAACACGAGTATGATTGATTCAAAATGGCGGTACTGATTTACATATTACACCGTTGTTATTAGGTACAGTAGTTGCATTCAGGTTTATAGCTCGATTTTCTCTAAGAAATGAGATTTATACTACAGGATATTATTCTATGTAAGGGTCTCTAAAGACAATTCGGTTAAAATAACTGCGCCATAAGACCTTTAGTGTAGCTCCTTCACTATTAATCAGATTATAAACATCATCAGCATTATTCTACCCTTATTCTGATTTATGATGATTGTGCGCAGGAGCTCCACGAGCTGATTCCACCATCTCCCTTCTTCCATCGGGAGACTAGAAGTACTGCAGGTTATCACCGATACCTAGCACAGCCAAGGAGTGGAATTCCCTGCCTGCGTCGGTTTTTCCGAGTTCATATAACCCTAATCTGTTAAGTCGCGAGTAAACAGGGTTCTTCTGGGTAAGCTCGTTCCATCGTCGACATCATCTCTGCCCTTAGGGCAAGATTGAAGTCAAGAGCAAGCCCAACTATATAAAAAAAAATGGGACTAGCGCAACATGTCTTCTTCCATATTTCTCTGTTACACGTCATGTCAGCAGTCACCTCCTTTCTATAGTCATCTCATCCTTCACATAGTGAATCCACCGTTTCTTTGGTCGTCTTCTGCTCATATACTTAGCCATCTACATTCATACTCAACATTTTCCTCATTCCTCCGTAAATCGCATATTAATAACAGCTTAAGTTTACCTCCTTCGCAATAGGGGATCGGACAAAAAAAAAACTAATTAGTCCGTCAGATAGATTTCCAAAAAATATTGGACACGTATTTTTTCTTTTTTCACGTAAACTTAAAATGAAGACGATACAGTGCTTCGAAAACTCGTGTGACGTCATATGATAGTACATTTTGACGACACAAGTGACGTTTCAAGCCCCAATCCAAGATCTTTGACGCGTTTTATCTTCGTCATTTTTTATTGATTTGATAAAACAAAAAACACGTATTCAATATTTTTCGATAATCTAAGTTACGGACTAAACAGAATCATATTATTTTGACCCAGTCCGGTCCCCTATTACCTACTAACTAACATGATCACTTGTAATAAATTCCTGTATGAAGAGGGCACTAAATAGTGTAAACAGCATACATGCAATCCTCTGGTCTCCTAAAAGCTATAAAGCTATATTGGACGTCATTCGAAGACAGCCTTAGTCCACCTGTTACGAGTACCACCGCGCCTTGCTAGGTTTCCTGCCCAACTTCATTTGTGCGATTAACTAGGTATTATTATGAAGTTGCTATTTTTGACTTACTTGGTGTTAGAACTTCAACGACGCAATGCTCGTCCGTTCTTTGTGAGAACTGTTTGGAAGCCAATATTAAATTTTCCTCTCTTTTTCTTCTTCCTCTTGAAGTAAAGAACATCTAAATATTACATTGAGTACATTTAAAATGTCCTAAAAATAATAATAATAACTTTATTTCCAAAAATTGCAATTTACATAGAACGTTTTGGTTATTACAAATCAGAATGTGTCGGACCCAAAAATTACCGAATAACAAAGTTTTACACGCAACTGATCCGTTTTTCATTATAATATTAAAACATATGACATTTGCCACTCAATTATATACCCCAAAACACATTTTAACTCAGTAATAAATTAAACAAGTAATGTTGTCCTGGAATAAACTGAATATTTTAATGATAATTTTAGTTTTCCGTCGGTAATCGCTCTCGCGCCGTACAAAAGACTTCAACGCGTTAGCGCGTTTCACGGCCCAAGTTACTTATCTTATCGTATAAGGATATTATGATTCTAGTTTCAAAATGGTTTTGAAAAATAGGGCTTAGTACCTTTTGTAATAATTGTCCAATCATTTTCACGTAAACTTCAATTTGTACTAAAATGGAACTATAAAGCCTTCCGTCAAAAAGGATCATCAATTTGGCATTTCAAAACAGAAAGGCATTCATCATAAAATATTTGAAAAGTGTAACCAGTCGACTTCTTCCTCATTCTTCTCCATACTAACCTATCTACTTTTGCAAATGGGCCACTATAACCAATTCTTTTCACAGAAAATCAAAATACAAGCCCCGAACCTCCCAAGAGAATTTACCATCCTCAAGAAAAAACCATAAAATCGTCCAATTTTATCGCTAATCAGTACATTGTTATTTTTTCTTCATATTTATACGAACTAGCTGTTGCCAGCGACTTAACCCGCTTCAACTCGAAATTATACCACGGAAAGATAAAATCGGGATAAAAACTATTACAGTATCCTATGTGTTAATCCAGGTTATAAACTATCTGTGTACCAAAGGGGTTTGAACTTTTTTGTATGGGAGCTGGCATATCGACCCACCGCCATTTTGTTTTTTTTTCGAAATCGCGGCCCACAATGAAAGTGGTATGTATGGATAGAGGACATATAGATGAACAAAAAATGTCCACTAACACGGTACCCAAAGTGTCACGTTACCGAGATATTTGAAGGTAAAGATGGACATATGAGTACAATGACCACATAAAAATTTGAACTTTTACGTGCCTATAGGCGTTGATTATTATTATTACTGGTTATTGAAAGAGAGTAGGTACATTGCATACTACTAGGAGCACGAGAAAACAATTTTTTGACATTACATAACGTTTCATTGAGATGCGAAGCGGTTATATTGTGCGTATAATAATAATCAACCTGGGAACGATTATTTGGATACAATCTAACGCCTAAACACGTAAAAAGACTATTTAAAAAAATATTTAATGATTGTCATTGTACTCATTTGTCGATCTTTAACTTCAAATATCTCGGTAACGTGACACTTTGGGTACCAAGTTACTAGACATTTTTTGTTTGTCTATATGTCCTCTATCCATTCATACCACTTACATCGTGGGACGCGATTTCAAAAACAAAATGGCGGACAGGTTGATATGCCACATCGGTTCTATCCCTTTTTATCCAAATCCGTTCAGTAGTTTTTGCGTGAAGAAGTAACAAACACACTCACACACAAACTTTCGCCTTTTTAATATTAGTGTGATCAGTACCTACATTGTTATTTTTTCTTCTTATTTACGTATTCCGTCAATATCTGTTTGCCATCTTTACCCGGTAGCTCAACCACAATGGCTGATCCATCAAATCAGACATATTGGATGTCAAAATATTTTTATAGGCGAGGAATTTTGAGCGACAATTTTTGAAATCGATCTGATCCCGTGGGAGTGATATTCGGAGTGAATTCGATATGGAGAGAGTGTATGTTTGTTGTAAATATTAGTCTCAGGTATACAAAACGTTGCAAAAAATACCACCCATCGATTCCCGTGCGTGCAAACATTTTTGCTATATCTATCACTATGATTCGCATAACTTTGTCATCATCATCAGCCTATAATGTTCCCACGTGCGGGACTCAGGCCTCCTCTCTAGGAGAGGGATGGGCAATAATCCACCATGAGGGCCCAGTGCGAGTTGGTAAATGTCACGTCTTCGCTTTTTTTGGTTCTAAGACATTTTTTTCACCAGTTTCCTCACGATGTTTTCCTTCACCGTTTTGAGAGCTGCGGTGATGAAATAAATTACAGAAAGTAATGCGCCTGTCTGTGTTCGAACCCACGACTTACTGTTCGTAAGTCGGGGCTGCCACCACTGGGCGACCGCTGCTTTTTGTCGGCTTATAATAACCTTCTTCGTTAAATGGACTATCCAAACCAAAAATATTTTTTCAATTACAACCAGTAGCTTCTGAGACTAGCGCGTTCAATCAAGCACACAAGCTCTTCAGCTTTATAATATTAGTATGGATAATGTTATTATCCATAGTGCTAGGCAATTGGGCTTATCCCAGTTGTATACGTCCCTTTGTGCCTTGTTCTGTTCTGACTTCTAGAGGGAAGTGAAAATAATGTTTTTCCTACTCCACCGCTATTTTTTCTAAGAAAGTTAAATTGTTTTTATGGGACTTCGACGAGCTTCTTTGTCTCGGCGCTTTTCTGGTGGTCGTTACTGCTGATCCTGGTGAACAGGAGTTATAGTGGTTGGGTAATAGTGTAGCAGGCTTGCGGCAAAAAAACCATTCTTCCATCATCATAATTTCAGCCCGGATTCACCTACTACTTGATATAGCCCTCCACTTTCTGCCACTTTCTCAGATTCTGTTCATACCTACACTTAAATTATTTCCAGCTTAAAATCAAACCTAAAACCCTAAAGGACACAGCCAAATAACGAACTCAAAAAATAACCGACCACTATTCTTATTCGAAAACCGAAACAAAAAAAAAATAAACCATCGACACGACTTTTGAAATGAGAACATCCCACACGCTCCGCAATTGAAAAGGTCCGAGGGACAGAGGTTTTAGAAAAAATAAAATTAAAAAAAAAAACCGGTCTTATTGAAAATTGAGTGGAGGCGGGAACGGAGGGTCGAGTCAACTTTTTTGTGGTTTTCCAAAGTTATAATTTTGTTGCGTTTAAAGTCTGGAACTTAAGTGTTTGCTTTATTCTTTTGCCGATAACCTTTTCGAGTTTTTAGTCATCGATTTTGAGTTGCCTTATGAGATAACTTAAAATGGCAATGCACTAAATTATTCAGAACAACACCAATATTTTTCTAATTTGAAGAATTGGAAAATTAGGTAACTTTCTGGCTAGTAATTATAATCACTTCGCTTGCGTGGATGTCGGTAAACTTGACAAATTATATAGAATAGAATAGAATAGAAAGCGTCCTCGATAACCACTCCATCCATTGGTGAAAACAGTATGAAAACTGGTGCAGTAGTTTTTGAGCTTATTGCGAACAGACAGACAGACGCGGCGGAGTACTTTGTTATATAATAAGCAGTGATGGCCATACGCAAACATGGTTGAAGACGAACCCTACCTACCTACAACAACGTAGAAGGGTGTGAACATAACCTCGCGGCAGGGGTCATCGTTTTTTCGATACCCATTCAATTCAGTACCCCACTGTGAGGAGGTATCAACGTACTGGCTGTTTTTGTTGTTGTTTTTTAAGTAATGAGTATTTTTAGTACCTTATGTATAAATGGCTACATAATTGTATTTGTGTCATCATCATCAGCCTATCATGTTCCCACTGCAGGGACTCAGTCCTCCTCTCTAAGAGAAGGATGGGCTATAATCTACCACGCGGGCCCAGTGCGGATTGGTAGATGTCACATGTCTTCGAATATTTTGGTTCTAAGACATGCCGGTTTCCTCACGATGTTTTCCTTCACCGTATTTGTGTATGTGAGTTTAAATGTCTGTGAAAGCACCCATAATACAGGAGCAATTCCTAGTGTGATGGGGCAACGTTTTTTTAAAAAAAACAACAACTTGGAAACAGAAAAAATATATTAAGTAATTGACTTGCGTGGTGGATTATAGCCCGTACCCTCTCATAGAGAGGAGGTCTGTGTCCCAGCAGTGGGAGCTTTATAGGACGATTAGACTATGCTTATGCTACATTGTAGGAACGAAGCTGAATTTTTGAAAGTGGAAACTTTACGGAAAAACAAAGACGCTAGTAAAAAGATCCATGTATACATTTATTTATGCTTTCAAAGTAGCTTCAATGGATGCCGAGATCTGTATAATTTATACATGTGAATTAAACAAAGATAATTTTGCATACCTTTCGCTCATGACTCCACCTATAAGAGATTAAAAAACTTATCGAGATGAAACGTTATTTCTCAGGCTATAAAGACAATAGGGAAAACGCCCATCGTAATTCCGTGGTTTTTAATGTGTAAGAAAGTACTACCAAAGGTCAATAAACTTCATTATAGGGGCCTATCTACAATTAATATCATAATTTTCAGGTCATTTTATGGTTTTTGGACCAGTTTTTTTTATCAGTGAAAATTTAATTCGGTCTATGCAACATGCAGAAAGAAAAAATATAATTGCGTTCATTATTTTAAAATGCCACCCATGCTGGAGATATTAGGAATCGCAATTAACCAAAACAATCAGATATCCATGATAGCATTAAGAAACATCTAAATCTATCTAAAAGATCCACTCAAAATTGATAAAGCACAAGAAATAAAAAGACTTTTCCACACTTTTTTTGCCTTGTCTCATTACAATAATAACGACAGCTCTTTGGTTCTCAAAATGAATCATAAAGTAACATTAAAATCTTATACCTAGTAATTTTAGCCAAATACCTACAAGAAACGAGGAAAAACTCGAAACAAAATACCTACACAATAAGGAGCGTCGAATCAGGCGACCGCAATGGGAATCCACATCAAAGCTTACAAAGATAAATTGCTATCTCTTTCCCACACACTCAAATTAATTCGAAAATTGAAACAAAAAAGTGTTGCGCAAGAAAGGGACGGATGTATGTCTGTTGTTTCGGTTGGAGGAATGTGGAACCGGTTACTCCGGTTAGGACTACATGATTCGATACTTTAATTTAAGGTCTGTTGTGTGTCTGAGTATAGAAAAGCGATTGGTCTGGTGAGATTCGGGTAGAATTTTATTAGTTTATTGGAGGAGATTGTGGCCAAATAATAAAAACCGCTTTGATCAAGCCACGTTTGCCAAGGTTGATCCGTAGATGGGTCCATGCCTCGAAAAGCTCGTTAAGCCGTTGCTCCCGAGTCCCGGCTGTCATTTTTACATCTTTGACAGTCGTCACAGCTAGTCTTTGGCCCGAAAAGTCTGACAACCAGTCTTACTATATATATACCCAGTACTCTGGGTTGTGGAGGTCAGATAAGCAGTCGTTTCGTGTAAAATATTGGTATTTCAGCTGCGTCCGATTACATCCATTTTTACTCGGTACTTTTCTGGTGGTCGCCATTGATTAGATCGCAAACATGGCGTCTCCATTCCCTTAATAAAACTTGATTGAAAACAATTGGTTCAGATGCGCTATTTGACAAAAGAGAGTCAATCAAAATAGCGGCATTTAACTGTTTCTGCAGGGCAAAGGCCTCATTTCATATACATACATGGCACATATATTGATCACCACATTTGTTCACTTGGAGAGCAGTGGTGGACCCGACATACGAACAGTAAGTCGTGGTTTCGAACCCAGGCAGGCACATTACATTGTGTAATTTATTTCATCATCGCTGCTCTCAAAACGGTGATGTAAAACGTCTTAGAACCAAAAAAAAATCGAAGAAATGTGACATCTACCGACCTGCACTGAGCCCGCGCGTGGTGAATTGTAGCCCATCCCTCTCCTAGAGAAGAGGCCTCAGTTCCGGCAGTGGGAACATTTTACTAAGATAGGTTCACGAAGATACGTGATAAAAGCAGTTTTATTGTTTTAAATATTTTAATAATGAGAAAATTAATTTACATAGAGATTAACCATCTTTATGAGAAATTGGAAAGTTGTTCATTTTGGAATTTTGTTTGGTAGCCCTTTCTACTTGATTATTTATCATTAAAATTAAATAACAGGAACTCAAAACAAAATAAATGATGGTGGTGTTTAGACTCGACTGCGGTGAAACCCAAAAGGAGGGTTTATTTAATGCGTTATAATCATTTTCCTTCTACCCTTATTAATAAGGATATTTTCGGAATCGGATCAGTAGTTCCAAAGATTACTCCCTACAAACAAACTTACAATAATCATCATTCTCTTACCCTAATCCCAATTCATGTGTCGGTACAGCATAAATCCCAAACACAAACTTTACCTCTTTATAAATTACAAAAATAACATTGAAATGCGACCAAAAAACATAAAAACTTTACGCTATTTCCGCAAATAAAATCACCTAAACCACCTTTGTATCAATTCGCGATCAAAAACATTTGATGCCGAAATAATCAACAATGCGTTCGATCGACACGCCAATGATCCATGGATCTATAGATCTATAGATCAATTCACTTTCGGCGCAAGCGACGCGACAAGTCATTGCCAAGGTTACAACAATACGCTTTTTGTTAGCATTATGCAATGGTTTATTTTTGAATACTTCAGTAGTTGCGTGTGGCTATTTAAAAACTCTTTCTATAAGTTTAGATTGGTTTATTTTTAATTTGACTTATTTTAGAGCACCAACTATGTTTGGGGTTAGCTTACTGTCTATAACCGGATGCTGCTGAATACCAGTATTTTACATACAGCGACTGCCTATCCGACTTCCAGAACTCAGTTACCTACTGGTTAACATACCCCTTAATAGGACTGGTTAAATCCTATCCTATAAAATTAAATAAGCTATGTTTGGGTTTGCGGAGGCAAATCTGGTTAAATGGTTATCTGGTTAAAATGGTTTCCTCTAGTTTTAACCGAGCAGAGCTCAGTCGTCCAGGTACGATAGGTAGATCCCGCCACACTATGCCCAGCGCTGAGACAATGAAGCTCAACGAGGTCCCATAGAAACAATTTAACTGTCTTGGGTCCCGCAACTAAATTTTATTAATCAGAAGAAAAGAATAGCGGAGGAGTAGGAAAAACATAATTTCCACTTCCCTCCATATCAGCAGAGACAGAACAAGGCCAATAGGCACAAAGGGACGTTTACAACGCGCAATGCGACATTTTATCGTTTCCCTATTTGACACTACAAATTCAAGATGGCTGCCCTCTAAATAGGATTCTATTGCTTTCAATTGTTTCAAATTGATACAGATGAGGGGACTTGCTATTGGCTGAACACAAATTGATGTCAATTTCAATGATTTGGTACATTTCCTCAAGCTTTTATGCGGAATGGAGATGGACAGGCTGAACGAATGCCAAGAATCTGAGGTCCTCGTATGAACCCGTTATGAAAACGATGTTATTTAAGATAAAACTAAATATTCGTTACAGATACATAATATTAACATATTATAAAGAATTATTCTTATCAAGTAGTGATTTTTATTGCGTTTGTCGTGAAGATTTTAACCAAAATTCTGTGTATTTTCTAAGTATTTCGAAATCGTTTGATGTAGCTACGTTATGTTACAAATTGCAAGTCAAGGAAAGCGATATTTGTTAAATGTATTATTTCATTTCGGGGAATTTACCGAAACACCAGGAACACAAAACAAATAGTAAATATGATATTTTCAGTGTAAATGATAGTGTAATTGACCATATCAGTTTCATCATCATCGTCCTATAATGTTCCCACTGCAGGGACTCAGGCCTCCTCTGTAGGAGAGGGACGGGCCACCACGCGGGCCCAGTGCGGATTAGACGATGTCACATGTCTTCGAATTTTTGGTTCTAAGACATGCCGGTTTCCTCACGATGTTTTTCTTCACTGTTTTGAGAGCTGATACACAAAAAAAAGAAATGTTATAAAAATACACATTTCTATAATGTATGAACACAGGAATAAACCAAAACCTCAACTCTCGCACACCCATCACCAATACACTAATATCAACCATTCTAAACCCGCCATGATTGGTGGAGCATGAAGGCCACAAGATGGCCGCCGAAAATGGCGCGAAACAATTAAAACATGTGTTTTTTTACCGGCCGGACGGAATTCGGTACGGTACCGGTAAATTATACATAGGTAGGGATTTTTTATAGATTTAAAGGCGTGTTTTCTATAGAATTTACCTGTTTGCGTTGATGTAGTAGGTATTTGGTATTATTTTTTGATTGATTTAGTTGCGGGATCCGAGGCAATTGAATTGTTTCTCTGTGACTTCTTTTCGACGGCATAAAAGTCACAGGACTATTGCTGGCATAAAAATTCTGACACTAGGTTAGGCAATAACCAATCGAAAAAGAAGAAGATTGCAAGTTTGTTACTAACTATAGGCACGGTAACCAATGAAACGCATAATTATTGCATATGCATAGACCGTGCCTACGGATTGAGTTTTACAACGACAGTAATTTATTTATTTTTTGACGAATTTTCCATGTACTTACAAAGTTACAACCCCACGTAGGTATCGGTATTAAGTTCCAAAACGACGTAGGTACATTTCTTTAAAAAAAACTAGACAGAACTTAGACACAGTGAAGCAAAGAAATCAATCCACATTTCCTTATAATCTCCTTAAAAACACCAGTAGCAATCAAAATACTTTTAAAATAATCAAATTATTTAACGTTAACGCTTCCGAAAAATAATCCCACATAATCCTGTACAGTCAGCCAGCATTACCTGACCTCTAGAAGAGAGCGAGTTGTGTGAGAAGAGGGGTCAGGTTATAATGGGCATGTCTGTACCAAGGTAACCCGTCGAACGCGACACGAAAAAAAAAACACGTCGCCACTGACTTCGGGTCTTACAGACCCCACAATTGAAGGATTACGATAAGTCGTCATTGTGTGTGACAATAGCTACTGTGGTTCACCGTTATTTAGTTAAAGGGTTTTGACTAAATGTGTCAAACTAATTTTGGGGTAATTTTTGTCGTTGAAAGTTTTTTTTTGCGGTGACTAGGAAGTGACAGGTCTCGTTTTAGAACAGTTTGATTGTGTTAAAAATGTTAATTTTGTGCTTTTGTAATTTAAGTCTTAGTGTTGTGTACTATTAGGTAAAACTCTGCCTATCATCTTTAGGCGATTACAGGCATGATGTATGTTCAATAGATTATATTACGAGATTTAAAGGTATTCCTAACACATTTTAATCGTGAACGCTCATTCAGAGACCCAGTGCGCCTTCCGTAAAATTGCAAATACAAATAATTTATTTTCTTTCATTAGTTATGTACTACATAATTATGATTGAAGTGACCTTTTAGTCAAAACATGTCGGTGTTAAAGCTAATTTGCCTCTGTTTCACCTAGAACCTGTAACACCTAGTTTTGAAAACTATTTTACAAAAACTTTGCACGAAAATATGGAATTCCACACCTTAAAACATTATACATGTACTTAAAACAATATTAACCACCAGCCGCCAATCCTTTTACTGTTTTCTAAGAACAAAAAAAATCTTAAGCGTCAATTATGATTTATTCCCTTAACCCCTCGGCTACTGTCCATGCATAAATTACTATGCGGCGCGGTCTTTTAGACCCTTTCATAGCCAAACAAGATTATCGGTCAGTATTCAAAGGGTTGGTTTTTGTGGTCAACCGCCATAGAAAACGTAGTAATGATTTATAGTTTTTAAAAGTTGTAAATTATTTTTAAAAGATGGCGGTTTGCTACTTGCAATTTTTTTGCAGTCTCTTGGGGTTGAAAGAATCTTTTTGAAGTTACTTTTAGTCGGCAACGGTGTCCAGTAGACGAGTTTTTGTAGTTTATAATTGTTTATGAATTGTATGGAATTAGGATGCTGTTTCATTTAAAGGGTTTTCTGTAGTTATGGAGAAATAAAAGGAATATAATAAAATTATGCGGGTTCCTTGTGTTTTGTGACGGCTGGTTTTTAACGCATAATTTTGTGCGAAAATTTGTTATCAACGGTGAAGCAAATGTTGATGGCCACTCTTTACAGTTTTAGACAAAAATTGTTTCCTAAATTCCCGAGTCTAGGCTCAACTGGTGTATCCCGTGCATAGACTGTCATTGAATTGTTAATCGGGTTGGTCGTTTCCTATGAAGCAAAACCGGCACGAAACTCCATACTCTTTTGTAATGATTTTGCTTCACAATATATTTCATATTAAAGCATTAGTAATACTTAAACTTATTAGTTTAGAATTAGTTAAAACATCGTGAGGAAACCGGCATGTCTTAGAACCAAAAAATTCGAAGACGAAGAATGTGACATCTACCAACCCGCACTGTGCCCGCGTGGTAGATTATAGCCCATCCCTCTCCTAGAGAGGAGGCCTGAGTCCCGCACGTGGGAACATTATAGGCTGATGATGATACTTATTAGTAGTACTATTTAGTTATAGTTAACCTAAGTAAGGCTAACTATAACTAAATAGTACTAAACCATTTTTCATATTCCTCCGCTATTCTTTTCTGATTCATTTTGTTGCGGGATCCAAGACAGCATTGTTTCTCTGAGACTTCGTCAGGCTTCATTGTCTCGGCGCTTTTCTTGTGGTCGCCACTGTTGATTCTGGTGAACAGGAGTTACATTGGTTTGGGGAATAGTGAGACGGGCTTGACCCAAAAAATAAAAGGTACTAATCCCATCTCTAACTGTCTACTCTCTGTTCCAGGCGAGTACGTGATCCAGGGAGACTTGCCCCGTGAGCTGGTCAGCAGCGAGGAGTCCAGATTCGATCTCTTGGAAGAGGCTTTGGGATTGGTGGAACTCGGCGACGAGGCTGAGACGAAGAATGAACCGCCTGAGGTAAGGAGTAGCAAATATAATAACTTTACTGCCGAAAAGATCCCAAACTAGGCAGAGCCTGTACAGACAGTACTGCAGGCCTACCATGACGTCTTAAAGCAGTTCTTATTCCAGTGAGAAAAAGCGATGGCACTAGACACTAGACACTCTGTATAGTTCTGTCACGGTTCCACTGAACTGTTTTGATGTCCTCTGTACCTACATTTTCGGGACCAATACAGATCGGGCGTATATCATTGGAAAAATTGTCCGATATTGATCAGCTAGGCAAATATAAATGTACTGAACAGCTGTTTTTTTTTCGCGATTTCATGGTTGGTTAAAAGTTGTTTGTTATCATGAGTATAATCACGTGTTTTAGTAAGTATATAATTACCAGCCACCCTATATAGGTTTCTTCTAAGAGTAGTCAGGTACGAAACACTGACCCCATCTTGTTTAAAAAAAACATGTAAAAGTGTTTGTAAAAACCTATTTTTAAAATAAATAATAGAATAGGATAAGTCAGCCACCGAGAGCAGACGCTTATAACCAATACCCCCAAATAAGACAGAAATATCCACTGCTGCCGAAATCAGCATCGGATGGATGATGATGCCCTTGTCCTGACCAACTCCTCACCTTGCAGGCGATAGAAGGCAGCAGCAGCGGCAGTCCAGCAAGCGCCGAGATGCTGCACCCGGCTATGCGGCATGTGCCGCATCACCTGGCGCACTACCATAACCAGGTCAGTCTGCCACACTGCTTTACAGGATCCTGATGTATAGGAACTGATGGACGCTAGTGAAGGTGCCAAACTTGTAGCCTATTTAGTTATTTTTATGTTTAATGGGCCTACTCTTGACCTCAATCTTGTTCTGAGGACAGAGGTGTGCATCATCTGGCGTACTACCATAACCAGGTCAGTCTACCACACCGCTTTATAGGATCCTGTTGTATAGAAACTGATGGACGCTATTCATTAGCGCCTATTGTAGCCCGATTTAATTTAGGTTTCCTGAGCTGCATTAAGAAGTAGACGAGATATTGGCTTTAGCTGATCACGTATCCTCACATATTTATTTAAACTTCATGTTCAAGAGCGATACACAGACGGGTTTAAGGAAGCAAGGCATTCTCTACCAGTTAATATTTAGAACAGCATTGTGATAGGGTAAAAAAAATAAATAAGAGAAATACTATTTTATTCTTCTTCTTTACGTGTCGGTCATCTCAAATCGTGTTAGACCAGTATGTTGCCAACTGAAAAGGTACAATCTGCTTCAAGTAAATTCTGAAAGGTGTAAGTGTTTGTGCAGGATGGGCTAGATAGGAGGTGGCGCAAGGGGGCACCACACTGCACCATTTTGTTACATAAGTCAATAGATTTGTCGCTTTTAATAGACGACATTGTCGTCGAAGCGAATGATGTCTTGCTTAGACCCATAAGCCATTTATTTCAGAGTAATTTTTGCATTTATTATTATTATATTAATATGACTTTGCTAGTTAATACCACCAACAGTATATTGTTTGATTTCTCTTTTCATCTGAATTTATTAAGTTTTCAATACAGTTAGACAAAATAATTTGACACTTACAAAAGTTACAATGCAATATTTTTGTAGAAACAGCTATCACCTGTATCCAAAGATGGTAACAAATAATTTTGTACAGTAACAAAATAATGAATATATACAAAACAAATAAGTATATAATTTTCATTGTATATGGTGTGTATATCGTTTCTCTCATTAACGCACGCACGGATATCTTTCTATTCAATTATTTTAAAGTTTTTGACAGTCACTGCCATTTTGATTTAGTGCTCTTCATGAATATTTTGAAACGTCATACTATATTTAATTTGACAGACTAGAAAATGTAATAATCAAAACCCAAAATAATTAAAAGAATAAAAATGCGAAAGTTAGTTTGTTTGTTACCTTTTCACGTCTAAACCACTGAACCGAATATCTTGAAATTTTGCACATACGTTGTCAGGTGTACAGCAATGGACATAGGGTACCATTTATCCTGAATAAAGGTACCTACTGTTTCGAAGGAAAACAACAGTAACGTTCTTATGATAATAGATGGCGCCACGTGTCTTTTGAATTTTGATTGAATTGTATTATTATACTAGCTGATGCCCGCGGTTTCGCCCGCGAGGATATCGGTTGTCGCGACAAATTATACTCATACTAAAAACTTCCTCGAGAACCACTCTATCCATTCGTGAAAACAGTATGTAAATCGGTGCAGTAGTTTTTTAGTTTATCGCGAACAGACATACAGATGCGGTGTAGGAATTTATTTTATTATTTAAAAAAAGTAGACATTTTAGTAGTTTTTTTTATACTAATTTAATAATAACAGGCTATTGTCTACGGTTTTGTTTAACTAAATTCGTCAACTACCCCCAACTAACTTACCCCCATACTTTCCCATAACTCAAAATTTAAAAAAAAAATACTACAACAAGTCGGTGCCTACAAAATCAAAGGAGGCATGTAACCTGTAAGTTTTTACTCCTAAATAGTGATGATAAATGATTTCATGTCACCGGTCGTTTGTGCCACACACGGTGATGCATTGTTGAGACTGTGGTGCAAGTTACAAACTTAAGGCGTGTAGTTAATGGGGGTTTCGATTGTAAAAATATTATGAAAAAGAAAGAAAGAAAATATGTTTATTTGGAACGTTTCATTAATGAAATAATAGAAAAGTAAGAAAATAATATATTTACATATTTGTATAGACACAATATTAATCAAAAAACTTACCTACATCTAAATAAAGCTCATCGACACTAAAGAGGAAGATCAGTAAAATAATATTATTGTTACCACATGGCTACACCAACGAACGCCCACAGAAACTTTTAATCCCCTATGTAACCCTTCGCCCTAACAAATTCCTTAAAAAGATGCAGTTTTAATTAAGTACTCTTCCATAATGCTTACTTTCGTTGCATAAGTATTTCTTTTGCAAAATTCATGCTTCATACGTGTAGTGTTCTAGGGCTCTAGGACCTTTATTATTATTTTGGGGGTGTGGGAAATTATCAAATGACTCCTCCTGCTCTGGGCAGAGCGGTAGGGAGTGTCACACTACTTACTATAAACCACCCGTCTTCCCTTTGTGTCGAGGCCGCGGTATGTCTTTCGAACAACCGGCAGTTTAGTCTGCGCATTGTCACTCAGTGAGTGCATCAAGTTTTTTGTTAAAGCAATTACGATTTTATAATAATTTATTGTGTTATAATAAAATTATGTTGACTGGAAGTCAACCATATCATAGTTAGGAAATAACTAAGTAGTGTATGGGTTCTGTTCAACTGCTTGTATTTTGTGACTTGGACCACACAATTATTAGTAGTTTTACCCAGATAGTTTCGACTCAAACTTACATTAATCATTTAACGACAAAAAATACTAAAATACCGACAAATTGTTTGGTAGTTTTGGAAGATTTACTTTAATTGTTTTTGACTTCTGTTTAATGATAAGTTTTTAAATATTGATTGAGCGTTGCGATAGTCGAAGAAAGGTATAACCCGTAAATAAATGATTTTCACGAAGAAAGTTGATGGATTTTTTTTTTTCTAAATTAGACTAAGGTATACAATATACTTACATAAACTCACGCCTGTAATCCCCGAAGGATTAGGCAGTGGTATACCTACCTAATAGTACATTTATATATCGCCAGATAAGGTTAAGTCTCATGTAATAACGGGCGAGCCCATTGTCACCAACCGGGCACAAATCCAGACTCCGTAGCTGCTACTAAGAATTTCTCGATTGAAAACCCTTTACCTGACTTGGGAATCGAAACCACGACCTCTTACCCAGCAGTCGCGCTTACCACCACTAGACCAACGAAGCATCTAAAATATTTACCCCAAAAAATACCGATCCTCATTCGATTAATCGTTGTCAGATATCGATAGTAAACGTAAATCGATATAGATTTTAATCGAGATATCATCGTTTGTTGCGCGTGAGTTGGGATCGTGACTTCTAACCGAAATATTTGTAAAGTCGTGTGTATTTTTGTATTGTACGAGTACGCTGATGGTAGATGGTTTAGTTCATTTTGGAGAGTTATTAAGTTGATTTAAGGCGGGTAGCCGGACTGCGGGTTGTTCGAAAGAGATACCGTACAGCGGCCTCGGTACAAGGGCTAAAATTTAGTACACAGATAGTTTATAACCTGGATTAACACATAGGATAGTTTTTATCCCGATTTTGTCTTCCCGCGGGATCCTTTTCGAGTTGTAGCGGGCGAAGCAGCTGGTAACACCTAGTAAGTACAGTCACCTGCAAAATTGCATGGATACTTTTAGTCTTTATTACTTGTGAATAGAGTTCAGAACTGTCCATGCATTTTTGAAGGTGACTGTACATATGAATTTCTTAGCACTACCTATGTAACAGTTTTATATCTATAGCCTCAATAGTGATGTCCAATACCCATTTAAAACCCTACCAATATAATTTCCCACCAGGGGTCCAGAATTAAATCGCAATACTCCGACTTTAACACAATCAATAATGACTTAGCAATATCGAATACATCAAAGGGCTGAACCGCCTCTTTCATGTGTCCGTCTGTCTGTCTGTCTGTCCCTTAGTCAGCAATATCGTGAAATCTTACAGTATTATTTTGCAAAGGGAATTTAAAATGATATGGTTAATATTAATTGCAAAGTTTCTAAAGGATATCGACTTGGATCTGTTGGTAGTTTGAAAGGTTTTTCCTGGTGTAATAAGTGGCTGGTTTGGTTTCCAGGTTGGGCTAAGTGTTATTTGGTGTTTTGGTTAAATTCTCAGTTTATCAGCAGTTTCGGAGTTCGTATTTGTACCCGGGTGCTGGCGATATAATAATAATAAATCTTTATTCAGAATTCTAGCAAGGTAAAATAACAATATGAATCTTAAACTAAAAATATAGGTAAATAATGTAAGACGCCTGTACTAGGAAAATCCTGTATCACAGGCTGTGAATTGTGTGATATGACAATAGCTGACTCTGACATGAGGTACTAAAACGTACCTACTGGGGAAATGCCTTATTCATATACAGTGAAACTTGGTTAAGTGAGGTCTCCTGAAAAGGGACCTGAAAATTTGTCTCACTTATAGAGGTATTCCACTTACCCAGTGTCTCAGATATCCAAGCTAAAGTGTTGGGACCTCAGCATGAGTTCCAGTTATGGAGGTTTCTCACTTGTATCTGGTCCTACCTACGGGACTATGACGGCTGAGTTCGGTTTAAAGACATTTATTTCTCAAAGAATAAATAACAGTTCAGTTTCGGCTGTTTCTTCTCAGAGTAGTCAGGTACGAAACACCGTACTTCCACATTTCGCCAGTTATGTATTAAGTCTCATGTTATAGGGAGAAAAGAAAAAAAGAAAAAAAAAGAAAAAGTATTTATTGGTTTCACACCAAGACAAAACAAATTGACAAAAAATTAAAAGCTAACAAAACGAGCCTATTGCCTTTAACCGGGCACAATAACTGAAATATAAAAAATGAAAAAACTCACACTCCCGGGAATCAAACCCAGAACCTCATGTACAGCAGTATCGCTTTTGACCACTAGACCAACGACGCAGTCAGAAGTCTCAGAAGAACATTATAATTTTTAACCATTATTTTCTTCAAAATACCGATTATATGACGTCACTAACTCGAAATATCTTCGCAGTCTGAAAAATAATAAAACTTTTTTACAAAAAATAAAACCGACTTCGACAAAAAAACACTCAAAAGTGAAAAATAAAACTTGAGAAGAAAAATCAGTTTCTGAAGTCGGTGACTTTTGTTTCTTTGATTTCATTTTTTTGTCACCGACTTCAGAAACTGATTTTTCTTCTCAAGTTTTATTTTTCACTTTTGAGTGTTTTTTTGTCGAAGTCGGTTTTATTTTTTGTAAAAAAGTTTTTATTTTTCACTTTTTAGTCTTTCACATGTGCTTACCCCTTCACAACGTACCGGCGTGATGTTATGTTAGGAACTGGTGTAAAAAATAGACAGACAATATGAGATTTCAGCAATCCCAGTTCATTTGCTATCATTTATTATTCCGTTGCCTATCTCCGAAGTTCTTCATCAGATCTTCACAAAATAGTTTTTATAACCTTTGTAGTGAGTACAGGCGTGATATTATGTTGTGTGATGGCGTAAACAATGCTTAGATATGCTATAGCAACAATCGCGGTTAATCTGCTGTTATTTATTGAAGAGTTCCCCCGATTTCTACAAGATCCCATCATCAGACATTGAAATGGTGACAATGGGACCACACGGGAAGCACCAGCTTTCAAATGAAAAAAGAATCATGAAAATCAGTTCACCCAGTCGCAAGTTATGAGCGAACAAACATAAAAAAATAAATAAAAAAAAATAAAAAAAAAAATACAGTCGAATTGATAACCTCCTCCTTTTTTTGGAAGTCGGTTAAAAAGGGTACGAAGACCATACATTCATACAATGCCTGTCTCAAGTGCTGCCTAAATAAACAGGGATGGGCAGTGGTATCAGAAGTGGACTTCTTTTTGTGTTACATATTTTTGAAGTAGGGAGGGGACTTTGTCGATATGTTTTTTTGTCGTTTTAAAATAATGCTTGAGATAAGATACAAATTGAAATTGTTAGGTAAGAATATGTACAAAAAATTGAATTCGAAGTGTCTGTTTGTAATTTTCAGAATAACAGCTTTTTATTGAATGCGTTTGAAAGTAAATACGGTACTTATAACAAAAAAAAAACACTTTGTTTAAAGAAAATTGTACGTGTAGTTAGGTTTAGAATGGGTTAATTTATGATGAGACTTCCTTTTAAGAGGCCTATAAAATAAAAGATTAAATAATAAAGAAAAAAGTAACAAAACTGTTTTAAAGTATCAGAAATAAAAGTCTACCTTATGCAAAACAAAACAATAATATTTATTGAAAAAAAAAAAATAAACTGTGTATTTAATTCATTTAATTGATTTAATTCGTGTTATCTTAATTAGGGTATTTTAAACATAGTTTTGACAGACACAAAATCCATATTTACATTTCATCGTTCCCAAGTCCTCGTGAACCCTCAAAAAACATCGATGAACTTTTTACATCACTAGGCGTACAAGAAAAAACGTGAAATACCTCAAATCCAGCTACTGTATTCCATGTCACACAATTTAATATTTACATATAGTTAACATTCTTTCCCTAAACCAATACTGTTGACAGGTCTCAAATGTTTTTAAGAAAAAAAATGATTATCGATTTGCAAGTGATTGACTATTTCTGGATAAGGCTTTGAGATTACGTTAAAGTTAAAATTATAAAATACTTTAGCAAATTCTCAAAATTGATGGCAAGCTGAATCGATTCGGGGCTGTGGGTTGTTCGTAAGAGATACCGCGGCCTGAACACAAAGGGCTAAGATGGAAAATGGGTAGTTTTTGGTCAGTACTCGTAGAAGTCTGACACTGATACCGCCCACTCCCTCAAAAAAAAAAGCTGAACCGATTGAAAATGTTTTGATGCCTAGGTGGTCGGCAAGTGCCGCAAAAACCACTGCAAAAAGATATCGGTGGGTATTGTTTTTCATTTTTAAGCATTTTTCGCCCTCAAACAAATCAGAACTGAATATAATATAATAAATAAATAATGGAATCGTGCAATACGGGACTCCGTCTCAAAATCTTTGCACGGTGACTTTGTCTAATAACTTTAACAAATCTCAAGTGAGAAATAAATCATGAGATCCAAATTATATGCAAATTAGAAAGCTTTCTAATTATACGCTACAAAAACTGCACTAAGGCATTGCACTTACACTAGAAACTATGGATGATCACTTTTTAAACATAATTCGTCTATGTCTGGCTAGAAATTCGGTTTTAGTATCGATTTCGGTATCAGCCAAAACTGTAAAACTGTAATGAGTTTTTAGCGGTAAAATTAATTTTAGTTCAATTTCATTTTTCATGTGGGTATAGCTTGGGCCGTGACCTGGGAAACATACTAAAACTGCCTGCCTGCCTGTTATGAGTTTATTACCTTCGGGGGTCGAAACATAGACTCACTGTTGTGATTCTTATTATTATTTTTTCCAAGTGAATATGACCCTTTTTATTAATATAATCGGTTACATAACCATTAAATTAGCCTAAAAAATCACTATATGCGAGACCTCTTACGGACTTCAGCAAAAAATCAGGAAGTCTAGTTTTTGTCCAACTTTCATTTTGAATTTGAAAATAAATCAGTTAATCTAACTTTCTAGATTAACTACCTGACATTAATGAAGTAGTATGAACTTTAATCTTGTACTTTTTACTGTCACACATGTTTCTAAATCTGAAAGTCTGACAACCACTCTTGCTAAGCGCGATACGTCTTATCTCATACCACTAACTGGGTTGTTAAACGTTAGATAGGGAGACATCATCATCATCATCACCAGCCTATAATGTTCCCCTCTGCAGGGAGTCAGGCCTCCTCTCTAGGAGAGGGAGAATGGAGATAGGCAGTCGCTTCATGTAAAATATTCAGCTTGTTCTGGTTTTCTCAAAGTTTCCCTTCTTATTAAGTAATTAAAATTTTTAATAAAATTAATAAAAACTGCCACTGACTGCAGTTTGATATAGATAGTGGTTGCAAGCGCAACCGCTGGGCATTAGGTCTTGGATTTGATTCCCAGGTTTGGGCAAAGTGTTATTTAGTTTTTCCATCAGTTTATCAGTAGCAGCCATGGAGTCTGAATTTTTGCCCGGTTGACGGCATCGGCAATAGCCTCGCCTGGGACTTAAATGTAACTGGCGACACGTGGGTTTACTTTTGTAATTTAGCAAAGGTGTATGCTAAATTGATATTATATAGATTTCCAATTAGGCGATATTTTAAAATAAAATAAAACGGAAAAACTCGCAACGACAAATGCAAGGATCATCACTGCAAGAACACTAAAAGAAAAAATGACAAGCAAAAAATCAGACTAAATTTTAATCACAAATCTATTGAAAAATTAAATTCTGTCTTCAAAATACAATGTTAATGTATAAAGCTTTCTCGCGAATCATTTCAAAGTAAAGTCAAAGTAAGGTCATCGAAGCATGTATTGGAGTATCAGAATGACATTTTAAATCGATTAGATCTTAAAAACTAGAAATTGTAAAGAAAGCGGAAGATTTTGGTCAGGTACATCACAAATTTTGGTTAGGGTTGTCAAAAAACAAAAATAATATTAGGGAACTTTTGAAGTTAGCTGGCATCATCATCATTCATAGGGATGTTTCCTGACTAAAAATATATGATTCTGTTTTGTCCGTCTGTTACATTATCGAAAAATATTGGATACGTGTTTTTTGTTTTATCAAAATAATAAAAATTGATGGAAATAAAACGTGTCAAAGATCATGCGTGGGGGCTTTTAAAGTTATTTTCAAATGAAACTGGAAATAGACACTGTCTATAGCAAATGCTTTAATACTGTATTTCCCAAGTTTTTGCCGCTATTTTTTGTGTAATATAGCTTCTTTACTTGACTGAACAATTATTTTGGAATTAGAGCCAAAGTTCGTTTGTTGATTGAGATTCTGTATTTTTTCTTGACATTAGAGTATATTATACATTTGCTTTTAAAAGCAATTGATCTGTAGATTATTTTGTATTGCAAACCTAGTCATATTATAATTATAAAAACATATATTGAGTACAAAGAACTTGCAGAAAAAGGCGTGGCTTACTAAAGCCAGTTGTCACATAAAAAGGCCGTCCCTCTTTTGTTCTCTATCAAAGCACATAAGAAAAAAAAACAAAAAGTTTATAAAATAGTTTTTAAGCTATTGCATAGCTTCTATTCTATTCTTGAGCGTGGAGAGCGAATCCAGAAATTCCGTAACGAAAATTTTCAACCAGGTTGCTATGGTTACGGAAAATAACAAGGTTATCAACTGAGGTTGTCAAATAAAATAATTGATAAAAAATGCTATGCAATAGCTTTACCGCGGCAGTCTCCGAGTGCCACATTCTTTTTTTTTGTTCTAACTGACAACCCTACCGTCCCATAGAGTTCATTAGTGTAGATCTATCTCTTTCATCATGCCGCCAGATCTCCATAGAGATTAAAAGACAGATCAAATCTATGGTCATCTATAGTAGGTCATGATCATGGGTCAAAGGAAAAATAGTTTTATTATTGTATTAGCTAGCTAGCATATTAATGTAAAAATATTACTTTTCTGTATTGATCGGACTTTGTTAATAATTTCAAAGGCTTTTTTATTTTGCAAATTATTTTGCACAGAACCATAGGTAATCTTTTTTATAAAATAAATGTAGTTAAGTTACTCTATATAGTATCAGCTATCTGCCAGTAAAGGTCCCATAAAAATCGGTTCAGCTGTTTCGGAGATTAGCATCAACAAAGACCACAATATATGTAGTTGGGAAAAAAGGCTAGGCAGAAAATCTAGGCAGGCACAGCTTAACCTATATCAACGAAGCAGTCACCATTATTTCATGAACCCACATTCAGGGTTACATAATATAATATGAAACAAAATAATTGTTTTGCCTCACAATGTCACATATTATAATGACGTCAATTGCTAAAATTATAGGGTTAATATATAACTGAGTTAAAAGCAGCTAATGAGTCTTAATAGTTTATAATAACATGTGATTATTATGAGTACATATTATAATTGATGTTTTATTAATGTAAACTACTGCCTTGTTGGTCTAAAAACAAGCGCTACTGCGGTGCATGAGGTAGTGGGTTAGATTCCCGGGTCGGGTAACGTGTTTTCTATCAAGAATTTCTCAATAGCAACCACGGAGTCTGGATTTGTACCCGGTTGATAGCATCGCCCCCTATTACATGTGACTGAAACATTACTGTCGAAATGAGGATATACTGATCCTGACTGATCCCGTCGGGGCTGTGGATTATCGAAAGGATAACGCGGCTCCGACACAAGGGCGAAGAAGGAACATGGGTTTGGTTTTTAGTCAGTAGAAGTCTGACACTCCCCTTCGCTCTGCCCAAGAGCGGGTGGGGGGGGGGGGGGTTATTCGATGATTTTCCACCCACCAAAATGTAAAATTTATATAGCCTATGTCACCTGGGCTATTCTTACGAATCTATTGACACCTCATTTATTAAAATCCATTCAGTAGTTTAGGCGCTACGGTGGAACATACATACATAGACTGCCAAAATCATTACCCTTCCTTTTGGCTTCGCCGTAGTCGGGTAAAAAAGGGGAATACGCTTGTATAGAGAATGGCACCACCGTGTTCCTTCTTTCAAGCGGCACACCAAAGAGACAATGATTAATAATGTTTGGACGTGAAAAGACAAGTGACACTGGCCCACCTGCATTGAGTGACAGACGTTTTGACAAATTGATTTTATATTACTAGATTTGTATCGACGGATCTACTGGGGTAGACTTGGTAGGACCGTAGTTGGGGGAATTAGTTAGAATATTATTGTATTCTCTAAATTGGTAAGAAATTGTTAATAAGATGTACAAATCAATCGATACAAAAAAAAAAACTAAAAAGAATTATACAAAGTTTCTGAGAATATTACTGGTGACTTATGAATTGAGAGAGATTCTTAAGATTTGCCCTATCGATTGATGCCATAATAACGAAAATCTAAAAAAAGTCTTTTTAAGTCATCATCATCATCATCATTTCAGCCAAAAGACGTCCACTGCTGGACATAGGCCTCCCCCAGGCGTCGCCACATTGACCGGTCCCGTGCGTCTCTCATCCAGCGGGTTCCTGCAACCTTGACCAGGTCATCGGTCCACCTAGTGGGAGGCCTTCCAACGCAACGTCTTCCGGTTCGCGGTCGCCATTCCAGAACTTTTCGGCCCCATCGGCCATCCGTTCTGCGAGCAATGTGCCCTGCCCATTGCCACTTAAGTCTGGCGATTCTTCGGGCTACGTCGGTAACCTTGGTTCTCATGCGGATGTCCTCATTTCTGATTCGATCAATCAAGGAAACTCCGAGCATAGCCCTCTCCATTGCCCTTTGGGTGACTTTGAGCTTTCTGATGAGGCCCATTGTGAGCGACCACGTTTCGGTCCCGTATGTAATCACTGGCAACACACACTGGTCATAGACTTTCGTCTTGAGACACTGGGGTAAGTTGGACGAGAAGATACCGCGCAACTTCCCGAACGCTGCCAAGCCGAGTCGGATTCGACGATTGACCTCTTTCTCGAAGTTAGATCTACCCAACTGGACCGTTTGTCCCAGGTAGACATAATCGTCCACAACTTCGAGCGTAAAGTCTCCGATCTTGATAGGAGTGGGTGTTACATGAACATTCAACATAACCTTGGTTTTGTCCATGTTCATTTTAAGACCCACTCTTTCGGAAGCTCTTTTTAAGTCATTGATATAATAAAGATTTTTTAGATTATTTATTATATCAATGTTTTAAGTACTTATTTTCACTTTTAAACGTTTTTCGATTAATTCTAATATCCAAACTCGTTTCGTGCAGACTACACGATAATTAATTACTTAATTCCCATTTACTACACAACAATGCACATATTTTAATAGGCGTTGCTACCTAACCTTACCACAAAACTAAAACATTTCTTCACCTTACTGTACCTTGATCCCCGCAAAAAAACCGAACTAAAAGAAACATACCGAACTTTTAGCACTTACAGTACAAGTGGCACCCCCATCAAGTGTCAAATTATACTGGTAACCATTGACAAATGATGCGTTGACAGGGAAACAGGTAACCTTTTTTTCTGCTTACCCCCTTTTGTGAAGGAGGGTGTTTATATGGCAGGTTGAGGCGTTTTTATGTTATTTTCTTTATTTTAGAAACCGCTAATGGTTTTATTGTGGTTTGAGGACTTTTTAGGGTTCCGTAACCAAATGGCGAAAAACGGAACCCTTATATTTGGAGTTAGATGGTTTTGTAATTGTTGTTGGGTATTTTCTGGCGACTGTCTCGTGGGTTTAGTGGTCCCAAGCGCTACTGCTGAGCATGAGGTCAAACATTCAATTCCTAGGTCGGAATTGTACACCCGGGCACGACTCCAAACTTCGGTTCTACTACTGAGAAATTCCTGACCAAAAAACTCAATAACACTTTGCCCGACCCGGGACTCGATCCCGAGACCTCATACTCACCAGTCGGGCTTGCGACCGCTAAATTAACGAGACAATCTTTATAATAATCAAGTCATAAAACATGTCATATTTCCAATGAAACTCGCAAATATCGCTACAAAACTTTATACTACCTTTCTACTTTCTTACGGCGCGGGCACATACTGTCCTTATTATCGATCAATGATCTATAGATCGCAACGGATCCATAGATCTTGGGGTCAGGCGCAGCAATTACGGTCCTATTCAGTAAGACGGACGCGAGAGCATTATATATCATTATGTTGCTGTTTGTAACGGCGTTTGGGGGTTTTCTTGTAATGTCTAGAGTTTTGGTTACTTTTAAGTTATTTTCACACTTATATGGTACCTACAGTAGAGGTATAGTGGCACATACAAAGAGTAATAGTACCATTCACGAAGCCGTTAACCAAGCATTCTGTACATCAATTTTGGTAACTCTGCGGAAAAATTGTTGCAAAAAAAGTCATTTCCTAAAGGACTTTTTTTTGGGGTGAAAAATCACGTTTTAAGGAAAACTCAACGTATCGCACTTGTGCTGGTAGATGCTTTGAATAGTAAACGAGACATGAAGGTAATTAAAGTAAACTTAAAAATAAACTTGGCAACATATGCAACTTTGAAAGCATTTATTTCAAATATTTACAGACACTTTTGAATTGTTGAAACATTTCAAATATTTACAGACACTTTTGAATTATTGAAACATTTCAAATATTTACAGACACTTTTGAATTGTTGAAACAAAGGTAACATGAAAATGAAGCTACAGTCACAGGCACAAGGCATAATAACTGTTATAGCACAAGCACTGTAGTATTCTAAACATTTTTTTACAAATTCGTGGAGCGAACTCCGATACTTCGCTTAAAATGAAACTGGGCAGGCCACATCTGCTGCATATTGTAATAAAATTGGGACAAAATGGCTTCAGCTTGGGCCGGAACATAGAAATATAAAAAAGGTCCCAAACAACAGAACTAGGAGACGCGATAGGCCTAGTTGCAGATGGTCTAGCGAGCTGGACTCTTATCAAAAGGATTGGCTCCAAACAGCCAAAGACAGAGATACATGGGAATAGGGAATGGAGATCGATGCCCTGCAGTGGGACACATCGTGCTCATAACATCATGCCTGTAACCACCGAAGGGTAATGCAGAGGTTTAGTAATAATAGTACACTCACATTTCGCCATCAACCGGGCAAAATACAGACTAAGTGACTGCTACAGAGAAATCCTTGATGGAAAACCCAATAATACTTTGGCCGACGAAGGAAACGAACCCAGGACCTCATGCTCCGCAGTCCCGCTTGCAACCACTATACCAACGAGGTAGTCAACTCATAATAATAGAAAGCCAGTCATTTTCCAAAATGCCGAAACCCTAACACTACAACAACATAGAAACGGTACGCTACGCAGTACACTACAATTCGAAAACTTTCATATCGTCTCCGAATGTCCATATTTGTTAATAATTATTTTTGATTGAATATCAATTTTATAATACACTCCATATTTGATATAACGGCTTTAGAAAGATATGTACAGTCAAACCAGTATTACTTGACCCCTCTTCTTACTATTCTTCTTTATACAAGGGCTCAGGTAATACTGGCCACTGACTGTACTTAGTCCCAATATAAAATTAGGAACGGTATAACATGGAGTTTATGCTTGTTTAAAATGTATTGAACTTAAACTAGTTGAATTAGTCTAGTGGTCGCAATCGCGACTGTTGAGTATGAGGTCTTTCGATCGAGTCCCGGGTCGGGCAAATTGTTTGGCAAATTAATTTGTCGAAATTTATCACCAAATATCAGAATTTGTCGTTCACTGGTTCAAAAGATATAAGGGTTTATAGGTGGCCCTGCTGGAGAGAGTCTCCCCAGCAGGGCCACATTTATATCTCTAAATCTAGGGCACCTAGCGAAGATGTGTTTTCTCCTAGATTTTGTCGCCAATAAGTCACAATAGGGGATCGGACAGAAAAAAACTAATTAGTCCGTCAGATAGATTTCCAAAAAATATTAACCACGTATTTTTTCTTTTTTCACGTAAACAAAAAATGAAGACGATACAGTGCTTCGAAAACTCGTGTGACGTCATATGATAGTACATTTTGTACCTTCAATTGACGTTTCAAGCCCCACTCCATGATCTTTGACGCGCTTTATCTTCGTCAATTTTTATTGTTTTGATAAAACAAAAAACACGTTTCCAATATCTTTCGATAATCTAACTGACGGACTAAACAGAATCATGTTTTTTTGAGTCAGTCCGATCCCCTATTTGTCCCCAAGTTACAGATTTAGTCGGTGTGTAATTAAAAAGATATTAAAGAATTAAATTAAAATGCTATCAAAATTAAAATCCGTGATGGTGGCCCTGCCAGAGTCAGTGACACCGTTCCTGGACCTGAGTTTCGAACCCAGAACTTCAAGCTCAGAAGTCGCGACTGTCATCAACAAATCCAATATCAGTTCCAAATAAGATCGATCACGGATCTATAAGATCATAGTTATAGCAAATGATCCATGGATCGTTATATGCGTACGCACAGTTTTTGTTGCGCGCTTTACAGTTTAGCTATAATGATATTGTCTTGTTTGAAATATTACTGGATTAATCTGTATTGAGCTTGTTTGGAAATTGGGGTGAGCAGTAGTCGCGGTTTTAGGAGTTTTCTTGTCTAACTGGATATAGCGGAATACCAGTATTTTATATAGTGCGACTAGGTGAGCTGGATCATACGAAACCCATTGGTAAGACTTGTTTGTCAGACTTCCCGGCCACTGACACTGTAATAGAAAAAAATAATTTAAAGAAAAAGTATTTATTGGATCGTATCTCTTCAACACACCCATAGTTTGGAACTGATATTGGATTTGACGGCACGGTTGGTGCAGTGGCTGAGCGATTGGACTGCTGCGCTGCGTGTCGCGGGTTCGGTCCCCGCACGGAACAAATATTTGTATGTCCTGCAGATAGTTGTTTCGGGTCTGGGTATTTGTGTATGTGAGTTTAAATGTTTGTGAACGCACCCGCGATAACAGGAGAAAATCCTAGTGTGGGCAAAGGTTTTTAAAAAAATATATAAATATATTCATATACCATGACAGTCGATCCCCTTTCTATAAGTGGCGCCACTTTCAAACTACTTCTAATTTCTTCAAAAACACTCTGTAATAAAACTCACCACTTATCATAACATGACAAGGGTTATAGGCAGAGGTGTACCTAATAGTATCCACACTCATATTCCGCTACCTAAGTTTAACTTCCATGCAATCGACGGCAGCAGAGGTGGCCCAGTGGTGGCGGCCCCGACTTACGAACAGTAGGTCATGGGTTCGAACCTAGGCAGGCACATTACTTTGTGTAATTTATTTCATCACCGCTGCTCTCAAAACGGTGAGGAAACCGGCATGTCTTAGAACCAAAAAATTCGAAGACATGTGACATCTACCAATCCGCACTGGGCCCGCGTGGTGAATTATAGCCCATCCCTCTCCTAGAGAAGAGGCCTGAGTCCCTGCAGTGGGAACATTATAGGCTGATGATGATGATGATGATGATGAATCGACGGCGAGTCTACTGCCATCAACTACACACAAATCCAGACTCCGTTGCTGCTTCTGAGAAATACCAGATTGAAAAAAAAATACATACACACGAATAGAGATCCTTATCCTTTTTGGAAGTCGGTTAAAAACCCAATAACACTTTGCCCGACCTGGGACTTGAACTCAAGATACCACAGTCGCGACCACTAGACCGAGATAAAATTCACCACTAAACAACAAATTAAAAGAAAGTGAGAAATTAACAATAAAACACAAAAGAAACACTTTTTATAATTTATTTAAATATTATACGAAAGCAAATATAATAACTTACTTTGTTATAAGAGTAATTAGCAAGCGCTCACTTGTAAAAGAAATGTTAGAATTTTGTTAGTATTTAGGGTTCCGTAACCAAAGGGTGAAAACGGGACTCTATTACTATGACTCCGTCCGTCTGTCCGTCCGTCTGTCTGTCTCCAGGCTGTATCTCAAGAAATACGATAGCTAGACTGTTGATATTTTTACAAATTATGTATTATGCGCATATAACACCAAATATTAAAAACATAATAAAATAAATATTAAAGGCGGGCTCCCATATAACAAACGTAATTTTTCGTTTTGGTACGGAACCCTCCATGTGAGAGTCCGGCTCGCACTTGCCAGTTTTTTAATATGCTCGACCATATTTGCATATGTCGACAAAAAAAAACTTTGATTGCAGCGCTTAAAAAGAAGTTAGCGCTATTAGTTCTTAATTAGTAGAAAAATTGAGGAGTTTCGTGGCTAAATATAACACCCGAGTCGATGTATAGGTTAAGCCGCACTTGTCTAGGTTTGTCTATGGATGGGTGACCTCCCACAGAGCAACTGCCTTATCCAGCACTAGCTTTTGCCAGCGGCTTCGCCCGCGTGAAAATGACGATTTTCCATACAATCTTTCATCCCCTATTTAACTCCCTTAGGGGTAGAATTTCGAAAAATCCTTCCTTATTCCTTGTCTACATTATAAAGGGAAGCTCTGTGCAAAATTTCAGCTTTCTAGGTCTAAGGGTTTGGGCTGGGCGTTGATGAGTCAGTCAGTCAGGACTTCTCTTTTTAACCGACTTCTAAAAAAAGAAGGAGGTTCTCAATTCGGATGTTTGTTTTTTTTATGTTTGTTCGGGCATAACTCCGTCGCTTGCTAACCGATTTGAAAAATTTTTCTTTTGTTGGAAAGGGACAAGCGGAAAAAAGCTACTTTGTCCACATTATGACCCATGAACATTGTGAACTTTATGTGAACCACTAAAAAGTGAAAAATAAAAACTTTTTAACAAAAAAAATAAAACCGACTTCAAAAAAAAAAAAAACAAAAAAGTGAAAAATTTGAACCGACTTCAGAAACTGATTATTCTTCTAAAGTTTATTTTTCACTTTTTTGTGTTTTTTTTTTGAAGTCGGTTTTATTTTTTGTTAAAAAGTTTTTTTTATTTATATAGATAGATGTCGGAGTCGGCTTCCATTCAAACTGAAGCAGCTGAATACCAGTATTTTACATAAAGCGACTGCATTTTGACCTCCACATCCCATTTAGTACTGGGTAATACGATACCACCTAAAAAACATGAAAAAAAAACGTGTTGGGTCGAACCCAAATAGAATGGGATAAGGGCAGGTAGATGATGAATAAGATACCACCTTACTAAACTTTCAGCCTACTGATTACCTGTCATCATCAGGCTATAATGTTCCCACTGCAGGGACTCAGGCCTCCTCTCTAGGAGAGGGATGGGCTATAATCCACCACGCGGGCCCAGTGTGGATTGGCAGATGTCACATGTCTTCGAATTTTTTGGTTCTAAGACATGCTGGTTTCCTCACGATGTTTTCCTTTACCGTTTTGAGAGCATTATCTTGTTAATTATCTTGTAAATTTATTTATTTATTAAAACTTTATGCACAAGTAATAAAACCGTACAAAGGCGAACTTAATGCCTTGGGCATTTTCTACCAGTCTACCTTAGGGTGATGCAGAGACATTATACAGTAGGTGCAAAACAGAAACAAAAATTTGAAAAGAAATAAAATACTTATAATATATATATTTAAATACCTAACATATAAGAATAAACACATACATAGATATATACATAAAATACATAAACTATGAAAGATACACAAGAAAATAAAATACTATAACAAACTTAGTTCTGAGACGAAGCTGCCAATTTCTTGCGAATGTGCTCGCGAGCTTTCACTTTGAATGTGAACTGACTGTTTACTGTCCTGATACGATTGTCAAATATCTAGAAATAACAGCCAGGACCAACGGCTTAACATGCTTTCCGAAGTCCAGAGGAATCTCGATACGTAGAATGATCACCAATCTTCGCACAGCCCTCGACATACGTAACTTAACCTTCAATGGAACAGTGCGGCAGTTATTACTAAACCACGAGCCACTGAATAAGTGAAGTCCTTGACAATGACTTGAAATGACACAATGCTGAAGGTCAATACCATAGTTCCTTTCGATTTACGAGTCGACGCAAAAACTATCGATTAGCGATTTTAATTCGGAACCTTATTGTGTGTGTTCGCGAAAAAACAAATAATTGTATTTAGTTTAAATTGATGGTTAGTTTTGTAATCTCCGGATCAGTTCCGGTTAAATTGTCTTGCAAATTATCATCATTCTCCTAAATTTATTTGGGGTCGACGCAGCATGTCTTCTTAAGGTTGCACAAGCCAGTCATTCTTCCATACAAACGTAGTATGGTGATTACTCCTCTGGTTGACGGTGTAGGATCAAAATTAAAAAAATATCTAGGCCTCTATGGAAGCAGAATTGGAAAATAAATATTGGTTTGGAAGTTATGAGCGTTGAAACTTTCATATTTTAGCACTAATTTTAACCATCTTTGGGCGTAAATAAGTTACGTATATAGTACGAAAATGAAAAAAGTTAAACCATACAGGCATAGATTAGTTATTAAAGAATTCAAATAATTATATTTTGAACAGAAACGTTCAATGAATTTTTCATGGTATCCATACTACCAAAGGTCTGCATAGGTCTGTCTCTTTCGCTCTATGCATTTCGCTCGTGATGTCGGATGAAATAGCATGCATTTTAGCCCCGCCCACCAACTAGTTCGTGCCGTTGACTTGTTTACCCTTAAAACCATACTTCTTTATAACTCGTCATCTCTACAGTCACCCACTTTCTAGCCAAATCATCCTTCACACATACAGTTTATCCGTTAATATGGACATTACGATTTGCCTATTCTTTTCTGAATATTTTCGTTGCAGGGTACAAGACAGTTAAATCGTTTCTCTGGGACTTCGTCAGGCTTCATTACCTCGGTGCTTTTCTGGTGGTCGCCACTGTTGATTCTGGCTTTCAGTTTGCCATATTTTGCGCAAAAAATCGGCCAAGTGTGAGTCGGACTGATGGGATTTGTTACTATCGTAGTAGGGGAACCCCCTCACATTTTTAATTCATTTGTTGCCACAGAAATACACATTTTGTGAAAATTTCAGTTTTTTTTTTCGGATCATGAGATACAGTCCGCTAGGAGACAAACAGACGGACAGCTTAGTCATAGGATCCCGTTGGTTACCTTTCGGGTACGAAACACTAAAAAACTGGACAACGGAAACGGCGTATAACGGAAGCTCAAAATCCATAATTATTTTATAAAATCACATTATTCTCCAATAACGAACTCTTTAAAAAAAAAACGAAAGCCGACCCGAGCGTAACCGAAATCAGCCGAAGTGACACACGAACCATTCTTATTTCAAACGCGGCTCTATGATTGATAGTCTCTGTGGCGCACATAGACAGTTATTCTGTAATTAAAGTTTTTAACTATCTTATAATTTTTATTGACAGTAGTAATTTGTAGAAAAAAGTTTCTTACAGTTATTATGTAGTGAGAAGAGGGTGTACTCGTAAAACATACTTGTGGAATTTGATTATTTTTTCTACAATTGTAGAAAAAAATATCGTTGGTCTGGTAGTCGCAAGCCTGACTGAGACTGCTAAACTTGTGGTGCATGGGTCGATTACCACGTCGGGCAGAGTGTCGGCTTTATTCACTACGAATTTGTCACTAGTAGCCACGGAGTCTGCATATTATGTGCCCAGTGGAAATTACTTAGTTGCCGTCACAGAGTCTGGGATTGGGCCCAGTCGATGGCAATAGGAGCCCCTAATAACATGGGACCTAACTAAAGAAAGAAAGAAAGAAAGAAAAATGATTTATTGGTTTCCCACAGGACAAAAACTAATTGACAAAAAAAATAACAGGTAAACAAAGTAAACATATTAAGTAACACTTAAAATTAGGACATACATTCATTAAATTTAAATTGTAGCCAATTTAAATTCCCCAATTTGACCTAATAAATAACTACTGTAGTGGATAACCTTACCCTTTGGGACAGATATGCACATAATCCACCGGCCAACAGTGACCAGTGTTTACCTATTACCTACCGAGTTTTCTCCGAGCCTCGGAGAAGTCGGAGAGCATTTGTCCCTGCTGTCATTTGTAGTTTGTAGGTCTTTGACAGTCGTCACAGGTAATCAGGGACTCGAAAGTGGCTACTAGTCTTTCTTAGGTGTATCGTATTACCCAGTACAACTGGGCATCTGTACATTTATGAGTCCCGTTTTTTTTTTGTTGGTGGGTGGAAAATCATCAAATGAGCATCCGACTCTGGGCGAAACGGAAGAGAGTCTGGTGCGTGTTTACGTACAGGCGGGGCGTCGCGCGGCGCGTGCTGCGTTTTTAATTCAAACACATGGCGATGTATGAAAAAGTTAACGATTTCAATCGTTGATTTTACGAGAAGCTATTTTCGCACGTTTAAAATACAGCGTTTGTTGCGGTGGACCCGTCTCTCAGTAAATTAATAAAAAAGCACGAGACGAGCCTTCTACACGCGCCGCACGACGTAAACGAACCCTTAGGATCAAAAGCCGCAGTATCTCTTTCGAACAACCCGCAGCCACGGTAGGCGAGATATTATAAGTCCCTGGACTGAACCTTATAGTACCCAAAGACTCGTACCTAATTAATATTTAATTTTAACGAATGACTATATCACAAACTTGAATATAAAACAAAGTAAGTGCGGAAAGTGAAAGTATTTAACTGTAATAGTTAAATGGCCAGGAGTTATAAACTCCTAGTTAAAATGTGGGCAAACTGTGAAACAGTTGCAATTACTAGACTCAACTGTTATGATCTGGCATACCTAACTACTATTACTGCTAATCCCCTTAAGGCGGGGTTACCCCGAGCCCCGATAAACGTCGTCAACAATAGCGTTTTACTCGTACATGGAACGGATTTAAATTTTGAAAAAAATGTATTACATAGTTGACTCTTCGATCATGATATGTCGGGCATGCGATACACGATTACTTACACTTCACTGCATCCAATTAAATCGCAAAGACATGTCCAAATGATGGCTAAATAATCGTTTTACTTGAGTTATATTAGGCTTTGAAAAATAAAACTTATATCATAATAAAGGTCGTAAAAAATGTGTATTATCTCGGGTCACATAATGTATAATTTCTTTATCATTTTTCTCCAAGAGAGAAAAAACAGTCAAAATTTAGGCATTATATCGCTCGCGCGGCAGGGCGGGGGTTGAGGTCGTGCGTACATAAAAACAAAGTAGGGTAACCTCGCCTTAACGGTGTTAGTGAACTTAGTACAGTTTTCATGTAGAACTATAATAACAACTCGCCTCCATACCTATAGTTCATCATCATCAGCCTATAATGTTCCCTCTGCAGGAACTCAGGCCTCCTCTCTAGGAGAGGGATGGGCTATAATACACCACGCGGGCTCAGTGCGGGTTGGTATATTATGTCACATGTTTTCGAATTTTTGCTTCTAAGACATGCCGTTTCCCTTCACCATTTTGAGAGCAAGTAGTAGTTAGACAAAATTAATTATGTCATCAGCTGTCTATCCTTTTTTCTACTATGTTGAAGTCGGGAGCTTAATACCAGTAACTAGTACCTATTGTACATGGATCGACTGCCTACCTGACCTCCAAAACCCAGTTAATACTAGGTCTTATGATTCCCATTGGTAAGACACTTTGTTAGACTTTAGGGCCACTGGGACCTGTAACGACTGCCAAAGATCTATATATATGGCAGCCGGGACCAACAGCTTAACGTGCTTTCCGAGGCACGGAGGAAACTCTGTATGTAATGAGCGGTCTAATTTTACCTCTAAAACTAGTTGTTAACGCCTTGAAAAGACTGGTATTTATGAGGGAACAAAGAAACGGACATACAAACAGGTGAAACACATAACCCTTTTTTTTGGGGGTGGGAAATTATCAAAGAGGTAGGGAGTGTTAGACTTCTACTGACTAAAAACCACCCTTGTTCCTTCTTAGCCCTTTGTGTCGATGCCGTGGTATCTCTTTCGAACAACCCGCAGCCCAAACACATAACCCTCCTTTTGGGTTTAACCGCAGTCGGCTAATAAGTAATAAGACATCACCGTATCGAATCTTTTCCTATAACTATCTCAAAATTATCTCTCTAAACGCAAGTGCGGAGTACTCTCTACTCGAAATGTAAGCTGTTGAAAGTATGTCTAACTCAAAAGCTCGCAGTGCCCGTTAGAAAATGATGGGTGCCCGCGACTCGCCGATTTCACACTGCCGTATTAGATGGTTAGCTTTTTAGGGGCCCGTGGGTTTGACGGAGAAGCTGTTCGGTTAGTGGAGGCTGTTTTTGTAACGTTATAGAGAAGTGTGCTTATTAATCGGGATTTCACACAATTAAACAAACAAAAAAAGGAAAAAAACTTTTATCTCCATAACCTGTAATCCCAGAAGGCTTAGACAGAGGTTTTCCCATTTTCCATTAGTACATCCACAATGTTCAAGTCCCGTGTAAAAGGGGACGAGCTTATTGCCATAAACCAGGCACAAAACCAGTATCCGAGGCTGCTTCTGACAAATTCCTGATGGAAAACCCAATAATACTTTCAGAAATCATCGTCATTCTCTTGCGTTTATCCTAATTCATTTGGGGTCTGCGCATCAAGTATGCTTCTTCCATACTTCTCTATTATTACTCGCCATCTTATCAGACACCTCCTAACTTGCCATCCTTCGTTCATCCTTCGACATAGTCCATCGATCGTTGCTTTTTAACCGACTTCCTAAAAGGAGTTTTTTTTTTTCTATGTATGTAGGTACACCGATTACGCTGCGATTTATGATCCGATTTACGTGATTCTTTTTTAGTTTGAGGCGGAATAGTTGCCATTTGGTCCCATAAAAATTTAGTATAGTTTGGCCCAGTACTTTTCATTTTATGAAGATTTTTCTTAATTTATGAACATTTTTCGTTAATGTGTGTTGCCGAATAACTTCGTCGTTTATGAACCAATTTTGATGATGCTTTTTTTATTGTGAAGGAGATATTTTGTTTTCCTCTACTCTTATACCCATCCACATTCATACTCAACATTTTCCTCCCTCTTAAATGCTATTCTTATTAGCCCAGTTTTTCGTACCATAGTACATAATAGACGAAAATATACTGTATCAAAAACATGTCTTACGAAAATATATTTTTCTTTATTAAAAATACCGCTATAACAAAACATACAGAACCCAACGAAATCTAAGTCAAACGCTTTACAATTTTAGCAAGCGCACCAACAGTATTGTACACTCAGTAACACTCGCGCTCTCCCGCGCAACGCGCGTCTAACATGCGCGGCCATCTTGGATTAGCTGTCAAACTGACATGACAGTTGGCACCTCTCGGCAAAGGAACAACGATGTGATTCCTATACGTACCTGAAATTTAAATTAAGAATTTTTGTGCAATACACCACGTAATAGTGGACAGTCTGAATTTAAGTGCAATATTTTATTTTTTAGTTTAGTGTTTTTTTTATAGTTTAGTTTTTTTAACTTTTAATGTTTTTATAATGGATGTTTATGAATATCAGGTGAGGTTTTTTGTTTTTTTTTTTGTAGTTTGGTTCCGGGTGATTAAAAATATATTGTTGTAATAGTAATGAGATTTATAATGGTTTACAATATGTAGTTGTTCATAGTTGTACCACTTGAATTGGTGATAAAAGTTATTGCAGTTTCTGAGCCTTAAATATTAATATTACCGTTGTCTTTAAATTACTGTCTAGTGGTTGCAAGCGCGACTGTTAAGCGTGAGGTCCTGGGTTTGATTGACAAACCTGGCAAAGTGATATTGGGTTTTTCCGTCTGGAATATCTCAGTAGCAGCCTCGAAGTCTGGATATGTGCCCAGTTAATGGCAATAGGCTCACCCCCTATTAAATTAGACTTAATCATAACTAATAAAATGTAACGGCACCTCTGTCTTTCCCTTCAGGCATTACAACGGTGATGTTATATTAATGTTTATTTATTATTTATACAATACGCACATGAATCTGTATCATAACCCTCCTTTGGCTTTGCCGTAGTCGGGTAAAATTCAGAGGTACGTGTCTTGGGTTCGAAACTTCGAACTACCATAGTTTCATCTTTAACAGAGTAAAATTATCCGTCGGCTCTTTAGTATTCCTTTTTAAACCGACTTCTAAAAAGAAGGAGGTTTCTCAATTCGACCGTATAATATTTTTTATTTAATTAGTACTTGGAAGACTACTACTACTATTTTTTTCTTACATTCATACAATAGTAAACTATTATAAAAAAACAAAATAAGATCAAACAAATGTCAGTAGCGCCATATAGATTTTTTTGGTACTAAACTGCTGTATTTCTTTTGTTTCTTTTTACGTTCGAAAAGTTACATTTCTAATTTTAATCAATGTCATAGAAAAGCTTTTAGGTTTTATCTAGATTTGCGCCTGGTTGATGGCGATTAGGCTCGCCCCCTAATACGTGTTTGTATGTCAAAATACTCTGCTTAATCCTTTAGGGATTGCCGGTATGATGTTATGTATATTCATGTATACAAAAGATTCTTCGTACCACACAAAAAAACCGTAATTTGTCAGTTTTTGTCAACAAATTTAAATTAGCGATGTAACATAGCGTGTCATTTGTAAAATTACAGTGTACTCGCCCGGGACTCGAACCCGATACCTTGACATGGCCGTGGCTAAATTACTAGTGTTATTGTTTTGGGGTATTTAGGTAAAATTGATGGGAACTGTACTTCCGGTTTGGAAGTTTGTTATTTACCATTGAGTTGTAGATCAGCGGTAACGACGAACTTGCCTTTAAGTTGTTAGTCCTAGGTTCGAACTCAGGCAGACCTATGATAGCAAAATGTGGATCCAGGTTGTCAGCAACAAAGAAATCCTGCTAAGGTGAAGATTCATTAATAACTCTGCCTTGGAATTTAAATGGTGTCCTGTTCCTCAAATATTTATTATCTTATCCTAGCGTGTCCTGTTGTCTACTTACTACAGGAGCTGATGAATACTACTGTGAGTGCTAAACTAGCAGCTCAGTTCTGGGCTGACACAATTTAGATTGCCATCGACACGCTAAAAAGAAGACTCACGCATGTTTTTCCTACTTCTCCGCTATTCTTTTCTGAATAATTTCGTTGCGGAATCCAAGACTTCGTCGAGCTTCAATGTCTCGGCGTTCTTCAGGTGATCACCACTGTTGATTCTGGCTTACAGGAGTAACAGTAGTTTTGGAATAGAGTGGCGGGCTTGCCCCAATAAATAAAAAGACTCACGCGAGCGCATTACCGATAGGTACTGTTACCCTGCGTCATCCCACAGCTGGGCAAAAGCCTCTTCCTATGACTTCCAGTAGTTTTGATCCTGGCCTACTAAGAACTACTCTTCGCTACTCTTGTTCAGCTTGTCCCCTCATCTTCTACCAGGACTAACGCGAAGCTTTCGGGCTATGCCAGGGCTCTAGAAATTGATTACTCTTGCCCACATCTCATTGGGCATGCGGCAGATATGGCAGGCGCTTTACTTAGTGTATTTTATTTGAAACCACTAATCATTGCTCTGATATTGTTTATTTTTGTGGGTGACATCTCGCAAGTTGACCTGTTAGGCTGCTTAACTGGACTATTCTGTGGGTGAATTAAGTGTAAGGCTTCCTGCCAAAGCAACCTTAACTACATACTAAAGGTACAAGTTGGTAGCGGGCGACACGAAGCCGCAGCAGACGTCGTGTCGCGGCGACACGACTGGTTTCTACGTATTTCTATGAAATTCCCTCCGTAGTTAGCGACATGAAGCTAGCAACGAGTCGTCAAGCGGCAGACGGACGTGTCGTCCGACCGCAGATCAGTAATAGCCCATAGATAACAGAAACAACAGGAGATTATGTCCTTTGGCGAAAATGTATCGGAACCTGTATCTTCAGTTTACACCAACTGGATGCCATCTGCAGTTGCCGTCTACAGTCGGGTTCGAAATCATGACTGCAGCGACATGACGCGACGACGTGTCGTGACGACAAGAAGCGATGACATGTCGTCTGCTGCTGCTGCGTGCAGTCGGCTCCCAACTTGTACCTTAAGGGCACCACCTGCGGGGTACGAGCCTCGGCGTCGCTCAGTTTAATCAGAGGAGCGTATCTTGGGTTTGAACTTGAGACCTTTGACTTGGCAGTCCGACGGTCGCACCACTAGACTATCAATGCTTGCAAAGTTAAATGACTGCTTGAATATTATAAAAACAAAGTCCTCCACCGCGTCTGTCTGTCTGTTCGCGATAAACTCAAAAACTACTGCACCGATTTTCATGCTGTTATCACCAATGGATAGAGTGGTTCTCGAGGAAAGTTTTTGGTATATAATTTGACCGGCATCCACGCGGACAAAGCCGCGGGCATCAGCTAGTTAAAAGTAAATTAATTTCTGCTGTTTAGTGTCGTCTAAACCACAGATTAAAAAGCTGCAAAGAACATACAATTTAAAAGATAATTAGAAATCGAACGAGACATTCGTTTAAAAATCGTAATTAATTTGATTGACACTACGTACAGTACCGGCCAGCATTACTTGACCCCTCGTTAAAAGTAGAAGAGGGCAAGTGGGGGGTCAGGTATTGCTAGAAATTGATTGTACTCCTAAGTAGTAAAGTATGGACTTCATAAAAGCATTAAATTCCGTTATTATAGATAGAATTCTATTAATATAATTTCTAACTTTCATGAGTTCTTATTACCCAGTATCTAACTGTGTTGTGGAGGTCAGAGGCAGTCATTCCATGTAAGAGACTGGTATTCAGCTGCATCCGGTTAGACTGGAAGACGACCCCAACATAGTTGGGAAAAGGCTAGGCAGATAATGAACAATTTACAGTACAATTTAAGATCTATAGATTTTCCATTTGACAGTTTCGATTTTATTAGAAAAAGAAAATCAGGCTATGGTAATAAGCCTTACAGCTTAGACCCATCCTTTAAACATGCGAGGCCACTTTTATGCCCCCTTTTTTTTTTGGTGGGTGGAAAATCATCAAATGCTCCCCCGCTCTTGGGCAGAGCGAAGGGGAGTGTCAGACTTCTACTGACTAAAAACCGAACCCATGTTCCTTCTTTGCCCTTGCGCCGAGGCCACGTCATCTAGTTCTAAAATCCGCGGCCACTTTTAGCCCCTCTCTACCTCTTAGTTATGAGGTTTTAGGCCACCCTTCGTCCCTTGCTAGCATCACGTATATTTTTTTTTTATTGAAACGAGCAGATAGTTTTAGCATGCTATTTTAAGAACTTAATACTGAACTAATCCTAAAAGCCACGATCCCTAATTCGCGACAATTTAAACTCTCTCCCCACTTTACCACTGCCAGCTAAAAATGCATTCTACATAAAACCTGACACTGACCTGCGAATTGCAAAAAAACGTAAGAAAAGAATTTCGTGGACTACCTTTGCGTATCTACCTTCACCTACCTACCTTCCTACCTACCTTCTTCATTTAACCAAAACCAATGTAGACCATCTAAGTATGTCCACCTAGAATTCAATTCGTAATTTAAATCTTGTCTCAAGGTGTCACAAGATTACATACAGCCAGTATCATGGCTCTGATGCCCAGGACCCGAATTACAAGAATTATTTTCTTGTTTTCTACTTTTAAGACCGCGATTTTGTTAGTAGTCGGGTTTTAGATTTTTGAACTTATTTTTTTTATTTGAATTTTATTTTTGTGTGTACTTAAACTATAATATAATACATATTTGTAATGTGCTCGCCAAGACCTTTCATTTGATACCAAACTTGCTATGATTATCTCAATTTAATATTTTTTGAGGTAAGTTTTTGACATTTAAATTCCGTCATAAAAATAATTTATAAAATTTATATAGCCTGTGACACCCGGGTTATTCTTACGAATCTATTGACACCTAATTTATTAAAATCCATACATACATACATACGTACATACATAGACTATCAAAGATATATATATAGACTGCCAAAATCATTACCCTTCCTTTTGGCTTCGCCGTAGTCGGGTAAAAAGAAATCCTTCTGCTTCGAGGTAGGACTTAAGTCTCTTTTTATACTAGCGTCAGACACTAGCTGCTCGGTATTTTGCTGAACTGGGCCTATTTGAAGCTGCTTAGTTTAAATTTCAGTTTTTTTTTTTGTTATAGTGCACTTGTGGCATGTCATCATTATCTGCCTGCCCTTGTGCCATGTTACTTGGGTTCGGCGCAACACGTTTTTCTTCCATCAACCGCCATTTCCGTGGCACGCATAGCCAAATACTTACATATGTTTTTTTACGACCCATAGCCAATCTGCAGGACTATTGCGTATCTTTTAATGACAGTGGATAACTTATAGTGTCTATCAAATAACTGGCATATGGTTAGTTTTTAAAAAAAGTACCAAACCATAACCAATTTACAGTTAATTTATGGACACTTTACGTTAGCCACTGTCATTAAAAGATACGCAATAGCCCTGCTGGTCTAGATTGGCTATGGGTTGTTCTTTTCTCTGTTTTCTCTGACATCTAAGTATGTCCACCTCCGATTCAATTCGTAATTTAAAACATCTCATTCGAAACAACCTTGTCTCAAGGTGTCACAAGATTACATACAGCCAGTATCATACCTCTGTAATTTGCGGCACGCGAGTCTGTACGCCGCCTAATTGTAGACACGTGTCTCTATGGTTTGACGTCAACGTCTATGGTACTGTACTTGTGCCTTTTTGAAGGACGCAACGTGATTCTGTTTTTGAAATTGGTTTGGAGGGGAATGGCAGAAAGTTGGGTGTATGAATATCGATAGTTATATACCTAAGTAGAGAAAGACTGAATGGACTGTGTGAAGGATGATATGGCAAGAAAGGAGGTCTAAAGAGATGACGAGTAGTGGAGAACTATGGGAGAAGAAGACATGCTGCTACCCCAGATATTAGGATAAGGGTTTGAAAATGATGATGCTGAGAGTTGTAGACACATCAATGGCTTGTACGAATGACTTGATAACATCATTAAAATAAATCTAGTCCATATTCAGAGCCGTTCAAAGTCCTAGAAAAAGGCTGTAATGTCTTTTCTCCCTGTGACTCTTAATATTATCTTTAAAATAGAATAAGAACCAGGACAGAGCAATGCATAGCAGAAATAAAAATAAAGTGCCTACAAGTAACTGGCAAAACAGAAAGATCTAGAAATTAAACTCAGCTAGTTCTATAAAACCGTTTATTTTAAACTAAACAAACAGTTAAGTCACCAGACTACAGTTAATGCCATTTTCTACGACTTTACTCATAAACTCATAATACTAGAAAGTATAAATAACAGTTTAAAACTTGTCTATGGCTCTGTGTCAAGTGTTTATGGTTTGCTCAAAACGAGAGCACTTTTTTTTTCTCTAATGTTCGAAATTCAATTTTGACAGAACGTTTTTTTTTAATGTTAGAATTCCGCATAGTAAGAGGAGGATTTTTTGTGGAAATAGTATAGGAAAAAAAAAATAATAATAATAATTAATACGAGATGGGTGTTTGTTCCAATTAAAGTATCAAAATTAAAGTATCAATCCTACTTTCTGGCTTCGCCGTAGTCGGGTCAACATAACCATGCTGATGAAAGGTACATTTTTATGTGTTTTAGAATTTAAAAAAGGAATTAGTACCTACATAAGAAGTCTGAAAGTGGCCCCGGTGACTGAAAAATTGTGTGGTCATCGGTGATCAGAGAAGATCGATGAATGGAATGTGTGAAGGATGATATGGCTAGAAAGGAGGCGTCTGCAGAGATGATGACTTAATAACAAAGTAAAGTGTCTGCCCCGTGTTCGATAACACACCCTCGTAAGTCAGACTAAAAACTTAAATCAAGCTTAACTTCTTCATTTGCAACCCAAAAAAAAACACACAGCCTTAATTTTTAAGCAACTCAAATAAAGTACCTACTTCTAAAGCTCTAACCTAAAACCGTAACAAACGGAAATAAGAAAAAAAACCGTATCCCGTAATATTCTCAGTGAAAATCGTCTGTCAAATATTTACTATGCTCTTGTCATAGCATTGCCAACAGACAATTTTGCTCTGTCATTCTATTTACTCTATGGCACGCGAGCGAATGAGTCCGGTAGCTTGATTAAACATTCTTTATTTGAATTTCAAGTTTTGAATTCGAAAACGTTACTGTTTTTTTTTCATGTTGGGCTTATTGATTTACTTTAAATGTAGGTTTTTTTGACAAATTAGAACATACACACATAGGTAACATAAGACAGTAATCTCCGAAGAATCCTTCGGAGATTACGGCAGAGGTTTACCTAATAGTACCCCCACATTTCGTCAGTTATGTATATGTCCCATGCAATAGGGGGCGAGTCTAAAATGCGAATCCGGACTCCGTGGCTTCTACTGATAAAACTACTTTTGACTACCTGTAACGACTGCCTAAGATCTATATACGACAGCCAGCGGCAGTGAAGTAAAAAAATCCGAATTCGAATTTTCCATCAGAATGATTTTCTAAATGACTACTAATCTTTAGCGCTACATTCATTCATCTACTATACAAAACTAGCCATGAACTCTTAACTTTATATACCTACCTACAGTGTCCGGTCACTGATCAACCTCTAAAGTACTTTATATCGCAAATAGCCACAAAACATTTTCCTCAATTAGCAAAAAAGAGGTTCTATACAAAAACTACGCGTCTATGAACAGAGTGATGACTTAAATTGAAGCTTTCGGAGTATTCGTATGTTACGAGCAAAGTCCGTGGACTTTGTTTTTTGGTGATATCTGATTTGTCCAGATAAATCGGAAGCTGTCTTTGCGCCCAAAGGAACGTCTCAGCTAGACTTATGGTTGATGGCTATGGCCTCCAGACCTGGGAAATGCTGCACCGTATAATTTCTATACCAATTCCTTAACTCAAAAATAGCTTTGTTTAAGCTTATTTAACTATACTTCTTATACTGTCACTTATACACCAATCATGGCACTTGCAACAGCGTCAAAATGTTGGGAGCTCGTAATAATGGAAAGTGACGGAAGATATCTCGTAAATGACAGTGCAAGTTCAAATCAAAGCTTTCACAAAGATTTCATCATTATAATCAGACCACCAAGTTAGCCCTAAACCAATAAAATAGCCAGAAATAACGAGATTCCGTTAAAAATCAAGTTTTTCATCGTTTAAACACACACAAGCCGTTATTTCTGTGTTGTCAGTAATAATATTGACATGAAAGTCGCCATGTTTGTTTTGAGATTTCGCGCCAACTGAACGAGTTTACCTAGTCTGGGGATTTTTTTTTCTTGTTTGAACATCTGTCTTTCGTGTTTTGAATTGTCAGATTTGTAGTTAATAATATTGTCTTTTTGCTACTTTTTAGTCGTTTTAGTCCGCATCATTTATTTTAACAGCGAAATTAAAATTACGTAGATTTTTTTTGTTGACGGTCTGGACAAGACCAGCGACCAGTGATCCACATTGGGCTTGGATCGAACAACTGGAAGTCATAGGGAGAGGTCTGTGCCCAGCAGTGGGACGATGTAGGCTAACAATATCAGTATCAGACTATGTGTGAGGCATTTCAAATAGAGACTGGTATTTAGCTGCATCAGGTTAGACTGGAAGCCGACCCTAGATGGGAAAAGGCAGGTAGACGATGACTGGACTTGAAATCAAAATGATTTTTGCAAATAAAAACCTGAGGATAGAGGGTTAAAAAAAAACTAAATGTGGCACTCGGAGACTGCCGCGGTAAAGCTATTGCATAGCATTTTTTATCAACTTATGCAAATAATTAATTATTTAATTTGACAACCTTGTTATTTTCAGTAACCATAGCAACCTGGTTGAATATTTTCGTTACGGAATTTCTGGATTCGCTCTCCACGCTCAAGGCCGAGGCAAGGCGATAGAGGCTATGCAATAGCTTAAATAAATATTAATTAAACCTTTCAAAATCTATTTTCATGATACAATATCGAAGCACCCGTTAAAACTTACATGATTGATACATATAATTTTTTTGTCACACTTTTTTTGTTCTAAATCAACTTTCTGTCCAGTTTCTTCAATATTACCGTTACAACTAATGATATAACGAGCAATTAAATAGAAGCTAGATTAATTTCAGAAAAAATGCTGTAAAAAATATGAAAGTAGATATTTCATACATAAGATTTCGAAAGTAGGTAGGTTTTTATAATGGTTAACCTTAATCATTAAACGATACCGTGCTTGCGTCAAACCTTCTAGTATCTAGTTTTAAACTAAACTAGCTGTGGTCTTCGTTCGCGTAAAATGGTTATAAAAATATTATTTCCTGATTGAAATCGGATTTTCTTAAAAAAATCTACGGTTTTTTTTTTGTGCCCTGTTCGGGAGTTGGGAGCCCTAGTCTTTCTTTTTAAGATATAGTAGATGTTTTTTAATCTGGATTTTTTCAGTATCAGTTACAGAGTCTGGGTTTGTCGTTTGATGGCAATACGCTCCTGTTTACATGACTGAAACGTAACTAGCAGTAACTATGGGTCGACTATTAGGTACAGTTCTGCCTAATCCTTCGGGGACTACAGCCACTACAGGCCTCTTGTTATGTACATTGAAATTTTTAACTTTTGTGACGAAAAAAAAATTATTATTTAAAATCACGCCATCTATCTTTAAAATATAAAACAACATGAAAAAAAAAACATTTCCCCCTGGCGGTGAGTAGCAAAACTATTTTACCATGCACTACGCTCGACGGCATAACTTTGTAGCGACGCGATACTCTAATTTTTTTTCACTTCTCAATAAAAAACATTAACCGCCTTATTACAAAAGGTAGTTAAACCTGGTTTAACTTAGACTTGGTTTATCTCGCATGCCGTCACTTTCTTTTGAATATTTTTGAAGTGAGACGTCATGCGAGATAAAACAAGTCTAAGTTAAACCAGGTTTAACTACTTTTTGTAATATGGCGGTAAATGTGTAGTGTTTAAATACATAACATTACTTTTTTATGCAGGACATAAATTGATAGTGTCATAACATGATTATTAATGGTTTCAACTTTCAAGTACGTTTTTTTTTGGAATATCTTTGCGTAAGCTCAAAAACTTAGCGGTTTAGTCTAGCCATGTAGATGCCAACGTAAGCACCTGTGATGCTTCCGGTATTACAAATGTGAAATGGTGGTGGTGACGCCTTTTTGACAGAAATATGGTGGGAGTTGTTGTCATGCTGTTTAATTTATAAATATTCTAACTAGCTATGGTGCGACTTCGTTCGCTTGGAAATATCGATGTGAAAGAGTGAGAACAAAAAGTATCATAATATGTGCTATTCCAGACTATTATCTGTCTCTGAACCAGATCATATCCGTTCAACAAACAGTAACAAACATTAATCCACCTAAACTTTCGCATTTATAATATACTAGCGACCCGCCCCGGCTTCGCACGGGTGCAATGCTGATACTAAATATGGATGTTATTAAACATGTAAACCTTCCTCTTGAATCACTCTATCTATTAAAAAAAACCGCATCAAAATCCGTTGCGTAGTTTTAAAGATTTAAGCATACAAAGGGACATAGGGACAGAGAAAGCGACTTTGTTTTATACTATGTAGTGATGTAGTGATATACTATGTAGTGATCGCAAAAACAGCCTTCGATATGCAGCATTTTAGTTCTAATGTCTGAAGATAGATGTCACTACTAACATAAATGTCTAACCTATTCATCTTATTGTCCACAGTCTCTAATGCGGTCCATGTCGGTGGAGCAACGCTGGCAGGACCTGGCCTCTCTGCTGACCATCCCGCCGCCCCCCCCACCGGACCAGTACCAGCATTACCACCACCACCATCACCACCAGCATCCTCACCCGCACCCGCACCCGCATCCGCATCCGCATCCGCATAATATTGCGTGAGTATCAACCTATTTTTTTTTTATTAGAGCAGTGATGGCAGCCCCGACTTACGAACAGTAAGCCGTGGCCGTGGGTGCCACCCAGTCAGGCGCATGACTTTGTGTAATTTATTTCATCACGACTGCTCTCAAAACGATGAAGGAAAACATCGTGAGGAAACCGGCATGTCTTAGAATCAAAAATTCGAAGACATGTGACATCTACCAACCCGCACTGGGCCCGCGTGGTGGATTATAGCCCATCCCTCTCCTAGAGAGGAGGCCTGAGTCCCTGCAGTGGGAACATCTACCTATTAATTTATGTACCTACACACAAAATACTTAACAGGCTCCTTTATTCACAAACACTTCGATTCGATTTCGATTTGGAAAGTTGTATATCTGTCTCGCTTACTTTCGTAATGACAAAAAAATATAGACAAACGACTTTTCGAATCGAAGCATTTGTGAATCCGAAGGGGTAGGAGCAATACAGTATGATTCCTCCGTGCCTCGGAAAGCACGTAAAGCTGCTGGCTGTCAATTGAAAATCTTTGACAGTCGTTACAGGTAGTTAGCCAGTGGCCTGGAAGTCTGACAACCAGTCTTACCAAAGGGTATCGTATTACGGGGCTGCGGGTTGTTCGAAAGAGATACCGCGGCCTCGAACACGAATGGCTAATAAGGAACATGGGTGGTTTTTAGTCAGTAGTGTCAGTCCCCTACCCTTTCGCTCTGCCAAAAGTGGGAGGAGTCATTTGATGATTTCTCAACCTCCAAAAAAAAAGAATTGTGCATTTATATTTTGAGTTTAAAATAAGGCAACTTCTTCCAATTTTTGTCACCTCCCTCTAGCGACAACTTCTTTATCTATTTAAATTCGATGTACCTAAATTAATGCCTAAATGAAAAAAATCGTTGTGAAATATTCAACTGTCAGTGGTTAGCTGAGCATTGAAAATTTCTTTATTTTCTAATGTGGGTGAAAAATGGGCATTACTCCACTGCCTAGAAAAGTTTTGTATTATATTTTCCGATATTCCATTACTTGCTTACTCAACTAAACATATTTTGTTGCAATTTTCAGCGCCCACGGGGCAGCAGGCGGATATGGCCCGAACTACCACGCTCCCATACCGCCGGTACCTGAGAAGCACCCTGAGGCTTACGGTAAGACACACTATATCATTCACTCACCCACTCTTCAGACTACATCTTACTTCGGTAAGAAACAGGATATGACCATGTCTTCGCCATATCTTGATAAAGAACAAGAGGGAAAGTGATGCCATCTATAACTCGTATCAGAATGGACGATAGGCCTCACCTTAAATATTCGGGAACATAAACTTAAAGAAAAAAAAATGGAATTATTTACTGGCCAAGTATTTTGTCAGGGATGATTTTCATTCGCTTAGAATCTTAGAGCATCATTTCCAATAGCCTGGTGGAATGTGAAAGAGAACTGAAAATTTTGTGCTGTTAAGATGGCGTTAGGGCGTCGATTAATAACGTCAGACTTAGAAACATTAGTGTTTTCTTTCTTGGTGAGATAACGTGAGATTTCACTTTACCCTCTCCCTCTCGTGAGAGTGGGTGGTTGTTCCTTATATTCAAGTCACATTGATGTCCCATGTCACTGATTTAAGAGAATTTCTCATTAAAAGCAACCGGCTCTTTATTCAAAATTATTGACAGGTCACAAATATTTTAGTATAAAAAACATTATTTATTAAGGATTATGTGTTTTTAATCATTATTTTATCATCGAATTTTAACCTAAAATTATTAAATGAAATATTTTCCGCCAGCAGGTGCGACAGCGGCTCCGCTAGATGGCGCTTACAAGGTGGAAGCCGCGCAGCACCCTCAACAACATGATCCACTCTACTATCAGGTAAACACTATTGTTAATCATGCTGCTCTGTTAGGGCTCCCACACATAAACACGTTAGTGACATCGACGTCGTAATGTGTCGATGCACGGTACGACGTCGCGTCGTGACGTTAAAAACTCACGATGCAATCCTGCGCAGTTGTCTTGTTACTTTAATGAACAAATTAACATTTATTTGGGTTCTAATTTCAAAAACATTTAAATATTCTTTTCAGAATGCGTCTAGAGCGGTCCATTTTTCGGAATGAACTAAAACACCACCTCACTGTATCGACGGCATCGGTTACGATGCCGTGTTTTTTTACGATGCTCATCGTAGATTTCCACGACGCGACGTCGTATCGTGAAACGACGCCGCATAGTTTTACGACGCGACGTCGTATCGTGTTTATGTGTGGGAGCCCTTAGTCTGTCAGCAGCATCAATATGTATACACACACACATTGATTTCATGTTCATGTCACGTTTTTGGGTTTAATATCATAAAGTAGGTCATAAACTCATAACTCAAAGTTGCAATAGTTATTTTTCGAGAAATTCGCGTTTGAACTTTGCCATGTGTAATACGTTTTATTCCTTGTGACTGTAAGTAATAATAATAATCCTTCCAAGCCGATTTCGGTTACGGCTACCGTTTCGTTATCAACTTACTGGCGTCTATGTGGCTCTCATGTGGCTAAAAAAACCATCTTTGTTTACAAATATCCTCGCACAGAGTGGACACGTGAGAGCACCATTTTTTGAAGTGAAAACTTCTTTAGCGGCGCTGAGCACTTTTTTTTGTATGGGTAAAAACTTTCAAACTCGCGTCAGGGTCACGTGACCCTGACGCGAGTTTGAAAGTTAATATTGAAGTTTTCACTTCTGCCGGCACTCCCGGAGTGCTACCTTTTTAATATTTTTTTTTTATAAACGTTGCCCTACACTAGGAATTTCTCCTGTATCGTGGGTGCGTTCACAAACATTTAAACTCACATACACAAATACCCAGACCCGAAACAACTATCTGTAGACCATACAAATATTTGTTCCGTGCGGGGATCGAACCCGCGACACGCAGCGCAGCAGTCCAATCGCTCAGCCACTGCGCCAACGGTGCCGTACCATTAACATAGTTGTAAGTGATTGCCGCTGGTGGTCGGGCTTTTAGTTGATCACGCTTCGAATCCAGTTTTGAAAGCCGATGAGTCTCAAAGTCAAAAACTTTAATAAATATACTGTTAAGGCTTTTCAGCCTTTGACGAACGAAAATGTAATGATTATTTTCTGTTAAAACAGAATGCTTCAGCGGAGATGGCAGCGGGCCCGACCAACCAGGATGGGTTTCTGCAGTCTATCCTCAACGATGAAGATCTTCAGCTCATGGATATGGCTATGAACGAAGGTAAGATTCAGAATACACTGTCTTCTCATTAGTTGTATGACTTCTTGTGTCTAGTCATTTGTGTGTATATGGAGTCAGTGGATTCCGTTGTGGATTAGGATCTTAAAGGTAAGGCCTCAAAAATAAAAGCAGGTAAATAAAAACTGAAAAGTTTTTACATTGACTCTATTCTCAACCGTAAAGGGTTTTATTTTGTGCTTTCAGATTATTATTAACATTCTCATTCTTTATCTCGTCGCTACCTTGCCCAAAATATCAGTTTTTTGTAGCTGTGCTGAGTATTTGAACCTTTGATTTTATAAACCATGCCGTAATAGGGGATCGGACTGACTCAAAAAAATATGATTCTGATTAGTCCGTCCGTTAGATTATCGAAAAATATTGGATACGTGTTTTTTGTTTTATCAAATCAATAAAAATTGACGAAGCTATAGCGCGTCAAAGATCATGGAGTGGGGCTTGAAACGTCACTTGAAGGTACAAAATGTACTAGCATTATGACGTCACACGAGTTTTCGAAGCACTGTATCGTCTTCATTTTTTGTTTACGTGAAAAAAGAAAAAATATGTGGTCAATATTTTTTGAAAATCTATCTGACGGACTAATTAGATTTTTTTGTCCGATCTCCTATTATAAAATTAGCATTTCTTTGAACATACAGGCTGACATTTCCTATCTCTAAGTCACGGTATGATAGCGTAGTTTACAAGTGGCCTTATAGATGGCGCCACAGTCTTTACGTATCAACCGTCAACAGTATAACGCCCCGCCCGAATTCTTCAAAGTACAAAGTCTGAAGGTGACTCTTCTAAAGAACTGCCAAATAATTGTTTTTACCTGATATCAGGTTCTTACTGGCTTCTTATCTTATTATATGTTATATTTATATGAGTTCTTGTGATAGGCTGACGGACTGATATGAGTGTGGCGTTGAGAAAGTTAAATATATTGATATAAAAACTAAAGATACGGTCGTCCGAACATTTTGCTCGATGCGTTCCCCATAAAGAGAAACACTAACGTCTCTATAAGAACTAATCAGGCTGCTCGTAAACGTAACCTTGTATGAGCGGCGTGGCGTGGTATTATCGAGGTATAAAGAAATTAAATAAAGCTTTCATTAAAATGTTAATTTTTCATTTTCATTTTCTTTTAAACTTCGGTTTAGTCAAGACCTATTTGGGACCAAATTCGAGGCGTCATTTTATCATGCGGTCCGCCCAGTCCTTACGCAGTAATATATAAGTCAATGGTTAAATATCATGTTTTTTATGAATGTCCGAGTACCTATAAAAATATAGCAATCATCATCTGTCTAGCCTTTTCTCAAGTATGATGGTTTAGACCAGAAGCCAAAGCTCCGGATGCAGCTCAATACCGTATCAATACAGTATTTTACATGGAGCTATTGTCTATCTGACCTCCACAACACGTAATGGGTAATAGTGATACCCCTTGGTAAGTCTGGTTGTCAGACTTTTGGGCTACTGGACTACCGGAAGCTTATCCCAACATGTTGGGAAAAGGGTAAGCAGTGTTATTATTAAGCAAATAAAACGAAATGTCATGTGAGAAACAGGATACTAAAATCTTAAGTAAATAAATGACACATATATAACAAAAGACTTCACAAATTGAGTTACATTCTTTATCTACAAACTTATGTACATAAATAAGATAGTATATATTACCTAGATAAAGTGATATTATGTATAGTCATTATATTTTACAGTGAAATTATCTTGAAACATTGTTATATACTTAAACGATTTTGCGTGTGGCAGTGATAAGATAGAATCTGTTGTTTTGCGTTTTATTTATGTATAACATAACGCCTGTAATGACTGGAGGGTTATGCAGAGGTGTACTTAATAGTACAGTCGAACAAGCTAATAAGTATACAGGTAGAGATCTTTATAATTCTAGAACACTGAAAATATTGATTGCAATTTTGTTTCATAAAGTGCTTTGCATTAAGCGACTGATGTCAAATGCTGTATCGTTTAATATCAGTCTCTAAATGTATTTGTATAAACTTAAAAGTAAGTACAAGTTAGCTGGCTGTATACTTATTAGCTTGTTCGACTGTACACCCACATTTCGCCAGTTACGTCTAAGTCCTATATTTATTATTTATTTATTTAATACTAATTATAGCAGCATTACAGAATTATCCAATACGATGCTATAAAACACGAAAAAATAATAATTATATTAAAAAACTAGCTTTTGCCAGCGGCTTTGCCCGCGTGTAAATGTCGATTTTGCATACAAACTTTCATCCCCTATTTAAATCCCTTAGGGATTGAATTTCGAAAAATCCTTCCTTATTCCTTGTCTACATTATAAAGGGAACCTCTGTTGCAAAATTTCAGCTTTCTAGGTCCAAAGGTTAGGGCTGGGCGTTGATGAGTCAGTCAGTCAGTCAGTCAGGACTTCTCTTTTTATTTATGTAGAAGACTAGGTCCAAAAGTTAGGGCTGGGCGTTGATGAGTCAGTCAGTCAGTCAGCCAGTCAGTCAGGACTTCTCTTTTTATTTATATACTTAGATATTAAAAAAAAACATTCACACTCAAAGCTTTCCTCCCGACATTTTCCTCTACAAACGCTTCTTCATTATTAAAAATAGCTGGTCCAAACGGAAACCAAACACGAAACTACAAATAAATGTGTATCATATAATCCATTGTTATCAATACGCTGACCTAGATGACGTCACGATCTTAAAAAAAATTCGTTAGTCACTTATAAAACTCCGTCGGCACAACACGATAATGGCTGCAGATATAAGAATCGTCAAGCGATCTAAAATTAAACTGTATTTACTTAGTAAATAAGATACCAGTGTTTGTTTATCAAGAGTTTATTAGGCGTAACATTTGAAAGATGTAATCATTTGACGTTTGAGGCTGTGCAGTGATATTCCTTCGCTTTGTGCGGTTAAATCGAAGAAGTATAAACGTCAGCGGGTTTTTTTTCGGTGATTAGTGGCGTTCTAAAGAGTTTTTATATCTGAAGATAAAGTATCAGGTTTTTTCTTTAAACGTGGACGTTGATAAGGAGTTTTCGAAGATTATAAATTCATAATCAATTTGCCGGAACGTTTCACAAAAGGCTGTTGAAACAGTATGTGTGTATTTGAAAAGCATTGACGCAAATTATAAAACAAACATGGAAATCTACTCATATGTGTACAGACTCTTTGTAATGAAGTACAACATTGTTAAGTGAACCAGTGAACAATTTAAACTTTAAAAATAAACATTCGAAATAAAACTGTTATTCAACAGCAACAAAAAACTGTGATTTTGAACTTGTAAGAAAAAAAAAAGAACTGACAGTGAAGTGACATAAGTTTGCGCGCCAATTTTTGACATTGACAGTTGTGTTTTTAAACTTTTTCGTGTGCAAAGGAGTACTCATGCCATTCTTCCGCAAAAAGGCAGTAAAGAGCAGAAAGGCGCATAGTGAATGTAGTCTATGCATGTGTCGATTTTGTATGGCTATAAGAAGACAAAGAACGACTTGCGACTCCCTGATAAAAGTGTCAACTTCAGTTCTTAAAAGATACAACTTTTGTTTATACTCTTTTAAATACAGACTATTTTTTGATCCTTGAAAGTTATCTAATATTAGTTTTAGATAAAACACAATGGTTTACTGTTTATATTAAGATCAACAGAGCTTAGTATTTACATATTAGTTATTTGCTCGCGTCATGGGTAATTCCGTTATGGAAAATGGCGTTTGAGTAATCTAACGAAATTATTTCGCGATAACGCTGAAATATTTGCGAAGATAAACGAAGGAATATACGAAAATATATATTTTATATATAAAAGAAGATAAAGATTAAGGATTGGAAAGATTTTTAAGGATTCAATATGGATTTGAGAGTAGCGAACTTCGCATACGCGCAGCCATTTTTCGCAATAGCGCCGTATATGCGAAGCCCTCTGTACTATCCGGATCCGGTGGAATATTTGAATAGATATTACAAATACTATGATGGTAAGACTTCTGTGCTTTTAGTTTTTAGAAAAAGCCTAGGTTTAGTACTTCAGTAATAGGTCTTCTGGATTACATCATTTGACAAGTCTTTATCTCTAAAAATCGATTAATACGATTAATACGACTAATCATAGTCGGATATACTTGCACGACATCGTTGTTGCCTGCGCAGAGGTCACATTGGTCGCATATTTTAGGGCAGAATACGAAGTAAAATGTAATTCACCGACTGCTGGGTATAGACCTCTCTTTGCTTGAGCGAAACTCCACGCTCTTGTGCCAGCCTCATCCAGGGTACTCCCGTGATGGCAAAAATATCGTCTGCCCACCTTGCCGCTGGACGACCAACATTTCTCAAAAACTCAGGCCTCCTTTCTAGGAGAGGGATGGGCTATAATCCACTACGTGGGCCCAGTGCGGGTTGGTAGATGTCACATGTCTTCGAATTTTTGGTTCTAAGACTTGCCGGTTTCCTCACGATGTTTTCCTTCACCGTTTTGAGAACAGTGGTGATGAAATAAATTACACAAAGTAATGTGCCTGACTGGGTTCGAACCCACGACTCCGCCACCACTGGGCCACCACTGCTCTCACAGCCATAACCCAAAACTAAGTGGATTGTGGAGGTCAGAGAGGCAGTCGTTCTTTGTATAATACTGGCCACTTCAAATCTCCCTAAGACTTAGCTTCAAGGATTACATACGTGATATCATAATGCCACTTATCTGCACATTTGAGGGCTTGGCCTTGTAGTTTCAAAATCATGAAGACATCACCATGACAAATGATCAAATGCATCCGCTAGACCCTTACCACTTACGAAATTATGTTTTAAGCTATTGAATAGCTTCTATCGCGGGCCTTGAGCGTGGAGAGCGAATCCACAAATTCCCTAACGAAAATATTCAAGATTCAGTATTCAACCAGGTTGCTATGGTTACGGAAAATAACAAGGTTGTCAAATTAAATAATTAATTATTTGCATAAGTTGATAAAAAATGCTATGCAATAGCTTTACCGCGGCAGTCTCCGACTGCCACATTTAGTTTTTTTTTTCTACTTCTCTGCGATTCTTTTCTGATTCATTTCGTTGCGGGATCCAAGACAGTTAAATAGTTTCTCTAGGACTTCGTGGAGCTTCCTTGTCTCGGTGCTTTTCTTGTGGTCGCCACTGTTGATTCTGGCTAACAGGAGTTACAGTGGTTTGGGAATAGTTTGGCGGGCTTGTCACAAAAATACCCCTAACATTTTGCTACAAGAATTATATGCATGTTTTGTCATGTTTCTATCACTTATCTGAACATTTGGGGGCTCGGCCTTCTAGTTTCAAAATCATGAAAACATCACCATGACAGTCAAATTCGTCTAGGCTGATTTTTCTGATAATCATTTGGGCGTGGTACAGCAATTATGATGATACTAGTAAAATAATTATGCTTGGTAATGCCTCGATGCAGAAAACTTAAGCTGTTGACAGCTATGAACTAGGCCAGATTATATTTTATCTTCTTTTAATGACTATGTTGGGGACTATTTCTAATCTAATAAGCAGGTGTAGGTAGATACATCGTAAAATCACGCCTGTAAATTCACAACGGGTATGGCAGAGGTGTACTTAATAGGACAACCACAGATAAGTTTAAGTCCCATGTAATAGGGACATCAATAGCCCGAAAATCTGACAACCAGTCTTACCAAAGGGTATATACCAAGTAACCGAGTTATGGTCGTTTTGAAGGTCAGATATTTTAGATTGGTTTTATTTAAAAAACTTTGCCACACACTAGGAATTTCTCCTGTATCGTAGGTGCGTTTACAAACATTTAAACTCACATACACAAACACCAAGACCCGAAACAACTATCTGTAAGTCATACAAATATTTGTTCCGTGCGGTGATCGAACCCGCGACACGCAGTGCAGCAGTCCAATCGCTCAGCCATTGCGCCAACCGTGCCGTTCTGTATATTACCCAGTAACTTCTGGTGAGGGTCAGATATCACACCATTTAAAAATACTAGCATTTATCTAAACGGTTAGTTTCATTAGTATACCGTCATTATCCTGTCACACCTTATTCAACTTTATTTCCATAAGAATAAGGTTACTTTTGCCTTGCAGTTTTTAGCGCTGAAAGTGACTAAAGTACTATATTTAGCCCTGTATCTAATTCAGATTAGACTTATACGTAGGAACAACGTCATACTCTGATAAAAGGTGAAAAAATACTAAATAAATACGATGTAATTTACCATAGATAAGAAAATGGCGTCTCATCATGACGGGCATAGATTTTTTTTAGTTTCGAGATAAGGAATTTTTGGTGAAAATTTTGAAAATTCGACTTATTTTGATAGTTACTAATACTATGTATAAATTCCAGTCAAAATTGACATTAGAAATAACAATCCTTGTATGGTAAAACATTGTTCAAATTCAAAACAGCCAAAAATATTAGTTTTTCGCATTTTTTTCGTTAACGGTGAGTGTTATCGCAAAATTACATCAGATTAAAATTGTAAATCATGTAATTGTTTATAAAAATGTCTTTTCAGTCATTTTCCTATGAGTCATCATTTCTGAGATATTGTTTCTGCTATAACTGAACTTTTTGGACCGATTCTGAAAATTCTTTCACTTATTCTTCTGGAAGCTGGAAGGGATACCTTGTTATATAAACTCACACCTGTTTCTTCCTATGGGGGTAGGCAGTGCCCACGCCACCTGCTACGATCCTTACATACTCCTTTTACCTATAACGCGTGCATACATGTGGTCATACACGTACACCGATTACGAGTAAAGCGCTCATCATTTGATTACGAATAATGATTGATCGTGTTTTGTTAGTAGGCTAGACTTTTTGACATAGATAAAGCAAAAAAAAATCAAGTAAGTAATTAAATGAAAGCATGTTAAAAAGCCGCCTTTTTATTTGAATTGTAATTCGTAAAATCGTAAAGTCTGTCATATAAAATATAAAAGCACGATAAAGGTTGACAGAAAAATCTCTATTTAACTACTGATTTTTGGGACAAACCCCCGTCACAAATATCATATACCACTGTAACCAGAAAAGTACCAGAAAAGCGCCGAGATAATGAAGCTCGACGAAGTCCCAGAAAAAACAATAATTAATTTAACTGTCTTGGATCACGCAACGAAATTAATCAGAAAAGAATAGCGGAGGAGTAAGAAAAACAAAATTTCCACCTTTACATACCGAGTTTCAGCCGTGCCTCGGTGCGCACGTCAAGCTGTTGGTCCCGGCTGCCATATATAGATCTTTTTCAGTCGTTACAGGTAGTCAGTGGCCTGAAAGTTTTACCAAAGGGTATCGTATTATGTACCTAGTATTAACTGGGTTGTGCAGATCAGATAGGTAGTCGCTCTATGTTACTACGAGTACTGGTATTAATTTTGTGGGATTAAAATTAATTAAAGGTTGAACGATAGTGTAGTAAATCGAATTTTTGTTCATGGATAATATTTTAAACATAAACGTATTGGAACTCAAAAAAAAAATTTAGAAACGTAAATAAAAAAAAATGGACAATCACGATTGGTCGACATATTTTTTTACATAACCTTAGATACGAGATAAACAGTTCTTGATAAGATTGTTGTACTTCCATAGCTCAGTTCTTTCCGATATCGCGGTTTTTAGCGAATCACCGTGAGTTGTATTTTTATATTTTATTAAAATATTTTTGTTACTTTATTTAGTATGGGTTTGTCATTCATAATTGTGATGCTAGTTGCGTCCAATAGTTTGTGATGAGCGAATAAGTTATTTTTTTTAGTTTAGTGTTTGTTTTTCTCAATAAAATGGTGGACATTTTTAAGGATTTAAGGGTAGGTGCGTAATTTAAAATTTCGCGATTTTTTTTTTGTGTCATTTTTGACAGTTCGTGTGTTTTTTTCCTTGTTTTAAAAATGTCATCATTCTCCTGCTCTTATTTCAATTTATTTGTGGTCGGCGCAACATGTCTTCTTCTCCCATACTTCCCTATTTCTCGTCATCTCAGCAGTCACCTCCTTTCTAGCCATATCATCCTTCACACACTCCATCCATCGTTTCTTTGGCCTTCCTCTCCTTTTATAGCCATCTACATTCATACTCAACATTTTCAAGATCTATTAAAGATGGACAGATTTTTGTAGCTTGATGTTTGCCGTCTCTACCTGTTCTAGATGAAAGCGGGTTATTTCTAAACCTATCATCATTTTCACAGAATCCATCTATTAGTTTTTGGACTCCCTCTTCATGACTTCTCAATTTAAATTACAATATTTTTTGACCCAAAGTCACTTCAGTGCTGTTCTCAAATTCTCTTCTACAATGGTATGCAAAACGAGACCTTGTATACAGTACTTATGTTTCTAAAGTTATCAATGAATCTGCTGTCAATTATAAATCATCATCATCATCATCACCTTCCTGGCCTTATCCCATGTCATTTGGGGTCGACGCAACACGCTTTTTTTCTTCCATTCTGCCGTGTTAGTCGTCACGTTATCATTCGCAAAATGTATTACTGTAAGAACATAAATCTTTATACACATAGATATTCATTTAGAACATAGATTTTTCTTTCTTTTTTTAATCGTGTATTTAGTGCGTTAACCTGATTTAAAAAAATTGTATGATGCCCATATGCCCCTGAAATAACTGTAAAGTTTTGGGAGAAATATATCTCAACCATTCCTCACGATGTTTTCCTTCACTGGAGTAAGTGATAGTTTTATCTACAATCCGCATATGAATCCCAAAATTCTGAGGTGCGTGTCTTTTGACACGTGGCGAAAGTCGGAACTAAAGCGTACAGCGCCCTCTGTTGACGTCATAAGAAAGTCTAAAGATCTTTGTAACACTGTACTGACTGTGATTGGGTGACATGTAAAGATAACAACCAATATATTACGACTTGAAAGCCTTCAGCAGGGATTCCTCTTATCAATACGACATTACGCTAATCCAGTGTAATTTACGCAATTCATAACGATTATACGAAATTATGTTGCAATTAGGATTGACTGCCCCGTTGGTCGCGTGATAGTGCCTTAAAAATGCGATATACAACCGCATTCCTGATGGAAAAACTCATCAACACTTGCCACACTTGGGTATCGAACCCAGGGCCTCATGCTTTACAGTCGTGCTTGTGACAACTAACATACTTACTGCCGTACTCAGAAATATTTATTGATTACTTAGTAAAAATTTGACATACAAAACCTTGTCAAAATACTTATTAACTGATGGCTTAAGTAATCATGAAACGTCTCTGAGTGCGTCAGTTATAAGGTATCGTCCACGGCCTTGGTCGACGTGACGCATCAAAATCAGCAAAATGCGTGTACGTCACTTGTTACGTCGCGTGAGTACCGTAATTAGTATTTATAGATCATATTTGTAGATTTGTACCCGGTTGATGTGATTAGGCTCGCCCCCTATTACATGGGACTTAATCCTAACTGGAGAAATGTGGGTGTGGCTGTATTTTTTTTGAAGTACGATAAGGACCGTACATGTGCTTTTGTCTAAGATATAAGTTCCTTTCTTTGTCGTTTCCATATACCTACTTTGTCAGTTGTGCAACAGATACAAAAAAAAACTACTTTTAATAATTACTCGGAATTACCATATTCATATTATTCTCTTTAAAAAAAAATTTTCTGTAAATTCGCGTATAGATACTAAGTTTATCTAATTTCTTGATAAAGCCTTCACTAAAATGTTGAATGATATGACTAATATATAAAAACATATATGTATTATTATAATCTTGTTGAATCATGTTTCGCGTTCATTCATAAGTAGATACTACAATGATTAGGACTTCTATCTCGTCATACGATCAAGGTAAAAAAATGTAAATACTATGTCTCGAAATTGTAGTTTAAAAAGCAATCTAAGTCTTCTTACTTTAGAGTGTGTTATTGTTTTTCCAGTCTTACCATCATCGTCTTCCGGCCCTTGTCCCATTTTACATGAGGTCGGTGTATCACTTTTTCTTCTTCTATTTTTCCCTGTCAGACGTCACGGCGTCATTTACTCCTGTCTCTTTCATATCATTCCTCACACAATCTATCCATCTTTTCTTTGGCCTTCCCTCTCTCTATGTCTCGAAATGGTACTTTAAAAAGCAGCTTCTGTATTCTGCATGCTTACATTTGAGTTTGTTGTTGTCAATACCAATCACTCACTGCCGGGTAGTACAGGCCTCCCCTTTTTCCGCCCATTTCTCGACTCTGTGTGGAATAGGGGATCGGACTGGGTCAAAATAATACGATTCTATTTAGTCCGTAAGTTAGATTATCGAAAAAAATTGAATACGTGTTTTTTGTTTTATCAAATCAATAAAAAATGACGAAGATAAAACGCGTCAAAGATCTTGGAGTGGGGCTTGAAACGTCACTTGTGTCGTCAAAATGTAATCATATGACGTCACACGAGTTTTCGAAGCACTGTATCGTCTTCATTTTAAGTTTACGTGAAAAAAGAAAAAATACGTGTCCAATAATTTTTGGAAATCTATCTGACGGACTAATTCGTTTTTTTTTGTCCGATCCCCTATTGTGTCAAGTGGACTACTAGCCTACAGTTGTAGTCCGTTTTTTTTAAGTTTATAAGTCGCGAATAAGAATTTTGTAGTTATTTCTTCGTGGTTGGTTATAGATGGCGCTATAGTACTTTTTGTACTGTGTTGTTGTAGAAGTTTTTATAATACCGCTGTAAGTCCGTTACTGTGGAACGCCGCAGCTTGTCTTCATCCATACTTGTCTATTACTCGTTTTTTCAGGAGTATTTTTGTTATTAAGCTTATTTTGTCCCACTGCTGGGCAAAGGCGCCATAGCCTTCCGCTCTTCTCTCGTACGGTTTTCTCCGGCCAAACTGGCACAAAGGCCTCGAAGTCGTCACGCCAGCGTTTTCAAGGGCTTCCTCGACGACGACGCCCTTGACTAAATATTCTATATAAGTTTTAAACATATAAATAATTAACATTATTCATGTAATTGTTCCAGGCATGTACACAATGCGGATGTTGGACGGGGCAAGCGCTCACCACGCGCCGCACCACAACCATTCCCACATGATGATCACAGGTATGTACCATATCCCGTCGGGGCCGCGGATTTTAGTACTAGATGACGTGGCCTCGGCACAAGGGCAAAGAAGGAACATGGGTTCGGTTTTTAGTCAGTAGAAGTCTGACACTCCCCTTCGCTCTGCCCAAGAGCGGGGGGGGTCATTCGATGATTTTCCACCCACCAAAAAAAAAGGTATGTACCATATTACTTTTACCTACTAATGACCTATCAAACAGAGGAGCTCATACAGGATGTATATAGATCACGGTTGGCACAGTGGCTCAAGCAATGGACTGCTACGCTGCATGTCGCGGTTTCAATCCCCGCACGGAACAAATATTTGTATGACCTACAGATAGTTGTTCCGGGTCTGGGTATTTTTGTATGTTAGTTTTAAATGTTTGTGAACGCTCCCACGATACAAGAGAAATACTAAGAGTGAGGCAACTGTTTCAAAAAAAAAATATTACTCTTACTAAACACCTTTGAAACAAAGAACCTCGTGGCAACAGTTCGGATCAATCTTCTGGTTTAGATGAACTTGCCTGGGTTGATCTATGGATGGGTAACCGCCCATTACATACCGAATTTCCTCCGTGCTTCATCTGGCGGTAAGACTGAAAGCCGACCCCAACATAGTACGGAAAAGGGTAGGCAGATGATGATTTTACGAATGAAAGTCACATCAATTATTGCAATTTTTCCTTAATAAAATGACTTGTAATTTAAAAACCGCTGCTGGGGATTTCCAAAGACAGTCTCAAATGGATGAACTAGCTATATTTCAAAAATAGTCATGTTTTATCAACAAATAATTAAGTTAAAGACAATTTTAAAACTTCATCAATGACTAAAAAAATAATTTTTAAACTGACATGGTCACTGACACTACTATTAATATCATAAACGGGATATTTACCATGTTTGATTTTTGTTTCGAGTTCCCGATATTTCGGCGCTGTTACAAGCACCATGATCACGGATAAACTGAAGTCATTGCGGGTGGATGTTTATGAGCAGACAAAACGGTCTACCCTCTTTCTTGTTCGTTTTTTGCGTTCGGTACCACTACCATTGTCACTCACTACACGATTCTGTTCCCGACACACAAAACTCACTGTGTCCACTCGCGAACTTTTTTCGGCAAACATGGTAAATATCCCGTTTATGATATTAATAGTAAAAAAATAATTGTCTCATCATAATCTAAATACGAATATAAATACCCATTTCTGCCAAATCAATTAAATTGTATGACTATTCAAATTGATAATATGTTAGTTTATTATTATTAATCGCTGTATTTTGCTGAAAATAATATTATTGTAATTGGAGAGAAAGTCCAAGGCTATCTTTAGGCTTCATTATAAAATTTTACACGTGTGTTCTGAGGAATATTTTAGATATTTAATCGACGATAAATATCTACCATCTACCGAGTCTTTTCCTAAGTATGTTGGGGTCGATTTCCGACCTAACTGGACGCAGCTGAATACCAGAATTTTACATGGAGTATCATACATAGGTCTCAAGTTCAAAACAGACAGAAACGGATACAGACACCATGATGACCTAGCTGGGTTCGATTCCCATTGCAGTCTGTATTTGTGACCGGTTGAAGGCACTAGGCTCGCCACTTATTAAATGGGACTTATACATAACTGGCGAAATGTGGGTGTAGTATTAGGTACTCCTCTGCCTTACCCTTTGGGGAGCTCCTTCATGTTATGTTAAGTTGTTAGGAAAATCCAAGATGGCCGCTCCCAAACGTCAGCTGTCAAATTTGACAGATGTTTTAACGTCATAAATGTGATTGTTTCAGAGCGGGACTCGGCTTCCGACAGCGCTGTATCGTCGATGGGCTCTGAGCGTGTGCCCTCCCTATCTGACGGGGAGTGGTGTGATGGTAGCGACTCCGCTCAGGAGTTCCACAGGTGAGTACCTTCGTACAAGTCCAGAAGCTTCACTTGCCTACCTACACTTCATACAGGGTATAAAGGTACAAGTTGGTAGCCGACTGCACGCAGCAGCAGCAGACGACATGTCGTCGCTTCATAGAAAATAATAAATTATTATTATTCAATTTCATGGAAATACGTAGAAGCGACGACATGTCGTCTGCTGCTGCTGCGTGCAGTCGGCTACCAACTTGTACCTTAAGGGATAATCCACCGCAATCTGACAGAGTATTTTTTTTTTTGTGAATACCATCTTAGTTTGCTAGCAGACACTGACAGGGTGCATTTAGCTCCTTATTTTAAATTATATTCAACCGGTATTTCTATTATTTTTTTTCGGTTACAGCCCATTACCGGCTAAAATAATAAAAAAAACAACAAAGGATGTTAAATTTCTCCAACGAACGACGCAAGAAATCACAGAGTTCATCAAACTCGCCGTTGCTCTTGCCGTTCGCTACATACATTGCTGGTATACTGAATTCACCTCATCAGTATGCTGAGGGATGTCCCTTACACCATTTATTCATAATCTATATATTTCACCCTCTTAATAGTGGGCGTTTCTCAAATAAAAGAAATACTACGACATTCGAAACCACGGGTAAAATGCTAGTTAATGTGTCCGGAAATCCATAAAATGACTATGACATTTTCGACGCTGTCGTCAAAATATATTTGTTTTTAAGTCACACATAGCCTTGTCCATGACACAGCATTCTAGCCATTATCAGCTAAATGAGATAAGCAATAATGACGTTTATTTTGTCTGTCATACAGCTCAAAATTCCGCCCGTACGACAACTCATTCGGTCGCGAACGCGCTGCGCCGCATCAAGCGCAGAAGAAACACCATATGTTTGGAAAAAGATGCTTTCAGGTAAATATTTTATACAATACATACATATATAAACTTACGCCTTTTTTCATGGGGGTAGGCAGAAACCACAGAACGCCACCTGCTGCAATCCTTACATATACTTCTTTTGCCTCGTCCAAGTTCATACATCTGACCATACATCAAATCTTCCTTGTCTGTGACTGTAGTTGGTCTAGTTTTTCATGAGGCCCTATGATCGATTCCCGGGTCGGACAAATGTTATTAGGATTTTCTATCACGCGTTTATAAGGATATTTTTCCTGCTATTGGCGCCCACATGGGACTTACACATAACTGATGTAATGTTGATATACTTTATGTATAGTTACGAGCATAAATATGAATACACTTAGAAAAGTTCAAAAGGCGAATTTATCGTAAAATAACGATTACAACCTTAGAGATATGACCTACTTATGAAATACCTACTTACAAATGAATATTTTGGAACCTATATTAGGTTCCAAAATATTCATTTCGTAACATAACATGAAAATGACATCAATACACTAGGTTGAAATTGTTTATTTTGCTAAGTGTATACATATACGTACTGCTGACTGTAAATCTCTGCCCATCTCTTCGTTTCAAATTCGGTATTATTGTGTCTATTATATTCCTAGGAGCAACCCGCCCCTGCCCTGGAGCCGGTGACCAGACCTGGAGTCGTAAAGTACGAATGCCCAGAACAGACCTACCACCATGATAATATGCATATGCATAATGGTAAGTATTCATTTATTTTACATACTAGCTGTTCGCGCAAGCTTCGTTTATAACCTTACCTTTGGGAACGAATTTAGTTAATAATATCAAGGGTTTTTTTTTTCACGGAACCATAATGCTTTTTCTAAAACTTAACTACAACACAGTTCAACACGACACTTCTATTTATATTCGAAAGTAGAAAATTTATTATAGTAGAAAATTTGGAGGGTTTTAATTTATTTGCACAGAACCCTAATTGTTTTACAAAAATTAAAGTACTCTATGTTAGGGCTTATAACATCACCTATCTAACAAAAAAGGTCCCGTCAAAATCGGTTCAGCCGTTTCGGAGATTAACCGGATCAAACAGACAAAATAAGTGGTCCTATTTGGCGCAGCCGTAAGATACACACTCTTTTTCGTGTTTAGTTCTTAGTTTTTTTTTTATTATTTTTTACTTTGTTGTGTGCACTTGTGGCATGTGCCAAATAAATGTTGTTTGTTTTCTTTCTTTCTTTTCTTTCTTCTTTCTTTCAATTTTATTTTATTTGTATAGATGATAGAAAAAATAACCTAACAAATATTGTTTCTCCCTCAGTAGAGTTCGCCCCCCGGCCGCAGCTGCCCCCGCCCCACGTCACAAACATCCACGGCCCCGCGCTAGACCTCAACACGGCCCACTCCAGCCATGCCTTACTACAGGTAATATTATTTTACTATACAGAATACAAAAACTATAGCTGGGAAACTACTTTTTTCTTCATTTGTGGCTCGGCCGAAAGTACTAAGTACCTGAACCCTAGTCCGTATTACTGTGAACAATTTGGAACTTTAATCCCAGTATCTCCGTAACTAGGGGGTTCCCAGGAATAGTCTAGAACAAAAAAAATATAGCAGTGGTGGGGAGGACAAGGGGACTTTTTTTTTTTTGGTGGGTGGATAATCATCGAATAAACCCCCCCCCCTCGCTCTTGAGCAGAGCGAAGGGGAGTGTCAGACTTCTACTGACTAAAAACCAAACCCTTCGCCCTTGTGTCGGAGCCGCGTTATCCTTTCGATAATCCACAGCCCCGACGGACAAGTGCCCTTAGTTTGCATTAAGAAAGGAATGCCGTATCTTTGGCAGAAACTACGGGTTTCGTGCTTAGACAGTAGACCTTCAGGTTACGTTTGGCACTAACCACACGACCAAGACGAAGCTCGAAGCCTTTTTAAACTTTACTTTACTTTACTTTACTTTTTTTTGCCTTTTTGACCTCTTATTTTTGTTTCCCCAGAGCCAAATCCCCAGTCCAGCCCCCCCACGGTTCGCGTACGCGACGCCCGAGCGAGTGCGACACAACCACACGTACAGCGCGCCGCTAGCGGCCGCCGACCAACGACCTGCCGCCGTCAGAGACAAGAGAGGTACGTAAATTATCCCATGGGAAGATAAAATCCGGATAAAAGCTATCCTATGTGTTAGTCCGAACGACGAAAGGCTAAGAAGGAACATGGGTGGTTTTTAGTCAGTAGAACTCTGACACTCCCTACCGCTCTGCCCAGAGCAGGAGAAGTCATTTGATGATTTCCTACCGTCCAAAAAAAAACCTAAGTTATGTCTACTTGTCTACAACGTGGCAGGTCCTAAAGGAGGTGGCGGGATGAGCTAGACTCTTTCTCTTTCTCTACTATCGCACTGGATCGTGAAAAGTGGAAGGAGGGAACGGAGGCCTTTGTAGGATAGTATAGGCTCATAATAATAATGTCTACTTATGCACTGTCAAATATCCTCAAACTCTTCATCATCAGCCTATAATGTTCCCACTGCAGGGACTCAGGCCTCCTCTCTAATAGAAGGATGGATCCACCACACGGGATTGGTAGATGTCACATGTCTTCGAATTTCTTGGTTCTAAGACATGCCGGTTTCCTCACGATGTTTTCCTTCACCGTTTTGAGAGCAGCGGTGATGAAATTAATTACACAAAGTAATGCGCCTGTTCGAACCCACGACTCACTGTTCGTAAGTCGGGGCCGCCACCACTGGGCCAGCACTGCTCTCCCTTAAACTCTTAACCTAACAATAAATACTAAACCCTTAATTTCTGTTCTCTAGTCCGGCGTCTCACCGACGGAAGTATGTCAGACGGAGGTTCCTCAGCGACCAGCAGCGGACAACACCTCTCCCGCGACGAGAAGAGAGCTAAGGCATTAGGTAAGGACGAAAACTAGTCCTAGTTGTGGCTAGAAAAATATATTTTTTTGTTGGTACTCCTGGGTTTGCTGACGGTCGAACAATTTTCAACCTTATTGCATAGGGCATAAGGATGAAAAGTGGTAGACGTCATCGAGTTTAGTAGTCCGAATCTGCAACTTATGTTGGCATCGATTAGCAATTTTCATTTATGCGTTAAACAGACGTTATTTTAGAACTTGTAAAGTAATGGACCAAAAATTTTGCTTCAAAATTTCGGAAATACGACAATAAGTGTGATACGCAACTAACTGCAGTACTCAGAAATATTTAATGATTACTTTTAAGCCGTCGCTTAGTAAAGATATGACATATAATACCCGGCACGGTTCCTGAGCGCTCGGCGGAAGAGTGGGGATCGCTGTGCGCATCGTACACTTTATTATATTATATAAAGCTAAATTACCACTGACTCACTCACTGACAGAATTGTTCTCCCAGATGGTGGATGGGGAGGTGGGTATATTTTGACAGATTCGTAAACAAGTAACTCTCGTGAGTATGGGAAAAGTCCCAAACCCCCCCTTTTCCCCCCTCTTCTTCCCCCTCCCTATCGTATCTCGGAAACAAAGAGACTTTACGTGTTTTTTTTTAGGGATTCGTATAGAGGGAGCTCGGTAAAGTAAAAATCATTTTTCAAAGTGGCCCCCCTTTTCCCCCTTCTCCCCTCCTTTAGGCGGATCTCGGAAATAAATAAATTTTACGTGTTTTTTTTTAAGGATTCGTATAGAGTAGGCTCGGGGAAGTAAAAACCATTTTTCAAATTTGACCCCCTTGCCCCCCTTCACCCCCCCTTTAGGCGGATCTCGAAAGTTAAGAGACTTGGAACGAATTTTTTTTCAGATTCATATAGAGGGGCATTGCGTTAGTCGAAATCATTTTTAGAAACTCCCCCCTCTCCTCTCCTTCACCCCCCCCCCTCTTCCCCTCTTTTTTTACTCCTGAAAAAATTTTTGATTCTTACCTAAATCTATTTGAGGGGCGTTGAAATTTGTATACCCTCCCCTCCCCAACCTCCCCTAAAATAAAAAGGGCTGTAACTTCATAACGGTTAGAGATAGCCATTAGGTGTTTGAACAAATATTATAGTAGGCGTCGAAACCTGTCCGGTGGCGGTACAGCGGTAAAGCGAAGGGGGGAGCGGGCGAGCGAAGCGAGCCGGCGACCCCCGTAGCGTAGGGATAATGTCATGATAGCTTTCCGGTGGTAGGTAGGTCCTGAGTGGAGCGAACCTGCGAGACCGAGTGGAGCGAAGGGGGGAGGTGGCGAGCGAAGCGAGCCGGCGACCTCCTTAGCGTAACGAAGGTTGAGTGGGTGAAGCGTAACTCAGGGGCGACGACAAGCAAACTTTAGGGTAATGTTTTTTTAGTGGTAGTAGGAGGTAGGAGGTAGTAGGTAGTAGGTATGTGTAGGTAGGTGTAGGTGTAGGTAGGTAGTAGGTAGGTGGTAGGTAGGTGTAGGTAGGTGTAGGTAGGTAGTAGGTAGGTGTAGGTCGGTAGTAGGTAGGTGTAGATAGGTAGGTGTAGGTAGGTAGGTGTAGGTAGGTGTAGGTAGGTGTAGGTAGGTGTAGGTAGGTAGGTGTAGGTAGGTAGGTGTAGGTAGGTAGTAGGTAGGTAGGTAGTAGGTAGGGGTAGGTAGGTAGTAGGTAGGGGTAGGTAGGTAGTAGGTAGGTGTAGGTAGGTGGTAGGTAGTAGGTAGGTGTAGGTAGGTGTAGGTATTTTTCAAAGCTCCCCCTCTACCCCCCTTCACGACCCGCGAGCTGCGCGCAGCTCGCGCAGCCACGCAAATACTAGTTATACTATATAAAGCTAAATTACCACTGACTCACTGACTGATCTATTGACAGAATTGTTCTCCCTGATGGTGGATGGGGAGGTGGGTATATTTTGACAGATTCGTAAACAACTAACTCTCGTGAGTATGGGAAAAGTCCCAAACCCCCCCTTTTCCCCCCCTTCTGCCCCCTCCCTATCGTATCTCGGAAACAAAGAGACTTTACGTGTTTTTTTTTAGGGATTCGTATAGAGGGGGCTCGGTAAAGTAAAAATCTTTTTTCAAAGTGGCCCCCCTTCCCCCCCTTTTCCCCCCCTTTTGGCGGATCTCGGAAATAAAGAGACTTTACGTGTTTTTTTTAGGGATTCGTATAGAGGGGGCTCGGTAAAGTAAAAATCATTTTTCAAAGTGGCCCCCCTTTTCCCCCTTCTCCCCCCCTTTAGGCGGATCTCGAAAGTTAAGTGACTTGGAACGAATTTTTTTTCAGATTCATATAGAGGGGCATTGCGTTAGTAGAAATCATTTTTAGAAACTCCCCCCTCTCCCCCCCTTCACCCCCCCTCTTCCCCTCTTTTTTTACTCCTTAAAAAAATTTTGATTCTTACCTAAATCTATTTGAGGGGCGTTGAAATTTGTATACCCTCCCCTCCACAACCTCCCCTAAAATTAAAAGGGCTGTAACTTCATAACGGGTAGAGATAGCCATTAGGTGTTTGAACAAATATTATAGTAGGCGTCGAAACATGTCCGGTGCTGGTACAGCGGTAAAGCGAAGGGGGGAGCGGGCGAGCGAAGCGAGCCGGCGACCCCCGTGGCGTAGGGATAATGTCATGATAGCTTTCCGGTGGCAGGTAGGTAATGAGTGGAGCGAACCTGCGAGACCGAGTGTAGCGAAGGGGGGAGGTGGCGAGCGAAGCGAGCCGGCGACCTCCTTAGCGTAACGAAGGTTGAATGGGTGAAGCGTAACTCAGGGGCGACGACAAGCAAACTTTAGGGTAATGTTTTTTTAGTGGTAGTAGGAGGTAGTAGGTAGGTGGTGGGTAGGTGATAGGTAGGTAGTAGGTAGGTAGTAGGTAGGTAGTAGGTAGGTAGTAGGTAGGTAGTAGGTAGGTAGTAGGTAGGTGTAGGTAGGTAGGTAGTAGGTAGGTGTAGGTAGGTAGTAGGTAGGTGTAGGTAGGTGTAGGTAGGTGTAGGTAGGTGTAGGTAGGTAGTAGGTAGGTAGTAGGTCGGTAGTAGGTCGGTAGTAGGTAGGTGTAGGTAGGTAGTAGGTAGGTGGCAGGTAGTAGCTAGGTGTAGATAGGTAGTAGGTAGGTTTAGGTAGGTAGTAGTAGGTAGGTCCCCCCCTTTAGGCGGATCTTGGAAGTTAAGAGACTTGGAACATTTTTTTAAGCTTCATTGAAAGGGGCAATGCGTTAGTCGAAATCATTTTTGAAAGCTCCCCCTCTCCCCCTCTTCACGACCCGCGAGCTGCGCGCAGCTCGCGCAGCCACGCAAATACTAGTTATACTATATAAAGCTAAATTACCACTCACTCACTGACAGAATTGTTCTCCCAGATGGTGGATGGGGAGGTGGGTATATTTTGACAGATTCGTAAACAAGTCACTCTCGTGAGTATGGGAAAAGTCCCAAACCCCCCCTTTCCCCCCCCCCTTCTCCCCCCTCTCTATCGTATCTCGGAAACAAAGAGATTTTACGTGTTTTTTTTTAGGGATTCGTATAGAGGGGGCTCGGTAAAGTAAAAATCAATTTTCAAAGTGTCCCCCCTTTTCCCCCTTCTCCCCCCCTTTAGGCGAATCTCGGAAATAAATAGATTTTACGTGTTTTTTATTAGGGATTCGTATAGAGGAGGCTCGGTAAAGTAAAAATCAATTTTAAAAGTGGCCCCCTTTGCCCCCCTTCTCCCCCCTTTTAGGCGGATCTCGAAAGTTAAGAGACTTGGAATGAATTTTTTTTCAGATTCATGTAGAGGGGCATTGCGTTAGTCGAAATCATTTTTAGAAACTCCCCCCTCTCCCCCCCTTCACCCCCCCCCCTCTTTACCTATTTTTTTACTCCTAAAAAATTTTTTGATTCTTACCTAAATCTATTTGAGGGGCTTTGAAATTTGTATACCCTCCCCTCCCCAACCTCCCCTAAAATTAAAAGGGCTGTAACTTCATAACGGTTAGAGATAGCCATTAGGTGTTTGAACAAATATTATAGTAGGCGTCGAAACCTGTCCGGTGGTGGTACAGCGGTAAAGCGAAGGGGGGAGCGGGCGAGCGAAGCGAGCCGGCGACCCCCGTAGCGTAGGGATAATGTCATGATAGCTTTCCGGTGGTAGGTAGGTCCTGAGTGGAGCGAACCTGCGAGACCGAGTGGAGCGAAGGGGGGAGGTGGCGAGCGAAGCGAGCCGGCGACCTCCTTAGCGTAACGAAGGTTGAGTGGGTGAAGCGTAACTCAGGGGCGACGACAAGCAAACTTTAGGGTAATGTTTTTTTAGTGGTAGTAGGAGGTAGTAGGTAGGTAGTAGGTAGGTGGTAGGTAGTAGGTATGTGTAGGTAGGTGTAGGTAGGTGTAGGTAGGTGTAGGTAGGTAGTAGGTAGGTGTAGGTAGGTGTAGGTAGGTGTAGGTAGGTGTAGGTAGGTGTAGGTAGGTGTAGGTAGGTGTAGGTAGGTGTAGGTAGGTGTAGGTAGGTGTAGGTAGGTGTAGGTAGGTGTAGGTAGGTGTAGGTAGGTGTAGGTAGGTGTAGGTAGGTGTAGGTAGGTGTAGGTAGGTGTAGGTAGGTGTAGGTAGGTAGTAGGTAGGTGTAGGTAGGTAATACCGCGAGCTGCATTGGAACATTTTTTTTTTTCAGATTCATTGAGAGGTGCAATGCGTTAGTCGAAATCATTTTTCAAAGCTCTCTCTCTTTCCCCCTCTTCACGCCCCGCGAGCTGCGCGCAGCTCGCGCAGCCACGCAAATACTAGTTATAATATATAAAGCTCGATTACCACTGACTCACTGACTCACTCACTGACAGAATTGTTCTCCCAGATGGTGGATGGGGATGTGGGTATATTTTGACAGATTCGTAAACAAGTAACTCTCGTGAGTATGGGAAAAGTGCCAAACCCCCCATTTTTGCCCCCCCTCCTCCCCCTCCCTATCGTATCTCAGAAAGTAAGAGACCCGTATTTTTTTTTTTTAACGGATTCGTATAGAGGAGGCTCGGTAAAGTAAAAATCATTTTTCAAAGTGGCCCCCCTTGCCCCCCTTCTCCCCCCTTTTAGGCGGATCTCGAAAATAAAGAAATTTTACGTGTTTTTTTTTAGGGATTCGTATAGAGGAGGCTCGGGAAAGTAAAAACCATTTTTTGAATTTGACCCCTTTGCCCCCCTTCACCCCCCCCTTTCGGATCTCGGAAGTTAAGAGACTTGGAACATTTTCTTTTTCAGATTCATATAGAGGGGCATTGCGTTAGTCGAAATCATTTTTAGAATCTCCCCCCTCTCCCCCCCTTCACCCCCCCCCCTCTTCATCTCTTTTTTTACTCCTGAAAAAATTTTTGATTCTTACCTAAATCTATTTGAGGGGCGTTGAAATTTGTATACCCTCCCCTCCCCAACCTCCCCTAAAATTAAAAGGGCTGTAACTTCATAACGGTTAGAGTTAGCCATTAGGTGTTTGAACAAATATTATACTAGGCGTCGAAACCTGTCCGGTGGTGGTACAGCGGTAAAGCGAAGGGGGGAGCGGGCGAGCGAAGCGAGCCGGCGACCCCCGTAGCGTAGGGATAATGTCATGATAGCTTTCCGGTGGTAGGTAGGTCCTGAGTGGAGCGAACCTGCGAGACCGAGTGGAGCGAAGGGGGGAGGTGGCGAGCGAAGCGAGCCGGCGACCTCCTTAGCGTAACGAAGGTTGAGTGGGTGAAGCGTAACTCAGGGGCGACGACAAGCAAACTTTAGGGTAATGTTTTTTTAGTGGTAGTAGGAGGTAGTAGGTAGGTGGTAGGTAGTAAGTAGGTGTAGGTAGGTGTAGGTAGGTGTAGGTAGGTGTAGGTAGGTGTAGGTAGGTGTAGGTAGGTGTAGGTAGGTGTAGGTAGGTGTAGGTAGGTGTAGGTAGGTGTAGGTAGGTGTAGGTAGGTGTAGGTAGGTGTAGGTAGGTGTAGGTAGGTGTAGGTAGGTGTAGGTAGGTGTAGGTAGGTGTAGGTAGGTGTAGGTAGGTGTAGGTAGGTGTAGGTAGGTGTAGGTAGGTGTAGGTAGGTGTAGGTAGGTGTAGGTAGGTGTAGGTAGGTGTAGGTAGGTGTAGGTAGGTGTAGGTAGGTGTAGGTAGGTGTAGGTAGGTGTAGGTAGGTGTAGGTAGGTGTAGGTAGGTGTAGGTAGGTAGTAGGTAGGTAGTAGGTAGGTGTAGGTAGGTAGTAGGTGTAGGTAGGTGTAGGTAGGTGTAGGTAGGTGTAGGTAGGTGTAGGTAGGTGTAGGTAGGTGTAGGTAGGTGTAGGTAGGTGTAGGTAGGTGTAGGTAGGTGTAGGTAGGTGTAGGTAGGTGTAGGTAGGTGTAGGTAGGTGTAGGTAGGTGTAGGTAGGTGTAGGTAGGTGTAGGTAGGTGTAGGTAGGTGTAGGTAGGTGTAGGTAGGTGTAGGTAGGTGTAGGTAGGTGTAGGTAGGTGTAGGTAGGTGTAGGTAGGTGTAGGTAGGTGTAGGTAGGTGTAGGTAGGTGTAGGTAGGTGTAGGTAGGTGTAGGTAGGTGTAGGTAGGTGTAGGTAGGTGTAGGTAGGTGTAGGTAGGTGTAGGTAGGTGTAGGTAGGTGTAGGTAGGTGTAGGTAGGTGTAGGTAGGTGTAGGTAGGTGTAGGTAGGTGTAGGTAGGTGTAGGTAGGTGTAGGTAGGTGTAGGTAGGTGTAGGTAGGTAGTAGGTGGGTGTAGGTAGGTGTAGGTAGGTAGTAGGTAGGTGTAGGTAGGTGTTAGTAGGTGTAGGTATTTTTGAAAGCTCCCCCTCTGCCCCACTTCACGACCCGCGAGCTGCGCGCAGCTCGCGCAGCCACGCAAATACTAGTTATACTGTAAAAAGCTCGATTACCACTGACTCACTGACAGAATTGTTCTCCTAGATGGTGGATGGGGAGGTGGGTATATTTTGACAGATTCGTAAACAAGCAACTCTCGTGAGTATGGGAAAAGTCCCAAACCCCCCCTTTCCCCCCCCCTTCTCCCCCCTTCCTATCGTATCTCGGAAACAAAGAGACTTTACGTGTTTTTTTTTAGGGATTCGTATAGAGGGAGCTCGGGGAAGTAAAAACCATTTTTCAAACTTGACCCCCTTGCCCCCCTTCACCCCCCCTTTAGGCGGATCTCGGAAATAAAAAGATTTTACGTGTGTTTTTTTAGGGATTCGTATAGAGGAGGCTCGGGGAAGTAAAAACCATTTTTCAAATTTGACCCCCTTGCCCCCCTTCACCCCCCCATTAGGCGGATCTTGGAAATAAAGAGATTTTACGTGTTTTTTTCTAGATATTCGTATAGAGGAGGCTCGGGAAAGTAAAAACCAATTTTCAAATTTGACCTCCTTGCCCCCCTTCACCCCCCCTTTAGGCGGATCTCGGAAATAAAGAGATTTTACGTGTTTTTTTTTAGGGATTCGTATAGAAGAGGCTCGGGGAAGTAAAAAATATTTTTGAAATTTGACCCCCTTGCCCCCCTTCATCCCCCCTTTCGGATCTCGGAAGTTAAGAGACTTGGAACATTTTTTTTTTCAGATTCATTGAAAGGGGCAATGAGTTAGTCGAAATCATTATTCTAAGCTCCCCTCTCCCCCCCCCCATCCCCCCCCCCCCTTCTTTACCCCTTTTTTTCTGTTTTATTTACGGATTCGTATAGAGGAGGCTCGGGAAAGTAAAAACCATTTTTAAAATTTGACCCCCTTGCCCCCCTTCACCCCCCTCTTTCGGATCTCGGAAGTTAAGGGACTTGGAACATTTATTTTTTCAGATTTTTGATTGAAAGGGGCAATGAGTTAATCGAAATCATTTTTCAAAGCTCCCCTCCCCCCCCCTTCACCCCCCCCCCCTCTTCACCCCTTTTTTCAGTTTTGTTTACGGATTCGTATAGAGGAGGCTCAGGAAAGTAAAATCCATTCTTAAAATTTGACCCCCTTGCCCCCCTTCACCCCCCCTTTGGCAGATCTCGGAAGTTAAGAGACTTGGAACATTTTTTTTTTCAGATTCATTGAAAGGAGCCTATCCTGTGGTGGTACCGGTAAAGCGAAGGGGGGAGCGGGCGAGCGAAGCGAGCCGGCGACCCCCGTAGCGTAGGGATAATGTCATGATAGTTTTCCGGTGGTAGGTAGGTCCTGAGTGGAGCGAACCTGCGAGACCGAGTGGAGCGAAGGGGGGAGGTGGCGAGCGAAGCGAGCCGGCGACCTCCTTAGCGTAACGAAGGTTGAGTGGGTGAAGCGTTACTCAGGGGCGACGACAAGCAAACTTTAGGGTAATGTTTTTTTAGTGGTAGTAGGAGGTAGTAGGTAGGTAGTAGGTAGGTGATAGGTAGGTAGTAGGTAGGTGTAGGGGTAGTAGGTAGGTGGTAGGTAGGTGGTAGGTAGGTGGTAGGTAGGTGTAGGTAGGTAGTAGGTAGGTATAGGTAAGTAGTAGGTAGATATAGGTAGGTGGTAGGTAGGTGGTAGGTAGGTGGTAGGTAGGTAGTAGGTAGTAGGTAGGTGTAGGTAGGTAGTAGGTAGGTGTAGGTAGGTAGTAGGTAGGTGTAGGTAGGTAGTAGGTAGGTAGTAGGTAGGTAGTAGGTAGGTGTAGGTAGGTAGTAGGTAGGTGTAGGTAGGGAGTAAGGCGGATCTCGGAAGTTAAGAGACTTGAAACATTTTTTTTTTCAGATTTATTGAAAGGAGCAATGCGTTAGTCGAAATTTTTTTCAAAGCTCCCCCTCTCCCCCTCTTCACGCCCCGCGAGCTGCGCGCAGCTCGCGCAGCCACGCAAATACTAGTCTATCTTCTATACTTATAATAAATCTGTAGAGAGGTCAATTCTGTACATGATATATATTTTCAAAATAACTATCAGGGGGTAATTAGTGATCGATACTGATGCCAAAAATGCAATCAGTAAAATTTTTGTCTGTCTGTCTGTCTGTCTGTCTGTCTGTCTGTCTGTATGTTCCTTATAGAAACAAAAACTACTCGACGGATTTTAACGAAACTTGGTACAATTATTCTTCATACTCCTGGGGAGGTTATAGTATACTTTTCATCACGCTATAATTAATAGGAGCAGAGCAGTGATGGGAAATGTTGGGAAAACGGGAGAAGTTGTTCCATTTTTTAAGCTTCCGTCGCGTGTGTAGCCTTAATGGTTAAAGCTACATAGAAATCATTTATGACGGAAATGTTCTACATAAAATTATCTAAAGAATATCCCACAACAGCATATGTCTATATTTTATGGTTGACTCACAATAACACGTGTAACTCCCGATAGCTTAGCAGTTCGGAGCTTTCTGATTATATTTGTTTACTCTTACGTTTATAATACTCTCGCTCATCCCTAATTATAAGAAGTTAAAATTATTACCTATTCAATAAAAAAAGAATCATAGTAATCGGTACAGAAACATCAAACTGAACCAAATATGAAATACGCTAATAAGCTGCGCGTGAATACTGAATCATGCCATAAGGATTATTTTTGTGTAACGGGAGCGAGCTTCATTCAATATTTGGCTGTTGATGCGTTCAGCGTTCGACCTTATTGACAGACAATAATTGATGATAATATTAAGAAACCGTGCATAACAGCGCGACTTTTAAGTCTTTAAATAGTTTATTTGAATTTATTTTGTTGTTATATTTTATAAAATAGGTATTAAGTAGTTATTTTGGTAGTGTTTAAATATTCGTTCAAATTACAAATTATTAATAGTTCGCATTTTATTTCTTTTTAGGGGAAGTAGTACGCATAGATTTTTAGATACCGATAGGTAAGTTTTGGCTAATATGATCAATTTTATTTTTGTATTAAGTAGGTAAAAGCGTAGATACTTTTATTAATTATAGTAGTTAGGTATTTATTTTAAGTGACTACTAAATTAATAAGGCTCAAGGGCAGAATTTTCGTGTTGCTGGAGTAGATCTCGGTGTCAGTTGTTTCTCGCATGGTCAGTTATATGTCGCTCTTTCCCGGGTTAGCAGTTCTAGAAATCTTTATGTTCACGTGCCGGACGGGTCAACTTTCAACATAGTTTACCCGGAAGCTTTGGGCTGAAGTTTTACCTATAGAACGCTATAGGTACCTTCTTAAGCCTCATGTGAAAGTGATCTAAACAATATTACCAATACATTAACTTAATAACATACAAGGAGTTACACGCTGACGGAGTCGCGGGCACAGCTATTAATAATAATATTCTGCGGTTCCTTTTTGCGATATTTTTCAACAGTATTGTGGATTGACATATTGTATTTCCCTACTAAAATACGAAAGTTAATCTGTTTGTTACATCAAAACCACTGAACCGTGAGGAAGGACATAATGGTAGGTACTTTTTTACGAAAAACGACGGAAACGCGGACGAAGTCGCGGGCAAAAGCTAGTGACAAATAAAACGCACACCCGTTTATTATTTATTGGTCGTGAGGTAAGTGCAGCAGGAGTAAAGAACAAATCCCGAGTGACGGCTATGACGCGATGCGCTACGGGCCAATCACTGCACTTTCCCCGCCCCGCGTCTCACTTCATACCACCAAAGGGACCTCATAACTCACTTTTGCGTCAGCGCTCAAGAATCGTGCCGATGATAATACAAAACCTTCACTAAAGTGTCAAAATCTCTACTAAGTGATGGCTTAAGTAATAATGAAACGTCTCTGAGTGTGTCAGGACTAAATACAGTGACAGCGAAGTACCTTAGACGATCAATCCGAACCAAACTATCCCAAAGTGACCGTCTAAGGTCCCCTTCACACTTATAAACTCGACAAAAAAGCGAGTTATACACGTTTTCAAGCCACATTAACCTGTACAAGTGGCCGCAGGCATCCCCCTGGAGGTCCAGGACATCATCAACCTGCCAATGGACGAGTTCAACGAGCGCCTGTCCAAGCACGACCTGAGCGAGGCGCAGCTGTCTCTGATAAGGGATATTAGGCGGCGTGGGAAGAATAAGGTATGTTTTTGGAATTTTGGATGTTATTTGTAGCGGGATAAGAGTTAGAGTTGTGTGGGATTATCTGAAGTCTTGATTAGAGCTTCATCTCTTATCGTGTGGGCAGTAAGGTGTAACGATCCCACACACCCTAGTGTCAGAGTTTCTAAACCGCCTCAAGGGCCTCTGACATGGCCGCGGATTATAGAACGAGATGACGTGGCCTTGGCACATGGGCAAAGAAGGAACATGGGTTCGGTTTTTAGTCAGTAGAAGTCTGACACTCCCCTTCGCTCTGCCCAAGAGCGGGGGGGGGGGTCATTTAAAGATTTTCCACACACCAAAAAAAGCCAGTGATGAAACCTAAAACGACATAATTGAATTTCGAATAGGATAACGCGGCTCCGACACAAGGGCGAAGAAGGAACATGGGTTTGGTTTTTAGTCAGTAGAAGTCTGACACTCCCCTTCGCTCTGCCCAAGAGCGCCCCCCCCCCCCGCTCTTGGGCGAGCGGTTATTCGATGATTTTCCACCCAACCACCAAAAAAAAAAAAGGCCAATGTGAACTAGTCTTGTCCAGACCGTCCCGCCTTCTTCTACGAGGTCTGCCGCGACGGCTACTAGCTGTGCTAGAGCTATTTTGACCCACGGCTCATTGGGCATGCGGCAGACGTGGAAAAATAAAAATCTTCATAAAGTCGAACTCATTGATTACACCATTCAATAGTATCTCCAAAAGCCATACAACTCACCCCCCCCCTACCTCCACAGGTGGCAGCCCAGAACTGCCGCAAACGCAAGCTAGACCAGATCACCTCCCTCGCAGACGAAGTGCGCACAGTTCGGGACAGGAAGATACGCACACAACGCGACCACAGCTCACTTATAGCGGAGAGGCAGCGCGTCAAAGAACGCTTTGCGGCGCTTTATAGACATGTTTTCCAGGTAAAAATCTTTACATAGTATAAAAAAAAATAACTCCACATTATAGCGCAAATTTTCTTTATTTTATATTTTAATGTAGCCAGTTACACTCGCGCCACCAAGACAAATGTAAGGACGTACTATTTATCCACATTTGTTTGGCCGTTTAACGCCCGAATACTCGAACGTCACTCAATTTTAAGTTGCACTTAAATCTCGTGCTGTCTTTGTTACTTTAACGCAGAGTGACAGAGATAGCACGAGTTTTGAGGGCTACTTATAATTGAGTGACGTTCGAGTATTCGGGCGTAAGAGTCTTAGTAGTGAAGCGAATCCCACCAGGTACCTCTTAGTGCCGTGTCCTACATTTTGGTCCTTCGAGCCGGATAAGCAGGTGTAAGCAGTGACAATATTTTTCATTGATAACCACAAGCATATTATTACTTATCCACAATATTCACCCACAGAACCTGCGCGACCCTGAAGGTAGACCACTATCCTCTCAGCAGTACTCGCTGCAGCAGGCAGCTGATGGTAACGTCGTGCTGGTTCCCAAGATGCCACAGCACCAAGGTAATTAACTGAACTATATTTAACTAGCTGTTGCCAGCGGCTTCACCGGCTGCAACTCGAAAATTATCCCACGAGAAGATAAAATCGGGATAAAAACTATCCTATGTATTAATCCAGGTTATAAACTATCTGTGTACCAAATTTTATCCAAATCCGGTCAGTAGTTTTTGCGTGAAGAAGTAACAAACATACACACACTCACAAACTTTCGCCTTTATAATATTAGTGTGATTAGCACTCACACACGGTTCTACTTGCATCCTAGGGGAATATACTTGGACACAAAGTATCTCGAAAGTATATAAGGTCCCATAATAAAAGATGGGCAAAATTTTAGAAATCATTCAGACCACCAAAATCTGAAATGATAAAAAAAAATAAGAAAATCGCATTAGATACCTACTTTAAAGAAAAAAATACAGCTAAAGATATTAAATTATTGGTTACCCAACATCAACCGGAAGGTGTGAAAACATCGAAGTCCTGGGTTCGAAGACCCGGTCGGGCAATGTATTAGTAGGTTTCTTCATCAGCAATTTCTCGATAGGAGCCATGGAGACTGGATTTATGACAGATTGATGGCAATAGGCTTGCCCCTAGTACATGAGTCTTAAACAATACTAATGGGTACACCTTTGCCTAACCGCTCTGGGATTAAAAGCGTAATGTTATGTGTAATTAATAAAAAAAAACTTTCAACACAGTCATCATCTGCGTTGCCTTTTCCCAACTATGTTGGGGTCTGCTTCCAGTCTAACCGGATGCAGCTGAATACCAGTATTTTACATGGAGTGACTGCCTATCTGACCTCCACAACCCAGTTAATACTAGGTAATACGATACCCTTTGGTAAGACTGGATGTCAGAATTTCAGGTCACTGACTACCTGTAACGAACACAGTATGGAATAAAAAAAGAATTTAATGATACATTCTAGTATTTTGTTTTATCGATATCTACGGTCCGATTACACCTCTTATAACCTACTTATCTTCTTATTTAATATAACGAACTTTTTCTATCACCCTCAGATCACCCGATGAACCGCACAAACGATGATGATATGGACAGAAAAGCTAAAAGCTACGACCAGTGACCTCCCACCTGATACACACAGTTCCCGAGTTGGTAACGCACACACAAACACACATTAAGACTACTACCACACGTTAAGACTACTAAACACACGTTAAGACTACTACCATGCAATAATAATTGTTAAAATAATCATAAAACCTTTCATCATCATTTACCAGCCTATAATGTTCCCACTGCAGGGACTCAGGCCTCCTCTCTAGGAGAGGGATGGGCTATCCACCACGCGGGTTGGTAGATGTCACATGTCTTCGAATTAATAAAATACAATCTTTATTGACAAATTCACTCAAGAGTTTTTCGCAAAAATAAAATACTGCAAGAATTTTGTAAAAAAATGTGAGTTGGTATTTGTCAAATGTCATTTTTGAGTGTCTAATTTCTTTAATTCCACTGTAATAAATTATTGTATCCATGTTTTTTATTCAAATTCTCAGTTACTAAATCAGTAGAAAAAAATCTCCTTTTAAGAATTATGGCACAACGTAAATGATGTCATTTATCAATGTAAGCCCCTGAATTGTGCCCTTCAAAAATGACACCTGTCAAAATTTGACGTTTGACAAATGTCAAAACGGTTTTCCATCAGTTGTAAAATTTTCTGTAGCAGTTTTTTAATGGTGTAAATACATGTCACTTTTCTGTATATTAGACTTAATTGTGTGAAAAGCTTGCCTATCAGTAACCTATAGTGAAGTTGCATAAAAGTCCGCCTTTTGAACTAACGGTCACAAGTTTGAATCGAAAAAAAATGTCTTTAAATGTACCTTTATTATATTGTGTGTTTCCACTTCTTAAGAAAAAATGTCCTATTTGTGACGAAAATGTCCTATTTGGGGCAAAAATTGTGAACTCAAAGTAATTTTCGTAGCTTTTAAGCCAGAGGCCAGTCCTATCGTGCAGCTTGTATTTCCGCTGCGATTAATAGCTTAGCATAGCTTCTCTTTCTTGCAAAAGGAGGTTAGGCTCTAGCTAAGTTTTTTCTAAAAATAACGAAAAAAAAAAATTGTTTGTGATACAAAAAAAAGAATTCCATTTTGACTTAGTTCTCGATTAGCGATTTTAAAATTGAGTGAGATTGCGTGTTTTTTACAAAAAAAAAACTTTAGTGAAAATATTGTATTTATTTCTTTAAAAAAATATTGTATATTTGTTTTTTCATTTTTTTTTCTTTTGTTACGACGATGTTTTTTGTAAAAAACACGCAATCTATGCCTAGTTTTTTTTTGGGTTTACCAACAAAATTGTTCCAAGCGAAAGTAAGAAAAAAATCAAAAAATATTTACCACAAACGACTGATATCATATAAACCATAGATTTTAATAAAAACGATTAAAAAAAAAACACTGGTGTCTATGACATCGTTATGTTGCAATAAGTAAGTTTAGAAGTTTTTTGTAAAATATTTTTTTTCTCTTACTATTAAGTTATGTTATGTTTTTATAATATTAATTTTTAAGGTTATAGTTAAAATATCAGCTAAAATCATTGACCAGACACAATAAGTAAATATACATAAAAATAATATAGGTTAAGTTTTTTTATAATAAAAAAAAACTTTTTTTTTTAACAGGGTATCAAAAAAAAACACAAAAAGCAGTTTGAAATCGTAAAATCTCTGAAAAAATGTCTTAATATTGATTGATTTTTTGAAGATCAAATGCCAGTGGTTTCATTTTATTTTCAATACTGGTATTCAACTGGATCTGGTAAAACTAGAAACCGACCACAACGTAGTTGAGCAAAACTCGTAACCCTTCCTTTTTACGCGGTCGAGTAAGCATTATAAAGCAGTTTCTATTATACCCTGTTAAAAACGAAGTTTCTAAGTCTACCTGAACAATATTTTATGCTGATAAAAATTGTATATTTTTCATTTTTCATCACGAAAAACAAAATAAAAATATGATATTGTCAAAATTTATTTATTTCGTTTTTATTTATTTTGGCTTCCAATTTGAATAAAAATGATAATGTATTTTATTCGCATTATCAGTTTTTTATGAAACAAATCAATAAGTGAGTACTTAACTTTTTTATACCTACCTCTACTTTTGATGTGTCAAAAATACAATAAAAATAAATTCTTTTTCACGTAAAACGTAAAAAAATATTTGGAAATCATTCACAGATATAATTACAAGAGTATGCAAAATTTGATTATTTGAATTTTGGCAGATATCGTATCTTTTATTTTACCTTTCTACTGTGCACTGCATATTGTTTTGAATATGAGTACAAAATATAGAAACGAAAAAAAAACTTGAACTTTATTATAAAAATTGCAGTTTCTAGACCCTTACGATTATACATAAAAAAATCTAGCAATAAATCGAAAAATAAAACTCCTACAGTCAATGCCCTGCATTAAATGACCCCTTTTACAAAGACGAATAAGGAAAGACAGTTAAATGAGGGCACTGACCATATATTCAAGGGTCAGCCTTCCCTTTCCAAACTTTTTGGGAAGGCGCTTGACATTTTATGTATAAACATAATGGTTATACTTTTAAACAAAGTAGTTGTTTTAAAAAGAGATTAATTTTAAATTCTCGTCCTATACTTAAGTCATTATTATTGAAAATATACCTGAAATAAATCTTATAATATTTTAGTGTGTAATAGGTTTTACCCTCGCCTCGTAGTGATCGAAAACTGCCCTATAGAAAAGTACTACCAGAATAAAAAAAACGCATGTCTGATCAACCCAGATCACACATGGTCATCACCAGTATTTTACATGGAGCGACTGTCTATCTGACCTCCACAACCCAGTAATAGTACTGGTTAATAAGATTACCTTTTTAAAAGACTGGTTTTCAAAAGCACGTATTTTTGCAATAAATGGATTGTAAAAATACACACAAACATAAACTTTCAAAGAAAATAATATATTTTTAGGACAACTACTTTGTGATCTATACATGTACCTAAGCCAACTAAATGTAATATTTTTTTAAAGACAACAAAATATTCGACAAACGAAACTTCACAAAATTGTAATATAAAAATCAACTAAAACTTGTTGTCTTTAGAAAGAAAAAAATGTATAAAATAACTATGGTGCATATTTTTTTTTATCAAAAAAGTAGCGCATAGACTATCGCTTTTAAAAGAAAGAAGAAAAAAAAACAATGAATTAAAACATAAAAAAATATTTATTCGAATAGGGTGGTGTTGCCAGTTGATGGCATTGTATTTATTAAAATATTTAATTTAAAAATAATGTACGCCTTTGCAAAGTTAAGCCTTTGAGTATTATTTTATAGTTATTTTTGTTAAGGAGTACTTTTTAAATTAACTATTTCGCAATAATATTGGGTCATAGTGGCAAGTCCTGTATACAGTTGTCTATATTGATATTTTTCAAGTAAAAAAAAGTCTTGTCTCTTTGGAAAAGCTCCACGATATAAACTATTAATTATTATTACCGTTCCGAGTATTTTTTCCTTTTTTCGCACAATGATAAATCAAACTATACAAAACCAGTTTATGCGGATCTCTCATTGTACGAGAAATCTATACAAAGCGAGGCCAAATTATACTGGAAATATATAGTTTGATGTGTTACTATCTGTACTATAGCCGATTTATATTATTGGTCCCATTAAAATAGGTGGACAAAATTTAACACAGCGTCTAATTCTCTAATTCAGCGTCTAATTCGGTCTAATAATTAAACCAAAGATATCTAAACAAAAAAAACATTCAATAAAGTGTTTTTTTTTTACTTAAAATAATAAATTGCCGGCGCTCTAGAACAAACTTATCCTTTATGAGTAGGTACTTAAATGCGTTTCTCTTATTATTATTTTTACCATCGTCCTTTGTTTGGTGGTCTGAGTGATTTCTGAAATTTTAATGGGACCTTATATTTGTTTGGTTAAACCACAGTTTTCCTGTTTGGAGGTCCGTGGGTATATACATTATCATCTATACTTAATATTATAAAACTGAAAAGTTTGTTTGGTTGTACACGCGAATCTCAGGAACAAATTAATAAGGTTAGAATTAAAAAAAAAATGTGTTGGATAGTCCATTTATCGAGGAAAGCTTTAGGCTATATTCCACGCGTACGAAGTCGCGGGCAAAAGCTAGTAAACAATAAATATATTTAAATAAGCCCACTGTATACAAGACTTTAATAAAACATTACTTTAAGCAACTTAAGTTATTAGGCAACGGGTAGAGCATTTTTAACTTAAGTTTAATGAAAATAAAACTACTTTTACCAAGATATACGCGAAATGGCTGTGGGTTATTTGTAAAATTGCCAGTGAATGTGTATAATTATCAGTCAAGTTTATTTTGTTGTAAAAATCTTGCCTAATGCGCACGACGATGAATTACTAAACCAGATTATGCGGATCTTTCAAGGTACGGGATATCTATACATAGCGAGATCATGTTATAATGGTTCATTATGGATGTGAAGTCGTGTGTACTAAAACAACTTTGTCTAAGTCAAAGTTACTCTAAACGGCGTAACTTTGCCAGACAAAATAGTTGTTTTTGAGATATTTTACCAATTGGTAGAAAAAAAAAACAGAAAAATCTCTTGAAACTGTACCCAATGGTAATGGTTTTTTTTGTTGTTTATAAAGTCACAATAAACATGACTGAGAATTGTGTATTTCACCCTGTGTTTAGATAGCTTTTATATGATTTATCTTAGATTTTCATAATGAAGCTTTTTTGCCTTAAATTGTTTAGAGGATATTAAATATGGTGATTCTTTTTGACAAAAAAAAACTCCAACAGTTTAAAAAAGGTAACACAAATAAATTATTGGAAAATATATTTCTTTTATTAGTTCAGTTACGCTGAAAAAAAAATGTCTTAAAATAAATGAAAAAGTCATTGAATCCCATATTTGATACTCTAAACATAATTTAAATAACTTTTTTACACTTTAAAATAGTTGCAAGAATTTATATTGATTTCACTACAAATATTTTGCAAAACAAATTACACACGAATATGCAAGCAAATGAATTTAAAAGCAAGAAAAACTTGCGTCAAAAATGTTACCGTCTTGCGTCAATAATGTTACCGTCTTGCGTCAATGTACGTTTACTTGCATATTCTTGCGTCATGCAAAAACCTGTATATAGAAACTGGTCTAATTTTAACGCCAGAAAATCTGTTGTATAAAATCTAGATGTAATGTATTTTTTATTTTAACTTTATAGTATAATAAGTAAGGTAACATTAAATGCTAAGAAATAATATAAAAAACATGAAATTTTACTTTTGGTTTTATTTTATTTCCTCTATATTATCCAACAACCCAGTTAATCTTTGCAATACGATACCCCTTCGTTAAACTGATTGTCTAACTGTCTGGCCACTGACCACTGACCACCTCTAACGACTGTCAAATGACACCTAAAGGCCGGCCGCTCACTGACGGCATGACACGGCAGGTTGTGCTGCGGCATCCCGTGACAAGCCGTGGAATGCCGTGGTATCCTGTTGAAAGCCCAGCCTCTTTGGCATCAATCAGTGAATCTCCCTCCCTTGGCCCTGCGCACCGACCGGACTGCGCCCCATTGACCGAAATGACCGCTGCACAAGTTTCAACCATCTCAGCAATCATAATTCCTCGACACAAAGTGACCCATCGTCTCGAGGGATGCAATGGCGCGCCGCGGTAACGCGTGAAATAAAACGGCATGACACGTCACGCTGCAGCACCTCGCGGCGCGTTGCGTCGTGCCGCAGCATCCAGCGGCACGTCGCGTCTTTTTGCGACATCTTGGTATCGAAATAAAGTAACATGAGTTCTGAACTCGTTGAAATAAGATTCAAAATAACTTGATTAGTAATAAAATCCTTTGCCACGCCATGCCGTCCCGGCAGTGAGCGCCGGCCTTAATAGTACCAACGGATGAAGAAAAATCATCTTGTTATATAGAATTTGACATTAAAATATCAGAAAAAATATTAATTTAAAGTAACAATAACAAAGATTAGGCATATTAACTCAAACTCAAACCATTTATTTCAATAAGACCATTACAGGCACTTTTGAATGCCAGAAAAACAAATAAAACGAAGCGACAGTCATAAGGCATATTAACTTGTAAAAGTACTGCAGTAGATGCCCATTGCCTAGCGTAGATCTCTATATGGAGAAGAACGGGCAAGAAAGTCCATGGAGCTTCCACAATAAGATCACGTGAAAATCAATGACTAACTTTACACTCATCACACCTGAAAGCCTCGAAGGGTTAGGCAGAGGTGTTAAGCCTAGTTATATTGGACGAGCTTATTGCCTTCAGTTGGGCTCGGACCCAGACTCCGTGGTTGCTACGAAGAAATTCTACATGAAAAACCCAACCCGACTTGGAAGAAATCGAACCTAGAACCACCTGCTCAGTAGTTACGTGATAATTCAATTTGTGTTTGCTAGATACAAAATCGAAATCAAAAGTCATTTATTCAAAAAAAAATAAGTTCAAAAATCTAAAACCCGACTACTAACAAAATCGCGGTCTTAAAAGTAGAAAACAAGAAAATAATCCTTGTCTGATATTCTTCGTAGTCGCATGCCACTGATACCTGATGCTCCTTCATGGCGTTCTCATTGATACAGAAGTCAGCTGCTAATTGCCATAAGCAAGGTGAATAATAAATTACAAATTACACTACCTATATTAATAGGGTATTTCACTAAAAAAATCTAATTAGTCCGTCAGATAGATTTTCAATAAATAATGGACACGTATTTTTTCTTTTTTCACGTAAACAAAAGATGAAGACGATACAGTGCTTCGAAAAGTCGTGTCAAGTCGTGTGACGTCCTATGGATAGTACTTTTTACCCACTAAGTGACGCCAAAAACCCCCACTCTTGATCTTTGACACATTTTATTTTCGTCAATTTTTATTAAATTGATAAAACAAAAAACACGTATCCAATATTTTTCGATAATCTAACAGACGGACTAATTAGATTTTTTTGGTGAAATACCCTAATAGGGTATTTCACCAAAAAAATCTAATTAGTCCGTCTGCGCGCACATGCCTACCCGCCCAATGCCTAATAAATGGCCCATCAATTTTGTCCGCCAGTGTAGCTAGAATATTGTTAGGGCTGCCCCTGAATCGCCGCAACATAGATGCACATCACTTGCGCATGACGGCATAAAAGTCATCAAGCCTCGCTTCAGCAAACATGCCAGATGCGCTGCAAAAACGAGGCAGCCCCAACAACATCCTCAGTGCATTATTGTATTGCACGCGCAGAGCATTGTAAACCTTCTGCGTGTACCTCACTCACCCACAGGCTGCACGAGTAAAACGACTGGCAATAAGCCCTGAACAGAGTCATTTTCACCCCGTTATTACACCGCGCAAACCTGCGAGCAAGCATATTGCATCGGGCTGCCAAATGCCCTGCGCTCCCTGTCAATATCTTGGTCATCTGTAAGATCATCCGTTAGGTCAGGTATTTAAATTGAGTAACAACCTCCAACGGAGTTCCTCGTTACCTTACAGGTGGAACACTAACAGGTGTAATGTGCTCGCCAAGACCTTTCATTTGATACCAAACTTGCTATGATTATCTCAATTTAATTTTTTTTTATTTATTTTTTTGACATTTAAATTCCGTCATAAAAAGAATTTATAAAATTTATAGGTATAGCCTATGTCACCCGAGCTATTCTTACGAATCTATTGACACCTAATTTATTAAAATCCGTTCAGTAGTTTAGGCGCTACGGTGGAACATACATACATACACACATACATAGACTGCCAAAATCATTACCCTTCCTTTTGGCTTCGCCGTAGTCGGGTAATTAGCATTTTTCGAACGTCAATTTCAACAAGAGACAGTCCCATGCAGTCCCCCAAAACGCCCACCCTTCAACACTTCCTAGTGTTTGGAACGAAGAAGTGGCGGAACAAACTCCCCAGCAACACATCTGTCTGTTAGAACGACCAGATTCAATACAATAGTTTGTAACATAATATTAATAATTGAGAATATATAAGATAATATTGCAATTAACTAATAAAACAAATGAATAAAAAAAACATAGGTACAACAATCTATGTTTATCAGGAAGCTAATTTTGAAGAAAGAACATAAACATTGCTCAGCAATATATGCTAAGGGAAGTTGTTCGTGTATTAAATTATTGCAAAACGTTAAGCTATCGTCCTCGGACGAATCACCTAGCTGAGGGCTGAGTCTCAACGGATCGTAGTAGAACTATACTCTACCGCGAACAACACCCCGCCAGGAACGGAAGTCGTCTACAGACTATTCCGAGCCCCGACATCGAACTGAGGTAAAATTCGGACCTTCGGAGCCGTGATGCGCGCGTTAAACGGACAGCATCGATCTTCGCGATCCAAATAGGCTTCGACGTCGCACCTCACGTGGTGAAGCGCGACTATATAGTCACATTGTTTAGAGCCTCCCGACTCTCGGGGCTCCTCAAAGATATCCTTGCAGCATTTGCCTAGACGGGTTTCACCCTTAGTTGCGTTCAGAGTTACTTCCTACGGACGTAGCTTCGCACCACCGGCCGTTCGACCGAGTGCATGAACCAAATGTTAAAGGTTTGATTGAGCTTGTCTCTGATCATTTCAATGCTAGCTCTTTGGAGAAAACGGTTAAAAGTCGAGTCTGATGATTCAACATCGTTAGCACTTGTAATTTTATTACACGCAAATCCTACATTTCGAGTGAGCGATCATTGGAAATGATCGACTTTGACAGTGGTCAAAGTATGAGATTCGTGCATTATTGGAGACGGGATGATTGATGATGATGATGATGATGATCCTGGATCGAGAGCAATCCGAATGGTGCTTAAAGGCGATAAGCAAAATGTTGTAATATTCCGCACCTGTTGAGCAATTTCAAATCATTTTCGTGTCTGAGTGAATTTTATCGGATCCTGCACACTATTGATTCGACCCGTTTGACACTCATCAATAGTAAACTCAAGCAAATCTTTGCGACCGACTATATAAATCAGTCGGTACCTACTCATGTTGATGTTTCCGTATACGGGTACATTGATCAGCTCGAGAGCGTGCTCAAAACTACAAAAGCTAAATGGAAACAGACATAAATTAATGATCTGATCCGACACTGACGTCAAATATACAGATCCGTGGTCAACACGATCCTGTTGGTGTTCTTCAATCAAATAATGTTGTTAAAATAAACAATTATCATAAACCGTGCGCTCGAATCCTATCAGAAAAGGGGATAATGATTCCGATCAAAGTTAGTTTTCTTAAAACTATTCGAGTCAATATCAACAACAACACAGCGTTTTTAAAGCGGATTTTTCACTAGAGTATGGAGTAATAGATGATTCCAGTTTTTTTGGTATTGTAGAGTTGTACGGAGTTCATTCCAGTTTCATCGTTGTAGAGTTTTAAGTTGAACGTTTATAAATTCCGGATCGTCGGTGTTTGAATGATCGTTTCAAATCGTAAGATCCTACAACATTTGTAGCTGCAATTGTATCGATTCGAGTTTTGCTCAATTTCACGAGCATTCAAATTGCGTACCTATCGATAATACTTGCCGAATTATGACGAAATCTAGGTTGCTTGGTGTCCGATGGACGGACCCCACGCGACTAAATAAGGGTTAAGTAAGATTTACTAAAAATCATGAAATGAAATAAAATAAACCCCGCCTGCTTCCAAGTTTTGTTTAGTTTAAAATGTGCTTGTTTTTTCCTTTTCAGTTTTTTCAGTCGGGTTTTTTAGTTTTTTTAATTACTTTTTTTATTTCCAACTTTTTAGTTCTCTTGTGTTTGTCCTTTCGTTACCCGCGTAAAACACTTCGCAGATGATTTAACTTTTGTGCTTTTTTTTTTTTTTTTTTTTTTATCTATAAGTTTAAAAGTTTTTTATTTATAAATGTAAGACTATACTAAATATATAAACTAAACTAACCTAAAAACAAACTAACTATAAAAGGGCATCGAAAAACTCCTCCTCAACGCTGTCAGCAGGTAAAGTACCCAAGAGACTGGCAGCGTTGCCGCGTTGTATGGCAACACTTATCCTCTGGCCAAAGAAAAAGCCAGCCCTTGGGTCGGAGGAAGCGTCAACAAGGCGTTTTGAAATATCCTTAAAAAGGCTGTGTGCACTAGGACCCCACGGCCCTAAAGTTTCTACCCCAAACGGCTCGAAAATATAGTTTCCACAAAGGTTACTTTTGTGCTTGTTTATAGGATTTGTCACTTTGAATTTCTTTTAAACATATAAGTGTTTTATATTTTTGTAATCTCCTTTTAAAACCCTTTATTTTGATACCCTACTCGATGGTATTGGAAAAAAAAATTTTTTTCAACTCCGCCATTTGGCCCATAAAATCCGTAATTTTTCTTTATTTTATTGTAGTCTATAACACTCGCGCCAACAAGACGAATCTAACGACGTATATTTTATTCAAATCCATTTATCCGTTTAGGAGTTATGAGGGAACAAAGAAACGGACATACATACATACTTACATACATACACGTCAAACACATAACCCTCCTTTTGGGCTTCGCCGCAGTCGGGTAATAAAACACATAACCCTCCTTTTGGGCTTCGCCGCAGTCGGGTAAAAACACTTATCTAACCCTCCTTTTGGGCTTCGCCGCAGTCGGGTAAAAACAGGCAAATATGACTGCTTTTACAATATAATAAAGTATTGCGACTATCATGCATAAGGGCAATAAGCTATTACGACACTGATATATAGTAAGAGAAAATTTAAAACATGGATTTTATACGCATCGCTGTCGCCGCCGTCGTCCCTTACTTGACGGTGATGAAGAGTATGTTTGTGCGTGAACGAGCTGATTCTAAGCTCGACGCGGGTGCTTACTTCATTGACGATTTCAGATCGAATCACACAAACTCAATTGAATTAGTCTCGTGGTGCGTAATTAGTGGTGCGTATAAAATCCATGTTTTATTTCTTCTCTTACTATATAGTGGTGCATGATAGATAGTCAAAGTAACTCATGTCCCTTATGAAATCGCCCATTTTGCCTTCTTTCCAGTTGATTTGATTACCAATTTTAATTAACTCCTGTTGGATCTGTTTGAAGTCAAGTCGTGTCTGGTTAAAGGTTTGATTGAGCTTGCCTCTGATCATTTCAATGCTAGCTCTTTGGAGAAAACGGTTAAATCGAGTCTGATGATTCAACATCGTTAGCACTTGTAATTTTATGACACGAATATCATACTTTGACAGTGGTCAAAGTATGATATTCGTGCATTATTGGAGACGGGATGATTGATGATGATGATGATGATCCTGGATCGAGAGCAATCCGAATGGTTGGAGCGCTTAAAGGCGATAAGCAAAATGTTGTAATATTCCGCACCTGTTGAGCGATTTCAAATCATTTTCGTGTCAGAGTGAATTTTATCGGATCCTGCACACTATTAATTCGACCCGTAACGTTTGACGCTCATCAATAGTAAACTCAAGCAAATCTTTGCGACCGACTATAAGATCAGTCGATACTCATGTTGATGTTTTCGTACACGGGTACATTGATCAGCTCGTGAGTGTGCTCAAAACTACAAAAGCTAAATGGAAACAGACACAAATCGATGATCTGATCCGACACTCACGTCAAATATACAGATCCGTGGTCAACACGGTCCTGTTGATGCTGTTCAATTAATTAATCTTGTTAAAAGAAACGATTATTATAAACCGTGCGCTCGAATCCAATCAGAAAAGCGGATCATGATTCTGATCAAAGCTAGTTTTCATAAAACTATTCGAGTCAATATCAACAACAACAATAAAGCGTTTTAGCAGATTTTTCAAGTCTAGAGTATGGAGTAATAGATGATTCCAGTTTTTTTTTTTAGGTATTGTAGAGTTGTACGGAGTTAATTCCAGTCGAGACTTGGGCTGTGATGCAGTCTCTCCAACGGTGCCAAATCGACTACCGGTACATCGAGGTGTTGAAGTGTTTGTACAAAAACGCCACCATGTCAGTCCGACTTCAGGACCAGACCTCGGAACCTATACTTCTGCAGCGCGGTGTGAGACAGGGAGACGTCATATCTCCGAAACTGTTTACCGCTGCATTGGAGGATATCTTCAAGGTTCTGGATTGGAGAGGACTTGGCATCAACGTCAACGGCGAGTACATCACTCACCTTCGGTTTGCCGACGATATAGTGGTCATGGCTGAGACCATGGAAGACCTCAGTGCAATGCTCGATGACCTCAGTAGAGCTTCCGAAAGAGTGGGTCTTAAAATGAACATGGACAAAACCAAGGTTATGTTGAATGTTCATGTAACACCCACTCCAATAAAGATCGGAGACTCTACGCTCGAAGTTGTGGACGATTATGTCTACCTGGGACAAACGGTCCAGTTGGGTAGATCTAACTTCGAGAAAGAGGTCAATCGTCGAATCCGACTCGGCTGGGCAGCGTTCGGGAAGTTGCGCGGTATCTTCTCGTCCAACTTACCCCAGTGTCTCAAGACGAAAGTCTATGACCAGTGTGTGTTGCCAGTGATTACATACGGGACCGAAACGTGGTCACTCACAATGGGCCTCATCAGAAAGCTCAAAGTCACCCAAAGGGCAATGGAGAGGGCTATTGCTCGGAGTTTCCTTGCGTGATCGAATCAGAAATGAGAACATCCGCATGAGAACCAAGGTTACCGACGTAGCCCGAAGAATCGCCAGACTTAAGTGGCAATGGGCAGGGCACATTGCTCGCAGAACGGATGGCCGATGGGGCCGAAAAGTTCTGGAATGGCGACCCCGAACCGGAAGACGTTGCGTTGGAAGGCCTCCCACTAGGTGGACCGATGACCTGGTCAAGGTTGTGGGAACCCGCTGGATGAGAGACGCACGGGACCGGTCAATGTGGCGACGCCTGGGGGAGTCCTATGTCCAGCAGTGGACGTCTTTTGGCTGAAATGATGATGATGATGATGAATTCCAGTTTCATGGTTGAAGAGTTTTAAGTTGAACGTTTATGAATTCCGGATCGTCGGTGTTTGAATGATCGTTTCAAATCGTAAGATCCTACAACATTTGTAGCTGCAATTGTATCGATTCGAGTTTTGCTCAATTTCACGAGCATTCAAATTGCGTACCTGTAAATACTTGCCGAATTATGACGAAATCTAGGTAATAAAGTATTGCGACTATCATGCTTAAGGGCAATAAGCTATTACGACTATCATGCACTGATATATAGTAAGAGAAGGTTTAAAACATGGATTTTATACGCATCGCTGTCGCCGCCGTCGTCCCTTACTTGACGGTGATGAAGAGTATGTTTGTACGTGAACGAGCTGATTCTGAGCTCGACGCGAACGCTTACTTCGTTGACGATTTCAGATCGATCCACACAAACTCAACAGAATTGGTTTCAACTAGGGCAGTTCCAATTCAACATGTAACAAGACAGAGACCATTTACAATGCTATCCCATACTCAGTATTAGTGATCTATGAGCCATGCCCGAAGTCTGTCGTCGAAGTATATATAATTCAACAAACGTGCACCAGCACTTGCTCCGAAAGCAACAGTACCGGGATCTAGATGATTTGCCTTAGAAACAAACAAAAAAAAAATTGTAAATTAACACAGTGATGATTTGTTCAATTTTTTTTTATATTTTCTGAATTTTAAAGCAATAATTCTGTTTCGTCTAGTTATATTTATTTGAGTAGAGACTGATCACATCCGCCGAGTCCTATGTGACAGACTGACAGCATTGTAAAGGGTGCTTGCGCCTGTTTTCTACATTATCTTGGACTTTTCTAGTTTAGACTAATTCAATTGAGTTTGTGTGATTCGATCTGAAATTTTCAATTAAGTAAACACCCGCGTCGAGAGCTCCGAATCAGCTCGTTCACGTACAAACATACTCTTCATCACCGTCAAGTAACGGCCGATGGCGGCGACAGCGGTGCTTAAAATATCTATGTTTTAATTCTTCTCTTACTATATATCGGTGCATGTAAATTATGTTCCTTATGAAATCGCCCATTTTGCTTTCTTTCCGGTTATTTTTAATACAAAACTTAACTCACGTTGTATCTGTTTGAATTAAAGTCATATTACTAAGTCGAAAGTTTTCAGGAGTGTGTCTTTGTTATGTTGGTTCGAGCTGAGCCAAATGATTGTGAGCCAGATGATGCTCTTGGTGACAGGCGGTTTGGATCCAACAACATCCTCAATATGAAACGGTCTCGGATTTGACACCGAGTACCGGTGGAAGCTCGTGCACTAGTGCACGTTTCACTAGTATTCTAGACATAAAGCATTCTCATTTGAACCATTGACATCACGACTCGTACACCGATCTTTTTGGACCATAAAAATCAACTGCTTTATCTCGCACATACTGCGATTTCAATAAACAAAACACGCATACAATTGCATTACCACTAAGAATCCTAGTTGATGGCTCAACCCAGCCATCCGCGACACGCTTATCTCAACGACGACGACGTCACTTTTATCATGACTCTGACGAGTACTTATGACTCATGATCAATGTGCCTTCGCGCGCTGTATGTATATGCGTTCATTGAAGTTAATGTCATCGGTACCATTGAGTACCGTATTTGTTTTTGTAGTTAAGAGCAACGTCCGTGAAACACAAATCTTGATGACCCACATTTGTCAAAATCTGTTACAATTTATCACCAATTTTCAAGTTAGCATTGAGATGATCATCTGTACAATATAGCTCTTAGAAAAACAAAAGTGATGTTTGAAAACGGTTTAGTCGAGTCTGATGATCCAATATCGTTAGCACTTGTAATTTTATTACACGCAAATCCTACATTTCGATTGAGCGATCATTTGACAATGATCGACTTTGACAGTGGTCAAAGTATGAGATTCGTGCAATATTGAGACGGGATGATCATGATTGATGATGATGATGATCGATATATGGATCGAGAGCAATCCGAGTGGTTGGAGCGCTTAAAGGCGATAAGCAAAATGTTGTAATATTCCGCACCTGTTGAGCGATTTTAAATCATTTTCGTGTCTGAGTGAATTTTGTCGGATCCTGCACACAATAGATTCGACCCGTTTGACGCTCAACAATAGTAAACTCAAGCAAATCTTTGCGACCAAGTATAAAGATCAGTCGACACTTATGTTGATGGGTGACAAAGACATTTATATATCGACATTTCGACGTACGATCCGTATACACGAGTACATTGATCAGCTCGTGAGCGTGCTCAAAACTACAAAAGCTAAATGGAAACGGACACAAATCGATGATCTGATCCGACACTCACGTCAAATATACAGATCCGTGGTCAACACGATCCTGTTGGTGCTGCTCAATTAATGAATCTTGTTAAAAGAAACGATAATTATAAACTCGAATCCTATCAGAAATGGGGATCATGATTCCGATCAAAGCTAGTTTTCTTAAAACGATTCGAGTCAAAATCAACAACGACCAATCATTTTAGCTGATCTTTCAAGTATGGAGCAATAGATGATTCCAGTTTTTTTGGTATTGCAGAGTTGTACGGAGTTGATTCCAGTTTTATGGTTTTAGAGTTTTAAGTTGAACGTTTATATAAATTCCGGATCGTCGGTGTTTGAATGATCTTTCCTATACCCCGAGACGAATGGTTGACGTTGGATTTTCACAATCTTTCTACGGAATGGTGCAAAGATCCATCCGAGCTGTAGGTAAACGTTAAGTCCGAGAGTAGGTACACTGGTAGGTACACAGTACACACACACAATCCTAAAGGTATTCGAAATCTTAATGATTTAATCTTAATGAGTTGATCATTATGATTTTGGAAATCTTATACATAGATTCAATCTTAAAGAATTTTTGAAATTCTAAGATAAGATTTGATCTGTAAGATGTAAAGAAGTTCGAAATCTTAATCTTAAAGATTAAATAAAATAGAGATTTTACTTAACGTGTTCTAGTTTTTTTCAGTGAATAATCACTGGTTGGATATGTTTGAAATCAAGTCGTATTCGTAGTCGTAGTCTAAAGTAGGTGTCTGTGGTCAAAGAATTGATTGAATTGTGTCTTAGAAATCCAAACGGATCAGTATTCAGTGCCAGTGAGCCAAACTGACGAGGTCGATCAGCTGTCAGGAACGGCCGTATTATAGGATTCTTCAGCCGAAAGGGTGGAAATATTGCATGTTCGTGGTAACGTAGCGAGGGGAGGGGTTAGTATTTAAAGCCTGCGCACGCTTAGATATATCATATTTATGATGTGCTATTTAAATAGTTCGAGGTTACATTGTCGTTTCTCAAAAAAAAAAAATACGCTTCTGATCTGAATGGATTTTATACGCACAGCTGTCGCCGCCGTCGTCCGTTACTTGACGGTGATGAAGAGCAAGTTTGTACGTGAACGAGCTGATTCTGAGTTCGACGCGAGCGCTTACTTCGTTGACGATTTTAGATAGATCCACACAAACTCAACAAAATTGGTTTCTATCCAACATGTAACAAGACAGAGACCATTTACAATGCTATCCCATACTCAGTATTAGTGATCTATGAGCCATGCCCGAAGTCTGTCGTCGATGAAATATACTTCAACAAACATAGCTAAAGAAGAAGCACCAGCACCTGCTCCGAAAGCAACAGTACCGGGATAGATGATTTGCCTTAGAAACAAACAAAAAAATAATTGTAAATTAACACTTAGTCGAGTACTCGAGTCTGATGATTCAACATCGTTAGCATTTGTATTTTTATTACACGCAAATCCTACATTTCGAGTGAGCGATCATTTGATAATGATCGACTTTGACAGTGGTCAAAGTATGAGATTCGTGCAATATTGAGACGGGATGATTGATGATGATGATCGATACATGGATCGAGAGCAATCCGAGTGGTTGGAGCGCTTAAAGGCGATAAGCAAAATGTTGTAATATTCCGCACCTGTTGAGCGATTTTAAATCATTTTCGTGTCTGAGTGAATTTTGTCGGATCCTGCACACAATAGATTCGACCCGTTTGACGCTCAACAATAGTAAACTCAAGCAAATCTTTGCGACCAAGTATAAAGTCAAGTGTAAGTGTAGTGTGTTTTGGTATGACAACCAAATTAATAATGTGAGGTGGGCAGGGGCTCTGTCGGATGAATATAGGTTGGAATGCGGGGTGAGGCAGGGGGGAATCACCTCCCCTCGCCTTTTCAACTTGTATATGAATCAGCTGATTGTTGAACTCAGCAATGCCGGTGTTGGCTGCCATGTTGATGGGGTTGCTATGAACAACATCAGCTATGCGGACGACATGGTATTGCTGAGTCCATCAATCAGTGCGTTAAGACGGTTGTTGAAGGTTTGTGAGGACTACGCGGTGGCTCAGGGACTTAAGTATAACGTCGCTAAGAGTGAGTTAGTCATGTTTAATGTTGGCACCAGAAGAGACTTATATGTGCCGTGTGTCTCTTTAGCAAACATGCCCTTGAAGCGAGTCTCGAAATTTAAGTACCTGGGCCACTGGGTCACCGAGAACTTGTGTGATGACTTGGACATCGAGAGGGAGCGTAGGGCGCTGTCTGTTCGAAGCAATATGTTGGCTCGCAGGTTTGCACGTTGTACTTGTGAAGTAAAAATGACACTTTTTAGAGCCTATTGTCAGACTTTTTACACCTGCAGCCTGTGGGTCAAGTATACGCAGAAGGCATACAGCGCTCTGCGTGTCCAATATAATAATGCCTTCAGAATGCTTGTGGGGCTGCCGCGTTTTTGCAGTGCTTCGGGTATGTTTGCCGATGCGCGGGTAGATGACTTTTACGCCATCATTCGTAAGCGATGCGCTTCTCTCCGGCACCGAACAGATGTCAGCTCCCACAGCATGTTGAGGGCATTGAGTGACCGGTGGGACTGCCCGATGCTTGGCCGATGGATGAGACTGCACACACAGGTCGACTCAAAGTAGCTACTTTGAGTCGACCAGTGTCGTGTAGGTATCTTTTATGTGTTCCTTTTGTTTACATTGTGTTTATTTCTCGTATATTCGTTATGTATATTGTGTATATTATTGTCTGTTATTATTTGTTTTGTACTTGTTGTTTAAGTGTGTTACTAATATTAGTTAAGTAAGTCTATTTCATGTATTACTAACCCTATGGACTTAAGGTCTGCAAATAAAAGTTTAATAATAATAATAATAAAGATCAGTCGACACTTATGTTGATGGGTGACAAAGACATTTATATATCGACATTTCGACGTACGATCCGTATACACGAGTACATTGATCAGCTCGTGAGCGTGCTCAAAACTACAAAAGCTAAATGGAAACGGACACAAATCGATGATCTGATCCGACACTCACGTCAAATAAACAGATCCGTGGTCAACACGATCCTGTTGGTGCTGCTCAATTAATGAATCTTGTTAAAAGAAACGATAATTATAAACTCGAATCCTATCAGAAATGGGGATCATGATTCCGATCAAAGCTAGTTTTCTTAAAACGATTCGAATCAAAATCAACAACGACTAATCATTTTAGCTGATCTTTCAAGTATGGAGCAATAGATGATTCCAGTTTTTTTGGTATTGTAGAGTTGTACGGAGTTGATTCCAGTTTTATGGTTTTAGAGTTTTAAGTTGAACGTTTATATAAATTCCGGATCGTCGGTGTTTGAATGATCTTTCCTATACCCCGAGACGAATGGTTGACGTTGGATTTTCACAATCTTTCTACGGAATGGTGCAAAGATCCATCCGAGCTGTAGGTAAACGTTAAGTCCGAGAGTAGGTACACTGGTACACAGTACACACACACAATCCTAAAGGTATTCGAAATCTTAATGATTTAATCTTAATGAGTTGATCATTATGATTTTG